>OY728148.1:787937500-790337500 GCA_963277665.1 Viscum album
AGATGATAAAATATTATGATCCATCTCTCAATAAACTCATTAATTTTCGTCTACTATGTATATTAGTAAAATTTTCAAGTAATAGTACTATTTTCCCACTCTTTGGTACTTAAAATAATTGAGAAAATGTTATTAAGAAAATAAGAATTTATTTCTCTCTTCAATCTAAATTATGATTTGATAAAAATACATTTTTTATAGATGTTTTTTTAAAAATATTATAACAATAAAAAATGATTTATTAAAGAATATTTTTCCCAGGTTTTAATTTTTAAAATTTTTAATGAAATATTCCTTTCATTTACAAAAAAATTCTCGTTTGGATTTTACCATAAATGTGAAAGGAATATTTGTTTTAATGTGTAAATTATGAACGAAATTTTCCAGAACCATGACCATTATTTTATTTGAATACTAATTTATAAGTTTTCAAGGTTTTTTTTAAATAATTATTTTTAAAACTATTTTATGTTTTGAGAAGTGTTTTTTCAAAGAGGAAAGGATATTTTCCTCAATAAATGTTATAAATGTTCGATAAAAATCCATTTCTAACTAAGATGACATCAGTTGATGTAACCTATTCTTTAATTATGGGATAGGTGGGACCTATATCTCCCTATAATGCATTGGGTAATGATAAATGTTCTATGATCTCATAGGGCACATGGGTTGTTATACCAATTATAAAGAAAAGAGTACACAATTGTTTATCCAAAGCCAGTAAAAGATGGTACATGGGTGGTTAGCACAAGCTTGAAAAATAGGGTACACAAGTGGTTATCCCAAGCCCAAAGTAGGTAAATGGGTGGTTATCCTAAGCCTAATAGGTTATGAATGTCTTAATAGATATCCTTGACATAATATTTTATATGATTATGTATATTCCAAAAATATATGCCTTATGCCACTATTATACTCTCAGGGATCATCTTCTTCAATTCCCTTTTGATTCATGTATTATAAACTACCAATATTTATTAAATGAATCCATGATTATGATCACTGAAATGTAGGGTATGGTATTGAAATTTTATTCTCATGTTATCATACCCACATGTTCATATTATGATTATATATCTCCCTTATTTACCATTTCTGAGCATTTGAGATCACCCCTTATTATGTTTCCTTTCCCCAAGATATAAAGAAATATACAGTGTATAATATGTCTAAAAAAGGTGTTAATTATAAAGGTCATAATTAGAGATTATGTAGTTTACCTATAGAAAATTTTTCTTTGTTTCCAAGTTTAATGAAATTACTGCACATCATACCCTGTATATAAAAGGTCATAATGAGATAATGGGTCCCTATAAGTCTCAAGATTCCAAAAGTGGTCCAAAACAACTCAATCCAAAACATGATACCCTGAGGTTTACCCTACCCTATAAATAATGGTGGATGCTAGAGATAAAACTCCCTAGTAAACTCTAGAATATAAATATAAGTGTGAGGGGCCTCTATATACATTATTTATACTACTCATAGTAAACTCAATCAAATATAATTGTTATCCACTCCACCTGATACCACAGGAGGACCAAACCTAGAACCCTTGGGGGCATTTCCATTCGCACCCTCATACTTCTGAACTAGGGTATGATGTAGAGGAATTTCATTAAATTTAAAAACAAACATCTCAAATCACCATATATAACATTTTTAGTTTAAAATTTAGAATAAAACATTAAGGGGAACAACACCCTATAATTCAATGTCGCGCACTATTATAATTTAGAACCCGGGCTCTCTACCTATCCCCACCTACCTAGACTAGGGTTGGGTCATAATGATAATATCCATATAATTTATTCATTTAAGTATTTATCATTTTAAATTTTACTTAAATGTTATATATGTTTCCAAACCAAGGCGTAGTTATATAGAGGGTCGATCAAAAGTTATAAAGGAAAATGATTTATAATTTCTGACAGAAACATTATTTAACTATCAACACAATTATTTAAAGCATTTAAGTTCTCAAGTAAATATTTTCCCCATTTAATAATCATATAAATATAATCTCATTATGAATTTATATGAAAATATCAAATAAATTATTGCAAATACATTTAGTAACCAACCCTTATACCGTAAAAATATAATAAATAATCTAGGAAGCATGATAATTTTATAAATTCCTACATTCTTAAATGATACATGAACACACACCTCATTATATACCAGTACAAAAGTGAGAATACCATAAATCAATAACAATGAAAACCAAGTGCAACAAAATATATGGAAATCAATCAACCATAAAAGTTCTAAGTAAGAACAATAATCCCTTCCAAGGTGACTTGGATTTTTCAACATATATGGGTTATCTACTCCTAGGAATAAGCTCATTACTAAGACATACAACATTCTAAGTATACTATATACCATTCCTAAATATTTAGATAAGGGAAAAAGATATTTTATAACACTTTATAATAACTCAACTCAACTCACTCTATGTATAGTAACTAGACTGAAATTCTATATGGCCTCAGGGGTTCCTCCCCATTTTTAAAAGGCTGTATATAAGCATTGAAGGACCATAATGTTAAATTGGGGATACAATAGCCTCATGATAAGAGTTTGAATTATATAGTAACCCTCAATTTTCCAATATTAACATTACATAAATTTTGTGGAATAATTAAACATTATACAAACAGACACCCAAAGACCGTAATGGGTATAGCGCCTTTGGAAATAGGGAAACCTAAAAATTGGTAAATATGTGAGTTACATCATCTCCCACTTGGTTCTTCTTGACTATAACCCTTCTTAAACATATCAAACATAGTACATATCATCATAACATGGGGGAAAGGAAATATAAAAGGGGTGATATAAAATTCTCATTAAGGGTAAATAAGGGAGAGATGCAAGACTAAACATGATCATAAGGGTAGGATAATATAATCATGAAAATAGAAGATCATACACTATATATCAATGATCTTAACGGAGATCATGGAATAAATATTAGAAGCTCATAATACACAAATCATAATAAAATAGGGAACATAATCCATGAAAGCATAATATTGGAATAAAATATGGAATTGTGGAAAAAAAATAAACAAATAATGGTTTCCATAACAACCATATCACCAATATAAAGAACATATTATTTGTATGGGTTCACTCCCTATACCATCATAGTTGTAATGGTTCACTCACATGGCCATCGTAGTAGCATGAGTTCACTCCTAATACCATCTTATTAGTTATAATTCACTCCAATGACCATGATAGAGTTCCCTCCCAAGACTATATCAGTTTATTTCATGAGATATAAAACATTAACCAATGTATTGGAGGGAGATATAGGTCCCACCCATCACATAATGAAGTCATACATACCTATCCAACAAAGGTCTTAAATAAATATATCATAATCCATGAAATTAAATGGGTATCATAAACAATTAAAAATATCACAACCTATGGAAAAATTACAGGTTTCATATCATTTCATCAAAAGCATAACCCATTAAAGAGTAACAGATTTCATATACATATTATTAGAGAGGAAAAAATGGGTTTTATAAATACCATGAAATTAAGAATAAAACATTCATACAAATGATATGAATTGAACATTTAGATTGGAATGAGTAACATTAATAAATGTCATCTTATTTGGAAAATAATTTGGAATATCTTTTAAAAAAATTTTGTTGAGGAAAATATACGCTCTTGTTTGAAAAATTATTTATTTTTTTAAAAGTTTGGGGCTGAAGCCTTAATTTATTATTTAAATCAAAGACCTCTTTAGACTGGGTAGAGGGTGACCCATTACATAGCCCGAAGGCCCAAGGCCAAGTGGCCCGAATACAAGGCTTGAAAGCCCATTTTTTGGCCCAAAGGACCCCTCAGTGAATAGTACTCCTACAATACCCACACTGCAACAGTACCTTCTACAGTACCGCCACCGCTATAGTACCTACTATAGTCCCTATGCTGCTATAGTGTCGCTGCTACTACAGTCCTGCCACTACTACAGTACTGCTATAGTACCCAGAAATTCTCCCCTGCCCGGATTTGATCCTGGGTCTTTTGGATGCCAAGCAGGAGCCTATACCACTAGGGTACAGGCTCATTGGCATGAAAAATTATTTTTAATAAATAAAAAAGATAAATTTTTTTCCTTATAAAATACAATGAATCCTTTAAAATAAGTCATGATATTATTTTGAAAACACTTATACTTTATAACTTATAAAATAAGATTAAAAAAATATTGAAATTTTTTTTCTTTGAAAACACTTTGAAAACTTATAAAAAGAGCTTGAAAACATTTTGAAACCCACTGTACTTGAAAACTTATAAAAAAATATTGAAACAATTTTTTCTTGTAAACTTATAAAATAAGCTTGAATTTTTTTTAAACAATTTTATTTTAAAATACATTATAATGAATTTTTGTGAATGTTTAACCTTTTAAAAATGTAATGGGATCTTTGAAGAAATGATGGTGGGTAAATCCATACATGTTGTACGAGGTCAAAATAATATTCCTTTTACATGTTGAAAAGGTTAGAAAAGTGTCTTTTTCAGAAAGAGATCATAATATTCTATTAAATATAATTTAAAAAGAAAACATAAAATAGTAAAAGTTTTTTAGATATTATAATATAATGGCATGATATTCTTGGAATGTTTTTTTTAAAACCTTTATTTTTGATTTAAAAGAGTGTAAATACAGGCTTTATTAAAAACCCTTTCTTAAGTATATTATATACCAAAGTGTAGAAAATGGTACCAATAAATGAATATAGAATTAATAACCATAGGAGAATAAAATTCATGAATCTATTGAGATATGGGTTACACTATTTCATAACAGGATTCCTAAACATAAACAATCTTGAAAAAATGACAAGATTGTCTCAATAAACTCTTATAATTTGGTAACTTGGGTTCATACTCTCCATGTAAGAAAGGAAATTACATGAATCTTAAGATATAATAAAAATAAAAATATTAATGATATAACAAGTAAAATTTAAGTATATAAACCTCAAAAAATAATTTAGAAGCATAACAAAATTGGATTCTCAAAGGTCGAAAATCGAGACAAAGTTCTTTTACTAATTTGGTAACTTTTGAAAGGTAAACCCCATGAAATAAGGAACATAAAATGGACATGTGAATACCCAAAAGTTTATTTATACGATACATAGAATAAAATCATGGGATTTACATACACCACACCAAAGTAAAGAGTTGTTTACATAACATGTATCTTACGAAAATTAAAAGTGAGATGAAATCCCCTTACCTTGTGTCTTAAATCTCTCTACACTCATACAATATTCATGTATAATAAATATAAGTTTATTATAAATGTTTTATAGAATAATATTCTTATATCTATAACCATATATGTTTTTATTATGTTCATATATTACCTTCTTATTAATGATTCTATTTTAAGGTTTAACTTCTTGAATTATTCATTTTGTTCTTCACACATGTCTTAATTTGTTATATCATTGATCCTTATACATATATCTGGATTCCAGAATGTAGACCATTATATAAATATAAGTTATATAAATTATATTTATATTATAATAATCTACATAATAAATAAGTATGGAATAAAATACACTATTCATGAAGATGGTAAGCTATACGTACGCATGAACGCTGTTTCCGTTATTATTGTTACATTGAAAGAAAGAATGTAAATGACATATATATATATATATGTATGTGTATGTGTGTGTGTTTGTGTTTGGATATGTTTATATATATATAATAATTATAGTAGAACTAATATATCATATATATCATATAATTTGACTAAAACCATCCTTAATACATTCCATGTGGTGTGTGAATGAATCACATCGCTTTGAGGGGGTGGTAGTCCACACTTCATCAAATGAGATTATTGCATTAACAAAAAATAAAAATTAAAGATATGTGTATTGTAAAAGTAATATATAAGATTTATTAAATACTAAATATAACATATAACTTATATAAATATATTTTCCATCATAATAGCCACCATGATTGGTGGTAATGGAGAAATGAAAAATCATCATTTCGCGAGGCAATAGTTCTCCATACATAGAAACAATATGTTAGATATTAATTAGATGGAGGTGTGTGTAAGTGTATGATTAAATATTTTCATAAAGAAATCATATTATGTGTAGGATAATTTTTTTGTTACACAATAATGTAATAAATAGATTAGAGGGGGTGAATAAGGGAAGTAAAGGAAATGAGTTTGGGAGAAGATGTTACCTCTAAATCGGGTAACACCTTTTGGTTTGTGCCAAAAGGGTTCCATGAGAAGTTTTTTTGAACAAATTGAGGCTTAAAGGTATAATGGAGGATTTTTGGGAGGATATTTGGTCAGATCATGGATGAACATAAACGATTTTAGAGGAGTGAGGAATGGGTAGAGGTGGTGGCCTTTTATAGTGGATGAAGAGTGTCACTCTTTTAAATATTTGAAGAGAGAACTATACCCATGTTTTTCATGTTGAATTTTGATCAAATAATTTAAAAAGGTATATAAAATTGATTATAGTGTAGAAATATGTACATCCAATGAGTTTTGGACAATTTTATAGGTCTTTTTGGGTCTTAAATTTAAGGTTTAGTACTTTGTGAACATAATTTTTCTTTTAGCCGATGTAATTAATTTAATTACTTTCACAAATCATTTTGGTAAATAAAAAGTTTACCTTATTATAAATTATAAATTATTATGATTAAAAATATGCATTTTTTTCTAAATTCTAATAATAGAAGTGGAAAATTTTAATTTAAAATTAAACCTGTTATCGGGACGACACTACATGTTTTCAAAGTAAAATGATCAAAAGTTTGCTAAGTTTTTATATCCAATTTCAATATAAAAAGGGTTAAAATGAACTAAATTTTATTAATTTGTAAATATATTATCTAAATAAACTATTAAACCATTTAAAGATATAATTTATCCTTAAAAACAAATTGGATGAAAAAGTAGTTTTAAATAAAATCCATTATTTTTATCTATTCATTAAAAGATGAAACTTTTTATAAAAATACCAAAAATTTATCATAACCTTACTTTTATGTTTCTCTTCCAAAGATAAAGTTTATTTTTACATATTAAATCTATAAAATTGCCAAAAATTATATTTAAAATGGGTTCTCCATTAAAAGGAAGTAAAAACGCCTTAATAAAAATACAGGTTTTAAGCATAAAATTGGGTTTGTTCTTATCTTATGTCTATAAAATATATTGGATTAATATTTTTTTTATTGAATATATAAAATATATATTATATTTATATCACTTAAAAATTGTAATTAATTTATTTTAATAGGTAAAAATAGATTTGTGACTTTAATTATATCTTCCATTATATTCATTCAATTTTCATATTCATTTATAATTAACTAGCAGCCTTTGAATTCATCTTGTATTTTTTTAAACCACATATTTTAATAATTTATTCAATACTATTAATATCTATAAACTTAATCTCTAGTTTATATCTCATTATATTAATATTTTTAATAATATATTATAGTTAGGAAACACTTGGTCTTGCATGTTACGCAATCCATTGAGGAAGGTCGATCTTCTGTGTATTGTATGTTATCCTCGTTCTTCCATGAAACTTATTCCCATTTTTTATTTGATGTAACATACACCAAGTTTTATCCATGTCAAATGAATGTTTTACTTAGTGAAAATATATTTTTAGTGTTTCATGAAATGAATAATATCAAAAGATTAAATTAATTTGAAAAATAATTTCACCGAAATCTAGGGGTGTTACATTATGAACCCCCTTAAAATG
The DNA here is from genome assembly GCA_963277665.1 of Viscum album. Classification (NCBI taxonomy): domain Eukaryota; kingdom Viridiplantae; phylum Streptophyta; class Magnoliopsida; order Santalales; family Viscaceae; genus Viscum; species Viscum album. Next base: position 787,945,318 of record OY728148.1, read on the forward strand.
ACTTTAATCTTGATTTTTTTTGGCTAATCAATGGTTTAATACTTGAAAGTATCATTCATAGAAACCCACATCATAAAAATGGATACTAAAAAATTCCTTAAGAAGGGAAATTCAGAAGCATAATAGTTACCAAAAGTAACATATAACTGGGTTTCCACATATAAAAACATAGATTTGGAGTGAATATTTGACATGAAAGAAAATTAGAAATATTTATTGGGAGTTATTGACATCATTAATTATAGACAAGTGAATGATCAAAGGAAGGTTGACATCCTCAAAGTCATAAATCTGGGATGATTCTAGAATCCATTGGTTCAATAATCATTAAGGTATTAGGACAACATTTTTTTGTATCACTTTCAAAATGTTGAGTAATTATTGATAAATTTATATAAGCAAAATTTCTTTCATGGGTTATTTTTTGAAAATTTATAATATATCCATTACCTCACGGAATGAATGTTCAGAAATTAACAATGATGAAAAAATCACTAAAATACACTTTTAGTAGATCTTAAGGTCCATAAAATAATTAAAAATTCTAAATATTTTTACATTAAAAATCAACATGCATAAATATAAAAAGTAAAAATACTATTTCATTATAAATATTTATTCATTAAAAATAAATATACATAAACTGGGACATCACCTAGGCCAGTGGTAGGTGGGAAACCTTTATCATCCTTCGGTCATGGTTTCAAGACCCATAGCCTTACCAGACTTGATTGGTTTCCACTTGACATACAAGATTTCCTTTTCTAAAAAAATGGTAATATAATTTAAAAAATAAAAAATACGAACATCTATGAAATAAGGTTAATCACTAAATGGCCTATGAACCATGGTTTTTAATACAAACTCAGTGCAGAAATACTTCCTTTGAAGTTTCTCTTAATCTTTTCATGAATGGTGAACCTTATAACCATTATCAATGATTAAAATCCAATAATCTAGAAAGAGAGTCATGAAATAAAATTAACATTGATTCCCATGTATATCACAATGTGGATCATGGTTGTCACATTCCAAACATGTGAATACCATCATCATATATTTTCTTGAAATGTGGTGACAACCAGAATTACCATAAATCCTTATAGAAAACATGCATGCTTCCTTATTCCAAAGTGTATTGGATATATTCCTTAAATAAAAAAAATACTATAAACATCATCAGTGATAGCATAAACCACCTGTCACCAAATCCTTAATTAGTCCCAAGGTAGTTAATACTTTACAATTTCCATATTCATATCCTATGTATCTTTATCCAAACAACATTATCTTAACATAAAGAACATATCAAGGTTTACCTTACCTTATTCCAAATATAACCTTGTTATTAAATCACTTCACATGTCCATAGGGAACATTCAAACTGAACATGTAAATACAGAGAAAAAAACTTAAGTATAAAAATCCTTGTATATTTCATCATCAAAAACATTTGAATCCAAATACATATAAAATTTTATTATTCAACTTCATCCTTATTCCATTAACAAGGATTCATCATACTATGACACAATACCTCTTTATTTTAACATTTTTTCTATAATCTAATCATCATCAGAAATATAACCATTACTCACACCAACCTACTGATTCTCTTCAGGAACTTTTGTCCTGGGACATTGAGTTGCAGAATGAACACTTAATCAACACTTAAAACACTTAACCTTTTATGATTACTTAGGGATGCCGATATTCTCATCTATTTAATTAAACAAAATCTTCATTTTCCCCTTACTATTACTTTCTTTGTGTCCTTCTTTTCCATAAGAAAAACATCTTCTTGTTCCTCTATGAAATTCACGTAGGTGATTCTTTCTACATTATTGACACAAAGGAAACTAAATCTTCATTGCTCCACGATCTCTATTTCCTGAACTCTTAGAGAACATTTTCTTTCTATACCATGGTGATTTTGAGAGTTGGTTAGGGTAATCATTGTTAATCATGTTATGTGAAAACTGATTAGGAATGATCACAATATTTTTTAATCTTGTGATCATCCCACTTGACCACTCATCAGTAAATCGTCTATCACAATCAACATTAATCTAGTTCCTTTTGGTTCTCGCCATTGACTAAAACCATAAGCATAGTTTGAGAATTACTTATAATAGTAAAAAACGACATAGTTATAAAAATTATTAATTATTGAATATCTAAATCATGAAATCTTCCTTAATCTATGACACCTTAGGATTATCCTAGTTTATTCATAGAAAACTTATATCTAAATACATCATAATGGTTCATGAATAGTATTCGAATTCCAAAAGAATATCCCCCCGAAGTGTGAAAATAAGTGTGAAACAAGGCCTATTGTCATGTACCAAATTATCCCATGTCAAGCCTGTAACATCTTATTATAGTGTGTACCCCTAGTTACATCTATTAAATATACGCATACACTTATTGTATCCAGATAGGGATGTATTGCTGGGAAACCACTAACTCTATCCTTTCCCGAAAATCCAAGAAATTTTCCTAAACATTAACTCATCCTTACACTTATCCTCAGAGACATCCCTAGAAATATACTTAGAAATATACCTAAGGATCTCACTAATTTTTTCTCATAATAATTTCAAAACGATAACTAAACCTTTTATCTGATAAAAACTAAAGAGACCCTCACTTTTCAAACATTAACATTACATAAATTTTGTGGAATACTTCAAAATTATACAAACAGATTCCCAATGACTATAGTTGGTATAGTTCCTTTGGAAACATGGAAACATAAACAATGGTACATATGTGAGCTACATTATCTCCCACTAGCTTCTTCAATACTAGAACCCTTGTTAATAATATCCAATATAGTACATATCATTATAACATGAGGGAAACTGAATATAAGACATGGGTCATATTGAAATAAAGATCATAATCCATTAAAGTATAAACATGAGCATAATGGTTTGAGAATTTGATCATGAAAAAATATCATTCCCTATATATCAAAGATCATAATAGATATCACAGAATAAACATTAAAAATTCATAAGACATGGATCATAATGAAATAAAGAGAATAATCCATGAAAGCATAACATAGGAATAAAACATGGAATTGTGGAAAACATCTAAGCATATAATGATTACCATAGTAGCCAAGGAATCATGGGAAATACCATCATATTAGTAAGGGTTTACTCCCCATACCATCATATTAGTCATGGTTCACTCTCATGGCTATCATAGTAGCATGTGTTTACTCTTTATACCATATTAGTTGTCATGGTTCACTCCCATTTCCATCATACTAGTCAAGGTTCGCTCCCAATACCATTTTAGTTTATCCAATGAGATATAAAACATTACCCAATGCATTGTAAAGAGATATTGGTCCAACCTGTCACATAATGAAATCATACATACATATTCCACAAGAACATAAATAAAAATATCATAACCCATGAAATTAAATGGGTATCATAAACATGTAAACATATCACAACCTGTGAAAAAATTATAGGTTTTATAATCATTTCATAAAAAGCGTAACCCATGACAGAATAACAGATTTAATATACATATTACCTGTGAAGGAGAAATGGGTTTTAGAAAGATCAAGAAATTAATAATAACCCATTCATAGAAAGTATATGAATGTAAAATTTAGATTGGAAAGTGTAACATCAATTGATTTTATATTAGATAGAAAATAATTTTGAAATACCATTTAAAAAACTTTTTATGATGAAAATATACTTTCTTGTTTGAAAATGGTTTCTAATATATAAAATAATCTAAAAATATTTTTCTTTGAAAATAAATTGAAAAATTATAAAGACAGAATGAAATAATTTTGAAACCATTTTCCTTGAAAACATATAAAATAAGCTTCAAAACATTTTAAAACCTTTTTCTTTGAAAATACATTGAAAAATTATAAAAGTAACTTGAATGTTTTTTGAAAACCATTGTACTTGAAAAGTTAAAAAATAATCTTGAAAATATTTTGAAAACCATTTTTGTTGAAAACTTATAAAAGAATCTTGAAAACATTTTGAAAACCATTTTCCTTAAAAATATCTTTTAAAACATTTTCTTAATGATTAAACTTTTATAAATTCAAAGGGAGATTTTATGAAATGATGGTGGGTAAATCCATACATGTCGTACAAGGTCAAAATAACATTCCTTTTGTAAGGTAAAAAGGTTAGAAAAGTGATTTGTTCAGAAAGAAAAAATAATATTACATTGAATAGATTGGTAAAAAAATAAATTTGTAAAATTTTATTTTATATATTATAAGTTAATGGTATAATATTATTGTAAAACCCTTTTTAGAAAACTTAGATTTGCGACCAAAAAGAGGATAAAGACATACTTAAAAAAACATTCTTAACTATATATTCTACCAAAGAGTAGAAAATGGTACCAATACATGAATATAGCATGAATAAAGACATGATAAATAAGTATTGAATGTGTCGAGATATGGGTTATAATATTTTATCAAAGGAGGAATAAACATAAATAATCTCGAAAAAATGATGAGATTGTCTCAATAAACTCTTATAACTTGGTAACTTGGGATCATAGTATCCATATAATAAATAAAATTAAATTAAGCTTAATATATCATTAAATTAATTAGATTCATTATATAAAATGTAAAATGGAAGTATATACAACTTGGAAAATAATTTATGTGCATAAAAAACATGAGCCTCAATGAAGGAAAATTGAGACAAAACTATTTTACCAATTTGGTAACTTTTAAAGGTTAAACCCCATAAAAAGGATCATAATATGGAAATGTAAACACCCATAAATTTAATTATAAGATACTTATAATAAAATCATGTGCATTACATACCCCACAAAAATGGAATGAGTGGTAAGCATAATATGTATCTCACAAAAATTAAAAGTGAGACGAAATCCCCTTACTGTCTTGACTCTCTTTGTATCCATACAAGATTCCTGTATAATAAATATAATTTTATTATATAAATTTTATTATATGAATTATATATAATAAAATTATTATATATATAACCATATATGTTTTTATTATGCTCTTATATTACTCTCTTATTAAGGATCCTATGTTAATGTTTCACTTCGGGTAATATTCGATTTGTTCTTTGCATGAATCTTAATTTGTTATATCATGGATACTTATACTTATATCATGATTCCATAATGTAGAACATGATATAAATATCAGTTATATCCAGTATAATTATATTACAATAATCTATAGAATAATGATGTATGAAATTGAATAGACCGTTCATGGAGATGGTAAGTCGTACGTACGCATGAACACTGTTTCCATTCTTATTATCGTATTGAATTAAAGTATGTAAATGAAATACATATATATATATATGTATTTGAATATATATATATATATATATTATTAAATTAGGATTTATATATCATATATATCATATAATTTCACCAAATAAATCCTTAATACAGTCTATGTGGTGTGGGAATGAATCACATCTCTTTTACGGGGGCGGTAGTCCACACTTCCTCAAATGAGATTATCATATTAACGGAAAATGGAATGGAAATAGATGTGTGTTTTAAAAGTAATAAATAATATTTAATAAAAATAAATATTATATATTACTTATATAAATAGAGTTTCCATCATAATTTCCACCATTATTGGTGGTAATGGAGAAATGAACAATCATCGTTTCGTGAGACAGTAGTTCATCGTACACAAAAAAAATATGTTCGATATCCATTATATGTAGGTGTGTATAAGTTTAGGTTGAAATAATTACATAAATATATCATAGTATATGTAGGATACTATTTTATTTAAACAATAATGGAATAAATAGAGTGGAGGGGTGAAGAAGGGAAATAAATGAATGGAGTTGAGAGTAGATATTACCTCGAAATCAGGTAACTCCTTTTGATTTGTGCCAAAATGATTCCATGAGAGGTTTTATGACCAAGTTGAGTCTTAAATTTATAATTTAGGATTTTTGGGAGTCTATTTGGTCAGAGAATGGCAGGACATAAAAGTTCTTAGAGGTGTAAGGAATTGGTAGAGGTGGTGGCCTTTTATAGTGAAGGAGAGTGGCACTCTTGTAAACATTTGAAGAGAGAATTTCACCCATGTTTTTCCTGATGAAAGTTGATATAATAATGTACCCATTTCAAGTAAATTGATTATAGGGTATAAATATTGATATAAAATGGGGTTTTTATAAGTTTCTATGCCATTTTGTATCTTAAATTTAAGGTTTAGTTCTTTACTAACCTAATTTTTCTCTTAACTGATGTAATTAATTTTAATTAAATTCAATAATAAATTTAGTAAAAAAAATTTGACATTATTATACCTTATAAATTATTATTATTCCAAATATTGAATCAATTTATCCAAATTATAATCACTTTAGTGGTAGAAATTAAATTAAAATCAATCCCCATGCTGAGACAACACTTCAAGTTTCTAAAGTCAAAATGATCAAATGTTTGATATGTTTTTATGTCCAATTTTATTGTAAAATTGTTCCTAATGAACTAAATTAGATTAATTAGTAAAAATAATATCTAAATGAACTATTAAACCATTTAAAAATATTATTTATACTTATAAATTAATTATATGAAAAATCATATTTGAAATAAAATCCAGTATTTTAAACTATTCATTAAAAGATGAAACCTTTTATAAAAATACCAAAAAATTATCCTAACCAAAATTTTATGTTTCTATTCTAAATATAACGTTTATTTTTACATAATAAATCTATAAAACTTAAAATATTTGGACTTAAAATGCGTTTTCCTTTAAAAGGTGGTAAATAATGCCCTAATAAAAATATATGTTTTTCAAGAATAAAATTAGATTTGTTCTTATCTTTCATTTATTGAATCTATTGAATAAATATAAAATATTTTATTGAATATATAACATATATATTATATTAATATCACTTACCAATTTTAATTAATTTAATTTACTAGGTTAAAATATCTTTGTAACTATAATAATGTTTTCCATTATATTCAATCTATTTTCATATTCATTTATAATTAATTTGAAATCTATGAATTATTATTTCATTTCTTGTAAACCAAAAATTTTAATAATTTATTCAAGACTATTTATATCCATAAACTTAATGGTTAGTTTATCTCTTATTATAATAATGTTTTTAATAATATATTATACTTAGGTAACACTTGGTCTTGCATGTTAAGCAAGCCATCGAGGAAGGTTAATCTTGGGTGTAATGTATGATATCTTTTTGGTTCCATGAAAAATATTCCATGTTGGGATTAAATGTAACATCCGACAAGTTTTCCTTGTGTGAAAAGAATTTATGAGTTAGTTAAAATCTATTTTCAGTGTTGCGCGAAATGATTAATATCAAAAGATTAAATTAATTCAAAAACAATTTCACCAAAATATCATGGTGTTACATAACACAAAAGTAAATATAAGAGATAGAATCAAGACAAAAATAAATAAATAAAACATTGCATAAGTCGGTAACAAGTAAGATGATAACCCATGCTCTAAAAAAATTTCTTATATTCCCATCAGTGAGTCATACATGTTAGAGTCATAAATACAAGTTATAAAATAACCAAACAGAACAAAAAGGGAACACACACTGCCAAAAATACCAAGAGGTATGATTACAAGATCATTCTCCATCTCTAAGATCCATCCCAACCCAGTCACATGTCAGATTTATGGTGATTACCCTTATCCAACCCTTCATCCATGAAGTCTACATGGGTATGAACTGGTGTCCTAAGAAGGTGTGAGTAAGACTCAGTACGCCACCATTAATAGTGTATAAAAGTTTTTATGGTTTTATAAAATATAGTTCATGCATATTTATGAAATATTATGGGTAGATAATGAAATTTAATAAATAAATAAAAAACAACCTTGACCCTCTAGATCCATGATGACACCCATGTTGAACATACACACTTCATTGAGTTTTATATGTCTTTGACCACATATTAAGGATTGTTTCAACATAATAATAACCAAAAAATATATAGGCACTTATCCTGAAATTTGAAATATTGTAAATCATGTAAATTCTAATTAATCATTATATCATACCCAATAATCTAGAAAAATGTCGAATCCATGAAGATCATCTTTTAATTCCATTACTCATGTGCTGAAAAAAAACCAAGGAGATCATTTTTATATTCTCACTTATATCAAATCGTATGCCAATTAGAATCCAAGGATTTCATCCCAAAAATTCTATTCATTTAGCATCAATTTTTATTAAGAGTCCAAGGATCTCATCTCAATTCCCTTTCATTTAATTAAACCACCACATAACTATGTATCATATTTTATTACATTTATGCCCAAGGAAACAATCAAGTAAACTTCCAACATTTTCCATTTCAAACATATCAATTGTATTTTAATTAATAAAGGATGGACATATAGTGTATTATCTCGGTCAATACACCCCATGTATTTACCTTTTATATAAAAAAGCAATTCATAATCAATGAACACCCTTAAGTTGTGGTTTAGGTTCCAATTTAAATTTACCATGAGTTAACCCATGATCCTTAGGGAATCTATACTCATTTTGGAGAATAAATTAATTAAATTTAGGTTCTAGAACAAGATCATAAAAACCAACTTGGTGACATACACAAGACACACTATAAAATAGAAAACCCGTGAGGGATATCTCAAACACCACCTAAAATAGGTTAAGTAAGATTCAATCATATAATAACGATATTTGATTTGATAAAAATGAAGTAATTTTAAGAAACCATAAAACACCCTGAAAATATGAAATATTAGCTCTAAACAACAATAACAAAATATACATATGATTTAAAGAATAAATGAGAAAAAAAACTATTATATTTACCTTGGGGATTTAACTTATTCAAACAAAACTCAAAATAGAGGTAGAAATAAGAAGATATATCAATCATAAAGAACATGGGAGATGAGAGTTTGTAGAGGGTATTTTTTTTATGAAAAATAAGGGATGAAATTATGTTAAACTTAATGGGTGAAAAGTTAATTTTTTTTAATTTACCTATTTTTAAATAGGGTGCACAATTTTGACACGAATTTAGGAAAACCATGCAATAACCATGTGAATTGCACTATCGAGAAACTCCAAACACCACATGGTTGGAAACATAGTTAAAAAAACCATTATAAAACCTTTTGAAATGTATTTTTAATATTTTTTGGGTTTTAATGGTTTTCTGGACCCAACCACATTGTTTAAAAACCATTCCCCAACCCTTGTCAAACAGTATGGTTAAGGGGAGTAATTTACGCAAACTATGTGCTGACCATGCACCCTATTCTGCCTCCCCCAAAACATAATGTTTTGATCCCATAACCCCAAGGAAAATCCCAAGAACTCCACCATTCCCTTGAAAACTTAATAAATAAACAATGATGGGGGGTGGGTGTATTCAATGTAATTTAAAAGAATCTATACCTCACTTAAAGAGAAATGTTTTACATACACCCTACAACAAACTATGTTGAACTGCCCATAATATGGATTACCTTATTACACTCATCATGAACAACCTAATAAGGTTTGATAATCACATGAATATCATTCCTCCTATTCCACACTCTCCACTATAAACCTATTACACTCTACCCCCATGAAAATACATGTTAAGGCCCACACTTGGTATAAGTTTTCCATAATGCCCGATTCAACTCCAATGTCTCCTCTACCAAGGGGGACCTTTATCACTATCATAAAATCTTCAATAAACTATACCCACTAGAATGAAAAATACTCAGAAGTCCCCAATTCATACATGATATCTCTCAGATTCATAACTCAATAGAACCACATGAATCTATCATGTGATACCTCAATCTCTTCCAAAAGTAACAGGTTCACTCTCTCATACCCCCCAATTATAGAAACCTAAATAATTATTAAATGAGTCATATTTAATCATAAAAACGCATATAAAACTAAATAAATGACCATAATTCATGAAATTTCATTCAAATTTATCCAAAATAACCCTCGACACTTCTCTTCAAAATCAGGCATCTCACCAATGCTATGGTCGATCTCAGGATCACTCACTATCCAAGTGTCATTGCAAAACCCTAAGTTTCCATCCATGATATACCATTGTGCCACTCATAAAAACTTATAAACACATAGGGCTAGGTATAATAATCGTGATTCCATTGAATTTAAACTTCGATACCAAAAAAACCCATTGTACCTTCATGTTCAAGATCATCCAAGGCATCACCGTGTCTATACCATATATGTATACACCTCTTGTGCACTAATCTCAAGAAAATGCACCTACACATTCCTTACAAATTTAAAAAATCTATGTAATCACTATGCCTATATCCCATACATGAAAACACCTTACATGCATTAATATCATAACCTAATGTATCAACCCATTCTTCTCTTATCTAAGGAATCACTCATGTTACCCTCATATATCACAATTTTTCTCATCCATAATATTGAGATCACCTATTAAGAGATATATCTCAATGAAACTAGATCCAACCAAACAACCAATATGTCATATCTCATATATATTACAACATACTTTCACCACCTAACTTTTCCCATTTCTAATATCATATGAAAACATACGTGGCTACCTATTTATTCTAGGTTTTCTCTCTCTCTCTCACACACACACACACATATATTCAAAATAATATTTCAAACCATCAAAAATCTAGGTTACTAATTCTCACTAGGAAATAATATATAAGAATACCCCCTTAAGAATCAAATTCCAATCCGTCGGTACATATTTATATACTAACATCGCTCCAACAAAATCCATGCCTATTATCCTACAATCATACGGTTAATTTTTGTATAATGCAATCACCAAGCTATATGAGAAAACCTACTATATTATGTTATATAAACTTTAAATAACCATACCTACTTTCTTAACCCCCCAAAGGGGTGCGTAAAAAGGGATAAAATACCAGCACTTACCAACTATTTTCACTACACATCCTTTAATATGATGTATTAAATACCTATCATAATTGAGTAACTCACCATAAATTGACATGAATGTCATAAAAAAATATATATTTTGGTTATACTAAATTTAATTTTATTCCAAGTTATATGGTAATACAATATATAAGTTATTAATAACATTTGAAATAGATAAAATCTCTAAATTGTTTGATAAAAACCAAAAAAGTACATGTATTTAATGTGAGTCCCACATGATGAATATGATCCATGAACATAGGCCTTTTTCCAATGGGTGAAGAGCCAAAACCAGTATCTAACCTCTTAATGATGGGTCATTATCCAAAAACCCAATAAATCACAAATCAAAAAATCTAAATCACAAGCATTTCATTATAGGTTAAAAATATAAAAAAGTAAAATCATAATCCATGAATATGAATATGATATCCTTAGAAACCTAGACATCCTATCGAGAAGGGTGTTCATAAGGAAACAATCCAATATCCATCATAAGATCTGATACATTCCTACACCACCTGCCTATCATATACCCAAATAATAAGAAATAACAAAACTATCATACCCTCTATTATATCAATCACATAAAATCCCTGATACCACTTTGTAAATTTTTTCCTTTTGATCTACGACCATTGAACGATTCCTAAATAGGGAGGGTCATCACTGGACCTCAAGCGAGCCTCCCCAAATGCTAAAGGTTTTAGAATAATGGTGGGGGTCTAGGGTAGTATCATTGGTATATTATACCCTAATATTCGAGTTCCCAATAATAGAATAGTAAAACAAAAATCATCCCCTATAATAAATATTAGGGTACATCTCAGAAATAACATATCCATCAATAATAAATGAAATGTTATAGAAAATCACTCATAAATACTCACTGGATGCCCATCGGGATGAACATATATAAAAAATAAATATAGGAATAAGAAAAATTTATAAGAGGATCTACTACATCCCTAAATCTCAACACATCACAAAATCTGTTCCCATCAAGGATATCTAGTTGAATGATCTAATTCTAATCCTTTTCCAAACATGAACTTGTAATCAGTCATATATATAAATAAATAAAATATAAAAGCAAAGATAATAACAAATGATGATCCTAAAGTTATATCATTGAACCTGTGATCGAATCAAATCTACTTAGTCCAGGTCAGTGTGTCTCTGAGCATGTCACACAATTATGCTAACCAAAATATCATAACATTCCTGAGGAAAAAGTATAAGGATTCCCAATCTTATGGGGGGATCTATGTCCTACCTCAAAACCAGGGTATCCTCTCAAGTCCAAGGATCAAATCCAAGGAAACCCAAACCATGGTACTTCTAAGTCCAATACATAGGAACCCAGATAGTGGTAAATTATCTCAACTCTAAGGATAAAATCTAAGACAACCCTAATCATGGTACTCTGAACTCCAATCCAAGGCTACCCAAATCATCATACATATTCTTGACTCCAAGGATCAAATAAAGGGCATCCCAAATCGTTTTATTGTAACATCCCAGGAAAATAAAGAATATAACATTTTCATATTTATTAAAATTTGTGAATTAAATACTAATTTTACTTTAAGGGGATGCTATGTTCGACGGCGTACCTGATATGCAACAACAGGTTTCTTTGAAATCTTATGTTGCACACAATGCTGAGTCATACTGAAAAATTATAATATAATATTATTTTAAATGGTAGTTAATGCCTAGTCATTGTATTGGAAAGAATGGAAAAAACTAACTACAATATGAATATACATTTTTGTTAAATGTTTTTACATGTACCCAATAATTTTTAGAGGCTTAAAATAAGAAATAATCTGATTTTAAGTATAAATACTCTAATATACATTAAAAGGTCAATTTACTGCCTTTTGATGGAAAACCCAATTTAAATATAATTTTGGACACTTTTCTATGTTCTATTTGAAAAAATAAAATTCTTCTTTATAATATGGACATCTAAATTTACTTTGGGTAAATTTTTTGTATTTTTATGATAAAATTCATTTTTAACAAATACTGAAAAATACTATATTTTAATTAAAAACTACCTTTTAATCTAATTTAGTTACAAGGTTAGATTATCTTTATAATTTGTTTTAAAGTGTAATTATATTATTTTTTTACCATTTAATTTAATTTTGGTCATTTTAAGTAATTTCACTTTGAAATTGGATATAAATAAGTATAAATCTTTTGATAGTTATTATTTCTTAGAAACACGCTTTTTGTTTTGATAGAGGGAATTAATTTTAAATTAAATTCTGCCAGTTCCATGTTCTGAATTTGGACAAATTTATTCCATATTTGGAATTATGAGGTACAAATTTTGTAAATAGGTAACTTTTAATTTTAGACATTATGAATACTTCAGTAAATATTTTATTTACCATGGTTAAAGGGTAAATCTGGTAAGTAAGGGTAAATAAATATTATTATAATAATATAAAATTACCCTAACATGTGTACTAATCCTATAGATTGATAAATTTCATACCATGGGCATCATTAGGTCGATTTTTGAACACCATGGAGCCACATGGGAATGATAATGACACTTTATATTAATTAAATTTAATGTAAAGACAAAAATGACACAAACATATATATTTTAGTAAATAAATTATTACATGTTTTTATATAAGCTATATATTACACTATAAATATTAATTTTAAATCCAAAAGTTTTTCCTACATCATTATATTTTTTTAAAATTTTTAGACATCAAATAAATAAAATTATTTATGACACAATAATGATGCAGTATTTACCTCATTAATGAATGATTTAAATAAATAAGATTGTAAAGATTAAAAAAATATCCAAAAACTATCCAATTATTATTGGATGATTTTATTTCAAACATTAGGCATCTTATATTATACTTTAATAAGTTTTGGACCATTAGAAACTGAAAATCATTATATAATAAAATAATATTTTTAAACTTTCCTAAAGAGACCCTCCCTCTTATAAAAATACCTCACTTCTAACCCATTACTCACACATATCAAGACCCTTATATATTACAAATTCTTACCAATTAATCTCCCTAAATCCCTATCGTCCTATTAAAATCCTTCCCATAGTCAAAAAAAATTCAATTAAACCTTTTGGTTCAAACCAAAGGGAGATACCCAATTTAAAGGTAGTGTCTTCTCTTTAGTTCTTTTGTTTTATTTTACTTATCCAACCCAATAAACTATTATTCCTTTATTTTATATCAAGAACAATATCCTCAATATAATAGGTTTTTCTATGACAATTATTCAAACTACACTTACACACACCTCCATCTAATGGGTAAAGAAGATATTGTTTCTGTGGACAACGAACTACTACCTCACGAAATGATGATTGCTCAATATTTTCTTACCACCTCTTATAGTGGCCATTAAGATGAAAATGTATTTATATGTGATATATATTATATTTATATTGTTTATATTCTTCTTTATTTTACATTTATATAATAACTTTTTGGTTTCCACAGTTGGTAAATACGATAATTTCATTTGAGGAAGTGCAGACTACCGCCCCCTCAAAGTGATATGAATCGTTCATGCCATACGTGGAACATATAAAGGATGGAGTTACTGAAATTATATATGATATTATAATGGAACTATAATATACTTATTTATCATTAATTTTTGATTCCATTAAATATGAAATAGAAATTAATGTAGCGTTCATGCGTACGTATAGATTACCGCCTCCATGAACAGTGCATTTCATTTCTTATCTCCAAATGTTATGTAATATTATAAATAAATATATATATATACTGGATATATATGATATATATGATATCTAAATCATTGATATCATTTTGGAGATAATTAACTTTTGACCACATAGACAGCTTGTAAATATAACAAGTTCATTTTTGACTCAAGTACCAAATATCGAAAAACAAACCAATATTATCTTAAATGATTGCATAATGTTTATAACATGGTAATAAGCGATATAAAAGAAAAAATAAACATGAAAAATGTTCTTAAGAAAGTATAAATTAACTTTAGTTTATTATAAGGAAGATTAAAGAACGAACAGGTCAAGTCGGACATGAGGTACGAGGTTTCTTATCTCACTTTTAATTCCATGAGATTTCAATTGTTCACCACTTATTTATTACATTTGGTGTATTTTGTACTGACATTTGATATATATTATCATTCTTCTTTCTATATTCATGTTATTTTTTGATTCATTTGGTGGTTATTAAATTTTGGTCATATTACTCGATTGACTACAATGTGGTAAGAGGTTTTCATCTCACTTTTTATTCCTATGAGATTCATGCTATATTTTCCACTATTTCCTTTTGTGTAGTGTATGTAATGCCCATTATTGTATTAATTGTTTAATATAATTTAATTTATGGGTATATAAATATTAATTTTATGATCTTTTTTTCATGTGGTGTATGTTTTTTAAGTTAACAAATCGATAAGGGAACTTTTTAACCCAATTTTTGTTCCTTAGGTTAATCTTAAAATTCTTAATTATATCATGATATAATTATGTGTGGAATAACTATTTTTTTATTTATGTCGTAATTTACACTCACCTTTGTGTGGATATACTTTTGATACACATAATCACTCCATCGATAAATTCTCAAGTCATCAATATGAACTTGATAAGAGCAATTTCAACTCAATTTCCATTCATTGAGTTAAACATCTTAGTCATTGGTGTTGTTTTTACAAAAATATGTGTGAATGTTATCTGATTGTTTTACACTTAATATACAATTACATTGTGTGTATTTATATTTTTCACACGTAATTATGTAATTGATTTATCCTTAATATAAGGATACCGTCTTTATAATAGATTTCGTATCAATCTACATTCCATTGAGAATTCATTATTTTTATGTACCAATTCACTTTTATATGGTGTATATAATGTACATTGCAATATTATATCATGAATAATATTATAAAGTTTTGATTAAATTTTATTGCACAATTATTTGTATTCAAGAATCTCTCATTTGGTTAAGAACTCCTTAACTAATATATTGATTTTAATGATTTATTCTTGTAAATAGTTCTAATTAATGTACATATTTTCAAAATGGTTTTAAGGATTTATTTATGTGGACATTAATTTTTTAAAATGTTAATTCCTTTAAATGATTAAAAGTACCATGGGACACTTTGATTCAAAAATCTCTTTATTAAATGTTTTTAATGGTTTTGAAAATGGTTTGATAAAGCAGTGATTATGTCAATATCTTGAAATGATATATTGGGGTTGAAATGTGGAAATATTATCTTTATTTTATGCTTGTTTTATGTGTTATGATTATTTTATGGTTATTGGGCATTTTTTACATATACGGGTGGTTCTGTGATAAACCTAGGGTGGGTGAGCCCGAGATAGCTCTCCAATGAATTGGGTAACATGATAGAGGTAAACATTAATGTTTCTCCTAAGAGATTTAGGGAATATAATTTGATAGGTATTCTAACATAACTCCCTATGTAGCCGTGATATCTAAAATGTAAGTATGTTTTGTATGCCACAAGTTACCTTTATGATTTATGATTTTTATGTGTTATTCATAAATCATAATATTTCATATGGTATGTTATTATGGAAAATTGTGGTTTCATTGAATTGTATTTATTGATGGAATAATGTTTTCTTTCCTTATTTTATAACCCTTACTGAGATTTTTATACCCATCCCAGGTTTTTGAAATGTTTTCCATAGGACATAAAGATGAATAGGGTCAAGGATGGGATCAATGAAAATTCATGTTGTCTAAAACTTGGAACTAGACATGTTTCTTTTTAAGAGTTTTTATTTTATGAAAAAATAGATACTGAATAGAAGTGTATACGTATAATTTTGAAGTTGATATGTAATAGTTATGGTCTAATTCTCTAAAACTCTAAACCTGAAAAGATCCTAAATGTGAATTATTTTTAATTCAATATTATGTAATGTTTTAAGGTCGGGTCCTTATATGTAGTCCCTGCTCAAAATCCATAGTAGACTAATTCATTGTATATCATCTAAAATCATAGGATAAAATCCAATGGAACACAATTAATGATACTCATAGAGACAATCCAAGGAAACCCAAATCATGGTATCCTAACTCTAAATCTATGGTAGTATAAATTTTGATATCTCAGGGGACTATATATCCCACTATATGGATCCAATGACCCAGTATAAGGCATCCAGATCCACATGTATAGAAATAAGTCAAGATCCTAAGGGTATGCCGAAGGAATCCCATGTATCTCAAACATATAACAGTGGATAGTGAAACCAAACCAAATCACACCATCAATATTATCTCAATGGGTTAAAAATCTTACTAAACATGTCTTACCAACAAAGTTATACCTATCAAGTGAACTAACTACCATCATCATAGATATAAAAATATGAAACCATTAATATAGTTTCTAAGGTGACATCCACAATCATCACCACCCTTTTCCCATAAACTACTTCTTAGGGGCCAATATGTCTCTATGGAGCCCACTGGGGTCTCCTAATTCTCATCACATCTGGGATTCCCCATATGGGATCCTTTATCACATCTCATATCTTCATTAATAACCCTTAACTAAAAGGTATTATTAATCTTTGACATCATAATAATCATCTCATAGCCTCATTTTCATCATAGTCATAGTTACATGAAGGAGTTGGACCTAGGATAACCCATTTCCCCAATCACACTAGTTTGGTCATCGCAACCAACCTATTCTAATATTACCCAAAGAACCACCATACATTTCTCATAACTTAAGAGGGTATAAAAACTCACCCCATTCTGTTCATACTATCACAATATCTTTAAGGTATCTAATAGTTCTTTCATGGCCTACTCAGACCGTTCACTACCAATTTGATGCATAACTCAACTCAGAGGTCACTATAGGATCCTATCACTAGGGTTTCCATGTATCATTCATTTAATTATAACCCCTCAAGTTCAAAGTGTCACATAACTCAAAAATATAATTATGGCCTAAACCATCAGCAGCTGAGGCTATCAACCTAGTGCCCATGGTCCCTAATGGGCCTTAGAGCCTTATTTAGTTCATCCACGTCATTTTATTTAGAAAAAAACAATTTATATAAGATATTTATTCTCCCTAAGTGGAGATACCACATATCACATGGTATAAAAATAGTCATAATACCATAGAGAATGTATGAGGGGAAAACTACCTCAAAAATGATGTTATTCATTTTGATCACCAACCAACAACTCTGGTCTGAGCCTGCCCAAGATCATCTAGACACATTCCATCACCGTGAGGTCCTAAATCATGCCAAGAATCAGAAGAAATTAATTATATTCAAAATATAATTAATTAAATTATATAATTTAAATAGGTATAAATTCCTAAAATCTCATGATTCAATCCCATTTCACTAAAACCATGAGTGTTGCAGTGCAATCCACTCCCAATGAATCCCCTATCCTAGGAAACACTGAAGGCCCAATTAAAAATTCCAATTCAATGAAAAATTTATCCCAAAATCACAAAAACCCTATGAATATTTATAAGGTGATGTACCTTTTGTAGAATGACAAGTGGAAGCATGAAAATACCATCTTGGGTCCTCCTTGATGAAAATGAGAAAAATCACCATCACTTGGGGTCAAATACTCCATGATCTGGTGAAATTGATGCTAAACCATAGACCCAGAATCAATGTAAATAATTTTCTAGAACCAAATAAATAATGGAGGTATAGAATAAAAATATCTTACTCATAACTTCCATCAAAACACACCCAAGATCTACCTAAATGGTGGGAAGAAGGGGGGGGGGGTGGTCAACTGAGAGCCTCCCTATGTGTGCACCTATCGAGCCTAGAAAAAAGGTTCCAAACCCATTTAAAAAAATAAGAACAACCCATTCATGATGTGAATACATGGTTTAAATCATGAAAAATCAATAAATGGGGTTATCCATCTTATTCAATGATTTATATTGTGAAGAACTATTTCATGGGATGAATATCCTACAATAGTTATCTCCTAGAGGCTGACCACTTTGAATCCCTTATGACAATATTCTAAAAAACATATACATCCACCAATACTTAAACCATATCCAAAAGGACCTTTATAGTCTTTTAAACTCTTTCAACCTCATTATATATCTCGGTTCTAAATAACAAACCAAATATCAACTCAAAAATTCAAATTCCTCCTAAATTTTATTACCCTACCAAAGAGAGGGTATTATAGATTTTATAAATTCCTACATAAGTTTAACCATATATGAAAAAAACTCAACATAAGAAATATCAAATCAATTCACATGAGACTAATCAAACATGTTTGATTAAACACTTACACACACAAGTAGAAACTATTAAAAGAATATTTTTTTCCTTTATTCCTTTGAGTTTACTACTTGCATGGAAAATAAGATCTAATTATAATAGATAAATCACTATAATTATTGGAATATGATGTAGTGATGGAATAATATGATGAATTTTTTATAACACAAGATAAAACTTGTTCCATGAATGAACTGATAAACTAGTGTAATGAAGAAATATTGAAATATTTCCAGCGATATTTTTTATAAGTCCTGATAAACATATCACTGGTAGAAATACCACCTATACCAACAAATCTATCCCAATGGTTTGAAAAAACCATTGGGATAATGAACCTATACCAATGGTTCCTTGAAACCATTGGTATGGGCCAATATATGGTGAATTTTCCCAATGGTTTGAGAAAACCATTGGGATAGGCATAGGAGTTCCCAATGGTTTTACAAAACTATTAGGAAAGGTTTGATCATTATATAGGTATACCAAATTTTTTTGAAAACTACTAGGATAGAAAATCCTTAAAAACAATTGAGATGGCTTCCTCCATCTAGAGCTGATATTTTCCCCAAATGAGTGGACTCCCTCATAAAAAACCTACTTCCCAAGAGCCATCCCTACTTCCCATGAACACTTCCTTCATCTCTAAATTTTTCCCTAAATGAGATCTCTCTAGTGTGAAAACCCTAATTCGTAACTGGTGATATATCTTTGATTCAAGTAATTTTTATTTTTCATCTTTAAATCAGTTTTTTGTAACCGAGTTATGTCTTCTGCCACTATTTATTTTATATTTTTCATTCTATTTCACTGAAATATTCTTTGTTTTACCCAATGTGTATTATGAACCCCTTATGAACACAAGCCATATATCATTTTAGGTTGTGGTTTTGTTGTGATTTGTCTTTATAGAATAATTTCTGCTGATATTTAAGAAATAAATATGATCATGAGTTATTTTATTAGCGGGTTTTTTAAATTTAAGTTTTATTGATGGAATTTCGTTGTTTTAACATAAATACAGCTATAGAATTTTTTATCATAAGACAAATGACAAGATAATCATGCATTATAAATCTACCCTTAAATATTGTCTTCAGAATATCACACTTTAAATTTAAGATGCTGATAACCTCAATATAAGTCATTCATAGAGAACTTCTATGATCCTCACAATTGGTCAAACATGTCAAAAATCCCCAAAACTAGGTTTCAATTTTTCATTTCACATGGTTTAGAATTATTTATCATAAACACAACCACTAACTAATAGAGTGATGTGTGTAGTTTAATAAATCAATCAAACTTAATGCCCTTAAGAAGAATCTTGATTTACCTTAACTCAACTTGTGCCAAATTATATGTTGAAATTGATATGGGTTAAACTACAAGAATTAGTTTTACCTAATTGTCAATTTCCCTCATTATAGGGAGTCTTGAAGAGTTTTTTGAAAAGTCATTTTGATATTGGTATACCATTTGGAAAAATATCAGAAGCTATTGATGGTTGTGCCACAATATCGAAGCCTATTAGAAGTGACATAATATCTTTAATGTATCTCAAATATAATTCCACTACCTACCACTTACACATAATCATAAAATAACATTATTTATGTTAAATGAATGATACTCTCCTTCGATAAAAATCAACATTAGTATGAATTATTTCCATCTATCCCACCATGACGATCACATCAAATATATTCATCATTTGGAACATGAATTACCATGTATGTCCATAGATGATAGTTATAATAAGACACTCATGAAAACAATTAATATGGTGTAAAATATTCCCAATGTGTGTATTGAGAGAAAGAAACTTTAAACTAACTGGAATGATAAATTAATTCCCAAAATATTTAGAACATATTTTCTAATAAGTTGAACCATTTTCAAAATAATTATTAGAAATGTTAATTTTGGTCTAGACTATACCTCTAATGGATGACGTCCCTCTTCAAAAAATATCACAACTATATCTACTACATAAACTTGTCCATGCTAATCTCCATGACAATGCCCCTGATAAAAATAATTCCTCTAAGTGATATTTTTCTAATGGGTATAAACCTTCATTGTGTAATAGTAATTTATTACAATATGAATCAATATACTATTTGTTTTATGAAAAGACTTAGGTTTATTTTTTACATAATGGATAGAAGTTGGATGTATGAAACTGAGGGGATCTCAAGCAATTTTCAAAACAATTTGTAGAGATTTTTTGTTTTCTCATTTGACAATGCTTCAAATAGTGGTATCAAACACTTCCCATGTTATAATTTTATTGGAAGACCTTGGTTGAGCTAGGAAGAAGTTATCTATCATATAACCAAATATGGTTTTAAACCAACTATTATGTATGTTATCATAATGGGGTGAAAATGGAATCTCAAAATGCTGATGATCCAAATGAGAGGACTGGATTGGAGAATTTGATATATGAATGATTTTTCGTTATTTTGTAATCATGAGATGGAAGGGATTTTAACCCAATAATACTTTGATATAGGCACAAATGATGCATACAACGAAAATGATGATGTTGATAGAGTAAAAAAATTGAATTATGTTGTGATGACTCTAGTATATCAGAAATTTGGTAAAATGAAAAAGATGGAATTTTTAATCTGATTGTTTAATGGGAAAACCATGTATGGGATTTCTAAAACTATCATCGATTACATTCTTACAATATTAAATGAATTACTTCCAGATGATGTAGAAATTCCCTTAAACCACTATACAACATGGTTGTTAGTTGGAGAACCTAGATTTTCAAATAACAAAACTTCTTGGTTTCCTGAAATATTGCAACTTATTCTAGGAGAAAACTACTGAAAGAAATGATTTTATAAGATATGGAACATCTTAATGGAATCTAAAAGATAATGAAACACCATATCGTGTTCCACATAAAGTAATGTGCCACTTTTTATTGATCCCCAGACTCCAGAATCTTTTCAGGTTTAATGAAATATTAATAAAAATTAAATGGAATGATACTGAGATAAATAAGAATAATGAATATTTGGTTCAACCAGTGGATGGATTTTCATGGTAGATATTTGATTCTTGATATCCTGATTTTGAAGTTGACATGCATAATGTGAGACTACATATTTCATGTGATGGTTCTAATTTGTTTGGGTAGATTATTACTTCACACAACACATGACCAATTTTCATAGACATTTATAACCATATCCCAAGGTTTTTTTATGAAAAAACCTTTCACTTTCATGAGTATTTGTATATATTTCCCTTATAATCCAGACAATTATATATATGTATAAATGAAACCTTTAATAAAAGAGTTTAAACTTCTTTGGGATGTGGGTGTGCGCAGATACGATGCATGTTCGAAAGACATATTTCAGATGCGTGCTGTGATTATGTGGACAATCAATGATTTTCCTGCTAATGCATTGATGTATGGATGGGGAACAAAGGGAAAACTATCATTCCATATTTTTATGAATAATACTCAATCCATAAGACTAAAATAACAATGTAGTTTTAGTTTTATAGGACATTGACGATTCTGGAAAGTGGACTATCCATATAGAAATAATCATCGAAGATTTGACAATACCATGGAGACCGATGATCCACCTTAGAAAATGTGTTGAACTGATTTTCTTATTGAATTAAAAGATTTCAGTATTTCATTCGGGAAGGGTAAAATGAAATATAGAAGGGGGAATAATATTTCGAATGATACCTATTACAATCGGAAGAATAGGAGTATCATCTTTGAGTTTCCTTATTGGAAAACCAATTTATTACATGATGGATTAGAGATAATGAACATTAAAAATAATATATGTGAAATGTTTCCTTTAATTATTCTAAATGTAAAAGGAAATAAAAAAAATTATTTACGATCTTGGCATGACATGGTGGATTGGGATATCCAAACAAAATTTCTTCATATGTGTATCAGGGATAATAAATGGCATGTTCCATGTGATTCTTATGTGATGAAATGTAACACCCCGACCCCAATTACCTAGAGTCGGTGCATTATTACATAACATTGGCATGATCATAAGAAAGATAAAATCTCGAAAGACCGATTGGTTTAGTATCCTTGGAAACAATAGATATATTCATAAAGTTTTACATCATCAAAATGAAAACTACAACAACATAGTCTCCATAGACCTGACTCTTATCCCCTCATACTATCCCTATAGGTCATTAATAATTTACTTCTTCATATCCTGGAAAAAATAAAACATAGAAAAGGGGTGAGCTCAAATGCACAGTAAGGATAACAATATAGCAGAAACATTCATAAATAAGAATAATCATTTAAGGCAATGTATAACTAAAACAAAAGCCTTTTAAACATGAACTTCAACATAGTATGGAAAAAATAAAATGAAATAATTCCATTTACTTATTCACATGGATATTATACTAATCGAATAATCACATGCAATATCAATAACCACTTTCATAATGATGGAATGAATAATGCTAGACTATCGTAACCACATAGCCAAGGCCTCGTGCCAAGACTACAAATAAGATTTTGTCAAGGCCTTGTGCCAAGACACTAGTTTGTCTCATGAGACCTACCGATGCATTGAGGAGCTATAGCGGGCTCCACCCGTCACATATTAAGTCCAATGCATTCCCATATGAAAAGGTTTAAACATAACATAAACATTTGTATTAAAACTAGCATATGAAATGTAAATACTTCATCCATAAACTATGAATGGTAAAAAAATAATACATCCAAATTCAAACATATCAAAAAACCTTCAATACAATATAAAAGTTTTGTATAATAACAAATCAACTTCAAATAAGCGTAAAATCTACTAAAGGATGTTGACATAGATGAAATCAAAACTCTTTTTAGAGAAATATCTCTTTTTATTTTGAAATCATTTAAGAGTCATATATTTAGAAAATAAAACATCTTCTTTGAAAATATTCTTATAAGCTTGTATGGGAAGCTTTGACGATTTTATAACGGTGGAAATTAGCCGCACCCGCTGTATAGGTTAAAAAACATTATTACCTTAATTCTGTCGAAAAGGTTAAAAAGAACCTTGTTTGGAAAATGATGAAAATATTCCTTTATAAAAAGTCAAACAAGGGTATAAATGAATTTAAACCATATAATTTTAAATGGTAAAAATGTTTTGAAATACATTTTTAAGAAACATGGATGTGGATGATAAAGATATCCCAGTAGATAATTACGTATAAACAACCTCAGATAATGATGAGATTGTGAAATAAACCCTTACATTGTACTTTTCCTTGGTTGAGGGTAGGTTAAACTCCTTTATAATGGTGAAATAATTGTTATTAAATTATAAAAGAATCATATATATTAATATGATATCATATATTATCTTTTAACATTGCATTGTTAATAATATCTTAGAATTTTCATCATTTCGGGTGTTAACTTACTCCTTTTATTTTATATGTTTTGTTACATAATCCATGTTTGTTGTAGATAGGTTGTATCTTATTCATATCCAGAATGATATCAATTCCTTAAACATTATTTTTAAATCATCAAATGATAATTATACTTGAATGGATACGATGGATAATGAATATCATCGCGTTCGTGGAGACGGTAGTCTGTATGTGCGCACAAGCGACAATATCATTATTTTGATATTAAAATAATATATAATGGGATGGTATATTATATATACAGAATAATTATAATGATATATTTATGGTTTACATGAATTATACATCATTATTATACCCATCCAAATTATAATATATTGAATAACAATTACACCACGACGTGGAGACGGTAAGCCGTACGTATGCACGTATGGAGACATGTTATTCAAAGGGTGGATAGAATAAAGAATATGGTTGTACCATATTTATAATAACATCACAGTATATATAAGATACTGGAGTTATTATTTTATAAAGGTAATAACAAAGAAAGAAGAAGTGGAAGAAGAAAGGAACTTGAAAAGGGGTGGTGAAAATATTACCTCTTATTCAGGTTCTTCCTTTTGATTTGATCAAAAGGGATCCTTAGGTTGGCTTTATGATCAAACTAAGGAATCTAGGTTGTAGTGAGGGATGTTGAGAGAGTATTTGGGAAGAGGTTGGACAAACCAAAAGGCTTTTAAATTGTTAAGAAATGAGAAGGAGGAGTGCCCTTTTATAAGAGGGGTGAGGGGCACCTTTGGAAAAACTAGAAATATTAATTTATAATAAATTCATATTCGGTTTCTAATGGCTAAAAAGTGTATTATTTAAAGTTTAAGGTAGGTATAGGTCTAAATCCATTAAACCAATATAATTTAGACAGGTTTGGGTCATTATATAAACCTTATCTTTTAGTTTTAACTCTTAGTTAATTAGTTTGACATTTACCATGTCACTTTGTATTTTTATATTATATAGTTATTAAACTTACTATATACGTCAAAGAGACCCCCAAGTTGTCTATTAATGATACAACTATCATGATATAAGTCTCTTGGCCGAACCTTAGATTTTTAATAATTTAATATCAATTAATAATATAATATTTGTTTAAAAAACTCTTTTATGTCAATTTTGACAATATTCAATAGTTGATTTTTGTGAAACTCACAAAAGAATGATTACTTCGAAAAAAGTAAATTATATAAATCCTAATATGTCATATTATCCTATAAAATTAGTTTAATTCCATAAAAGTCTCAAATTATATTTATTTGGGTATTTATAATATCAATTATTTTAATTTTTTACTATTATGGTAATTACTACATCATCATTGTGTCATAAATAAATTAATTTATTTAATGTCTAAAAATTATAAATAAAATATCATTATGTAGGAAATAGTTTTATATTTCTAATTAATATTTATAGTCTAAAATATAACATATATAACTCTATGTAAAAATTGTTTTCCTAAAAGATATATGCTTATGTCATTTTTGTAATTACTTTAACTTAATTAATATAAAGTGTCATTATCACTTACAAGTGGATCCATGAGGTCCCAAAATAGACCCAAAGATTCCCATGATCTCCCATGTATCAACCAATATGGTTAAGACACATTTTAGGGTAATTTAATTTTATTATATTATTATTTATTTACCCTTATTTACCGGATTTACCCTTTAACCATGGTAAATAAAATATTTACCGTAATAATTATTCAACATGTCTAAAAATAAAAGTTACCTATTTACACAATTTGGACATCCTGATTCCAAATATGGAATCCATTTTTCCAAATTAAATACACATAAGTGGAAGAAATTAATTTAAAATTAATTCCCGTTGTTCAAACAAAAAGCGTGTTTTTAAGAAATAATAACTATCAAAAGATTGACAATTGTTTATATTCAGTTTAAATGTGAAATTATGTTCAATGACCCAAATTTTATTACATGGTAAAAATATATTCTAAATATAATTTAAAACCACTCAAATTCATAATTTATCACTATTAATTATTTCGATTAAAAAATTTGTTTTTAATTAAAATTTAGTAATTTTCACTATTCATCAAAATATAAAAGTTATCCAAAAAGTACCAAAATTTCACCCTAGGCTAATTTCGTTATTATAAATCCAAAAATGAAGTCTATTTTACCAAATTAAAATCATAAAATTTTCATTTATTAATTTAAAATTGATTCCCACTTTCGAAACCAAAAGGCGTATTTTTTTAAAAATAATAACTATCAAAAGTTTGACACTTGTTTATGTCCAATTTTAAGGTGAAATTACTTAAAATGACCATAATTGGATTAAATAGTAAAAATATAATCTATTTATACTTCCAAAACATTAAAATTTATAATTTAACAATATAAATTATTATGATTAAAAAAGTCATTTTCAGTTAAAATATAGTATTTTTCACTATTCACACAAATAGGAAAGTTATCAAAAAAACACCCAAACATTATTGAAAATAAATTCTTATGTACCGATTCTAAAGAATATGTTCATTTTGTCAAATTGAAAATATAAAAGTTTCAAATATTGGATTTAAAAAGGCTTCGCCATTAAAAGGCGGTAAAATTTCATTTTCTGAAAAATACTTCTTTTATCTGAAAAAAATGAATTTGTTCATCAATCATGTCTTAGAAACTCATAATATGGATTCTAAAAATATAAATATTATATAAAGTTTTAAAATTTAGTTAATACTATTCATAACCTCTTTTGAACGG
Source organism: Viscum album (assembly GCA_963277665.1). Taxonomy (NCBI): domain Eukaryota; kingdom Viridiplantae; phylum Streptophyta; class Magnoliopsida; order Santalales; family Viscaceae; genus Viscum; species Viscum album. The sequence continues at coordinate 787,972,869 of OY728148.1, forward strand.
CTTTTTTGGTAAGTCATGGTGCACTTGAACTCGGTGTTGCATGTAGTGTATGTTATTGAATTATTTTGAAGAAATAACACACTATGAAATCTTGGGGTGTTACATGAAACATGTAGAAAAAAATCAATTTCTGGAAGTACTAGAGACTATTAATGTTCTTGATGGATATTAAGAAATTATATCAAAACAGTTCAAAAGAATTTATTTGAAGCTGAAATCCTTAAAGGGTCATGATTATCACGACCTTTTTCATGAGTTGATTCCAATAGTAATCAATCATCTTTTTTACAATAATGTAAAGGTGTTAGTTATTTAGTTGTGTTATTTTTTAGTGATATTTTTTCTGAGAATTTTTCCAAGTATTTATTTCAAAAAATGTCAGTGAAGACACCATTAATTTTGTTTGAGTTTGAGAAAATATTTCCTCTATCATTTTCCACATCCATGTTATATCTGAATATACATCTTCCAACAAAAATACTTCTTGGAGGAACTGTATGTTTTTATTGGTTATATCCAACTGAAATAAATATGTACACATTAGAATCTTATGTCTGGAATAGGAATCTTCATGAAGGCTATATCGTGAATGGTTACTTGGCTCAAGAATGTATGGTTTTCTGCTCAATGTATTTATTTGATCTAATTACAAGAATGAACCGACCAATGAAAAATGAAGAAGGGCAGTAAGAGAAAATCAAAACCAGTTTTCTATCACTTCCCCAAATAGGAGTAATTACTATATCATATACATTGATGACATTAAGCCTTCATGAGCAAGAGATGAAACATCAAACAGTGTTTCTCAACTGTGATGTGTTCAATTACTACATCAAGTAAACTGGACATGTATATCTTATTTAAACTCTTGTAATTGTACATATTTGTTAAACTATTTCTATTTTTAGCTACATGGAACATAAATAAATGATTAATAAAAATCACTATTTTTAATATTTGAGAAGGATAGATAATTTTCATAGCAAAGAGTTTTTTTGGTTGAAATTGAAGGTATAAATATTTATCTAACAAATAAATAAAATCAATTTTTAATTAAGTATAATATTCCTTTAAATTTTAGGTAACAAATTTTCTTACTAAAACTGTCTGTTAATAAATGAGATCATTGGATTTTGGTCTTAATACCATGTTTCAGGAATGTAAATCAATTGTGATCAATGGGAAAAAATTTATTATCAATGAACAAGAAAAGAACATGAGAACACAACATGATTGTGTAATTATAACTACCACAACAGACTATTATGCTAGTGAATCAGATAATATACCTCATTTTGAAAATGTAGCTTATTATGGAGTTTTTGAATTTATAATAATATATGATTATTACTCTCTTGTTTTAGTCACTTTGATGAATTTTTAGTGGTTTGATTTAATGAAGAGGCAGGGAAACTTTATTGATGATCTTGGATTTTGAGTTATTGACATAACTCACACTCTTTATAGTGATGAACCATATGTATTGGAATTAATGGAGAAATGGTTTTTATGTCGGAAATAATATTCAACCAAGATTTGGTGTCATTATTGAAGTAATATCAAGACATATTTTTGATAATGGTGATGATGGAATTGACAAAAAACCTTCTCACATTAGTCCAAATCCATTTATTACTTATGATGACTCCAATACTTCTATTGTTAGAGTTGATTGTAAACCCAATGTTATGGTGGGAAATATATAGACACATTTTTTTGTGTTCTCATTTCTGTTGGTTTAGTTCGACATGATTTGATGAGGTTTGTTCTCTAAAATTTATTTACTATTTATTATAAATAATTTTTAACCAACTAGACCTTCATCAGCATTTTCAATATTTACTATTTGTATTTTTCTTTGAGGTTCATTTTAAAATATTGAATTGAATTGTATTTAGACATACCAAACCAAACAAAACTGAAACAGTAAAATTGTAATAAAAAACTAAATTAATTGAATTGGACATATTAAACTAATTAATATGAAGATTAAAACCAATAAAAATAATGACATAACCCAAAAATAGCTAAATTACTTAACCAAAAATATGTACTGAATGACCTAAGAAAAATAATCCATGTCTCATTTTTTTTGTTTTGTTGTTACACAGTAGGTATCCTTATCTAATTACTTTCATATTTGTTTTCAAATATAAGAAATCAACCCATATGTGGAGAAGTGAAAAAAATATGATAGAAAACAATCATTGAATGGATGACATGGGCATTCCTCTTTTATTTCATGTTGTGAGTATTTTATTTCATATATATATATATATCAATAACATATAATTTAATGTGAATAATTTTTTTTAACATTTACTCAAGATCTGCCACTTAGGCATCATTTATTTGAAGAGAAACCTAGTAGTGGTCCCAGTACTTACACCGATGGTACGAGGGGGGGGGGGTATGAGATCTAGGCTCTTATGTCAATGTACAAGTTTAGACCCTTCACCTCCCACTGGCATACCATATTCTAGACATTCCAATCCCACTGTATCTTTAGGGCCACATGAGATATTTAGGCCTCTCTTGTTTTCAACACCCTTAACTTCTGGGCCTCCTCACCCATAATTGCCATATCCCATAATGATTCCCACTCCACATCCAAATTATACAGTTGGTTATTCATCCATGCCATCTTCTTTATCATTTAATTCCTTTTCTCTGGGCTTCTGTATTCTTTCTTCAACTCCTGAACCAACACAGTTTGTACCTACATAGCTTACTTCAAAACCCACTCCATTGGTACAGGGTGATGCTCCTTCCATGTAAGTGGATCTAGAGGTTTTGATTGAGCAAAATACCATATTTATATTTTATAACCATAATATTTCTTTTACCATAATTTATTTTCACTATAACATGTATTGATATAATATTTGTTTTTATATCATAATATATACATCTACTGATAGACAGATGGGGAGGGGGCATACATTCATGCATTTGGAGTGGAACCACCACACATAGTTGATGGTGGACTACAATGAAGATAACCAAATGATCAAAAAAATAGGGCAACAATGACAGAGTTTTCTGGTGACCCTTACCAAATACTCTGACATCATTCCTGTCTGTCCGATATCATGAAGGCAGTTTCCAAACAAAATTAAGGATAATTCATGGGCACATATATGGGTAAAAAAATATGTTATATTTAATGTAATAATATTTTCATATTTATATGAATTAATATTTTGGTTTCAGTTTCAGTTTAATTTTCTCAACGGTGAGGGTGCACAACCAGCATGTCTATTGGAGTGATGTGAGCTTTGGAGAGCCTATAAGCTGGGGTTTTATATTGGCTGGAGTTATAGAGTTTTCACATAGTTAGATGTGGTACCTGTCATGGATTACTGTTTGATATAATAGTATTGTAAAATGATTACTCATTGGACAACTATTAAGTTTAAGGTATTAATCACATTTGAGGTATTCAAATGTAAATTTTCATGTTTTTCATAAATAATATCTTTTATATTATTGAATTTTATTTAGGAATCATCTAAATAAAATTTATGATAAAACAAAACTCTACATATTGGGGCATACTACGGTGTCAGATCCTAAGAGGAAGTAGGTATGACAATTATTTATAATTTTTTAGGGCTTTCACTTACTATTGTTTCCTCCATAATTTAATCAATTTCTAAAGTTTTCATATAATTTTTGTTATGAAATTCATTTTTGGTAACCTATTTTTAATTATAGCTTCCTATATTCAATGTCATTATAGATCCAAGTATTTAATGTTGAAGGATGTGTGCCTCAACCAAAATAGTTTTTCTCGAGTAGAAGGAAAAAAGGTGGAGTGTTGTTAATAAACCGACACAGAAATAGATTTTAAGTTTTACTTTATTGATTTCAAATTTTAATATCTATTTTTTAACTTAATAGTCTATTTATATTTTTAAAAGGCTAATTTAGAGTCCCTTAATGCCTAGGAACCTAACAATTTTGGTCAAAATGATCATTTATATTAGGTGTTGGGAGATGAGAATCTAGGTAGAGTATGCTGCCAACTTGGGAAGAGTATAGTCCCAATGGGGTATTAGCCCTATTCAGGTACCATTTTCAGTGCCACTGAGTTTGAACAGGTTAAAGAACTGGAAAAAAGGTTGAAAAAAGGGCCACATAGGTGGATGAATGATCTTTTAAGGAAAATATATAATTTATGAAACTGATGAAATTTTTATATCAATCACTTCCACCAGAGGTCAGAACAACTTGCGATGACTATATATTATCGATGTATTAAATATATATTGAACCAAGTGTAATTTCTAGTGGTTGTCAAGATGATGTCATTCTTGGCAATGACGATGGTGAGAAAGAGGCCAAGGATGAGGATGGTAATGAGACCGAAGCTGAGGGTGAGGTGGAGTATGAGGGGGAGGATGAGTATGAGGATGAGGCTGAGGATAAGGATGGGGGAATGGTTGAAGGTGAGGATGAGGCTGATGATGATGATAGTGATAGTTATGATGATTGTGATGAAGGAAAAATTGATCTGTTACTTTTTTTTTCTAATATTAATGAAATTTGATGTTTTTTTATTTGTTGTGACTGATTATATGTGCGATTAGACAGGTTACATTATGCTTGTATTTTTATTTGTTTATCTATAATTGGATTCTTTGAATTCTATTTTTATATTCTATAAAATCTTTTTCCCAACCCTACCCATCCTTATCCATGAAACCCTCCACAACACACCACCCTCCCTACCAAAAACACCCATGTCCATGGCCCCTCATAGTATCCCATTCCATGTTAGGTCATTAAAACCCTCTGACAGTGCCATGACATCTTTTTGAGGACATGGTGGTTTTCACTATTCCACTACTCATGGAATTGTCTGTGGAAGTGGCCATAGTGTCATTTTGAATTATGTATTGTATATTGTATTGGTTTCATGGTAATTGTAATTGGATGTCATTTTATTATTAATTGGAGGTTATTTTTTATATTGTATTGTTTTTATAATTTAATTGTATTGTATATTGTATTGTATATTGTATATTGTATTAGTTTAATTTTGAATTAGATATTAGTTTCATTTTGAATTTTTTTATTTTATGAAATAGTATTATTTTGTTTTCAATTATAGGTAACTGGGGAGGGGAGGCAGCTGTGCGCTACTATCTAAAATTTAAGAACACAATCCCAATGGTTTAGAAACCATTGGTATAGATATAAAAACCATATCTATACCAATGGTTTCATTAGAAATATTGGTTTAAATCTATACCAATGGTTCTCAAATTGTTGGTATATAGTTTTACAATCAATATATACCAATGATATTAAACCATTGTTAAAGATCTATTTCAATGGTTTTTAGAAACCATTGGAATAGAAAAATAAATAGTGCTATATATCAATAGAAAATAACCATGTGTACAGAGCTTTCCCTATGTCTCAATAGTCAACAGTTTGGAAAACCGTTGGTATACCCTATACCAATGGTTTTATATCTTTTACTGATGGTTTTAAACCATTGGTATATCCTATGTTTATATTAGTGTATAGAATAATTAATTTCACATGATGCAATGTTTTGTTCCGTGAATTTTGTGATATTCCAACAAGGAAAGAAGAAATACCACTTTATCCATAGTTCTATACCTATAATAAATTTAAATCAACTACATTACCTAATTTTGAAATATATATATAATATATTTATTAAAAAACCACATTCTAGATAAAATGAAATCTAAATTCATTATAACAATAAATATAAATACTATAGAATTATCATTAATATCCATTTAGAAAATAAGAAATTAAATAAAATTATACTTCACCCTAAATATATATTATGGAATAAACATAGTTAACTTTTAAAAATGAATATCCATTATACTGTCCTAATAGATCATATTAAATTCACTTAATCTTATCTTGTATTCTATTTTTAGGGATCACATAATTATTATCCACAATGATCACATTTCTCCTCTATAAAGAACCACACATACTACTCTCTCATTTCATCCTAAAAATACCATCTATATTTTTAATCATAAACCCACTTTATATAATTATTTTCAATAATATCATTTTCTTAGGGGGACTATAATTATGAATATTTCATCCTTGATGTTTTTTATACTTCTTTTTATAGTACTATTTTACTTTTATAGATTATATAGAGTTTATTCATCCTTAATATGTAATATTATATTAATGTAATAAAATTCATTTATTTTTAGTTATACCAACATTATTATTATAATTATAAAAGTTATCATAAAAAACATACAATTTATGAAAAAATAATGCATGCTAAAAACAAGGTTAATTTATTCTCCCCCCTTTAAGAAATTGTGTCCTCATAATTTTAACTCCTCGAAAACCAAGTAAAAATATCACTAATTACTATATCTTGAAAAATTTATACAAACTCTTCAAGAATATAACTCCTTAATCATTTAACCTTGATTTAATTTTTTATTCAATTATACTCCCTTCCCGAAATTAAAAATAATATCCAAATATTCCGCAATCAGGATCTAATAATAATACAAATATAAGATAAAAATTATGAAAACATCTCATAATTATTCCCTAATCCCTAATTTTCTTTATTCAATCAATCCTAAAGAGTTAGGGAAACCTAAGTGAAACAATAAATTAAAAAAAATTCAAAATTCTATAATTATTTCATCTAAATAAAATTATTACAATTAAACCTAAATTAGTCAAAAGAATTATTTTAATACGAACAAGTGGTATTTTGAACATATAGTTTTAAAAAAAGAAAGGAAATTGATTTTTATATAATATTATGATAGAATAAGATTTTAATATTTCAAAAAATAGTTTATTCAAAACATAAAAATTATTTACAAAAAAAAATTAAAATTACATACATATAGATTGGTCAATGATAAACATCATCTATATATTCTTTAATATCACTAGCTACATGATGTTTTCATGATAGTGTGAATCTTTTTTGAATATATTAATGATACTTTCCATGTTGCGAGTGATAAAAAAGAAGAATATTTATACACTAGTCATAAACAATCCATGATCCATGGAAATTTAGAGGTATTTAAGAGCTGTTTTATATATAATATAATTTTTTTCAAGTGTCTTGAATATTGGAAAAATCAATAAAATAACTTTATTTTTTTGGAAATAATGATTGAAAGTAATTCATCTTCGAGATATAAGAAATATCTATAATATTTTACTCCTTTTATCTTGATAAATTACATTTAATATATTAACACAACATAATGAAATTAATTTTCCACTATTAAAATTATAACAATATAAATTTCCTCATAATGTTAATAATAACAAATATAACTAAAAAATATATAAACATTTAATAATTATGAGTACCTGGTATAATGACCCATACTTTACATACATCGTTAATACTTCAAAATTGAAGTACACTTATTACAACATATAACAAAACAATGAAAGGACCGTATTGGTATAGTGTCTTTAGAAACTGGGAAACATAAACAACTGGTTCATAAAGCGTCTACACTGTATCCCATTTATTTCATCATATCTATAGTTTCTTTTGGAATATCTTACTTAATAACGTTCTTCCGGACCTGGGGAAAGAAAACATACAAAAGGGTGAGCTCAAATGCTCATTAAGGGTAAACAAAAGAAATATCAATCACATCATATTCATAAGAACATAAAATTTTGGAAATCTTACCCTGCAAAAGAGATTAAAATTTCATAACATGGGATAAATCATGGTAGTGAAATGTAATCACAATAATCATAACTTAAAACATGAAGATTTGTGGAATACACACATAATCATGGAGAATCATTTCTTATTAGTCAAGACTCATTGCCAAGACTATCTTAGTGGACAAAGTCCATTTTTAAACCGAGTTCATTCCTCGTTTCAGTCCTGTTTCACTGAACCAGTTTAACCTTCCGTTCCAGCCATGTCTATCTCATGAGATATAAAATCTTTACCCAATTCATTGGAGGGAGATATAGGTCCCACCCATCTCATAATGATACCATTCATATGTGTGCCAGAAAATCATAAATCATACATCATTGCATAACCCATATAATAAAAATGGGATTCTTAAACATCGTGACATCATAAAAAAATTCATATAAGATAAAGGAATTCATAAAAATAATTCCATCACAACATAATCAAATCAATGTAATAATAGGGATAGAAACAGAACCCTTTATTATCTTAGATGGAAAATAATTTTGATAAAACACTTGAACTCCATTCTTGAGGAAAATATCCTTTCTAATTCAAAAACACTTTTCCTTTCTTAACAAGTCATAAAATTATAAAATAAAAGATGTTGATTAAAAGTAAACTTGTTAACTTGTAAAGGAAGCTTCTTGGAAATAATGTTTTAAAAATCCATTTATTCCATATAAGTTAAAAAAAACATTCTTCTCGTACTTTTGTCGGAAAAGTCAAAAAGTACCTCGTACGAAAAACGAAAAAAGATTCCTTTAATATCTTTTACTAAAAACTCACCGAAGGGTAAAATTGGATTTAAACAATTTTAGGTTGATGGAAATAATATGACATATTGAGGAAACATGGGTGTGTATGATAAAATACACCCCAGTAAATTCCAAAGTAAAAACAATCTCGGATAAAAATGAGATTTGATATTTCCCTTACCGTAGGTCTGATTTGCTTCGTAAGTGTCCGAACCTCTTGTAAAATGATTTAAATAATGTTATTGACTTATTTCAGAATCATACTAATTGTTATGATATCATATATGGTCATATTCTTAGCTTATTATTAGTAATATTTCATTACTACTTGTTAATCAGGTGTTTATTACTTTTTGTTCTTATGCGTGTTTTGTCGAATAAATTCTTATTATTCTTTTTAGGTTATAGATACCTCATTTAAAGAATGGTATTAGTGTAATATATATCATATTCATTCATTCAATTCATTTATATAATCATTATGCAATGAAGATCATGTAGAACGAGTCGCATCACATCGTGGAGACGGTATTCTGTACGTACGTAGGAGCGATGATATCGTTCCCATGATCGTGAAATTGTATTGGAGTGTATGTATACTATTTCAGAATCAATAAAACTTTACAATAATCATATATAGTCATTATTTACACCATTATACCCATCCAAGTAAGGTGGTGGTGGAAAATAGATTACACCACGGCGTGGAGACGGTATTCCGTAAGTACGCACGCGCGGTGATTTCGTTTTCCGTAGGATGGATAGATAGTGAAATAGAGTTGTTTCATACTTATAATAACATATCGGTATATAATTGATATTTATGTTATTAATTCATAATGAAACAACTAAAAAAGAAGAAGTAGAAGAAGAAATAAAGTTGAAAGAATTGGTAACGGATATTACCTCTTCTTTCGACATGCCTTTTTAAACCTCCTCTTAGGGCACTAATATTGGTCTTTGAAGAAGACCAGAACATCTATGATGTTTCTAGGGAAGTGGAGAGGAGAAATTTTCAGGGGTTTTCCGAGCTTGAAGGCTCTAAGTGGTGTGAGGAAGAGAGGGAGGAGGTGCCCTTTTATAAGAGAGGAGAGGGGCACCTTTGGAAAAACAAAAACTATTATTTTATTTTGAAGCCATATTCGGTTTTAAATAGCTCCAAATTGATATATTTTGAAGATTAGGTGGGGATGGGTCGAAATACTCTCATCCAATAGAATTTGGACAAGTTTAGTTTACTATTTTAACCTTATCAATTAGATTTAACTTTAAGTTAAATAATTTTACTCATACCTTATCTTCTTGTTTTCTTACACTATAAGGTTAATAAACTTACTATAATAAGACAAAAGAACCCCAAGTTGTTTATTATTAATATATATAACCTTATCTAAGTCATTTGGCCGAACGATAGATTTTTAGGAATAAAATATCAATTAATAATATAATATTTGTTTTAAAAACTATTTTATGTCAATTTTGACACTATTTGGTAATTGATTTTTGTGAAAATCATAACAGAATGATTAGTTCGAAACAAGTTAATTAAATAAACAATAACATGTCATATTAACCTATAAAATTAGTGGAATTCATATAAAGTTTTAAATTTAATTTATTTGGGTATTTATAACATAAATTATGTCAATATTTCATTAATAAGATAATTACTGCATCATCATTGTGTCATAAATAAATTAAATTATTTAAAGTATAAAAATTAAAAATAAAATACCATTATATAGTAAATATTTTTATATTTCTAATGAATATTTATAGTCGAATTTATCTTATGTATAACCCAATATTAAAAATGATTTACTTATTAAACTTTGATTTTAACTATTTTAACCCTTCTTTAAATAAATTAATAATAAATGTCCTAATCTAATCCATGTGGGCCTAAATGGTCATATTTTATTACTAAGGTTGTTTTTGGCCGAATTAAACTTATCCAATAGAATTAGGACATGTTTTAGGGTAATAATAATATCATTTTTACCCTTAATTACCCTATTTACTTTTAACCGTGGTAAAAAAAGTAAAAAGTTACTATTCACCAAAAATTATTTTCATCTCATTGAACAACATTTTACTTACTGAAATCAACCGTGTCTCTCAGATTTTTTAAAATTCCACTCACAAAAGCGGTAAAATTAGTTTTTATGTGAATTTGGAAATTCTCCTAGGAGGTGGGTAAAAGACGGTGAAAAGTTCAATAAAATTTTATATATCTAAAATTATTATAAAATGACTCCAATGAATTGCATTGAACTTATATAGGTATGATGAATCAATTTTGACCTAAAATAAATATAAATAAAATAAATAATTATTTAAATAAAAAGTCGGTTTTTAAATAGTAACCTAGTGTTTTCACTATTCATCAAAAATTGAATGTTTTCAGAAAAATATTAAAATTTCAACTTAGGCTAATGTCGATATTTCTAAACCAAAAATGAAGTCCATTTTGAAAAATAAAATTTACAAAATTTCAAAAAGTGGTTATTACTATTCATAACGGCTAGTTTTAATAATATTTTAATAGCATGTCGTTGTTTTGTGAAACTCGGTATTGCGTACGACGCAAGCTATCGAGGAAGGTCGCAATTGCGTTTAAAGCAAGCCAAGAAAGTGTTGTGTGTAGTGAAAGATTACTTTGATGATTTATATAACATAAAAAAAAATATTTCTTATAAAATTCTTGGGTGTTACATTCTACCCCCCTTAAAATGAATTTCGCCCTCGAAATTTGTCACTTTGTAACAAACAAATGAGGATACCTCTACCTCATTATATCTTCAAGGTCCCATGTAGCTTATTCTAATTGGTGGTTCCTCCATAAAAATTTCACCAAGTGAGTGGTCTTTTTCCGTAGGACTTTTTTGCTACGATCCAGAATCTCTATCGGCTGTTCTTCATAAGAAAGATCTTGCTCTAGCGGTACAACTTCTGAGCTGAGTACATGTGAAGGATCAGGTATGTACTTTCTCTGGAGAGATACATGGAACACATTTTGAACTTGATTGAGATTAGATGGAAGTTCCAATCGATAAACTACCTTCCCAACACGATCCAGAATTTCAAAAGGACTGATATATCTAGGGCTCAACTTTCCCTTCTTTCCAAATCTCATGACCCTCTTCCAAGGAGATATTTGTAAAAACACTGTATCACCCACTTCAAACTCTATGTATTTTCTTCGGCTGTCGGCATAACTTTTTTTTCGATTCTGAGCTTCTCTTAGGTGTTGTTGAATAGATCTGACCTTTTCTTCCATCTCATCAACAAGATCAGGTCTTAATAGCTTTCTTTCCCCAACTTCATCCCGACAAGTTGGAGCCCTGCATTTCTTTCCATAGAGAGCTTCATAAGGAGCCATCAGAATACTAGAGTGAAAGCTATTACTATAAGAAAATTCAACCAAAGGCAGGTGTTGATCCCAAACACCTTTGAAATCCATAGAGCAAGCTCTCAACATATCTTCTAGAGTTTGAATTGTCCTCTCAGACTGACCGTCCATCTGAGGATGATAAGAAGTGCTGAAACTCAACTCTGTATCTAGAGTATGCTGAAAACTTTGCCAAAACTTTGAGGTAAACCTTGGATCTCGATCAGATATAATAGAAAGTGGTAGTACTCCATGCAATCTTACCACTTCCTTTACATATATCCTGGCAAGCTGATCCAGAGAGAAATCCTCTCTAATAGCAATGAAGTGTGCCGAATTTGTAAGACGATCAACTATGACCCAGATAACATTAATTCCTTTGGATGTTTTAGGAAGTCCTGTGACACAGTCCATAGTGATGTTTTCTCATTTCAATTCGGGTATGGGTAATGGTTGCAACATCCCCTTAGACTTCTGTCTCTCAGCTTTAACTTGCTAACAAACCAAGCATCGAGAGACATATTCAGCAACATCTCTTTTCATGCCATCCCACCAGAAGTACTCTATCAGGTCCTTATACATCTTCGTGCTTCCAGGATGAATAGAGAATGAAGAACTATGAGCCTCATCTAACAGCTCCTTCTTTAATTCGGGGATGGGAGGAACACAAACCCGATTCCTGAACTTTATTATCCCATCACAATCAAGGTTGAATTCAGGAACATTTCTCACCATCTTTTGTAACTCTACATTTTGTTTCTATGCCTCTTTAATCTTAACATGTATAGATGGTTGAAAATTCATTTGAGAAAGATAATATTTTTCCCCTTCCACTATAATTCCAAGATCCATCCTTTGTAAATCCAAAAATATTGGATCTTTTGTGATCCTTGTCATGGATAAGCTAGCATGGTCTTGTCGACTTAATCCATCCGCCACCTTGTTTGCTTTCCTAGGGTGGTAATGAATTGAGCAGTCGTAATCCTTAATCAGCTCCAACCATCTTCTTTGGCACATATTCAGCTCCTTTTGTGTGAAAATATACTTTAAACTTTTATGATCAGTATAAATGTCACACCTTTCTCCATAAAGATAATGCCTCCAAATCTTTAATGTGAAGAGTACCGCAGCTAACTCCAAATCATGAGTTGGGTAATTTTGATCATGGATTTTCAACTGTCGTGAGGCATAAGCTATCACCATATCATTTTGCATAAGAACACACCCCAATCCCTTCTTGGATGCATCACTATAGATCATAATCCTTTCTCCAATACAAGGAAGTGTGAGAACAGGTGCACTGGATAACCTTCTTTTCAACTCCTTGAAATTCTCTTCGCATTCCTCCGTCCAAACAAACTTAACTCCTTTCCAAGTCAACCTGGTGAGTGGATTAGATAATCATGAAAAATCTTTCACAAAACATCGATAATATCCAGCCTAACCATGAAAACTTCAGATCTCAGTTACTGTTTTTGGTCTCGACCATCTTTCGATAACCTCTGTTTTTGCTGGATCCATAGATATCCCCTCTTTTGAGATTATGTGACCCAAAAATGCAAATTTTTGAATCCAAAATTCACACTTGGTAAATTTGGCATAAAGCTTCTCCTTTCTTAGGGTCTTCAATACAATTCTCAAATGATCTTCATGTTCTTCCTTTCTCTTTGAATACACAAGAATATCGTCTATAAATACTACCACAAACTGATCAAGATAGTCTCTAAAGACTCTATTCATCAGATCCATGAAGATAGAAGGGGCATTAGTAAGACCAAATGTCATCACTATAAATTCATAGTGTCCATACCTTTTATGGAAAGACATCTTTGGTATATCCTCCCTTTTGACCCCTAATTGATAATACCCTAAATGAAGATCAATCTTGGAAAAGTATTGAGCTCCGCTTAGTTGGACAAATATGTCATCAATGTGCGGGAGAGGATATTTGTTCTTGATAGTGATATTGTTAAGTTCTCGACAATCTATACAGAGTCTCATTGATCCATCTTTCTTCTTAACAAACAGAACATGTGCTCCCCAAGGTGACGCACTAGGGCGTATGAACCCCTTATCAATATTATCTTGGAGTTGCTTCTTCAATTCCTGCAACTCAATTGGGGCCATTCTATAAGGTGTCTTTGAAATAGGCAAAGCACCCGATACGAGTTCGATTGAAAACTCAACTTCATGATTTGGTGGAAGACCCAGAAATTCCTCCCGAAAGACATCATCAAACTCCCGTACAATGGGAATATTCTTAATCTTGAGTTTCTCACCAACCATTTGAGATAAATAACCTTCATTTAGTGGAATCAAGACCCATAATATGGAATAAATTTCCACTGGAAGGTTATGTTCATCTTTTCATTGATATAAGATCAAAGATTGATCTGGAATATGAAATGTGACTTCCCTTCTTTGGTATTTGATATTAGCTCCATATAGAGAAAGCCAATCCATGCCAAGAATCACATCAAATTCCACTATAGGAAGGATCACAAGATTTGTAGGAAGAACTTTCCCACAAACTTCAATAGGAGAAGAATTATAAACTTTTGATGTGACTGTTGTGCCATTAGGGGTTGTCACAGCTAACTCAACATCTAATTGTTGAGGTAATACGACGATACCCTTAGAAAATTCTTCAGAAATAAAAGAGTGGGTGGATCCAGAATTAAATAAAACATTTTCTACTTTAGAGTGGATGGTAAGTGTACCTTTCACCACATTGTTATCGTACTCCACATCGCTGATAGAAATTGCATGTGACTTTCCTTTGTCTTTAGCCTTAAGATTTTATTGACGTAGATCATCATCCACAACCCTTGGATTAGGGAATTGATTGGCATAATGCCCCATTTCCTTGCACTTGTAACATTGAAGTGTAGGAGGTGCACTCTATGTATCCTTTTCATTGTTCGCATCACTAGACATCTTCTTCCCATCATTGCAGCATTAAAATGCCCGATGACCTTCCTTTACACATTTGAAACATTTACTTGTCCCTTTAAAACAACTCCCTCCATGTTTCTTTACACACTTTGAGCATAAGGGGAAACTCATCTTCTTTTCAGTGTGGTCTTTATATTTTCCTTTGAATTCCATTTTCCTCTTCTTATCAAACCCATATGACTGATGGGTTACTCCAATATCCATCTCAACTTTGAGAGCACATCGAACTATTTCCTCGTAGCTATTGAAGTCCCTTATAGCTAACGCCCTTCGAAGACTTGGTTTTAATCCACTAAAGAATCGATCGATCTTACTCTCGGGTTGGATAATAATACCAGAAGCGTACCTTTCAAGTCTTGTAAAATTTGCTTCATAGGTACCAGCAGATTCATCATCCTTTTGCTTTAGTTCAAGAAACTCCTTCTCCATCTTTTTTCAGAGAATATGAGGGAAGTACTTATTGAAAAATAATTTCTTGAACTCGTCCCATTCCATGGACTCAATTTAATCTCTTGGCCTCATATTCTTGATAAGATTCCACCATTGATCAACATCACCTTCCAAACGATACACCGCTAAGATGACTTTATCATGTTCAGAACATTGAAGAACTGAAAATATCTTTTCAGTAGTACTAATCCATTGATCAGCAACTAATGGATCAGTAGACCCCCTGAATGAAGGTGGGCGCTGTCTCATGAAGGATTCAACAGAATGTTGCTCCTTCCTTTGCTTTTTTGGAAGTCTTGCATGATTCATAGCTTGAGAAAGTTGTGTGATCATGGCTATAAGATTTTGAATTCCAGCTCCCATAACGTTTGGTTGCTTAGGGGGACAATCATTACATTGCCCGTCGCATTCCGCATTGACACAGTTCCTTCAGGTTCCATCCATTGACTAAAACCAAGAAGAATAGTGTGAGAAACACTAATTATAATAGAAAAACCACATAATAAATAATAAAATTTCACACTTAAGGTCTTATCCTAGGTTATTCATGACCATTTCTAAAACACTAATATTTTTTTCTATGCTTAGACTTATCCTTAGGGTTCTTACTAAGGTTTTCACATCCTAGTTTCTAAAGGTTGATTATACCTTTCCTCTGATACCAAATATAACGACCCATACATTACATACATTGTTAATACTTCAAAATTTAAGTACACTTATTATAACATATAACAAAACCATGAAAGGACTGTATAGGTATAGTGTCTTTAGAAACTGGGAAACATAAACAACTGGTTCATAAAGCGCCTACACTGTCTCCCATTTATTTCCTCATATCTATAGTCCCTTTTGGCATATCTTACTTAATAACCGTCTTCCTAAACTGGGGAAAGAAAACATACAAAAGGGTGATCTCAAATGCTCAGTAAGGGTAAACAAAAGAAATATCAATCACATAATATTCATAAGAACATAACATTTTGTAAATCTTACCCTGAAAAAGAGATCAAAATTTCATAACATGGGATAAATCATGGTAGTGAAATGTAATCACAATAATCATAACTTAAAACATGAATATTTGTGACATACACAAATAATCATAGAGAATAATTTCTTATTAGTCAAGACTAATTTCCAAGACTATCTTAGTGGACAAAGTCCATTTCTGAACCGAGTTCATTCCTCGATTCAGTGCTGTTTCACTGAACCGGTTTAACCTGCCATTCCAGCCATGTCTATCTCATGAGATATAACATCTTTACCCAATGCATTGGAGGGAGATATAGGTCCCACCCATCTCATAATGATACCATTCTTATGTGTGCCACAAAATCATAAATCATACATCATTGCATAACCCATGTAATAAAAATGGGATTCTTAAATATCGTGACATCAAAAAAAAATTCATATAAGATAAAGGAATTCATAAAAATAATTCCATCACAACATAATAAAATCAATGTAATAATAGGGAAATAAATAGAACCCTTTATTATCTTAGATGGAAAATAATTTTGATAAAACACTTGAACTCCATTCTTGAGGAAAATATCCTTTCTAATTCAAAAACACTTTTCCTTTCTTAACATGTCATACAATTCTAAAATAAAAGAAGTTAATTAAAAATAAACTTGAAAACTTGTAAATTAAGCTTCTTGTAAATAATTTTTTAAAAATCCATTCATTCCGTATAAGTTAAAAAAACATTCTTCTTGTACTTTTGTCGGAAAAGTCAAAAAGTACCTCGTATGAAAAAAGAAAAAAGATTCCTTTCATATATTTTACTAAAAACTCACCGAAGGGTAAAATTACATTTAAACAATTATAGGTGGATGGAAATAATATTACATATTTAGGAAACATGGATGTGGATGATAAAATACACCCCAGTAAATTCCAAAGTATAAACAATCTTGGATAAAAATGAGATTGTGATATTTCTGTTACCTTAGGTCTGATTTGCTTTGTAAGTGTCCGAACCTCCTGTATAATGATTTAAATAATGTTATTGACTTATTACAGAATCATAATAATTGTTATGATATCATATATGGCCATATTATTAGCTTCTTATTAGTAATATTTCATTACTACTTGTTATTCGGGTGTTTATTACTTTTTGTTCTTATTCGTGTTTTGTCGAATAAATTATTATTATTCTTTTTAGGTTATAGATACCTCATTTACAGAATGGTATTAGTATAATATATATCATATTCATTTATATAATCATTATGCAATGAAGATCATGTAGAATGAGTCACATCACATCGTGGAGACGGTATTCCATACGTACGCACGAGCGATGATATCATTCCCATGATCGTGGAATTGTATTGGAGTGTATTTATACTATTTCAGAATAAATAAAACTTTACAATAATCATATATAGTCATTATTTACACTATTATACCCATCCAAGTAAGGTGGTTGTGGAAAATTGATTACACCACGGCGTGGAGACGGTATTCCGTACGTACGCACGCGTGGTGATTTCATTTTCCGTAGGATGGATAGATAGTGAAATAGATTTTTTTCATAATTACAATAACATATCAGTATATGATTTATACTGATATTATTAATTCATAATGAAACAACTAATTAAGAAGAAGTAGAAGAAGAAATAAAGTTGAAAGAATTGGTAACAAATATTACCTCTTCTTTCGACACGCCTTTTGAAACCACCACTTAGGGAACTAAGATTGGTCTTTGAAGAATACCAGAACCTCTAGGATGTTTCTAGAAAAGTTGAGAGGAGAAGTTTTTAGGGGTCGGCCGAGCTTGAAGGCTCAATGTGGTGTGAGGAAGAGAGGGAGGAGGTGCCCTTTTATAAGAGAGGAGAGGGGCACCTTTAGAAAAACTAACAATATTATTTTATTATAAATCTATATTCGGTTTTAAATAGCTCCAAATTGATTTATTTTGAAGATACGGTGGGGATGGGTCGAAATAAACTCATCCAATAGAATTTGGAGATGTTTAGTTTTCTATTTTAACCTTATCAATTAGATTTAACTTTAAGTTAAATAATTTTACTCTTACCTTGTCTTCTTGTTTTCTTACACTATAAGGTTAATAAACATACTATAACAAGACAAAATATCCCCAAGTTGTTTATTATTAATATATATAACCTTATCTAAGTCATTTCTTTGAACCTTATATTTTTAGGAATAAAATATCAATTAATAATATAATATTTGTTTTACAAACTATTTTATGTCAATTTGGACACTCTTTGGTAATTGATTTTTGTGAAAATCATAACAGAATGATTAGTTCTAACCAAGTTAATTAAATCAACAATAACATGTCATATTAACCTGTAAAATTAGTGTAATTCATATAAAGTCTCAAATTACATTTATTTGGGTATTTATAACATCAATTATGTCAATATTTCATTATTAAGATAATTACTGCATCATCATTGTGTAAAAAATACATTAAATAATTTAAAGTTTAAAAATTAAAAATAAAATACCATTATGTATTAAATATTTTTATATTTCTAATGAATATTTATAGTCGAATTTATCTTATGTATAACCCCATATTAAAAATGATTTACTTATTAAACTTTGATTTTAACTATTTTAACCCTTCTTTAAATAAATTAATAATAAATGTCCTAATCTAATCCATGTGGGCCTAAATGGTCATATTTTATTCCTAAGGATGTTTTTGGTCGAATTAAACTTATCCAATAGAATTAGGACATGTGTTAGGGTAATAATAATATCCTTTTTACCCTTAATTACCCTATTTACTTTTAACCGTGGTAAAAAAAGTAAAAAGTTACTATTCACCAAAAATTATTTTCATCTCATTGACCCACATTTTACTTACTGACATCAACTGTGTCTCTCTGATTTTTTTAAATTCCACTCACAGAAGCTGTAAAATTAGGTTTTTTGTGAATTTGTAAATTCTCCTAGGAGGTGGGTAAAAGACGGTGAAAAGTTCAATAAAATTTTATATATCTAAAATTATTATAAAATGACTCCAATGAATTGAATTGAAATTATATAGGTATGATGTATCAATTTTGACCTAAAATAAATTTAAATAAAATAAATAATTATTTAAATAAAAAGTCGGTTTTTAAATAGTAACCTAGTGTTTTCACTATTCATCAAAAATTGAAAGTTTACAGAAAAATACCAAACTTTTACCCTAGGCTAATATAGATATTCTGAAACCAAAAATGAAGTCCATTTTGAAAAATAAAATTTACAAAATTTTAAAAAGTGGTTATTACTATTTATAATGGCTAGTTTTAATAATATTTTAATAGCATGTCGTTGTTTTGTGAAACTCAGTATTGCGTACGACACAAGCTATCAAGGAAGGTCGCGATTGCATGTAAAGAAAGCCAAGAAAGTGTTGTGTGTAGTGAAAGATTCCTTCGATGATTTATATAACATAAAACAAAATATTTCTTATAAAATTATCTGGTGTTACACCTGGTTATTTCTATTTTAGCCATAAATTAAAACAAAAATGTTAAGTAAAGATAATACCCAATAAAACCATAAGAAACATTCCTATAAATATTTATCTCTTCTAAACATTCAATGTAAATAATAATATTACTAGCTAAACCTAATTTATATTTGGTTTTATCCTCAAATTCTCTTAAATAACTAGACCCTAATAACTCTCTATAATATTTATGACTAAATTTCGAACCTATTAATTAAAAAAACATTGATATCATATTCTCCAAAAATCAATATAACTCTTATTTTAAAATAACTTGATTAAACATGATATAAAAATGTAATAATATTTTCTATACCTTATCTATATATGTTCCCAAAAATTAACTTAATATTTGTCCCTCAAACAATATTAATTACTTTGACATAAAATCACACACTAGACAAAAATTCCCTATATATAATTTAATCATGCTTGTTAACAAAAATAAAAATTAATCATCTTAGCATAACATCACTCCCAACCCCAAGGAAATCTATCCTGCTCAACTTATTTTCCAAAAATTAATTAAACTTTTATTCCAAATAATCATAATTACATAACAACAAATTACATACCGACCCTACAAAAAACGTGTTCTCTAACCATGTATTCTTACTAAAAACCCAATAAAAATCCCTTAAGATAGCATAAATCACTATAAAAATACCTAAGACCTCAAAAGGGTATCTATGCCTTGTAATTTATGATCACCCTTAAATTTATTAACCTATGATAACTGTTACATTATCCTCAACCCCTAACATTCTAACTTCTAAAGTTATCTAAACCCTTCTCTGGTACTGACTATTATGAATTGAACATAACCATTCAATAATTACACTATTTATTATAAAATATTATATCAATTATATTCTAAAGACATTTTAGGTTTATTGTTTTATAGAATTAGGAAAATAACTTACATATAAAAAATCCATACTTTTTCTACAACATGATCATTTTTTCTACCAAACCAAACTCATAAAATGATACAATGACATAATTCAAGGATAAAACATTGTGACTAGAACTTTTACTTCATAACCAGTCATACTCATAACCTTAATCCCTATAAAAACCATTTAAAATCATGGCTGAACTATAAAAATCTCATTAGGGGCTCTAAAAATAACTAAAAACCTTTAGTCAATTAAAATGATTGAAACCCTAGGATTTTTTTCTTGTAAATAATAAAATTTGAGCTCATAAAATATCATAAAATTAATTTTAAACATGAAATTAAAATATTTTCTTAAAGAGTTTCATAAAAAACTCATAAGAAATCATAAAAGAAAAATAATTGTCATAAAGGTTTCTGGTAAGAACATGAAACTCTTAGAAAAATATTTTCCTTGGGAAAACATCTATCTTTTAAATGGTCATCAAATTAACTTTAATAATGAAATCAACATCTTATTTAGTGAAATAAAAAAAAAATCATTCAACGTAATAGATAATCCATGGGGTTTTTTGGGAAATAATATTCATCATCACCTTTACAAATCAAACTATAAATGGAATAACATATCCAATTACTTATAATATATCTTATTTTAAGAATAAATCATTATTCAATGAATTGTGGTGATATATACTAGACCCACTCATCATCAAAAATAATTTCAAATATAGGTAACATGAATAAACAATAAAGGATATTTCATTTCACCATAGCATTAATAAAACTCGTGATAACTTATTATTTAACCAATTAAAAAAGAATTTATGTTATCCCATAGAAAATATAATAATTTAAAATAATTAGTTAACTAGTTCTCTATTGAAATAAAAATTAAATAAAATAATAAAACATTGAAAAATATCAATGATAAGTGAAGGCAAATTATTTAGATAACATTTTAAGAGAGAGTTAAGAGAAATACATTAAAACTTAAAAGTAAAAGTTTTCAATAAAACCCCCTTACCTCGAGTCCCAACTCATCTTATAAATTCTCTAGTTACTGAATAATAAAATTATATTAATCATTTACTTTATTCAATACATTTTCATGTTTATTATTCCTTTTAATTTGTTACCATGTATGGATTATTTATTTTATAAATTTTTCTTGCATTATTAATTTTGAGTTTTTCTTATCTACAGTTAAAATAATATTTAGTATAATAGTAATGGTCAAAGGTCCCTATTCAATGGTTCCATATTCTCTAAAATTATTGATGTTCATTAGTTCAACATATGATTATATTTTTTGAAAGACTTATTTGATAAAATTATATTAAATTATTAAAAATAACTTTAAAAAATAACTTTAAATATTATAATAAAATCAATATACCATAAATATTCAATATTCATATCTTTTTATTCCTTGATAAAAATAATTAATAAAATAGATTATCATTGTTTAAGAATTTGTTTGAACCGACCCAAATACAAACCCACTACATATAAAGATTAAAAATATAACCTTATATATTTAATAGTAATTTCTTATTATAATATTGCACTAAACATAATTCCATTTTATTAGAGTAATAAATTGGTTTCAAGAAGACATAGAGAAAGAAGATTAAGAAGATAAGAAACAAGAAGATGATTCTTATGTTTTATAATTGAATCTTCCCTTAAGAATATTTTTTCACAATGAATTATTAATAACTCCCTCTTGTGACTGAAGGATGAAGGATTAGTATAAGGATTAAAAGTTAAATAATATTGTAAGAATATTTATAGAAACATGAACTCTATATTTTTGGAAATTTTTTGATTCGGTTCCCTTTTCATTGAAAAAAGAAATGGAATTTAAAAAAAAAAATATGCTTTATAAGGGTTATGTTTGAAATTTTCAATTTCCAAATTCATTGTAAAAAAGAATGTATAAGATAAAAAATACCATATCTACTTATTTCATAAGATTTATTTTAATATTTCTTATTAATCACATTTATTGTGAATCTATAATGAACCAACCCAAGCTTCCACCTGAACCATCACTTAACCTAGCCTACCACTGGCCTAAGGGATGTTCCTGATATCTATGGGATGGAAACTAGTGATAGGAAATCAATGTATTCGAAGTATGAATAGTTTCACAAAAAAATCAATAAATAAGTTAGGAAACATCCCTAGAAATTTCAACATGACTCATGAGAAATTCTGGTATCCATTAAAAGTCAAATTAGTAGAAAATGAACAATATAAATAATTTATACAATTTTAAGAAAAATCAATCATACAGATCACTTAAAAAACCCTCCAACACAAAAAAACCAATTAATTAAACATCCTTAACTCCACATATATAATACATCATTGATAAAAAAATAAAATTTAATGGGATGGCTAATTTATCTTGTTTAATGAGGAAAATAAATAAAATTGAATAATCATTAACCTTCATATAATCCTAAATGACCAACCAAACTGAATGACGAAATCATTATATGAATTTAGAAGAGATAAAATAAAACTTAAAAATAAAATATATAATAATATGCATGAGAAAAATAATTCTTAGTAGTTCTCCACCTTCCTTTCCACATACCTAACTTTAAATTAAATATCCAATTTAATAAATATTGAAATAAAATTAGAAAGTACGTTTTTCAAATATATATTCATAAAAAAACAATATTAAGTCCATATCCATTTGATAAATTTTATTTTTATTTTACTTAAATGAAAATATCCACTTTTAATATATTTTATCATGTCAATCCATTTTAACAACAATATCCATTTTAAAACCAATTTAAAAATACAAACTGAATGCCTTTATTCAAAAAATGATATAAAAACATAATTGAGAACCATTTAAAAGAAAAACAATCCAAACATAAGAAATATAACATGATACAAAATATAATATTCCAATCAAGAGGCCAATAATAAAATAAATAGGATGGGGGTTGCCACAAATAATATAATAAAATATAAATTGATTGAGTACATGATAAATATTACCCACACAAACAACCAATCAATAGGTTTGTGTCATGGAATCTACCCTCTGTGTTAGTGTGAGATGCGTTTATAGTTTTCTGAACCAAAGTAATAATATATTTCATATTATGTTTTTCCTCTCAACATAATCCACTCGAATAGCCTACACTGATATTATCGAGTTGACACACCTAATATAACTCTATATCATGCTGTATGGGAATCTAGTAGTGTGTATACCAACTAGAGTAGAATAAATATATATCTACTACATATTTAACCAGGTTCCCATGACAAAACAAGGTGGAGGTGAGTAAGAAAGTATAAAATGATCAATGAATGAATCGAAAGCATATTCCATGCAAAAAACTGAATCACCCCACCACCAAATCCCTCATAAAAACAATTTGAGACACAAAACCCATACTATACATATATAATACACCATAAATTAAAGGTAATCATCGACAAAAGTAATAAATACGGTCTCACACACCTAAAAATTTCAAACACCATTTAAAGTTTAAAAACATGATTTGTTGAAAATCAATCGAGAAGCCAATTTTTTTCTAATAATTAAAAACTGATTATAATATTTTCTTAAAACATTTAATTTGTAGTTACCCTTGAAAACATTTAAGAAACCACTCATCTTTTTCATAAAATCACACAATTCCTAAAAAACACATAACTCTTACCATGAACTAAATAAGCTCTAAATATTTTCATACCACACATTTTATCCAAAACAATTCTTGAAACATTTTATTAATACTTTTCATTTTAATTATCATTGAAAATTTAAATTAAAACATTTATATCTATTGAAAATTAAATTATCTTTCTAATAAAAACATGAGGAAATATAAATTTCTTTTTTAAATCCAATAAAAAAAATATAATAGTATCATTATAAAATTATAAAATGTATTTAAATATCAAGGAGTTAATAAATATAAAATTAAACATTAAGGAATAGAAAAAAACTAATTTGAATTAAAGAAAAATGGATGAGAACATCATATATGATATGAACAGATATTTAAGAAGACATCCTACACCCTAGACATAAAGGCATCAAAAATATTAGGTTAAACAGACACCATAGGATTTGTCCAAGAGAGGATTTAATAATGGGATGAGAAAATAAGAAAGAGAAGAGGAAGAAGATATAGAAGAGGAGTCCAAACCTAGAGATCTAGTCTCAAATTTAGAGGAAACCATGTTGAATCACCATGGGAGTGGGAGGTGTCGAAGGGGCGAGGTGAAACCAATGGGGAACATGTCTTGGAAGGTTGTGCAATGATTAGGAGAGGAAATGATATATTTTATGGGTTAAAATTAGGGAGGGAAAGACTTTTAATTTTGAAAAAAATAAATTTGATTAACCACATGTTTTAGATTTACGATTTGGATAACATTGTGAAAAAAGTGTAGATTGAATTAGATAGAACCTATCCACTAACTTGATTTGGACATATGGTTTGAAAAACTATGCACCAAATATCCAAAACCCACTATAAAAAATCATAGAGCCATTCATATGGTTTTCACTCAATTATATTAATAGTGTGAAATTCATGCACCACCACATTCATAAAGACAATGACTTATACTTTTTTCGATGGAATTGACATATTTTAGATTGAAATCTATGAAAGTCATGTGAAATAACCTGTGAAATAAAAAAACTACTATAAAAGTACCTATATTAAGATATCCACATGGTCTCCCTTAAATCATGCATGAAAACCATGCCGAGAGGAAAAGATTACATATTTTTTAGTTTTCCAAGAAAATTTACTTTAAATTGAATATAAAAACTTAAATATAATAAATAAATAATATATTAATGGGATTATAAATCAGAGAGAAAATTCTCCCCAACACAACACATTCTACCCTTATAAATCTATTGAAAAAGGATGGAAGATAACAAAAAACTAAAACTCCCACACCATAAGGAAGAGATGATTTGTATGATGAAACTATAATAGATAGAAAAGAGAAGAAAAAACTAACTAAAACAACCTCTCAAATCCAATGGAACACGTCCTTATACAACATACAACATCTCTATGTGGATTTTGGCCATCCTAAAAGGGAAACAAGGCCCAATGAACACTAATACCTATTATTGTCACATACATGACTTATTTTAAAGTTAAATTTCATTTAATTTTCATTTATGATTTTTTTTTGGGGTTTGTCAAGCTTTTATGGTGGAATGGGTGAGTTTTAATGAATTGGGAAAAACCGTGAGCCCAATTCCAGATTTAAAAATAAATTTTGTTTCCCTTATAACTTTTTCAATTTTCAATATTTTTTACCCATTAAAGTTCCTAAATAGTCTCCCCTGATATAGAAACACCACCATTTTAGTTTGGAGCCTTTAAAAAACCATAAACAAGTTGTATATGAGTTTTTATTTAAGGGATTGGGACTGCCCGAAAGCCCAATTCCAGTTTTAAAAATAAAACTTGATTAATAAATAACTTATCCAATATTAAGGATTTTTCATGATTCCAAGCCCCAAACACGCCCCTTGAACCCATCCGCGCGTCCAATATCCTCCCACCCTCTTTTCAGCGCATTTCCATCACGGTTTAGGTCGAAACTTCCGAAGCACTCACATTTCAGGAAGATTAATAAAGGTAATTTGTTTCCTTCATAAATCCTTCAATTCTCACTCTTTTTTCCCCATTAAAATTCTTACATGGTCTCCTAATCCTTGTTCGAAACTCCCTTAAATTTTTTGATGTTTTCAAATTCAGATACTGGTGTATGTGAGGAGATTTATAAAATATCTCTCAAGTAAGTTGGTCTTCTTCATTCTTCTTTCAATTTGCTTAGGGTTACATTCCATGTGTTTAGGGTTTCATACCTTATAAATAAGGTTCCTAATGTCCAGAAGTTAGGATTCAATCCTAGGGTTTTATATATTGTCTTTTTTGTGAAATCTTCTGGTTTTAGGTTGGATTTCAATTCCTTGAGGTGCGACGGTGGTGCGGTTTATGTTTCACACCATGTTTTGAGTGTTTCGACATAAATGGTAGGTGATTCTATGTATAACCATTTTATGATGAGTTAGCTTGCTTGGTTTATTAATTTAGTATGTTTCAAATCTGTTTTTTGTGGTGCAAAAATTGTTTTTCTGATAGATTGAGTTAAGTGTTTAATTTTGTAGTTGCATTATTGCTTGGAATTGGGTGCTTTTCATGCGTGGCTCTTGGGGAAATATTTGGGTGTATTTTATAAGATGTGAAATTCATTTATTAGTGTTAAAAGGGGATAAAACTTCTGTTTTTTTAATGCCTTAATTTCATGTTGGCCTTGTACTGGGGTTTTTGAATGGTTTTAATGTGTGAAACCATGTTGTACTTCTTGAACATGATTTGTGAAAACATGTGTTTTTCATGTGTACCTTTTGTGGTATTTTTTGAGGTATTTGTATAAAACATGGGGGTGGTTTAATAAATATTTTTAGGTCTGCCAATTCTGATTTAGATTGTTATTGGCATTGTTTTGGTCTTGAATTAGGTTTTTGAAATGGGTTTTGATGCCAACCATGGTTGCACCTCTTGGGTTGGTTTTATGAAAACTGTTAATGATTTAATGATTTACACCAAGTGTGAAATGGTTGCTTATGTACTATTTTGGTGATAGTATGTTCCTAAAATGAGTTTTTGAAACATAAAGTGGTTATTTATGTTGTAAAACATTTTGGTAATGTTTTGTAATTTGTCGCGGTGATTTATGAAATTGGGATGTGGGTGTGAAACGTGTTTTCGGGCTGTTTTGCGCGAGTGTGATGTGCAAAATGGACTTTTTTTTATGAAAATGGTATTATGTAATATGTGAGTGGGCTGTTATGTGATGTTTAACATCCTGGGAAATATTTTATAAAATTGTTAATAGATTTGTTGAATTGTGAAAGATGTGCAAAATGTGATGTGGGCTATTTTTTTGTGTGAGTATGATTTCAAAATTCATTTCAATGAAAAAGTTGATTTTTAGACTTGTGTGGAATACATGTGGGATGTTTGGGTAACTTCTGATGTGAAAATGATATTTTCATGTGCAAAGTATATTTATTGACTTGTTGAACTTATCTGAGCATAAGGGGAAAACCCGGGTATCTAGGTGGGTGGACATGTACTAGTATGCTAGTGAATCCGTGGGGTTTGGCCTCAGTTTCACTTAGCAGGATTGACACTTACAAATCTAACTAAACTATGATGATGATGATTGGGGACCACTAGGTTATGGGTATGTTCCCTACTAGTGGCTCGTGCACGAGAACAGATATTGTGATGGTTACTCTCACCGAGATACGAGGTACCTGGGACCCAGAATGAGCAAGTGCCTAGGGGTTATTTCCTATTTATTTTGCTCATTATTTACTTTGTACTTACCGTTGGCATATGGTATAGTTGGATGGAAAATTCATTAGTGTTGACATTATTTTTAAAAGTGTTTATTCTTAATGATATCCCACTTGAAAACTGTTTTTTTAGTTTCATCTTTTAGAAATTGTAACTAGCATTTTCTGTTTATGAAAACTTGCAATGGAATCTCTTAGTGGTGGTATCCTACTGGGAATTTTCTCACACCCTACTTACACCCTTGGGTGTAAGAAGATTTGGTTATTTTGTTGTTTCAGGTTAGGATACAGTTTTTAGTTCCAGTGGTTCGGGTTTCTAGCATGTCCTTGGTGGTGAAGTCTTGTGGAGATAGATTGAGGGCAGTGCCCCTTTCCATGAGGTTTCTTGGGCCATTTCATTTTGATTTTGTACCTTTTTTATAGTCTTATTGAGTTGTTTTAAAAGATGTAATTCTGTTCTGAATTTTGTAAAAGATGGTTTTAGTTGAAAAATCTAGATTCGTTTTATTGAGTTTGTTTGTTGTTTAATGTTTATAAACATGGGTAAATCATTCCCAAACATCATTTTATGATACTAGGGCACTTGTGCCAGCCCGTGGGGATCGGGAACGCCCTTCGGGCCTTGTTACGGGCCGGGTCGGGTGCCGGTTTTGATGGCGACCAGATTTGGTTCGTGATAAAATGGTATCAGAGGAGGTTTGCTCTCTTTGGGTCATGTTATTTGGGGAACAGTCAAGACAGTATGGAGTTAGGATTTTTGGGACTTGGGATTTTTTTATGAGTAGTGTGGCTGATCACCACACCTCATGACAGGATTGAAGTCTCAAAGGGAAGTTGGGACCTTTCATAGTCCTTTGGTTTTCTGAGTTTAATGATGATTATGGGAAATGAAAAGAGAGTTGGGTTAATGGTCTTAGTGATCTCGCAGGGCCTGGAAAGCCATGTGGAGCCAAGGATATTCCCTAGAACACTCTCTATGATAGTGAAGTGATTGGAATATGGCTGCCAAACATATGTCCAAGTCACCCACTGAAACTAGTTTCCTCTCGCATTGTCTTATGTTCTTTAATTTTGAAATCCTAGAACATTGGTTTTAAAGTGACTTGGTTTTAAGAAGTGTAATGTTTTTGTGAAATTATTTTCAAATAAATATGGAATGGTTTGATTTATGAAATGGTGGAACTGAATTTTCAGAATTATATTCAAATGGAAAATGGTGTGCTTACACCTCTTTTTAAAAGTAGAAACTATACTGAAGTTGGTTTTTAAAAAGTGTTTCCAATAGAGTTTTCTAAACAATCAATGGGGTTTTTAATGGGACAAAATGATATGAAATTGATGCGAATAACATGAAAGTGAGTTATTGTCTAAATGGTTGTGTCTTTCTAAAATGTTTAGTAAGATTTGAATTGGGATTTTGACCTTCTGGTTAGTGGTTTTGAGAAAAAGGATGTGTTGGTTGACCGTTTTGGTTTCGAAAAGTGGAAAGAATCTTTGTTTTAACCTTTGGTATTTTTTGTGAGTGACCACATGCATGTGGTTATATGGGATGATGGATGGTTGATGGCATGACTGGATGAGTGCCAGAATGGATATGAGGAGGGTGCCCAGTGTGGCACCAAAACATGCATGTGTGAGGCCCATAGGGTACCATTCATGGATACGCTTACCGCTGAACCGTTTGTTTTCAAAGAAATGGTTTTAATGAAAAACACGATGTCTTGATTAATAGTTTTGGATGGTGTGTATTATGTGTTTTTGAAAAAGTTGATGTTGTGGGATGATTTGAGTTCAAGAACCCCTCCTGTTTGAACTGTGTTTTGGGTTTGAGTTTGGTCGGTAAGTTGTGTTGTAGGGACAGTTAGTGGTCTCTTTTGAAAAATGTTTGGGGAAACATTTATGGTGGTTCCCTTCATGTGTTTGGATATGGTTTTTGGTATATCTTGACCAATGAACCATCTAGGTTGGGTCCTTGGATTCAATCACTGGATAAGGAACACCCCATTAAGGGTTAGTGCACAACTGAAGTACAACCCGGATTGTTTCGCCATTTGAAGACCCTCCAGTTGATCAATATAAGGAATATTTTTCTTGAGATTTTAAGATTGAGTCTACACCCTTTCCTTTCCTGAGTTTTTGTGTCCTCTTGTAGTGGGAGAGTGATCATGGAAGGTTTCAAGAGACCATAGCTTCTTAAGTTTTTAGATTTTCCTATGGTGGAAGTGGTCTGGGGTTGTTAGCATGGATGAGTACCTGGATGGTGTCTAAGAGGTCCTCTCGGTCCATTGTAGTCTCTTAGAAGAAAGAGTAAAAAATAAACTACCAGTGTGGGAAATATGGTCACAAGAGGATATTGTGGCCACTTTCTAGAATTGTGTGTTGTTTGGGGATATAGTATAAGGTCCCTTTCCATTAATTGCTTATATTAGTCGCAATGGTCATATTTGGTGACTCCTTGTGATGTCATGTGCTCGATTGAACCTAAAGGTAAATTCATGAAATACTTTGAGAGTCTCTATTATGTTGGGAGAATGTATCCCTTGTAAAAACTTCAAAATCATCCATTTTTTTAGGAAGGTGAGTATAGGTGTTATTTACATCTATTGTTTCTTACCCGAAGAAACAAGGTGTGATTTGTGTTTATCTTCTAAGCCCTTGTTTCATTGAAATATTGGGATAGTGTAAAGTGAGTTTGGAATGTGTTATGTCTTGGAAATCTTATCGGGGATTACAATTTAGTTTTTGGTAGCACTGAAAGAATAATTCTCGTTAAAGGGGTTTCCAAGGACTAACTGTGAGGCCGAAGATGCTTCGATCATTAGAGCTCCGGCCATAGGTCTCAGAGAGAAGATGGCTCATAGTTAGGGGAAATCCCTGGGTCATTTAAACCCTTTTACAATTTCATATCCTTGGTGTGAAAGATATGAAGTGTTTAAACCTATGGTTTCATTATCTTTATTCTATTTTTCACATTTGGTGGAAATAGGTGGAGGGCCTTATACCCATGACATCGCCCAATGTCATTACCTCCCCCTTTGGTTTCCATTGAGTATTTAGATAATGGTTGAAAATTTGGCTAGACAGTTTAAGCACACATTTTTTGCACGATTAGTAGTGACAGTGTGCTAGGAAGCCAGGTGGAAAGAATGATTTGCATAGTTAGTGCATGGTTCCCAAACAGTGCGGACTGACCCTACACCCTTCCCAAATCTTTAAAAAAATTTGGTCTTTCTGTGTCGGCCCATGCTGGTCAGTTAAGATGGTTGGTTCTTATGGTGGGGAGACCCACAATTATTATCATGTGTGTTCCTTCGTAAACTGTGAATGGAATTATACCCTTTGTACTAGGGAGTTCATTCGGGCCTCCCCCTGTTAGTGTCTTCATTTTATCTCGGAAAATAATATCGGTTGCCACTTATGGTGGGGTGCCTATTTGTGTCCCCCCATACCAATATATCAGATTTATCCATAGTATTGGCTTGGTGATAGGTAGTCTCATTCGGAACTATCTAGATACCAATATCTTCCTTGAGTAAATGTTTGGATTGGATAGCTCCCAATGGTTTAGTTAATGTTAGGTAAGTGTAACCTTGTTCGAAGTTGTTGTTCATTTGGGTGAATTGCTTGAGTCTCATTTGGATAGTGTTTGAGGGGTTTTCTTTTGGGATAAATTATGAATGTGATTGATCATTTCAGGAAAGTGGTATATGTTTTGGTTGTGAGAATAATCCTTAATTGATCACTGGAGGTGTTTTGTCCTTTGGGGGTGTAACCTGGCACCTCTTCATTTCTTAGTTGGGTTTGGTTGTTGCTTTGTCCTTGATGTGACTTTCCGGGGTGGAAAGTTATTAAGGTGGGGAGAATTATCACATACATGAATTATTTTAACGTTAAATTTCATTTAATTTTCATTTATGATTTTTTGGGGTTTGTCAAGCTTTTATGGTGGAATGTGTGAGTTTTAATGAATTGGGCCAAACCGTGAGCCCAATTCCAGATTTAAAAATAAATTTTGTTTCTTTTATAAATTTTTCAATTTTTAATATTTTTCACCCTTTCAAGTTTCTAAATGGTCTCCCCTGATATAGAAACACCACCATTTTAGTTTGGAGCCTTTAGAAAACCATAAAAAAGTTGTATATGAGTTTTTATTTAAGGGATTGGGCCTGCCCGAAAGCCCAATTCCAGTTTTAAAAATAAAATCTGTTTAATCAATAACTTATCCAATATTAAGGCTTTTTCGGTGATTCTAAGCCTCAAACACGACCCTTGAACCCCATCCACGCGTACAATATCCTCCCACCCTCTTTGCAGCTCATTTCCATAGCGGTGTAGGTCGAATCTTCTGAAGCACTCACATTTCGGGCAGATTAATAAAGGTAATTTGTTTCCTTCATAAATCCTTCAATTATCACTCTTTTTCCCCATTAAAATTCCTACATGGTCTCCTAATCCTTGTTCGAAACTCCCTTAAATGTTTGGTTGTTTTCAAATTTAGATACTGGTGTATGTGAGGAGATTTATAAAATATCCTTCAAGTAAGTTGGTCTTCTTCATTCTTCTTTCAATTTTCTTAGGGTTACATTCCATGTGTTTAGGGTTTCATACCTTATAAATAAGGTTCCTAATGTCCAGAAGGTAGGCTTAAATCCTAGGGTTTTATATCTTGTATTTTGTGTGAAATCTTCTGGTTTTAGGTTGAATTTCATTTCCTTGAGGTTCGACGGTGGTGCGGTTTATGTTTCACACCATGTTTTGAGTGTTTCGACATAAAAGGTAGGTGATTCCATGTATAAACATTTTATGATGAGTTAGCTTGCATGGTTTATTAATTTAGTATGTTTAAAATCTGTTTTGTGTGGTTCAAAAATTGTTTTTGTGATGGATTGAGTTAAGTGTTTAATTTTGTAGTTGCATTATTGCTTGGAATTGGGTTCTTTTCATGCGTGGCTCTTGGGGAAATATTTGGGTGTATTTTATAAGATGTGAAATTGATTTATTAGTGTTAAAAGGGGCTGAAAATTCTGTTTTGTTAATGACTTAATGTCATGTTGGCCTTGTAATGGGGTTTTTGAATGGTTTAAATGTGTGAAACCATGTTGTACTTCTTGAACATGATTTGTGAAAACATGTGTTTTTCATGTGTACCTTTTGTGGTATTTTTTGAGGTATTTGTATACAACATGGGCGTGGTTTAATAAATGTTTTTAGGGATTCCAATTCTGATTTAGATTGTTATTGGCATTGTTTTGGTCTTGAATTAGGTTTTTGAAATGGGTTTTGTATGCCAACCATGGTTGCACCTCTTGGGTTGCTTTTATGAAAACTGTAAATGATTTAATGAGTTACACCAAGTGTGAAATGGTTTCTTATTTACTGTTTTGGTGATAGTATGTTCCTAAAATGAGTTTTTGAAACATAAAGTGGTCAGTTATGTTGTAAAACATTTTGGTAATGTTTTGTAATTTGTCGCGGTGATTTATGAAATTGGGATGTGGGTGTGAAACGTGTTTTCGGGCTGTTTTGCGTGAGTGTGATGTGAAAAATGGACTTTGTTTATGAAAATGGTATTATGTAATATGTGAGTGGGCTGTTATGTGATGTTTAACATCTTGGGAAATATTTTATAAAATTGTTAATAGATTTGTTGAATTGTGAAAGATGTGCAAAATGTGATGTGGGCTATTTTTTTGTGTGAGTATGATTTCAAAATTCATTTCAATGAAAAAGTTGATTTTTATACTTGTGTGGAATACAAGTGGGATGTTTGGGGAACTTGTGATGTGAAAATGATATTTGCATGTGCAAAGTATATTTATTGACTTGTTGAACTTATCTGAGCACAAGAGGAAAACCCAAGTATCTAGGTGGGTGGACATGTACTAGTATGCTAGTGAATCCGTGGGGTTTGGCCTCAGTTTCACTTAGGAGGATTGACACTGAAAACTCTAACTAAACTATGATGATGATTATTGGGGACCACTAGGTTATGGGTATGTTCCCTACTAGTGGCTCGTGCACGAGAATGGATATTGTGATGGTTACTCTCACCAAGATACGAGGTACCTGGGACCCATAATGAGCTAGTACCTAGGGTTTATTTCCTATTTATTGTGCTCATTATTTACTTTGTACTTACCATCGGCATACGATATAGTTTTCTGGAAAATTCAGAAGTGTTGATATTATTTTTAAAAGTGATTATTCTTAATGATAGCCCACTTGAAAACTGTTTTTTTTAGTTTCATCTTTTAGAAATTGTAACTAGCATTTTCTGTTTATGAAAACTTGAAAGCTTTTTGTCTTTGAATGTTTATCACATGGAATCTCTTAGTTGTGGTATCCTACTGGGCATTGTCTCACACCCTACTTACACCCTTGGGTGTAAGTAGATTTGGTTATTTTGTTGTTTCAGTTTAGGATACAGTTTTTAGTTCCAGTGGTTCGGGTTTCTAGCATGTCCTTGGTGGTGAAGTCCTGTGGAGATGGATTGAGGGAGGTGCCCCTTTCCATGAGGTTTCTTGGGACATTTCATTTTGATTTTTTTTAACTTTTTTATAGTCTAACTGAGTTGTTTTAAAAGATGTAATTCAGTTCTGAATTTTGTAAAAGATGGTTTTAGTTGAAAAATCCAGATTCGTTTTATTGAGTTTATTTGTTGTTTAATGTTTATAAACATGGGTAAATAATTCCCAAACATCATTTTATGATACCCGGGCACTTGTGCCAGCCCATGGGGATCGAGAACGCCCTTCGAGCCTTGTTACGGGCCGGGTCAGGTGCCGGTTTTGATTGCGACCAGATTTGGTTCATGACAATTATAGTATCCGCAACATTTAGATATCAAATAAAATGGTTGGTTAATTTGGAACACATTCACCAAAAAGGGAAAAAACCAGAGGAAGACTTACAAAAAGTACCCAAAGTATAATAAAATTATATGATCAATAAAACCAACCATATGAAAAACCCAATAAATAATCTATAAATAAAGAACTCACAAAAAGTAAAATATGAAGAACCTTTAAAACCAAAATCACCAAAGGAACCATCACTAAACCAACTATAGAATAATAATCTCCAATTAAAATATTTATTGATATATAATGGCATGGATATAAAATTATTTTATGATTCTATAAAATGAAGGCAACCTAAAACCTCACAAATGGAATGCCACCCATGGTGTATCCAGTATAATATGAGTGGATATAACTAAGGAAAAACTAAAACGTATCCATTATTGACCCCCAAGAACCAATCGAAGGATTCAATTATCAAAAATCTAGAAATAATCAACCAATATGGTAAAAGATTATAGAAACACAATTTTCCAATATAATACATTGAAATATTTCTAAAAATATTTTCGAATCTAGGCACTGAAAAAATGTTCGATTCTAAGGTGTAGTGTACTCAGAAATAATTTTATAAAATATTAAATATATTTTATATTACTCATTTTAAGTTTCTTAAAGAAATTGAGGTAACGATTTAACAGGATCTTAGATCAGAAATTTGATACTACAGTTCAGTCTGGAATGTGATGTTTACCCAACGAGTGACTTAAAATAGGCCAGCGTGGGGCATTTGGATTGAAGAATCCATTTGAGGTGAATTCAAAAAGTTAATTACAAAATTAATTTTAATTAATAAAGAAATTAACTTAAATAGATTCATTTATAAAACCCCCATTATATAAAATCCTCTAGGTTTAGCTATATAAAACTTGGGAGGATCAAGATCCATTCTTCCTCCTCCATTGGTTAATCTACACTTGATGATGATAAGACTCCAGATCGATGAAAATCTAAGAATAGAAAATTCAATGACGCCTCTAAATAAGTGGAGTGTTTATTATTTAATGATGAATAATCTGAACTCATTAATTTGGGTATTATTCTCTTATAGATTAAATTTATTGATATGGATCATCTCTCTCTTCGATATATTCTAATTAATAGACCTTTTATACACCAATGTATTGAAATTAAATTGACTATTCATTGTTTCTCACCTCAGATATCCCCGTTCATGTTTTTTGGAATATAATTATAGTTTAATGTTTTATTGAACCTTTTATGTGGTTCTTTTCTCAATTAATTCTTCATGTTCCTTGATATTCGGTTATGGGACCATGGATCGATGTTTCTGGGCAGTACTGAGCTTGATCAGACCCCCAAATTCATTGTGGAATCATTTAGAACAAACATAACACACAATATGGGATGAAATCAAAGGTTTTGTGGGTTAAAGGTTATGGATCAGTTGATTGGGATATAAAAAATGGAGATGGTGTGGCATTGTTGAGACACAAAATGTGTCGGGTTTCAAATGGGTTGAAGGAGAACCGACTTCCAGCCACCTAAAGGGCCATAAATCGCCGATTGAAGATAAATACAGAATTTTTTGGAGGAGAAACAGATAAATCTAAAGTCAAAGATACCAGATCTAGAGTTCAGTGACTAGATCTAACATTATATAAAAATTATTACTATACACCATGGAGTCGGAATAACACATGACATGTAGCACCCTAGATATGATTACTAGGGTTTCTAGCATGATAAGTATCACATGTGGTGTGGGACACCCACATTTTGTGCGGAAGTTTTCTACTATTTCAATATGCACTTCAGGAGTACAAGGGAATGGGCACAACCCGGAACATGCCATCGGTCAATGTACATAGACACAGCTAGGGAACACATGTTGGACCTGAGTGGGTAAGTTACACTGTGTAGTCCACCTATATGCCGTTTATGGATACATGAGCAGTGATATGTGTACCATTGGGACCTGGCCATGTGAATGAGTGGGACCACAATCCATGTGGGTCTCATCACACTCTGTATACCCCTTTTACCCTTTTCATGAAATTTAAATCTATTGTATCGCCTGCATTTGGACTTGGATTTTTGCACGTGAGTAGCCTATCATGAGTGTTTTCCATATAGAACACAATTGGAGCCTCCATAGTGGATTTTTGTATATGATTCAAGATGTTATATATATTATGATTATTTATTAAATGTCCAAAATCAATAGTGATCAAGAAAGATCTTTAGAGAGATTAGAGTGGAAATCTCTTATTGGAAAAGGTATGGGTCCTTGATCGATTTCTAGAGTGTCACCCTATAGCTAAGAATGGGCATGGGTCCTCTATTGACTATTAGAGTAGAAATATCTTATTGGGAATGAACATGAGTCCCGTACCTATTCACTAAGTGGAACAATCCTGCAGATTCATGGTATAGTTCCTCGACCATGAGAGTGGAAACCTCCAGCTAGGCTGGGCATGGGTCCTCTATCTACTACCTTAGTGGCACCGTTTTTCTGTATTATGGAAAGGGTAATTAACATTTAGAGTGGAACCCTACAGCTAGGATAGGCATGGTTTCTCTGTAGACTATTAGAGTGGAACCCTCTAGCTGGGCTGGGCTTGGGTCCTCTATCAACTGTTGAGTGGCACAATCCAGTGGAGTCAGGGCATGTTCCCTCATCTATCAATGTGTCTCCCTCCTACTAGGACATGGAACAGGTTCTCTGAATATCTACTAAGTGACACCCTCTTGTTTTTTCAGGGCATGGGTCCTATACTTTGATATTTTTCCCCCTCTACTATTCAACATAGTGGTGAGGTGAGGCTTGACTTGTATATTTATTCTAGGAAGATGCATGAGATGATGTGAATCACTGATGGACTTCTTTATAATAGTTGGCACTATTTAAAGGATTTTTTTGTGATATAAAGATCCCATTCTCTCTCATTTGTGATTCCTGTGTTTGAGAATATATATAAATATCCATATCATTGAATTTTTTAATCTCTTTCTTTTGGTTAGGATTTCTATTTATCTATTCATATTGTGTCTCTTACTACTCCCCCTTTAGCTCTCGGGGAATTCTACCTGGTACGTATATACTCACCCCTGTATGGGCTATACTCACGCATTGTGTCTAATGCAGGTGATAGATAGGTTAATGGTGACTACAGATGATCTTATCGATACCTATACATTGAACCACCTATAGTGGTCATAGCATGGAGATTAGGAGTTGGGATATCATAGAACTTTAACTTTACAATTTTGTTAGGTTGATACATCTTTCTTATTGGGCATGTATTTTACCTGTTTACTTTTAGTTTTCACTATCGTACTCTTTTACACCAAATAGTTTTTTATTAACTCCAATCTATATGATCCCAAATAATGGGAAAGTGAAATGTAATGTTAGTGAGTCCAAATAATTTTATACCATCTTATATCATATGAACCCAAAACACTGGGTGAAAGATGGAATGCCACATGTCATCATGTCTAGCTCACCATATGCATGATGTTTCGATCTTATAGTGAGGGTGTAAGTGTATATGTGGGGTGACAATACCTATAGTATTACATCATAGGACAAATAATAACCAATATATATATATATATATATAAATATAATCTGTTTAGATACAGAAATAAAAGATGATATATTGATATAAAATCCCCCAAAATAGAAGGAAAACTCTTGTATAAAGGAATTAAAAAGAAAACAAATATATTTTATATTCAAATGGTTTCCATCCTAGTATACTTCTATCTCTATATTCTTATGAACATTCATCCACCAAAGGTCCCTATGGTTAATGGATGAGAAGTGGAGTATAAATATGGAAGTAGAGATAGATGGGAATAATAGGACTCTAATGATTATTTTTATCCACTATTTTATTTATACTAAATCATTTTGTTCCAATTTAGGATACCTATTATCTTTATTTCATATTATATTTCCATATGTATGGTATTTTTTGTTTTTTTGTTTTTTATTATTATTCCTATGGAATAATACTGAATCTATAACCTACCCACTATTGATATTAGACTCTCTATACTAGTATAATTCTTCTTACGTATGAGGAGGCATTCATGTGGTCATGTGGAACATCATCTTGGACCTAGTGGTTATACATGGTATGTTACATAATCATCTAGGATTTGAAATATTCCATGTTATTTAACTGATGATTTAATGTTCTTTTATTATAAGGTTATATTATTAATGAATAAAGTGGTGTTATAATGATTCCAGTCTTGTATGATACATTACCAAATTATTCATAATTATTTTAAAAAAATATAAAACATATTTTTCAAATTATATGTATATAATTTATAGAAATAATATTGTTCTAAAATATTTTATTTTAGAGTACGCATTTTTTAAAGTTTATTTAATGAGGAGAGTTATACTTAGTTCTAGGATGCATTCAATGAATGATGGTGTTCTATCGTAATTATAATTAGTGAATAACATTCCTAGTATGATATCCACCACTCATTTGTAACCAGTTGTATCAATATCTATCTCTATAGACCTGGGTGTTAAAAAAATTCAAACTAACTATATATTATAATATAATTATCTATGTTTTTAACTAACATTACAATTTTGTATAAAGGTTGGATTTAACTAAGTATGTCTATCAGAAATATAAGGAGAGTTACTAGAACAATTCGTTCATTGTACTTTGGTACAATCATGGATGTGATGTTTGATTCCACATTTCATAGAGTTGGAAATGGTGACCGTCTATTGATTTTTTAGATGGGACATATGTTATGAGGTCAAAATTGGTTTCCATTGATGAAACTTGAGGTAAATATTGTTTTACTAGGGATGTTTGACCATGATTAAGAGGAAATTAAGGTAACACTATTATTTTAATTTTAAATTATATATTTAATAAACTTATCTTATCTGCATTAATATTGTATGCAAAAAGTTATGAATATTTGACAAATAATTTATACCCACATTTATAGATAAAAATTAATTAATATTTAAATACTATATGAGAATGGTAAAGCGGGAGATATATGCATGATATGAGACTTCCTTTGAAATTCATCAGGGAGTTGTGTGATCGATTCTTCCTCCATGGCAACTTTTCCATGTTTAATAATCATCCAATGAGTATAATAGGGAGATTATTAATTTTTTTAATTTAATTTTAATATTTCATACATCATAATTCATATTACATTAAATATATATTCTATAATTACGTGATTATAATATAAAAAAATGTATTCAAATTTCCTTCCCCCCAATTTGGGCCTCAAAATCAATATTATATAAATTAATAATTATGTAATATTTCATATTTATAATATTATTGCACATGTATTACTTTCCATTCATAAATTTAGGTGTAATTAATTGGTATGGTGAGTATGTCTATCCCATTAACCATATGAAATTATGGGGTCTTCATCTTAAAGAATGTAATATCCTGATTCAAGTAACCATCTTCTTACCTTAACTAAATCATCACATGGATTTAGGCACACCTCCATATATTCGAGAGGATACTGATTAGGGGATATAGTGTAATAATATATAGTGAGTATACTATTAATAAATTTAAATTTCACTTTTATAACTTATTTTGAAAACAAAAATTAATTTATCTTTGATTTGAAATAACTTAATGTTTTTTAGTTATTTGTGCTGTTTCAGACGAAAACACAATAAGGGTTCATTCATGATTTTATTTACCAGATGTATGAGTTCTATAAAAGTGTAGATTTTATTCAATATATACTACTATGTGAGACCAAATCTGATTTAAAATTAATAAATTTTGTTCTGATTCTATTACAAAATCACGAGAGATTTGTCAAATCTTACAATTAGAGGTGAAATTTTAAATAAGACAGGTCCTTTATCGAGTGGGAAAATAG
This sequence comes from Viscum album, assembly GCA_963277665.1. Taxonomy (NCBI): domain Eukaryota; kingdom Viridiplantae; phylum Streptophyta; class Magnoliopsida; order Santalales; family Viscaceae; genus Viscum; species Viscum album. Next base: position 788,013,672 of record OY728148.1, read on the forward strand.
TAATACCTAGAATAATGATGCGATACCTACTAGTTATTTTCAAGAACATAATATATTACTAATGATTGTAATTATGATTATAGTAGCCTTTATTTTTGAGTGTTTTTACATAGAGCATTCATTTGTGAGGATGCATGGATTTTATTAAGGTCCTAAGTTAGTTCTAATAGTATGAATTTTCGAAGCCTGATCACTGAGCTGCATAAGGTATCCAGTCTTGGAACAATGGAGAAAGGATGTGATTAAATACGTATAGTAATTTATAATTTTTTCTTTCATCCAGTAGTTATAGAAACTAGAATATTTACCACACACTAAAATAGTTGAGGAATCTTTGCTCTACTCTGATTGATGGACGCAACACCTACATCTATCCATTGAATTTTTCTTCCTATTATGAGAATATATAGCTGGAACTATTATAGATAAGGAACCTTTTGATACACTAATATCTATAATAATACAAATATATGTGTCTTCCTATATTCACTTTTATATAATTAATGATTTATATTGAACTATAACATATGTTTTTAGATAAAATTTCTACACATATCACCATAGATTTGGGAAGTGGACAATGTTCATCTTCCATTATTTTGATGTGTTGTTCCTAACCAGTAATTGAACATAATGAATCATACATGTAAATCATATGGAATAGAATATCTATGTCCCCATCTGTTGATGGGGGATCTAAATCTCGTGATCATGAGGCTGTTTTTGTGTATCAAGAATGATGTCATCAAAAAAAAGATCCTTAGAAGTATTCCAAGCTAGTCATTCTCATCTACAATCCTATAACATGACATCCCACTACCAAATAGGTTCATATTGAAGTAAAGATGTCCCAATCATAACATGTGGTTCTTTAGGGGAACTACTAGGTAGAAGACCCATTCAATGAACCATATGCAATACTCCATATCTTGATAGACTATAGTTCCCAAGAAAGATAAAGGATTATAGAGCTAGATATCCCAAACCCAGTAGACAATAGTCCAGGTCACACCTCCACCTTAGTGAGGAATAATCTAAATTATTTCAATTAGAATTGGTCAAACTTCCAGAATCACCTACGCCTAATATACCATAGGTGGTGACAAAAGTGTATCCTGGGATGTCATATCTAGTAAACCCATCAAAAATATCTGAGGAAACAAATATAGATCATGAATAAAATTAAGAACATATCCTGTCCTAACTATTATATGGGATAAAACAGTTTTTCCTATAAATTTACCCTTAACCCTAATGTGTAACCCTACAAGAAATAACATTGGTCTTTATCCCTACACTTTAGTCAAAATCATCAAATATTTTCTTACACAACAACATGATCTGTTCAATTAAATACTAAAAAACACTAGTACATAAAAAAAGTTGAGCAACATAGATATATCACATAGTTGAAAAAACACTCTAAAATAGATAGAAAAATTAAAGGAAATTAATCAATGAACTACTATGCAGCACCGTGATAAGTATATATATAGAATGTGAACCTACATGCCATGTAATGATGACTGAACACAAAAGAAATCCATGAAATCTCATATCAATATCATGTTCATAACAAAAGGTGAATTTAATCATCTATAATAGAAAGTTATAGTTTCAAAAATTTATTGAAACTCAGAGGTTTACTATTCTGTGCTAATTAGACACTGACATAGTTACCCTACATGAGATGAAACCATATTAACTCCAATCTATTTCTTCCCAAATAATTGGAATGTGAAATGTAATGTTAGTGAGTCCAAATCATTTGATACCATCTTATATCATATGAACCCAAAACATTGGGTGCAAGATGGAATGCCACCTGTCATCATGTCTATCTTCCCAAATGCATGATGTTTCGATCTTGTAGTGAGGGTCTAAGTGTATATTTGGGGTGAAAATACCTATAGTATTACATCATATGATAAATAATAAACAATATATATAAATATATATAAATATAATCAGTTTATATGTAGAAATAAAAGATGACATATTGATATAAAATCTCCCAAATTAGAAATAAAACTCACGTATAAAGGAATTAAAAAGAAAAATAATATATATAAGATTCATATGGTTTCTATCCTCAATTCTATCTCTACACGCATGTGAACATACATCCACCAAAGGGACCTATGGTAGATGGATGATAAGTGAAGTATAAATATGGAAACAGACCTAGATGGGAAACAAGAGTACCCTAATGTTTATTTTGCATCCACTATTTTATTTATACAAAATATTTTCATTCCACATTAAGAACCTAATTATCTTTATGTCATATTATATTTCCATATGCACTCTAGTTATTTTTATTCTGTTTTTTATTATTGTTTTTATGGAATAATACTGAAGGTACAACCTCCCCACGGTTGAGATTATACCCTCTCTACTAGTCTAATTCTTCTTATATTTGAAGAGGCATTCATGAGGTCATGTGAAGCTTCAGCTTGGACCTAGTGATTCTACTTGGAATGTTACATAATCTTCCATAATTTAAATATTCCATGTTATTTAACTCATGGTTCAATGTTCCCTTGTTCTAAGTTTCTATTTTTAATGAATAAAGTGGTGCTATAATGATTCATGTCCTGTATGATTCATTTCAAAATTAATCATAACTCTTTCAAAAAAATATAAAACATATTTTTAAAATTATATGAATATAATTTATGGAAATAATATTGTTTTAAAACATTTTATGTCAGAGTATACATTTTTTAAAATTTTATTTAGTGAGTAGGAGAGTTCTACTTAGTGCTAGGATGTATTCAATGAATGATGGCGTTTCCTCTTAATTAAAATTTGCGAATAACATTCCTAGTATGATATCTACCACTCATCTGTAACCAGTTGTATCAATATCTATCTCTATAAGCATGGATATTAAAAAAATTCATAATAACTATATTTTCTAGTATAATGATATATTTTTTAACTAATTTTACAATTTTGTATAAAGGTTTGATTTAACTGAGTATATCATTTAGAAATTCAAGGATAGTTACTAGAACAATTCATTCATTGACCTTTGGAACCATAATGGATGTGATGTTTGATGACACATTTCACACAGTTGGAAATGGTTAACCTCAATTGAATATTTATATGGTACATATGTAATAAGATCACCACTGGTTTCCATTGATGAAGCTTGAGGTAACTATTTTTTTACGAGGGATATTTGACCATGATTAAGTAGATATTAAGGCAACACTATTATAATAATTTTAAATTAAATATATAATAAACATATCATATCCACATTAATAATGTATGAAAAAAATTATGAATATTTGAAAAATAATTTATCCCAATATGTATGGATAAAAATTAAGTAATATTTAAATATTATATGAAAATGGTAAAGAGGGAGATATATTCATGATATGAGACTTCCTTTTACATTCTTCAGAGAGTTGTGTGATGGATTCTTACTATATAGTTGATTTTCTATGTTTAGTAATCATAAAATGAGTATAATAAGGTGAGTATTAATTTTTTTAAATTTATTTTCAAAATTTCATACCTCATAATTCATATTACATTAAATATAAATGCTATAATTACATGATTATAATATAGAAAAATCATTAAAATTTTATTCCCCCAAATTTATGCCTCAAAATATATATCAAATAAACCATTAATTATGTAATATTTCATATTTATAATATTATTCCACATGTATTGCTTTCCATGCATAAATTTAGCTATAATTAATTTGTAAGGTGAGTATTTCTATCCCATTAACCATATGAAAGTATGGGTTATTTATCTTAAAGAATGTAATATCCTGATTCAAGTAACCATATTTTGGCCTAAACTATATCATCACATGGATTTAGGAACCCCACCATGTATTTTAGAGGACAATGATTAGGGGATATATTGTAATAATATATAGCGAGGATACTATTATTAGATTAAAATTTCACTTTTATAACTTTTTTTGAAAAAAAAACTAATTTACCTTTGATTTGAATTAAATTGATGTTTTTTGGTTATTTATGTTGGTTCAAAGGAAAACTCAATAAGGGTTCATTCATGATTTCATTTACCAGATGTATGAGCGCTTTAAAAGTGTAGATTTTATTCAATAGATACTACTATGTGATTCTAAATTTGATTTAAGATTGATATTTTTTCTTCTAATTCTTTTACAACATCATGCGAGATTTGAGGAATCTTACCATTAAAGGTTGAATTTGAAATATTTCGGGTCCTTTATCATGTTGGAAAACAGTAATACCTAGAATAATGATGGGATAGCTTCTAGTTATTTTCAAGAACATAATATATTATTAATGATTGTTATTCTGATTATAATAGCCTTACTTTTTGAGTGTTTTTAAATAGATCATTCCTTTTTGAGTGTTTTTACATAGAGAATTAATTTATAAAATATAATTTTTTTATATTCTTAATAGAAAATTATTTTTAATTTTTAGTGATAAAATATTTACCAAAAATTGCGAGATAATAAAAATGATGCAATTGTTTAATTTTTGGAATAATAAAATAATTGATATTAAAAATATTAAAAGAATTTATTATTTTAATTGGATGAATTTACCTAGACTATTAATCTTCCAATATTTTAAATAAATCATTTTGGATCCATTTTTAATTGAAAAGTAATTTATATTAATTTAATACATTGAATAATTTAAAGAGTGTCTCCCCTATATTATAAAAGGGCACCACTTATTCTATTTTCATAACACTTAAGAATCTATTTTATGTTTGATATCTAAAAAAATAATTTTCTCTAATACATAAAAACAATCTAGTTTTCTTAGTTTAGACATATATCCCACTTTAGAGGTGTTAAGGTGTTAATCAAATGAGATCGTTCAAAGAAGAGGTCTCATTTTCAATCAAGTTTTTCAATTTTATTTATACTTCCACTACATTGAAATCTTATTAAATAATAATTAAATAATAAATCTAGTATCCTAAATATAATGATATATTATTATGTAAATATAATCACTCAAATCCATATCCAAATCCATCAAATGGAAACATAATTATCATTCGTGTGTACGATGAACTACTTCCCCACAAACAGATATAATTCATTTTCCATCACCGTCTCTGAAGACTTGTTATAATTAATGGGTTAATGTTTATATATTATATTAATGAAATATTTATTGTTATTAAAAGACAATATATCATTTATGTTCTTATAATTCCATTGACAAAAAATACTAACGTCGTTCATGCAAACACGTGAACTATCACCCCCATGAAGTGATGTGATTCATTTTCCATTAACACATAACATGGATGATATATGTAAGTATATTTAAAATATCAATATGATATTAATTATATTATGTTAATTTTGTAATTATAATACAATACATACATACTTTCCATTATTATCACTAAAGAAAGTAAATGTTACTCATGCGTACGAACAACTCACCATTTCCTTGAATATAATGTAGTTTATTTTTCATATCCATATTTAAATGACATATTTAATTGTATATTCAACTTAATAAATTGATTATTATTTCCTATATATTATAATTTATCTGATGTACTAATGAATAATTTTGACTATAGACATCATAGAAAAGTCATTTTGGACTCATGTACCGAATATCATCAAAACATCCAATGTTAACATAAATAATTAGTTATTTTTTAGGACATGTTAATAAATGATATAAAATGAATAATAAATTTGAATTTTTTTAAGGAATTATATAATTAACATATGTTTATTGTTTAATAAATTAAAGGACATATGTGACGAATCAGACTCAAGGAATGAGACCTCATATCAATCTCCATTCATTGAGACATATTATGATGTTATGCACTTTATTATTTTATAAGGTGTATATATATTCCCTTGGACACGTTATTACATGAATTTTCTCTATTATCACAACATTTATTATTTTTAAGGTTATTATATAATGAGTTTTAGGATTCAAATATTTCAAAGTGGAATGGGACACTTTGATTTAAAAATCACTTTTTAAATGTTTTAATACATTATTTAAAACTATTTTCCTCCTTATAAATATTCCTGATATTATAGATAAATGAAATTTTATTTCTCTTGTGAATTTCAATCAAATTTGTTCAAAACAAGAATATTTTTACATGTTTTATATCTATCATTTTCATAAATGACGAATGGAATTTTATATACTTAGCATACATGGAGACAATAAATTTTACAACGTGATGGACATTATTATTTTTTGGATTATTTTAAAATATTTAATGTTTCATTAAATGAAAAATAGATTATATATTTTGGGTATTTTTGTATTGAAAACAGTTTAAAAAAATAATGTTGTACTTTGTGTTGAAAATGTGTGAATCGAGATAGTTTTGGGTGATCTGTTATAACTTAAAAATGGGTTCACTTATATTGTGTTGTAATATATTGGGTACTTAGGAGATGGAAGTCAATGTTTGGTTATTCCATTTTTAAGGGTCATATAAGGGTTCTATATGATGATTTCCTAAGTTACTGACATGACTTTTATATTCTTGATAATGAGTTTTTATAGGAATATGTTTCTTTCAAAAGTTAAAATAAATTATCTTTCGATGTGAATATATTTACCTTTATAGGTAAAATGTTATGATTTCAAGGAATGTGTTTTCGTGATTTTTCATATTTTTACTAAACTAATGGTTTCCTTTATTTTAATAGAACATACTGAGATTTTTATTTTGATTTCGAGTTTAAAAAAAATTCATGTTATTTAAGGGAGAATATATTCAAAGACAAGTTCAAGGTAAATATTTAAATGATTTATAATGAAAAGAAACCATGATTTATTTTAATTTTGTTGTGGAAAATTGATATTTAGTAGATGCGTCTTATTTGTAATATTTGAGTTGTTATGTATGATTTATGGAATAATTCTCTAAAAATATAAACCTAAAAAATAATAAATGTGAATGAAAGAAATTTCATGACTAAAACTCAATATTATATAATGATTTAGGCCTGGGTCTTAAAATTGGTAACAAAAGATGGTTTAAACAACTTGAGAGGTTATGTTGTCTTCATGTGATTTTAGGATATAATCATGGGTTTATAATTTTATATTTCATCATATGTTCAATGTCTTAGAATCCCATTTAGAGGCTTTATGTTGTGAAATTTTAAGGTGGCCAGTGGTATTTTTGCAGACATTCATTCTTCAGATAATAATGTTTTTTACATTATGGGATAGGAAATGAAATTTTTGAGATAACATTTGGAGATAAAATATAAAAATGATTTTTTGAGTATGCTTTATAAATTTATATATTTTTATAAGGGTTTTATTAATATATTTTTGGAAAAAGGAAAAGCTTGTAGGATGAGTGACGACTCATCGTGTCCGGTAAAGCTATGGGAATCAAACCCAAAACCAAAGGCCATCATGGGTGAATCATCTATCACTAGTATAGGTGATATCCCTATTATTTTTAATTTTTAATTTTTTAAATGATTTTATGGTTTAAGAAGAATTTTATTTTAGGAAAATAATTTTATTTAATAGATTACCATGGAATTGGAAAAGGATTTTGTGAATGAGTTAATAATGTAATATCTGGATACATTCAATATTTGGGGAATGATGTAGGATAAAGGTAAATATAATAATATAGGATTTTTTTAGGAATAAATTTGGAATTATATTTTTGAATAATATGTGTTTTTATTGTAAAATTATAGTGATTTATGGAAATGGATCGCATATATTGAATATTTCTGGGAAAATTACTTTTTGGTATGAGAATTCTAGAGTATTTTATTTTATTTGGAGATAAATGCTAAAATTTATCTTGTAAGACTATGTTATTAAATCCTTATAATTATTGGGTTTTTATCTTATTTGTAATATTTTTGAGGAATTTTAAGGATATTTTGTAAGAACCCGGTTTTTGCTGAGAAAGACTTTGGAATATTCTTGATAATATTCCAGAGCAGTGCCTTCAGACGGCGTGTGATTCCGAGCCCCGGAGTGGCTGGAATTAAATTTTCAGTGCGTTCACACTAGAAACGCTAAATAAATGAGATAACTCCTCAACGGAGTTCCGGATCAGGGATCCGAGTGTACAGATGGGTCCGTAATGGGGTGTTTACCCTAGGGACGACATAAAACTTGTCGGCGTAGGATGTTTGGACCCCTCGCTCGCTTTCGGAAGGTTAAACGGATAAATTAATTAATTAATTTATTCGTTTAATGGAGAAATGCTAGTATCTATTAAACGGTGACTTGGATTGGAAAACTGAGGGCACCGTTGAGTTCAGAGCATGCTGTTTACCCTAGGAGGGGTATAAGTTTCGCGGGCGCGGGCCGTTTGTGAAAAATGGCCCCAGGGGCGTTTTCGTAATTTCACGGCCTCAGGCGCTAAGTTTAATAACTTTTGAACGGGGTCTCGGAATAAAATTCCGAGAATTCCGTTGCACTCAGAGTGTGGTTCTTAGCCTAGGGGAGGCTTAACCTCGACCCCGTCGAGAGTTTTGGGCGTGGGATAAATTGTGGATTAAATTAATTAAAATTTTAATTAATTTCTTTTATTTAATCCCTAACCCCACCCCTCTCCTTCCCCATTTCCTTCCTCCTGGCGGACGATCTCAACCAAGGGGGAGCCCCTCTCCTCTCCTCCCCTCTCTAAGATGAAGCTCCGGTGGATCACCGAGAAGCTTCGTGCTGCGCCCTGCGAGGTAGGTTTCGTTGTTTTCATTTTTGTTTTCCCGCACCTACTTCGAGCTTGTTTAATCCTATCAAATTTCTGTTGGATCTCCGATTAAAGCCCCTAATCTTGTAGTAGATTTTATTCTCTATTCGTCGCCTATTTCGGTTTGTAAATCCGAGTTCCGAGGACCCCGCAAACATCCGCCGAAGATTGCGGGTTTAAGACTGTCTTCCAGCATTTTTTGAGGTTTCCGGCCGATTTGGGTGCTCCGGCGGTCCGAGGCGTGGCGGCTTCTCCTCGGCAGGCGGCGGCGGCTTCTCCTTAGCAGGCGCGGCGGCTTCTCGGCGTGAGGCAACTTGATCGGGGGAGCGGACAGCGGAGGCCGCTGGCTTCAGGCGGACGGCGGAGGTCGAGGCGGCCGGGAGCGCGGCCGAGCGGAGACGAAACGGGCTGCCGGTGGAGCGGGGCAGTGGCGGTGCTGTCTGCGGCGGAGTGCGCCGGCCAGCAGCAGAGGAGCCCGAGGCCAGGCCTTGGGCGGGCTGGGGAAGCCAGGATCCGCGCGGTGCGGGTCCTGTTGGTTGTCAACGGAGACCGGCGCTTGGCCGGTCTGCAGGGAGAGAGGACCCGCACAAGGCGGGTCCTGTTGGGCGACGGCACGGGACTAGCCAGCAGGCTGGTCCGTTTAAAAAAGAAAGAAAGAAAAAAAAGTTTATAATAATAATAATATTATTATTATTATTATTATTAGGGGAAATAGTTTATGATTTATAAATCATAGACCGGGCGTCGGATTTGGACGTCGTCTGCGGCGACGCGCTCCTTAATTTGCGACGAATATTTTGAGATGGTTTCGGGAATTTTTAATTCCCGAAACGTTGGGCCTCAGAGGCGCGATGCGCCTTTAAGTGGTTTGTCGTTTTTCTGGGGAATTTGTTTTGGACGGTGCGGACGCGTCCGACGTCTGTTTTAAGCACCGTCAGTGGCGTTGGAACCCTGGTGTTGAGGCGGAGGTTTCCAGGGCAGTTTCAGGCGTTGAGACTGGATTTGACGCGTGGGCCCCACGACCCGTCTTTCGAGCTGCGTACAGCGTTTCACGCCTTTTTCACTGGACGCCCGTTTGGGGCGTGCGAGCAGTCGATGTTGGGTGTTTTTCCGAGGGCATCGCGTTGGCGCAGTCTGCCCGCTGTAATTCCGCATGGTGGTGCGGGCCCCGTGAGGGTCGTTTCGCGAGTTGACGGTGATTTCCATCTTTATCACCGGGTGACCGTTTTGGACAAGTGAGTAGTCCATTTCGTGTACTTTTTTGAGAGGATCGCAACGGTGCAATCTGTTCATTGAGTTTCGGGACCGGGATGCGGGTCCCATGTGGCACCGCTCATGTGCGGTGCGCCGGGATGCACCCTTTTTCTCCAGATATCCGTTGCACTCAAGTGAGCAGTGCTTTTGACGTGTTTTCCCGAGGGGATCGAAATGGTGCGATGCGCCAGACTATTTTCGGGGCTGAGGCTCAGGATCACGGGACGCCGTTCGGGCGTGAGGCGGTGTTGGTGACTTTTCCGTCGGGTATCCGTTGGAGGCGAGTAAGTAGTCGACCTCGCGTGTTTTTCCGTGAGGATTACAACGGCGTGATCCGTTTCGCTGTGCGGAGCCTCTTGCACGATCTTTCAAAATGTGGAATGTGAAAGGTGCTCTAGTGGCGGTTCGTCCTACCATGTTTGTAGCGGACCCTTGGAGTGTGATCGCACACTCTTGGGAGAGTGATATGAATGGTTCACGAGATGTGGTTGGCCGTGCCTGGGCCTTTGAGTTGGAGATGTTATGTCACGCCTTCTTGTTGACGTTGGGTGTTGTGTGCACAATGGCCCTTGGGCTGAGACTGTGTATACTCTGGGAGTATATGGAAATGCTTGGAGGTACGTGTGGTTTGTACCTGAGTTGTTCGTGCGCTTGGTTGTGGTTGACTTGGGGCCACACGTCATGTGGGCCCCATGTGCGTGCCGTGTTCTGCTTTGCGTACTTCGACCCCTCGCGACGTAGTGGGTCCCTCTGTGTGTTTGTTTGACCAGCAGGGTGGAGTTTTTCCCCTGACTCTGTGCTCGTTGGTTGACCAGCAGGGTTGAGTGGTCTCCCCCTGGTTTTGTTCTCGATGGATTGGCCGGTAGTGGTGCTAGTGACACCCAGTGCTAGAGCAGACGCTGCACCTCTTTTGGGTGAGTTGTTCTGGAGTTGGGAGGTTGCGCGACACCCACTCCATGTTCGGTCGGCCAGTGTTGTACCCTCCTGTAGAGATGGCAGCGCGGTTCTGAGTTTTACCCTCCAGTGGGGTTGGGCAGTGGGTTACTCATCGACTTCCTCGGGCTTACCCTACAGCAGGGCTGGGCAGTGGGTTGCTCACTGACTCCTAGAGTTTACCCCCAGCAGAGACTGGGCAGTGGGTCACCCGATGACCTCTTAGGGCCTACCGTCCAGCAGGGCTGGGCAGTGGGTTGCCCGTCATCTAGTTCCAGGTCTACCCTCCAGCAAGGCTGGGCAGTGGGTCGCCTGTCGACTTATTCCAGGTCTACCCTCCAGCAGGGCTGGGCAGTGGGTCGCCTGATGATGTAATTTGGTTTACCCTCCAGCAGGGCTGGGCAGTGGGTCGCTTGATGATGTGTTAGGGTTTACCCTCCAGCAGGGCTGGGCAGTGGGTTGCCCGATATCTGATTATGGTTTACCCTCCAGCGGGGCTGGGCAGTGGGTTTCCTGATGATGTATTAGGGTTTACCCTCCAGCAGGGCTGGGCAGTGGGTCACCCGACATTTGGTTATGAATTACCCTCCAGTAGGGCTGGGCAGTGGGACACCAGTTGGCATTCCAGACTCAGTCCTTCCGACTAGGCTAGTCTGTGGCTTTCCTCCGTGATTACCAGAGCGGGACCCTTGGTTATACGGGTCAGTGTTGTGACGACTTGACTTTGAGGAGACCTCTCGAGTGCGAGGCAGTGACGAGGTGTGGTTTGACTTTCCCTAGAACTCTCAAGTTCAAGGGGCACTTTCCCCACCGAGACGCGTTCTTGTGACGCGATCTGAAACCGTGTGGGTGAGTCAGTGCCGCCCAAAGAGGATAATATCAAGGTGCGGTGACTGAGCCCCTTGGCTTGCGGTTCAGGGCAAACGTGCGGGATGTTGGGCATCGATGGTGTTACTTTTAGGACTGTTGGTGACACCTTTCTTGGGCTGAGCTACGGGACAGAGATCCCCTTACAAGTTTGTTCGGGCTTCTTGGAAGAGCATAAGGATATGTATATACCTTGTTTCTGGTACCCACTTCTTGTGTTTGGTTACTCTCCTTCCAGGTGAGGCGAAGATGCACGGGGTATGCCACGTGCTTTTCGTGTCTAGCTTCTCGTGGTTGGACAAGTCTACTCTCCTGCTATGGGCAGAGAAGACTCGACGGGAAGTTCATCTTCTCACCGTTTACAGCTCCTTGTGCCTGGACGAGTCTACTTCCTTTCCTTTGTTGGGTTGAGCAGTTACTCTTTACTGCACCCTTGGTTGTACTCCTTTCTATTCCTTGTTCGCTCTACTGCTCACCCTTCGGTACCTCCTTTTGTTGCTCCCTCGAGCCTTCGTGGTATCCTACTGAGTATTTTTATACTCACCACTGCTTGGGCTTTGCCCGCACTTGGTGTGCCCTTGAAGACGACGGACAGGTGGAGCGTGACTTCAGTGGAGCGTAGGAGCTCGGGAGCTTGGACCGCATGTGGTGATCGTGGCCGGGTTTCAGGTGGGAGACCCGTCAGCTGTTCCTTTTTGTTTACCTGTTGCCGGGTTGTGGCTCCTTTTCTGGTTGGGCGCGTGTTTTTCCCCTTTTCCTTTTCAGCACTTTACTTGTACTGTTTAGAGGTCGATGCACATTTTTGGTATTTATATAGTAGTTTCCCCTTTTCTTTACTTGTATTTTCTCTTACTCTGCACTTATGCATTGAGTTTGCTGAGTGTGTGTGTACAGGTGCTTAGGCAAAGGCCTCCCCGAGTTATTGTGCCTTCGGCGCTGGTCGCTAGCCCCTGGCCTATGGAGGCGGGCTTGGGGTAGTTGCGGCTCGAGCCTGGGTAGGGTCGGGTCGTGACAAAGTGGTATCAAAGGTGGTTCGTTCCTTGGGGCGTTGTGCGGACGTCCCTAAAAGAGGAACTGGTTGGGATATAGGGCAACAGTGTTAACGTGTCTCAAGAGCGACTCTCAGGCCAGGGAGTCTAGTGATGGTGCAGCGGCCGACGTATCCATTCACCAGGACCTTGATAACCCGCTTGTCGACTCGACATGCTGAGACACTTGTTGCAGGGAAAATTTTTTTGTGCATCACATAGGACTGAGTCTTGGCTGTCCTTCTTGAGTCAGCTCCCCATCGTTGTTGCTATTGGTATATACATATATGCTCATCTGACCGCGACACTCCTTGATAATATTCAGGATGTCTCCGCGAGGACAGCTAGCCAGGATACCATCTTTGGTTCGTGACGACGACCCTATGAGCTACGAGGCCACAGTCCAGGACCCATCATGCGGGCCCCTTTCTCCGGGTGGGCTGGTAGTAGCACCCCCACCTATTGAGTAGCAGACAGTTTCAGCCAGAGCAGGCTGAGCTCGAGCGCGGGTTGAGCGCGCTCCGTGAGTTCCAGTGGCAAAGACCGCTGAGGTTCAGTGGTGAGCCAGACCCTCAGGCAGTAGAGGTTTGGCTCGAGGTAGTGTTTTGCCTTTTCAGTATTGTGCAAACGCCGACAGATCAGAGAGCAGCTTTGGCAGCCACCCCTTTTTGTGGATCAGCTTGGCGTTGGTGGAGTCTGGTGACTCAGTTTCTTGAGGAGTTGTCGCTTTCATTGGACGACTTTCAGTTGTTGGTTCGTGAGGAGTTTTGCACCTCCTTCTTGCGCTCCGTTCGGATTTAGGAGCTCCTGCAGTTTCAGCAGGGAGGGATGACGGTGGCCGAGTGCGCGGATAGTTTTACAGACCGTGCACGCTTTTACCTGGACTTGGTCCATGACGACAACCTCTGAGCGCGGAAGTTTGAGCAGGGTCTCTGTCGAGAGATTCGTGCTTTCGTAGTACCCTTGGGCATTTCCACATATGTCGGGGTGCTAGAGTAGACGCTGGTGATAGAGGGCTTCCTGTCATGTTTTGCGGTTGGTAGTGGCAGTGGGCGCGATGGAGCCGGGACGTCTGCCGTAGCTAGTAGCCACCGAAAGATAGGACCTCGATGCAGGTGGCCTTCCCCCTGCCGGTTTCGGAGACGTGGTCGTATACCACTGTGGCGAAAAGGCGCAGTGCCTCAGCCAAGGATCCCCTTCCGTGAGTGGATCCCGGGCCATGGTTGTACACCACAGTGGCTCCGGAGGGCACCATGACAGCCCAGAGAGAGCCGGTGATGTGCTTGTGACGGGCGAGGTCACTTGGCACGAGATTGACCAACCCGAGTTGTTGGGAGCTTCAGGCAGTCAGCAGGTGCACCATCATGGAAGAGGCAGCGCCGTGATCGGAGTAGTACCCAAAGAGGTGGTGCGAGCAGAGGAGCGGGAGGAGCTAGAGGTGGGGGATGACATTACGAGATCTCCCCATCACCACTAGGTGGTCCACGTCAGGCTCCGGGAGCTGACAGTTGGGACCGTGGGTAGCTGCGAGCTTTGGATGTCTACGATCCTGCAGAGCACGGGATGGTGAGAGGTACCCCTTACAGCTCTTCTACCTTTGTGCAGTAGAATTTTTAGACTCTGTGTGTGATCTACTTTCCTCCCTGCTCCTTGTTTGATGTGTTACCAGGGTGATGCAGGGCGTCGGGTGTGACCCTGTGTTGGTAAGGAAAAATGCGTGAGACCTTTTCCTTTAGTCGATGGTGTTGACTCCTTCGCTTCCGAGCGTGTAAGAGAGTCTTGGTTGAGAGACATCGACTGTGAGATCTTGTGTGACCAGATATCCTTGGGTGTTTCACCATATGGATATTATGAAGGAGGGAATTACCGGGCCTTGTTCCAGGTGCGGGCGGTGATTCCAGTCATGGCATGCGACGTAGAGGTTTGACCGGGGAGGTGAGCTACCCCTGAGGGCCTTCGGGTCGTTTGAGACCGTGCAAAGGGATGGTGAGGTTCCCTACTGCCTTTCCCTAACCCCAAAGTCTGGAGTGGGTCCACGACGTTAGCGAGGGCTGACCTAGCGTGAACAGATCAATCCTTTGGTCTGTGTGCAGTGACGCAGAGCTGTGCGTGGGTTCTTCTGGGTATGAGAAAGTCAGGTGTGGACTTAGTACCCTGTGTTGCTCCCTAGCTTTGCTTTTATGGGACAAAAATCTTGAATGAGGGAATGATGTAAGAACCCAGTTTTTCTGAGAAAGGCTTTGGAATATTCTTGATAATATTCCAGAGCAGTTCCTTCAGACGGCGTGCGATTCCGAGCCCCAGAGTGGCCGAAATTAAATTTTCAGTGCATTCACACTAGAAACGCTAAATAAATGAGATAACTCCTAAATAGAGTTCCGGATCAGGGATCTGAGTGTACGGATGGTTCTGGAATGGGGTGTTTACCCTAGGGACGACATAAAACTTGTCGGCGTAGGATGTTTGGACCCCTCTCTCGCTTTCGGAAGGTTAAACAGATAAATTAATTAATTAATTTATTCGTTTAATGGCGAAATGCTAGTATCTCTTAAAAGGTGACTCGGATTGGAAAACTGAGGGCACCGTTGAGTTCGGAGTGTGCCGTTTACCCTAGGAGGGGTATAAGTTTCGCGGGCGCGGACCGTTTGTGAAAAATGACCCCAGGGGCGTTTTCTTAATTTCGCGGCCTCGGGCGCTAAGTTTAATAACTTTTGAACGGGGTCTCAGAATAAAATTCCGAGACCGCCATTGCGCTCAGAGCGTGGTTCTTAGCCTAGGGGAGGCTTAACCTCGACCCCATCGAGAGTTTCGTGCGTGGGATAAATTGTGGATTAAATTAATTAAAATTTTAATTAATTTCTTTTATTTAATCCCTAACCCCACCCCTCTCCTTCCCCATTTCCTTCCTCCTGGCGGACAAGCTCAACCAAGGGGGAGCCCCTATCCTCTCCTCCCCTCTCCAAGACGAAGCTCTGGCGGATCACCGAGAATCTTCGGGCTGCGCCCTGCGAGGTAGGTTTCGTTGTTTTCATTTTTGTTTTCCCGCACCTACTTCGAGTTTGTTTAATCCTGTCAAATTGCTGTTGGATCTCCGATTAAAGCCCCTAATCTTGTAGTAGATTTTATTCTCTATTCGTCACCTATTTCGGTTTGTAAATCCGAGTTCCGAGGACCCTGCAAACATCTGCTGAAGATTGTGGGTTTAAGGCTGTCTTCCGGCGTTTTTTGAGGTTTCCGGCCGGTTTGGGTGCTCCGGCGGTCCGAGGCGTGGCAGCTTCTCCTCGGCAGGCGGCGGTGGCTTCTCCTCAGCAGGCGCGGCGGCTTCTCAGCGTGAGGAAGCTTGATCGGGGGAGCGGCCAGCGGAGGCCGCTGGCTTCAGGCTTACGGCGGAGGTCGAGGCGGCCGGGAGCGCGGCCGAGTGGAGACGACATGGGCTGCCGGTGGAGCGGGGCAGCGGCGGAGTGCGCCGGCCAGCGGCGGAGGAGCCCGAGGCCAGGCCTCGGGCGTGCTGGGGAAGCCAGGACCCGCGTGGTGCGGGTCCTGTTGGTGGTCAACGGAGACCGGCGCTTGGCCGGTCTGCAGGGAGCGAGGACCCGCACAAGGCGGGTCCTGTTGGGCGACGGCACGGGACCGGCCAGCAGGCCGGTCCGTTTAAAAAAAACAAAGAAAGAAAAAAAAAGTTTATAATAATAATAATAATATTATTATTATTATTATTAGGGGAAATGGTTTATGATTTATAAATCATAGACCGGGCGTCGGATTTAGACGTCGTCTGCGGCGACGCACTCCTTAATTTGCGACGAATATTTTGAGATGGTTTCAGGAATTTTTAATTCCCGAAATGTTGGGACTCAGAGGCGCGATGCGCCTTTAAGTGGTTTGTCTTTTTTCGGGGGAATTTGTTTTGGACGGTGCGGACGCGTCCGATGTCTGTTTTAAGCGCCGTCAGGGGCGTTGGAACCCTGGCGTCGAGGCGGATGTTTCCAGGGAAGTTTCAGGCGTTGAGACTGGATTTGACGCGTGGGCCCCACGACCCGTCTTTCGAGCTGCGTACAGCGTTTCACGCCTTTTTCACTGGACGTACGTTCGGGGCGTGCGAGCAGGCAATGTTGGGTGTTTTTCCGAGGGCATTGCGTTGGTGTAGTCTGCCCGCTGTAATTCCGCACAGTGGTGTGGGCCCCGTGAGGGCTGTTTCGGGAGTTGACGGTGATTTCCAGCTTTATCATCGGGCGACCGTTTTGGACAAGTGAGTAGTCCATTTCGTGTACTTTTTCGAGAGGATCGCAATGGTGTGATCCGTTCGTTGAGTTTCGGGACCGGGATGCGGGTCCCACATGGCACCGCTCGTGTGCGGTGCACCGGGATGCACCCTTTTTCTCTGGATATCCGTTGCACTCAAGTGAGCAGTGATTTTAACGTGTTTTCCCGAGGGGATCGAAATGGTACGATGCGCCCGACTGTTTTCGGGGCCGAGGCTCGGGATCAAGGGACGCCGTTCTGGCGTGAGGCAGTGTTGGTGACTTTTCCGTCGGGTATCCGTTGGAGGCGAGTAAGTAGTCGATCTCGCGTGTTTTTCCGCGAGGAGTACAACGATGTGATCCATTTCGCTGTGCGGAGCCTCTTGCACGATCTTGGGAAATGTGGAATGTGAAAGGTGCTCCAGTGGCGGTTCGTCCTACCATGTTTGTAGCGGACCCTTGGCGTGTGATCGCACACTCTTGGGAGAGTGATATGAATGGTTCACGAGATGTGGTTGGTCGTGCCTGGGCCTTTGAGTTGGAGATGTTACGTCACACCTTCGTGTTGACGTTGGGTGTTGTGTGCACGATGGCCCTTGGGCTGATACTGTGTATACTCTGGGAGTATATGGAAATGCTTGGAGGTACGTGTGGTTTGTACCTGAGTTATTCGTGCGTTTGGTTGGGGTTGACTTGGGGCCACACGTCGTGTGGGTCCCATGTGTGTGCCGTGTTCTGCTTTGCGTACTTCGACCCCTCGCGACGTAGTGGGTCCTTCTGTGTGTTTGTTTGACCAGCAGGGTGGAGTTTTTCCCCTGGCTCTGTGATCGTTGGATGACCAGTAGGGTTGAGTGGTCTCCCCCTGGTTTCGTTCTCGATGGATTGGCCGGTAGCGGTGCTAGTGACACCCAGTGCTAGAGAAGACGCTGCACCTCTTTTGGGTGAGTTTTTCTAGAGTTGGGAGGTTGCGTGACACCCACTCCATGTTCGGTCGGCCAGTGTTGTACCCTCCTGTAGAGATGGAAGAGCGGTTATGAGTTTTACCCTCCAGCGGGGCTGGGCAGTGGGTTACTCATCGACTTCCTCGGGCTTACCCTCCAGCAGGGCTGGGCAGTGGGTTGCTCACTGACTCCTAGGGTTTACCCTCCAGCAAAGACTGGGCAGTGGGTCACCCGACGCTATTAGGGTCTACCCTCCAGCAGAGACTGGGCGGTGGGTCACCCGACGACCTCTTAGGGCCTACCCTCCAACAGGGCTGGGCAGTGGGTTGCCCGTCGTCTAGTTCCAGGTCTACCCTCCAGCAAGGCTGGGCAGTGGGTCGCCTGTAGACTTATTCCAGGTCTACCCTCCAGTAGGGCTGGGCAGTGGGTCGCCTGATGATGTTATTTGTTTTACCCTCCAGCAGGGCTGGGAAGTGGGTCGCCTGATGATGTGTTAGGGTTTACCCTCCAGTAGGGCTGGGCAGTGGGTCACCCGATATCTGATTATGGTTTACCCTCCAGCGGGGCTGGGTAGTGGGTTGCCTGAAGATGTATTAGGGTTTACCCTCCAGCAGGGCTGGGCAGTGGGTCACCCGACATTTGGTTATGAATTACCCTCCAGTAGGGCTGGGCAGTGGGACACCAGTTGGCATTCCAGACTCAGTCCTTCCGACTAGGCTAGTCTGTGTCTTTCCTCCGTGATTACCGGAGCGGGACCCTTGGTTGTACGGGTCAGTGTTGTGACGAATTGACTTTGAGGAGACCTCTCAACTGCGGGGCAGTGATGAGGTGTCGTTTGACTTTCCCTAGAACTCTCAAGTTCGAGGGGCACTTTTCCCACCAAGACGCGTTCTTGTGACGTGATCTAAAACCGTGCGGGCGAGTCAGTGCCACCCAAAGCGGATAGTATCAAGGTGCGGTGACTGAGCCCCTTGGCTTGCGGTTCAGGGAAGACGTGCGGGATGCTAGGCATTGATGGTGTTACTTTTGGGACTGTTGGCGACACCTTTCTTGGGATGAGCTACGGGACGGAGATCCCCTTACGAGTTTGTTCGGGCTTCTTGGCAGAGCATAAGGATATGTATATACCTTGTTTCTGGTACCCACTTCTTGGGTATGGTTACTCTCCTTCAGGTGAGGTGAAGACGCGCGGGGTATGCCACGTGCTTTCCTTGTCTAGCTTCTCGTGGTTGGACGAGTCTACTCTCCTGCTATGGGCAGCGAAGACTCGACGGGAAGTTCATCTTCTCACCGTTTCCAGCTCCTTGTGCCTGGACGAGTCTACTTCCTTTCCTTTGTTGGGTTGAGCTGTTACTCTTTACTGCACCCTTGGTTGTACTCCTTTCTATTCCTTGTTCGCTCTACTGCTCACCCTTCGGTACCTCCTTTTGTTGCTCCCTCGATCCTTCGGGGTATCCTACTGAGTATTTTTATACTCACCCCTGCTTGGGCTTTGCCCGCACTTGGTGTGCCCTTGCAGACGACTGACAGGTGGAGCGTGACTTCAGTGGAGCGTAGGAGCTCGGGAGCTTGGACCACATGTGGTGATCGTGGCTGGGTTTCAGGTGGGAGAGCCGTCAGCTGTTCCTTTTTGTTTACCTGTTACCGGGTTGTGGCTCATTTTCTGGTTGGGCGCGTGTTTTGCCCCTTTTCCTTTTCAGCACTTTACTTGTACTGTTTAGAGGTCGATGCACATTTGTGGTATTTATATAGTAGTTTCCCGTTTTCTTTACTTGTCTTTTCTCTTACTCTGCACTTATGCATTGAGTTTGCTGCGTGTGTGTGTACAGGTGCTTAGGCAAAGGCCTCCCCGAGTTATTGTGCCTTCGGCGCTGGTCGCTAGCCCCTGGCCTATGGAGGCGGGCTTGGGGTAGTTGCGGCTCGAGCCCGGGTAGGGTCGGGTCATGACATATTTATTTTTTGAACGGTCTATATTGAACGTCTGTCATTACTATTGTATTTTGGAGATTAATTTATTCTTTCATCATATAAATGTTTAATATTTTTTGGAAATTTTCTTATCTTATCCAAAAAATTTTGGTTTTAGATAATGTTTCATCATAGGATAAATTGATAATTAATATTTTATGGATTATGTGATTCAATAGAAGATGATTCTTGTTCTTCATAAATGAGAAATTCATCTTGAATACTTATCATTTAGAGAAAAATATGTGTTTGTGATGGAATTTGATTAATGGATGAAAATATTTTTTTAAATTTAATAAATTTACTTATATTTCTAGTCCAGAAAGTAAAAATATTGCTCATGTCTATGGAAATAATCTTAAAAAAACTGTATCCATTTACTTTTCATACTATGTAATTAATGGTCTTTTAACCGATAACAAGATTTATAGTCTCATTATTGTTAGATATCTCATGACCATGTTCTCTATGAATATCTTTCAGAACTATATTTTTAGGTTTCACATCTATATACATGTTTTCCTACATGTAACCCACCTATGTGTTATCTCTCGTGTCCATCGTAATTCCCTTTCTTTATTTTAAATTTGAAGTTTCTTTAATCTTTTTTCTGACGCCTGATTTCAAAAAATGAATTTTAAAAGGTGAACCCCATAATTTTTAATTTTTAGTTAAAATTGAAAAAAAATTATTCAAGGGTGGGATTATAACATCTTGAGTTTTTAAAAGGATACACTATGTTCCATAGCGCAAATGAGACACCACATCAAGTATAAACCAATAATTAAATATTATTATTTAATATTGTATTTATCACATAGACATTACAATAGAAGGAATGAAAAATATTAACTAAATTATTAAAATATTTTTTTAAAAAATGTATATTTAATTCTATTACAAATTAATTATAAATTAATGTAAAACCCTTTTAAAATAAAATGGAAATGTTTTTCTGAAAAACTATTTAAATGTGTACAAGTTTTTTTTATACATAGGAATAAATATGTCACCATTTTATTGATTATATTAATGATATATATATATATATATAATATTCAATAAAATGTTCACTATTTATCACATGTGTTTTCTAAACATGATATAAAACAAATCTTATTTTACTCATAAATGAAATATTTGTTAAAAAAGGAAGTTTTTCCACCTTTGATGGTGAAATTGTTGTAAATCTATTTTTTGACACATTTATAAAATATTTTTGAAAAAAATGACATTTTTATTTCAATTATGAATACCATAATTCAAATTGGTTAGTTTTTTGGTATTTTTTCTGATAAGTTTCATATTTTGAAGATTATTGAAAAAATATTTCAATTTAATAGAAAACAGTTTCTTCTTCGAAATACTTAATGATGTAAAGTCTTATTTTTGATTTATTTTAATGTATAATTATATAAATTTTATATAATATCATCTAATGTCAGTCATTTTAATCATGTCCACATTGAAATTTGATATAATTTTCTAATACTTTTGAACATATTTATTTTAAAAACACATTTTCTCATTATGTCAATATGATTAATTTTCATTTAATTTCTTATGTTTATGTATTTTTAATATTGTAAAATTGATTCCATATTTCCAATCATAAGTTCCATATTTATAAAATAGGCCACTTTTATTTTTGGACAGTATTAATAGAAAAATAATTTTTTATTACCATAGTAAAGTGGAATCATTTAATTAAGGGTAAAATGATATAATAAATATTGAAAAATTACCATAACACTTATCCTGATTTTATTGGATGGGTATTTTTTTGTCCCGGATAAATAAAGGATATTTTCTGAGAACATTTATGGCCTTTTGGATGGGATTATAACCTTTGTAGTATTATATTGAAAGTAATGTCAATATTTTCATACTCTTGTTTTCTACAAGAGAAATATTTTTAATTTGTGGTAATAGAAAGGATATGGCTATATTTTAATAGTATTTTCAAATAGAGAATGTTCATATTATTCATGGTAGTTTATTTATAATTTTTATTTTTAAAATAGTTTCGTTAAATAATGAAAAAATGATGATGTAGTAATTGTTTAATTATTGGAAGAATCAAATAATAGATATTAAAAATATAAAAATTATCATAATTTTAAATAATTAATGTCATAAAATAATTTTACGGACTAATTTGATATATAAGTGATTATTTAAAAGATATGGTTTGAAGATATCAGTTTGTTATGATATTTTTAAAAAGGCAAGTGATGAATAGTGTGATAATTATTATTAATGATATTTTAAAATAAATAATAGTTTATTAAATGATATAAAATTCAAAAAATATATAAACCTAATCCAACGTATTGGTATATGTATTGAAATTTCATAAATAAATCATTTATTGGTCCTTTTTCATTTTATTGTAATTATATTGACCCTCAAAGTGTAAATTACATGATATCATGTCAAGTATTAGAATAGTTAAATAAGAGTTTAACAAAAATGATAATGATTAAAAAACAATCAAAATTTGTATAATTTTTAATATAAAAATTTATTTCAACCGATAATCAACCTATATTAAAAATAAATATGTTTGGACCTATTTTTAATATAATATTAATTTATATTAAATTAATATTTTGAAGAATTCCATGAGTGGCCCTCCCCACACTTGGAAAATTGAACCTTTTATTATAATTTATTCACACTTAAACCCCAATTTTTCATTCAATATCATCTAAAATACCTTCAAATATTCCCAAACCACATTCTATAGGCCTTAGATTAAGCAGAAAACCCTCCTTAGAGGGGATAACATGTTAATCAATTGTGATCATCTAAAGAAGCAATATCATTTTTAATCAATTATTTATTTTTTATTTCTTAATCCACTTATTTAAAAATTATTCAACCATGTTGAAATTATTATTATAGTTTCCTCAATATAATTACTTTATATTTTTTAAATATCATCACCTTAATCTATATCTACTTCAATTACATGGGAAAATCATTATCGTTCATGTGCAAGGCAAACTAATGCCTCACGAACTGATATATTATTTTCCATAATCACCTCTCAAGACTAGTTATAGCGATGTAATTGATGATTATATATGATATTAATTAAATATTTATCATTATTAAAAGATAATATTTCATCTATGCTCTAACCTTTCCATTCACAAAAAATGATAACTTCATTCGTGCAAACGTGTGAACTATCACATCCATGAGGTGATGTGAATCATTTATCATCAACACATCACAAAGAAGATATATACATGTATATTTAAAATTATAAAATATTTCTAATGATATTATTATCATTATTTAATGATAACATAATATTTACATTTGTTCTATGATTATTATTGAAAAATGGAAACGTCACTCAAGTGTATCTACGACTTACCATCTCCATGATTGTAACATTGTTCATTTTTCTTATCCATATTTAATGGATTAATTTAAATGTATAAATTATTGATAAAATTGATTACTATTTCAATAATATTATCCTAGAGATGATGAACTAATGACCAATTTTTATTATAGACATCATTCCAAAGTAATTTATGGAATCATGTACTGAATATCATCAAAATGTGCAACGTGAAATTAAATAATTAATTATTTTTATTAAATATTAATAATTTATATAAAAGGAATAATAAAAATTAAAACTTTATAAGAATATAGATAATTAAGATAATTTTTTTATTCCAAAATTTAATGGACATACATGACGAATCCAACTCAAGTTAAGGGTGTTCATCTCAATCTCCTTTTATTGAGACATATCATGGTTTTATGAACATTATTGTTTTAAAAGGTGAATATATAAACCCTTTTTCATGTTAAATCTATTATTTTCTATATTTTATTTCTATTTATTTTTTAATTGTAATTTTTTAATTGGTTTTATGATTCAAATATTTCAATGTGGTACGAGATATGTTGATTTAAAAATCTATTTTTAAATGTTTTGAGATTTAATTTTAAAATCCTTTCCTACTTGTAAATATTCTTGATATTATATATAAAGGTTATATTATTACTATTTAAAATTTAATTCAAATATATTTCAAAAGGATTATTTTTATGTGTTTTATATGATTTTATCCCAAATGATAAAAGGAATGTTCTACTATTAACATACACGGTGGAAATTATTTTTTTCCTCCACAGCCATTATTTTATTTTTGGATTCCATTACAATATATAATCTTTTAAATAAATTATAAAACACATATATATTTTGGGTACTTTTATATTGAATTTGTTTTACAAAATTAATGTGTATTTTGTAATCAAAATGGGATTTTGAAAGATAATGATATCTGAAAGTGATTTTCGTTCGTGTTTAAAAGAGTTTTTTCAAATGATGAAATTATTTCCTACATGATTTTATTATTGAACATTATATATGATGGCTGTTATTAGATATAATTGGGTGTGCTGTTTATAGATTTAATAATTTGTTCCCATAGATAGTGTTTCCATACATTGGGTACTCTAAAGATGGAGGTCGACTGTATAATTATTCCATTTTTAAGGGTTCTGTAAGGGTTCTATGTGATGACTACATGTGGTACCAAAATTACTTTTATATGATTTATAATGAGGTTTCATGTGAATAATTTTTTTGAAATTTAAATTAATAGATCTTTATAAGTTATTATATATATTATTATGGGTAAAAGTTGATGTTTTCAAGGAAATTGTTTTTGAAGGGTTTCATGTTTTTACTGAACAAACGATTTCCTATATTTCTATATCCCATATAGAGATTTTCTGTGATCATCAAATGTTTTTAAAAAATATCATAGAATTTAAGGAATAATAGATATTAGAATATGATCAGGGGAAAATTGTGACAATTGATCATGGAAGGAAACCATGTATTATTTTAAAAGTTTTTTTTGTGAAAAAAAGATATTGAGATAAAGTGTCTTTATTGTTTTATATGATTAGTTATATATGAGATATGGACTAATTATCTTAATATTTAAATCTAAAGAGATCTGAAATGTAAATGAAATTAATTTCATGACTAAACCACATGATTATGAAAATTTTAAGACTGAGGCCTTATATATTCTGTGAGAAAGGAAAATATTATTTTAACCATATTTATAAGGCCTCTATAATATAATTATATATATAGTACTAATAATGTTGATTAATGGATTCTGAGGTGGATGAAAAATTACATTCCAAATGGTCTCCAGTCAAGTGATTTTTTTGGATAGGAAAAACATTTCATCCATAATTGTTAATGTTGAGAAAATTATAGGGTGGAACTATAATACCTTAGATCTTTTTTATGATCCTCATTATAGTTTTGATTAAAATTGTGGTTTTATAATATATGTTAATGATTTTTTTTGTTTTTTAACCAATTATATATTTTTTATTTTGATTTTTTACTAATTTTATTTTTTACAATTTTGTAATTTATATTAGGCATATAACGGTAATTTTGATAGTTAAATCTCCACTATATTTAATTTATTTACACCCAAATATATTTTTTTGATTGTATACTCATAAATATGATCATACTACACTTATTATGGTTAAAAAATGTCTGTTTTATTAAAACTAAAATTAACCCCCTCTTGTAACATGCATGTTTCCTATATAGGGAACAATATTTCATATCAGAGAAGATCTCAACATTTAATCTATGACTAATCAAATTATTTATTTATTTCTATTCATTTTTCATAATTTGAATATTAGATTCTAAAGGTTAACTCTATAGTAAAGAAAATATTTTTTACCGATAACGACATCCTCATTTATTTTGATCAAAAATATTTATCCTAGAAAACATATCATATTTGATTTGAATGATTATATATATCATTATCACTGAATAAAGAAATTTTTCTTTAATATTTGGTTGGAAAATATCCAAATTCTGATAGAAATTTAGAATATTATGATGAAATATGTAGATTCCTTCACTAGGGAGGAACATACTGAATTTCAATCAAATTTCTATGTGATGAACACGTTATTTTGTCAAATTCATTAATATAATGACCATCCTACTTCATTTTATATGATATAATGCTATATTTAGAAGAAATTATATCATTAATATTTTGCAACAAGAAATTTTGAAGAGATGAAGAGAGAAATGATTAGGGGAGGTAATTAAAGTCTTTTTTTCAACATAGAGAAACAATTTATAAAATCTATCAACCACTCATGATGATAATTAAAATCATATTGTCAGTTTTTGATATTTTCTGAGATGTACAAATTTCAGAGAAAAAAAATCATATTTTACCCAAGTAATAAGAAGCAAATAAAATGTTGATTCATTATAATATTATTTTAAAAAGGTTACTCTATATTAACTCATTAAAACATTAATGAAATATGATTTTCATCTTAATCGAGGAACTGAGATGGAAAATGATAAAAATGGTTTTTTATTAATATAGAATTATTGAGTTTTAAATTACAAAGGTTGAAATTATAATAAACATAATTCCATAGGAAGTAGTTGTACTTAGTTGAGTGAATGATATATTACATAGTTTTATAAGGGGTGGAATTAGTATATAGGGAAAAAAAATTTAGATGGACAACAAAAAAGATATGAATAAAATGTATGAAAATAATAAAACCCCTAAAATAATATGTTATTAGTATATAATAAATTATTATATTCTATTTGATTTCCTATATCTCAATATGATAGAAATAATGTTTTTTGAGAAGTATTATAAGATAAAATGAAATAAATATTTTAAAGTTATGGACACTTATATAAAGAATGGCATTGAAACAACTTCCAATCATTCATATGATGATATTACTAATAGTTGAATGTTTATAGGATTATATACTCACTTTACAAAGAATAAAAAATACCTCCAGGTAAAGGTAATTATATAATCACATTTAAATTTTAATCAATAATGAATATATTTTTTTTATTTGGATGATTTGTACGATGATAAAGATAAATCTCCAACTATTGATGTAATAGATTTATTTTATAACTACTCTTAGGAAAATATATAATATATTGAAAGACAAATTCAATAATGTTAATGTGTACTTTTCTAGTCATTATATGAATTATTGTAAACTTATATATGATTCCATTAAAAAAGATGAATTATTTCAAATCAATAGTTTATTTGGAGAAGATAAAGAATAAAAATGAGAAGATAATTTTTATTTGGAAAATATAAAATTAAAGATGATAATAATAATATTGATATATGATGTAAAGGGGTTTTCATTTCATGGAAAGATTATTTAATATTATATGATGGTAGGGGAAAAATTTTTGAGCAACAAATAATTTTCATATCATTTATTAAAGATATAAATGAAATTATCTTTGTGGATATTATGTTTACAAGTTTGAAAATGTTGTTAGAATTCTATTAATATATGAAAATCATTTACATATGTGTATAAACAATCTAGGGCTAAGAGGAATCCCTTTGTAGTTGGTAACATTTATAAGAGAATTTAAAATTATTTGAAAAATAAATTTCATCAATGTGGGGAACCTAATTATAGTATACATCATTGATGAGGAGAACAGAAAAAAAATTCTATTAAAATATTATAATCATTTTTAAGAACTAATATATGTTTTTACATCGAACATTCTACTTATGAGAATGAAATATCTAAACAAGTATGGATGAAAATGGTTCTATGTGAAATTATATTAGATATAAATGGTATATCTACAAAGGATTTAGTTATTAATCCTTGATGTTTTTACGTCTTAGAAGTTATATAATTATTATTATTACATGGTATAATTTTATTTTTAACTTAAGTGATGTTTTATTTAAGGACCTCCGATTTTAATTTTTTATATTATAATTTTTCTATTACTCATCTTATTTTTTAGGAGTCTTAGTTTTTTTTTTTTATAATTTTCATATTAAAAATATTTAAATTTTAAAGAGTTTATATGCGTCTATGATATAATTTATTTTAACACATCATATATGGAAGAATAAAAATCTAATTTATATAAAGATAAAATCAAGAAAAATATACAGGTTTATTTTAAAAACTATGTATTTTTTATGATATTTTGTTACATTATGAAAACATTAAATTATTAATTTTCCAAATTTATTAATTTTATTATGAATTAACCATGGATATTTATGAAATTGGAAATTTAATTATTTTTGAAAGTTTATTATGTAATGTGTTTTGGTTGGATTTTATTCATAGTAGCATATTATGATTAATTTTTTTTTCATCTAATTATTCTTATTCAATATGTTTTTCCTTAGAGGATATGTAACACCCAATGATTTTACAATATATTTTCTTAATCAATTTAATAGAATAGATTGAATGCAACACCGAGTTCGAATGCACAATGATCTTTTAATAAGTTGATGTTCTAACATAGCCATTAAAATGGAGAGAATGAATAATATTAACTAAATCATGAATTTTATATACTACATATAATTAATAAAATACATTAATAACTAATCTAAAATATTTTATAGGTATAATATAATAATGAATTCAATTTATGCATTAAAATACCATATTTTTCAAAAGGTAGTTTTACCACCATTTTTGACGCAATTATTTTGAACCTATTTTTGAAATTATTTTAAAAAATATTTTATAAAATATAATCAATATTTTATTATGGAAAATAAAAATTTTATTTGATTTAATTTTTTTTACTTTTTGGATAAGTCTCATGTTTTGATGAATAATGAAAAATACTAAATTTTAATTGAAAATAGTTGTTTCACCAAAATAACATATATAGTTAAATTGTATTTTTTATTTTTGTTTAATAATATTTAGATCACAATTTTATCATTTAATTCAACAGAGTTCATTGGATTAAATTTCACTTTGAATTTTGATATAAAAACATATTAATCTTTTGAAGGTTTCATAATAAAATCTCATTTTCTCTTTCCATCAACATGATTAATTTTATATCATATACTACAAATTCTATGTTTTTAAATTAGAAAAAATTGATTACGTGTTTGGAATCAGTGTTTCCATATTATGTAAATGGTTTTCTTTTATTTTAAATAATTATTAATTATATATTTATTATTTTTTATTAACTGAGTTAATGGTAAATCGAGTAATTAAGGGTAAAAATAATATTATAAATGTTAGAAAATTACCCAGCCACTTGTAAAAAAATCATTGGATAAGATTTTTATTTACCAAAACCATCATTTGGTTTATATTATAACCTTTTGAATCTATTTTATTGAGAATTTGTGATTTATTATATTTTATTTAAATAAAAGTTCAAGATGTCATACTCATACTTTTAATAAAAATATAATTTTTAATATAGGGTTATAAAATAGATAAATTAGACTATAAATATTAATTTCAATTCTATAATATTTATATCCATTATGATAATTTATTTTTAAATTTTCTGAACTAAATAATTACTATAATGTCTTCTTTAATGATGAATGAGTAATTGTTCAATTAATGAAAATATCAGATGAATGATATTCACAAAAGTAAAGTAAATATAATATTATACAATAATATTCATCAATTAATTTTATAGATTAAATATAAATAATTGGGTTGTATTAGAGGTTTTCTTAAATTTATCATTTGTGTTGATAATTTTTAAAATGTGAAAAAACTAATAGTGTAGAAATTAAAATTAATGATATTATAAAATATATAATATTTTATTAAATGATATAAAATTTATAAATATATAATCATATACTAAATTATTGTGATATGTTTTAAAATTCCATTTATGACTCATATATGTTTCTTTTTTGAATTTATATTAACTACAATAACCTTAAAGGAGGAAAAAAACACATGTTGTCACGTTAAGGGTTTAAAGGATTAATTAAGGGTTAAAGACCAAATTTAATAGTAATAATATGACCAAAAAATCTCTCAAAATTATATTTTTAGAGTATTTTCACCCATAATAATTTAATATTTGAAATAACTCACTTCAGATCTATATTGAATTGAAAAATAATTTATATTAATTTAGTATTTTGAGAGTTTCCAAATTTGTCCGTCACCTAAGTTATAAAATTGGACCTCCTTATTCAATTATTAAATGAAAATTGATCCATATATATCAACATAACCTTATACATTTCTCATCCCAACATCCTTAGAAATTTTTTTGAGTTCCTGGTTTTCCAAAAATACCACACTAATATGCCATGAGAGGAGATCTCAAGGGATTCCACTGAAGAAGATGTAATAATTTTTACCAACTCATACAAGTTCATTTCTTCTCTTACCTTATCTTAATAAGTTGTTTTCATGATAAAGTAATAAATAAATATCATATATACTAAGATATTTTAAAAACATTTTGCTAAAAACTTATTCCATGATTTAACCATCCTATAAAAAAATGAAAGCAGTGTGCCTACGTACGTACATCTTATATTCTCCATGTCATGGTGTAATTTTTTTCCCCACTAATTTATATGGATCGGTGTAAATATTGATATAATTGATACAAATAATAAATATTAAATGATATTTATTCTTTATAATTAATATACCATTCAATTATTTACCCTTTCACCATTAAAATAATGACACTGTCACTCATATATACATACGACCTACCATATCCACGACACGATGAGATTAATTTTCCATGTTTACAATTAAATAATGATAATAAAAATGTATATAATTCCTAAATATAATATATATAAAATTAAATAATTCTTGAGATAAAAGAAACATTTTCTATGAATAAGAAACATGAGTTATAAGACAAACAATTCCTAAGAGAATTATGTATTAAACACATGAAACAAGGGTAATAACAAATTATTATTAACAAAATTATATAATAAGATCAAATATGATATCATAAATATCCATTGGGTTCTAGGATAAATTAATAACTTACTTTAAAAAATTATACATTATGTTAAATAACATTTAAATAATGAAAAATATGAGTGATTGGACTTTTATCTCACTTTTATTTTTGTGGGACCCATGAATTATACAACAATATTTTCTTTTGTGTGGGGTATTTTATACCCATGAATGTAATTAATGTGTATTAAAATTATACTTGTGGAATATTTATATCCATATAATTTCCTTTAACTCATTTTTTATTTTATTCTACTTTTTATAAGGTGTAAGGGTTAATTTTCCAATCTCATTTGTATTTGAGATTGTTTATATGCATGTAACTGATGGATAATGTTTATAATCCATGTCCAAATCTCATAAAAAAAATTCAAAAACAATCTCACAATTATAATACAAATTATTAATTTTTTTAACCTATGTTCAACTTTTTATAAAATGGTTCGAATGGAATCATATTTTCATTTTCCTAACTAGTTATTTTATAATTTTTTTGAAAAAGAATAATTTTTTTTATTTTACTTATATGAAATTAGATGCTTTTTCCACCATTATGACACCTTAATTTATTAAATCTTCATATTATTTTTTAAAGTTACTTCTCAATGACAATGAATTCTTTTAATTTTTTATGGCATTTTAAATAAATTATTTCAATGTAAAAAATGGGTATTTCACTAATGAAAATTTTATTCATTCAATTTTAGTATTTTTATATATGTAAACATCCACTGTCCAATATTATGCCTAATTGAGGTTGATATCGTAAGATACCTTTTACAATATTTTATTTTTGGGTTTGTGATAAGTTTGACTATAGATGTGATATTTTTATTTGATTCATGGTTTATGGTTGAAGTACTCAAATTTAATATTCTATTTTTTAAATACGAATGCTTATGTGGTTTTTGATTCACCCTTTTCATATGAAAAATTCATTAGACATATTATGTTATGAGAAATTCCCTCTGTAGCCACTCAATGCATTGGTAAGTCTCATAAAATAAACTAGTTTCAGTATTTGCTGATGTCTTTCACATTTATGTATGGTGTCTTGGTCGAAGCCTATATGGTATGTTTATGATGTCTAGAATTATGTATTCCCTTATTATGATATTAGTTATTGATATTCCATGAGATTATTTTATTAGTAGAATTCTTAAGTAATTATTTATATTTTATTATTTTATTTTCATTTATTATTTCCATATTATACTCATGATTATGTTTTTATAGATTGTGTTCTATTTATACACCTTTCTATAATGATTATTATTATTTATTCAAAACTGATTATAATTTATGCTTACCCATACTAAACATTATAGCTCATCTATTTCTTGTGTTTTAATTTTTCTAGGATTCCATGATTTATGTTATTATTGTTAAATAGGGTTAAAATGGGATAATATTTATTCTCTCAATGGATTTATTATGTTTCATTTTACAATTTCAATTTTAATGTATGTTTCTTGTATGTAATTTAACTTCCAAAATGACTAAACTGATCAGTCCTTTGGGATTAGATTCTTGTATCTAAACCAATGTAATAGAAGAAATAACTCCAGGAAAATAGGCTTTGATACAATACAATGGGTGTTAGATCATGATTGGTAGATGCGTTGGGATAGATTGAGGAAATAATTGATTAGAAAACATTACCCTAGGACTGAATTTTGGGATAAGTCTAATTATAGGGTAACATCCTATAAAATATTTAATACCATGGATAAAAATAGCTAATCCTGTGGACTCATATATTGAAAAAAATATGTCTTGATTTAGAAATACTTTAAAATTTTCTTCAGGACTATATAACTATGATTAGTGTTTCTAACATAGTGCCTTGGGTTTTGGTAAATGGTTAGAATTAGCAAGGTCAGACAAGTAATTATTGTACTACTTATGATAATAGACTACAAAAAGTATGAAATGATGGATGTATTAAGGAATAAAATTATTAATTGTATTTAGTGGTTTAAAAATGAATTATAATAATCGATGTTCATATGTATTTGGATTCAGGAACCATTTCATCAATGGTTCTCTAGATATAAGAATAATGAGATATATTAGGATTTTTATACATTACTTCTTTATTGATTTGGAAACATGATTTTTTCACTAATGTTTTTAAGGTGATTGAATATTTGGTATGTGAAAATAAGAGTTACATTATATTTTTTTAAGAAATTTGATGTTAATATGGATTTGGTAAATCTATAGACTATTTTAGAGGTTGAATTTGTAAAGATGTATTTTGGACAAGTCTTATGGTTTGAAAGGATATAACTTAATATTTCATATTACTGATTGATGTTATAATATGAATTTTTGGAAACTTTATACTACCCATTTTGGTTTCAAAAGAAATTTAAAATATAAAGGAATGATTAATGGATCTTATGATTCAAAAATGTGATTCAGGTGTGAATAGTTCATTTTGAACATTCATTTACATGTGTATTAGATGAAGTGAAAATAGATAAAATCAAAAACAAAGGGAGATATTATGTTGATGAAATAAAAATAATCCAGTTATGTTCTTATTATTATTTTAAAATAATCCCACAACTCTATGAAAATGATTTAGGAACAAAAACATTATTCGATGACTTTTCAGACTAATAAAGCAAAGTTTTTTCAAAAGATAACAAATTTATGGTTTTATGGTGTTCAACATTATAATAACCATGTTATATATTACTCTATATAAAAACATGATAGTTATATTTCTCTTCTTTATCATCATTATCACTTTCAATGAATAATTTCCTATTCAAAATCCAATTTTTTTTTGTGTCCATTGTTTTTTTCATTTCCCTCTTAATAAGAGGATATTTTATTAACCCTATTTCAGATGTGTGTTTCCCATATTTGAAACTTCAAGAATAAAACTTTTTTTGAAGTGAAATTTAAATTGGTGACGCTGAAATTTACTATAGGAGGGAATAATGTAGCACCCCATCATTTTACAGTACTTTTTTTCTTTTAAATTAATTTAAAATTTTATGTTGCGTGAAATACCAAGTTCAAACACACAATGATTTATTAATAAGTGAATTTTATAACATATCCTTTAAAATTGTCAGAATTAATAATATTAACCAAATTATGAGTCTTATATATTTTATATACTTATTATAATATTTTAAACATTCATCCAAAATATTTTATAGGCATATGATAAGAATGAATTCAATTTTACACATTAACAGAATATATTTTTTTAAAGGCTATTTTACCACCTTTTCATTGTGAACATATTTTAAATATAATTGTTGAAAATTTTATAAATTATTATTTTTAAATATATCTCTTATTTTTTAGAGGAATGTAAAAAATTTAACATTTTTGAATTTTTAGTATTTTTCTGATTTGTTTTTAGTTTGGATGAATAAAGAAAAATACTGTATCTTAATTGATTATTTTTTCATCTAAATAATTTATAATGTTAACTTTTTTTTGATTTAATTTAATGTATAATTATTTAAAAAAATTATTATTTAATCCAATCTAGTTAATTTGAATCAATTTCACATTGAATTTGATATAAAAACATTTCAATCTTTTGAACGATTCACTTTAAAAACCTATTTTCTCATTTCATCAATGTGATTAATTTTAAAATAATTACTAAAATTTCTATATTTTGAATTCTTAAAAAAGGATTCCAAATTCTTAATCAATTGGTACAAATTAGGTAAATAATTTTATCTTGTTTTGAGAATTATGAAAAACAAATTCAGCATTTTTTATTAACATATTTAAATATAAATCGAGTAATTAAGGATAACATAAAAATAAAAATATTATAAAATTACCCTAACACATGTAAAAATTCCATTAGATGAGAATGTTTTGACCAAAACCATAATTGAGTATAGATTATAACCTTTTGAAGCCACTTGTTTAAGAATATGACAATTATTATATGATATTTTATGAAAAGTTAAAGATTTCATAATCATATTTTTATAATGAAGTAATTTTTTACATATGATTATAAATTATATAAATTCAAATATAAATATTTATTTAAAAGATAAAATATTTTTATTAATTTTGAATCTTTATTTTTAATTTAGAGGAATTAAATAGTTACATTTAAGGCATACACAATGATGAAGGAGAAATATTTTCATGAATTAAAATATCAAATAAATGATATTAAAACTAATTAAATAAATAAAAATTTAAATAATTAATGGAATAAATGAATTTTATATATAAAGTAGGTAGACTAGGGGTGTATTAAAGGTTATTTTATATGTTCTCTTATGTGTTGATATTTTTATGAAATCCCAGAAACAAATGGTGTCATAATAGACATTAATGATTTTTGAAAATAAATAATATTGTATTAAATGATATAAAATTCATAAAAATTTAAAAAATTGGTAAATTATTGGGATAAAATTTAAATTCTCATTTCTGACACATTTAAGTTATTTTTTAATTTTATTGTATCTATATCATCCTTCAATGAGTAAAAAATAGTTGTTGTCATGGTAAGGGTTAAAGGGAATAATTAAGGGTTAATGAAAAATTAAAACGACATAAATGTGAACTAAACAAGTCTAAAAATTATTTTATGAGATAATTTTGACCAATAAACCCATTATATTCTAAATAAATCACTTTTTACCAATTTTTTATTTAAAACTAATTTATATTAATTTAATATTTTGGGAGTTTCCAAAAGATCCCCTCACCTCATTTATAAAAGGGTACCTTGTCCCTCACTTATTCTCACCACATAGATCCTTCTATATCATCCAAAACCTACCAATTTATCCTCCAAAAATCCATATACATGTTTTTTATTTCATTTCTCTCTATAAATAAAAAATATAGATCCCTTGAGAAGATATCTAAAGGGAGTCTGTCGAGAAAGAGGTAATCATTTTTCCCCATGTTCATTTCTTCTTCTACATACACTTCAGGAGTTGATTCCATGATAATTTAATAAATACAATATCATACATATTATTAGATATTATTATGATTATAGGAAAACTACAATCCATTATTTATCTGTCTTCTGAAAAACAAAAGCACCAAATGTGCAAACGTATGACTTACCATCTTCACATCATGGTGTAATAAATTTTACATCACCTATTTATTTGGATGTGTAAAATGATGGATATAATTGATATTAATAATAAATACTAAATTAATTTTATTTTTATCATTAATATAATATTAAATTCCTTACCCTTTCTCAATTAAGGCAATGATATTGTCGCTTGTGTGTACACATGGAGTACCGTCTCTATGACACTATGAGATTCATTTTCCATGTTAACCATTAAATAATGATCACCAAAATATACATAATGAGTAGATATAATATATATGAACTTAATTTTTTTCTTTTTATCAATAAATATATCTTATGCATATTAAATAGGACTTACATGTCAGAACATTCATTGGAAAATAATGTATTTGACACCTGAAATATGGGTAATAATGAAATATTATTTAAAAGATGATATAAGAATATCATATATGATATCATAAATATATATTTTGTTATGGTAAAATTTAATAAAAATATTTAAACCATTATACAAGATTATGAATCACATTCATGTAATGGAAATTACAATGTAAGAAATCTTTTCTCACTTTTATTAATGTGGGACACATACGTTATACAACACCCGTTTATTTTTTTTTGTGGCGTATATAATAAAAATAAATGTATATTATGAGTATTATTATGAATATTATTGTATATTAAAATAAATATAGTTTTATTTATTTCATTTTTCATAGGATTTCATTAATTATAATGTCATAATATTTAATTTTACAATCTCAATATTATTCATAATTGTCTATATATAAGTTTCTACTAATGAATATTTATCATCCATTTCTATTTTTCATAAAAAAGGACATTTATTTAATCTTATCTAACATATTTTTAAAAAATAATTCCCAGGTTTAAATTTCTATAAAATGGTTTGAACAAAATCTTTTTTTCATTTTCCAAATAATGTACTTTATAAATTTTTCGATAAAAATACGAAATGAATGTTTGTATTTAACTTATATGGCATGAGTATAATTTTAAACCATTATGTAACCTTAATTTATTGAAACATCCTATAAATATTAAAAATATTATATTCAATGAAAATGTTTTCTAATAAATTTTTATGGCGATTTAAAGAATTTTTTTCAATGTAAAAAGGGGTATTTCTATCCAGATATTTTTGATGATTTTATTAGAGTATTTTCATCTAGGTCAAAATCCTTTGTTTGATATTATTAATGATTAAGGTTGATATCTTAAGATACAATATAAAATATTTTATTGAAGGGTTGATGATCAATTTGGTTGTGGATGTGCTATTTTGATACCATTCATGGTTTATAGGGGATGTATTCCCATTTCATATGTTTGTTTTTCAATAGAAATTTTTACATTGTTTATGATTGACCCTTTTCAGATGAGGAATTCATTGGACTTAGTTAGTGATAGGTGAGGCCCACTATAGACCATAGATAAATTAGTAGGAATTATTATACAATATATTTTTGGTAATAGATGATTTCTTACCTTTTTATGTATGGGGTCTTGGCTGAAGCATTGACGGAATGTTTATGATGTCCAGCATTATACATTACCTTATTATGAGATTAGTTATTGATATTCCATGCAATTATTCATTTTGTATAATATATTTTTGATTATTTATATATAATTATTATTTTTTATTATTTGTTTCATATTTTTCTTAATATAATGTTAAAATGGATAATGTTATAATTATACACCTTTCCATAATTTTTATTCTAATTTATTATTAATATATTTAATTATACGCTAACCCTTACAAAGAATCAGAGCATAAAACATTATTATATTTTTTTTTTCAGATTCCAAAATGTTTATTATTACTAGTATGTAGTTTTAATCTAGGAGAATATTAGTTCTCTAAAATGATTGATAATGTTGTAATTTATAGATTCAATTGAAATATGTGTTTCAATTATGTAATCTAGTATCCAAGTTAAAGGGATCAGTACTTTGGGATTTGGGTCTTGTATTTATGCCAATGTAATAATGTAAGATACTAGATCCGAGCAACCCTGGTCTGGAATGCTTATGGAATGAATAAATATATATTGGGAAGTCACTGAGAGAAAAATAACCTTCCAAATTATCATGTAAACATGGATAAATTAGAACAAAATAGTTTTTTGTAATTATGGACATGTTGACAAAAATATAAACGGTTGTGGAATCCATGATAGATAGGAACCTAATATAAAATGAAGTAACATTTTTAAAGTGGAGAACTTCATGAGTAAATATAACCCATCATTCTATGGATAATCTAACCTAGTAGTATATTAATGATTGATCAATGCTATGGAAAAGACATTTGAAGTCTTGGGATGTTTGGAATATCAAAAGGTAACTCCTTCCATTTAACATTTTGATGGTGAAGCTGAACACTAGTGGCCTTTGGTTAAAAATACTAGAGATATAAATGAAATTGATTCCATTAAATGATATATATTTATGAATATATTCCTTGATAAATATTTCCCCATGGTTGTTAATAGTAGGATTGAAAATAAATTTGCGGATTCGATTAAAAATAATGGTGATTCAATGGCCACCTATGATGAAAACATCACAATATTGGAAAGGAATATTCTGAAAATTATTTAGGAAATCTATAGTAAAATTAATATATTTTAATCATGAGTAAAATCATGTTTATAAAGATATTTACCCTCACATGAATTTAAATGTAATGAGAAAGTGGTTCATTGTTTAGAAAAATTGGAGATGGAGTTTTCTGAAACATATGTTCTACATGATGACATGATTAAAAAAATTGAAAATGTTGCTAGAAATGGAGTATCCATCAAAAAAAATCTAGTGTTAATCTTGAAAATATTAAAAATGAAAAAAAACAAATTTTAATGGAATGTTTGACTAGCCCATGGATGTGTTTTTTGGTGTGGTTAGTTTGGTTACATGATTCATGACTATAATGAAAATATCGTTGAACAAATATATATTGGGGTAACCAAATATTAATCCATAGGTGTGGAGATTTAGTTACAATGTGTTGGCTAATTATGATAATGCATGTATGATGTTAGTTACACATGAATTAAATCATTATTATTAGAAACCAAAAGGATTCGGAAAATATTTTGTTCCTACTGGAATTGATGTTGATGTATTTGGTGATGATATTAAAACTCAAGAGATACAAATTTTATTGAAGGATAACCCTAATTCATGACTTTAGACACACATTCTACAGTTTTATGTTATGTGATTATATATAATCAAGGACCCATTTTGGGATATGTTTTCTTAGGATTATGTTTATGTATGGTTTCTGTTTAATTATTAGCATTCCTTTACTTTAATAAATGGGTTTTATGGAATTGATAAGAATTAGGGTTTGTGTGACATTCTATGATTAAGGTTATTTTTAGTGATTATTTCAACCTAATTCATGTCGTAACCCTTTTTCATTGGTGAGATGGTGACTTGTGAACTAGTTAGACTATCCTTTTTATATTGTGAAGGAGGTTTTAGAGTTGAGTGGTCTGAGCGGGCTATTGTAGGGCGATTATGTGTGCATGCTAACATTGGGTATTATTTCCTAGTATGGTCTCAAATGGGTTTATTCGAAGAGTTAGAAACAATCAATGAAAATTTCATTCAGGATTAATGGACCTAATTTTCAAAGGAAGGCACTCATTGGATGATTTGGCTGACAACACTTAAGGCCTCCATAGGTTGAGAGGATGGGATGTCGGGATCATTACACCCATTTGAGGGTAATAATTTTCTATAATAGGACTCTTTTATATATTTAATAAATATAAATATGTTCATGAAGACTTGGTTGATTCCCAAGAATGTGTCTATGATATATCCCTGGGGTAGCATGATCAATTAGAGTATGCATGAGTTTGGTTTTTTTTGAGAAAACACTGAATTAAGATATATGATGTGGAACATTGGAGTTTATCATCATCTTTGGGGACATTAGTTATTTTGATGTTAGTGTAGAACCCATAATATGGGATTATGGCATAACCTCATGAGAGAAATTAGAACCCACATAGTTCAGTGTCACTTTACTAGACACATCACCTTTTAAGTTCATGTGATAAGGACCCATCCATCTATTTTAGCATCATACAACGAGGAAGTCTAGGAAGAAAATGCCTAGTCAAGGTTTGTTGTGGGACTTACACTTAAGAATACTGAGATTTCCAGAAGATATATGGTCTCCAGGATGAACATGACCCTACCATGGATATGGACCAGAGAACATTAGGGTGATTTAGGGTGTTGGTTTGGAACATAGGGTGGCTTCATATGTATCCTAGAAATTTTAGAATCAATTCCCACATAGTTCAGTTTGAGTTGGGACATACACCATCAAGGAGACCCATTTGTGGGATAATAGTTAAGGAATACACATAGGAGCTTCCTATTTGAGATCGGGCCTTTAGGAATGCATCCTACATATCCTGATTAGATCAGGAATCATAGTTTCTGTAGATTATAGAAATGTGTCTTACACTGTATAGGATTACCTTATAAAAGAATTAAATTAGGGATTATTCTAGAAGGGTATTCCCTTTTGAGTTGGGTGGATTTTTATTAGGAATAACTTTTAATTAGAATTTCCCTTGATATCGGGCCTTAAATAGGCATCCTACGTATCCTAATTAGAGAAGTAATCATAGTTCTCGAAGAACATTTCTAGGGAAGATTTAATGGTTATTGTATCATTACAATCCTTTAATCCCATATGAGTCATGCTCAATTTTAAAAACAAGATGATTTTAATGATTCAAAAAATGAACACATATTTCTTTATCCATTGATGAAAATGGAGGAGGATGACGGTAGAAGAGCCTAGGGCGACAACTCAATGGGGGAGAATGAGGGGCTTCAAATGTGCCGACCACATCCATTGTTTTTATATCTAGGTTAGTTGAATTTTCTGATATATATGGACATGTATTGTGATAAGGTGAAGAATAGGAAGAGTTCCACCTCCCGATAGAAAGGATAATGGCTTACCGCAAGAGGAGTTCCCTTTTGGTTCTTGGGTAAAGGAGAGAATCATCACTCATCGTAAAAAAAGAAACACATGTGTGATATCTTTTATTTATCCCTAGATCTCATGGAAGGGAAAATGCAATTATTAACCTTGATCCCTTGAATGGGAAGGATTATGTTGGTATCCTAGAGTTAGACTACATGATATGAGGATAATGTAATCTTAGAGATATTCTAGGGGTCTTCCCCATTGCGGGGATTACCTATGTGCCTATACATACCATGGGTATGTAAACATAGAAGGGAGAATTTATGAACCTAGTAGCTTTATCATATGCATCTAGTAGCTTTGGTAGAGGATTTTCCTTGATGTTGTTGGACATGTTTGCCGAGGGGTCTTAGAGGATGTGATTGAGATAGAAGAACATTACCAGAATAGGAAGATGGAATGATCTATGATACCCCATTTTGCGTACCATTTTTTCAATAGGGGGGGGTACCCTCTAGAGTGTGTGTTGCTATGTGCGTAGAGGGTCCATACATGTATTGAATAAGTATACGGACCTATATTCGGTCTTTGTAGTGATTTACTATGCGGGAACAGGTTCCATCGACATATCAATGCACTATGCAACTTAAATTTTCATCTTCATAGCCATTGGATATGTGGCATGCCAGATTGAATAAGGGGAATTGGTCCTATGGTGCACTGTAAGTTTGTCCATGATAGAAATATTTTTCTCATTTCACCAAATTGGTTTGTAGTCTTTCGATTAATGTTTTGTGTTCTTCTTTAATTCCATGGATCTAGTTAATACCTACTGGTAATCATTCATAGTTCCACACTTCATCGATCATTGGTCTCCCAAGTCCTTGTTTGTCTCTCCAAAACACTCTAAGATTTATGTCTCCCAAGAATCTAAAAATCCTATTTTTCATTACCCTGTGTGGCCCTTTTATAGAGTGTTGGGGAATCTAGATTGATGGGTCACATGAATCCTTTTGCGGAAGCCCACGAGGAAATCAC
The DNA here is from genome assembly GCA_963277665.1 of Viscum album. Classification (NCBI taxonomy): domain Eukaryota; kingdom Viridiplantae; phylum Streptophyta; class Magnoliopsida; order Santalales; family Viscaceae; genus Viscum; species Viscum album. The sequence goes on from OY728148.1 coordinate 788,055,596, forward strand.
CAATCCTATGGATGAATTGGTAAACAAAAGACTGTAGAGTTTTGGTTTACAGTAGAGAACATCAACACCTTAATCTCATGAATGACTTTCTTTCATTTGTGGGATACCACCAGATTCGCCTCAACCGTGAATTGTTTAGTTCACAGTGATGGTATGCATGGTCATAATTCTCCACCTATATTTTTCCAATGATGTTGCTCATAGAATAATTTCATACATGTGTTCAGAATTCATTGCCTCTATTTCAAAAAAGATTTGGTTCATGGGGGATTACATCATTGAATCCATCTTGTGAACCATTTTGTTTGTGACTACCTTACATAGCTATGGAACTCCATGAGAAGTGGTAGTCCACAAATGGATTTATGGTTTATAGTGCCTTGTTTCCCTTCTTACAAAATTATATCCTTCAACACTTCTCCTTAAATAATTAGTCAAATATACATATTTTCCTTTTTAAAATTTATGGGTGTATTTATTTTCCCTTTTCAATATTTTACAGACCCAAAAATGCCTCATTTGAATGGGCTTTGATCAGAATGATGTGAAGGATATTCCAATATAGATGTTTTCCTGAATTGAATGGAATATATGATAATACTCTAATTATTCATGAGCCTGTGGACTCAATAGGAATTAATTAAATATTTTTAGGGTTATATGTATGAACCAAATTTTTTTTTCTAATTTTGTTATAACCCTAAGGCTTTCCTAAACCCAATTTTGTGTGGGATTAGTGGGTATACCATGAATTTTTCTTAGGACTCCCTTTTTGGATTTTCAAACTAACAAGTTTTTATGTCTCTTTTTTTCATTGGTAGTTTATAGTATTTCCAATTAGACTATCATTTTGGATGTTTTCAGTTGGAAAACATTGACCATAATTGGTAGGGAAAGGGATCCAATTTAGGGATCATTAAACGAGAATATAAAAATTGATTTTTGACATGGATAAAAGATTTTTGTTGATATGGATTTTGTGATTACAAGACATAGGATATGATATGGGGCATGGGTGCCCTGGGGTATAAGAGGTTATAAAATATGCTCTGGAGGATGAATTTTCCATTTATTGGATGACTGTATTATAGGAAAATTATAAAGACATGTCAGGGCATTTTGAGCCAAATAAAAAAGGTGTTTGCTGGACAATGTACTTCCCTTTCTGATGGCCGTGTAATTTTATGGAAATTTTTATTTTATTTATTATTGGAGGCCATATTCGGTGTCATGTTGAAGGAATGATGTATGAAATTTATAGGGGCATTCACATCAGCTTTGGTTGAGAAACTGCTCCCACATGAATTTGACTTCTGTAAAGGAGGACATTAGTATGGTGAAGTTTAATGTTGTGCAGTAGATACCCATGAGACTTATGTTATAAATTCATTTTACTCTAATAATATGGGGAAACAATTCAACTTTTCTGTGATAGTATGACTTGTAATATTCTATAATTTTTAAGCCTATAAATAAGAGAAGGATATAAACTAAAGTCTAGGGTGTTTTCAAAACCATGGATTGTGATGGGACATAAATATCATAGGGGAAGACAATGGTAAGAGAATACTCTCACAAGGATGATTTAGTATTTGGATGATTTTCCATTTTGGGGGACTTTATAAGATCCTTCATGGAATTGTGTTCATATCCATTCAAAGGTGTACGTAGAACACTGAGCACCCATTTTAGATGGCCACAAATGATTATGTGGGTTCAGAACATTTTGGACATAGAGTATGGTATGTTAATATATGTTCATGAAACAGAAGGTGTGATTTTAGGCTGAGGTCATTAGGGAATAGGTGAAGGTGTTCTTCCCATATAGCAGCGAGTAGGTTCCCCATACAGGCCTAACCCTTGCATGGGAAGGATGGGACAATATTGTTTCCTAGCTGTACCCAAGATATAGAACTCAATTGTCAGGTCATATCCTATGGTGATAGGAATAAAGTTGGATTTATTTCATCTAAGGTTTTATCTATATGTATATCTAGTTCATGCATATGATTGGGTCTTTTTTTGGTACATGGTGTCATCAATGAGGTTGGTCATATTTTGGAAATTTCTGCACAAATTCATTTCATGCATAGGAACATGGGGGAAGAAATTCATTAGCGAATATAGGCATAATAATGAACATTTATTATCAAGTATCATATAGTTTTAATTTCATGAAATTAGTACATTAATATAGAAACCCCAAGTGATTGGAGGATAATCAGGTCGAGGTATTCGGTCATGTCGAAGATGTGAGTAGGAATGAAAGTGTAAGCCATTTTTTCAAGGGATTCTGGATAAAAAAACTAATATGTGAATTGAAATCCATTAATCATATAGAAATAAGATAATCCACTCTAGATGTTGAATTTTCATTTGGTTGATAGGCCTATTTTGTGGGAAACTTATGTAGATCCACTAGGACATTGTGTGCATAGTCAAAAAAGGTGAATACAGGGCACTGGAAATCCATTCCTGATAGCCTTCTTAGTGTATAAAGATAAAACATTTTCTCAAATCATAGATTTTGATAGATGGAATGAGTGTATCTGGATGTGTTAGAAACATTCATGTCATGATTACTCATGGATTTTGGAATTACCCTGTATAGATCCGACTCATATACATGGTGGAGTATTTTGATTCCCCTGTTGGATTTGGACCTAGGTTTGAATATCCGGGTGTCTATGAATTATACCATTATCATAGCCTTGATCCATACATAGGCATATGGTTGTTATGGAAATATTTTGGGTTTCTTGCAGTTTAATGTCATACGGTTAGAACTTCCGGATCTCTGTCACGGGAAAAAATAACCATAACATTCCTTTTAAGGTCTTACCTCTAGGACCACTTATTAGAGATTGATTTGTCCTAGATATATGAAGAATCTATTTTATAACTCCTTAAGATCACATAGGTTGTTCCTAATGTGAAAAAATGGATGGAAAGGGTTTCAATTAACCCACTAGGGATGGAATAGTAAAAAAGATTGTTTTGTAGTCCTGGTAATTTGTTGAAGTTTATCATCATTTAGATATGAAATTTCTTCATACAATTTAATATCATGTAATTAGGAAAATTTGTGTTGAGTTTAACATCGTGTAGAAAAGACTTTTGTGACTATAAATGAAAGGAGGACATGTGATTATTCTTGACAAGGTCCTATGGAATAGGGTATGTTTGGGAGCCTTCCACATTGACCTAGTCTATATGAAAATGTGGGACACATTTATCTCTATGTTCAATGACCAGATCTGGGTCATAATATCTCTGTTTCACTGTGTATCCCCTATAATGATATTAATTACACCACATGTAGGTACTTATAGTTTGTACCATGATTAATTCAGGCCTATAAATAGGGAGAGGGAGTTCATTTCATTTTGGGGTTGCTTGGGTGAGGATGATATTCCACGCATATTTGCATATCCTGCGTTACAATGAATCAAGATGTAAATAGTTCTGTTAAGCATCACGGTAGATGACTGGTTTTGGAGGGGTTCAATGTTCTCCTCTATGAACATACTATTATGAAATTTCATTTAACTATTTATAGTGGGGATGTTAATACCCTATTGTTTGTCTTCATATAGTAATGATGTTGGTGACTCGACATGAATGAGATGAATTTTATGGGCCCATGTGGTTTTAATTATTGTGAGAAGCACATTGGTAGCACAGTTTAATGTCATTTTTCTAGGATTAATTTTCACAGAAAGTTCAAGAATATGTATGGAACACCCCGAGATTTTATGAGATATATTATTTTTAAATTTCTTTCATATCTTATGTTGTACAATACACCAAGATTATCTTGTGCTACACGCATCACCATATTATCTTGCAGTATATGCAACCCTGGCTTGGCTTGCATTACACACAATCCAGACCTTCCTCGATAGCGTGTGTTGTAGGCAATACTGGGTTTCACTAAACAACGATATATGGTTATAATATTATTATGAACTAGTTGTTATGAATATTATTAACTAAAATTTGAATTTTATAACATTATTATTTTATCGTACACATAATCTAGAACATGGTATGTGAAAAAAATAATTTTTTCAGGTAAAATAAGTATTTTTCAAAAAATGCAGTTTTGCCGCCTTTTGATGGTGCACTCACTTTAAATCTAGTTTTTGACATGTTTATAAGTTAAATTTGATGAAATAAAATTCTTCTATGGAATTTGGATATTAAAATTTACATTGGATAAATTTTTCATATTATTCTGATAAATTTCATATTTTAATGAATAGTAAAACAACGCTTTATTTTAATTAAAAACAACTTTTTTCGTCGTAATAATTTATATGGTAAAATTATAATATTTAATGGTTTAAAAGTATAAATAGAATATATTTTTACCATTTAATATAATGGATGTCATTATCATTTATTTTACACTGAATTCATGGGTAAAATCAAATCAATATTTTGCAATGTTTTAACTTTTAAAACTCATTTTCTTAATAACAGGATTAATTTTAAATTAATTACTACAAATTATATGTTTTGAATTTTGAAAAATGGATTCCATATTTGTAATTAGTAGGTCCAGATTATTTTAATAGGATATTGTTTATTTTTGGGCACTATGAATAGTAGCTACGGTAATTTTTATTTTCTTCAGTTATAGAAAAATCTGGTAATTAAGGGTAATCCTAAGATTATAAAATTACCCTAACACATGCCAAAATTATATTGGATGACCTAAAATCGACCCATATCACCTATGGGTCAGATTATATTCATTTTATGGACTTTTTACCATGAAAATAATTTAATTATTATTAAAACCAAAGAAAGTGACAACATGTCACTCTCTTAAATCTTATAAGTATAATAATTTTAATTTACTGACAAACTTCATGAAACTTTGAACATGAATAGTATACAGAAATATAACAAAATTATATACATCATTAGAATTTATTTAGAATTTTTAGGGATTAAATAATTGTCATTAATGGTGACACAATAGTGATGCAGAAATTGTTTATTTGGTGAAAAATCATTATTATAGTTTTTATTAAAATAAAAACACCTATCAAAAGGACCATAAAATTGAAAAAAACATTATTTTTAGAGTATATATATACCCTAATAACATAAGGGTCAATTTGTGGACCATTAGGTTCCTTAGAAAACCAATTATGACATTTATATTATTTTATTTTAAATGATGTCAAAGATGTCACCTTCATAATTTATAAATATAACAATTTAAATGTTGTGATTTTAAGATGATAAATTCAATTAAGAATATTATTATTTAATTTATTATATTAAGATTTATCATATGAATTTATTTTAAATTATTATGAAAAAAATCAGTATATTAAATAAATATACAAAAATGTTGTAGTAATTATTTTATTAAGAGATATACCAAATAAACGTTTTTAAAAATATTAAAATAAATATTATATGAACTATTTAATGTTCTAAACTAATTTTATAGATAAATATGACATGTTATGAATATATTAATTCTTTTATTTTGAATATATCTTATGTGAGTATTTTATTTAAATTCAAATAAATGAATAGTGTCAAAATTGACACTATTGTTATTTTATAACAATAACATAATATAAAATTGTTTAGAAATTACCAAAATATTTAAAAATTATAAATTAAGATTTATATGGTCCAAAATGTACTAAATTATTCAATTATAGAAAATTCACAACACATAAGTAATTATTTATAATAATTTAAAATTAAGAATCGTATTACCACAAATAAAATTAAATAGATTTAATAAGGATAAATCAAGTTGATAATGTTTAAAATAAATTCAAAACATGTGTAAATTTTATTTTTTCATGCCATTAAAAACCTATATCATATAATATTTGGATTTGAGTCATTTTGGCTTGTTTTTAAGTGGGATTGGAATTTATTATAAATTAATATTTCTTATAATTCCAATGGTGCCCCTCTCCTTTCTTATAAAAGGGCACCTCCTCCCTCTCCTTCTCACACCATTTTGAGACTTCAAGCTCGAAACAACCCTATACATTTACCTTCCTAACTTCCCTAGAAACATACTAGAGGTCCTGGTTTTCTTCAAATACCAATTTTAGTGCCCTAAGAGGAGGTTTTAAAGAGGTGTGTCGAAGAAGAGGTAATCTCCACTAACGATTCTTTCAAGTTTCTTTCTTCTTAAACATATTCTTATTCTTTAGTTGTTTCATTATATTGTAATAACATAAGTATAAATAATATATTTATATGTTATTATAAATATGAAACAACCCCATTTCACCTTCTATCCATCCTACGGAAAACGAAATCACCGCGCGTGCGTACGTACGGAATACCGTCTCTATGCTGTGGTGTAATCTGTTTTCCACCACCACCTTACATGGATGGGTATAATGGTGTAATGAATAACTATATATGATTATTATAACTTCATACTAATTCTAAGATATTATATCATCCACTCCAATTCCATTCAATAAATATGGGAATGATATCATCGCTCGTGCCTACGTACGGATTACCGTCTCCACGACGCGATGAGATTCATTTTCCATTTTAACAATTAAAGAATGATTATAAAGTATATATAATAATTAATAATGAAATATATGACATATTAATGATACTTAATTTATGTATATTTTATTTACTTACATATATTAAATTTAATAAGGAAACGAAAACACCGTTCATGCGTACGTATGACCTACCATCTCCATGAACGGTGTATTTCTTTCCATTTATCGATCTATTATATATTTGTATATTCTGAATATATATTATATATAAATCATGTTTTATATTCTTGAATTATGTAATCATGATCTATGTAATCATATGAATAACTACAAGTCAAAACACAGAAGACAAATGAAACGATTTTACCCAAAACACTGCTTTAACATGGAATTTACAAAAGAATGGGTAATATAAAGTCATAAGTGAACTATATATGATATCATAACAATGAATATGATTCTGTAATAAATCAATAGAATTATTTAAATCATTATACAAGAGGTTCGGATATGTACGAAGCATATTGGACCTAAGGTAAGGGATAACATTTCCAATCTTGTTTTTATATGAGATAGTTTATTCGTAAGTATTTACTGGGGTTATATTTATCATTGATGTCCCTATTTTCTAAAAATGGTTTCTTGTATGTTTAAAGTTCTTTTTAATCATTTTTGACTTTTACTACATGTTATGTAAGGAATCTTTCTTTTGTTTACCATATGAGGTACTTTTTGAATTTTCCGGAAAAAGTACGAGAAGAATGTTTTTTAACTTATACGGTATAAATAGATTTCTACGGTTTCATAAATCCTTATTTTCATGAAGATTACTCTACATATTTCATGACTATTTTCAAAAAAATCACTTTCTTTTAAAATTGCATGGTTTTTTGTGAAAAAAAATAATTTTTTGAATAAGAAATGATATTTTCCTCAAGAATTTATTTCAAGTGTTTTATCAAAACCATTTTCCATCTAAGATGACATTATTTCATATGTGTATGTTTCAAGTATAATGTCTCTAGGATTTAAATAGTTTCACTTCTCTTATGATGAAATGATATTCATTTGTTTTTTATGGATTATGTTAGGATGAGATGATGTTTATGAAACCCATTTTATTCTTTGGGTTATGATGAATGATTTATGTTTATGTTGTAGTACACCTATGAATGATTTTATTATGAGATGGGTGGGACCTATATCTACCTACAATGCATTGGGTAAAGATTTATATCTCATGAGATTAACATGGATGGAATGACATGTTAATCTGGTTCAGTGATACAGGACTAGAACGAGGAGTGAACTCGGTTCAGTAAGGGACTTTGTCCACTAAGATGGTCTTGGCAGCAATGCCTTGGCTACTATGAAAATCATATCATGTGCTTAATGTTTTTCCACAATTACAAGTTTTATTTCCAAGCTATTTTATCATGATTAATGTTCCATTATGATCTATGCCTTACATACTGCCATGTTTTATGTTATTGCACAAGATTTTTATGTTCAAACATTATGTTCATGTTTTTATGGTCAAATTTATATGGTTTGTTTTATTGTCTCCATGCTTAGCCATATTGAGAATTTGAGCTCACCATTTATATGTTTTATTTTCCCCAGGATATAAAGAAAGGTTTTAGGTAAGAAAAAAATGAAGATCTTTATGGGAGATATTGAAGATCTTTCACCAAGATTAGAAGATTATGTTCCAAGTTTCCAAAGACACTAAACTATTACGGTCCTTTGGTGTATTTCGAAAAAGTAATGTAATTTCCATGTACGTCATGCTTTGGGTCTCTACAGTTGGTATCAGAGGAAAGGTTTAGTCAACCTTTGGAAACTAGGAAGCGAGAAATTTAGTGAGATCCCTCGAGATATTTCTAAGGAATTTGTAGGGATGTCCCTAAGGTTAAGTATAAGTATAGGTTATAGTCCTAGAATTATGGTAATGATATTATAATTAAACCTAAGATGTTAGATATGGAAGGTACTCACCCTTTATTATGTTGTTTTCCCTATCACGATGTTAGCTTCACACTATTATTTTTGGATTTTAGACGATGGCTGGAAGCCAAAGGAACCGTTTTGATCAATGTAATGGATGATGCAATGTTTTTCCTCTTGAACAAACCAATGTTATGGGAGATGGAGTGCACAATCTTATTGCTATACTTACACAAGCTATGAATCATTCTGGACATCCAAATGAGCAGAGAAGGAAAAAATATTCTATTGAGTCCCCCATGAGGCAACGTCCACCTTCTTTCAGTGGGTCTTATGATCCAATTGTTGCTGAAAAATGGATCAGTACCATTGAAAAGATATTTTCCATAATTCGCTGTTCGGAACATGAAAAATTCATTCTGGCTATTTATCGTTTAAAAGGTGAATTAGATCAATGGTGGACTCTAATTAAGAATACAAGGCCTCGAGATGAAATTTAATCCATGGAATGGGATGAGGTCAAGAACTTATTTTTCAATAAGTACTTCCCTCGTATACTTAGAACAAAGATGGAAAAGGATTTCCTTGAGCTTAAGAAAAAGGATGATGCATCTGTTGGTATATACGAAGATAATTTTACAAGGCTTGAAAGGTATGCATCTATCTTTATCATTCAACATGAAAGTAAAGTTGATCAATTATTCAGTGGATTAAAACAAAATCTTCGAATGGAATTAGCTATAAGAGACTTCAGTAGCTATGAATAAATTGTGCGTTGTGCTATCAAGGTAGAACTGGAAATTGGTGTTACATATCCATATCATGGTTTTGACAAGAAATGAAAGATGGAATTTTATGATAAATCTTAGAATAATGGTGAAAAGAAGATTAATGTTTCTTTATGCTCAAAGTGTGGAAAGAATCATGGTGGACATTGTCTTAAAGGGACTAGAAAATGTTTTAAGTGTGGAAAAGAAGGTCATCGAGTAGCTGAGTATCGAAGTAATGGAAAAATGGTTGCTAATGATGTGAATAATGAAAAGACTGAAGAGAACTAACCACCAACACTTCAATCCTTCAAGTGCAAGGAAATGGGGTATTATGCTAATCAATTCCATAATCCAAGGGTTAATGATGATCAACATGAGAAACCTATTAAGGAAAAGGAAAAAGGGAAGTCACATGCGATCACTATTAGCAATGTTGAGTATAATAACGATGTGGTGGAATAATTATGTGTTTATGTAAAGGGATTCCAAAATAATGTTGTGGAATCTCATTTATAGTAATTGTGGAACATTGGAATATCTATGTAATGGTTTATTGTGGTTTTTGATAATTATATGGTACCGGTAACCATGAAAAGTGATTCAAATATTTTGGAAAGAAAATGATATTTTCATAATGAAGGGATAAGGAACAAAAATTAAATGTTTGATAGTATTAATGCTCATGACTGATATGAGGAAAAAGTGATATCAGGGTTTGAGTATATAGAATTTTTTGGATTTTGGTATGTAGAAAGAGTTAGATTTTGACAGTATTCATGTTTTCAGTAAGGTTTAATGGGTATTCATTTTTCAAGAGAATACATGATTAAGGTATTCACATGTCTTTAATGTGACCAATAAGATATATTTTATGATATATGGGGGATAAATGATGGTATTCACATGCTCAGTAGATGAAATTTCTAGTAATTGTTTTCTTTATACTATGATCTTGGATAGAATTATTTTGGATAAGACTAAATATTGGAATGAATTAAGATAGTATTGTTTAAGGATAGAACTTTTTTCGATATTATTGCAGGAATGTTATAATAGTGTAGTTTTAGAAGAAAGACAACCCATAAGATGAGTGAGAACCCACCACGTCAGACAAGGCTGTGGGATTCGAACCGACAACTGAAGTTTTATAGGCCTTTAGCACTAACCACTGGCCTACAGAAAGTCCCTGGTTAGTAGAAACTAGTTTTATTTTATTAAGTGGTTTGATAGATGAAGTATAAATTCATTTTTGGAATCATATATGATTAACCTCACCATAAATGGACTTATGTATATTTGATAACATTTTCTAACCTTTTGATTGAAACAGATGGAATGACCCATCATTATATCATATGATTTGCTAACTCTTCATGAATAAAAAATTTGACTTCATTTCTTTAAGAGATGAAGTATAAATTTTTTAAGGCACGAACAATAGTGAGATTGTACCAAAATCTTGTAAGTATTTATTTTAATTCATAAAATTTAGAGAAATGATATTGAAAACCAAAAATGTTGTTCTAGTTCCCTCATATCTAATGAATCAAATGGTACCTTAGATCATCACAAATTTATGTCTTTGAGATTCTTGGCTTTTTCATAGACATGTTCTCTACCGCTCTCCATCAAAACTTAATGGTTAGATTTATCTTCCATATCCATATTTTCACCTATGTTCTCCTACGTGGAAACCCAATGATGAGTTAATTTGGGTAAACATTATGTTTCATACTACACTTTTTAAAATTAAGTTTTAGTATTACTTTTACGATTTGGGTTTTTACGAATGAAAAATTCAAGTAGTAAAAAATTTATAACCCCGACAAATTTCGAGGGTGAAATTCATTTTAAGGGGGGTAGAATGTAACACCCCGAGATTTTATGAAAAATATTTTTTTTAAATTTCTTTCATATCTTCTGTTTTATGCTACAACAATATTATCTTGCGCTATAAGCAACAACATACTAGCTTGCAGTATACGTAACCCTGACTTGGCTTGCATTACGCGCAATCATGACCTTCCTCGATAGCATGTGTTGTACGCAATACCGGGTTTCACTAAACAACAATATATGGTTATAATATTATTATGAACTAGCTGTTATGAATAGTATTAACTACATTTTGAATGTTATAACATTATTATTTCATCTACAGATTTTCTAGAACAAGGTACGTGAACAAAATAAATATTTAGGGTAAAATAAGTATTTTTCAAAAAATGCAGTTTTGCCGCCTTTTGATGGCGCACCCACATTAAATCTAGTTTTTGACATTTTTATAAGTTCAATTTGAAAAAATAAAATTATTCTTTGGAATCAGGATATGAAAATTTACTTTCGATAAATTTTTCATATCATTTTGATAACTTTCATATTTTAATGAATAGTAAAAACACGCTATATTTTAATTAAAAACAACTTTTTTCATCATAATAATTTAAATGGTTAAATTATAATATTGAATGGTTTTAAATTATAAATATAATATATTTTTACAATTTAATATAATGTATTTCATTAGAATTTACTTTACATTGAATTCATAGTTAAAATCATTTCAATCTTTTGCAATGTTTTTACTTTTAAAACTCATTTTCTTAATAACAGGATTAATTTTAAATTAATTAATACAAATTATGTGTTTTGAATTTTTAAAAATGGATTCCATATTTGGAATCATTAGGTCCAAATTATGTTAATAATCTACTTTTTTTGGCACTATGAATAGTAACTATGGTAATTTTTATTTACTTCAGTTAAAGATAAATCAGGTAATTAAGGGTAATCCTAATATTATAAAATTACCCTAAAACATGTTAAAATTATATTTTATGACTAAAAGTTGACCCATATCACCTAAGGGTCGGATTAGATTCATTTTATAGACTTTTTCAGATGAAAAAAATTTAATTTTTATTAAAGCCAAGGAAAGTGACAACATGTCACTCAATTAAATCTTATAAGTATAATAATTTTAATTTAGTGATAAAAATCATGAAACTTAGATCATGAACAGTCTCCAGAAATATAAACAAATTATCTACATCATGAGAATTTATTTAGAATTTTTAGGGATTAAATAATTGTCATTAATGGTGACACAATAGTGATGCAGAAATTGTCTAGTTGGTGAAAGATCAATAATATAGTTTTTATTAAAATAACAATACCTATTAAAAGAACCAGAAACTTTACCAAAATTTATTTGTCGAGTATATATATACCCTAAGAATCCAAGAGTCTATTTTTGGACCATTTGGATCCTTATAAAACTGATTATGACATTTATATTATATTATTTTAAATGATGTGAAAGATGTCACCTTCATAATTTATTAAATATAACAATTTAAATGTTGTGATTTTAAGATGATAAATTCATGTAAGAATATTTATATTAAAGGTATTATATTTATCTTCATCATAGGATTTTATTTTAAATTTTTATGCAACAAATAAATATATTAAATAATTATACAAAAATGTTGTAGTAATTATTTTATTATGAGATATACCAAATAAAAGGTTTTAAAAATATTAAAATAAATATTATAAGAACTATTTAATGTGACACCATAATTATATAGATAAATATGACCTGTTATGAAGATATTAAAGCTTTTAGTTTGAACATATCTTCTGTGAGTATTTTATTTAAATTCAAATAAATGGATAGTGTCAAAATTGACACTACTGTTATTTTATAAAAATAACATACTATAAAATTATTTAAAAATTACAATTTTTTTTTTGAAATTATAAATTAAAATTTATATGGTCTAAAATGTCATAAATTATTCAATTATGGACAATTCAGAACACATAAGTAATTATTTATAACAATTTAAAATTTAGAATCGTATTACCACAAATACAATTAAATAGATTAAATAAGGACAAATCAAGTTGATAATGTTTAAAATAAATTCAAAACATGTATAAATTTTATTTATTGATTCTATTACAACCTATCTCATCTAATATTCGTATTTGAGACATTTTTGGAGGTTTTTAAGTGGGGTTGGAATTTATTATAAATTAATATTTCTTATAATTCCAATGGTGCCCCTCTCCTCCCTTATAAAAGGGCACCTCCTCCCTCTCCTTCTCACACCATTTTGAGCCTTCACGCTCGTCCAACCCCTGACTATTTCTCTTCTAAACTTCCCTAGAAACATACTAGAGGTCCTTTTCTTCTTCAAAGACCAATTTTAATGCCCTAAGATGAGGTTTCAAAGAGGCGTGTCGAAGAAGAGGTAATCTCTACTACCGATTCTTTCAAGTTTAATTCTTCTTAAACTTCCTCTTCTTCTTTATTTGTTTCATTATATTGTAAAAACATCAGTATCTATAATATAATGATATGTTATTATAAATATGAAACGACCCCATTTCACCGTCTATCCATCCCACGGAAAAAGAAATCACCGCGCGTGCGTACGTACGGAATACCGTCTCTACGCTGTGGTGTAATCTGTTTTCCACCACCACCTTACATGGATGGTTATAATGGTGTAAAAAATAACCATATATGATTATCATAATGTCATACTGATTCTAAGATATTATATCATCCACTCCAATTCCATCCAATAAATATGGGAACGATATCATCGCTCGTGCGTATGTTTGGATTACCGTCTCCACGATGTTATGAGATTCATTTTCCATGTTAACAATTCAAGAAATATTATAAAGTATATATAATAATTAATCATGAAATATATGACATATTAGTGATACCTAATTTATGTATATGTTATTTACTTACATATATTAAATTTAATATGGAAACGAAAACAGCGTCCATGCGTACGTACGACCTACCGTCTCCATGAACGGTGTATTTCTATCCATTTATCGATCCATTATATATATGTATATTCTGAATATATATTATATATAAATCATGGTTTATATTCTATAATTATTTAATCATGATCTAATTAATCATATGAATAATTACAAGTCAAAACACGGATGACAAATGAAATAATTTTACCCAAAACGCTACTTTAACATGGAATTTACAAAAGAACGGGTAATATAAAGTCATAAGTGAACCATATATGATATCATAACAATGAATATGATTATGTAATAAGTCAATAACATTATTTAAATCATTATATAGGAGGTTCGGATACATATGAAGCATATCAGACCTAAGGTAAGGGATAACTTTTCTAATCTCATTTTTATCCGAGATTGTTTATTCGCAAGTATTTACTGGCTTTATATTTATCATTGATGTCCCGGTTTTCTAAAAATAGTTTATTGTATGTTTAAAGTTATTTTTACCCATTTTTTACTTTTTCTACATGGTATGTAAAGAATCTTTATTTTTTTTACCATACGAGGTACTTTTTGATTTTTCTGGAAAAAGTATGAGAAGAATGTTTTCTTAACTTATACGGCATAAAAAGATTTTTACTGTTTCATAAATCCTTATTTTCATGAAGATTACTCTACATGATTTGATGACTATTTTCAAAAAAATCCTTTTATTTTAAAAATTAATTGAATTATGTGAAAATAAAATGATTTTTTGAATAATAAAGGATATTTTACTCAAGAATTTATTTCAAGTGTTTTATCAAAACCATTTTCCATCTAAGATGACATTATTTCATATGTGTATGTTTCAAGTATAATGTATCTATGATTTATATGGTTTCACTTCTCTTATGATGAAATGATATCCATTTGTTTTATATGGATTATTTTATGATGAGATGATGTTTATGAAATCCATTTTATTCTTTGGGTTAGGTTGAATGATTTATGTTTATGTTGTGGATCACGTAAGAATGATTTCATTATGAGATGGGTGGGACCTATATCTCCCTCCAATGAATTGGTTAATGATTTATATCTCATGAGACAGACATGGATGGAATGAAAAGTTAATCCGGTTCTGTGATACAAGACTGGAACAAGGAGTGAACTCGATTTAGTAAGGGACTTTGTCCACTAAGATGGTCTTGGAAGAAATGCCTTGGCTACTATGGAAGTCATATCATGTGATTAATGTTTTACCACAATTACAAGTTTTATTTCCAAGATATTTTATCATGATTGATGTTTTATTATGATTTATGCCTTACGTACTGCCATGTTTTTTGTTATTTCTCAAGATTTCGATGATTAAACATTATGTTCATATTTTTATGTTCAAATGTACTTGGTTTGTTTTATTCTCTGCATGTATACCCTTACTGAGCAATTGAGCTCACCCTTTATATGTGTTATTTTCCCAGGGATATAAAGAAAGGTTTTATGTAAGAAAAAAAGGAGAATCTTTATGGGATATGTTGAAGATCTTTCACCATGATTAGAAGATTATGTTCCATGTTTACAAAGACACTAAAATATTACTGTCCTTTGGTGTATTCTACAAAAGTAATGTAATGTCCATGTACGTCATTCTTTGGGTCTCTATAATGTATGGTCTAACTGGGCTAGGATATTCTATCATTCCTCAATGGTGAGGGAGAAAAGAAACTGTAAACCATAATCCCCGGAACCCTTGGATTAGGAGGAATGATATTAGGATTTGAAATCCATGGGGCATGTAGAGATAGGAAATTCCTCTTATAAGGATGAATTTTTTTTGGTTGACAAAAAATTTTGTAAGAAACTTATGAAAATCCTTTGGGGAATTGTGTGCATTTTCATTCATAGGTGTAACCAAGAAACTGACCACCCATTTCTAATGGATGTGGATGTTTCTGGGGATCCAATATTTCCCCAGTTATGGAGTTTTATGGATAAAAAGGATATATATTGGTATATAAGGAATATCTAAACAATGATTGGCTATGTAGAATAAAGTCTCCAACATGATCTAACCTAGTCATAAGGGGTTCATGACCCTTTGATAAATATTAATTATAGAAACCAAGGATTGGAACCTCCTGCATGAAATTTCATTCTTGTGAATGAGATGCATGCATTTTTATTTTTTCATTTAGTGCGGTGGGACCTAGGTTTGAAAATCTGGGAATCACTATGTATCTTGTTATACTGAGAATCATGAAACATATAGTTTTATAGGTACCTTATTGTTTAACTTCATGTGGATAGGACTCAACGAATGTAGTTTCAATTACTACGACGAGGATTCATTCTAGTAATTAATTGATATGTTCACGATTAATCCTATACTGAAGCTCATAATCCCACGTGAGCGGTGTTTATTGTGAGTAACAAGGGATGAAAAAGGATTACCCCACCACACATGGAGAACTTAATGAATAATGGGTGAATTATTCTTCAATAATTTTCCACCACCATGTTTAATTTTGAAGAATCACGTGCTTCTTATGTATCCTATCTGGATGGGAATTAGTCTAAAGGCAGTTATATGAATGTCCCTATGCAATTCAGACCTATACGCAAGGGAGGTGAATTTTTAGTTCGGTCACAGTTAGGGCCAAGGATGTGAAACCCAAGCATCATTACGTATCCTATATGGGAAAGAATCAATCCACACATTATTCGAGGGGGAAATTTCTTACTTAGTTCTGATCTATTAGGAGGGAAAATGCCATTTTTGTGGCTGATGGGATAATATATAGAATCTAGGCATCACTATGTATCCCCTATGGTGAATATAAATCCACACATAGTTTTAAAAGTGTACTCCTATGGCTGCTATGACCCATATGAAGAGAGACGGAATTTCTTTCTTTAGGCCATGGTTTGATCAAGATGTAGGATATATGAATCCCTACGTATCCAGTAATGGAAGGAATCAAGCCACACATAGTTAGATAGATGCCTCCATATATAAGTTTTGTATCTTATACAGTAAGAAGGGATTTTTTCATAAATAATAGTTTTTATGGAATTTTAGGTTATATTTACCCTTTTCTTACACGATGGAAACCATTTTCACCATTTCTATACTCAAGTGAGTATGCTCGGTTTGAGAAATAAATAATAGGAAGGGTCTCCTCTCAAAACATAGAGGTAGCTGGAGGTACAACTAGGGAATTATATTTTCATGGGGTGGATAGGCCAAGATCGAATATGGAGGAATCTCTACATATCCTAGTAACCAATGGGAATCAATACAGACATAGTTATGTGAGGAGAAGGTTCCCATGTGGATCTGACACTTATAGGGAAACATGGGAATTTTGTTTTCTCCTGCACAGATCTGAATCATGTGTAACGAACCACTGATTGGATCCAAATTATATCTGTATAGTTTAACATCAAGTGTTTTGGATAAATGTGCTCAGTAGTTTAACATCATACAACATGGACATGTGTTTTTTAGTATAACATCTTGAATCATAGATGTGGATCACTTGTCTTGAGTAGAAAGGCATGTTACATCTTGTTGTTTAATGTATTGTGATTTAAACCCTTTTTAGAACTATAGATTAATGTCTTTCATCTAGTATGGTTCACCATGTAGTTTAATGTCATGAATTCATGAGATATATTCTATGAATTTTAATGTCATGCATCATGGACGTCTATCCTGCAATTTAGTTTAAAATAATGTAGTTAAGATGAATATTATAAGTTGTTTAACATTATGCAATATGAAAGTACATGAAACTATAAAATTTAATATTTTGTAGCTAAGATGAATTTCAAATTATTAAACAAGGTATATCTTCAGAAACCTTGAATTGGTGGGATTTTTGGTGAGCTGTATGCTCATTTTTATTAAATGATATTCCCTATTAGAGTATACCTTGTGTTTGAATAATTGTCATTCCCATTTTGGATCCAATTTTGGAGGTTTCATTCCATGTATCATCGACGTTCAGAGGACCATCACCATTTCTCCATTGAGGAAAGAATAGAGTCCAACCCTTTTGTTAAAGGCTTGTGCAATCCAGTTCTAGTAGGCTTCTAAATGGTATAAAGTGTGCAATCTTATTTCATCCAATCACTCCAAATCATCAATTCTTTTTAAGGTATTCTCATCTTTGGATAGTTTATAACATACAGAAATGCGAAGAGATATTATTTTAAGTTCAATGGGTTGAATCACCTCCATCCCCTATCCTAATGAGTACGAGGTTACTTGACGGTCAGTACATGTCATGGTCTAGTCGGCCCACAGAGCATGGAGGATCTTGTCCAACTAGGATTTTTTTCCATGTCTACAATCTTTTGGATTTTGTTTGATGGGATCTTATTGAAGCCATCTATCCACCTATTTACTGCTACATAATAGTGGGGTGAATTGTTAGATTTTATACCATAATCTTTATATAGATTTTCCAATTCAGAAGAGAAAAAATTGGTTCTATTTTCCATCAATATTGTATGAGGGACACCAAATTTGGTAATGATATTGTCTTTGAAAAAGTAGAAAATGATTATTTCTTTGGCTTCATTGAGTGGTATGGATTTCTCAAATTTATAAAAGAAGACGATCTCTATTATAATATATTTTAAAATATTGGCCACAGTAGGAGGATATGGTCCCATAATGGCCATTCCCCATATAAAAAATAGCCAAGAGCACATATTTTTTTGAAATAACTCTTGGGTTTTATGGATGAAGTTGGCATGAACATGGAAAGAATGACATTTCTTGGAAAATTCAACACAATCATGTGTTATAGTTGGGAAATAGTATACATTCCTTTGAATTTGATGAGTGATCTTGGACACTGACTAATGTTCTCTATAAGTTCCTGCATACACTACATTCATAATGGAAATGGTCTCTTATCCACCAATTCACCTAAGACGGACCCCATCAAGAGCCCACTTATATATGTATTTTGGTTGATTTGACCAATCTTAGAGAAAAATATTGATTTCCAATCTCCAGATTTGTTCACTCCTAGCCCTATCTAGTGGGAGTTATCCCTTTTAAAGGTAATAAAAAATGGGAGTCATCTAGCTTGCAGAATGACCATACGTCTCAGATATGGGACTGATATTATTTATTTATTCCATCTTAGCATGAACATTTAGTAAACCCATCTAGTGATGGGCAATGTTGAAAATTGTCTCATCCCATTTTAGATCAACCAGAGATGTGGAAACATTTTCTAGTGCATGGGCCTATGAATTTTGCATCTATGGAACATGAGTTATGGTTGGATGTGATGAGAATTACACCATCAGCTCTCAGACATGGTCCATAAATGGAATTAACTCCTCTTTCTTGATGTAATATTCTCCATTAACATACCTAATTACTAGTTTCGAGCAAGATTTTATCTTCAAGGTTTCAACTTGTACATGAAGAGATAGTTCCATGCCTTTAATGAGGGACTAGTGTTCAGCTAAATTGTTTGTCGATCCTTCTAATAGTAGGAAAGAGCAGCGAAATACTTCCTTTTCTGGGTAGATTATAATAAGTCTTCTCCCTAGTTTTTTATTCTTGGGGTCTTCCATGATTTTTTCTATCAGGCTTCTAGAGGCCCCATCAAAATATATATCCCATTTCTGGGATGCCTCTTAAATATATAACACTTTTTCATCAAGGAGTTAATCGTAAAATAAGGTCATGTCTTACAAGCAGTGCTCTGCTAGAAAATCTAACAACGTCTAGACATTGATGGCTTTCTGGGGCACAAACCATTTATCGAACAGCTACCACATGTCCTCCCATCTTGACACACATTCGGTCAACATTAGAAGACTAGGAATATACTTGAGAAGGTTTCTATGAGAGACCAGGTAGACCTCATGGTGGTGTAGATAATGCCTCAGTTTTTGGACAAGAAATATTAGGGCCAGACAACTCTTCTTGATATTTGAATAACGAGTCTCAGCATCAATTGTGGTGCAACTTAGATAATAGAGACTATTCTCGCTACATGTATCATTCTTCTGTTCGAGGAAGGAAACTAGGGATAACTATAAGGAGGTCACATAGAGGATGAGTGTCTATTCTTTGATAGGTGGTAATTGCACTGGTTGGATAAAGAGATACTTATTGAGATCATTGAATGATTTTGGACAATCATCAGTCCATTAATGTGTGAATCCTTTTTTCATCAACCTTGTGAAGGTAATGAATTTTCCTACAAGTTTGGATATGAAGATCTGAATATTAGAAATATATCCTTGGAGTCATCCCAACTCAGTGGGTTTTTGAGGATAACACATTACAATGATAACCATTGTCCTATCAAGGTCTACTTTTATGCCATGATGTCAAACGAGAAATCCAAATAATTTCCGTGAGGTTACACAAAAAGAATATTTCAAGGGGTTTATTTATATATTTTGTTGTCACAATTTTTTAAAAATGGTTTGATGGTGTGATAGGTGGTCTAAGTGATATCGTGACTTAACCACCAAATTATCCACAAATAATTAAACTAATATTCCTAATAACAGCTTGAAAATGAGATGCATAGAGACCTGATATGTGGAACCATCATTTTTCAAAACAAAGGGCAATTTCCTGTAGAAAAATAAAATTTGTCTGGCCCTAAAGGTAGATTCTTATTACTATCTTGGGGCCATTTATATTGGGTTGTATCCTGATAATATTTCCATGAAAGAGTGAGCCTTATATCTAGTAGTTACATCGATAAAAAATTCCATGTTCACAACTGGTAAATCATCTTTTAGGAAGTGCAGATTGAGGTCCGTGAAGACAATATAGACTTTGATCTACCCATTATTATTTTTTTAGGGGAACTATATATGGGAAGATATATGGAATGTTGGTCTTCCCGAATGAAGTTCGTTCTAATGATTTTTTCAACTTCAGCCTCTATCTTGGCATCATGTGTCAGGCATGTCCTTCTAGCAGCATAATTTTAACAACTGTTGTCTTTCAATAGACCCAAGTGGTGAGTGTCCACCTTGGGATCTATCCCTTGTATTTTGTACAGTTATAGGACAAAACATCGCAATTTTTTCCCAAGAATGAGGTGTATGATTCTTTCTCTTCAGAATATATGACCACAATAATCAGAGTGGGCCATGTGTATTTTTCAGTAGCCATGTTTATTTTCATAACTTCATCAATGGTGGTAGAGACGAATTCCTAAAATGCTAGGGGGAATCTATATTATCCTCCTCTTCTAACACTTCCACATATTCATCATCATCTTCTCCCTCTGATGGGGAAAAATTTATTGATATGAGCTCTTAAGAATTAAAAGAGGAGTCACAACTCTAGTATTTAGTGGCTAAAAAAAATTTACTTGACCTGACCGATATCAAGGAATTTTATATAGAGGATGTTGTGAGGGGTGGATGGGTGCTTTATTTCTATTCTTCCCCAGTGAGCGAGACATTGATTTTCTGGATCCATGAAGATGGATTAAAGTTATTTTTATCCAATCACTCTCTATCTTCCTAGGGGATAGTTCACTATTCATCATTATCATCTTAGTGGATATGACTAAAACCACGAAGATCGATAAATATTCATCCAAATTTAGTCTCATGAATTCTATAAGATTGATGGGTAGAACATATACCGAAAAACTTGATGGGATCAATAGGGGAATTTTCCAAACCATTCGGGCTGATGACCCAATAAATACAATTGACCAAAGGTTGGTTCCCTTTTAGCTCACAGAATCATACAACAATGTAGTGAGATTCACAGGATTCAAATGGGGATTTATATGCATGAAATGTATCATTCTGATTAGTAATGTTATATGCGATTAGCTGATGATATGAAGAGGGAAATTATGTTTCTTGATATAGCTTGGGACTTCTTAGGAGTACAATGAATGTTGTATTATATAGAACCATCATAAATTTAGAATATACTGTGAGTTCTCCAAACTTAGTGTTGTGCTTGATTTGGACCAACATATTTTACTCCATTTTTTCATAGACCAATTGAGTTGTGTTTTAGGGTGTTAGGATATCTTCATTTTAGCCAAGCCAAAAAAGTTCCCTTAGTGGGATGAGTTTAACCCCATATCCATTATAAATAACAAATTCTTGGATATCATCTTTATTTATCTTTCTAGACACAAATAAGGGTTTGATGTTCCCTAGAATGATGGTATCTTGATCTTGATCCATGAAGGGGATAAATACATGGAATTTTTCTAGGATATTCTCTATACTATAAAATCAAATAGTGGACCCATCAATATTGAAATCCTAGAGACATAACAAGGATTTTATGAGAACTTCCTTGAGATTTGATGATAGATTCAGTGCATCCAGAATTGATAGCTTAGATGGCACTGAGGCTGACTGCATCAAAATTTCATATTTTTGATCTAAAGGTTGTTGCTTCCCAACATGGTGATTATCATTAGTAGGAAATTTATGGGATTGAGCATTGTATGTAAAGGAAACAGCCGTTGAGATATGGGCCCTTGATGCTTCTATGATTCATGGATTTGGTCGAGCAGGTCTGCAACATGTCGCAGGGTGTTATCCATTTGTTCCTTACCTGATGAATATTATAGGATGATTGTGGATAGAGTGGATTCTAGTAGGGGAAGAGAAATATTTTTGTTCATATTGGGTCAATTGGAGGAATATTCATTGAATTTCATTAATTTTTATGGTTCAAGCTGGGGTGCAGCTAAAAAATTGATTTTGGCCATGATAACATCTTCCAGGGTATCCTCTACTCTGATAGTCTGTTTCTCCAGCTCCCCTGTTTGGTGGGGGGAGCTCAGGTTCATAAAAATATTTTTCTATGTAGAATATTTCCATTAAATGGATGACATTAATGGATTCAATTATTAGTTATTCATATAATGATGAGTTTGTATGATTGATTTCTTCCAGTGGTGGAATTTTGCAGAGCGGTGACCGTCTCTTCATATCTGATGGCATGACATCTAAGAGTGTCAATGAAAACTTTGGTCTTCATGTAATTTCATATGATTGAACTCACTTTCATACTTTCTGAGATTATTTTTTCACTAATACCTTACCTTTGGAGGATTATGGAGATGAAGCAGTCAGATATGTCACATCAGGAGCTATTAGGGGCATGGTCCGTTACATCAACCATTCTTGGCTTATGCCATGGGCATGGTTGAATGTTTTTTAAGTCATCCAAAAATTGAATTTATTCTCCTTTTTTCTCAAAAATGTTTTCCACTATCTTCATTCATCTGGGTTAGTGGTGGAAACAATAACCACTTATGCTGTCGCTGGTCCCATCAGAACTTACCCCAAATATATTATCCCTTAGAGGAGGTATATGATGAAAACTCTCTCCTAAATGCTGTGTCCCAATATCTATTGTTAGATATAATAATCTAGCCAGTCGTTATGATTTTATTAATTAACCCTCTTCGGTTCTAGTTGTTGAAGATAATTTCCATTAATGGTAGCCTAAAATTAGCTATAGACTTGGTTATCTCAAAAATGAGTAATAATTATTTCTTCATTCCTACCTTCACTCATCTTACTGAGGCAGAGAATGTTGTTGGTGTCCATAGGATGCTTCATCACTTCTCATTATTTTTACTGTGACCTATGGGGCTGCTCATGATTTGAGATTAGTTCACATTAAAGAGTCTTCTATCCTTTGGTAAGTGGCTGAGAAATCTAAAAACCCACATATATAATTCATTAAGGCGTTCTTGTGTTTCAAGGTCATCATGGGGATTATCGATGCACATAGAAAATGTCTTATCTCAGGGGAGAATTCGGCTAAGAGTATATGTAATAACTTTTCATCTTCAAATGAAGTTTAGAACTCTCTCATTCTCCCATTTTATGATGTTTATAAGGCCATTGACTATTTTATATGGCAACGTAAAATAGAAATTGAATAGAATCCTCTAATGGGGGTCCTCCTAGAATATTATCAAATTAGTTGGAAAATTGGTGTGGCACACAAAGGATGAGAATTGTATATTTGGAAAAAAGAGTTTGAGTATCACTATATCTTGTTTCTAGAGGGAGCTCTTCATGAGATGACGGTTAGATTCATAGTGAATCAGGTGTCATTCCGGATCACCAAAGCCATTAAACACTAGAAATACAAGGTTTCTAAAATTTGGAAGTGGTGTAACATTTCTCAACCAATCAGGGTATGGATTCTGTTCCAGTTTTATTAGATAATTTATACCTTCCATGGATTCCAATATATCCATAAATGACCTAATGTTGTTCATAATACCTTGATGTGTATCCTTCATGACTTGAACATGGGAAATCAAACTAGGGTGAAATATTTGACATGTTTGAACTACTAGTAATTGGGGTGGATACCCAGCTTGGAATATCCTCTATGGAGTCACCTTAATTTTTCCCAGTTGTTTCCATATTAGAGGGAAATCATGATATCCTTTTGGGGTGAGGATTAGGTAAATGGATAGTGTTGGTGCTAGATTGGACTAGCATCATGGATGTTATTAAGTCATCGGGATGAGCCCCTATAGTAGAGGAACCTCTGTTAGAAGTATGTTCTTGTGCTTTACTGGAGGAGTATATCAGTTAGGATAGACGTCTTTAAGAAACTCAGTTTTGATTCACCTTAACTATTTCATTTAATCCTCATATCAAGAAAATCTCTCCTCATTAGTGGTAGAATCTTTTTTATGGGGAAGATGAGGTGGGTTATATGATACCTTGCTCTAATTATTCTCCATGGTGGGGATTCTTATGGTAGGAAATGACATATTTGATGAGGAAGTTCCCAAACATAGGGCCACTATTTGGTTCTGGGTGTACACACCTTCGGGGTCAATATAGACTGCCTCCAGAAGGGAACCATCTTCACTTGCATCCTCATCATTTTTATTTCTTTTTTAGGTCTGTGGGATTGACATCGATAACATTTACTAACACATATCACATTGTGGGTGGTGTACTAGGAGATAAATGGTAGGAGAGAGTTCTGTGGCATTTAATGGATATTTTCCTTCCAATTTTTGTACACTTTTGTTTTTATGATAAATAGTGACTCTAAGGGATACTTCATATGACCATAAAAAAAGAAAATAAAAACTTATTATTACATTTTATGAAGATACATTTTTATTTAAATTATTTAATTAATTTTTTTAATTAAATATTTATGACTTTCAAAAATACCAACCCTTACATAATGATCATATTGTCACTTGTAAGATGAATTTTTAATATATAGTTATTGGTAAGGTTAATATTACTTTTTCATTTTAATATTCATAAGGGTAATATTTATATTAATAATGGTACATTTTAATTCATAAGGGTATGTTTCTGTTCATCAAAAATTATATTGGTTATATCATATTCCAAATAACATATTGATCGCTACCATGTATTTTGGTTTTCAATAATTAAAAACACAGATGCAGAAAAATTCATTTTAATGGATATATTATAAATGACACATAGTACTCAGTAGTTCATTTAAGAACACAATTTTTCATTTTAAAATATCTGGATTTCATAATGATAGTTAGTTTTTAATCGAGGTCCATGTTTCCCTAAATGAATCCATAGCATGTGTTATCTCTATTGACCTTCATACGTCCCTTCCATTAATTTATAGTGAAAGTTTCATTTACCCTTTTCTTGATGTGGGATTTCAATAAATCAATTTTATAAAGTAAAACCCCTAATTTTTTTTATCCCATGTTCAAATTGCGAGGATGATTTTTAAGGGGGGGATAATGTAGCAACCTGACATTTTTAAAAGGAATGACTATGTTTGATATTTTACATCATATACAATATGAATTTTAAAAAAAACTAGATTTTTAAGAATAAATACTATATAAATGTTACAATTATTATTTAAAAGTTACTGTTATAAAATTGCGGTTAGAATGTTTGGAATGAATAATATTAATTGAATTATGAAAATATGTTTGAAACATTTATATATAATTAATTAAATATTTGAATAATTATTTATAAATTAATGTAAAACACTTTCCAATATAAAAGAATATTTTTTTGAAAAACTATTTAATTGTGAAAAGTATTTTCTTATAAAAATAATCAATCAAATCACTCTTTTTGTTTTATATTATATATATATATATAATATTCAATATTATTTATAAAAATAATCTTATATTTTTTCTAGACATGATATAAGAACTAATTCGATTTTATACATTAAAGGAGTACATAAAAAAAGGAAGTTTAACAACCTTTAGTGGGGAATGCATTTTAAAAATAGTATTTTTCACATTTCTAAATTATATTTGAAAAAAGAACTTATTTATAATCTTAATATAAAAATTTAATTTGGTTCAATTTTTTATATTTTTTTGATAAGATTTTTTTAATGAATAGTAAAAATTAATACATTTTAATTCAAAACTATATTTTCACTTAATTTAATTATAAAGTTATATTATATTTTTACTTTTTTAATATATAATTAAATAATACTATTATCATTTAATTCAATTTCTGTAATTGAAATTGGATATAAAAAATTTAGGAACCATTGAATGTTTTTACTTAAAATAACTTTTCACCTTTAGTCAACAGGGTTCATTTTTAATAAATTTCTAAAAAATACATGTTTTTAATGTGTAAAAATTAATTCCATATTTTAAATCATAAGGTCCATGTTTTAAAAAAAATTCCCTTTTAATTTTTTTTAAATATTAATATTAACTTTATTAAATATTTTTATTACCAGGGATAAACGTAAATTGAGTAATTAAAGGTAAATATAATATTATATCTAATATAAATTTACCATAACACTTATCCTAATTTTATTATATGAGTTTGATTTTAACTAAATAATAATTGAGTATATTTTATATCATTTGGAAGACATTGGGGTGTGATTAAGACATTTATAATTTTATATTCAAAAGAAAGTCAATTTTGTCACACCATTATTTTTAAGAAAAAAATGTATTTTTAATATGTGGTAATAAAGGGTTATCTCTCTAAATAAAAATATTCTTTAGAAATCTAAAAATTTTAACTACATCATGGTAATTATTTATAATTTTTTGGTTAAAAATTTTTAAATTAAATGGTGACAAGATGATTATACAGTAATTTTTTACTTAATTGAAGAATAAAATAAATGATATAGAAAATATTAAAATAGATATAATTTGATATAATTTTTATCATCCAAGAATTTTATAGATGAATTTTCTTGTTATGGATGAGTTAATATAGTGGTGTTTATGAAATCACTATGTTATGGTATATTTAAAAAGTCAACTTATGAATAGTATTAGAATTGATATTTTTAATATTTAAAAATAATTAATATTTTATTAAATGATATAATTTTTTTTGAAATTTATCTATTTAATCCAAATAACATATATTAGTCATAAAATTTCATCAATGAGTCATTCAGTGGGAATTTGTAATTTTATCATAAATATATTAACACTCAATGTTTAAGTTACATGATATCATGGTAATAATTAATGATGTAGAAAACAAAAAGATAAGGATTAAAAAACAATAAAAATTTATCTAATTTTCATTTGATTAATGGGATTTGATTCAAAATATTAATATCTTAAAAATAAAACATTTTGGATTCATCTGCATTATAAAATTAATTAACATTAATTTAGTATTTTGAATAATTTCAAAAGTTCCCCTCTTCAATCATATAAAAGGGCACTCATTCGGCTATATTCATCACAACAAAAAAGCTATTTGATTTTTCTAGGATCAATATCAATAAAATCCTAGAACCCCACCCAAAATTATAGAAGGCTTATTTCAGGGACAACACTCTCTTTAAAGGTGTTATGGGGGTAATCAAAGAAGATTATCCAACGAAGAGGTATAATTTATAATTAAGTGTTTCTATATTATTTTTTCCTCCACATCCTTCAAATATTCATCAAACATGATGAAATAATAGCTACAATATACTCAATATAATGATATCTTATTATGTTAATATCATTATCTATATCTATCTCCATTTCCATAAAATGGAAAAATAATTAATCATTCTTGAAAAAGTGTCAAAAATCACCTCCATGAACTATTGTAAATCATCTTCCATTGTTGTCTCTCAAGACTTGTTATCATGATGAAAATAATGTTTATATATGGTATTAATGAAATATTTATTATTATTATTATATAATAATAAATTAATTAAAGTCTTACTTTCCATGTGCATAAAAATGATAATGTCGTCCATGCATCTACCTACTCTATTCACATCAACTTCCTTTCCCCAATTTCATCAAAAAAAGATTGAGTTAGAAACCACTTAACATAGAATTCATCAAATAGTTCCATAAATATACTATAAGGAAAACTATTATTATAATAAAACCTAACCATATGAATATGTTGATACTAACTTCCTTGGAAATCCATTGAGATAACATTTATCATGTCCTCCAAGTATTTAATTTCCCATTCTGATACCCATCATATTTAGGATGAAATGTTTTAATTATATAAAAATGAAAATCTGAAGGACATTCTAAAAGGTAAAATTTAACCTGGGAGCTGGATATTTTACAAATGTTATAGGAACTTCATATAACCTAATTACCTCTTCAATATAAAACTGATAATGTTGAACAATAAAAATATTTTCTTGAATTGGGTGAATATAATCATATTTAGTCAATCAATCAACAATAACCCAAATCACATTGTTACCTTGAGAAGTCTTCGGTAATACCACTATGATATCCATTGATATATTCTCTATTTTACACTCTGGAACTAGAAAATATTGAACCAAACCCTTTGGTAATTATCATTCTTATTTAACCTAATGAAAATTAAAACGCATCATTATTAATTCAGAAATATCCCTTTTCATTCCACCCCTATTGATACTCTTATGGTCTCCGTACGTCGTAGTTCTAGCAGAATAAACTAAAAATGTAGAACTATGATTTTCATATAACAAATAATTCTTCAATTGTGAATCACAAGACACACATAATCACTTATCGAATCTCAAAACACAATCTTTATCAATGTTACATTTATTAAACATAAAATTTTGAACAAATTGTACATTTTCTACAACTCATGGTCTTATTTATGAGAATAATTAATTACTTAAGAAATAATAAATTTCAATCACACCTAAAACAAAATAGAAGACCTTCTTACCCCAACAAATTTCATAAAACAATTCATCATATCATTAACCGAAGGTTC
The DNA here is from genome assembly GCA_963277665.1 of Viscum album. NCBI lineage: Eukaryota > Viridiplantae > Streptophyta > Magnoliopsida > Santalales > Viscaceae > Viscum > Viscum album. Next base: position 788,084,850 of record OY728148.1, read on the forward strand.
ATATTCTAAATGAAACATGGTTAATGTATCATTAGTTCTTCGACTCAAATCATTGAATAATTTATTTTTATTTATTTGATGGTAATGAATCATAGATACATTATCCTTGATTAGTTCCATCTATATTCAATATATCATGTTCAATTATTTTAAAGTGAATATATACTTTATGATTTTTTGATTATAATATATGTCACACATTAGTCTATACTTATGATTCCACAATTTTTTTTATTAAAAAACAATTGCAAATAATTCCAAATCATGTGTATGGTATTTTAACTCATGGGGTTTCAACTAACATGAATTATTCACAATTACCTGATCATTATTCATTATGACACAACCAAAATCTTTCAACAAAGCATCTCTATAGATTAAAAATTCTCTATTTATGGAAGGAAGTCCCTAAATTGGATCAATCAACAATCATCTTTTCAATTCAAGAAAAAAATCATCACATTTTTTTTCTAGATGAACATAACACATTTTTGAGTTAACTTATTCTTTTGGCTAAATAACCCTTACAATTCTCAACAAAACTATGGTAATATAATTCTAAACCAAGAAAACTACAACTCTATGTTATATTGGTGGGTTTTTTTCCATTCAACAAGTTTCATTTTAGAAATATCAACCATTATGTCATATTTATAAACATTGTTACCAAAAGAAGATTTTTTTTTCAACCCAAATTCACACATTATGAATTTTCCATACATTCCATTTTATTCTATGGTATGAAAAACAACATTGAGATATCATTCATGTTCCTATTTACTTTTTGAATATACCAAAATTTCATCAATAAACATAACCAAAATCATATCCAGGAACTCATGAAATATCTAATTCATAAGGTCCATGAATATATTATGTGCATTAGTTAACCTAAAAAAACATAACTAAAAATTCATAACTCCCATATATAGTCTAAAACATAGTCTTCTGAATGTATTCTTCCTTTACATTCAACTGATGCTACCAAGAGCTCAGGTGAACTATCAAAAACAATGTTCTCCCTGTAACTGATCAAATAAATCATCAATATGGGGAAAATGATACTTTCTCTTAACATAAATTCTATTCAAGGCTCTATAATCAATGAAAAGTATCATTAAACAATCTTTATTTTTAACAAACAATATAGAAGAACACTATGGTGAAGTGATAGGTAGGATGAAACCTTTATCTAATAACTCATGTAATTTCTTCTTAAACTCTAAATGATCCATTTGAGATATTTGATAAGGGGCTTTTGAAATTAGCTTAGATTTAATAACTAAGTAAGTAGTAAAGTCAACTTTTTGATCAGGTGTTATTCAAGGAAACTCATAAAAAAACATCAAGATTATCATTTATAATAGGCACATAATTAGTAATAACATATCCTTTATATTCAATAATATGTACAAGATAACATTCATTTCCATATTTTAATAGTTTCTCAACTTCCTAATATGTTTTTAATAATATGAGTTAATTCTTGTATACAAACTGAAACTAATTTTGAAAGGAAATTACTTTTTCTCAACAATATATCTTAACAAAGTAACAAGAAATAAAATCCATACCCATAATAGCATCAAAATATAATATAGGAAAAACAACAATGTATATAGGTAATTTCCTTCCACAAACAATGATAAGAATATTATTATAATTTATTTTTTCCTTAATACAGTCCTTAGGTATTTTTACCATAAGTTATGGTTTAATTTCTTGAGGTTGAATTTTCAATTTACCAAATAATTTTTCAAAAACAAAGGAATGTGTAGACCCCAAATGAAAAAACAAATTGGAAATATCTATAAAAACTAGAAATGTACCTGATACCACTTTGTTTGTGGGATCAACATCTACTGAGGTAGTTTAAACACCCTTATGTTTACAATATTCTTGATTTCTCCCCATAGTGAATATATTTGGATGCACATTAGCAAACTTAGAAAACTCATTACAATTAAACAATCTCACCATTACGTTATCATTATTTTTCTAATAATTTTCCTTGCACTCATGAGACATGTATCAAAATAGTCCACATTATTATAACTTCATAGAATATACAATACATTATTAAAGATATTTTTACCACATTTTTATAAATAAGGGAATCTGATTTTATTGCCTCTGAATTAATTTGATGAATTCATCCCCAATGACATCAATCCTGACCGCTTCTTATTATTTAAATCACAAGTCACATACATTTAAACAAACTCCATCTAAAATATTTCATCACAGTGAAAAAGTTTTTCTAATCTTTTAAACTCTCATGAACTTAATTATCTTTATATAAAATGATTCAAACTAGAGTAAAATCTGCTAATTTTATTATAAAAGTCCCAAATAAAATATTTTACATTCATGGACAGTATCATAAAATGGGATTCATATGCATATGTGAAATATGAATCTTTCTACATTCGTTCCATGAATTGTTTCCCCATTCTTAGTTGAATTGTTTAAAAAAAAATATTTTTCTTGACAAAGAATATTAAAATATTACCAATCAAGAGTATCGAGATGATATTTTTCTACAGTATTCTTAACTAGAGACCACCATTGATCAGGTTCAGCTTCAAAATGATAAATGTATAGGGTTATCATTTGTCATTCTAAACATCCGATGAATTCAAATATACTTTCAAAATCATTGATACATCCTTTGGCTACCACTAGATCTTTGATTCCACTATAAACTAGGGGATGATACCATATAAAACACCCCACTACTAACATATTCCACTATGGTTGATCTAGTTGATTTCATTCATGTATTACACCGTCAATTATAGATTGTGTTAGTGGATCTATCACAGCAAAAAATTGTTTAGTTTCGATTATAAACATCTCAAGATGCTGATTTGGAAAGATATTTCCCTCTTGATGCCTACCCACCACAAATGGAAAGTATCCTATATAGAAAACAATTCTGAATAGACATATCATAGATGAAGTGACATGGTAATATTTAAATGCTATTATATATTTTCTTTCCCATAAATTAAAGTCTTTTAAGAGTTAATTATTAATATTACTCCACCCTTTAAAGATATCTAAACTGACCTTTGATACTAACTATAAGGTCATAAAATTAAACATTACATAATCTTGAGAGAAATCATGAATTTAATTTAATTCACATTGAGTATATTTTTAGTTTTAGTGTGTTAGATAATTATTCCATCATCAATGTATAACAAAACCAAAAAATACTATGTGGACAGTTCCGAACAACATCTATTTTTTTCCAAATTATAAAACATTTAAAAGAAAACATGATTTTTTATTTTGATAAAAATATTCATAACATTCATATTGACTTACTCTTGCATCTTACCCATCCTTATACCCTATGAAAAATATTTTAAAAATTGGTATGAGTATAATAAACTCTCTAAGGGACATAACAAATGAAATCATTAGTCCATTGAAAACATGAAAACCATTAAAATTAATTTTCTTAAAAACTCATTTATATTTGTAGAAAACCTATGCCAGTGAATTTGGGAATAATTACCATACAAAAATTAAATTCATAAAAAATATATAATAATCTTATGGTTTAATTTCATCTCTAGAGTAAAAATGGCATTAGAGAGAAATAATGCGGCTCACCCGTCAAATCATGAGCTATAATAGTCTCAACTAGACATATATTTAGCTATAATGGGGTTAAACCCATCATATATTGATCTTTAATGAGATCAAACCATAATAAAAAATTTCAATGAATATATCATGTGTAAAAACACCGAAAACACATTTACATATATTAGAAAAACACATCCTCATATAAAAATACCATTTTTTTTGTAAAAATCACGTTTAACATATAAAAACATGCATATAATAGTGAAATAATTTTTTTCATAAATAAATATGAAAAATAATAAAGAAAAAATCATAGTATTGAATCATAATTAATGAGGGATAAACCTCTCATGACGTTTAAGTTAAAAAAACATTCCATTTGACATTATAAAATGGGTTCAAAAAGGAACATTAAATGATGGGGTTTAAAAAAAATTCTTTTACCCTAGGTATGAATCCTCACATTCAATCCTTATATTCCTTTATAATAAAAATAGGATAATTATTTAATTTATTTAGAAACATTTGATTGTTTATTGTCTCTTATTATTTGGATTCAATAATTACTTAATTATTTAATTTCATATGAGACATTTTGATTATATTTATCACTTGAGTCCAAAATGAACTTGGTATGATGTCCATAGTTAAAGTGAAAATGATTCTATCATGTATATAATAATATTCATGACAAAAAAAATTTATAAAAAATTTATACTTTTCAATAAAACCCTTTAGTTATGGTTATAAAAATTGAACAACGTTATAGTCATGGATATGGTTGGCCACACATAAGAATCAACAACGTTTCGATTTTTCATTGATCATTATGAAAAGAAGGTAATTGTTGAATTATCTTTCCAGATTTATCATAATATAATAAATATGGTATTAATAATTTAAATATACTTATATATATCATTCATGTGATGTGATAATGAAAAATGAATCACATCACTTCGTGGAGGTGATAGTTCAAACATACGCCCAAACAACATTATCATTTTTATATTTATTGAAGTTATAAAATTAATTGAAATATTATATTATTATAGTGATAAATATTCCATGAATATAATATATAAAAATTAAGTACATTATTTTAACCAGTCTTGAGAGACGGTAATGGAATTCAAATTAAATCAATTCATGGAGTTAATAGTTCACAAGTACGAACAATCGATTAATTTATTTTTGATTTGATTGAAGTATAAATGGATTTAGGTGATTATATTAACATAATTACATATAAGTATACTTAGAATACTAGTGTTATTGTTTCATTCTAGTGAAATAATTTTCAAATAAATTGGGTGAAAAAATAAAATAGAGTCACTTAATTAAAAACGGTACATCCTCTTTGGTCGACCTCCTTTGATTGACAACTAAACATCCCTATAGAGGTTCTTCTACCTAACCTAAGGCCACTAGAATGTAGGGAGGAATTCCAGGAATCTATTTTGGTAGATCATGGATGAAATAAATAAGTTTCTTATATGCGAATAATAAAGAATAATTTATTCCCTTTAATTGGAGAGGGGTGGGGATGTCATTGAAATCTTCAAAATATTATATTAATTTAAATTAATATTATTTTAAAAATTCGTAAAAATTTATTTATTTTGAAGATAGAATGATTTTGAGTCAAATCACCTTAATCAAATGAAAATTTTATAGGATTATATTATATTTTTAATCCATATCTTTTTATTTTATACCTTAGTTTATAATTTTAACTCCTAAAATGATATCACGTAATTTAAACTTTAAGGTTTAATATATTACAATAAAATACCAAAATACCACAAAATGAGTAATTTTATACATTTTATGACTCATACAAGTCATTTGACCAAAATTTAGATTTTTACAAATTTTGAATCATTTAATAAAATATTATTTATTTTAATATATCAATACTGTCAATTTCTACACTATTCATTACTTGAATTTTTTGACATATCATAAAAATAAGATATATTCAATCCCAAAATATTAACACATAAAAAATTTCATAGTCATAAATAAAATTTGTGGATGAAATTAATTCACTCAACACATATTTATTTTGATATTTATAATACCATTTATTTGGTTCTTTCAATGTTAAGAAATTACAACATCATCATTATGTGACCATTTAATTTAATTATATATTTCATAAACAATATAAATAATTTATCATGATGTAGGTAATAATTTTATATATTTATAGTCTATTCATAGTTTAACTTATCTCTTATATAACCCCATATTAAAAATATTTTACTTGTAAAAAGAAAGGTTGTGATAAAAAAATTTCTTCTCTTTGAATATATTATCATAAATGTCTTACTAACACCCAATTGGCTTCCGATGGTTATATCATAGACCCAAGGATTACTATGGTCAAAAAATTTTATCCAATGAAATTAGGATAGTTTCATTGTAATTTTATATTATTTATAATATTATTTTTTTCTTTCAATTACCTCATTTACCCTTAATGGTCATAATAAAAATATTACTAAAGTTATTATTCATTATTTTAAACAATAGAAGGAGAATATTTACATAAGTTTAACCTTGTGAGTCAAAATATAAGATCCATTTTCCCAAATTCAAAATTCATAATTGGTAGAAATTATTTAAAAATTAATCTCATAGATGGAAAGAGAGAACAAGTTTTTAAAGTAAAAACATTCAAATGTTCACAATTTTTTTATATGCAATCTCAATGTGAAATTGATTCTAATGACCAATATTGGATTAATTTATAAAAACATAATCACATTATTCTTTAAAAACATTCTGATATATAAATCAATTCTATAAATCAATTTGATGAAAAATTAGATTTCAATTAAAATGCATTATTTTTTGAATATTTATCAAAAAATTAATGTTATTAGAAAAATATCAAATATTTAACTAGATTATATTTTTATTCTCCTCATTAAAAAAAGATGATTATTTTTTTCATATTGAATTTATAGAAGTGACAAAAACTATATTTAAAACATTTTCACCATCAAATGGTTGTAAAACTGCATTTTTAGACAAATAAATATTTTCATTCATAAAACTAGATTTATTTTATACCATATTGAACATAGTATCTATTTTAATTACTATATAGTTAATAAATATTAGTAAATTTTAAAAATAATTATTCTATCGTTACCTATGTTGTCACATATCAATGTCACTCTATATTGATTATCGAGAACTTAAGAACATAACCATAAAGAATAATTATCATATTCCATGTATTGATGGTTTTTTTAATAAAATATAAAGATCTCAATATTTTCACAATATTGAACCTAAATTTGTATAATATCAGTTGAGGGTCAAAATAAAAGATATACCCAAGCCACCCTTTTATCTGAGGGAAAACACACTAAAAATTTACAATATTTTTTAGTTAAATTTAATATATTGTGAGACTTGTAATACAAACAACATAGATTTAGCATTAAGTACACACAAGAGAAACTTTCTTCAATATAACGCGCAAGATCGAGTATTCCCAAACAACATAGTTTTATTTGAATATTATTATGTAATATAATAAGATATAACATATCTATTAAATTACTGGTTATAAAGTGAATTTACTAACTTATAAAAAAATATATATATTATATTAATTTATTGGTTTCTAATTAATTAGAAATTAAAATATAAACAAATTGAATATAAAATAATTTTTCAATGCTCCCAAACATGTTTTTTCTTGATAAATTAAATTATTTACAAATATAAATGATATTATTGAAACATATATTTTATAATTTCAATCTAATATTTTTTAAATTTATACAATATATTTTTTAAGTATATGATAATAACCAACACAATTTTACACATAAAAACCTATATTTTTCTAAATGCATTTTTACAGCCTTTTAAAGGTGATCCTGTTTTAAATCCAAATTTTGAAACTATTGTATATTATATTTGTCAAAATAATATTCCACTTTCAAATAACAATATTAAAACTTAGTTGGTCAAATTATTTGGAATTTTTTGATAAGTTTCAGGTTTTGATGAATAGAAAAAATACAATATTTTAATCAAAAACAACTTTTTTCATCTAAATAATTTATAGTTTTAAATTATAATTTTTTTGGTATTAAATTATAATTCTATTGTTTTTTTCTTTTAATATTTTGTATTTAATTGGAATCAATTTCACATTTAATTTTGATATAAAAAAATTTCAATCTTTTGAACGTTTTAAGTTTTAAAACCCATTTTCTTGTTCCATCACAATGATTAATTTCTATTAATTACCAAAAATTCTATGTATTGAATTTTCAAAATTCTATTTTATATTTTGAATTAGTCAGACCAAATTACGTAAATCAGTTTCCATTATTTTTAGGAATTATGAATGGTAAATTTAGTATATTTTTATTAACATGGTAAAAGGTAAATTATGTAATTAAGGGTAAAAAATAACATCATAAATATTAGAAATTTACACTATGATTTGTAACAATTTCTTTATATTAGTGGTTAAAAAAAATCCTTTGTATGAGATTATATCCTTTTTAATCCACTTGGGTAGGAGTATGACATTTATTATATTTATTTAAGGAAAATTCAAAAATGTCATAGTTATATTTTTAACAACTACATCGTTTATAATATATAATTATGATGTTTTATACAGTGATCGTGTGATAATTTTTTAATTAATGGTAATATTAAAAAATTGGAATTAAAAATATTAAAATAAATAAAATTTTACATAATTAAGGCCATAGACACATGTTATTGGTAAAATTGATTTTTTTGTGATATACTATAAGTGTTTTTTGAAGATATCTTATTATATTGTGTTTTTAAAAAGTAAAATAATGAATAGTATCTAAATTGGAATTAATGATATTTTAAAATAAATAATATTATATTAAAAGATATATAATAAGAAATAATATAAAATTATGCTAACTAATTTGGATAATGTTTAATATGTCCTCAGTTATCCATTTGGTATTTTTTCATTATATAGAAACTATATTAATTTATTATTTTGAGTGTTTCGAAAAGTTACACTTGAATAAATTATAAATGGGAACCAACTCTATCACTTCTTCACACCACTATGATCGTTCTAGATAAATAACCATTTACCCATCTATCCTCCCAACTTCCTTAGCCAATTCCTGGAGGGTTTTACTCCAAAAATCCCATTTTATATCGTGTAAGAAGATATCTAAAGGAAGCTCACCAAAGAAGAGATAATCATTTTTACTAACTCATCCAACTTCATTTTTTATTATACTTCCACATTATGTGTTTTTTACTTCCTAGATTAATAATACCAATATAAAATATATTTTAATATGTTATTATAATAATGTAACACCCATATTTTTCCTTTTATCCATCCGATGAAAAATGAAATCACCACGTGTGTGTACATACAACCTACCATCTCTATATTATAGTCTAATATGTTTTTCTTCACTGCATTATTTTGATGGGTATATTGATGGATATAATTGGTATACATTATAAATATTACATGATATATTTATTTATAATTAATAAACCATATAATTTCTTTCCCATTTACCTTTAAGTAAATTATATCGTTGCTCGTGCATACATACGACCTTCCATCTCTATGGCGTGATGTGATTCATTTTACAAGTAAAAAAATAAATATTTATTATAATAATTTATATAAAGAGTAAATATAGGCTCTAATAATTAATATCATTCTTTAGATGTAAGATATATATCTTATTTATAATGAACATGAGTTACATGGAAAAAAATGCATAGGAAAATGAAGTAGTCAACACCATAAATAAGTGTAATAACAGAATATTAATGAAAAACAATGTTAGAAGATCATATGTAATATAAAAATATTAATATGTTTCAGGAATAAATTAATAAGATATTTTATACCATTACATAAGAGGGTGAATCACATCAAATAATAGTAATTTACAAGGTAAGGGTTAATTTCACAATCTCATTATTATTCAGGATTGTTTATATGTAAGTGTATGCTGGGGAATATTTATCATCAACATCCTCTTTTTCATAAAAAAATTTCAAACAGGATTTTAATATTATAATATGGAATTTTAAATTATTTTTACCCATGTATATATTTTTATAAAATGGTTTGAAAGGAATCTATTTATCATTTTTCAATTAAGGTACATTGTGTCCTTTTCAATGGAAAGAATGTTTTTTAACTTATGAAATGTTAGTGGAATTTTATGCTATAATGATGCCTTAACATTTGAAAGAATCATTAAAATATTAAAATGTTCTATTCAAATAAATTTTTTTCATTTAAATTCTTTTTATATAAATGTTTTCAAATTAAAAAACTGGTAATTATCTCAAGATAAGTTTCATGATTATAATTTGGTATTTTCATATATGTTCACACCCTATGTTGGATCTTAAACATGATTGAGGTTAATATATTATGTTACCATATAATATATTTTATTAGAGTGTTTATGATTATTTTGACTATGGATATTCTATTTTGATTCAAATAATGGTTTATCGTTGATGTATTCCTATTTCATATACTAGTTTTTTAATACGAGTCTTTATATTGTTTATGTTTAACAATTTTTATATGAGGAATGAATTATAATTTGTAAGTAATTATAGGGTCCCACTATATCTCCTTGAAACATAAGCAGGTATCATGAGTCATATCATATATACACATGGATGAGGCCTTTACCATTTATTTTTATATATTGATTTTACTAATTCCTTTAACTTTTATTTTTAGTTGTCGTGGTCAAGGCCTTGTTAGTATGTATCAGATGTACATCATTATGAATTCCTCATTACTACATTATTTATTGAAATTTTATTTTATTATTTTACTAGTATAATATCCATGGTTATATTTTCTATCTCCTATGATTATTTATATGTTATTATTTATTCTATCTATAATATGATAAAGATATTTTTAAATGGAATGTACTTCAATTTTTAAAATTTTCTTAATGTTTATGATAATTTATTCATAATTTCATTTTTTGTATGATTACCATTACTGATCATCATAACTCACCCCATTCTTATGTTTTAGGTTTCCTAAGATTTCAAGATGAGTATTATGGCTGATATACAAGGTAAATCTTGGATAATAATGGCGTTATCAAAGTATTTTCTAAGTTGTATTTTATGTTTTAAATTAAAATGTAAGTCTTATGAATGTAATCTATCTTACAAAACATCTAAAATGATCAGTATTGTGGGATTATAATCTTGTATGTTATACAATTTAATAATGTGAGACATCAATACAGATCTACTAGGTTTGGGTTCATTACAGTTGGTATCATAGAAATTTTACCAGCAACCTTGGAAAATATATTTAGAAAAATTAGATTAAAAAATATAACATTAAGGTAGACTATGACGATAATTGTACAATAACATCCCTAATAACCCATGTTTATGATTATGAGACAAGAAACATAGATTTTTTTCAATTAATTTTATTTATTTTTCTATTTTTTGGATTATAAATTATGATATGATATAACCTAGTGTATGTCATTATTTAGAAATGATTCCTAGTAGAAGGAATGTGAACCTCACAGATGAATGTAATCAAAATAGTAAGAAGGATCATATATTATATAGGTTTAAGTAAATATTTTGAAGGTAAATAGTCTCCTAATCATTCTTACCATATGAGGACAAATAATCATGTGATAATGGGATAGGTAAAGAGTACAATATAAATTATGTCATTATCAGGAAGCATGAGAATAGAAGGAATAATGGGGAGAATATGGATAAAGGGAATAAAGGAATAATTATTGTACCATAAGTAATAATTGTTTAAATAATCACCATGCTACTTGCTTAAATGTAATGGAATTTTTCAACACGTATGGAGAGAAAGGACACCATGTGTGGGACTATAAGGAATTTTTTTTTTCTAATTTACAATACTTCCACAGCAAGATGATGTAAAACTGTTCAAATTAATTCCTCATGGGTCAAAGGAGAGTACCCCACAATAGGCTAATGGATCATAGTGAATGTTTTGCAACTAAAATGGACAGAGATAAATAATTAATGTCTTTATTTTCAAATTCATGAAATTTTTTATTTGAGTTATTTATTAATGATGTTATGGTTATAAGAATTATGGAATATATATGGATTGTACAATAATACAAATTTATTAAGGATTTGAGATCTTACATTGAATGGTACTGATGACCATGAAAAGTGACTTAGTAACAAGTTATACTTTTTTAAAAACATATGGGTGAGGAAAATATAACCCTTAATATGTTTCTAACTCTGATATAATGAGGTCGGAATAAAGAGATGATTGGTTTTCATAAATTAAGAGGAAATTATATACAAAAATAGAACATATTTATGGTTTATTGAAGAAGTGGTTTATGCCTTCACTGATGGTATTTGTAATTTTTTGTATTTAAGGATTGTATCCAATAATATAGGATATATTTGAAAAATAAATAAGTATTCATGGATTCAATAATATTTGTTTTGAAATTAATTTTATTACCATGTTTTAAGAGAATACATGATGAATGTATTCACATGTTTGGAATGTGATAAATAAGAGAAACTTTATGTTGTATAAATACTAATGACTAGTTCATTTTGATAAAATTAACAACTTATGAAATGTTTTAGGTTAACATTTGTAAATGGTTTTATAAGTTAATGAATTACTTCAACCTAAGATTCACTTTGTTATATGATATTAAGTATAAATAGATGGATCCAAAACCAAAGGGTAATATTTCATTTATAAAATTGTGTCAAGTAATTGTACCTTATTACAATTTTAGAGAGTGAATGAATTCCCCAGCTATATAAAAAGGATCTAAATAAAAAATCTCAATTTTTTGTACCGATGTTAAACTATATCTTCATTGTTTTTTGGATTTGAGTCCCTCAATTTTCTATTGATCATTTACTTGTTTTTGATTGATAATCTCAATCACTCCTTACAAATATTTAAATTTTCCTACAATGTATGTGTCTCTACTAGCCACTATTGTTATCCTATTTGGAAGCCTGGTTTTATGGTGACCTTTATGATTTCATTTCATACTTATTAATAATATGTCATATTAACCCTATTTGCAATCTGGGTTAGTCAACATTAGTATTTTTGAATATCAAGCTCTTGATTACTATGATCAAGTTTAAATTTAGAGGATGAAATTTAAATAAAGTGGGGAGTATGTAACATAACAAAAATATTCAATATTTTTATTTTCAAATAAAATAAATATATTATAAATCTAGTAACTCATGCAACACTTAGTTTCCTTACTATACACACAAGTGAATCATTCTTCGATAGCTTGTATAGGACCGAGTTTTACTAAATAACAAAATTTTATTTAAATATTATTATGTAATATAATAACATAAAACCTTTTGATTAAATTAAAAATTATAAATAATATTAACTAATATATGGAAATATATAATTATAATATTTAATCATTGGTCACTAATTAATTAGAAAATAAAATATAAACCAATTAAATATAATGAAAATATATTTATTTTTATGCTCCCAAAGGCATTTATTATTAATAAATAATATTAGTAATAATTAATAAATGATATTAATGAAATATATATATGCTAAATATTATATAAAATATTTTGAACATTCATCCAATAGATTTTATAATCATATGATAAGAATAAACCCAATTTTATTCATAAAACCTATATTTTTCTAAAGAAATTATTATATCCTTTTAAGAGAGAACATTTTTAAATACAGTTTTTGGAACATTTATTATTCTATTTTAAAAAATAAACTATTTAATTTAAATATGACGAAAAATAATTTTTTGAACTTTTTGGTATTACTCTGATAACTTTCATGTTTAGATGAATAGTTTAAAATACTAAATTTTAAAATTAAACAAATGTTTTCCTCAAAAAAATTTAAAGTGGTAAATTATAATTTTAATTGGTTTTAAAAAGTAATCAGATTATTTTGTTGTCATTTAAAATAATTTATTTCATTTTAATAAATTAAAAAATTAATTTTTATATAAAAATTTTCAATATTTTGAATGTTTTCACTTTAAAGCTATTTTTATGTCAAGTCAATGAGATTAATTTTTCTTAATTAATAAAAAATATGTGTTTTTAATTTTTAAAAATTTATTTCATATTTAAGATGAGTGGGATTGTATTATTTAAATATGTTTCTTTTATTTTTGGGCATTATGAATAGTAACATTAGTAAATTATTATCAACACAGTAGAAGGTAAATCATGTAATTAATGGTAAAAAATAACATTATAAATATTATAAAATTAACATAAAACTTTTAATAATTTCATTAGATAAGTGGTCTTCCACCAAATCATCCTTGGACCCAGATTATAACATTTCTATACCGTATGGGGAGAGTATAACTTTTATTATATTTTATTTAAATAAAATTTAAAAATATTATAATCATATTTTTAACAAATATATCATTTTTATTATAGTTTAATACAAAAGATAAATTCAACTATAAATATTAATTTTATGTCTAAAATAATTATATTATTCATGATGATTTATTTTTAATTTTTAGGAAATAAATAATTACCCTAACATCTTGTACAATAATGATGTAGTAATTTTTTAAATAACATTATAATTTTATTGATATATTATATATTTTTTAAATATATCATGTTATATTTTTTTTAAAGGTTAAATAATAAATACTATTTAAATTGATATTTTTGATATTTTAAAATAAATAGTAATATATTAAATGATATAAAATTAAAAAAAATATAAAAATTGGGAACATTATTGGGATAAAGTTTTATAATCCATAAAATATGCATTTTGGGTTCTTTTTCATTTAACAATAACAATATTTATCATTAAAAAGTAAAAAATCCATGTTGTCATGGCAGGTGTAAAAGTGTTAAACTAAGATTTAATGCCAAAATATAAGGTTAAAAATGTGAAATAAACTTATCTTATAATCATTAGTTAAGATTATTTATACCCATACACATCCCATATTTCAAATAACTCCCTCTGGATCCATTTGGAATTATAAATCAATTTATATTAATTGAATATTTAGAGAGTTTCTGAAAGTGACCATATCTTCATTTATTAAAGGGATCCTCCTCCCTCAGATCCTCACATAATTTTTAGCCTTATATATCAATCAAAATATTCCCTTTTCTATTCAGAAAATTCTCTTATATGTCTTGGAGTTTCTTGTCTTCCAGAAATACCAACCCGATATCCCATAAAAAGAGATCTAAAGGAATTCCATTGAAGAATAGGTAATAATTTTTACTAACTCATCCAAGTTCTTTTCATCTTCAACTTTATCTTTATGTATTTTTTACTTTATAATGTTGTAAATCAAGAATGAAATATATTTTATGATTCTATTTTGATACTGGAACAACCATATTACTCTTTTTATCCATCATACAAAAAATGAAATCACTATGAATGTGTACATATGGACTACCGTATCCAGACCATGGTGTAATATGTTTTTTATCACCACATAATTGGGATGATATAATGATAGATTTAATTGATAATAATAATAAATATGGCATGATATTTTTTTAATTAATATAATATTCAATTCCATACCCTAATACATTTTACGGGAATGATACTATCCCTCGTGGGTATGTACGACCTACCATCTCCACGATGTGATGTGATTAATTTTCCACATTGACCATTAAAGAATGATTATAAGAATGTATATAAGGAGTAAATAATATATATTTATGTATATATGAAATTGATATCATTATTTATATGAAATATATATATATATATAATCTATGCATAAACAATTTAACTTACGTGACACTACATGCATATGAAAACGACGAAGTTAACACCAAAAATAGGGAAAATAATATAATATTATAAACAAGACAATATAAAAAGATCATATATGATATCATAAATATGGAAATGGTTCTGATATGATTTAATAACATTTTTTAAACCACTATACATGGGGTTAATGAACCTGAAACTAAATTAATATATATGGTAAGGACTAATTTCACAATATCACTATTATTCAAAAAAATTTATACATATGTATATACAAAAAAATATTTATAAATATTTTACATTTTTTATATAAATGTTTTCAAAAAGATTTTTTATATTATCTTATATATGTTTAAATTCATTTTACCCAATTTTACTTTTTATTAAGTTATTGGTAAGTAATATTTTGTTCATTATCCAATAAGGTACATTGTAACTCTTTTTATGGAAGGAATGTTTTTTAACTTATGTGGTGTGAATATATATTTCCATAATCATGACTCCATAACATGTAATATTTTCCATTTAAATATTACAAAGTTCTTTTAAGATAATTTTTATTCAATGCATGATATTTTAAAAAACTTATTTCAATGTAAAATAGTGGTATTTCCATCATGAAATGTTTAGTGATTTATATAGTATTTTAATATATATCAACATAATTTTGGATCTTATGGTTGATTGAGGTTGATATATTATCATACCATCTACCATATTTTATTGAAGGGTTTATGATCATTTTGTATATAGATGTTCTATTTTAATACAATTCATTGTTTATGGTAAAAGTATTCACATTTT
This sequence comes from Viscum album, assembly GCA_963277665.1. Classification (NCBI taxonomy): domain Eukaryota; kingdom Viridiplantae; phylum Streptophyta; class Magnoliopsida; order Santalales; family Viscaceae; genus Viscum; species Viscum album. The sequence continues at coordinate 788,101,096 of OY728148.1, forward strand.
GTGTTCTAGTCATTCAACATGAATGATTATGTTAAGTATATTTCACCCTTTTCGTATGAGGAATGAATTGAACATATTATCTGATGAGTGGTGCCACTATAGCCCCATGATGCATCAATTGGTCTGATGAAGCAAACCCGGTATGGACTCAATTGAGGACTTTCCTATTTATTTTTTCATATTAATTTGGATGAGGCCTTAATCATTTGTTTTCATATGTCTTGGATGAGGCCATCAAACTATGTTTTTTGTGTACATCATTATGAATTACATATCATGTAGTTAGTTATTGATATTCCATAAAATTATTTGACTAGTAGAATATCCATGGTAATTTTTTATACAACATGTTATTATTTTTATGGTATTACTTAATCTTTCCTTATTATGCTTAAGATATATTTAGATAACATGATATTTAGTTATTCACATTTCCATAATATTTATATTTATTGATTTATAGTATATTATAATGTATTTTTACACTTACTGATCATCTGATCACACCCCTTTCTTATGTTTTATTTTTCCTTGGATTCTAAGATAGCTATTGTGAATGACATGCAAGGTAAATCTAACACAATAGTGGGGTTGTACAAGGATTTTTTATGTTGTGTTTTATGTTTCTAATTGTGATGTAAGGATCATGTATGCAATCTAGATTCCAAAACTACTAAACTGATCAGTATTTTGAGATTCAAATATTGTATTTATGCTAATGTAATAAAGAAAGGAATCAGAACTAGTGTAGTAGGTTTGGGGTAGTTACTTAAGGTATGGAAACTATAGATTTATATTGATTCCACTTGGTCATACTAATTCCCCGACTATCATCATAGATTTAATAAATAGACTCTCTAAAAATTACATTAATAATTTTTTTTGTCTTTATAAATGATATTATTATACATTACAAGATTAAGGTAGAGCTCAATGATTTTTTGAAGATTATTCTAAAGACCCTAAGGAAGGATAAGTTGCATGAAAACATTTACATGTATGAATTTTTTGATATATAAAAAATTCATTTTTGGTCATATAATCTAATGTGTGGGTATGTTGGACTATTCATTAATACAGTCACCATGTTAATACAGTCACCATGTTAACAATGAAGGATATATTTTTCTATTGGATAGATGAATGTAAATATACTTTATAGAACATAAGGTAAGGGGTTTTAAGGATCATGTATATACATAATTCTATAGTGGATAAGGGTTTGTGATCATTAGGGATAGGTTAACAAAAGATTGGGATGATTCATTATATAAAATAATATATTGATATTTTAATCCTAATTTTAATTAAAATATCCTAATAAAATTACCAAAATCCAGATTTGGTTGTGGTTACGATAATTTTTCATTGAAGATATGAAGGAATTATATTTTTTTTTGAAAAGTGTTATAAATATTAAAATTATAAAGTATTAAATTATACATTCAGTCAAAAAGATTTTAATATGTTCTGGAGACGATCTTTGGATTTTATTTAGGATTTTGAATTTTCAATGCATTACCACCATAGGAATGTCAAAAGGTGATAGATTATCTAATTTGAGAGTATCGTGCTATATTATCTATTGTGGGGGTTATAAAAGATCCAATGATTATGGATCTCTAATGGATGGATCTAGAAATATTTATGGGGATAAATGTTATCTTCCTCAAATTAATATTCAACTATATATCAAAGTAATGATAAAAGAGGCATAAAAGGATGATATAGACTTTGAATGGATCGTTAGAAATGGACCTAAGATCTACTTTGATTTTTTTTGGAATGAAAAGTTTTAGGAACCATGTTTACATAATATTCATGCCAGACATGAAGAAAGATATATTAGATGAATATCATAGTTCATAAGTTTCTATTCTTCATAGAAGTTCAAATATTTATAGTGATACAAAATAATATTTATGGTGGGATAACATAAAGTGGTATATTCCAATGTATGTATATTAAGACCTAGTATGTTAATTTGTTATGGATTTGAGATAAAATCCTATTGGAATTTTACAACCATTATCGATACCTGAATGGAAATGGGAAAACAACATTGTGGATTTCATCACGAGACACCCCAAAACATATATAGGGAATAATATGATTCAGGTTATAATTTATAGTATTATGAATTCAGAAGAAATCATTACTATAATTTAATATTTATCTCTTCACTATGTTTCTAAGATACACATTAAATAATTGGTAAGGTTACATGGATTATCATATTTTATTTTATTTGTTTAAGTTCTGAGGTTTTCCTTGAATTTCAAGTAAATCCTTTAGTATTTTGTAGATTAAAATTATTATTTTTGTATTAATTGGAATCCTAATATATATGGATAATTTTATAGTACCATTAAAACCCTATAGGATATTTTGAGATACTTATTTTTGGGTATCAATGGTTTTTGGTATTCTCACTTTTCTTTTTTGGAATTTTCTTATAATAATAGATTTCACTAAAGAATTAATATATCTCTTTAGGAATGTAAATAATGTAATTGTGAAGAACTATTGTATCACCCCAAGTAAGTAATGAATAATATATATTTTTATCTATTCCTATTAATGAATTACATAGTGTTTTAGAGGCTTAAAATGAAAATAAATCCAATCTTAAGCATGAAATACACTAATATTTTTAAAAGATTGTTTTACTGCCTTTTTATAGAAAACCATCTTTAAATCTATATTTTGACAATTTTACAAGCTATTTTTGTCAAAATAAACTTATTATTTATGATTGGGACATCAAAATTTACTTTGTGTGAATTTTTGGTATTTTGCCGATAAAGTTCATTTTTTAATGAATAGTGAAAAAATGTTGTATTTTAAGTCAAAAACTCTTTTTAATCTAATTTATTTATATGATTAGATTATATTTTTAATTGGGTTTAAAGTGAAATTAGAATATATTTTTACCATTTAATCCCATGGTGGTCATTGGAATCAATTTCACTTTAAAATTGGACTTAAACTAGTGTCAATCTTTTGATACTTATTGTTTCATAAAAACACGCTATTTGTCATGACAACGGGAATTAATTATTAAATTAATTAATTTGACTTATATGATTTGAATTTGGTAAAATATAAATCATTTTTGAATTCGGAATATCAAATATAGCTTAGAGTGAATTTTTGGTATTTTTCTGAAAAACATTAATTTTTAATGAATAGTGAAACCACAAAGTGGTGGTTACAAAATTTGATTTTTCGTTTAAATGGGACTTTACCACTTCTGTGATTTGAATTTAAAAAATCCAATTTAAATGATTTTAATTGTCAAGTAAAATGTGGTTCAATGGGATGAAAATAAATTTTGATGAAAAGTACCTTTTATGTTTTATTAAATCTCGATTAAAGGTAATTAGTGTGATTTAAGGTAAAAATAATATTATAATAAAATGAAAATATCTTGAAACATGTCCTAAACCTATTGGATGAGTTATGGCCGACCAAGACAACCCGTGGGTCGATTTTGGGTACCCCATGGAGCAACTTGGGTATGACAATGACATTTATGCCTTTTATTTAAAGTTAATAGAAAAATGACACAAACATGAGATGTTTTACTAAAACAATTTTTACATGGGGTTATACAAGTCATATTTTTTAATATAAATATTCATTAGAAATATAAAATGATTTCCTACATCATAGTATTTTTTATATAATTTTTATACATTAAATAAATTACATTCTCTATGACATCATGATGATGCAGCAATGACCTCATTATTTAACGATTTAAATAAAATGGAATGATAATGCAAAATCTAGGACCTAAACATGTAAAAAACCTATTGTATTGGTGGATTTCGAACCCTAATCACCTTATCCTCGACAAACATCAATTTGGGACCATTAAAATCCGAAAACCATTTGAAAATAAAGTAACATTTTATACTTTACCAAGAGTGCCCCTCCTCTCCTCTTATAAAAGGCCCCCACCTCTACCACCTTACCCACACCTCTCAAGCCTTTGGTTCAGCCAATCTCTGATCATTTTGTCTCTCCAAATCCCTTTCCTCATCCTAGAAGACTTAACTTAGGCAGGAAGATCTTCAATAAACCCTTTTGGTTCAAACCAAAGGGAGTTACCTGATTTTAAGGTAACATCTTCACTTGTGCTCTTTTGTTTTATTTTGCTTCTCCAACCCCCTAAACTATTTTTATTCATTTGTTTTGTAACAACTATAGTATCCTAAATATACTAGGATGTTTTGTATAATAAGTATTCGAGATACACTTACACACACCCTCATCTAATGGTTAAAGAACATACTGTTTCTGTGGATGGTGAATTTCTGCCTCACGAAACGATGATTGTTCAACACTCATATAACACCTTAAATGGTGGGAATTAAGATGTAACTATATTTATATATGATATATATTATGTTTATTTTTTCCTTATGCTTATGTATTTTTCATTTGTGGTATACCTTTATGGTTTCCATTGTGGGTAAACACGATAATTTTATTTTAGGAAGTGCGGACTACCACCCCCTCAAAGTGATTTGATTCGTTAATGCCATATGTGGGACGTATAAAGGATGGATTTAAAGTTATTATATATGATGTTATACTGGAATTATAATATACCACTATATCATTATTATTTCTTTCCATTAAAGTATAAGATAGAAATGAAAGTAGCGTTCATGCGTACGTACGACTTACCGTCTCCATGAACGGGGCATTTCATTTCTTATCCCCAAATGTAATGTACTATTATAAATACATGTATATAATGGATATATATGATGAATGATACATATAAATGATGAATATAATTCTGTAATTAAAATATACATACCTCTCATTTATTTTTAATTCCATTAATATGACATAGAAATGAAATTAGCGTTCATGCGTACGTACGGCTTACCGTCTCCATGAACGGTGAATTTCATTTCTTACCTCTAAATGATTATGTGATATTATAAATACATGTATATGCTAGATATATATGATATATATGATATCCAAATCAGGAATGTCATTCTGGATATAAAGAACCTTTGACCACACGAACAACATGTAATTGTATGGAGTCCACTTTCGACTTAAGAACCAAATATCGACAAAACAAACATTATTAACTTAAATGGTAAAATAATGTTTATAACATGGAAATAAGTGATATAAAAGGAATAATGAACTTGTAAAAGGTTCTTAAGAAAATTGAAATTAACTCAGGTTTATTATTCAGGACGTTAAAGAATGATCGAGTCAAGTCAGACCCGAGGTAAGGGACTTCGTCTCAGTCTCCTTTCATTGAGGCATATTTCGTTTTATACAAAACTTTATTTTATACGGTGTATAAACCCCTTTTACTTTTACTTTTATACAAAAGGAATATTTTTCTACGAAGAGTTTTACTAAAATACAAAAAGTAATGTTTCTTTTAACGTACGCGGTGACAACGACCTTTTCCGCCGCCGCGAGTATTATTTGGTCTTTGGCTTCGTCAACAAGCCGTAATGTTTTTAAAATAAAATAAATACCATATACTCTTTTATGTATTTTGGTATTGAAAATGGTTTTGATAAAGGATTCTATTATGTTAATATATTTAAATGATATATTGTGATTGAAATGTGGAAATGTTATCATTCCTTTATATTGGTTTTATGTTTTATGATTTTATATTGGTACTTGGACATTTGATGGGTGGTTACGTGATAAACCATATGATGGGTGGTGCTGTGAATACCAGGATGGGTGGTTACGTTATAACCTCCAATTCATTGGGTATGGAAGTCGGCCGTATGGATATTCCATTAAGTATGTATGGAAGTTGGCCGTATGGCTATTCCATTAAGTGATATGTGTGGAAGTCGACCGTATGATTATTCTACTTAAGTATGATTATGTCCCAAGTTACCTTTATATGTTATGTGATCTTTTTATGGGTTTTATGGTAATATTTTGGTTACAAAAGGGTAAGTAATGATCTTTTATCCAGTGAAGAGTTTTTACTACTTCATAAAGGTGAATAATATTACTTTGATAAAGTATACATGGTCTACTTGTTTTTTTGATAAAATAACAGTTTTTATTCCTTGTGTATCCTTTACTGAGATTTTTATGCTCACCCCAAGTTTTTTTTAAATGTTTTTCATAGGACTTAATGTGGAATAGGGTCAAGGATGGGATCAAGGGAATGTCATGCTATATAAAACATGGAACTAGACATGTTTCTTTTTAAGAGTTTTTTTATTCTATGGAAACTCAGTAGAAGTTTCTACATTGTAATCTTTTGAGATGTAACAGTTATGTCCAAATTCTCTAAAAATCTAAACCTGAAAATTTCCTCAATGTGAATTATTCATTTAATTCAATATTAAGTAATGTTTAAGGCTGGGGCCTTATAGTTGGTATCAAAGGTCGGTTTAGACAACTTTAGGAGTTAGAAAGTTGTTAAATTATAAGTTAATTTATGGTATGACTGAAATGATATAGCATTTAAAGATTACCATGTTGCTTCACCTAAGATATTTCTGTGTTCAGAATGGTTTTCTACAGAGGGAAAAAAGAAGCTATGTTGGGACGACATCAGGAGGAAGACAACCTTCCAAATCAGCAACCTGATATGGTCGGAATCAGAACTGAACAGTTTTTTGTAGTGATGGCACAGTTGACTCAGGCTATAAATGGTGGTGGTATCAATGCCCGAGATCATCCAGATAAACCGCAGAAGAACATGTTAGTGGTGGAACATTTCATGAGGCAACATCCCCCATCATTCAGAGGATCATTTGACCCTGTGCAAGCTGAAGGGTGGATAAAATAACTGGAAAAGATTTTTGATGTCATGGGGTGTTCAGAACATCAAAAGGTTAGTCTTGTTGTTTACCGTTTTGAAGGTGAAGCTGATCCGTGGTGGTCGATGGTGAAAAATATCAGGGATAGTGATGAGATTGAGGATCTTCACTAGGATGAATTCAAAGGTATGTTTCTTGAGAAATATTTTCCTAAGGTGGTTCGTCTTAGGATGGAAAAACAGTTCCTAGAGTTGAGGAAGGAGTATTATTCAGTGGCTGCTTATGAAGCAAAGTTCACTTGATTGGAAAGGTATGATCCAAACTTCATACAAGATCTTGATAGTAAAATAAACCGTTTTTACTTAGGGTTAAAGACAAAGTATCGAAGGGATTTAGCTTCTCGTGAGTTCAAAAGTTATGAAAAACTTGTTCGATGTGCGGAGAAGGTGGAAATGGAGTTTTCCGATGATCAGGTGTTCTATGACAAACAACAGAATAAGAGGTCCAGTTGGCAGGCAAAGGGGAAGAATTCATCAAAGAAGCAAAAAGGTAAGAAAACCAAATATCCATCCTGTGAGAAGTGTGGTAAAATGCATCCTGGAGAATGTTTATCCAAGTCTGGTAAGTGCTTTCGGTGTGGTACGTCTGGTCATATTGCTCGTAACTCTAAGGAATATGATCAAGAAGGCAATGAAAAGCCATCGGTAAGATGTTTTAAGTGTAATGAAATGGGTCATTATGCAAATGAGTGTCAAACGAAGAACTCGACTGGGGGAAATCATCCAGACTACAAGCAGAAAGGGGTCGTGAAATCCTTTTCAACAACTTCAGCAGATGTTGGGCCATCGAATGAAGTGGTATCCGGTACACTGTTTGTTTGTTCAGATTATGCCAATGTGTTGTTTGATTCAGGGTCTACACACTCTTTAATTTCTAAGAAGTTTTCTAGTAAATTGAAAATTCCATCTCGAGATATGAATCCTGAACTTATGGTAAAAACTCCTGGAGGGAACGTTGAGACAAAAAGGAATTATAAGAACCTTCATATCCTTGTCTGTGGAAAGAATCTACCAGCAAACCTTATTGTTTTGCCTCTAGTAGAGTTTTATGTTATTTTGGGCATGGATTGGCTTTCTGTTTATCATGCTAAGATTGACTGCAGAGCTAAAATGGTTTCTTTTCAGAAAGATTTTCAGTTTGTGTACAAGAATGAACCCTTGATTTTGATAACATATCAGGAAGTTGAGAAACTAGTAAAAGAAGGAAATGAATTTTACCTTGCACATATTGTTGAAAATAAAGGAACTATTCAGATTAATGATGTTCCAGTGGTAAATGAGTATCTTGATGTTTTTCCTGATGAGTTTCCTAGTATTATTCATGATGAGGAAGTTGAATTTACTGTTGACTGAGTTCTTGATTCTAAGCCAATTTCAAAACCCCCTTATCGAATGGCTCAAGTTGAACTTTTAGAGTTAAAGAAGCAATTTCAGGAGTTATTAGATAAAGGTTTCATTCGACCTAGCACATCACCATGGGGTGCTCTTGTCTTGTTTGTTAAAAAGAAAGATGGCTCAATGAGATTTTTCATTGATTATAGAGCCTTGAATAATATTACTATTAAGAACAAGTATCCTTTGCCTCATATCGATGATTTGTTCGATCAGCTCCAGGGAGCTCAGTATTTTTTGAAGATTGACTTGTGGTTGGGGTACCATCAGTTGAAAGTAAAATAAGTAGACGTTCTGAAGACTGCGTTCCGTACTAGATATGGCCATTATGAATTTGTAGTTATGCCTTTTGTGTTAACCAATGCACCTGCTGTATTCATGGACCTAATGAACAGAATTTTCCAGGAGTTCTTGGATAAGTGTGTGGTTGTTTTCATTGATGATATTTTGGTGTTTTCTAAAAGTAAAGAGGAGCATGAAAGTCATTTAAGGGTTATCTTTCAAACCTTAAAAGAAAAAAAACTATATGGAAAATTCAGAAAGTGTGAGTTTTGGTTACAAAAAATTTCTTTCCTGGGTTACATTGTTTCAAAAGATGGCATAACTGTTGATCCTGCTAAAACAAAAGTTGTTGAAGAATGGCCAAGACCCACAAATGTAACGGATATCCGTAGTTTTCTTGGTTTGTCAGGTTACTACCGAAGGTTTGTTGAAAATTCTTCACGGTTATCTAGTCCAATGACTAAGCTAACACGTAAGGGTGTCAAGTTCATCTGGACAAAAGAATGTGATGATTCTTTTCAGGAGTTGAAAAGAAGATTGGTGAATGCTCCAGTTTTGGCACTTCCTTCTAGGAATGGTGAGTTTGTTATATACAGTGATGCTTCGTTGAAGGGACATCACTGTGTCCTTATGCATAATGATCAGGTAATTGCTTATGCTTCACGTTAGTTGAAAACTCATGAGGTAAATTACCCTACACATGATTTGGAATTAGCTACTGTTGTTTTTGCTTTAAAAATTTGGAGGCATCATTTGTATGGAGTAAAGTGTGAAATATATACTGATCACAAAAGTTTAAAGTATATATTCACTCAAAAAGAATTGAACATGAGAAAGAGGAGATGGCTGGAATTAATCAAGGATTATGATTGTACAATTCACTACCATCTGGGAAAAGAAAATAAAGTGGCCGATGCTTTGAGTCGAAAAAGTAATGCTTAATTAACCATGCTACGTTTGGAACGAGATCCTTTGGTTTTTGATTTGATGAACTTTGGCATAGAAGTTGTTGGTTCAGGAAGTTCTTCTATTTTGTTTCAGTTATCAGTGAGATCATCCCTATCAAACAGAATCAAGCAAGCATAGAAGCAAGACAGTGAGTTGCAGAAAAATGTAGAGCTGGTTCAGAAGGGTAAGTTTCCTGAATTCAACATTAATAATGATCGTGTTTTGAGGTTTGGGAAGAGATTATGTGTCCCTGGTGATTCATAGTTGAAGAATGAGTTGTTATGTGAGGCTCATAGTTCACCATTTTAAGTTCATCCTGAAAGTACTAAGATGTACAGAGATCTGCGAGAGTATTACTGGTGGGATGGAATGAAAAGGGATATTGCTGATTTTACTGTGAAGTGTTTAACTTGTCAGCAGTTAAAAGTATAGTGACAGTTACCGAAAGGGAAGTTTCAGCCTTTACCAGTTCCAGAGTGGAAATGGAAAAACATATCCATGGACTTTGTTGTGGGATTACCGAGGACATCTCAAGGTAATAATGTAATCTGGGTTATTATTGATCTCTTGACTAAATCTTCTCATTTCCTTGCTATACGAGATAATTTTTCACTAGATCAACTTTCCCATTTGTATCTTAAAGAGATAGTCAGGTTACATGGATTTCTTCTCTCCATTGTGTCCGATCGTGATCCTAGGTTTACTTTTAACTTTTGGAAGGGCCTTCAGAAGTCGTTGGGTACTGAATTAAATTTTAGTATAGCTTTTCATCCTCAATCGGATGGGTAGTCAGAACGAATAATTCAGACCTTGGAGGATATTCTATGAGCTTGTTCGATGAATTATCAGGGAAGTTTGGACCAATATCTTTCTTTGGTTGAGTTTTCTTATAATAACAGTTTTCATTCTAGTATACAGATGGCACCATTTGAGGCATTATATGGGAAGAGGTGTCGAACTCCAGCATTTTGGGATGAGGTGGGTGAAAGGAAGCTGGTGGGACCAGAATTGGTAGAAGAGATGGCATAAAAAGTTTAGTTGATTCAGAAACACATGAGAACAGCTCAGAGAAGACAGAAAAGTTATGCAGATAACCGGAGGAAGGATCTATCTTTTGAGGTAGGTGATCATGTTTTTCTCAAGGTTTCTCCATGGAAAATTGTGATGCGATTTGGTAAGAAAGGAAAGCTGAGTCCAAGGTTTATTAGACCACATGAAATTTTGGAGAGAGTTGGATCAGTAGTATACATAGTGGCATTACCTCCGAGTTTATCTTAGGTACACATTGTTTTTCATGTTTCGATGCTGAGAAAGTATATGCCAGATCCATCTCATGTTTTGAGTCCATAGGTAGATCAGATGGAAGAGAACCTATTTTATGAGGAACAAATGGTCCAGATTCTTGACCACAGGGAGTAGGTGTTACGGAATAAGGTGATTCATCAGGTAAAGGTTTTGTGGAAAAACCACATGATTAAAGAGGAAACATGGGAATATGAAAATGCAATGAGGGATAAATATCCCCACTTATTCGATAAGTAAATAAATTGCGGGGACGAAATTTTCTAAAGGGGGTAAGGATGTAAGATCCCAAGTAAGTAATGAATAATAGATATTTTTATCTATGCGTATTAATGAATTAGATAGTGTTTTAGAGGCTTAAAATGAAAATAAATCCAATCATAAGCATGAAATACACTAATATTTTTAAAAGATTGTTTTACTGCCTTTTTATGGAAAACCATCTTTAAATATATCTTTTGACAATTTTATAAGCTATGTTTGTCAAAATAAACTTATTCTTTATGATTGGGACATCAAAATTTACTTTTTGTGAATTTTTGGTATTTTTCCGATAAATTTCATTTTTAATGAATAGTGAAAAAATGTTGTATTTTAAGTCAAAAACTCTTTTTAATCTTATTTATTTATATGATTATATTATCTTTTTAATTGGTTTTAAATTTAAATTAGAATATATTTTTACCATATAATCCAATGGTGGTCATTGGAATCAATTTCACTTTGAAATTGGACTTAAACTAGTGTCAATCTTTTGATACTTATTGTTTCATAAAAACACGCTATTTGTCATGACAGTGAGAATTAATTATTAAATTAATTAACATGACTTATATTATTTGAATTTGGTAAAATAGAAATCTTTTTTGAATTTGGAATATCAAATATATCTTAGAGTGAATTTTTGGTATTTTTTTGAAAAACTTTAATTTTTGATGAATAGTGAAACCACAAAGTGGTGGTTACAAAATTTGATTTTTCGTTTAAATGGGACTTTACCACTTATGTGATTTGAATTTCAAAAATCAAATTTAAATGATTTTAATTGTTACATAAAATGTGGTTCAATGGGATGAAAATAATTTTTGATGAAAAGTACCTTTTATGTTTTATTAATCGCGATTAAAGGTAATTAGTGTGATTTAAGGTAAAAATGATATTATAATAAAATTAAAATATCTTGACACATGTACTAACCCTATTGGATGAGTTATGGCCGACCAAGACAACCCATGGGTCGATTTTGGGTACCCCATGGAGCAACTTGGGTATGATAATGACATTTATGCCTTTTATTTAAAGTTAAATGAAAAATGACACAAACATGAGATGTTTTACTAAAAGAATTTTTACATGGGGTTATACAAGTCATATTTTTGAATATAAATATTCATTAGAAAGCTAAAAATATTTCCAACATCAGAGTAGTTTTCCTATAATTTTTATACATTAAATAAATAGAATTATTTATGACATCATGATGATGCAGCGATGACCTCATTATTTAACGATTTAAATAAAATGGAATGATAATGAAAAATCTAAGACCTAAACATGTCAAAAACCTATTGGATGGGTTTATTTCAAACCCTAATCACCTTATCCTCGAAACACATCAATTTGGGACCATTACAATCTGAAAACCATTTGAAAATAAAGTAACATTTTATACTTTACCAAGAGTGCCCCTCCTCTCCTATTATAAAAGGCCCCCACCTCTACCACCTTACCCACACCTCTCAAGCCTTTGGTTCGGCCAATATCTGATCATTTTGTCTCTACACATCCCTCCCCTCATCCTATAAGCCTTAACTTAGGCATTAAGCTCTTCAAGAAACCCTTTTGGTTCAAACCAAAGGGACTTACCCGATTTTAAGGTAACGTCTTCACTTGTGCTCTTTTGTTTTATTTTGCTTCTCCAACCCCCTAAAATATTTTTATTCATTTCTTTTGTAACAACTCGAATATCTTCAATATACTAGTATGTTTTTATAATAAGTATTTGAGCTACACTTACACACACCATCATCTAATGGTTAAAGAACATACTGTTTCTGTGGATGGTCAATTTCTGGCTCACAAAACGATGATTGTTCAACACTCATATAACACCTTGAAAGGTGACCATTAGGATTTAAATCTATTTATATATGATATATATTATGTTTATGTTTTCCTTATGCATCTATATTTTTCATTTGTGGTATACCTTTATGGTTTCCATTGTGGGTAAACACGATAATTTCATTTTAGGAAGTGCGGACTACTGCCCCCTCAAAGTGATTTGATTCGTTAATGCCATATGTGGGACGTATCAAGGATGGATTTAAAGTTATTATATATGATGTTATACTGGAATTATAATATACCTCTATATAATTATTATTTCTTTCCATTAAAGTATAAGATAGAAATGAAAGTAGCGTTCATGCGTACGTACGGCTTACCGTCTCCATGAACGGTGCATTTCATATCTTATCCCCAAATGTAATGTACTATTATAAGTACATGTATATAATGGATATATATTATGAATGATACATCTAAATGATTAATATAATTCTGAATTAAAATACACATACCTCTCAGTTAGTTTTAATTCCATTAATATGACAAAGAAATGAAAGTAGCATTCATGCGTACGTATGGCTTACCGTCTCCATGAACGGTGAATTTCATTTCTTACCTCTAAATGATTATGTGATATTATAAATACATGTATATGCTAGATATATATGATATATATGATATCCAAATCAGGAATGTCATTCTGGATATAAAGAACCTTTGACCACACGAACAACATGTAATTGTAAGGAGTCCACTTTCGACTTAAGAACCAAATATTGACCAAAAAAACATTATTAACTTAAATGGTTACATAATGTTTATAACATGGAAATAAGTGATATAAAAGGAATAATGAACTTGAAAAATGTTCTTAAGAAAATAGAAATTAACTCAGGTTTATTATTCAGGACGTTAAAGAACGATCGAGTCAAGTCGGACCCGAGGTAAGGGACTTCGTCTCAGTCTCCTTTCATTGAGGCATATTTCGTTTTTTACACAACTTTCTTTTATACGGTGTATAAAACCCTTTGAAATTTACTTTTATACAAAAGGAATCTTTTTCTAAGAAGCGTTTTACTAAATGACAAAAAGGAATGTTTCTTTTAACGTACGCGGTGACAACGACCTTTTCCGCCGCCATGAGTATTATTTGGTCTTTGGCTTCCTCAACAAGCCGTAATGTTTTTAAAATGAAATAAATACCATATAATCTTTTATGTATTTTGGTATTGAGAATGGTTTTGATAAAAGATTCTATTATGTCAATATATTTAAATTATATATTGTGATTGAAATGTGGAAATGTTATCATTCCTTTATATTGGTTTTATGTTTTATGATTTTATATTGGTACTTGGACATTTGATGGGTGGTTACGTGATAAACCATATGACGGGTGTTGCCGTGAATACCAGGACGGGTGGTTACGTTATAACCTCCAATGCATTGGGTATGGAAGTCGGCCGTATGGCTATTCCATTAAGTATGTATGGAAGTTGGCCGTATGGCTATTCCATTAAGTGATATGTGTGGAAGTCGACCGTATGGTTATTCCACTCAAGTATGTTTATGTCCCAAGTTACCTTTATATATTATGTGATATATTTATGTGTTTTATGGTAATATTTTGGTTACAAAAGGGTAAGTAATGATCTTTTATTCAGTGAAGGGTTTTTACTACTTCATAAAGGTGAATAGTATTACTTTGATAAAGTATACATGGTCTACTTGTTGTTTTGATAAACTAACAGTTTTCATTCTTTGTGTATCCCTTACTGAGCTTTTTATGCTCACCCCAAGTTTTTTTAAATGTTTTTCACAGGACTTAATGTGGAATAGGGTCAAGGATGGGATCAAGGGAAAGTCATGATATATAAAACATGGAAGTAGACATGTTTCTTTTTAAGAGTTTTTTTATTCTATGGAAACTCAGTAGAAGTGTCTACTTTGTAATCTTTTGCGATGTAACAGTTTTGTGCTAATTCTCTAAAACTCTAAACCTGATAAGATCCTCAATGTGAATTATTCATTTAATTCAATATTAAGTAATGTTTAAGGCTGGGGCCTTATAGTTGGTATCAAAGGTTGGTTTAGACAACTTTAGAAGTTAGAAAATTGTTAAATTATAAGTTAATTTATGGTATGACTGAAATGATATAGCATTTAAATATTACCATTTTGCTTCTCCTAAGATATTTCTGTGTTTAGAATGGTTTTCCGCAGTGGAAACAAAGAAGCTATGTTGGGATGACATCAGGAGGAAGACAACCTTCCAAATCAGCAACCTGAGATGGTCATAATCGGAACTGAATAGTTTGTTGCAGTGATGGCACAGTTGACTCAGGATATAAATATTGGTGGTATCCATGCCCGAGATCAGCCAGATAAACCGCAGAGGAACATGTTAGTGGTGGAACATTTAATGAGGCAACATCCCCCATCACTCAGAGGATCATATGACCCCATGCAAGTTGAAAGGTGGATTAAAGCACTGGAAAAGATTTTTGATGTCTTGGGGTGTTCAGATCTTCAAAAGATTAGTCTTGCTGTTTACCGTTATTAAGGTGAAGCTGATCAGTGGAGGTCGATGGTGAAAAATATCAGGGATAGTGATGAGATTGAGGATCTTCATTGGGACGAATTCAAAGGTATTTTCTTGAGAAATATTTTCCTAAGGTGGTTCATCTTAGGATGGAAAAGCAGTTCCTAGAGTTGAGTTAGGAGGTTGATTCAGTGGCTGCATATGAAGAAAAGTTCAATCGATTGGCAATGTATGATCCAAACTTCATACGAGATCTTGATAGTAAAATAAACCGTTTTTACTCAGGGTTAAAGACAATGTATCGAAGGGCTTTAGCTTCTCGTGAGTTTAAAAGTTATGAAAAACTTGTTCGATTTGCGGAGAAGGTGGAAATGGAGTTTTCCGATGATCAGGTGTTCTATGAAAAACAACAGAATAAGAGGTCCAGTTGGAAGGCAAAGGGGAAGAATTCATCAAAGAAGCATGGAGGTAAGAAAAACAAATATCCATCCTATGAGAAGTGTGGTAAAATGCATCCTGGAGAATGTTTATCCAAGTATGGTATGTGCTTTCAGTGTGGTAAGTATGGTTATATTGCTCGTAACTGTAAGGAAGATGATCAAGCAGGCAATGAAAAGACAGTGGTAAGATTTTTTAAGTGTAATGAAATGGGTCATTATGCAAATGAGTGTCTAACGAAGAACTCGACTGGGGGAAAGCAGCCAGACTACAAGCAGAAAGGGGTGGTGAAATCCTTTGCAACAACTTCAGCAGATGTTGGGCCATCGAATGAAGTGGTATCAGGTACACTGTTTGTTTGTTCAGATTATGCCAATGTGTTGTTTGATTCAGGGTCTACACACTCTTTCATTTCTGAGAAGTTTTCTAGTAAATTGAAAATTCCATCTCAAGATATGAATCCTGAACTTATGGTAAAAACACCCGGTGGGAACGTCGAGACAAAAAGGAATTATAAGAACCTTCCTATCCTTGTCTGTGGAAAGAATCTACCAAAAAACCTTATTTTTTTGCCTCTAGTAGAGTTTGATGTTATTTTGGGAATGGATTGGATTTCTGTTTATCATGCTAAGATTGACTGCAGAGCTAAAATGGTTTCTTTTTAGAAAGATTTTCAGTTTGTGTACAAGAATAAACCCTTGATTTTGATAACATATCAGGAAGTTGAGAAACTAGTAAAAGAAGGAAATGAATGTTAACTTGCACATATTGTTGAAAATAAAGGAACTGTTCAGATTAATGATGTGCCAGTGGTAAATGAGTATCTTGATGTTTTTACTGATGAGTCGCCTGGTATTATTCATGATCGGTATGTTGAATTTACTGTTGACTTAGTTCCTGATTCTAATCCAATTTCAAAACCTCCTTATCGAATGGCTCAAGTTGAACTTTTAGAGTTAAAGAAGCAATTGCAGGAGTTATTAGATAAAGGTTTCATTCGACCTAGCATATCACCATGGGGTTCTCCTGTCTTGTTTTTTAAAAAGAAAGATGGCTCAATGAGACTTTGCATTGATTATAGAGCCTTGAATAATATTACTATTAAGAACAAGTATCCTTTCCCTCATATTGATGATTTGTTTGATCAGCTCTAGGGAGATCAGTATTTTTCGAAGATTGACTTGAGGTCGGGGTACCATCAGTTGAAAGTAAAAGAAGAAGATGTTCCGAAGACTGCGTTCCGTACTAGATATGGATATTATGAATTTGTAGTTATGCCTTTTTGGTTAACCAATGCACCTTCTGTATTCATGGACCTTATGAATAGAATTTTCCACGAGTTCTTGGATAAGTTTGTGGTTGTTTTCATTGATGATATTTTGGTGTTTTCTAAAAGTAAAGTGGAGCATGAAAGTCATTTAAGGGTTATCTTGCAAACCTTAAAAGAAAAGAGACTATATGGAAAATTCAGTAAGTGTGAGTTTTGGTTACAAAAAATTTATTTCCTGGGTCACATAGTTTCAAAAGATGGAACAATTGTTGATCCTGCTAAAACAAAAGTTGTTGAAAAATGGCCAAGACCCACAAATGGTACCGAGATCCGTAGTTTTCTTGGTTTGGTAGGTTACTACCGAATGTTTGTTGAAAATTTTTCACGGTTATCTAGTCCAATGACTAAGCTAACTCGTAAGGGTGTCAAGTTCATTTGGACAAAAGAATGTGATGATTCTTTTCAGGAGTTGAAAAGAAGAATGGTGAATGCTCCAGTTTTGGAACTTCCTTCTAGGAATGGTGAGTTTGTTATATACAGTGATTCTTCGTTGAAGGGACTTGGATGTGTCCTTATGCAGAATGATCAGGTAATTTCTTATGCTTCACGTCAGTTGAAAACTCATGAGGTAAATTACCCTACACATGATTTGGAATTAGCTGCTGTTGTTTTTTCTTTAAAAATTTGGAGGCATCATTTGAATGGAGTAAAGTGTGAAATATATACTGATCACAAAAGTTTAAAGTATATATTCACTCAGAAATAATTGAACATGAGATAGAGAATATGGCTGGAATTAATCAAGGATTATGATTGTACAATTCACTACCATCTGGGAAAAGCAAATAAAGTGGCCGATGCTTTGAGTAAAAAAAGTAATTCTTCATTAACCATGCTACGTTTGGAACGAGATCCTTTGGTTTTTGATTTGATGAACTTTGGCATAGAAGTTGTTGGTGCAAGAAGTTATTCTGTTTTGTTTCAGGTATCAGTGAGATCATCCCTATCAAACAGAATCAAGCAAGAACAGAAGCAAGACATTGAGTTGCAGAAAAAGGTAGAGCTGGTTCAGAAGGGTAAGTTTCCTGAATTCAACATTGATAATGATTGTGTTTTGAGGTTTGGGAAGAGGTTATGTGTCCCTGGTGATTCACAGTTGAAGAATGAGTTGTTATGTGAGGCTCATAGTTCCCCGTTTTCAGTTCCATCCTGGCAGTACTAAGATGTATAGAGATCTGCAGGAGTATTACTGGTGGGATGGAATGAAAATGGATATTGATGATTTTACTGTGAAGTGTTTGACTTGTCAGTAGGTTAAAGTAGAGCGGCAGTTACCGAAAGGGATGCTTCAGCCTTTACCAGTGCCAGAATGGAAATAGGAAAACATATCCATGGACTTTATTGTGGGATTACTGAGGATATCTTGAGGTAATAATGGAATCTGGGTTATTATTGATCTCTTGACTAAATCTGCTCATTTCCTTGCTATACGAGATACTTTTTCACTAGATCAACTTTCCCGTTTGTATCTTAAAGAGATAGTCAGGTTACATGGAGTTCCTCTCTCCATTGTGTCCAATCGTGATCCCAAGTTTACTTCTAACTTTTGGAAAGGCCTTCAGAAGTCGTTGGGTACTGAATTAAATTTTAGTACATCTTTTCATCCCCAATCGGATGGGCAGTCAGAACAAACAATTCAGACCTTGGAGGATATTCTACGAGATTGTTCGATGGATTATCAGGGAAGTTGGGATCAACATCTTTCTTTGGTTGAGTTTTCTTATAATAACAATTTTAATTCCAGTATACATATGACACCATTTGAGGCATTATATGGGAAGCGGTGTCGAACTCCAGCATTTTGGGATGAGGTGGGTGAAAGGAAGATGATGTGACCAGAATTGGTAGAAGAGATGGCAGAAAAAGTTCAGTTGATTCAGAAACACATGAGAACAGCTCAGAGTAGACAGAAAAGTTATGCAGATAACTGGAGGAAGGATCTATCTTTTGAGGTAGGTGATCATGTTTTTCTCAAGGTTTCTCCATGGGAAAGTGTGATGCGATTTGGTAAGAAAGGAAAGCTGAGTCCAAGGTTCATTGGACCATATGAAATTCTGGAGAGAGTAGGATCAATTGCATACAGAGTGGCATTACCTCCAAGTTTATCTCAGGTACACAATGTTTTTCATGTTTCGATGCTGAGAAAGTATATGCCAGATCCATCTCATGTTTTGAGTCCAGAGGTAGTTCAGCTGGAAGAGAACCTATATTATGAGGAACAACCGGTCCAGATTCTTGACCACAAGGAGCAGGTGTTACAGAATTAGGTTATTTATCAGGTAAAGGTTTTGTGAAAAAACCACATGATTGAGGAGGCAACATGAGAATCTGAAAATTCAATGAGGGATAAATACCCCCACTTATTCGATAAGTAAATAAATTGCGGGGACACAATTTTCAAAAGGGGGGAAGGATGTAACATCCCAAAAAAGTAATGAATAATAGATATTTTTATATATGCCTATTAATGAATTAGATAGTGTTTTAGAGGCTTAAAATGAAAATAAATCCATCTTAAGCATGAAATACACTAATATTTTTAAAAGATTATTTTACTGCCTTTTTATGAAAAAACATCTTTAAATCTATCTTTTGAAAATTTTATAATCTATGTTTGTCAAAATAAACTTATTCTTTATGATTGGGACATCAAAATTTACTTTGTGTGAACTTTTGGTATTTTTCCAATATAGTTCATTTTTTAATGAATAGTGAAAAAATGTTGTATTTTAAGTCAAAACCTCTTTTTAATCTAATTTACTTATATGATTAGATTATCTTTTTAATTGGTTTTAAAGTAAAATTAGAATATATTTTTACCATTTAATCCAATGGTGGTCATTGGAATCAATTTCACTTTGAAATTGGACTTAAACTAGTGTCAATCTTTTGATACTTATTGTTTCATAAAAACACGCTATTTGTCATGACAGCAGGAATTAATTATTAAATTAATTAATGTGCATTATATGATTTTAATTTGGTAAAATAGAAATCATTTTTGAATTCGGAATATCAAATATATCTTAGAGTGAATTTTTGGTATTTTTCTGAAAAACTTTAATTTTTGATGAATAGTGAAACCACAAAGTGGTGGTTACAAAATTTGATTTTTCGTTTAAGTGGGAATTTACCACTTCTGTGATTTGAATTTCAAAAATCAAATTTAAATTATTTTAATTGTTATGTAAAATGTGGTTCAATGGGATGAAAATAATTTTTGATGAAAAGTACCTTTTATGTTTTATTAATCACGATTAAAGGTAATTAGTGTGATTTAAGGTAAAAATGATATTATAATAAAATGAAAATATCTTGACACATGTACTAACCCTATTGGATGAGTTATGACCCACCAAGACAACCCATGGGTCGATTTTGGGTACCCCATGGAGCCACTTGGGTATGATAATGACATTTATGCCTTTTATTTAAAGTTAAAAGAAAAATGACACAAACATGAGATGTTTTACTAAAACAATTTTACATGGGGTTATACAAGTCAGAGTTTTGAATATAAATATTAATTAGAAATCTAAAAATATTTCCTACATCATAGTATTTTTTTTATAATTTTTATACATTATCTAAATTAAATTCTTTATGACATCATGATGATGCAGCGACGACCTTATTATTTAACGATTTAAATAAAATAGAATGATAATGAAAAATCTCGGACCTACACATGTCAAAAAACTATTGGATGGGTGTAGTTATAACCTTAATCACCTGATCCTCGAAACAAATCAATGTGGGACCATTAAAATTCGAAAAACCATTTGAAAATAAAGTAACATTTTATACTTTACCAAGAGTGCCCCTCCTCTCCTCTTATAAAAGGCCCCCACCTCTACCACCTTACCCACACCTATCAAGCATTTGGTTCGGCCAATCTCTGATCATTTTATCTCTCAACATCCCTATACTCATCCTAGAATCCTTAACTTAGGAAGGAAGCTCTTCAAGAAACCCTTTTGGTTCAAACCAAAGGGAGCTACCCGATTTTAAGGTAACGTCTTCACCTGTGCTCTTTTGTTTTATTTTGCTTCTCCAACCCCCTAAAATCTTTTTATTCATTTCTTTTGTATCGAATCCAGTATCTTCAATATACTAGGATGTTGTTATAATAAGTATTAGAGCTACACTTACACACAACTTCATCTAATGGTTAAAGAACATACTGTTTCTGTGGATGGTGAATTTCTGCCTCACGAAACGATGATTGTTCAACACTCATATAACACCTTCATAGGTGGCCATTAAGATGTAACTCTATTTATATATGATATATATTGTGTTTATGTTTTCCTTATGCTTCTGTATTTTTCATTTGTGGTATAACTTTATGGTTTCCATTGTGGGTAAACACGATAATTTCATTTTAGGAAGTGCGGACTACCGCCCCCTCAAAGTGATTTGATTCGTTAATGCCATATGTGGGACATATAAAGGATGGATTTAAAGTTATTATATATGATGTTATACTGGAATTATAATATACCTCTATATCATTATTATTTCTATCCATTAACGTATAATATAGAAATGAAAGTAGCGTTCATGCGTACGTACGACTTACCGTCTCCATGAACGGTGCATTTCATTTCTTATCCCAAAATGTAATGTACTATTATAAGTACATGTATATAATGGATATATATGATGAATGATACATCTAAATGATGAATATAATTCTGGAATTAAAATATACATACCTCTCATTATTTTTAATTCCATTAATATGACATAGAAATGAAAGTAGCGTTCATGCGTACGTACGGCTTACCGTCTCCATGAACAGTGAATTTCATTTCATACCTCTAAATGATTATTTGATATTATAAATACATGTATATGATAGATATATATGATATATATGATATCAAAATCAGGAATGTCATTCTGGATATAAAGAACCTTTGACCACACGAACAAAATGTAATTGTAAGGAGTCCACTTTCGACTTAAGAACCAAATATCGACAAAACAAACATTATTAACTTAAATGGTTACATAATGATTATAACATGGAAATAAGTGATATAAAAGGAATAATGAACTTGAAAAAGTTTCTTAAGAAAATATAAATTAACTTTGGTTTATTATTCAGGATGTTAAAGAACGATCGAGTCAAGTCGGACCCGAGGTAAGGGACTTCGTCTCAATCTCCTTTCATTGAGGCATATTTCGTTTTATACACAACTTTATTTTATACGGTGTATAAACCCCTTTGACTTTTACTTTTATAAAAAAGGAATCTTTTTCTATGAAGCGTTTTACTAAACGACAAAAAGGAATGCTTCTTTTAACGTACGCGGTGAAAATGACCTTTTCCGCCACCGTGAGTATTATTTGGTCTTTGGCTTCCTCAACAAGCTGTAATGTTTTTAAAATAAAATAAATACCATATACTATTTTATGTATTTTGGTATTGAAAATGGTTTTGATAAATGATTCTATTATGCCAATATATTTAATTGATATATTGTGATTGAAATGTGGAAATGTTATCATTCTTTTATATTGGTTTTATGTTTTATGATTTTATATTGGTACTTGGACATTTGACGGGTGGTGCCATGAATACCAGGACGGGTGGTTACGTTATAACCTCCAATGCATTGGGTATGGAAGTCGGCCGTATGGCTATTCTATTAAGTGTGTATGGAAGTTGGCCGTATGGCTATTCCATTAAGTGATATGTGTGGATGTCGACCATATGGTTATTCCACTTAAGTATGTTTATGTCCCAAGTTACCTTTATATGTTATGTGATCTTTTTATGGGTTTTATGGTAGTCTTTTGGTTATAAAAGGGTAAGTAATGATCTTTTATTCAGTGAAGAGTTTTTACTACTTCATAAAGGTGAATAATATTACTTTGATAAAGTATACATGGTCTACTTGTTGTTTTGATAAACTAACAGTTTTCATTCTTTGTGTATCCCTTACTAAGCTTTCTATGCTCACCCCAAGTTTTTTTAAATGTTTTTCACAGGACTTAATGTGGAATAGGGTCAAGTATGGGATCAAGGGAAAGTCATGCTATATAAAACATGGAACTAGACATGTTTCTTTTTAAGAGTTTTTTTATTCTATGGAAACTCAGTAGAAGTGTCTACTTTGTAATCTTTTGAGATGTAACATTTATGTACTAATTCTCTAAAACTCTAAACCTGAAAAGATCCTCAATGTGAATTATTCATTTAATTCAATGTTAAGTAATGTTTAAGGCCAGGTCCTTATAACTATTACATTTTTGGGTGATTTGGTGAATAAAATCTATTGGTAATAGATTTATCTAAATAAATTTTATTTATGATTAGAGCCATCTAGATGCACATATGAGTATCTCAAAGACGGTTGAAAAGTTATGATGAAAAGCATTAGTGATATTGAGAGTATGGTGTTAGTGAAAAAGAATTACTGTGGATTTCATTAAGAAATAAGTTTATGAGATTTAGAATGAATGGAAATATAATCCCTATGATTATTATCTGCTTTGATATTCTTGATTGAGTAGAGATGGAAGCTTACCACTTGGAACATCTACAAAACCTCTCTAAAGATCACAATATTTTACACATATCTATACCGAGGAAGTATATACCCAACATATCACATGTAATAAAATCATAGGTCATACTGTTAGAGTAGTATCTCTCTTATGAGGAATAACAAGTGACAATTTTCGATCATTCAGAGAGAGTGATATGAAACAAGACTACTCACGTGGTCACAGTTTTTTGGTGATATCATAAAATTGAAGAAGATACATGGGAACTCTAAATATGATAAGACAATTATATTTTTATTTTTTTGTTTCATAGTTATGTAATTTAAAGGAAAAATTTTATTTTTGTGGGGGTAGTATGTAACACCCTAATATTTTATGATATATTTATTCTTAGTTAAATTTCATCTCTTCAATAGCATGTGATATGTGAAACCCCATGTCTAAATTAATAATCATACCAATATAAACTAGTAGTTAATTAAGGGGTGTGAATAAAAAAACATTTTAATAATATTTATAAGGGTTTTATATAATGTTTATATATTGATAAATAAGTAGTCAATATTTATTAAAGTATTTAATTGCTTTAAAAATACATTTTTACACAAAACAGATTTTTTTGTGAGAAAATAAAATAACTAATTTATTATAATTTTAGAAACTTTATTTGGAAAAATGAACTTAATGTTTTAAATAATCATGTCAAAATTATCTTAGAGTGAAATTTTTATATCCTTCTCAAAATATTGATTTTTTTTCAAATATTAAAAAATAATGAGTTTATTGAATATTATATTTATGATTCAAGAATATTAAAATTTACATTTTTTTAATTGATTTTAATGTTTCATTTTTTCATTTATATAATAAATTTAAGGTAATTTAAATTAATTTTATATTATATTTTGGTATTATAACTTTTTATAATTAGGGATTCTTTTTTCCTAGAAATCCACTTTTTGTCATGTTTTATTGGCTTAATTTTATATAAAATTCAACCACAAAAATGGGAAAAAATTAATATAATTGATAATATATTTGGAATAATAATATATAATACAATTTAATATGTAAAACATAAATTTTGGTATTTTTAATAGTAACTATAACTATATTTTTCACCTTAGTAAAAGATATAAAATTGGGTTAAAACAATGTGGTGAAACAGTAATTTAACCCTAAAACATAATTTTATCTTATTGGATGGGTTTTTTACACCTAAGGTACCCTTTGGTGTTAAATAATTTATTTTCAATCATTATGTTGAATTTGATAGTCCAAAAATTACTTTTATAAAGAAATGTTATATTCAAATTTATAACTATTTTTGAGTCATTTCATTTAATGGCATGGCTTGAAGATTATATTCTATTTTTTATTTCAATAAATTTATAAAAACCTTGATTAAAATTAAAAAAAATCTTTTCATTAGGTTTATTTCTTTATTTCATGGTAAAATTATTTTTACTCATAAATTAGAATATTTTCTAAATTTTTTTTTTCTGTGTTTTGTATTCCTATATTAAAAGTAATTTCTTCCATATGTAGAAGTTAAATAATGTAAAATAGATTAAAAATTCATAATATTCATGTAATTTTTTTATAAGTTCATTTTATTTTTTGTTCATATATTTACATTATCCCGGTAAAAAGTTATCTTATCTTGGTTTAGGTTAAAAATGGTTTAAATTAGTTTAACTAGAAGAAAAAGTTCCAAATATTCCCAAGACATTACCTAATGTTATTGGTTGATATTATTTCAACCTTATAACATATTATATTCAAATGTTTTTCCTTGGTGCCACATGATACTATCATTATTTATATATATATGATTTAATCCTTTATGTAATTCCAAATGTGTCATTTCCCTCCCCTATAAATGTATAACACCTCTCCTCCCATATTCAACCTTAATAATTACTATTCCAAGGTAATAAATTATATAATTAGATCCTATAATCCATCCCAATATCCTATAGCTTCTTTTATTTCCAAAATACGATACATTCAAGGCTTAAGGTGTGAGCCAAAAGAAGTTTCACAAGAGAGATGCATAACTCTTAACCGGGTACTGAAAAATTTATACCCCATATATATTTATTGTATATATTATAAAATAAATAATTTAATATAATAAAAATAGGAAATTTTAATTATAATTATCTAACAACAATTATCCACCATGTTTTCATCCTACTGAAAATGAAAGCATCGCTCGTGTGTGTCTGTGTATGACTTGTCGTATCCACGCATCGATGTACTTAATTTTTCATCATTATTTTTAATGTGTGGTTATAAAGATAGAAATAATGTTTATTTATTATATATATGATATTTGTTTTTATGATAAAATAGTATTTATCTTTCTTTCAACTTTTTCGTTAGAAATTGAAACCAACATTCATTTATATATACAACATATAGTCTCCATGAAAGATGTAAATTATTTTTCTATATTTTACTTTTATAGATGATTAGAAATATATATATAATTTTTATATAAAAAATTTATATCATGATTAATATTATGGATATAATGGAAATATAATCAATCTCAAAGCATAGAGACTATCAAACCAAAAAAATGAGTAGAAAATGAAGCAGTTATCAACAAAAACTATGATTTTAAAAACAAATTGTTTATAAACATATGATAATATTTTAAAAGTAAATAATAAATTTCATTATATATATAATTATGTTAAAATAATATATTTATAATAAATATATTTTTATTATATAGTATTTTCAAACACATAAAAAAAATTAAAAAACATATTGTTTTGGATTAATGATTTAATCTTATTTTAATTGGGATGGTTTATGTTTGAATTATTATTTAATGGAATTATATGATCCTTTAACGATGAATCAAAATCATTTTATTCTCCTCAATTTACTTACAGATAAAACATATTTTCCATTCTTTTTCTTCATTTTATGTACTCAAGAGACCGAAAGAATGTTTCTAGGGAAGTACAATTGCATTTATACCTTTAGAAATTGTTTTCCTATGTCTTTGTATACAATAAAATATTATCAAGTAAATTATTGAAATTCTGGTATGATTATTTTAAATAAATTTTAATGATGATTGAATTTTGTAAAAAAAACTACAAGTAATATTCTTTTCATTTTCAAAACAAGATACATGTTATCTTTTTAAAAGAAGTCTGAATGGAATGATTTCTTTTAACTTATACATCTTGAAAAATTTTTTCCACCATCCTGAACACTTATTAATTTCAGTTATCCTACGAATATTTCAATGTTTTTTTAAATAATTTATTTTCATTAATATTTGGAAAATATTAGATTTTAAATAGGTTATTTCAAAGTGATAAGAGAGTTTTCCCCAAGAAATGTTCCAAGTGATCATTTAATGGAAGTTTTAATCTATGATTACATCCCTGGATGTCACATAAGATATACTGAGGATATGAATGAATGGTACAATCATTATTCATTCTGTGGATGGTTTATTATTATAAGGATTATTTTTTATGAAACCGGATTATTTTCTATGGGTTATGCTATGATTAAATTATGAAATAACTTGTAGAAATATAGATTTCCTAATCAGTTATTTAACTTTTAATGTCAGTTTTGAATATAATTTTATACAGTATACATAGTAAATCAAAAATTTCAACATTGGTTTTAATAAAAAATAATTCTAAATATTAACTAAAAATTTTATTTATGGGTTTTTTCAAGTCAGTTTATTATAAATTGGTGATGAAAATAAATTTTCATGTTTGTTTTAATGTAATAGTGACTTAAAAAATATATCAAGGATATTTTTAGGTTTGTTTTTTAGTAAAATAGATTATGATTTTTTTAATTTTAACATCAAAAAAACCTTGAATATTTTCAACATCTGATTTTCATGAAAACCAACATTGAAAAACACATTCGTTGGTGGTTATTACATAAAACTGAAATTTAAATTCTAAATCAAAATTTTTTATCGAAAATTTAATGATGTTTTTATGTAATAATTGATGTTAAAATTGTTTTTTAATGTATGTTATTATATAAAAAATACATCAAATGTCCACCTTGAAGAATCACTAATAAATTCAACATAAATTTTATTAGATAACTGACATTGAGAGTCCCAACAATTATGTTCTACAATAATTATTAACAAAACCAAAGTAGAAACATTAATTAAAAAACATAAATTATTAGGTGACTAAAAATATAAAAACCTATAAAACAAAATAAAATAGTATACATAGTATATGTAGTATAGTATATACCTTTAAAAAAATAACTTAATATTTCAAATGAGAAATTGATTTTCTTAAAAAAAATACATTAAAATAATTGGGAGGTGATGGGAAAATTGACTACATTGGTTTAATAAATCTTCTAACATACTAAAATCTATTAAAATAAACTAAAATGATTATTTATATAAAGTGTAAATATATTTAGATCATTATATGTAATAACTAAGTATAGTTTTAGACCAATTTAACCCATATGATTTCCTCTTGTATAATAAAATAGTTTTTTCTCAATGAAAGAGAAAAATGAAAATACAAAATTTTAGTCCACTACCAGTAACTACTAGAAAACATTGTAATTAGCATATAACATTCATATTTTATCACTTATACTACATTATTCGGAGTGGAATTTGTGTTATTAAAATCATGCAGGAAAAATTTCTTCATTAAAAATTTATTTTTCAATGAAATATAAATTCTTATCATAAATTAATTCAAATCCAAAATGAAAAAAAACATTTCACCAATAAATTCTACAATTTTTTTTATTAAATTCATAAATTTATTAAGATGAACCATATATTACTTATCAGAATAAAGAAAAAACATTACAATCACATGGTAAGAGAATATATTAAAGTCAATTACTATTAGATAAATTTAAAATTAAAATTTTATTTATAAACTAATACTTATATATATGTATTTTCTTCTGTTGGGAAGATTTTACACATTAACATAAGTTAGATCCCTATATTTGTTCTAAAGTAATATATATGTAGATCAAACTAAATGGTTTACCTTCATTCTAATATTCTTGGATAGAAATTGAGATATGTTACAAACTAATATTTGTTCTCAACTAATATTTGGATCAATACAGATAGTTCATGTTAATTTTTTTTTGGTATAGTACGTATCAGTTAAGAAATAAAACTTATAAATTAAATATATAATATTAATTCCAAAATAATATGAAATATTTTTTAAAGGATATAAAATGTTAGTTATGGTGTATATATTGATAAAAATATATATTTTTTCGCTGTACAAACATGAACTCTTATATTGGGAGAAAATATAGGTCAAATAGACCAAACCTAAAATCATAAATTCACTTGAATAAAAAAATTATAACTAATAAACATTATCTGCATATGAACTGATAAAAATAGATATAAAGTCAGTATTATTTATAACCCCTCATATCCTAATTACAATAAATGAAAAATAAATATTAACAAATTATTTTTTAGAGTAGATCTCAATGAAAATAAACTGGTAAAAGGCTTTTTTATTAAACATTAATATAAATAAATGGAATAAAAACTATAAAGTTTTATTAATTCATGGTTATCAAATCCATGAAATAAAGCCCCTTAAATGCACAGAAGAAAAAACTATTGATCATAGAAGCATAATAAAACCATAAATAGAAAATTATAGTTAAAATAGTGGAATAAATATATAATATAGAAGATGAATCAAATTGGATTGAGAAAATTATGGTTTTAGTAATAGAAGAGAACAAGAAAAAAACTATGTTCAAATGTAGAAGAATTATGAATGGACGAACCAAAATATAGTTATGTAGAGACTTGGTGAGAAACTTTAATGAAGAAAGAGCTGTAGATTTAAACATAAAATGAAAATTAAAATTGATGAGCTCCTCTTTGATTAAAGGAGTACGATCAAAATAAGATTATGAAATAGTAACATTAAAATATGAACCAAAAAACACATATATAAAAGACAAAACATTTATCACCTAACATAAAATATATTTACAATTTTTTTCTCATTGTTTAATTTATTTGACTTCTGTGGAAATAATTGATCGTCAATGTACAACATTTTTCTTAAACTGTATTTTAATATATAAATTCTAAAAATAGTTATAAAATATAATAATTATTAATTATTAATATATAAATAATAATATGAATTACGTTAACAATTTACTAAAATATTTTCACACTCTGCCTAATACACTAACATATGGAAAAGAATAGTCCTGTATAATTAAGAAAAATATACCCACTTAACACAAGAATTTTTTTCATAAACACAAAATTCATTATCATTAATTAAAAGAGACATACAAAAAATAAGAGAAGCCTATAGAAACAACAATGATATATAAACATCAATAAAAAACTATTATATAATTACTCATTTTTTAAATAATAACTAAAAGAAACATACATGTCAATTTAAAGGCCTGTGTAGTGTCAATTTCTTTATAAATCAATAACCATTTATAAAAAAGAAAAAACCCCATAAAATCAAAATATAACAACTTAAAAAAGAAAATTTAATCTATGTACTCATCATTCTACTTATAATTAAAATATACATACCTTTTAATATAAACAACAATCATACATATCAAATAATTTTCAAACAAACTACGAAGATGGGTAAGTTCACTATTCATATACAACTCAATATCGTTGATAAAATATAATAACACTGAATTTTATTAGTATAAAATATTAAATTTTGAAATAAAACATATTATAATTAACATAATATACCTTATCAAGTTCATTCATTGACCCAGATGAGATTATATCATAGATGAATATAAAAACAAAATAACTGGATTCCAAACTATTTTCTGGTTATAATGATACAGTTATAAAACATTAAATTTAAAATAGAAACCAATATATATATATATATATATATATATATATATATTATAAAAACCAAATACTAACAAATTAAAAATATATTTACGATTATTTCCATGAATTGTATTTTATTTGTTTTATTTATCAACATGTGATCTTTCTTAAACATTTTCCATGACCAGTATATTAATATATTAAAAATAAAAACATATATATTCAATAATAATTAAAAATAAAAATATAAAAAGAATTAAACTTACTTTTATAATGAGTTTCAATATATTTTACCAAAATTTATTAATAAAGTGAGAAAACAATATTATTTTTATTCATTAAACCAGAGTACACCTAACATCCACTAAACCTTATAATAAACAAAATTTCATAATTAATAACATTATAATGAATATTACTTCATAATTATCTTAGTATTACTACCCATCAAGTAATAGAAGATATAAAAATCCTATCCTCATATTTTATGATATCTCATATATATATATGGAAATATAGAAGGAGATTTAACATATTTCAATGCAATTGAGATAAATTTTGGAAATATAAAACCATAAAACTTGCGGTATTATTATTATTAACATGTATTTGTAGATAACTAATTAAATGAGATATATATTAATTCACTTGAAATCATCTTTATTTTAGGAAAAAAATGGAAAGATAAATGTACTTTTATGGAAAAAACACTATCATATACATGATGAGCACATCAATGACTTCCAGATCTATGATATCTATTTTGAATATTATAAGTGGATAGTTACTTCCAGATATATCAAATTTCATCCAAAAAACTTATATATTATCCAAGGATAATGAAACATGAGATACTTTTTTACGTATCAGAAATCTTAGAAGTATCTGAATTTGTTGGTTTTTAAAAAATTTGTTTAATTTATAAAAATTATTTTATTATTAGATACTTCTATTTACATTACATTTTATAAAATATTATAAGTAATTTTTAATAAAATTTAAATAATATTTAAAAATAACATACCTCATATGTTATATAATGAAGAAGGATAGCTAGCCTAATTAAAAAATGACCCATAAAATCTCTAACTCAAGTATCCTACTCAACAAAAAATTGAATTAGTATAGTTTGATCAATAATATCATGAAATGTTATTTTTCCTCAGCCCAACTATATAGGTTATTTTAGAACAAAATCGCTAAAAAAATATGTGACTTTGTACACTATAATACATTCATGGGGATCTCTAGAATAAAACAAACAACATATGGTCATGTCCAAATGAGGAGTTAGAGGATCCAATTAGAGAAGTTGGGCTTAATGGGAAGGTTGGGTAGGCTATCAAAGCAACACAAGATATGATTATCTCATCAATTGTTCAAAAATTGTCTGCACAATTGATTGAATTTATCATCTCTATATTATTTCAGTTATTAAATCTCCAATTTTAAGATATCTATTTCTAGGTCTGTTGATTTCTTACATTAATGGCCATAATCATTCATAACACTAATAGACACCTCATTCCCTCTTACGTAGTGGGGGAATTCTAGATTACTTAATGTAATGAATAGGATGCCTGCCCTTTCTTGAAAGATAAATGATCATTGAATTTCTTTCTCCTCAACTTAATTATGAACTAAAAAATTAAAATTTTATTTAATTACTGTAAATTTTAAAATACAAACAGTTATGGAAAATAAAAATTAATTTCTTACATTGTTTCTAGTTACT
The DNA here is from genome assembly GCA_963277665.1 of Viscum album. NCBI lineage: Eukaryota > Viridiplantae > Streptophyta > Magnoliopsida > Santalales > Viscaceae > Viscum > Viscum album. Next base: position 788,133,369 of record OY728148.1, read on the forward strand.
TATGTAGATTTCTCTGTACAATACTTTTCATTTTCTTTCCTTTCATACTTTTCCATTTTTTATGGTGAGTGGGGGGAGGTGAAGGACCAAACTAGACATTATATAAAGAAATAATAGATTGACATTATAATTCATCAAAAATTTATTCAATCATTTTTCCCTCCTATAAATGATACCCTCTATCTGATTACGTATGAGGGTACATATTCTAAAACTGGTTCTCATGATAAGATATCCTAGAGTCTTGTTACATATAAATAAAATAATAGGTAATTGGTTAAAACACAATGAAATTTTATAGTATAAAATTTTCATCATATCATATATATACCATCATTTCAGCTAGAAATAAAATTCCATATATCTGAATAAAAAAACTATATGTAAGGCATCGATTTTCATTCAGTAACTTCCAATTTTTTTTCTCAATTTTGCATTAAAATTTATCCGTCAAACCACAACTAATGATATATATATTTTCTTTATTTTGTTTCAGTTCTTAAAAATTGAACATCATTTATAATTGAAAAGATTAAATATTCTTTATTAAAATATATAATATTAAAAAAACTAGATAAAAAATAAATTTACAAATTTTACCATTATAAACACTCATAGATCCTTATTATCCACATTATTGATGGAATTACAATTATGATATACAATGTTAATCATGTAAAGGATCTACATGGTGATATAAGTGGTAAAATTCATTTCCTTTTTGGAAGTTGTGTTATTATTATCATAAAAATCAATATGTAATATATAGTCCCCACAAGCAAGTAAATATTTTGGTATATGTATAATCACACGTTTACATACTCTGGAAATCCATTTCTCTATAGAATATGAAGAATACACCTTCTAAAGAGGTCCATCAGTATACCATAAATTATTATAGTTAAATTAAATAGTATCCTCTGTTAAATATTTATATTAATTAATATTTAATTCTCTGAAAAAAGTCATACATTAGAAAATGTTATTCTATCTTTGTGTTTATCATTGAAGTACAAAACAATAATGAAATTGGGTTTACCTAAATATTATTTGAAATGTGAATATTTAAAAACAATGATCATAAAAATATGTAAATAAAAAATATTGTCACACATGAGTAATATTAAAAACAATTATTTCATGATTATTTACAAAATAATATGCATGTGAAAGTATTAAATAAAAATATTAATTTATAGAAATATTTATAAATTTAAAATTTCAACTACAACATGTTGTTTTCATATGCATAAATATAATGATAAAATAATTAGGTATTTTGGGTTTTCAATAAGACATTAATTAATAATAACTTTTGAATATAATATTTAACACAAAATACTATAAGTAATAATTATAAATATAATTAAATATTCAATAATTTACAAAAAAACAACACATTTTAATTTCATATAAGAAAAAATATAAACATTTAGCTTGACAATTAGAAGATTAATTTTTTTTCACATGCCTTCATCATGATCATTTCATAGAACTTAGAATATATCTAATTTATATTCATTGTTGTCATTCACAAATCATGTGATAAATTAATTATTTTGATATATATTTATAACATCATTATCATCCTTATCAATGAAAAGAATTATTTTCCCTTGAAAAATGATGGAAAAATGATCATTAGATTGATCAATGACTTAATTTTTTTTCTTTTGATGTGTCACCCAGATAAAAGTTACCTCTTTAATCCTTAAATCCATCTATTATTACAATTAATGTTCATATATCGAGATATAGGGGAAAAATATTCTTCACTTTATAAAAATAATTCGTACAAAACTCAACAACCTATTCTCAAATATATTTCTAAATAATTGTGGCCTTCGGTCAAAATGTAATATTAACATATCCCTTCAAAATATTCCTATATTTATAAAATGGATAAATACCAACCACCAAATATTCTTTTTGTTTATTTTCTAAATGGTCTCTTTTAGAGAGAGCGGTAACCAAACAAAACACGGTAAACGTAAAACTTTAATAGGAAATAAATTATTTGTTTTAACAGTATTAGATAATTTTCCATCCCCAAAATGTAAATTAAATTTATTAATATACTAGAAATCCATTTGATAAAATTACATAACCCAATTATATTATTTCTGATAGTTGTCAAAAATATACCACACAGTGCGACTAGAAGTAGTTGTTTCATCAACACATAATAGCCATCAGATTTCATCCATATTAATTTTAAATCCTTTATTGACACCAAATTCTTAGAATTTGAATAATTTAACTTGGGAAAATTAACACGATATATTCATTAAAATTAAAAATATTCATACTCTTGTTTAATGTGTCACAATCCATATATAATTATCTTTGGTTTCCTCCTATAGTATTAGATAACTGACAACATATTCCCATTGATATCATGTCAAATGTAGCATGAAATCAAATTTTTTTCAATCCTATTAAGTATAACTATGTTTTTATATAACTTTTGTATATGTTTTTCTCAACACGCACAACATCAATGTTATGTTTTATCTCTAGTAAAATATAATACAATAGTTCAAAAAAGATAGATTATTTTTTCCCGATATTTTTTTGATGAACAAAGAAACCTTTCTTTCTAAATTTTAAATCAATAGTTTTCACCCTATTATAATACTAATCAACTTATAATGGTTTTAGAAGAATATTATATTCTTGTAAACCATTAATTTATTTTTTATTCTATGATATGGATGATCAGTTAACACAAATAATCGATTTCCCATGGACACTATCTTTCTTCCATGACAAAATTTTCAATATGAAATATCTTATTATAAAATTATACATGATTTATGTTCAATAAAACTATATCCAAATAATATTATATATATAAGAATGTTTTTTATGGTTAACATTATAATAACACATAAAGAAATTACACATTATTGTATGTTTCAAAAATTATAACACATTTCTCTCATAGAAGTTGAAAATCATTAATCAATGTTGAAATATACACATCAATATTTTTTCACATATATTTTGGTCTTGAAATAATTAATGATCATTGTAATAAATTTTCTATTTATATATATATGTGTGGGGAAAATTTATAAAATAACAAAAAAATATTCCATGAACTGTGATGGTTTCTGAGGATCTGATATAGATTCATTATTATTATTGATAGTCTCTATGTGATAATACTAAATTCCCATCTAAAATTAAGAAATTGTTTACAAAAATATCATCCATTATGGTGGATCAACAGGGTGACGTATCTTACCACAAAAAATGTGATCATATTTATTATATCTTAAACTTTTTCAATTAATTCAATTTTAAAGTTGATGCTTTTAATGTGGAATTATTTTAAGATACAAAAATGTTTTATAATTATATTTCATTCCAATTCATGAGAATGAATTAGGGTTTAATTATGGGAAATAATAGATGAATTTTTTGAAGAAATCATTTGAAGCTAACAAATTGATTTAGTTAGAAGCCAGATTCTAGTACCTAAGAATGAATTAGAGATTAAATTTACATCCATCTTATAGTGTGATGTCCAAAATTTATGACATTCTGATAAATATCCTTATTCCATGCTATAAAAAATACAATCTATTGGGAAATGAAATTTATTTTTATAACACAAAAAGATTGGGAATAAAATTTTCATTACCACATTATTTGAATCTAGAAGATTATTACCTACTGGAAGTAGCCCTTTTAAAATTTCAAGAAACTCATTGATAAATTTATCACTCCACAATTTTTTTTCTTGTTAAATAATCTTAGAAATTTTGATAATACTATGTATTTAGTGTGACATGAGAATATTGGTCTCTAAAATATATATAAAATTATTCAATAGTTTCTTTTATCAATGGTTTCAATGCCTATATCAAGAATTAATTCATAAAAATTATCCTCTGTCTCATTTGAAATAATTTCAAATTTATTATATAAGGCCCCAGCCTTAAAAATTACTTAATCTTGAGTTACTTAAAGAATACACATTGAGGATCTTTTCAGGTTTAGTGTTTTTGATAATTAGGTCATAAAACATGCATTGAATTCCACATTTAAACAAAGTGGTTACATAAAAGATAGTATTCATTTTTACCACCAATAGAAACATACTTAAAATAAAACATGGATTCTTTCTTGACACTTCCTTGACACTATCATCATATCATGTACCTTTCCTTTGACCTGTGAAAAACATTTCAAAAACATGGGATGAGCATAAAAACTCAGTATGGGATATAAAAGTACGAAATGAAAACCTTAGTACATGTATGAAATCATAAATTACCCATAAAACATAAGCATTTCAACATGCCTCATCAAATCAGGAATAAATCATAGGAATCATAAGACATAAAGGTAACTTGAGGCATTCATAAAATTCTTACATAGGGAGTAACCCTCATGGTTACGTTTGGAATACCCATCATAGTATATTCCCTAAATCTCTTCGGAGAAACCTTAATGTTTCACTCCTTCATGTTACCCAATGCATTGGAGAGCTATATCGGGCTCACCTGCCCTTAGTTTATCACGGTACCACCAGTCTTCATAAACAATGCCCAAGAATGATAACATTTATCATATCACATAAAACATGCATAAAGGAAACATAACATTTCCACATTTCAATCCAAAGATATAAATAACACATTGATATAATAAAAACATTATCAAAACCATTATCAATACCAAAACAAAAGAAAAGTAAAACATGGTATTTATTTTTCATTTTAAAAAAAGTTTAGTTATGGCATGTAGAGGAAGCCGAAAATCAAATAATGGTCACGACGGCGGAGAAGTCATTGTCGCCGCATACGTACGACAAAAAAACCTTCCCTTTGTTGTTTAGTAAAATGCTTCGTATAGAAAAAGATTCCTTTTGAATAAGTGTAAATGTCAAAGGGGTTTATACACCATATAAAATAAAGTTGTGTATAAATTAAAATATTCCTCAATGAATGGAGATTAAGACGAAGTCAGATACCTCGAGACCGACTTGACTCGATCATTCTTTAATGTCCTGAATAATAAACTTGAGTTAATTTATACTTGCTTAAGAACCTTTTTCAAGTTCATTATTCCTTTTATATGACTTATTACCATGTTATGAACATTATTTAGTCATTTAAGTTAATAACGGTCGTTTTGTCGATATTTGGTACTTGAGTCAAAAGTGAACTTCTTATATTTAAAGGTTGTTCACGTAGTCAAATATAAATTATCTCAAGAATGATATTCATGATTTAGATGCCATATATTTCATATATCCAGTATATACATGCATTTATAATATTATATAATCATTTAGAGGTAAGAAATGAAATTCACCATTTATGGAGACGGTAAGCCGTACGTACGCATGAACGCTACTTTAATTTCTATTTCGTATTTAATGGAATGGAATCATAATGATATAAAGTTATATTATAATTCCAGTATAATATAATATATAATATAATAACTCCATCCTTTATATGTTCCACATATGGTATTAACGAATCAAATCACTTTGAGGGGGCGGTAATCCGCATTTCCTAAAATGAAAATATCGCGTTTACCCATAATGGAAACCATAAAAGTATGCCAAAGATGAAAAATAAAGAATATTAAGGAAAACATAAACATATTATATATCATATATAAATATAGTATTATATTAATGGCCACCTTTGAATGTGTTAGAAGAATGTTGAACAATCATCGTTTTGTGAGGCAGAAATTCACCATCCACAGAAATAATATATTCGTTAACCATTAGATGCAGGTGTGTGTAAGTGTAGCTCGAATAATTCATATAAAAACATCCTAGTATATTTAATATACTATAGTTATTACAAAAGAAATTAATAAAAAGAGTTTAGGGTGTTGGAGAAGCAAAATAAAACAAAATAGCATTAGAGAAGACTTTACCTTTTAATCGGGTAACTCCCTTTGGTTTGAAACAAAAGGGTTTCTTGAAGAGCTTACAGCCTAAGGTAAGGCTTATAGGATGAGTAGAGGGATGTGGAGAGACAAAATAAGCAGGGATTGGATGAACCAAAGGCTGGAGAAGTGTGGGTAAAGAGGTAGAGGTTGGGGCCTTTTATAAGAGGAGAGGAGGGGCACTCTTGGAAAGTTACAAAATGTCACTTTAATTTCAAATGATTTTCTGATTTTAAAGGTCCCACATTGATTTATTTCGAGGATAAGGTGATAAGGGTTCTAAATATACTCTCCAAATAGGTCTTTGACAAGTGTAGGTCTTAGATTTTACATTATCTTTTTATTTTATTTAAATCGTTAAATAAAGGGGTAATCGCTGCATCATCATGATGTCATAAATATTTTAATTTATTTAATGATTAAAAATTATAAAAAAATTACTATGATGTTGAAAGTATTTTTAGATTTCCAATGAATATTTATAGTCAAAGAGATCACATATGTAGGCAAAAATATTTTTTTTTTACTCAGGTGATACATTCTTTGTTATATTTAACTTTCTTTACAAATAAAAAGATAAAAAGTCACTTTCACACAAAAGTGATTCCATGAGGTCCCTAAGTTTGGCACAAGGCATACCATGGTTGGCCATGAGATAACAAGAAGCATTATAACACATGTTGTTGTCATTTTTTATTATTATGATATTATTTTATTATCCTTAACTACCCGATTACTTATTAATCAAGATAATTAAAGATAATTACTGTCGTTACTATTCATAATGTCAAAAAAAAAAGAGTATTAATTACATAATTTGGACCTTATGATTCCAAATATGGAATCCATTTTACCAAATTCTAAACATATAAATTGCAATAATTAATTTAAAAAATAATTCCCGTTGTCAAAACAAATAGCGTGTTTTTTTGAAACAATATCTATGAAACGTTTGGCAGTTGTTTATGCCCAATTTCTAAGTGAAATTAATACCAATGACCACCATTGGATTACATGGTAAAAATATATTATATTTAAACATTAAAACCAATTAAAAAAAATAATCTAACCATATAATTAAATTAGATGAAAAAACAGTTTTGATGTAAAATGCAGTATTCTTCACTATTCATTAAAAAATGAACATTGTCAGAAAAATACCAAAAAATTATTCAATGTAAATTTCAATGTCACAATAATAAATAATAAGTTTATTTTGACAAATATAGATTATAAAATTGTCAAAAGTTTGATTTAAAAATGGTTTGACATCAAAAGGCTGTAAAATAATCTTTTAAAAATATTAGTGTATTCAATGCTTAAGATTGGATTTATTCTCATTTAAGCCTCTAAAACACTATATAATTAATAAATAGACATAGATAAGAATATATATTACTCATTACTTACTTGGGATGTTACATCCTTCCCCCCTTTAGAAAATTGTGTCCCTGCAATTTATTTACTTATCGAATAAGTGGGGGTATTTATCCTTCATTGCATTTTTAGATTCCTGTGTTGCCTCTTCAATCATGTGGTTTTTCCACAAAACCATTACCTGATGAATCACCTTATTCCGTAACACTTTCTCCCTGTGGTCATGAATTTGGACCAGTTTTTCCTCATATGATAGGTTCTCTTCCAGCTGAACTACCTCTGGGCTCAAAACATGAGATGGATCTAGCATGTACTTCCTTAACAATGAAACATGAAAAACATTGTGCACCTAAGATAAACTCGGAGGTAAAGCCACTTGGTATGCAACTGATCCAACTCTCTCCAGAATTTCATATGGTCCAATGAACCTTGTACTCATATTTCCTTACTTACCATATCACATCACACTCTTCTATGGTGAAACATTGAGAAAAACATGACCACCTACCTCAAAAGAGAGATCCTTCCTCTTATTGTCCGCGTAACTCTTCTTCCTGCTCTGAGCTATTCTCATGTGTTTCTATATCAGCTGAACCTTTTCTGCCAACTCTTCTACCAGTTTCAGTCCCATCAACTTCCTTTCACCCACTTCATCCCAAAAATATGGAGTTCGACACCGCTTCCCATATAATGCCTCAAATGGTGCCATCTGTATACTGGAATGAAAACTTTTATTATATGAAAACTCAACCAAAGAAAGATGTTGGTCCCAAATTCCCTGATAATCCATCGAACAAGCACGTATCATATCCTCCAGAGTCTGAATCACTATTTCTGACTGCCCATCTGATTGTGGATGAAAAACTGTACTAAAATTTAATTCAGTACCCAATGACTTTTGAAGGCCTTTCCAAAAGTTATAAGTGAACCTGGGATCACAGTCAGATACTACAAAGAGAGGAACTCCATGTAACCTAACTGTCTCTTTAAGAAATGAACAAGAAAGTTGATCTAGGGAGAAAGTATCTCATATAGCAAGGAAATGAGTAGATTTAGTCAAGAGATGAACAATAACCCATACTGCATTATTACCTCAAGGTGTCTTTGGAAATCCCACAACGAAGTCCATGGATACATTTTCCCATTTCCACTCTGGTACTTGTAAATGCTGAAGCATCCCTTTTGGTAACTGCCGCTATGCTTTAACCTACTGACAAGTCAAACACTTCACAGTAAAATAAGCAATATCCCTTTTCATTCCATCCCACCAGTAATACTCCCGAAGATCTCTATATATCTTAGTAGTTCCAGGATGAACTGAAAATGGAGAACTATGAGCTTCAAATAACAAATCTCTATTCAACTATGAATCAAATAGAACAGACAATCTCTTCCCAAATCTCAAAACACAATCATTATCAATGTTGAATTTAGGAAACTTACCCTTCTGAACCAGCTCTACCTTTTTCTGCAGCTCACTGTCTTGCGTCTGTGCTTGCTTGATTCTGTCTGATAGAGAAGATTTCACTGATACCTGAAACAAAACAGAAGGACATCCTATACCAACAACTTCTATGCCAAATTTCATCAAATCCTTAACCAAAGGATCATGTTCCAAACACAACATTGTTAATGAAGCATTACTTTTTCGACTCAAAGCATCAACCACTTTATTTTCTTTTCCCGGATGGTAGTGAATTGTACAATCATAATCCTTGATTAATTCTAGCCATCTACTCTGTCTCATGTTAAATTTTTTCTGAGTGAATATATACTTTAAATTTTTGTGATCGGTATATATTTCACACTTCACTTCATAAAAACGATTCCTCCAAATTTTTAAAGCAAAAACAATAGTAGCTAATTCTAAATCATGTGTAGGGTAATTTACCTCATGATTTTTCAACTGTCGTGAAGCATAAGAAATTACCTGATCATTCTGCATTAGGACGTAGCCAAGTCCTTTAAATGAAGCATCACTGTAAATAAAAAACTCACCATTCCTGGAAGGAAGTGCCAAAACTGGATCATTCACCAATCTTTATTTCAACTCTTGAAAACAATCATCACATTAATTTTTCCAGAAAAACTTAACACCCTTCTGAGTTAGCTTAGTCATTGGACTAGATAACCATGAAAACTTTCTAACAAAACCTTTGGTAATAGCCTGCCAAACCAAGGAAGCTACGAATCTCAGTTACATTTGTGGGTCTTGGCCATTCTTCAACAACCTTTGTTTTTGCCGGATCAACAGTTATCCCATCTTTAGAAACAATGTGACCAAGGAAAGAAATTTGTTGCAACCAAAACTCAGACTTGCTGAATTTACCATACAATTTCTTTTCTTTTATGGTTTTTAAAATAACCCTTAAATGTCTTTCATGCTTCTCTTTACTTTTAGAAAACACCAAAATATCATCAATGAAAACAACCACAAACTTATCCAAGAACTCATGGAAAATTCTATTCATTAAGTCCATGAACATAGCAGGTGCATTGGTTAGCCCAAAAGGCATTACTACAAATTCATAATGGCCATATCTTGTACGAAACGTGGTCTTTGGAACATCTTCTTCCTTTACCTTCAACTGATGGTACCCCGATATTAGGTCAATCTTTGAAAAACACTGATCTCCCTAGAGCTGATCAAACAAATCATCGATATGAGGAAAAGGATATTTGTTCTTAATAGTGATGTTATTAAAGGCTCTATAATCAATGAAAGGTCTCATAGAACCATATTTATTTTTAACAAATAAAACCGGAGCACCCCATGGTGATGTGTTAGGTCGAATGAAACCTTTCTCTAATAAATCTTCCAATTTCTCCTTCAACTCTGAAAGTTCAATTTGAGCCATTCGATAAGGGGGATTTGAAATTGTCTTAGCATCAGGAACTAAGTGAATAGTAAACTCAACTTCCGGATCTGGTATTATTCTAGGAAACTCATCAAGAAAAACATCAGGATACTCATTTACCACTGGAACATCATTAATCTGAACAGTTTCCTTGTTTTCAACAATATGTGCAAGGTAACATTCATTTCTAACTTTTACAAGTTTCTTGACCTCTTGATATGTTATCAATAGTAAGGGTTCATTCTTTTACACAAACTGAAAGTCTTTCTAAAAAGAAATATCTTTAGCTCTACAGTCAATCTTAACATGGTAAATAGAGAGCCAATCCATACCCAGGATAACATAAAACTCTACTAGAGGTAAAACAATAAGGTTTGCAAGTAGGTTCTTTCCACGAATAAGGATAGAAAGATTCTTAAAAATTATTTTTTCCTCAACATTTCCCCCAGGTATTTTTACCACAAGTTCTGGAGTCATTTATTAAGATGGTATTCCCATTTAACTAGAAAGGTTTTCAGATATGAAAGAATGTGTAGACCTAGAATCAAAAACACACTAGCATAATCTAAAAAAACAAACAAAGTACCTGATACAACTTCATTTGATGGCCCAACATCTACTGAAGTAGTTACCAAGGATTTCACCTCCCCTTTCTGCTTGTAGTCTAACTGCTTCCCATCACTCAAGCTCTTTTTCGGACACTCGTTTGCATAGTGACACATCTCATTGCACTTAAAACATTTCACTAACTGTAAATCAAATTTGGACCTACCATCACCTTGATCTTTTTCAGTACAATCACGAGCCTTATGTCCCATCTTACCACATCGGTAGCACATTCCAGAATTCAGAATACATTCCACAGCATGCCTTTTTCCACATTTATCACAAATTGGAAACTTAGTTTTCTTACCATCAGACCTTTTTGAAGAATTCTTCCCTTTCTCCTTCCACCTCGGTCTCTTCTTCTACTGGTTGTTATAGAACACTTGATCATCGACAAACTCTATTTCCACCTTCTCAGCACACCGAACAAGCTTTTCATAACTTTTAAACTCACGAGAAGCTAAAGCCCTTCGATATTTTTGTATTAATCTTGAGTAAAAATGATCTATTTTACTATCAAGGTCTCGGATAAAATTTGGATCATACCTTGATAATCGAGTGAACCTCTCCTCATAAGCAGCCACTGAGTCGTCCTCTTTCCTCAATTCCAAGAATTGTTTTTCCATCCTAAGTCGAACAGACTTAGGAAAATACTTCTCAAGAAACATACCTTTGAATTCATCCCAGTCAAGAGCATCAATCTCATCAGCATCCCTGATATTTTTAACCATCGACCACCACTATTCTGCTTCACCCTCCAAACGGTAAATAGCAAGACTAACCTTTTGATTTTATGAACACCTCATGACATCGAAAATCATCTCTAGTTCTTTAATCCACCCTTCAGCTAGAACATGGTCAGATGATCCTCTGAATGATGGGGGATGTTGCCTCATGAAATGTTCCACCACTAACATGTTCCTCTGCGGTTGATCTGGTTGATCTCGTGCATGGATACCACCGCCATTTATCACTTGAGTCAACTGTGCTATTACTGCAACAAACATTTTAGTACCAATTCCGACCATCTTAGGATGCTGATTCGGAAGGTTATTTCCTTCTCTATGCCTTCCTAGAACTGCTTCCCTATTTCTTCTGTGGAAAACCATTCTGAACAAACATGTCTTAGATGAAGCAACATGGTAATCTTCAAATTCTTTATCATTTCAATTTGACCATAAAAAATATATTTTTGGATAATAATTTAATATAATTCTAACTCCTAAAGTTATCTAAAACGACCTCTAATACCAACTATAAGGCCCCAGCCTTAAACATTACTTAATCTTGAGTTACTTCAAGAATACACATTGAGGATATTTTCAGGTTTAGTGTTTTAGAGAATTAGATCATAAAACATACATTACATTCCACATTTAAACAAAGTGGTCACATAAAAGATAGTATTCATTTTTCCCATCAACAAAAACATATTTAAAATAAAACATGGATTCTTTCTTGACACTTCCTTCACACTATCATCATATCATGTACCTTTCCTTTGACCTATGAATTTTTTTTTGAAAACTTGGGATGTGCATAAAAACTCAGTATGGGATATAAATGTACGAAATGAAAACATTAGTCCACGTATGAAATCATACTTTACCCATAAAACATAAGCATTTTAACACACCTCATCAAATCATGAATAAATCATAGGAATCATCAGACATAAAGGTAACTTGAGGCATTCATAACATTATAACGTCGGGAGTAACCCTCATGGTTATATTTGGAATACCCATCACAGTATATTCCCTAAATCGCTTCAGAGAAACCTTAACGTTTCACTCCTTCACATTACCCAATGCATTGGAGAGCTATATCGGGCTCACCCGCCCTTAGTTTATCACAAAACCACCCGTCTTCATAAACAATGCCCAAGAACCATAACATAAATCGTATCACATAAAACATGCATAAAGGAAACATAACATTTCCACATTTCAATCACAAGATATCAATAACAAATTGATATAGTAAAAACATTATCAAAACCATTTTCAATACCAAAACAAAAGAAAAGTAAAACACTGTATTTATTTTTCATTTTAAAAAAAGTTAGGTTATGGCTTGTAGAGGAAGCCGAAACTCAAATAATGGTCATGGCGGCAGAAAAGTCATTGTCGCCGTATACGTACGGCAAAAAAACATTCCTTTTTTCATTTAGTAAAACGCTTCGTATAAAAAAGATTCCTTTTTAATAAGTGTAAATGTCAAAGGGGTTTATAAACCATATAAAATAAAGTTGTGTATAAAACAAAATATTCCTCAATGAATGGAGATTGAGATGAAGTCCCATACCTCGGGTCCGACTTGACTCAATCGTTCTTTAATGTCCTGAATAATAAACATGAGTTAATTTATACTTTCTTAAGAACCTTTTTCAAGTTCATTATTCATTTTATATCACTTATTACCATGTTATGAACATTATGTAGTCAGTTAAGTTAATAACTGTCGTTTTGTCGATATTTGGTACTTGAGTCAAAAGTGAAGTTCTTATATTTAAAAGTTGTTCACGTAGTCAAATATCCATTATCTCAAGAATTATATTCATGATTTATATGCCATATATTTCATATATATCCAGTATATACATGCATTTATAATATTACATAATCATTTAGAGGTAAGAAATGAAATGCACCGTTTATGGAGACAGTAAGCCGTACATACGCATGAACCCTACTTTCATTTCTATTTTGTATTTAATGGAATGGAATCATAATGATATAAAGGTATATTATAATTCCAGTATAATAGAATATATAATATCATAACTCAATCCTTTATATGTCCCACATATGGTATTAACGAATCAAATCACTTTGAGGGGGTAAAATGAAAATATCACGTTTACCCATAATGGAAACCATAAAGGTATGCCAAAAATGAAAAATACAGAATATTAAGGAAAAAATAAACATATTATATATCATATATAAATATAGTGTCATCTTAATGGCCAACTTTGAAGGTGTTACAAGAATTTTTAACAATCATCATTTCGTGAGGCAGAAATTCACCATCAACGGAAACAGTATGTTCTTTAACCATTAGATGCAGGTGTGTGTATGTGTAGCTCAAATAATTCTTATAACAGTATCCTAGTATATTAAAGATACTCTAGTTATTAAAAAAGAAATTAATAAAAAGTGTTTCAGGGTTTGGAGAAGCAAAATAAAACAAATGAGCATTAGAGAAGACTTTACCTTTTAATCGGGTAACTCCCTTTGGTTTGAACCAAAAGGGATTCTTGAAGATCTTCCTGCCTAAGGTAAGGCTTATAGGGTGAGGATAGGGATGTGGAGAGACACAATGAGCAGGTCTTGGCCGATCCAAAGGCTGAAGAAGTGTGGGTAAGGAGGTAGAAGTGAGGGCCTTTTATAAGAGGAAAGGAGGGGCACTCTCGGAAAGTTACAAAATGTTACTTTATTTTCAAATGCGTTTCAGATTTTAAAGGTCCCACATTGATGTATTTATAGGATAAAGTGATAAGGGTTCGAAATATACTAATCCAATAGGTCTTTGAAAACTGTAGGTCTTAGATTTTACATTATCTTTTTATTTTATTTAAATCGTTAAATAATGAGGTAATCGCTGCATCATCATGATGTCATAAATAATTTAATTTATTTAATGTCTAAAATTTATAAAAAAATACTATGATGTAGGAAATATTTTTATATTTCAAATTACTATTTATAGTCCAAGAGATCATTTATTTAGAAAAAACTTAAATTTTTTTACTCAGGTGATACATTCTTTGTTATATTTAACATTCTTTACAAATAAAAAGATAAAAAGTCACTTTCACACAAAACTGATTCCATGGGATCCCCAAGTTTGGCACAAGGAATCCCATGGTCGTCCATGAGACATAAAATAGAATTAGAATACATGTTGTGGTCATTTTTTATTATTATGATATTATTTTATTATCCTTAACTACCCGATTACTTATTAATCAAGATAATTAAATATAATTACCGTCGTTAATATTCATAAAATCCAAAAACAAAAGAGTCTTAATAACATAATTTGGACCTTCTGATTCAAAATATGGAATCCATTTTACCAAATTACAAACATATAAATTGCAATAATTAATTTTAAAAAAAAAATTCATGTTGTCAAAACAAATAGCGGGTTTTTTTGAAACAATATCTATGAATTGTTTGGCAGTTGTTTATGCCCAATTTCAAAGTGAAATTAATCCAAATGACTACAATTGGATTACATGGTAAAAATTTATTCTATTTACACCTTAAAACCAATTGTAAAAATAATCTATCCAAATAATTAAATTAGATGAAAAAGCATTTTTGATGTAAAATGTATTATTTTTCACTATTCATTAAAAAATGAATATTGTCAGAAAAATACCAAAAAATTATCCAATGTAAATTTCAATGTACCAATAATAAATAATAAGTTTATTTTGACAAATAGAGATTATAAAATTGTCAAAAGTTTGATTTAAAAATGGTTTTCCATCAAAAGGCAGTAAAAGAATCTTTTAAAAATATTAGTGTATTCCATGCTTAAGGTTGGATTTATTCTATTTTAAGCCCCTAAAACACTATCTAATTCATAAATAGACATAGATAATAATATATATTACTTATTACTTACTTGGTATGTTACATATTAGATGTTGAATATTCCATCTATTCACCACACCATAACAAATGTTTATAGTTATGACTAAAACCATAGAAAATTATATGATCCTTAATTTCTCTAGAATTTAAATTTCTCATAATTTAAAACATGAAACATGAAAAAATAATCATATCTATGTTTAAATGATATCTTTTAAGAAATTAAAAGAAATAAAAAACAATTATTTCTTATTCATTAGTGGTTCTTTGAATTGTTTTCCAATTTAGATCAATTAAATATCTAATCTCACAGTATAGAAGAATAATATATCATAACATATAATAATTTTAATATATTTATTATTACATAAATGTTTAGTATAAAACATATAATAAAAATGATTAGTGATTAGGTGGAAAATATATTTGATTATAATAAATAAAATTGAAAATACATTACTATGAAAATATAGTCTATTTAAATAAATAATTATAAAATATGTTTAATGGTCATACTAAGTGAATAGGGATACTTTATTCAAGTTTTGATATATTTTTTCAAAAAACCTCACACAAAACCTATTTTTTTTATCTTATATCCTTCATGATAGTAATCAATATTCTTCAATAGTAAACCTAGAATAAAAAGCAGTAAACATAATGTCAAAACTATTATTGTTAAAAAAATGTTAAATTTTATTCGGTAAAAAAACATGGTCAAATGATTCATTTAAAAAAATAATAAGAAAATATAAAAAACTCATTGACTGAAATCCACAAAAAAAATATGGTAATATAGTAGAAAAATCAATTAAACATTCATTTTCACAATAGCATAATATGAAAATATTTTGAAAAAATGAATCATGTAACATATTAAACCCAAAATTTTATCTAACTTATTTATTTCATAATTATATCAAAAAACCTACTACCACTAGGTAATGTGCACCAATTTTAATATGCAGTTAAAATTAACATATGACATCAAAAAACATTATTTTATATCCTTATATTTTTGGTTACTTATTATTTACATGAAATAATTTTTCTATGGTGATCCCTATAAAAAATAAGAATGACATAGATTTTTGAAAATAAAAAATGAGGGTGGTTTTCATTATCAACCAATATTTATTTTGGTTAAAATGAAAGAAAACAAACATATGTATTAATTCATAAATATTTATTAAATTTATATAACTATAAAATGACATATATTGATTTTTTTTTCATTCTGATAAAAAAATATTAATTTAGTTAAAATAAATTCTCATAAAGACCATGGATACTAGTTTCAACTGATATAAAAATATAAAATTTTTGGAAAATACATTTTTTAATTCCATCTAAAAATAAATAATTTTAAATTAACTTTAATAATAAATATTATAATTAAAACAAAATTATTACAACAAAATAAATGGATAAATAGAATTTACTAATAATAGATAAAGAATATATCTTAAAAACATATAAATGAATTTAAAATAAATTATATTTCCATAATTAAAATTTGATCCTTGATATTGATTTACTTCCTAAAATTCATTTACAGGGTGAATGATGAAATATTGAAGAAACCCTTTTTCAAAAATGAAAAACAAACAAATTCATCGGAAGTTGATGGTTGACCGAGACAATGCTTCGTAGAATAACATATCTTCATATATCATGATAAATGGATGAAGGATAAAATATTGTTGATAAATTATCCTAAAATTATTATTAAAATGGAATAAAATTTCCTTCTAAGTGATTTGGGTGGAGAATGGTTTTGTGGTCGACCAAAATAGGGTTTTCGTTAAAAAAAATATGGATCATGGAAAAATTCCATGCGGGGAGAGATTGAGGTTCAATGATAGTAAAAATATGAAAAAAATATTAAAATTGAATCAAATTGAGATTAATTAATGGTGGGTGGTTTTCTGTTCCTTTAAATTTTTGGCAAAAATTTAAATTTTAAAAAATATGGAATGATGGGATTGGTATGGGTTTTTAAGTGTTAAATGTTAGTTTTTATAGATTTGATGTTGAATTTTTTTTATTATGATTCACGGTTAGTTTTTAAATAAACTGATTCCAATATATATATATATATCTTGACTTTTAATCTTAGTTTCATTGAAAATAGACATTAATGGTTTTCTGAAAAACATTTCACTTCAGGATATACAAAACTAATATTATAACATTGATTTTAAATCCAATATTTTTAATATATAATTTCTAAGAAACATTTCTTTTCACATCTTATTCTAAAATTTATTTTTTTTGTGAAAACTCATTTCATTTTAATGGGATATTATTTTATTAATGTTTTATGATATTTTAGAACATATATGTATGATATATATTATGGGACGGGTGGGAAAATAATTATATATATCCATATAATGAATTGAGTAAATATTCATATCCGTTGTGATAAATAGTACTATAATGGGTAGATAACACAATTAAATAAGGGTTTGTATCCAATATATTAATATTGGTGTGAACCTTGACTAGTATGATAGAATGGGGAGTGAACCAATTTCAGGGTGGTAGTATTGGTAGTAAGGCTTGGCTACTAAGGAAATAATTTTTTAAGATTATGTGTGTGATAAAAATCTTTGTATTATGTTTATGTTATACACTTTTATCTCTTGTTCTTTGAATGCTTATGATTCATGTATTATGAAATGAAACTTATTATTCTAGGATTCAAAATTACGATCTATGTTATGTCAAATATGGATTTTCAAATGCTATTTCTTTATTCTCATACATTATTCCTCATCTTTTTTAGGTGGCCATTCATAAAATTTTTATTTACCCTTATTAAGAAAATGAGATCACCTTTTCTTATGTTTTATTTACCCATTTTATGAAGAATGGTTTTAGGAAGGGTATATTTAACAATAGTACAATTTGGGGAGATCTCTGTGGGATATGTTGAATATCATTATTGAAGTAAGAATATTGTGACTATAGTATCAAAAGCCAAAAATAGTTATAGTTCAAAAACATGTATTTGTAATGTGTATAGAGAATTATTATACTAAGATATAATATATATGCATGAAAATATTGGGTTTTTATAAAGCATCCAAAGATTATGTACATATTTTTTTTACATAATTTGTGCATATCACATTAATGCACACTATGTTTTAGATGTTGGGAAATAAACCACATTGGTGGAGTCTTGTTATGTTATACATGAAACCCTTATCGAGTGGTTGTGGAACTTTCATAACTAAGAATGGTTAATTATTGAAGGTAATGGTTGGAATGAGGATTAGGTTGATCCCTGACAGGGATAACTTGTTATAAGTCTAGATACTGGGATACGTTGATGCTTAGAGTTTTAGATACTCTCTTACTTTTATAACTTTATTATTTTTATATGTGACTCGTCTAATGAATTTCATATTTGGTATAATATTTTTACTTTGGAGTATTATGTGTATGTATTCTTTTATATTGTTGTTACATCATTGTATTTGTGGACTCTAATTTTGTATTAATATAAATTTGGTTGTTTATTTGTTATTGTGAACTCTAATGGATTCTAGAGTCTTTCCTATGGTTCCACTTGAGACCTTCACAAGTATTTAGAAGCCTCAAACATTCTGGGACATGTGCCTGGGGTCATATGAAATCTTGGCTTATACCCAATGTTTCGGGTTGGGATGTTACATGGATAAATAGAAATAATATGAGTTAATCAATTAATTTAAGAATTTTATATTCAATTAGGGATAATATGGAACACACAACCTCTCTCTAAATATTATAACTCCTTCTTTTTCAAAATAAAATCATGGAATCTTATACTTCTTAACTAAGTATTCTCTTTATTACAATCATCGAACACCATTTTAAGCATGCTTAATTATGTATGACAAGGATGAATACACAAATACTTGAACAAAAATAGTGTGAGTTCATATCTGCAAAATTTCTAGGCTGACATTCATTAAAAAATTAAACATAGTACCATGTTGCAAAAGTAGAAAAGAAAATGATTCATTATATTTTCTGATCAACACATACACTACCTTGTTTTCATTACCTGGATAATACTTAATTCTGAAATAATAATAATTTATCAGTTCCAATCATCTTATCTTTCTCAAGATAAAATCTTTTTTGAGTTATTATATAATTTAATCATTTATAGTCAGTACATATTTCACAATTTTTTCATATAAAATATGATTATACATTTTTAATGTAAAAAACAACTATAGTTAGTTCATTATCATGTGTGGGGTAATTTTGGTCACGGATTTTTAATTTTCATGATGCATATAAAAATCTACATCTATATTTCATCAAGACAAAACTATTTCCCTTCAATGAAGTATCACTATACAAAAAAATCATCCTTTCTTTATGTAAAGGACAACACTAGAGAATTAACCAATCCTCTTTTCAATTCAGAAAACAATTTTTCACAATCCATTGTATATATTATTTTAACTCCTTTTAGAGTTAACATAGTTAGTATTATAGATAACTAAGAATATTTTTTAAATAAAATTTGGTAGTAACACAGTAATACATGAAAATTACAAATCATTTTTACATTTATAGTCATTTTTCAATCTTTTACCATTTTAGTTTTAGTATAATAAATCATTATTCTGTATTTAGAGACTATATGTCCATGTTTAAACTTTATCTTAATAAAAATTTGTATTTAAAACATTTAATAATACAATATTATTTTAATTTCCTAAAAATAATACTTATTTTTCATTCATTTTCCTCAGAAAACATTTAATAAACCAAAATTGCAATAATAAATCAAAATACAAATATATCTAATTTATCATAGAAAACCTATTCATAATCTCCATGAATATATCAGGTGATTTTTTAAATATCAATGGGATGACCAAAAACACATAATTCACATACCTAGTATGAAATATCCCCTTTGTAATGACTTCATTTTACATATTTAGTGGATGATATCAGGATATGAGATTAGTCGTTGAAAAATACTGTACACCCTAAATCTACATAAATATGTTATTGGTTTGAGAGAGTAAATACATGTTCATTATAGTAATGTTATTGAGTAAATCATATTAAATATAAATCCTCTTAGTACTATCCTTATGTTCAAGAATAAAAACAATAGCTACCCAAGGTTAATTTTTAAGATGAATAAAACCCCTTTCAAACAGCTCTTGTTACCTCATTTTCAATTGAAATAACTCTAAAAATCCATTAGATAATGTGGTTTTAAAATTATATTATATTCATAATCTAATTTATTGGTGAATTATACCACCTTATTAGGAGTAAAACTAATAAAATAATCTGGAAATACATCCATGTATTCATTTACAACATGTATGTCCCCAATATAAAAAACATCCCTTTTTTGAAATCATAAGAAAGATAACATTCACTAATACCTTTAATTAGTTTATGTGGTCCTTGATATGTTATAATATTTATTAAATCATTGTTATATAAAAAATAAAACATACCCTAGAAATTAAATATAACTTTTATAGCACAATAATCTATCTTTTCTACATAAATATAAATCCAATATCAATCCAAAATAACATGAAACTCAACTATGGTCAATAAAAAATGTTTTTTAGGGAAAATAATTCCACATATAATCACATAATGATTCCTATAAATTATTATTTCCTTAATAGTTCCCCCATTATTTCACTAAAAAATGTTATCTCTTTATTTCTTGATGTAATATATGAATTTGTTGAAAATTCCCAGTAAATAAAATAATTTATCGACCCTAAATCAAGATAAAAATTTTCATAATCTATCTAAACAAGTAATATAATTACCACCACTTGATTTCATTGTCCTTCCTATTTTTGAGTTATTCATTAATTAATTTTCCAAAACCTTATGTATATGTCCTTTATAACTACCATCATTCATTCTTTTATTTAGACATGAATCATTATATTGGTCGATATCATCATATTTAAAACATCTCACTGTTGGCTTATCATTTTTGGATTGGCCATTACCATGATTATTATATTTGAAATCAAAATTAGGATGTATTCTCACTCCACATCAATAAAACTTTTCATATTCCATAAGAAAATCCCCATGAATCTTCTTACCAAACTTACCACACTATGTAAATTTAGACATGTTGCAGTGGGATTTTTATAGTGGTTTCATTCTTAGTTTTTTGATTTTTATTGTAGAATTAAAAAATATATCTCTCTCTCTACCCTCTCAAAACATCATACAGTATTCTACAAGATTTTAAGTTCATCAGATGCCAAATCTCCTTACAAACTTTTCATCAATCCAAAATAATGCCTTTTAATTTTAGTATCATGGTCCTGAATGAAATTTGATGTATACATATCATATCTAGTAAAATTGGATTTAAATGTGGAAATTGATTCCCCCTACTTTTATATAATTCCAAAATTTTATTTTACATTAATATTTTAATGACCATATTAAAATACTTCTCATTGAAAAGATCTTTAAATGTTATCCAAACCGTGGAATCAATTACATATTTCTCCTTCAAAATCTAAATTAGAGGCCAACTCTAATCATATTAAACATCAAAATTAAAAATAGAATGAATTACATTTTTGTGTTCATAATTAGTGAAAAACCATGAATTTATTTTCCAAATAATATATCAATCAATCATATTCCACTATATTTGAGGTTACACTAATATCTAGAGAGAGGTGTTTGATGAAATTATTTACTATAGACATGTTCTTATATAGAGAGATAATATATGGAATTCTTAATACCATTAATAACATGTTTAAACTATGTCAACATATCTAAAAACTATTCTAATGCAATTTCAACCATTCCATGAGCTTGATTCGGGAGGAAATTTTCCTCCCAATCCATTTCCACATTATTCAACATGTCTCATTTGCAAAAACCAAATTATAAAACAAGCATAAATTATATAAAGAAACATGTAACCCCTCAATTTTTTCTCATAATAATATAATAAACAGATTAAAATTAGGTAAATTTATTTTATTTATAACATCCTAACCCCAAATTTTATTTACACTATTCCCTTGATACCAACTATAACAACAAGAAACATAAACAAAACATAATTTTATGATTTATAAAAAGTAATTTAATATCAATCATTTTGAGTATATTTTTTATTTAAATTAATATATAATGGGTAAAAATTATTACATGTCAAACCCTTATAATAAAAACTAAACATCTACACTCAATATCTATTTTTTCTATAAAAATATGACACACATATTTATACTTTTGATTCAATAAAAAATTTTCTTCGTTAAAATTGAATCCTAATAGTAGAAATTTTAGTCCCTAAAATAATTTCCTACTCAATAATTAGTCATTACAATTTTTTTTAAAATTTGGATGTAAAAAAATAATTCGTTTAGAATATGAAAACAAAGAAACATGTTAGTAAATTTTGAAAATCACATAATCCAAAAAATTTCCCCATTTTAAAATATACAAATTTTGGAGAAAAAATTAATTTTATTAATCAAGAAATATGATCCATTAAAGAATTATTTTTACAAAATTTCTCAAAATAAATACTAAAAAGATATTAATCATGATTTTTTCTTTTAAAAAATGGGTACTTATGAATATATTTTCATGAAAAACCTTTTTTTCACCCTTATGAGGGGAATTAACATTCCAAAAAATATAGGCCCATTATCATACATTTTGAAATAAAAATTATTCCTTGAAAACTAATTTAATATTATATAAAATTAATTTCATTTAATTGGGACATCATCTTCATATCACTCTCTTACAATCACTGTTATTAATTTAATAACCTACTTGGATAATTCACAAATAATTCCTAAAACAAACATAACAATTACCCAATGCATTAGAGAGGTATATAATTCTCACCCATTATAATGAATAATTAACAAATAACATAAAATAAATAATACATATTGAATAAAAAAAATTATTATAAAAGTTCATAACATATTTTTTTTAAGTATATATACTGAAAAACATATGGTATTCACACAAAAATAGGGATAAAAATACATGTTCTTTGAAAACTATTGGTAATTTTTTTTTAGAAAAATGGGAAATATGTTATTATTTAAAAAATGATAATATTTTGATGAATATTTTTAAATAATAAAGGTTATGATCCTAGAAAATTCCAATCATGTCACAAATAATAAAAAAGACTCATATGCCACTTATTTAAAAATGTCAAAAATAACCTAGTCGGAAAAAATTAGAAATTTATCTATTAAAAAATTCATAAAAAATGTAACACACTATTTAAAATTATTATAAATTTACATTAAATTATATTATTAACATTTTCTATATATTTTAATGTATATGTATACGAAGAAAAACAGGAAGAAAAAATTTTACATATAAGAAAATGTTTTGTAAAAAATCCCTTATCACGAGTCTATCTTTCCACTTATGTACATTATATCCATTTTAGAAATCCTTTATTAATTTCATAATTATCATAAATTTTAAGGAATATTAACTTTTTATTAGCAATTTTATATAATTAATTTCCATGACTTAAATTGTTATTAATTAGTTAAGTTCATGTCAGATGTTCTGACGATGTTTGGTTCCTAATGAAAAAACAACTTTGGTGGGATAGAATTGGTCAAATGGTACATTGTCACATAAAAAATATAATATTATAAAAATCATTAAAATTTGTACATGAAAAATTAATTACATTGAATCATGGATTTAGTAGTGTACACGTACCCATGAGTGACGTTATCATTTTCTAATTAATGTTAGCACATTAAAGTAATTAATATATTATCTTTACAAAATCATAAAAATTTAATTATTATCATATATATATATATTTATTAAATCCATCTTAATAAAAATCATTTTTATGTGGCAATGAAAAATTAAACACATCACTTCTAGTAGATAATAATCTGCGTGTATGCATGAGAAGTATTTTCATTTCCCATATGATGAAAAATTAGATGAAAAAGTGTTTTAAAGTAATCATAATATAATTTAAGTATATATAAGATAATAATTTTATTATTTTATCATGTTAAATGAATATTCATATGATTTATAATAATAAATAATCATGAAACACTCAGTATATAATTATACCACTTCTTTAGAAAACCTCTATTGGCTTACACATTAAGACTTCTTAGGATAGTCTTTTATTATGATTATGAAAGATAATAATGGTTAGGTATGTTGGGGATATATGTAGGATGGTATTTTATATTCTATGATGTTCAAATTATGTGATTAAGAGAGGTGAGGAGGTTTTTTTATAAGTGAGTGGAGAAGGACACTTATGAATTTTCTAATATTTAAAATATTATAAATTTATTACTCAAGGAATGACGGCTCAAAAAATATATTAGATATGTTTTGGGGATAAGGTTACAAATAAATTCATAAAATAATATTTAAGATTAATTTTGGTGTCCTTATAAATTTTTTTAATATAATTGATTTGATTTTTCCTTTTTAGTGGCGACAAACTTTTACCACGGTTACTATTCATAAAGACCAAAAAATGAAATTGATCGCATTAATAAGTTTGAAAATAATAATTACAAGTATGGATTAAATTTTTAAAATTTTATATTGTAGATGTGGTGGAAATTTAATTTAATAAAAGTGTGTAAAATGTTACCAATAACAGTTTTTTAGAAAATTTTGATTTTTAGATATAAAAATGATTTTATAACAAATTAAAATAAAATTTTTATCATTGTGTATTATTTTAGATTATTTCAAATAAATTGGATCTTATTTTAATTTAGTAAAAATTTCAAAACTATATTGAACTATTAAATTAAATTATTTAAATAAAAAATGATTGTTTTGCAAAAATCAATATTTTCACTATTTATTGAAAATAAATTTCTAAAAAAGACTAAAGATTCACACAAATATATGTTTGATATGATGATATAAAAAGTGATGTCTATTTTAAAAAATTAATTTTATAATATTCTAAATTATAATATTTAAATAAAAGAATATAATACATATAAAGCAATTCAATGATAATAAAATTCTTCTTTCAAAATAAAATTATTATTAAGAATGTGAATCCATGAAATGTAATAATAAATATTAATTGAACATGAAATAAATTTATTATTATCATTAACTAGGTTTTCACACAAAAGAACTTAAAAATATTTTTGGGAGAGATGAGTGATACGTATAATGATATGTTAAACATGTAATAATTATATATTACAAACATACAACCCAACAATGTAGATATTAAGGTATAACCTAACCAAACATGAATAGATCAGTATAAACTCTTTATAAGTCCAAATTATATAGAATCTTATTTAAATATTTTAATAAGATAAAATTCTATATTATAGTATTTTTAATACCGTAAATAGCCTTTATATAATTGTAATTTAATTTTAATATTTCTCATTACCTTAGAATTATTATTATTAATGTATATATAATTAATATCAGTTTTTTAAATAATTATTAACTGCATGGTCTTTTTTAGCCTAAAACAAGCCCCCAAATGCATATTTTGACTATAATGGACATAAATAAGTTAGGATAGTTGGATATTCCCTAATATTTCCTAGCCTAGGTCGGGTTGAACAAGATGGTTTGTTGGGTCATGTGTGTAGATCTTATATATGAATGGTGGCCTCTTTGCTTTTTGTTTGTGTTTAAGTTCCCACAAATGGTTAATTTCTCAATAAACACATTTTTTAACTTCCACCTACATATCGTGGGTGTAAGACACAAAATAAATATGAAAGCATCTTGTATTACGTGATGGATAGTGAGATCCAATTACCATTAATTTTTTATTAGACATCCACATTTAATGTGATGTGGATCCTCCCACCCCTCCCTAACTTGTTTAAATCACATATGTTGAAATATATCTAACAACCCATGATTTAGGTACATTACCCTTGTTTTAGGTATTTTATTTCACATAATTCATTGGTTAGTTTTCACGAGTCTCTAGTGGGTGTGAATGTTTTTTGGAAGGGGTTCTTTATTTTTTAAGAATCATGTACCGTGGATCATGGGTTGTGGCATAGGACATTGGTTAATGATCTATGGATGCTACTACAATGGTGTAGGTTCTTGGGATGTAGAACTATGATCTGATTATAATATTAGATGGATTGTGTCATGGAGGATGAAAAAAACCTAGGTAAGTTAGGTGATCTATCATAGAGGGGAGAGTTTCACAATAGTTCTCATATGGTGAATTTTTTATTGTGCTAACATCAGAACCCCTGTGATATAACAGGAAGGCTACATGATAAAATTTCTTTTGGGAGTGGGGTGATTTGGTGTGGTGGTATCATTTTCACAATATCCCCTCCCTAAAAAATATGATCCTCATCATAGAGGGATCCATGGTTATTTTATGTGGTTTAACCAAGTAGGTTGTGTCATTGGATTTGAGGACTTTTTCGTTGCATAGGCAGGTTTCAGCATAATGATATAGTTTTCACCTTAGTATGTTTTTTCCTATCCCAGAAATTTTTTAGTTTAATTCTAACAAAGGACCTATACCCATATTATTTATTTAATCATCCAAGGTCTCGATCTTCTCTATTTACCTAGTTCCCTTTAGCGATTCCCATTGATCCAGATGTGACTTTTGATAGAATCAAAGTGATTTTGGGATCTATAATCATTATTAATTACCTTATCAATCTTATTATTATTTGTTCTTGATCTTTCCACACTACCCCATACTCTAGGATCTATATACCAAATCATTTATGGATAGAACTATCTTATAAGATCTTTATAATGATGAGTTTTTTTGGATCAATTTAAGAGAAGTTATTTTGAACCTAGATCTAGAATATATATGTGTCATTATTAATTTTCTCTTATAATTTAATTGGTGTTTGTCTTCTCACTCAACTTCTCTGATCTAGAACACGAAAAAATAGTTTTCTTAAATGGTTTTCAAGAATTTGTTATTGTATCATTGGGTGATTTTGGGAAGGAGCCAATTTTGGGTTGTGTTTTGGAAATAGTTGAAAATTCCATGCCTTTTGTAAATAAAAATATCTTATTATTTTAATATTATGATTTTATATTGATGGATTGGTTTTTATGCAATAAACATATTTGAAGAAATGTTTTCAAAATAACATTTTATGGGAAACAATTTGTCATGGAAATTGTCATATATGGGTTGGTGTTATTTCAAAATGAATGGGGTGTGGTCATGATGTTCTAATGTTAGTTTATGATGAAGTATGTTTGTAAAGAACCACCATCGATTTAAAAATGACAAATGTTATTAATTACCACCATTATTGGTTACAACAAGATTGACTATATAGTTGTGTTTATGTGAATGCATGTGTGTAAACATGAGACTGATTATATTAAATGTGAACAAATGAAATAATTTTTTTTTCCGGTTTTATCACATAGATTTACTTGGTACATTACGAGAAATTATAACTAGTTTCAAGTATTTTTTATAATATTTTCTAACAATCCTTATTCTTGTTGTGTATGTTGGGATGCCTTTGGAGAAATCCTATTGAATTTTACTCACCCCATGCTTGGGCACCATTGTGCATTTATAGATGTTTTTTACCAATATATATGAAAGGGTAACATTTCTTATTTTACTTGTTTTGTTCATTGATGTTGTAGATTTTGTAGCTGGAGTTGGAGTTGGGTAGTGTGATCATAATGGTATATAATGGTTCCACTTTGGTGCATTATTCTTTATGTTTTATACTCTTAGCCATTCAATATTATTTATTTTCCCAATTTTACACAAATTTTGTTCTTATATTGGTATCATATTGAGTTATATGGTTTAATTCTCATACATCATT
The DNA here is from genome assembly GCA_963277665.1 of Viscum album. Lineage (NCBI taxonomy): Eukaryota > Viridiplantae > Streptophyta > Magnoliopsida > Santalales > Viscaceae > Viscum > Viscum album. The sequence continues at coordinate 788,161,599 of OY728148.1, forward strand.
TCATTAGATTTTTATGTTATACTCATGTCTCTATAGGTTCCTTTTTCATTATGGAATATCGTCCCATAATGGTTTACTAAGACCACAATATTTATTTCTATCCTTTTGTGTATTGAGGAAAAAATATAAGGTTATTAGAGACCTATATCTTCGTATGAAGGAGTGTTGAGGTGGGATATAAAAAATTGTATTAATCTTGGATTGTCAGTTTGTATCTCAAAATTTTAGCAAGGGGATATGAATGTTAGAACACAAAATTTAATGTTTTAGGAAACATAGATATCCTTTTATGATAATCTTCAAGTTACCTTGGTGTCTGAGAAAAAAGGTTTTCTAACACACCTCTACGATTGTTATGATCTCATCATCATGGGTTTAGTTGATTAGTGTTGTATAACATGCATTGATATTGAGTCATCTTAGTAGTACAACATTGTTCATATTGAGTTCAATGACTTATCAATGGTAAAATGTTTTTTTTTTGAAATTGTAATTGTAAGTATTTTTTCTTATGGTGATTTATAAATTTATAAGCATTCAGTTTCTTGTAACCTAATGACCAGATGATCTTTTTTAATTATGTAAAATGGAACATGGTAGGTTTCATAAGAATCAATAAGAATACATTACTGGAAATTACATTTTACCTCAGCTATAGGTGAACCAAAAGTTGGTCTAAAATATCATTCAGTATTTTCAATACATAGAAGGAGAAAATAGAAATTATAAACCTAAATAGTTATACCACTCAGTTCACTTTTAAAAGAAAAATATCCATATCCTTTGGTGGGTTTCTGAGCCTAAAAATCATAATTTTGGATAAATCTGATGAACCAAATCATTGAATTCTTAGGAAAAATGACATTAATAAATTTTAATATAGAAGGTAACATGAGGGATGATCTTCCATTACAATTTTTGTATTTAGTTACTTAAGATAAAATTTATCAAGGATTTACATAAGAGGACATCGAAGAATTGTTTTACAACAAATTCAACCCTCACACATTCATAGTTACAGGAACAGCTGATTTCATAATATTGATACTAGAGAATATTTTTTTCATAGAGTAAATATCTAAATTCATGTTTTCCATATAGTTTTTGCCAGAATTTTTTGGTCTGGAATCTTTAAAGCCACCATCATTCAGTCATTACTGGGACTAACAATTTTCTATATTATAGTTTTCTTTTTTCTTATGGACTATATGAACAATGTTAATAGAGAAACATTTAAAGAAAGAGGAACTTTTTGAAATATTACTATAGGGGGTATGTTTATCACCACTGAAATAGTTTTTAACTCAAATTATATGAATAAGTGAAAGAGGGACACCTACTTCTTATATAGTGGAGGGTCTCAAAATCAAACCATGATATTGGTTAGAATTCCTTCCTATCCCAATATAAATCATATTTTTTCTATGGGGCTCCAATTACCGTGAGATGTGAGACTTTATAGAACCACCTAAATCATGAAATACGTATAATTATATTGGAAACATTCATCATTATTATTATAGGACTTTGAATACTAGTGTGGGAGATGTGTCTCATCATTCTCAGACGTCCTATGATAAGATAAGGAGATCTTGTTACAATATTTAAGATCCATATAATTGAGTGAGTTAATGTGATTCTAGGAACACCCCGAATCATCATGTTATGAATGCTTATAAAGGAACAAGGATTAGGTAGGAGTCGGTATGTTTCATTATGGTGCTAGATAGGAAATCATGGTTGATCATTATGGATATTTGATGTTGTTAGGTATTATTATTTTGAAAACTAATAATATTAAAGCTTATCTTGATATGGTTGAATTTCTCTATTTTATTACTTATTGTGTGGAAGATCATATTAGTTTACATGTTTAGATAATTCTTTATATTTTGAATCTTCAAGAACCTCTAGGATAATGGAAGGGTCAATCCATCGATTTTGTTTCATGTTTGATATCAATCAATGGGGTTGAATTGTATTAGAATATTTCTGTGCTTGAGATAGATATCTCTGACCTGTTTTTGGGAATTCTTTGGTTGACATCGTTTAAGACCCATATTGACTATTTTTCAAGTTAAGTTTGATTCACATCATTTGAGGTAATTGTGTATCTCTCTAAATGAGAATCAAATATGAATGCAAGAAAAGAAAGAAATTTTGTATCGATGGTTGGGACTATCTCTTATCAGTTTTTAGTATTTACCATTTCATATATTGATGAAATAATACATAGATATTTTACACCCCTCATTGACAAATTTCCTAATGTCTTTCCTGATAATATCTCTAGGTTTCTACCAGAAAGGGATTTAAATCTAAAATTCATATCATACCAAGGACCATTACCATTTCAAGTTCAACTTATTGGGTGTAACTGAAATAATTGAAGGAATTATTAGTCTTTCTGTAAGAGATGGAAAAGAAAGGTTTCATTCATCTGAGAATGTCTCCATGGTCAGTATTGGTTCTTTTTTTAATGAAATCAAATGGAACAATTATGCTTTTTGTGGATTATTGTATGCTCAACCATGTTATAATAAAGAATCAATATCACATTTCATGAATTAATGATTTATTTGACCAATTTAGGGATTCCCAATGGTTATCTGTTATTAAAATATGATGGGGAAATCACCATCTATTATTTGGAAAGGAGGATATTCAAAAAAATATAATTCACAAGTCAATATGGTTACTATTAATATGTGGCTATTTCTTTTTGCCTCATGAATTCTCTTGAACTTTTTAAGGAATTAATTGATTAAATATTTTAGAGGTATGGAAATTAATTTTTAGTAGTATTTTTTAACGATATTCTGGTGTACGCTCAACCTAAGGCCAATCATAAGAAAAACAAGACTGTAGTATTGGGTATCTTTTAGGGAAATTTACATTATGCTAGAGTTTAAAAGTATGATTTCTTAATATAATATGTACATTTCCCTGGTAATTTAATTTCAAAAAATGTGTTTCAATAGATCCAAAAAAATTGTAAGTTGTTATCTAATGGAAACCACTTGAAAATGCTTTTGGAATTCCAATTTTCCCTATCATAGAAAGATAATATTGAAAATTCAATCTTTTTTTTAACATATTTTCTTAATGAACATATGATTTATCAAGTAAATGCATTCATTCACAGTAGATCTATATGTTCTAAAAGTCTTTCCAAGTGCAAAAGGTTTTTCTTACATCAGAATATATCATTATGTTCTCGAGGTCTGGGCATGGGTATGTGGTCTATTGTGGTAATTTCGGATCTATATTTGGATGTGTTCTTATACATGGATATAATGTTCTTTATTATGTATCATTAAATTTGTGATTGTATGAAACAAATTATCCAAACATGATTTTTAACTAGATGATGTGGTCCATTCCTTAAATATGCAGTATCATTATATTTTACGGGAGAAATTTTCATTGTTTACTGATTATAATAATTTGAAAAATATTTCCTCATAATTGGATTTGAATTTGAGATTACACAGATTGATATAATATTTGAAAATTTTTGAATTTGAATTGGTGTATACAAGTGTTAATGGAAATTTATTAGAAGAGGCATTATGAAAGAATTTGTATAATCCGTTGGCTAACACAACTTTTGGTTAATGATGGATTATTTTTATGATAGATGATATGAATATGGATTGTATGGAGTTGTGTGATGTTTCAATCTTCCTTCCAATTTATCTTGTTCCTAATTTGGTAATGTGGGTTCTAGATTCTTAGACATTTAATCCTAATTTTTTACTATGAGTTCAAAACAAAATAGTTGGGATACATTGAGGTATGGAAGAATGATGTTAAATCTATGACTAGGTTTAGAGGTCGTAATGTGATTCCTCTGACATATTTGGAGAAATTGTTTTTCCTACACCACCATTTGAGGTTGGTTTTTCAATCTTATTTAAAAAAGTTGTATAAAGTGTTTGGATTGTAGTTTTGGTGGGATAACATGAATTTAATAGTGGAAGATTTAATTAATATATGTTTTACCTCTCTATAGGTCAAGGAAGACTTCTAATGACTAACTGGTATACTGCATTCTTTACTTACTCCAATTTGGAAATAAGAGTTTATAACTACAAATTTTATAAAAATTCTCCCTCGAATGGTTGAAAAACACAATTCTATATGGTTAATCGTGGATCAAATCAATATTTAATCTCACTCCATCCCTATTAATTTATCCAATATGCTTGAATAATTTTCCAAATTCAATATTTTTGATGTTTTAAAGATTCATGGTGTCATAGTTTAAATTGAATATAACTAAGACCATAGGTTTACACCTGTATTTTGAATGTACTTATAGTAAGACCATAATAAACAATTGACCATGGGAGTATATTATCATCCACAAATGGATGGACAATCTAAGTGGACGATGCAAGAATTTGAAGATATTATTAGGGAATATGTGATTGATTTTGGAGTCTCATTGGAAGAGTTGATATTATTATCAAATTTCTAAAATAGTAACATTTATTAATCCTTGATATATATGGCCCATTTTGAAGAATTTTTTGGTTGTCCTTTTCATTACCAAATTTTTTGCATGGAAATAGATGATACTTTACTTATCAGACCCAGCCTTGTGTAAGAAACAATATATAATAATCCAATTATCATAAATAGAATTGTGTTGGCTCATTGTTGTTGTAAATTCTTTGAATATCATCCTCAACGATCATTATCTTTTAAGGTGAATAATCATGTTTCCAGGAGAATCTCTCAAATAATAAGTTTTCATTGTTGTGGTAAACAAGTAATGGTGGTTAATATTTAAATTTTAACTTTATAGATACTTTAACAAGTGAGTGATGGTCCAAATTGGATGGATTTATCACCAATGTTTAGTTATGTGGACAATGTGATTCATTTTTATCAATTGATGAATTATCACATAGAACTGATCCTAGTGATCTGATTAGACCATATTTATATTGAAAGGGATTATATATTGGTTCATGTCTAAATATGGACTTTAGATATGTAATAAAATCCATTTCATGGAAAAATCATCGATTTAGTATGGGCTTTGTGGTGTCTGGTTAGTTTCATAAAGATACATGGGATTATGAACATGAAATGAAAGAGAAATGGCCCAAGATCATCCTGAAAAATGTTAGATTTCTACATTGTTATTCTGGAAGACCAATGGTGGGGATAATTAGACACCCCCTACTTCAGGTAATTTACCCTTGTTTTATATTTTTTAGGTTATACAATCTTGGTTTATATTTCAGGAGTTTTTAGTGGGTTTTGAATGTGTTTGGAAGGGTATATAACTTTTTTGAAAAGGATACACCATATAGATTTAGTTATATCATATTATTTTTCCAAAAATATTTGTGAGGGATCTATTTTGGAATAGGAACCTAGGATAATTAATTTGGAAAACATACAAATTTTTAACGAGAAATTACATGGAGTATGTTTGCATCATAGGGACGTCAGGTGTTGTGACATAGAGGGGAGAGTTACACTATAGTGCTCTGGGGGGGGGGGAATTCAGTTGTTCTGTCAATTTCAATAACCCTATAGGCCAAAGGGTAGATTTCGTAGAATCATTCCTTTTGGTAGTGTGGTTCTAAGGCTTGGTGGTATGCACTATATCTCATTCCCTCCTGATAAAATATGATCTACGACTTGGGGGAATTGTAGGTCTCAAATGTGGTTTGGCCAAGAAGGTTTCTCTATTTTATGGGGCTTTTTTGTCCTAGGTAGGTTTTTCTATAATGATATAGTTTCTTTCATGGTGTGTTGCTACTCATATTATCCATTTTTTTAAATTCATATTATTCCATGAGACCCTCATTGTTCTTTTAATATTACAGGGTCTCAAACATATCTTCCTCCATATATTCATTTGGTGATTCCCTTTAATCTTGAAGAAACTATTGGTCATATAAAAGTTTGTTGGATATCACGAATAATCGGTGTATTATTTTCCCCCAATTTCATCCTTATTCTTCTTAAATATACTCTTCTCCATTCTCTCTCTTTACATATCTCTGATCCAATGATAAATTTTATTTTTTACAAATAATTTTTTTTGGAAATAAATACTAATGAGATGTGTTGAATATAATGATGGTAGTTCCTTGTGAACCTAGATCTAGATGACCCAAGTGATTTTATTTGTTTCCACTAATCATTTAAAGGTAGTTGTATTCTCTCTCATATGCACATCTCCTAAAATAGAAGGCTTAGTTTTCTTAAATGGTTCTATTGAATTTTTTATCATCTCATTGTGTGATTTGGTAGAGGGAACTGTATTTGATTGTGTTTTAAAAATTATGTATAATTACATGGATTTTGAAAATCCACATTTATTATTATATGAAAATGATAATATTAAAAGGTTTACACACATTTTATGTAAGTAACATATTTAATTAAATGTTTTCAAAGGAATAGTTTGTGGTGGAAAATATATTGGAACTGAATTTATCAAATTTGTCTTTATGTGCCTTCAAAGTGAATAGAGTGTGACTATGAAGTGAAATCATTAGAGTGGTATGGATTATGGTTTTTAAGAACTACCATAAAGGTTTGTAAGATTATGTTCATAAAGTTCCACTTTTAATGGGAACACCAATAATGAGTGTATGGTTGTGTGTAGGAGATTGCTTGTGTATGTATGTAAACTTCAGAATGACTATGAAAAATGTGAACGGATGAAACAATATTATTTATGGGATTACTACTTGTCATTAATTTTGGATTTATAATAATTTTTAACTAATTTTAGTTTTTTTATATAAAATTTTGTACCACATTTTTATTTCTATTGGTATAATTTTGGATGTATTCAAGAAAATCATACTTAGTTTTTACTCACCCCCTTTTGAGGTACTATGGTGAATTTTCATATTTTCTTTACCAAGATATAAGAAAGGGAACATTTCATACATTACTAGTGGTATTTATTTATTATTTTGATTTTGTAGATAGAGTTTGAGATTCGTAGTCTCACTATCAAGATCTGGAGTGGTGCCACTTTAGTTCCCATGTATTTATATTTTGGAGTCTTATACTTTCACCGTTATTTTATTTTATATTTTTTCTCTAATATAGTTCTTATATTGGTATATTATTTATTTATGGTTTTTACAAGTCATTCCTCATGAATTGGGTAATTGTTGTTATTTTATCATTAATGCAGGTTGTCTTTTCTATTGGGAATTCCATACAAAATTGCTTACTAATACCGTAGAATTTTTTTTATCCATTGGTGTCTCCATGACGTAACCTTTGGTTATTGGAGCTCTATCTCTTCTTAATGAAATGATTTGGGGTAGGATGTTATGATATACCTTTCCTTGATTTCATTCCATATACCCTTTAATATATGGATATCAATTTCATGGTCACTTGACCTTTGATTGAAGATTCATGTATGTTGTGGTACTATATTGAAACACTATATCTAAATTACAATGAATTAAATTTAAATATTAAAATATATAATTACATGAAAACATTGATATTATCTATTAGTACTAGGTACCCAGTGAAATTATAAAGGACGTTAAATTTAAAATATTCACAGATGATCATTATTATAAAATCATATTCAGCATAATAATATATATTTATCTATGGGAGGATAACATGTAATTAAAGTAATAATGAAATATAAATTTAAATGATATCATGTTTGATATGAACACATTGTAAGGTTATTATTTTTTTTAGAAATTTTATCCTAAATTAACTATAATGGGATACATCTAGACCATATAGATGTTTCTTGAATGATTTTAGTTCAATATTTTCCTACATCAATCTTCCAACATAAAGAATCAAAGCACGTTACAATGTACCTTCAATCAAGGGAGGAACACCTGATTGAATTAATGAAATAAATAAATTAAATCACCTTCTTATAATATCATTATCAATATAGAAATCATAGAAAATATATTAGATTAGTAATATTTACCCATAGACTTCCTTTACAGTTTGTGGGAGTTAAATGTGTTTTTTAGCTCGGTATACTTCCAAAAAATGTGTTTTGGTTCCCCTAAAAATTATACACACTTATTCAAAAAAATTGAAATCTAATAAGTAAAAAAATTACGTAAAAATACATATGACTCATCTAGAAATTAACCTAAGGACATACCCCCATGAAAATTGAAAAAATCTAAACCAAATAAAAAATCATAAGGAAATGCATAAAAACTTTGCACAACCTAAAGAAGGTTTACAAAACAACCAAACACAATATCAAATAACAAGGAAAAAAATACACGATGAAATATAACCAATGATCAACCCATGAAAATACAAAATAAAGAAAAGTATTAAATTGGATAATAAGAATGAGTTGTAGACAACCCTCTAAGAATCCATAGCTCCGTGAAATTAATAACACCCAAAACAGAAAAGGACTGACCGAAAACCCCTAGGGAGAATGGAATTCCCCACTATTAAGAAATATAACCCACCTATATTCTCTAATATAACTATCCACATGATCATTTCATAATGAAAAAAACCCAACCACTACTATATATGCTCAAAATAACCATAAAATCCACCAATGGAAAACCACACAAAATTACACAGAAGAAACCACAAATATCATCCAATTAAATCATACATCATTAATATTGTATAAAATAAAAACATATTTAGACAATTAATAGAATCAATAGATATGAAAAAAATTCATTAACCCAATAAAAATAAAAATATAAAATTATAATCAACAAAAATTATGATAAAAATTATTTTCCATTTTCTAATTGCATACTGAATTTTTCACCCTAGAGATGATTAATAAAAGATAGTATAAATATCAACATTAACTAAAGAATAATTAATATCTTATTCATTTAAATTGAATAATTATTTTTAATGAAATGGTCAATCATGTGTATCAAAATATAATAAGGTTTCATCCATATAATTTTGTTTAATAACTTATAGAAAATGAACAATCAACCCATGTACTTAATATTAATGTCCAATAGGTTAATCGAAGAAGTAATAATAATTCAAGTAGGAAGTAGCTCATTAAAATTCATCCCAAACTATATAAAAAACTAATAGTGCAAGAAATTGTGACATACTTAAAACATCATATGTGACATGTAAACCTCAACATTGGAATATAGCATTTTAAAAAGTAATATAATAAATTAAAAGACATTAACTCTACCCCTACTAGGATATATGTTCAACAATACATGATTACTTAAAAATATATTTATAAAATCATTTTACCTATATTCACATATTTTAACATAAATAACATTTTAATACCTTGAGTATGAAATTAATTTTTTTAATATAAATTAGATGATATAATTTATTTATTTATTAAATTAATTATGATAATTCATACTCACACGTTTATCAACACATGAATGTGGTTCCAACTTCATCATAAACTCAAAATCCTCAAAATTTAGGAAACACAATGATAATCCTTTTGTGCGATAATCTAGACCCATATCTTGATAACAAGTATCAAATGAGCATAAACAATGAGTGGTATCTATAAACACATCAAACCACATAAAGGGATAAAAATTGTTCATAATAATAAAAACCTCTATAGAATACTTACACTGTGTAATATAATCCAATTATCTCATGATATCTCATAAATAATGGTTCATATCATTGGTCCACCATCCTTACATTATTAATTCATTTTGTTCACTCAATATAAATAATATAAGTACCTTTATTCTACTATGGGCATGGATTTGATCAATGTACTACCATCCTAATCAATATTTCCTCAAAAATATATTTATATAAAATGATGTTATAAATATTATCTTAATCTTTCAGTAAAAATCACACCATCAATGGTGCAGTAAAAACATGTTATCTAACCACATGAACAGTTTTTTATATTTTTCTATCTTGTATCAATGTACATGGTCAAACTTTCATATTGACAATAACCTCATGTCCTGATACCAATTAACATGATTGTAGTTAAGAAAATCCTATGAAACCCAAGACATATAGATTCCCTACGGATGGATTAGTACTCATGATATCTTATATTTGAGATCACCATGTTTGAACTTCACAAGAATAAGTCCCTATTCTTAAAATACACCATCACCTATGAGTAAAACATTATTTATGTACGTCTAGTATAATGTATCAAAACCATGAGACATGTATTTAAAATCATATTCATAATGTCTCTAGGTTACCTTTATTACTATAATGGGTTACAACCAATTTATACAACATATAATCTAAGGATATTATCATGTAATTCATACAAAAAAATATATTTATTTCACGAGAAAATATATGTATATATATATGTTGATAATTGAAAATTATTGGATTAATTTGGTTCTATGAAACCCACTCTTACAATAGTAATTCTTAACATAGTGATTGGGATGTGTATGATATTAGGTCAATTCTAGAAGAAATATATTTCGTCAAATCTCATGGAAGTGTCAGAAAAAAATCTATAAGGTAATCAATAAAGAATATCTAGCATAATGGTATTTAATGTAAAGGGTAAAAATTTGTTATATTTCAAACATGACATTACAAAGGATGAGAAAGAAGGGGCATATCATTTTGGGGGATCCTTTCATCCAGAGACCCATCATTAGGTTATAAACTATACAATTAATACATATTTATATATGATAATGAAAGATGAGTTAGTACATATGATTTCTCATAAAACATTTATTTTACAATTTAATTCATAAAGGGATTCTATGAAATGGGATTATAGATAAGAGGATCCATATTTCAAATTGGATTAGTTAATTCCCAATGCATAGAAACAGTTAACATCATTTTCTTCTTTCTTTAGGGGTAAAAGTTATCAAAACCTTATTTGAAATTTAGACATCATATATATCCATTGGGGAGGACATGGGTATTAAATATTATTATTTAGTTTTTATAGTGCTAGTTAGTGATATAGATTGGTATTGGATAAACATCATTAATATCATACGCCACCATAAAATTAGTCACCTCCTTTTTAAATTTTATTTATTGTAACATTTATTTGTGTAGGTTGGTAAATATAGAGAATATAGAGTTAATGTTCCACTCAATCAGGTAATTTGAGTAGAGAAGGTATATGGTAGTCATAGTTTTTAGGAATTATTTTCTAGACAAGTTGGACTTATATAGATTTCTATGAATGGGTTAACTCCTAGATAGTAAAATAATGGTTTAAAATAACCCAATCTTATAATTTTTTTATAAAAAATTGATGTTAATTTTTTTTCTATTAATTATTTTTTAATATATGTGAAAAAACCATTACCACATGTTTTTATCACTTGTTATAAATTAATTGAGGTTACAAAAAATTCAATATCATTTATAACAATAATTTACATTGAAAACCATTTAAAAAATAAAAAAATAAGTATAAAATCGATTTAATATTCTATTATTTCAATTAATCAAAACAATGTAATCCATAACTCCTTCATTTGAGTGACCCACCATATCATTGATTATAATTACCCCATATAAATCTATCATTGTTGACCATCATTCATTATCATCGATTTCTCTCTACTACCAGTTCTTTTATCCATCATTGAGTTATCACATTTTTATCTACCTGAGATCTACTATTCTTCTGATTATAAGATATTTTTTAATGAAACGAAGTTTTGATTTTGTAGTTTTATATAAAATTAGATTATAATTTTCTTCTTCTAATACTAAATTTGAATATTATTTTTTATTTATTACTCCACTATTCAAAAAAATAGTCTCATTAATTGTGAATATTTGAAATATTTTATCTACAATGTTTATTTACTTAGTGACTCGGTATTTTTATTGTTATGAGTGTGTATTTTTCTTCAAAATACACTATTATATCTATATATAAATTATATTTTGTTTATAATTTATATTATCAGTATTGTTTCTAATTCCAATCGATGTGATTAGTATATTTATGATATAATTAATATGTAAGAATAATTATTTATTAATATTAAAATTTATTTTGTTGTAATATTTATAAAAAATATCATTACTATAATATATATATATATATATTTCTGTATCATGTATGGAAAAAAAATAAAAAAATATGAATTCTTTACTAAAATATATTTGAACATATATTTAGATGTATTTTCAATAGTATTATATTCATATATAAAAATATATGAGAATATAATTAGATATTTATCTTATAATAAGTAAATATGAATAAAGTACTATTTATATTATTAACATTAACTTTTTAAAATTAAAATAAATTATATTAATATTAATTTTAAAATTATTAATATTTGGTGGTATTGTTATTAATATTAATGTTATATTATTTGTATTACTAATATTAAAAAAATAATTGGTGATATTATTCATATTAATAATATTATTGTTGATATTATTAATATTAATAACATTATTATAGGTATTTATAAAATTATTATTAGTGTTCATATTATTAATATTAATAATAGTGTCGATATTATTAATAATAATATGAGTTTTGATATTAATAATAATAATAATATTGTTAATATAATTATCATAGTTTTTTATTATTATTACTCTTAGGGTTAATAATATAATTATAATTATTTTTTAATACTATTTATATAAGTGATGTGGTTATTAATATTTTTGTTATTAATTTATCCTAGGGAACATTTTTTATACCTCAAGAATTAAGTATTGTGCTATATTTGTTCTTTAATAAATTTTTATGAGTGTGGGTTGGTCATCAAAATCATATTTGAGACCATTTATTATTATTAATATTTTTTTTAATACATTAATATTTTGTTAATATTATTAATATTTTTAACAGGAGTGTTAATATTATTAATACTAGTGTTAATATTATTAGTGTTAATATATGCTTTTGTATTATCAATATTAATATTTGTGTAAATAATGTAAATATTATATTTACTATTATTATTTTTAAAAAGTACAATTATTTTTATTATTTTTTTATAATATTTTTATGAAATTTATAATTTCAAAATATTGTAATGTATATTAATTACACAATAGTTGGTATAGGTGAAAAAATGGTTTTTTGAATAACTTTATGGGGAACAAGTGGTGAAAATCGATAAGGGGTTGATGATTTTTTTCCATATGGAATGTTATATAGAATGAAATATTTTACTATCCCTGAATAATGTGTGTAAATATGAGATATTTTTAATGATAATAAATAAAATATCATTTAATTTGAAATTTGTTTAATTTATGTTACAGTATTTGGATCTAAAATGGTAAAACTATGTAGAATTCATGATATTATAATAATAGATACATTAAATGTGATAATTCATATCGAATAGAATAAATGCTTTTATATATTTTAATGGATGAATCATATAATACACAATCAATTATGTAACTATATGGGGATGCTGAAAATACATTCTATCTAGGCTACACTAAATTTATGATATGATCAATGGTGTATAGATTTATTAACTTGAATTCTAGAAATGGATTGATTGATATGGATTTTATAGAAAATGAATATATAATTATTGAAAGACTTGATTTAAGAAGACAATTTCCATTCATATTAAAATTATACTTGAAAAAAAATTAATTATTATCGGATTGGTTCACAAAAATATGAATACATTCCCCAATGATTTTGTTATGTATAAAAATGAAAATTATTGTGTTTCAAAGTGTCCTAAATGTGGGACATCACAAAATAAGTTGGATGAAATAACATAGGATGATTAAACTATTTTTCCATTTTCCAAAAACACTTAATGTGTAAATTTTTCATCATACGATAATTTCCCTATTTATAAATTTATTTTCAAATTTGAATGATACAAAATGTTATGATAGTATCCCTCTAAAATAATATTTGATGGAAAATTACATCATCCAGAGGAATATCCATAATTGATGCAAATTTATCAAAAATTTATTATATTCAAGATTAATGTTCAAAATCATAGAAATGTAGTGTGATAGATAGAATGGATCAATATCTAAGAATTAATATCAAATATATAACATGGATTTATTTAGTAATATCAAAAATCCACACAAGAAATAGTTTATAAAAACATACTAAGATGAGTATAATTATTCCTGGAATAAAATGATATACAATTTACATTTACGTTTACTGTTCAAATTTAATTGGTGATTTTAAACCCTTATTATATGATTGTATTAGAGTGTATTATCCTTATAAAATAGAATATTTTTAATTGTGTGTAATTATTATGTTTAAGACAAATTACTTCTTATCATATGGAAAATTTTCAAGGATAAGTATTATAGAGCATAAATCTTATCTAATTTGCGAAGAAGGAAATTTGGGTTAATTGAAACCACATAGGAGAAAAATATTCAACATGGGATATTGATGTTTTTGATATATAACCCTTATTTGACATTAAAAAAATTCAACAACAAATAAATATTTTATAATTCTAAAAATAATTGGTTAATCAATCAGTATTTTGACTCGGTGAGAAACATTTACATTTGGTTTGGTAATACAGAAAAACTATAATGACATAAATATATGCATGAAACCATATATAATGTTTGAGAATCCATATTATAGATGTCATGAGTAGAGATATAAAAATTTTATATTTATGGTTGTGAAAACTATTTGTGACTATTTGGAAATAATGCATTTTTAAATTAAAGGAAACATTAAAAAGTAAGGTTTAAATATAGGATTGGATATATGGTTAACGGGAAAATATTTGAAGTTATTTCTCTCACCTAAATTAAAACACACATTCATTGCTTCATATTGTCTTACACTATATAATAGAGATAAAATCAATTATTTTTTATGCCTACATGGTATCATTGTTGCTTATCTTTATTCCATAAATGTTAGAAATTTTGTATCATTAAAGTTAATATCTCTAAAATCTCATGATTTTCATTTTATAATAAAACAACTTCTACCAATTTCATTACGTATCATCCTACTAATCCATTTTAGAATGATTATCATCATAGTGTGTTATTTTTTCAATTATATTTATAAAAATTTCATGGATCTAAAATCATTTAAAAAATTATTGAATAAATCTATTGATATACCTTTTCAAATGGATATGTATTTTCCACCAACTATTTTTTAAATCATAGTATATTTTCTTATTTATATGGTCCTAAAATAATTCTATATAGAACCATAGACTTATATTTGAGTTATATTTTTCAATGATTTATTAATATATATAAGTAGTATGTTAGTAATACATATCATATAGAATTATTAATTGGTGAAAATTAAATTTCCGAGGAGGTGGAAGAGTTTGGTACAAACTACAAGTCTAAAATGGTGTACAATAGTCATCCCACTTCTTCCCATGAGTAAGTTAGTTTTAGGGCGAAGGAGAATCATTGATTAAAAATAATGGTGTTGACATGTATTCAAATAATTCAATCACATTTATACATACTGAATAGAATATATATTGTTTATTAATTTTGAAATTACATATTAATTTGATAAAATACCATTATACAGGGAAGTAATATATTTTTATACTAAATGAGAATAAAAATATTGTCTCATTATTTAAAGAAAAAGTGAATAGTGAATCGAATGCTATAGAAACATTTATATGTTTACATATAATAACACAGCCTAGGTATAACATTAAAGGATATATATTATATAAAAAATTATAAGATAATAGAAATGTAGTTAAAAATAGTGGTACAATGATATTCACTGAGGAAATGTATTTTTTGAGTGAAAGGGGTAAAAACCAAATCACAACATCAAGTCTATATTTTTATTTATTGAAGATATATACGATATTTATTACATTAAATTAATAGTTCTAGTTTTCAAGTGTAAATGGGTTATATGAAACACTATTTTAAATGATTATTATTTTTTAAAAACACTAGTATATCTTAATATATTGGGATACACATATGACCCATTAATCAGGGAAACACTAGATAATCAAGCATTCTTTATTATTAATCTATAAAAGATCTATGGGCTATTAATTTATATGAAAAAAATAATAATCTTATTGATGTATATTATGACTATGAATATATATTATATAAGGTTCATATAACCATGAAATTATTATCAAATAATACTAATGAATATGGAATAGACAATGTGTATGCAATACTGATTGATCAAGAAGGAATATGGTAAAATCCTTTATTAATCTCTAAATTTTGTAGGTATAATATATATATATATATATATAAATATTAATGTTTAAAATTTCATAAAATGTGAAATATATTGTTTTTAATTGTATACTTTATATTTGATATCTATAAAAAAAATATTCATAAACTTTATTTTGACGTTTTTATCATTTTTGAAATTACATATGTTTTATTCTTCTTTTAATTTGAAAAATTGAATTATAAATATTATAAAAATATATATTATCATTTATCCTAACTAATTTAACTAAAAGAATAAAAATTCATCTTTGTTTTCTCATATCTATTTCATTATCTAATTGTTATTCATTTTTATATGTAAAAATTTATATTTATATCATCTTGAAGAATTTATTTGTTAATATTATTTTTATAATGATTATTGATAAATATTTTGAGCCATTTTACTCATCTTAGTTGGATCCTCTAAATTAATTTACTCTGCATCATCCTATGTCTCCAACATTAGATAATAATAATTCTATAGGAAACAAAAAACATCTATTTTGGGAAAACATTACATCACATGTAAAAAAAAATTATCTCTTTTTTGTAGTAGGGAAGAAGGGATATCTTTTTAGTTTTATGGTAACATTAATCCTTCCATACTGAATTTTAACAATTATTGAGTTTTTTGGTTTTGAATAAGGATTTCTACACATGGCTGTGTTATGCTAATGTTTTATTTTTTATTTATTAGTGAGAGTAAATATATATGATAAATTTATGTTTGAATACACCATTGAATATACATAGTAATCTAATATTGGAAAATGAAGTGAGTAATTTTCCCATATCATTGGGTAAAGATGCTTTAAGTCACATCCATGGATGATGAATTAAAAAAAAATATTTTATTGTTATTTGACTGGTTTTCATGTCGATGACAAGTGCTTCATGAGAGGAAGAAGAACTATCTAAAACATGTTATGTAAACATTATATGGCTGGTAAAACTACTTTTTGAAAACATGTTGAAGATTTATTAAATATATCAATAGAGGTTTATGTATATAGTGAGTCTAAAAAGGGTTTGTGAGTATCCACAGATGATTTATCTTCTGTTAATCATATCATTCAGACTATTCTATAACTATTGGATGATGAATTTTTAGTGGTTTTGGATGATTAAGATAAAGAGATTAGTGAAAATATTATAATATTAATATAAGTATTAAATTATTCAAAGATACCAAGAAAAAGATACTTTTTATTTTAGATTACCTTAATAATTTCATCAATTATTCCAAGGGGGTCTAAGATGTTTTGGAATGTTATGAAAATCCCTAGGATTATTTTAAGTGCTATGAGATTAATTGATGAAATCATGGATTGTATAGGTCATGATAAAATTATTAAATTCCATAGATACATGTCAATATTTTAGAATCTATGTATATGTGATTTTGGGCCCTATTTTTTTTGTCATTGGATACTTTGTATGAGTTAATTTTTTTCATGGTGATGAAAATTTGGAAATGGTTGAGAATTTAGGTATCATTTTAATTCTATGTATGTTTCATAAACCCATCATATGAGTTAAATTAATCTAAATATGTTTCATCTAAAAGAAAAACCATATTGTATATATTTCATCTAAACATATTTATGTGTCATATAGACCTCCATTTATGTCATTCTACTCATTAAAATATTCATTGTTTCTCATCGATAAAAATAAAAAGTTTTTAAATTTAGAATCTAATTTGGATATAATTGAGATGATTAAAGAGTTATTCAATCAATGTTTCAAACATCTTAAATAGTAAAATGTGTGTGTGATCTAAGAAATAAAATTATGAGTGATGATCTTCAAGGATATAAAAAATAAGATCAATGTGAGGGAGAATGTATGAAATATTAACTTTGTTGAAATGAATTTATTATGCTTTGAAGAATAATGAAAATGAAAATCACAATATTATTGAGTTATTCAATAAATAATAAACCATTTTTGTCAAAAATATTGAAAATTATATTTTTATATGTTGTACTTTAGAGAATTATTTTTATCATAAAGTGTGAAAATTATTATTTGTTTAAATATGGAAATATAAAAAAATATGGACATTTTTGGTTATATTATTCTATTGGTTAAATATAAAAAACAAATTATTGATTCATGCATGAATTGAATAAAGGCTATGATACTACAAGGAATTTAAAAACTGATGTTATGTCTGTATTGATACTTAAATTAAGCCTTAGTATGAATTGGATAAGCACCAACCCACATTATTGTGATACTATAGTTTAATGTTATATATCATTAAAGAATATTAATTTATAGTTAATTTAGATATTTTATTGTGAGGATGAACTGATCTACTGGAAGTATGCGAGGTCTATTTTTATATGTTCAAAAATAGAGAAACAAAGATAAGGGAAAAGTTTTTATTTTAATGACTACTAATGTTGAAGAAAAAAATAGCTTATAGAAATCATTGAAAAAAAAACATGATACACTCCTCTGTAAAATATTGAAATTAATAGATTGATTTTTTTTACATAAATTTCCATTAATGTGAATTATTCTTGTATCCCTAAAAAAAGAAATCAATTTTATTACATTGTTAGTTTTGTGATTATCTTTATAAAAATAGATTTATATTTCATCAATAAAGATGAACCACTCATGAAAAGAAAAGGAGACAGTTAGTAGAGAGTATAAATGGGGATCAAAAGGAAATAGAGAGGATAATGAGAAGTTAGGAGAAAAATAAAGAATATTTCTGATGAATTTAAACTGAACCAATTTTTATGCCCTTGAACAATTGGGACTCAAGTAAAGAGAATAATAAGATCTAAGAAGGAAGAATTTTTCTACTTGATAAATATTAATAAATAATTATTCAAGGAAAGGAAAAAATTTAGTTTCAAGATAATATAGTCTCTTTGAAGATATTCAGAGGTTGAGATGAATGTGTTTCCTTTTAACACATTTAGTTTGTAAAATTTATTTATCGAAGAATCATGTAAGTAATTTTGTTATAGAAACATCCCTACATAGAACTAGATCTACTTGAGTAATGGAGATGGATTTTTTACATGAACATGTTAGAGGGAGTATAAATAACATGTGAGAGAAGTTATCACTTCGGTAATATAGTGTTCTGGCAACAAAAATAATATAGTGTTATTGCCACAAAAAATAATATTGATAATAGATTACATCTATTATATTTGGATCATCCTGACCTATTTAAACTGGTGAGGGAGTGTGTTGAGATGACCACATATCCTTTCAATTTTTTATTGAAAAAAATATTCAAGTGGAGAATCTATGGATCAGATAACAATAAACATAAAATGGATTAGGATTCCAAAATCTTTGTGAAACCATGTAAAAACAATAAATAATTTACTTACTTATATTAATTTTTTCACATGTGGTGAATGTTGGTTTGGTTAAAAAAATAACATAGGTGAAGAAAATAATATCCATTTGTGACATAACTAAAAAAATGGTTTTAAATAAAAATGGGACGAAAAGTCTTAAAATAATTGGTTTTTGGTGAAATTGGATACACTTAATTCTACCCCCCCACGCGTCTCTACATAATTTGGTTGAGATTCATAGTTAATATCAAATCATTGTTTCCATCTGGTTGGAACTATATATTTTTTTAAAACTGACTTTAGGGAAAAGGCTATACTTGATTGCTTCAAAAAAATCACCAGTTATCTTTATAAGATTATATAAATTGTAAAGATAATACTTTTTAAAAATATCCTCAGCTGAAGAATATTTATCCATCACTGTAATGAAATACGTAGAGGCTTCAACTAAAAACATGAAAAACAATGAGAAAATGGATGATAGTAAGCCAAGATATATCTCAATGGGTAAACAGGTATAACCAATGAATAAATTTAGTTAGAGTGGTATGTATTCTTGAAAATAATATTATAAGGATTCATTAAATGAAAAATGATCCTGATTTTAGAATTAGTGCATTAAATCATATAAATACCTCTATATTGAGGTTAAGTATCAACATAAAAATTCCCTCTGGGAGTTGTGATTTATATATTAGTACTCATCAATTGACATCATGATAAGAAGTCAAATAATGAAAAATAATTTTATTATTTATAAGAATCATTGTAGAATAACAAGATTAATTAAAACACTCTAACAAAGTCGTTGAAATTCAATGAATAATTTTTCCAACTTTTAAATGACTGGATTTCACTTTTTTATTAAGATATTCAATGATAATCTTACAAGGAATTTTTTTAGAGAATTATAATAAAATTTTCCTTACATATGGGAAACTACATATATAAACCATGGACTCAGGTCTTTCTAGATGAAATAAAAAAGAAATAAAAGAATAAAAGAGCTACCAAATTCCCCATTTATGATAATGAAAATTCATGAGGATATAATTTAAAAGGAGTGTTGGGATGAAATATTGATCTATTTTAAGGATGAAAATGATATTCTTATTTTCTTGTTTTTTAATATATAAGTGAAACTATGAAATCAATATTCTATAAAATATGATTCTTTAATAATAGTTGAGAAAATAACTAGAACCAGGGAAACATATATTGTGATTTAAGCATCAAATAATACTCAAATGTCATGAAAATTATCTTTAGATAAGTTAGAGAAGTATCCACGTCCAACTCATAAAAAACATAACTCACTATAAACATATATTAGTTAGTGTTGAATAAATTTCTACAAAAATATAGGTAAAATATTAAATTATATATCACTTTTGAGGTTTAAATATTTTTTAAACCCTCCAATAAGTCAATATTTCATGTAAATGTTTCTATGAAAATTATATCCCCAGTGCAATTCCAAGATACTATAAAAACATCACAATGATATCAAGAATGTCATGTTAAGAAAACTACACCTAATATGAAAATGGTGAGGTTTTGAATTATATTACTATTTATATAGATTCAAGCATAGGAATATTCAAATATTGGCACAAAATATAAAAAATAAAGAATTTAAAATCCCTGAAGAATGTGGGAGATATTTTATAAGGAAATGAATAACACATGGTTCAAAGAATTTATCACATAGTCAAATGAATATTTCATTAAAGAACATATTGAAAAACCATGATAATGTCTTTGAGTTTGAAAATGAAATTCCATTTATAAGAGTAGTTTTTTTATATATAAACTAATTATAAATATTTTTCTCATAAGAATTCAATTCAAAAAAATTATTTTAATAAATATAGGGAAATAATTGATTTAGTGTCATTAACCAAGCAAGATGGAATGGTACCCTAATATATGAGCCAGTACTAAAATGGATCGAAGTGCATCCATAATCCCTGTGGGTAGGTGATTAGAATATGTCATCATACAAGATAAATATGGGATTTTTTTTATTATAAAATAATGTTAGATATCGAGATACAATTTTGTATTTAAACTCTTCATAAGTAGAACATTTGAGAAGTCAAACAGGTAAAAAAGTACCCAAGAAGATAGAGGAACAAATCAATGAAACATCAACCCAAACTACCACAATGAAACCATTAAATGTTTAAATACAATGTTTAATATGTGGAACTCATCGACACATATCACCATAAAAACTCTACTATCCCATGGATCATGAACATAAACCACCTCTATCCTGTTCTTGTCCTTTTCTCAGACCTAGAATAAGAAAATCAAAAAACTCCCAAAAGAAAAGGTATGGTGAAAGTTAGAAATCTTTATAGGGTCTCACAATTATTTCCATAATAGATTTTATAATAATAAACAAATTATGATTTTAATTAAAATAAAATAAGTAATGGTATAATGTTTCATTTTTTTATTTCAAATAAAAAATTCTTTCATTTCAATAGGTGGAAAACATTCTAAACATGTATTCAATAAAATTTTTATAATAAGTATTAATATAAAATATTTATCATGACTATATATTTCGATAATAAATGACATGTATAATAAAAACATAAATAATAATAAGAACCATGCTCATCTTCACTGAAGCACATTAGTTTTTGGATATATTATCTTCACACTTCTCAAATTCGAGAACACTAATAAACATGCTTGCACATGCCCCTCGGGATCAGGCTGAATATGACTCATCAACATCCCCATAGGGAGAATCATGATTATTTTTTTTTATTTTTAATCTTTAATCACTTTTAAGGGGATCATGAACATAGTTTTCATATAATATATCACCCACTAACTACCCTAGCTCACATGTGATCAATAAGTCAATAAATAATGTGAGACGCATCTAATTTCAAATCAAACATCATCTATGACATAACTGCCCAATTTTTAGTTTCAATTGGAAAATTTAATTTCCAAACCAAGGCATGGGTTTTGTATCATTTCATGCTTTTTCAATACAAAACCAATTATATATTTTCATAATTCTAATTTAATATATTTTGAAAATTCAATTCTCATATCATTTAATAAATTCTATCATTTTTATAATTCACCCCATAATTCCAATTCCATCAAAATTGGGGTTTCTCTCCAAATCTATTCCATATCAAATTCCAATTTTAAATCATATCAAGTCGTTGTTTTATAATTTAATTGAAATATATTTTAAAAAAACAATCAATTCTTGGTTTCAATTTCATGTAAAATATCAAATGAAACCACCTACCTATAATCATGGAAATCCAATGATCGACACCCACAACATGAATTCCGATGAAAATAAAATCTTAAGAATATCTATGAATCAAATCTAGAATCAATAACCATAAAAGGGAAATAAAATTCATCAATAATAGTATGATCTGTCAATATATTGGATATAGTGTAGGGAATATTGGAAGAAACTATATTAGTGGGGAACCTCTTACCCAGAGAGGGATAAAATCTTCAAATAGAACTATGATTTGTTGTATTAGGGTGATGGAGGATAAAAAACCACTTCTTGAGAGCCACCAAATAAGGAAAAATTATATTACTTCCAAAAATGTTACCTTGGCACCAAAACTATGGGGTTTGTGGATTTAAAATTAATTTCTAAAATATTTTTAATCTCACATGTTTTGTTAGCTGGAGGGGGTGTGCGGTTTGGTGAAACTATGTGCCAGCCATGCACCCCTACTTCTTTACGATGAATGGTTTTCCTATGTAGGCACATAGTTTAGGAACCCATGATCCAACCGAGAATTCCCCATTATCCAGGTGGTGTATGTTTTCACTAGGACCACATGGTTTGGGAATATTTTATATCTGTTAGGGATAATCTAACAAGATTCCAAAATTTTACAAAATCTCCCAGAACGACCCAATAATAAGTCCGTTCAAAATTGTGATGAAAAAAGAGTTATGGAAAACTTGAAACATGGTGATGTGATTTGGCAGCATACTAACCATATAGACTATTTATCCTTATAAATCCAATCAAGAAATCACTATATCAAGGAGATGATGTCACTAATCTCTCATTAGTTCCTCACGGTCCCATGGGTCAGGATAAAAAAACCATCATACCATAGCACATGAAAATATTTATCATCCTATGATGATGTCCCTTTGTCTCATAATGAAAAATACTAACTAGGTGTTCAGTCATAGATAAATCAGGCTCAACATCAAGATCCTTCCAACTCAGTACATTAGATATGTCATAGGTATACTTCTGATGTTATGAAACATGGAACACATTATGTATCAACATAAAATATGGTGGAAATGATAAAAGGTAATACATTTTCCCCACCTTCTCAAAAAACTCAAAAGGTCCCACAAATGATATATATAAGATTTCTATGTTTCCCAATGTTTTGAGCGAACCATCTAAGGAGAAACTATCAAGAACACTCAATAACCCATAGAAAACTCCAATAGTCATCAACAATGATCATCATAATATTTATATCAACTCTATTTCATCTCCATTCAAAGACTAATCAACTAATTATTTTCTATCATATATTGGAATAAACATGGTACAACCAAGGAATCTTCACCAATCTATAAGAAAAAATAGATATATGCACGGTAGACCCTTAAAGACTGCGATGTGATCCATATGAATTGAAAACTGGTAAATGTTTTTAATGGAAACAACAACCATTCCAAAGTGGCTACCCCATGCTTCCACAAAATCAAGGATTCAAGAATGAATCATTTCATTTAGAATCTGTATATCCTATTTGGTCTTTACATCTAGTTACAGATACTAATTCATACCCATGGTCATCTAAGATATCATTTTTCATGGAGGAATTTACAGAAATAAAAAAGTTAATAAGGGATCTCTATTCGATACTATAACAAATTGGATAGTATGTAACCTGAAGAGCTCATATATTTAAAGGATTCCAAATTACTCAACATTTGTTATATCATGGATGGTAATAAAGAGATCCAAATTGGTCATCAAATCAATCCTAACCTGTATCACATCATTTTTCCAAGAAGTACAAGGTAAAACCACTATAAAGACCATAAAAATATTTTCTCACTTTCATTTCATCACTGAATAGAAAGAGAAAACACAATGGTTTATGGTGTCTGATGTAGACATAATAGAAATTATAACACTGGGAAACAATATCTATGATGTCCCATCATATGTGAGGCTAGAATAATCATTGATGTGTATCATAGAATATCTTTGTGTTACCATGGTGTACTACCCAATGAGAACTATGATAGTCTCATATCATTTCATATCCCATTGTAGATGGAAGAACATGTTGGTTTGGGAAACATAGAATACCCTTCCTAGAGAATGACCATTCAATGATGGTCTCCCCACCATGAAGTGAGTTACTAATTCCATGAAACTCATCAACACATTGCTAATCCTGATGATCCATCTCCAGAAGATATTTTTTAAACTGAAAACTAGTTATAATATCATTAGACTCATTCTTATAGACTCTCATGTTTAACTAGATGAATAGATAAATCACGATACTTTCCTTTAATTATAATTACATGGATTTGGTCACACATTTCTTCATCAAAGCATCATTGAAGACACTCCCCTTTAATGGGGAATACAAATTGTAATAGTTTAATGACTGTAGGTACTCCAAAAAATTCCTATGATGGATATTCAAATATTTTTTTGACAATATATAACTCCGGTTATTATGATCATCATAGATGGGAAGCCTTTCTCCAAAAAGATAATGTTTCCAAAATTTTGGATCCTGTATCATGACTTCATGTTTTAGATCATGAGTCGGTTAATTCTTCTTTTATTGTCAAATATTCCTAGATCCATATGAAATGAAATGGCCAACTATATTAAGAATAGAGCCCAAACTTGAACCAAATACATCCTAAAATACCATATAGCATTGCCCTGCCTCTAGAAGAGCCCACATCGACGTAGAAGTCAAGAGGCACATCAACTAAAAAAAAGAACTCCAAAATTTATATTCCAAATAAAACATCACTATATTTAAAGTGTGTGAAACCAACATAGAAGAAAACATTGATAAATCATGGAAAAATGATTTTAATAACTTTATAAACATAAAGAATACTTGGATCTCAAAAAAAATTATGTGGTTGTTCCCATGTATAGTAGATATCACCATCTTAGGATTGATAGAGATACTATGTCTCGATTCCACATGTCCCAATAACATTAATTCAAAAATCTGGAAAACAAATTTTGAATTATTTCTATAAAGTCGGTGATATACCAAAATTTCATTCACATTCATCAGATTATTCAATTGATCCTCCTTGAACATAGATTACACTATAATATAATTAAATAATACTATAAAAAATGTCAAGGGTTCTCATGGATTATCCAATTCATCAAGGGAATCAAAAAATAGGATAATTCAGGGGAAGAGATATCATAAAAATATAATAATAATGGAAATACCTTATTTAGAAGGTAGTTTTTAGAATTTCATATTACTTTATAAACTACTATTGGTAGATAAATATTTGATAAATATTGTATAAACAATTTTCCCCTTTGAACTGGTCAAACATATTATCTATATGAAGAAACATATACATGGGATTTACTATATATTGGTTGATATTTCGGTAGTCAACACATTGGGGACCTTCATGGTTTTTTTTCAAAGAGAATAGTCACCGCCCAAGGTGACACACTCATGAATATAAATCTTTTCTCTAAAATTTCATACAACCGAGTCATAAACTCTTTCATCTCTATGGGATCTATATGATAAGAAGTAATGGACATCAATTGAGTAACTGGAACTAAAACAATATAAAACTCAACCTCCCTTACCGATTGAATCCTAGATAAATTAGAAGGAAACACATTTGGAAACTCTTCAAAAACATGAGTGAGAATATCACTAAAATATTTTTCCTCCAATTAAAAAACAAAGAACTGATATTACCTTACCCAACAAAGAAAAATACAGTATAGATCTACTCATTAATAATAAACATTCTATATGAATTACATGGACCGCCCCATTAATTATAGTAAAGGAGACTCACCAAAGATAACAGTCAATCTATTCCTAATGATCTATCGATCAATAAATCATTAAAATTAAATGATGAAATTACATATCAAGGACCAAAAAATTCTAGGTAACCTCAATTATGCATAAAGAAATAACACAAGCTAAACACAAAGGACCCTTCTCTCCCTTCATTCTGAGGGGTGTAGTAATATAAAAAAAATTAGATAAAATATTTTTTAGAAGGGTTAGAAAGTCAAAAAAATGGGAAGATATGAATGATTGATATTCACCTATACCAAATATATCAATCACAAATTGTGAATCTATAGTGATGGTAACTCTCTAAGTGGATGAATCTATTCCAACTTCCTCTAGAGAGTATTCCATTGTTTGGAGAATCTTTATTACATATACCTGTGTCTAGAACACATTTGTTTTGAAGAATATTATTTCACTATATTATATTTTTGTGATGATGAGACCATGCCACTATGTGGATCAAAAATTATATAATAAAATTTCTTCATGTTACTTGATAGTCCATGGGAACTAAAAATATTGGGTGCCTTAGTGAAAACCAATTTGGAATGTCCATACTTGACACACTGTAATAAAGTTAAAGGTATTATATGAAGAACTAAAAGAGATCTGTAATAACCCTACTATTTATATCCACAATGAGACTAATCATGATTCATATTTCATTTAAATGAAATCATAAAACTACCACTAATATGAAAAATAACTCCCCTCATCTTTGAGTTACCATCTAGGTCACTCTCAACCACTAACGCTCTATACAGAACCTTAACATGAGAGGTTTTCTTAAGAAGGAAAATCTATTTTCAAATATCATCTTAATATTCAATCACAAATCATCATTCCATTATATAATCATTATTCACAATATCATGAGAAAACTAAGCAAGTTCAACAAATTGGTTTTCATAATAATCATAGTCTTGTTACTTTGGTGGAGATTAAGAAATCCCAAGGGAATTTTTAAAACAATAGGTTATGGATAGAATTAATTAGTAAAAATAAAAATGAATTCTTTCAATCCAATCCTTAATGATTCTTCTCCATCACCATCGAATCCCATCAACTTCTATTTGGCCTATAAAGCTTGCTGGTAGTACACTTTACATTAATTGAAACTTGAGTTACCAAGAACTAAAAAAGACACCCAATTCCATTAAAATAATAATCTTCCAATTCATTGTGATTAGATAATTTCAAATTAACTGTATTATTGTTAATATACTATTTGACATGTCCTATACAGTTGTTTTTTTGAGGTTCCATGGATGGAGCCTGAATGATAATTGTGTGGTTGCCTTTCCAAGATCTTTGACAACACCCACCACTATCTAAATAATATTATGATCAACAAGAGGGTTATCATATAATTTTTAAAGAATATAAACATCCATAGGTGTGTTCAAAATTCTTCTTTGAATAACGATTCTATACATCATCAACAAACAAAAAGAAAACATTAACCAAGACACTCAGATCACCAATAGAAATTGAATTCGAGAAGTTCCAATTCCATAAAACAGAAATCAAAAGACTAGGGTTTTTATAAAACTTTAATAAAACATGGAAAAGACTATAAATATTTCAAAATACTCTTCAAAGACACTTTTTCCACACCAAAAATGGTGACTTAATGTAGATTATGATAATTTAAGTCAAGTATCATTCTCAAAACCACCTCTCGAGTCCCATAAATCAAACCTCCTATCTACCAAGAAAATTAGTAACACATTCCAACTTGATGAATATTTGATTGACCTCTCTCAAATACAAATTTTTCACAAAACAACATATATATATATATATATATATTGGTAACTTGATAACCAAACTGAAACTAACATGGGATGAAGGGCATTCCCGAACCCCATGGGGTGGAAACTAGCACTAGAAATCAAACAATACATAGAATAAAAAATTTAGGCATGAAACATCATTATATAGCATGATAAAAGTCAATATATCAACACTTATCAAGGATAACACACCAAAATTCAGATGAAAAAATTAATACCCAATAAAATAAATAAATAACTTAATGAAAAATCAACCAAAACATCCATCAAGAATCTATAAAAATCTTAAATAACATTTGTAAAATGTGGAACTCAACACAACTAGTCACCATCAGCACTCCATGATCACAATAATCAATAACATCTACTACATTTATGTGGTTCTATTCAATTTGTCGTACCTTACATATGATTGTCTAAAAATTCCTAAAGATAAATATATTGTGTGAACTATAAATCCCATTAGGGTCTCACTAAGTGTTTCATAATAGATTCATTAATAATAAACCAATAATTTATTCAATTAAAATTTAGTAGTTCATGGAATAATGTAGAATTTTCATATTAAAAAACATTATTTTATTTCCACAGATGGAAAACATTTCAAACATTTATGCGATAAAACATTTTTATAATTGAATTTATATAAATCAATTTGAATGAGTAAAAATGTTTTATAATCAATGGAATATATAATAATAACATAGAAAACAATAATCACCATGGTCATTAGCCCTATGTTATTTCAATTTCATGATATAAGATCCCCACACTACAAAAATCAGTGATTTGGGAAACAGATGTGTGAACATGTCCATTAAGCTTAGGTAGAATAGGTCTCATCAACATCCCATCTGGTATAATCATGATGGACTATGTTTTTTTAGATTTTTAATCATCGTCCCATTAATACATGATCAACATCCTATCATGATTATCCCAAATAAATATGTTACTACCTAGGATCTCATGTGCTCAATCTATCAATACATAATGTAAAATTCATCTCATTTAAAATAAAAAATCATTTACAACTCAATTTATAAGGCCCAGACCTTAAACCTTACTTAATATTGAATTAAATGAATAATTCACATTGAGGATCTTTTTAGGTTTAGATTTTAGAGATTTAGGACATAACTATTACATCTCAAAATATTAAAAAGTAGACACTTCTACTAAGTTTCCATAAAATAAAAACTCTTAAAAAGAAACATGTATAGTTCCATGTTTTAGATAGCATGACTTTTACTTGATCCCATCCTTGACCCTATTCCACATTAAGTCCTGTGAAAAACATTTCATGAAAACTTGGGGTGAGAATAAAAATCTCAGTAAGGGATACACAAAGAATGAAAATTGTTAGTTTTTCAAAACAACAAGTAAACCATGTATACATTATCAAAGTAATACCTTCACCTTTATGAAGTAGTAAAAACTCTTCACTGAATAAAATATCATTACATATCCTTTTGAAACCAAAATATTACCATAAAACCCATATAAAGAACTCATAATATATTAAGGTAACTTGGGACATAACAAACTTAAGTGGAATAACCATACAGTTGACTTCCACACATATCACTTAATGGAATAGCCATACGGCCAACTTCCATACCCAATGCATTGGAGGTTATAACATAACCACCTGTCCTAGTATTCACAGCACCACCCGTCATATGGTTTATCACGTAACCACTCGTCAAATGTCCAAGTACCATTATAAAATCATTAGACATAAAACAAATATAATGTAAAGAAAATATTTCCAAACTTTGACCACAATGTATCACTTAAATATATTGACATAACAAATCCATTATAAAAACCATTTTCAATACCAAAATACATAAAAGAGTATATGGTATTTATTTCATTTTAAAAACATTACGACTTATTGAGGAATCCAAAGACCAAATAATACTCACAGCGGATGAAAAGGTCGTTGTCACCACGTACGTTAAAAGAAACATTCCTTTTTGTCGTTTAGTAAAATGCTTCGTAGAAAAATATTTCTTTTGTATCAAAGTAAAAGTCAAAGGGGTTTATACACCGTATAAAGAAAGTTGTGTATAAAACGAAATATGCCTCCGTGAAATGAGATTGAGACGAAGTCCCTTACAAAGATCATTTTTTAAAATAAAATAGATATATTATGTTTATACACTATACGTACACATAAATAAAGTACAAATACAAGATAGAACATAATAATATCCTGACATAATTTGAAAGTAGGAGATTAACCCAAAGAATGTAATTAAATTGGGTTAAGAAGTTCCCTTACAAAGATCATTTTTTTAAAATAAAATAGATATATTATGTGTATACACTATAAGTACACATAAATAAAGTAAAAATACAAGATATAACATAATAATATCATGACATAATTTGAAAGTAGAATATTAACCCAATGAATGCAAATTGGGTTAAGAAGTTCCCTTACCTCGTGTCCGACGTGACTCGATTGCTCTTTAATCTCCTGAATAATAAACTAGTGTTAATTTTTTCTTTCTTAAGAACCTTTTTTAAGCTTAATATTCCTTTTATATCAATTATTTCCATGTTATAAGCATTATGTAATCATTTAACTTAATAATGTTTGTTTTGTCAATATCTGGTTCATAAGTCAAAAAATGGACTTCTTACAATTATATGTTGTTTATGTGGACAAAGGTTCATTATATCCAGAATGATATTCATGATTTGGATGTCATATGTATCATATATATCCAGCACATAGATGTATTTATAATAGTAAATAACATTTAGAGGTAAGAAATGAAATGCACCGTTCATGGAGACGGTAAGCCGTACGTACGAATGAACGCTACTTTCATTTCTATGTCATATTAATGGAATTAAAACTAAATGAGAGATATTTATATTTTAATTCCAGAATTATATTCATCATTTAGATGTAACATACATCATACATATATGTACTTATAATAGTATATTACATTTGAGGATAAAAAATGAAATGCACCGTTCATGGAGATGGTAAGTCATACATACGCATGAACGCTACTTTCATTTCTATCTCATACTTTAATGGAAAGAAATAATAATTATATAAAGGTATATTATAATTCCAGTATAACATCATATATAATAACATTAACTCCATCCTTTAAACGTTCCATATATGGCATTAACGAATCAAGTCACTTTGAGGGGGTGGTAGTCCGCACTTCCTAAAATGAAGATATCGCGTATACCCATAATTGAAGCCATAAAGGTATGCCATAAATGAAAAATACATAATATTAAAGAAAACATAAACATATTATATATCATATATAAATATAGTTACATCTTAATGGCCACCTTTGAAAGTGTTATATGAGTGTTGAACAATCATCATTTCGTGAGGCAAAAATTCTCCATCCACAAAAACAGTATGTTCTTTAACCATTAGATGAAGGTGTGTGTAAGTGTATCTCTAATCCTTATTATAACCACATCCTAGTATATTGAATATACTGGAGTTGTTACAAAATAAATGAATAAAAAGACTTTATGGGGTTGGAGAAGAAAAATAAAATAAACGAACACAAGAGAAGACACTACCTTTGAATCGGGTAACTCTTTTTGATTTGATCTCAAAGGCTTCCTTGGGAAGACTTTTACCCATAGTGATGCTTCTAGGAGTAATAGAGGGATGTGGAGAGACAAAATGGTAAGGGTTTGGCCGATCCAATGTCTTGAGAGGTGTGGGTAAGGAGGTAGATATGGGGGCCTTTTATAAGAGGAGAGGAGGGGCACTCTTGGAAAGTAAGGAAATGTTACTTTATTTTAGAATGAGTTTCAGATTTTAATGGTCCCACTTTGATTTTTTTCGAGCCTAAGGTGATAAGGGTTCGAAATCCACCCATCCAATAGGTTTTGGACATGTGTAGGTATTATATTTTACATTATCTTTCCATTTTATTTAAATCGTTAAATAATGAGGTAATCGCTGCATCATCATGGTGTCATAAATAATTTAATTTATTTAATTTCTAAAAATTATAAAAAAATGCTATGATGAAATAAATGTTTTTATATTTCCAATTAATATTTATAGTAAAAAATCTGACTTGTATAACTCCATGTAAAAAATGTTTTAGTAAAAGAACTCATGTTTGTGACATTTTTATTTTAACATTAAATAAAAAGATATTAATATCATTTTCCTACCAAAGTGGCTCCATGGGGTCCCCAAGTTGACCCATGGATTTTATTGGTCGACCATGGCACATCCAGTCAGGATAGGACATGTGTAAAGTTCATTTCATATTATTAAAACAATATTTTTACCTTAAACTACACTAATTACCTCTAATCGCGATTAAAAACTTAAAAGTTACTATTCACAAAAAAATTATTTTAATCCCATTGAACCACATTTTACTTACTAATGACAACCATGTATGTAGGATTTTTGAAATTCAAAACACAAAGTTGGTAAAATTTCATTTAAACAAAAAATCAGTTTTTCAAGTACCACTTAGTGGTTTCACTATACATCAAAAATTGAAGTTTTTTAAGAAAAATATCAAAAATTCACCCTAAGATATATTTGATATTTTGAATTCAAAAATGATGTCTATTTTAAAAAATTAAAAACAAATATGTTGCATTAATTAATTTAATAATTAATTCCCACTGTCAAGCAAATAGCGTGTTTTTATGAAACAAAATGTATCAAAAGATTGACACTAGTTTAAGTCAGATTTCAAAGTGAAATTAATTCCATCGAACACTTTTGGATTAAATGGTAAAAATATAATCTAATTTCACTTTAAAACCAATTAAAAAGATAATCTAATCATATAAATAAATTAGATTAAAAAGTGGTTTTGAATTTAAATATAACATTTTTCACTATTCATTAAAAAATGACCTTTATTGGAAAAATACCATAAATTTACACAAAGTGAATTTTGATGTCCCAATTCTAAAGAACAGTTTTATTTTGTCCAATATAATGTATAAGAGTGAAAAAAACTATATTTAAGGAGGGTTCTCCATAAAAAGGCGATAGTTCGACCTTTTAGTGCAAATTATAGTATACATGCCTAAAATTGAATTCTTTTCATATTTTAAGCCATTATCCTTTATTGGATAAATGTAAAAACATTTAACAAACATATATAATCATATTTTAGTTATTTCTATTCATTCCTACCAATACAAAAGCTACATGATAACTACCATTTAAAATAATATTATTATATTACTAGTGTGCAACGTAAGATTTCAAATAAACTCTTTCTTGCGCATCGGGTACGCTATCGAACATATCAACCTCTTTAAAGTAAAATTAATATTTAATTCACAAATATTAATAAATATGAAAATGTATTATTCTTTTTTTCCTGGGATGTTACATCCTTCCCCCCTTTTGGGAATTGCGTCCTCACAATTTTATTCACTTATCAAAATAAGTGGGGGTATTTATCCCTAATAGCATTTTCAGATTCCCACATTGCCTCTTCAACCATATGGTTTTTCCACAAAACCTTTACCTGGTGAATTACCTTATTTTGCCACACTTTCTCTCCTCGGTCAATAATCTGGACTGGTTGTTTTTCATAAGAGAGATTCTCTTCCAACTGAACTACCTCCGGGCTCAAAACATGAGATGGATCTGGCATATACTTTCTCAACATCAAGACATGAAAAACATTGTGTACCTGAGATAAACTCGGAGGTAAATCCACTTGGTAAGCAACTGATCCAACTTTCTCCAGAATTTTATATGGTCCAATGAACCTTGGACTCAGCTTTCGTTTCTTACCAAATCACATCACACTTTTCCATGGTGAAACTTTGAGAAAAACATGATCACCTACCTCAAAAGATAGATCCTTCCTCCGGTTATCTGTATAACTTTTCTGTCTGTTCTGAGCTGTTTGCATGTCTTTCTGAATCAACTGAAATTTTTCTCCCATCTCTTCTACCAATTCTGGTCCCATCAGCTTCCTTTCACCCACTTTATCCCAAAAAGATGGAGTTTGACACCGTTTACCATATAATGCTTCAAACAGATCCATCTGTATACTGGAATGAAAAATGTTATTATATGAAAACTCAAGAAAAGAAAGATGTTGGTCCCAAATTCCCTGATAATCCATAGAGAAGGCACGTAGCATATCCTCCAAGGTCTGAATTGTTCGTTCTGACTGCCCATCTGATTGAGGATAAAAAGATGTACTAAAATTTAATTCAGTACCAAACAACTTTTGATGGACTTTCCAAAATTTAGAAGTGAACCTGGGATCACAATCAGATAAAATGGAGAGGGGAACTCCATGCAAATTGAATATCTCTTTAAGATATAATTGAGAAAGTTGATCTAGAGATAAGGTATCTCAAATAGGAAGGAAATGAGCAGATTTAGTCAATCGATCAACAATAACCCAGATTGCATTATTACCTCTAGATGTCTTCGGTAATCCCACAACAAAGTCCATGGATATATTTTACCATTTCCACTCTGGCACTGGTAAAGGCTGAAGCATCCCTTTCGGTAACTGCCTCTCTGCTTTAACCTGCTGACAAGTCAAACACTTCACAATAAAATCAGCAATATCCCTTTTCATTCCATCCCACCAGTAATACTCCCGTAGATCTCTATACATCTTAGTACTGCCAGGATGAACAGAAAACGGGGAACTATGAGCCTCACATAACAACTCATTCTTCAAATGTGAATCACAAGGCACATATAATCTCTTCCCAAACCTCAAAACACAATCATTATCAATGTTGAATTTAGGAAACTTACCCTTCGGAACCAGCTCTACCTTTTTCTACAACTCACTGTCTTACTTCTGTGCTTTCTTAATTCTATCTGATAGGGAAGATTTCACTGATACCTGAAACAAAATAGAAGAACTTACTACAAAAACAAATTCCATGCCAAAGTTAATCAAATAAAAATCCAAAGGATCTCGTTCTAAATGTACCATGGTTAATGAAGCATTACTTTTTCAACACAAAGCATCAGCCACATTATTTTCTTTTCCCGGATGGTAATGAATTGTACAATCATAATCCTTGATTAATTCTAGCCATATCCTCTTTCCCATGTTCAATTCTTTCTGAGTGAATATATACTTTAAACATTTGTGATCAGTATATATTTCACACTTTACTCCATACAAATGATGACTCCAAATTTTTAAATCGAATATAACAGTAGCTAATTCTAAATCATGTGTGGGGTAATTTACCTCATGAGTTTTCAACTAATGTGAAGCATAAGAAATTACCTGATCATTATGAATTAGGTCGCAACCAAGTCCTTTCAATGAAGCATCATTGTAGAGAACAAACTCCCCATTCCTAGAAGGTAGTGCCAAAACTGGAGCATTCACCAATCTTCTTTTGGTATCCTCAAAAATAATCATCACATTCTTTTATCCAGATAAACATAAAACCTTTATGAGTTAGCTTAGTCATTGGACTAGATAACCGTGAAAATTTTTCAATAATCCTTAAGTAGTAACCTACCAAACCAATAAAACTACATATCTCGGTTACATTTGTGGGTCTTGGCTATTCTTCAACAACTTTTTTTTAGCAGGATCAATAGTTATGCATTTTTTGAATCAATGTGACCAAGGAAAGATATTTGTTGCAACCAAAACTCACACTTGATAAATTTTCCATACAGTTTCTTTTCTTTTAATGTTTTTATGATAACCCTTAAATGACTTTCATTCTCATCTTTAATTTTGGGAAACACCAAAATATCATTAGTAAACACAACCACGATTTATCACCTGAGTCAACTGAGCCATCACCGCAACAAACTATTTAGTTCTGATTCTGACCATCTCAGGATACTGTTTTGAAAGATAATTTCCATCTATATGCCTTCCTAGAAAATCTGTTCTGTTTCCTCTAAGAAAAACCATTCTTAACACAAAAATATCTTAGGAGAAGCAACATGGTAATCTTTAAATTCTATATCATTTCAATCATACCATAAATTAATTTATAATTTAACACTTTTCTAACTCCTAAAGTTGTCTAAACTGACCTCTGATACCAACTATAAGGCCCCGACCTTAAACCTTAATGAATATTGAATTAAATAAATAATTGACATTGAGGATATTTTCAGGTTTAGAGTTTTATAGAATTAGGACATAACTATTACATCTCAAAAGATTACAAAGTAGCCACTTCTACTAAGTTTCCATGAAATAAAAACTCTTAAAAAGAAACATACCTAGTTCCATGTTTTAGATAGCATGAATTTCCCTTGATCCCATCCTTGACCCTATTCCACATTAAGTCCTGTGAAAAAAATTTCAAGAAAACTTAAGGTGAGCATAAAAAGCTCAGTAAGGGATACACAATGAATGAAAACTCTTAGTTTTTCAAAAAAACAAGTAAACCATGTAAACTTTATCAATGTAATACCTTCACCTTTATGAAATAGTAAAAAACTCTTCACTGAATAAAATATCATTACGTACCCTTTTTAAACCAAAAGATTACCATAAAACCCATATAAAGAACTCATAACATATAAAGGTAACTTGGGACATAACATACTTAAGTGGAATAACCATACAGTTGACTTCCACACATATCAATTAATGGAATAGCCATACGGCCGACTTCCATACCCAATGCATTGGAGGTTATATCCTAACCACCTGTCCTGGTATTCACGGCACCACCCGTCATATGGTTTATCATGTAACCACCCGTCAAATGTCCCAGTACCATTATAAAATCATTAGACATAAAACAAATATAATGGAAAGAAACCATTTCCACACTTTGATCACAATGTATCACTTAAATATATTGGAATAACAAATCCATTATAAAAACCATTTTCAATACCAAAATAAATAAAAGAGTATATGGTATTTATTTCATTTTAAAAAATTTATGTCTTATTGAGGAATCCAAAGACCAAATAATACTCACGGCGGCGGAAAGGGTCGTTGTCACTGCGTACGTTAAAAGAAACATTCCTTATTGTCGTTTAGTAAATGCTTCATAGAAAAAGATTCATTTTGTATAAAAGTAAAATTCAAAGGGGTTTATACACCGTATAAAGAAAGTTGTGTATAAAACGAAATATGCCTCAATGAAATGAGACTGAGACGAAGTCCCTTACAAAGATCATTTCTTTTAAAATAAAATAGATATATTATGTTTATAAAATCTACGTACACATAAATAAAGTACAAATACAAGATAGAACATAATAATATCCTGACATAATTTGAAAGTAGGAGATTAACCCAAAGAATGTAAATTGGGTTAATAAGTTCCCATACAATGATCATTTTTTTAAAATAAAATAGATATATTATGTGTATAAACTATAAGTACACATAAATAAAGTACAAATACAAGATATAACATAATAATATCATGACATAATTTGAAAGTAGGAGATTAACCCAAAGAATGGAAATTGGGTTAAGAAGTTCCCTTACCTCGTGTCCGACGTGACTCGATTGCCCTTTAATCTCCTGAATAGTAAACTAGTGTTAATTTATAATTTCTTAATAACATTTTTCAAGCTTAATATTCATTTTATATCAATTATTTCCATGTTATAAGCATTATGTAATCATTTATGTTAATAATGTTTGTTTTGTCGATATCTGGTTCATAAGTCAAAAATGGACTTCTTACAATTACATGTTGTTTATGTGGTCAAAGGTTCATTATATGCAGAATGATATTCATGATTTGGATGTCATATATATAATATATATCCATAATATAGATGTATTTATAATAGTACATAACATTTAGAGGTAAGAAATGAAATGCACCGTTTATGGAGACGGTAAGCCGTACGTACGAATGAACGATACTTTCATTTCTATGTCATATTAATGGAATTAAAACTAAATGAGAGATATGTATATTTTTATTCCATAATTATATTCATCATTTATATGTAACATACATCAAACATATATGTACTTATAATAGTACATTACATTTGGGGATAAGATATGAAATGCACCGTTCGTGGAGATGTTAAGTCGTACGTATGCATGAACGCTACTTTCACTTATATCTCATACTTTAATGGAAAGAAATAATAATTATATAAAGGAATATTATAATTACAATATAACATCATATATAATAACATTAAATCCATCCTGTAAACATTCCATATATGGCATTAACGAATCAAATCACTTTGAGGGGGCGGTAGTCCGCACTTCCTAAAATGAAGATATCACGTATACCCATAATGGAAGCCACAAAGGTATGCCATAAATGAAAAATATAGAAGATTAAGGAAAACATAAACATATTATATATCATATATAAATATAGTTACATCTTAATCGAAACCTTTGAAGGTGTTATATGATTTTCGAACAATCATCATTTCGTGAGGCAGAAATTCACCATCCACAAAAACAATATGTTCTTTAACCATTAAATGAAGGTGTGTGTAAGTGTAGCTCGAATACTTATTATAACCACATACTAGTATATTGAAGATACTGGAGTGGATACAAAATAAATGAATAAAAAGAGTTTATGGGGTTGTAGAAGCAAAATAAAACAAAAGAACACAAGAGAAGACACTACCTTTGAATCGGGTAACTGTTTTTGATTTGAGCTCAAAGGCTTCCTTGGGAAGACTTATAACCAAAGTGAGGCTTCTAGGAGTAAGATAGGGATGTGGAGAGATGAAATAGGCAGGTTTTGGCCGATCCAAAGGCTTGAGAGGTGTGGGTAAGGAGGTAGAGATGGGAGCCTTTTATAAGAGGAGAGGAGGGGCACTCTTGGAAAGTAAGGAAATGTTAATTTATTTTAGCATGAGTTTCGGATTTTAATGGTACCACTTTGATGTTTTTCTAGGATAAGGTGATAAGGGTTGGAAACCCACCCATCCAATAGTTTTTGGACATGTGTAGGTCTTAGAGTTTACATTATCCTTCCATTTTATTCAAATCGTTAAATAATGAGGTAATCGCTGCATCATCATGGTGTCATAAATAATTTAATTTATTTAATTTATAAAAATTATAAAAAAAATACTATGATGTAGAAAATATTTCTATCTTTCAAATTAATATTTATAGTAAAAAATATGACTTTTATAACCCCATGTAAAAATTGTTTTAGTAAAACAACTCATGTTTGTGACATTTTTATTTTAACATTAAATAAAAAGATATTAATATCATTTTCCTACCAAAGTGGATCCATGGGGTCCCCAAGTTGACCCATGGATTTTCTTGGTCGACCATGACACATCCAATAAGGGTAGGACTTGTGTCAAGTTCATTTCATAATATTAAAACAATATTTTTACCTTAAACTACACTAATTACCTCT
The DNA here is from genome assembly GCA_963277665.1 of Viscum album. Classification (NCBI taxonomy): domain Eukaryota; kingdom Viridiplantae; phylum Streptophyta; class Magnoliopsida; order Santalales; family Viscaceae; genus Viscum; species Viscum album. The sequence goes on from OY728148.1 coordinate 788,201,352, forward strand.
AATCGCGATTAAAAACTTAAAAGTTACTATTCACAAAAAAATTATTTTAATCCCATTGAACCAAATTTTACTTCCTAATGACAACCATGTATGTCGGATTTTTGAAATTCAAAACACAATGGTGGTAAAATTTCATTTAAACGAAAAATCAGTTTTTTAAGTACCACTTAGTGGTTTCACTATACATCAAAAATTGTAGTTTTTTCAGAAAAATACGAAAAATTCACCCTAAGATATATTTGATATTCTGAATTAAAAAATGATATCTATTTTATAAAATTAAAAACATATAAGTTGCATTAATTAATTTAATAATTAATTCCCGCTGTCAGAGCAAATAACGTGTTTTTATGAAACAAAATGTATCAAAAGATTGACACTAGTTTAAGTACGATTTCAAAGTGAAATTAATTCCAACGACCACTATTGGATTGAATGGTAAAAATATAATCTAATTTCACTTTAAAACCAATTCAAAATATAATCTAATCATATAAATAAATTTTATTAAAAAGTGGGTTTGAATTAAAATACAACATTTTTCACTATTCATTAAAAAATGATCTTTATCGGAAAAATACCAAAAATTTACACAAAGTGAATTTTGATATCCCGATTCTAGAGAAGAGTTTTATTTGGCCCAATAGAATTTATAAGAGTGACCAAAACTGTATTTAATGAGGGTTCGCCATCAAAAGGTGATAGTTCTACCTTTTAATGCAAATTATTGTATACATGCCTAAAATTGAATTCTTTTCGAATTTTAAGCCTTTATCCTTTATTGGATAAATGCAAAAACATTTAACAAACATATATAATCATATTTTAGTTATTTATATTCATTCCTTCCAATGCAACAACTATGTGCTAACTACCATTTAAAATAATATTATTATATTACTAGTGTGTAACGTAAAATTTCAAAGAAACTCTTTGTTGAGCATCGGGTACGCTATCGAACATAGAAACCCCTTTAAAGTAAAATTAATATTTAATTCTAAAATATTAATAAATATGAAAATGTATTATTCTTTATTTACCTGGGATGTTACATCCTTCCCCCCTTTTGGGAATTGCATCCTCGCAATTTTATTCACTTATCAAAATAAGTGGGGGTATTTATCCGTCATAGCATTTTCAGATTCCCATGTTGCCTCTTCAACCATATGGTTTTTCCATAAAACCTTTACCTGGTGAATTACCTTATTTCACAACACTTGATCTATTCGGTCATGAATCTGGACTGGTTTTTCTTCATAAGAGAGATTCTCTTCCAACTGAACTACCTCCGGGCTCAAAACATGAGATGGATCTGGCATATAATTTCTCAACATCGAAACATGAAAAACATTGTGTACCTGAGATAAACTCCGAGGTAAATCCACTTGGTAAGCAACTGATCCAACTTTCTCTAGAATTTCATATGGTCCAATGAACCTTGGACTCAGCTTTCCTTTCTTACCAAATCGCATCACACTTTTCCATGGTGAAACTTTGAGAAAAACATGATCACCTACCTCGAAAGATAGATCCTTCATCCGATTATCTGTATAACTTTTCTGTCTGTTCTGATCTATTTTCATGTGTTTCTAAATCAACTGAACTTTTTCTGCCATCTCTTCTACCAATTATGGTCCCATAAGCTTCCTTTCACCCACTTCATCCCAAAAAGATGGAGTTCGACACCTTTTACCATATAATGCTTCAAACAGAGCCATATGTATACTGGAATGAAAACTGTTATTATATGAAAACTCAACCAAAGGAAGATGTTGGTCCCAACTTCCATGATAATCCGTAGAGCAGGCACGTAGCATATCCTCCATGGTTGGAATTGTTCGATCTGACTGCCCATCTTACTGAGGATAAAAAGATGTACTAAAATTTAATTCAGTACCCCCAATGACTTTTGAAGGCCTTTCCAAAAGATAGAAGTAAACCTGGGATCACGATCAGATACAATGGAGAGGGGAACTCCATGCAACTTGACTATCTCATTAAGATACAATTGAGAAAGTTGATCTAGATATAAAGTATCTCTAATAGGAAGGAAATGAACATATTTAGTCAATCGATCAACAATAACCCAGATTGCATTATTACCTCTAGATGTCTTTGGTAATCCCACAAGAAAGTCCGTGGATATATTTTCCCATTTCCACTCTGGAACTGGTAAAGGATGAAACATCCTTTTCGGTAACTACCGCTCTTCATTAACCTGCTGACAATTCAAACACTTCACAATAAAATCAGAAATATCTATTTTCATTCCATCCCACCAGTAATACTCCCGCAGATCTCTGTACATCTTAGTACTTCCAGGATGAACTGAAAACGGGGAACTATGAGCCTCACATAACAACTCATTCTTCAACTTTGAATCACAAGGCACACATAATCTCTTCCCAAACCTCAAAACACAATCATTATCAATGTTGAATTCAGGAAACTTACCCTTCTGAACCAGCTCTACCTTTTTCTGAAACTCACTATATTGCTTCTGTACTTTCTTAATTCTGTCTGATAGGGAAGATTTCACTGATACCTGAAACAAAATAGAAGAACTTCCTGCACAAACAACTTCCATGCCAAAGTTTATCAAATCAAAAACCAAAGGATCTCATTCTAAACATACCATGGTTAATGAATCATTACTTTTTCGACTCAATGCATCGACCACTTTATTTTATTTTCCTGGATGGTAATGAATTGTACAATCATAATCCTTGATTAATTTCAGCCATCTCCTCTGTCTCATGTTCAATTATTTCTGAGTGAATATATACTTTAAACTTTTGTGATCAGTATATATTTCACACTTTACTCCATACAAACGATGCCTCGAAATTTTTAAAGCAAATATAATAGCAGCTAATTCAAAATCATGTGTGGGGTAATTTACCTCATGAGTTTTCAACTGATGTGAAGCATAAGAAATCACCTGATCATTATGCATTAGGATGCAACCAAGTCCGTTCAATGAAGAATCACTGTAGTTAACAAACTCCCCATTCCAAGAAGGTAGTGCCAAAACTCGAGCATTCACCAATCTTCTTTTCAAATCCTAAAAACAATCATCCCATAATTTTGTCCAGATAAACTTAAAACCTTTCTGAGTTAGCTTAGTCAATTGACTAGATAACCGTGAAAAAGTTTAAACAAACCTTCAGTAGTAACCTGCCAAAACAAGAAAACTACATATCTCGGTTACATTTGTGGGTCTTGGCCATTTTTCAAGAACTTTTGTTTTAGCAGGATCAACAGTTATGCCATTTTTTGAAACAATGTGACCAAGGAATGAAATTTGTTGCAACCAAAACTCACACTTGCTAAATTTTCCATACATTTTGTTTTCATTGAAGGTTGATATGATAAACCTTAAATGACTTTAATGCTCCTCTTTACTTTTGGAAAACACCAAAATATCATCAGTAAACACAACCACAATTTATCACCTGAGTCACCTGAGCCATCACCACAACAAACTATTTAGTTCTGATTCTGACCATCTTAGGATACTATTTTGAAAGATCATTTCCCTCTGTATGCTTTCCTAGAAAACATGTTCTGTTTCCTCTAAGAAAAACCATTCTTAACACAAAAATATCTTAAGAGAAGCAACATGGTAATATTTAAATGCTATATCATTTCAATCATACCATAAATTAATTTATAATTTAATGCTTTTCTAACTCCTAAAGATGTCTAAACCGACCTCTAATACCAACTATAAGGCCCTCGCTTTAAACCTTACTTAATATTGAATTAAATAAATAATTCACATTGAGGATATTTTAAGGTTTACAGTTTTATAGAATTAGGACATAACTATTACATCTCAAAAGATTAAAAAGTAGACACTTCTACTAAGTTTCCATAAAATAAAAACTCTTAAAAAGAAACGTGACTGGTTCCATGTTTTAGATAGCATGAATTTCCCTTGATCCCATCCTTGACCCTATTCCACATTAAGTCCTGTGAAAAACATTTCAAGAAAACTTAGGGTGAGCATAAAAAGCTCATTAAGGGATACACAAAGAATGAAAACTCTTAGTTTTTCAAAACAACAAGTAAACCATGTATACTTTATCAAAGTAATACCTTCGCATTTCTGAATTAGTAAAAACTCTTCACTGAATAAAATATCATTACGTACCCTTTTAAAACCAAAAGATTACCATAAAACCCATATAAAGAAATCATAACATATAAAGGTAACTTGGGACATAATATACTTAAGTGGAATAACCATACGGTCGACTTCCACACATATCACTTAATGGAATAGCCATACGGCCAACTTCCATACCCAATGCATTGGAGGTTATAACATAACCACCCGTCATGGTATTCACGGCACCACCCGTCATATGGTTTATCACGTAACCACCCGTCAAATGTCTAAGTACCATTATAAAATCATTAGACATAAAACAAATATAATGGAAAGAAAACATTTCCACACTTTGATCACAATGTATCACTTAAATATCTTGACATAACAAATCCATTATAAAAACCATTTTCAATACCAAAATACATAAAAGAGTATATGGTATTTATTTAATTTCAAAAACATTACAGATTATTGGGGAATCCAAAGACTAAATAATACTCATGGCGGTAGAAAATTTCTTTGTCACCGTGTACGTTAGAAGAAACATTCCTTTTTGTCGTTTAGTAAAATGCTTCATAGAAAAAGATTCATTTTGTATAGAAGTAAAAGTCAAATGGGTTTATACACCGTATAATGAAAGTTGTGTATAAAAAAAAATATGCCTCAATGAAATGAGATTGAGACGAAGTCCCTTACAAAGATAATTTTTTTAAAAATAAATAGATATATTATGTTTATACACTATACTTACACATAAATTAAGTACAAATACAAGATAGAACATAATAATATCCTAACATAATTTGAAAGTAGGATATTAACCCAAAGAATGTAAATCGGGTTAAGAAGTTCTCTTAAAAAGATCATTTTTTTAAAATAAAATAGATATATTATGTGTATACACTATAAGTACACATAAATAAAGAAAAAATACAAGATATGACATAATAATATCATGAAATAATTTGAAATTAGGAGATTAACCCAAAGAATGGAAATTGGGTTAAGAAGTTCCCTTACCTCGTGTTCGACGTGACTCGATTGCTCTTTAATCAATTGAATAATAAACTAGTGTTAATTTCTACTTGATTAATAACCTTTTTCAAGCTTAATATTCCTTTTATATCAATTATTTCCATGTTATAAGCATTATGTAATCATTTAAGTTAATAATGTTTGTTTTGTCGATATTTGGTTCATAAGTCAAAAATGGACTTCTTACAATTACATGTTGTTTATGTGGTCAAAGGTTCATTATATCCAAAATGATATTCATGATTTGGATGTCATATATATCATATATATCCAGCATATAGATGTATTTATAATAGTACATAACATTTAGAGATAAGAAATGAAATGCACCGTTCATGGAGACGGTAAGCCGTACGTACGAATGAACGCTACTTTCATTTCTATGTCATATTAATGGAATTAAAACTAAATGAGAGATATGTATATTTTAATTCCAGAATTATATTCATCATTTAGATGTAACATAAATCATACATATATGTACTTATAATAGTACATTACATTTGGGGATAAGAAATGAAATGCTCTGTTCATGGAGACGGTAAGTCGTATGTACGCATGAACGCTACTTTCATTTATATCTCATACTTTAATGGAAATAAATAATAATTATATAAAGGTATATTATAATTCCAGTATAACATCATATATAATAACATTAAATTCATCCTTTAACGTTCCATATATGGCATTAACGAATCAAATCACTTTGAGGGGGCGGTAGTCCGCACTTCCTAAAATGAAGATATCACGTATACACATAATGGAAGCCAAAAAGGTATTTCATAAATGAAAAATAAATAAGATTAAGTAAAACATAAACATATTATATATCATATATAAATATAGTTACATCTTAATGGCCACCTTTGAAGGTGTTATATGAGTGCTGAACAATCATCATTTCGTGAGGCAGAAATTCACCATCCACAGAAACAGTATGTTCTTTAACCATTAGATGAAGGTGTGTATAAGTGTAGCTAGAATACTTATTATAACCACATACAAGTATATTTAATATACTGGTGAGGTTACAAAATAAATGAATAAAAAGAGTTTATGGGGTTGGAGAAGCAAAATAAAAAAAAAGAACACAAGATAAGACACTACCTTTGAATCGGGTAACTCTTTTTGATTTGAGCTCAAAGGCTTCCTTGGGAAGACTTCTGCCAAAAGTGAGGCTTCTTGGAGTAAGAGAGGTATGTGGAGAGACGAAATGGTCAGGTTTTGGATGAGACAAAGGCTTGAGAGGTGTGGGTAAGGAGATAGAGATGGGGGCCTTTTATAAGAGGAGAGGAGGGGCACTCTTGGAAAGTAAGGAAATGTTACTTTATTTTAGAATGATTTTCAGATTTTAATGGTCCCACTTTGATATGTTTCGAGGATAAGGTGATAAGGGTTCTAAATCCACCATTCAATAGGTATTGGACACGTGTAGGTCTTATATTTTACATTATCTTTCCATTTTATTTAAATCATTAAATAATTAGGTAATCGCGGCATCATCATGGTGTTATAAATAATTTAATTTATTTAATGTCTAAAAATTATAAAAAAATCCTATGATTTATTAAATCTTTTTATCTTTACAAGGAATATTTATTGTCAAAAATCTGACTTGTATAACCCCATGTAAAAATTGTTTTAGTAAAATGACTCATGTTTGTGACATTTTTATTTTAACATTAAATAAAAAGATATTAATATCATTTTGCTACCAAAGTGGCTCCATGGGGTCACCAAGTTGACCCATGGATTGTATTTGCCGACCATGACACATCCAATAAGGGTAGTACATGTGTCAAGTTCATTTCATATTTTTAAAACATTATTTTTACCTTAAACTACACTAATTACCTCTAATCGCGATTAAAAACTTAAAAGTTACTATTCACAAAAAAATTATTTTAATCTCCTTGAACCACATTTTACTTCCTAATGACAACCATGTATGTAGGATTTTTGAAATTCAAAACATAATTTGGTAAAATTTCATTTAAATGAAAAATTAGTTTTTTAAGTACCACTTAGGGGTTTCACTATATATCAAAAATTGAAGTTTTTTCAGAAAAATACCAAAAATTCACCCTAAGCTATATTTGATATTCTGAATTAAAAAATGATTTTTATTTTAAAAAATTCAAAACATATAAGTTGAATTAATTAATTTAACAAATAATTTCCGCTGTCAGAGAAAATAGCGTGTTTTTATGAAACAAAATGTATCAAAAGAATGACACTAGTTTAAGTCCGATTTCAAAGGGAAATTAATTCCAACGACCACTATTGGATTAAATGGTAAAAATATTATCTAATTTCACTTTAAAACCAATTAAAAAGATAATCTAATCATATAAATAAATTATATTAAAAAGTGGTTTTGAATTAAAATACAACATTTTCACTATTCATTAAAAAATGATCTTTATCGGAAAAATAACAAAAAATTACAAAAAGTGAATTTTGATGTCCCGATTCTAAAGAAGAGTTTTATTTGGTCAAATAGAATGTATAAGAGTGACCAAAACTATATTTAAAGAGGGTTTTCCATCAAAAGGCGATAGTTTGACCTTTTAATGCAAATTATAGTATACATGCCTAAAATTGAATTCTTTTCGTATTTTAAACCTTTATCCATTATTGGATAAATGTAAAAACATTTAAAAAACATATATAATCATATTTTAGTTATTTATATTCATTCTTGACAATACAATGGCTATGTTCTAACTACCATTTAAAATAATATTTTTATATTACTAGTGTGCAACGTAAGATTTCAAAGAAACTCTTTGTTGAGAATCGGGTATGCTATCGAACATAGCAACCCCTTTAAAGTAAAATTAATATTTAATTAGAAAATATTAATAAATATGAAAATGTATTATTCTTTATTTACCTGGGATGTTACATCCTTCCCCTTTTTGGGAATTGCGTCCTCGAAATTTTATTCACTTATCAAAATAAGTGGGGATATTTATCCCTCATAGAATTTTCAGATTCCCACGTTGCCTCCTCAACCATATGGTTTTTCCACAAAACCTTTACCTGGTGAATTACCTAATTTCGCAACACTTTCTCTCTTCGGTGAAGAATCTGGACAGGTTGTTCTTCATAAGAGAGATTCTCTTCCAACTAAACTACCTCCGGGCTCAAAACATGAGATGGATATGGCATATACTTTCTCAACATCGAAACATGAAAAACATTGTGTACCAGAGATAAACTCGGATGTAAAGCCACTCGGTATGAAATTGATCCAACTTTCTCCATAATTTCATATGGTCCAATGAACCTTGGACTCAGCTTTCCTTTCTTACCAAATCACATCACACTTTTCCATGGTGAAACTTTGAGAAAAACATGATCACCTACCTCGAAAGATAGATCCTTCCTCCGGTTATCTGTATAACTTTTCTGTCTGTTCTGAGCTGTTTGCATGTGTTTCTGAATCAACTGAACTTTTTCTTCCATCTCTTCTAGCAATTCTGGTCCCATCAGCTTCCTTTCACCCACTTCATCCCAAAAAGATGGAGTTCGACACCGTTTACCATATAATGCTTCAAACAGATCCATCTATATATTGGAATGAAAACTGTTATTATATGAAAACTCAACCAAAGAAAGATGTTGGTCCCAACATCCCTGATAATCCATAGAGTAGGCACGTAGCATATCCTCCAAGGTCTGAATTTTTCGTTCTGACTGCCCATCTGACTGAGGATAAAAAGATGTACTAAAATTTAATTCAGTACCCAACGACTTTTGAAGGCCTTTCCAAAAGATAGAAGTAAACCTGGGATCACGATAAGATATAATGGAGAGGGGAACTCCATGAAACTTGAATATCTATTTAGGATACAATTGAGAAAGTTGATATAGAGATAAGGTATCTCGAATTGGAAGGAAATGAGAAGATTTAGTCAATCGATCAACAATAACCCAGATTGCATTATTACCTCTAGATGCCTTCGGTAATCCCACAACAAAGTCCATGGATATAATTTCCCATTTCCACTCTGGCACTGGTAAAGGCTGAAGCATCCATTTAGGTAACTGCCGCTCTGCATTAACCTGCTGACAAGTCAAACACTTCCCAATAAAATCAGCAATATCCCTTTTCATTCCATCCCACCAGTAATACTCCCGCAGATCTCTGTACATCTTAGTACTGCCAGGATGAACTGAAAACAGGGAACTATGAGCCTCACATAACAACTCATTCTTCAACTGTGAATCAAAAGGCACACATAATCTCTTCCCAAACCTCAAAACACAATCATTATCAATGTTGAATTCATTAAACTTACCCTTCTGAACCATGTCTACCTTTTTCTGCAACTCACTGTCTTGCTTCTGTGCTTGCTTAATTCTGTCTGATAGGGAATATTTCACTGATACCTGAAACAAAATAGAAGAACTTCCTGCACAAACAACTTCCATGCCAAAGTTCATCAAATCAAAAACAAACAGATCTCATTCTAAATGTACCATTGTTAATGAAGCATTACTTTTTCGACTCAAAGCATCAGCCACTTTATTTGCTTTTCCCAGATGGTAATTAATTGTGCAATCATAATACTTGATTAATTCTAGCCATCTCCTTTGTCTCATGTTCAATTCTTTCTGAGTGAATATATACTTTAAACTTTTGTGATCAGTATATATTTCACACATTACTCCATACAAATTATGCCTCTAAATTTTTAAAGAGAATATAACAGCAGCTAATTCCAAATCATGTGTGGGGTAATTTACCTCATGAGTTTTCAGCTGATTTGAACCATAAGAAATTACCTGATCATTATGCATTAGGACGCAACCAAGCCCTTTCAATGAAGCAACACTGTAGATAAAAAACTCCCCATTCCTAGAAGGCAGTGCCAAAATTGGAGCATTCAACAATCTTCTTTTCAACTACTAAAAACAATCAACACATTATTTTGTCCAGATAAACATAAAACCTTTCCGAGTTAGCTTAGTCATTGGACTAGATAACCATGAAAAAGTTTCAACAAACCTTCAGTAGTAACCTTCCAAACCAGGAAAACTACATATCTCGATCACGTTTGTGGGTCTTGGCCATTCTTCAACAACTTTTGTTTTAGCAGGATCAATAGTTATGCCATTTTTTGAAACAATGTGACCAAGGAAAGAAATTTGTTGCAACCAAAACACACACTTGCTAAATTTTACACACAGTTTATTTTCTTTTAAGGTTTGTATGATAACCCTTAAATGACTTTCATGCTCCTCTTTACTTTTGCAAAACACCAAAATATCATCAATAAACACAACCACGATTTATCACCTTAGTCAACTGAGCCATCACCGCAACAAACTATTTAATTCTGATTCTGACCAGCTCGGGATACTGTTTTGAAAGATCATTTCCCTCTGTATGCCTTCCAAGAAAATATGTCTTGTTTCTTCTACGAAAAACCATTCTTAACACAAAAATATCTTAGGAGAAGCAACATGGTAATATTTAAATTCTATATCATTTCAATCATTCCATAAATTAATTTATAATTTAACACTTTTCTAACTCCTAAAGATGTCTAAACCGACCTCTGATACCAACTATAAGGCCCCGACCTTAAACCTTACTTAATATTGAATTAAATAAATAATTTAAATTGAGGATCTTTTCAGGTTTAGAGTTTTATAGAATTAGGACATAACTATTACATCTCAGAAGATTACAAAGTAGACACTTCTACTAGGTTTCCATAAAATAAAAACTCTTAAAAAGAAACATGACTGGTTCCATGTTTTAGATAGCATGAATTTCCCTTGATCCCATCCTTGACCCTATTACACATTATGTCCTGTGAAAAACATTTCAAGAAAACTTAGGGTGAGCATAAAAATCTCAGTAAGGGGTACACAAAGAATGAAAACTGTTAGTTTTTCAAAACAACAAGTGAACCATGTATACATTATCAAAGTAATACCTTCACCTTTATGAAGTAGTAAAAACTCTTCACTAAATAAAATATCACTACTTACACTTTTGTAACCCAAATATTACCATAAAATACATATAAAGAACTCATAACATATAAAGGTAACTTTGGACATAACATACTTAAGTGGAATAACCATACTGTCAACTTCCACACATATCACATAATGGAATAGCCATGCGGCCGACTTCCATACCCAATGCATTGGAGTTTATAACATAACCACCCATCCTGGTATTCACGGCACCACCCGTCATATGGTTTGTCACGTAACCACCTGTCAAATGTCCAAGTACCATTATAAAATCATAATACATAAAACAAATATAATGGAAGGAAAACATTTCGAAACTTTGATCATAATGTATCACTTAAATATATTGACATAAAAAATCCATTATAAAAATCATTTTCAATACCAAATTACATAAAAGAGTATATGATATTGATTTCATTTTAAAAACATTACAGATTATTGAGGAATACAAAGACCAAATAATACTCTCGGCGGCGGAAAAGGTCGTTTTCACCGTGTACGTTAAAAGAAACATTACTTTGTTCATTTAGTAAATCGCTTCGTAGAAAAATATTCCTTTTGTATAAAAGTAAAAGTCAAAGGGGTTTATACATCGTATAAAGAAAGTTGTGTATAAAACAAAATATGCCTAAATGAAAGGAGATTGAGATGAAGTCCCTTACAAATATCATTTTTTTTAAAATAAAATAGATATATTATGTGTATACACTATAAGTAGACATAAATAAAGTACAAATACAAGATAGAACATAATAATATCATGACATAATTTGAAAGTAGGAGATTAAACCAAAGAATGGAAATTGGGTTAAGAAGTTCCCTTACAAAGATCATTTTTTTAAAATAAAATAGATATATTATGTGTATACACTATAATTACACATAAATAAAGTACAAATACAAGATAGAACATAATAATATCATGACATAATTTGAAAGTAGGTGATTAACCCAAAGAATGGAAATCGGGTTAAGAAGTTCCCTTACCTCATGTCCGACGTGACTCGATTGCTCTTTAATCTCCTGAATAATAAACTTGTGTTAATTTATAATTGCTTAAGAACCTTTTTAAAGCTTAATATTCCTTTTGTATCAATTATTTACATGTTATAAGCATTATTTAATCATTTATGTTAATAATGTTTGTTTTGTCGATATCTGGTTCATAAGTCAAAAATGGACTTCTTACAATTACATGTAGTTTATCTGGTCAAAGGTTCATTATATCAAGAATGATATTCATGATTTGGATATCATATATATCATATATATCTAGAATATAGATGTATTTATAATAGTATAGAACATTTAGAGGTAAGAAATGAAATGCACCGTTTATGGAGACGGTAAGCCATACGTACTCATGAACACTACTTTCATTTCTTTGTCAAATTAATGGAATTAAAACTAAATGAGAGATATATATATTTTAATTCCAGAATTATATTCATCATTTAGATGTAACATACATAATATATATATGTTCTTATAATAGTACATTACATTTGGGGATAAGAAATGAAATGCCCCATTCATGGAGACGGTAAGTCGTACGTACGCATGAACGCTACTTTCATTTCTATCTCATACTTTAATGGAAAGAAATAATAATTATATAGAGGTATATTATAATTCCTGTATAAAATCATATATAATAACATTAACTCCATCCTTTATACATTCCACATATTCCATTAATGAAACAAATCACTTTGAGGGGGCAGTAGTCCGCACTTCCTAAAATGAAGATATCGCGTATACCCATAATGGAAGCCATAACGGTATGCCATAAATCAAAAATACAGAAGCTTAAGGAAAACATAAACATATTATATATCATATATAAATATAGTGACATCTTAATGGCCACCTTTGAAGGTGTTATATGAGTGTTGAACAATCATCATTTCGTGAGGCAGAAATTCACCATCCACAGAAACAGTATGTTCTTTAACCATTGAATGAAGGTGTGTGTAAGTGTAGCTCAAATAATTATTATAAAAACATACTAGTATATTGAATATACTGCATTTTTTACAAATTAAATGAATAAAAAGATTTTAGGGTGTCGGAGAAGCAAAAAATAGAAAAGAACACAAGAGAAGACACTACCTTTGAATCAGGTAACTCTTTTTGATTTGAGCTCAAAGGATTCCTTGGAAAGACTTCTTCCCAAAGTGAGGCTTCTATGAGTAAGAGAGGTATGTCTAGAGACATAATGGGTAGGTTTAGGCCGAGCAAAAGGTTTGAGAGTTTTGGGTAAGGAGGTAGAGGTGGGGGCCTTTTATAAGAGGAGAGGAGGGGCACTCTTGGAAAGTAAGGAAATGTTACTTTATTTTAGAATGAGTTTAGGATTTTAATGGTCCCAAATTGATGTTTTTCGAGGATAATGTGATAAGGTTTATAAATCCACCCATCCAATAGGTTTTGGACATGTGTAGGTCTTATATTTTACATTATCTTTCCATTTTATTTATATCGTTAAATATTGAGGTAATCACTATATCATCATGGTGTCATCAATAATTTAATTTATTTAATGTCTAAATATTATAAAAAACATACTCTGATGTAAGAAATATTTTTATCTTTCCAATGAATATTTATAGTCAAAAATCTGACTTGTATAACCCCATGTAAAAATTGTTTTAGTAAAACAACTCATGTTTGTGACATTTTTATTTTAACATTAAATAAAAAGATATTAATGTCATTTTCCTACCAAAGTGGCTCCATGGGGTCCCCATGTTGACCCATGGATTTTATTTGTCGGCCATAAAACATCCAATAAGGGTAGGACATGTGTCATGTTCATTTCATATTATTAAAACATTATTTTTACCTTAAACTACACTAATTACCTCTAATCGCGATTAAAAACATAAAAGATACTATTCACCAAAAAATTATTTTAATCCTATTGAACCAAATTTTACTTCCTAATGACTACCATGTATTTTGGATTTTTTAAATTAAAAACACAGAGGTGGTAAAATTTCATTTAAAAGAAAAATCAGTTTTTTAATTACCATTTAGTGGTTTCACTATTCATCAAAAATTGAAGTTTTTTCAGAAAAATACCAAAAATTCACCATAATCTATATTTGATATTCTGAATTAAAAAATGATGTCTATTTTAAAAAATTCAAAACATATAATTTTTATTAATTAATTTAATAATTAATTACCGCTGTCAGAGAAAATAGCGTTTTTTTATAAAACAAAATGTATCAACAGATTGACACTAGTTTAAGTCCGATTTTAAAGTGAAATTAACTCCAACGACCACTATTGGATTAAATGGTAAAAATATAATCTAATTTCACTTTAAAAAAAATTAAAAAGATAATCTAATCATAAAAATAAATTAGATTAAAAAGAGGTTTTGAATTAAAATACAAAATTTTTCACTATTCATTAAAAAAATGATCTTTATCAGAAAAATACCAAATATTTACACAAAGTGAATTTCGATGTCCTGATTCTAAAGAAGAGTTTTATTTGGTCCAATAGAATGTATAAGAGTGACCAAAACTATATTTAAAGAGGGTTCACAATCAAAAGGCGATAGTTCGACCTTTTAATGCAAATCATAGTATACATGCCTAAAATTGAATTATTTTCGTATTTTAAGCCTTTATCCTTTATAAGATAAATGTAAAAACATTTAACAAACATATATAATCATATTTTAGTTATTTATATTCATTCTTACCAATACAACGACTACGTGCTAACTACCATTTAAAATAATATTATTATATTACTAGTGTGCAATGTAAGATTTCAAAGAAACTCTTCGTTGCACATTGGATACGCTATCGAACATAGCAACCCCTTTAAAGTAAAATTAATATTTAATTCTAAAATATTAATAAATATAAAAATGTATTATTATTTATTTACCTGGGATGTTACACAATTTCCCTATTTTTAATTTCAATATTCTAATTCCATTTCAAAACCAAAACATGGGGTTTTCACCATTTCCATTATTTTCAATACAAAACTAATAATAGGTTTTAATAATTTTAATTAATGACTATTCTTCTTAACAAAATTTAAAAATCATTACATCAATTTCCTTATTTTTCAAAATTCACTCCATAACCCCAATTCCTTTGGAATTGTACGTTTTCTCAAAATCCATGTCATTTAAAATATCAATTTCAAATAAAACAAAATTTGTGTTTTATAAATCAATTAAAATATTTTTTAAACTAATATATAAATTAAAGGATTCACATTCTCAGAAAATATAAAATGGAAATAAATACCTTTAATTGTAGATATCATATGATCAACACCCATAGTGGGGGAACAAACGATGATCAAATGAAAAAAATATATATGAATATATTCTATATTCAGATCTAATATGGTGATTAGATCCTTCAGTAATGTGATGATATATTAATTATTTTTGTTCTGTTTTTTAAATAAATCTTAAAATGCATTGGTTGAAAATATTTTCTTCTATGTCAGAAAGGAGGAAGGTCCCCTACCTCCTTTATTAAAATAATTACATTAATTATAAATGTTATTATATTTATAAATATATTGGTTTTTATATTATGATATATAAATATATTGGGCATGTTTAATTTCTTTTATAATTATTTCACAAATATTTTAATGTGAAAATATTAGGTTTTTAAGGAATATCTATACATTCCATTCATTTTCAATTATTTATTTTATTTATGATTTTTTTTAATTTCAATAACATTTTAAATTCTTCTTCAATGTGTTAAATTTTATTTAGATTGTTTTATAGTTGATATTTTATAAGCTTTTAAAGTTTCATACATGAAATTTAATAAGTGTTTTTTTGTTTCAATTAGTAAAATATGAATCTTATAAAATATAAATGGTTGATAAAATATAAATGAAAAATGAAATAGGGGATAAAAAGGTAAAATTGGTTGAGATAAAAAATAATTTCTTCATTTTAATTGGCATACATGATATAAATGAATAATTATAATAAATGTATATGGTGAGGTTTCTTCCCACACGGTGGTGTGTGAATGGGATTCTCATATCAAGATCACTGAGCTCTGTGCTGGGCTAGAGTCTGACGTCCTATAGAAGGATGATCCTTGGGTATTTGAATGTTAAACTTCACATGATCCTCTTATGTGTCAGTGGGATGATGTGTTAACTGTATTTCATACTACACATTTGTTTCTTCTCCCACTAGGGTAGTAAAAGGACGTTTCATCATTATAGTGGGAACTATATAGGCTGCGATGGATTTCGACCTTAAGATGGATAAAAATGCAGATATATTATCATTAATGATGGATCCCTTACCACCTGAGGAAGATACACTATCGTCTAAGGATAGACTACTTGAGGGTTGACCTCTTCATGTGGAACATTTGTGGGATCATGCATAACACGACACATTCTACATCATTGTTTTCATGGGTCCTCAGTATTAGTAGTTAGTGGAGGTGGTTCCTGATAATGAACCCCCAATATTTCGGGTGGATGATTGAAGATGCTATCATGAATCACATAATAAGGTGGAATTAGCCCCATTGTTTCAACAAGGATCATTTCTAGGCTATCAACCCCCTCCACCTCTTGATTGGGCATGTGGATAATCCATTGTACTCGAGTATTCTGTAATTAGATACAAAATCTATTATAATGTATAAAAATATAGAAACTAATGGAAATTTATTAAATTATAATATCATGAATACCTCTAACATGTTGAGTTATGTACAATATATAATTTAGTCTATAACATGTATCATACATGACATTCTAGGAATGATGGAATCATTGAAACGACCCAAAGTTTCATTAATGGAAATCTCTCTTGATCTAATTAAATGCCTCTTTATGAAAATTTTTTATAAGATGTCAACTTCTTTGGTTTTATGTTAAGAATTTTGACCGTTGTTAATATAGCCGTTTAACAGTGATCACATGATTAGTATAAATATAGGACCTTAACAAATCCAATTTACTTAGACAAAGGAAGCGATGGTCTCATCTAGTATAATTTCCCCATATGAAGCCCATTTGTCGGAGCTCGGAAAAGAGGTGGAATCCTTGGGCTTCACCCTTGACCAAGCCCAAGCTAAGATTCACCATGTCAAGCTCGAACAGGACCGTCTATGGGAAAAGTGGAAGTTGATAGAGATTACCCCTTGAGCGATGTTATCCGAGCCACCCCAAGAGTCTGTCACCATCGCACACCTTACCCTTAGGTCTTATGCGGCTATTTTAAGGGGTTATGTAACAAATAAGTAATACTATGTTCATGTACATTATTTTTGTATATAATAATGAATATAATTTCTAGTCATTTTCGATACATTGTAAATAATTTTTAAAGTACAAATGGTGTTTTTAGTTATTATTTAATTAAGAATTCTATTTTATTAAATTAAGGGAATTTTGAATTAAATAATATTTTAATAAAATATTATTATTAATATTAAATTAATTAAATGTAAATGATCTTATAATTTTATGAATTCAATAATTTTTTTTTATTATGGTTTGAAAGAAAATTTTTTCAAAACCTGGGAATTTTTGATAAATGTCGGTTTTTATTTTAAAAGTAAAAATTAACATATTTAGAAATTTTTTTAGATAAAATAAATGTCATTTCTCGAATCAGGACGTCGAAATTATCCAACGGTGAATTTTTCATAATTTTCGGAGACAGTCAAATTTTTGGGTAAAAATTAAATACCGTTTAAATATATAATGTGTTTTATGACATCATAATGACCCAATGGTGATGTAATAAAATACCATAATCATTATGTTCGGCCAATATATGTTTTATCATTAAAATAATGTGATTTTTGGTTTGTTTGTTATACTTTTCAAAGCATTAATGGACCCCTCAAGACATATTCAACACTTTGCCTTTTTAAATTAATTTCCATGGGAGTGTGACTCACCTCCACATAAGCAACCTTATTATTTTAATAAGTTCGGACTTGGGCCTTATAAAATAATTATTTCCTATTCCTATTTCCAAAAACCATGGGCAAAAACCATGTGATGGTTTGTGGTTTGGATTAATTTAATGTAAGGGGACCCAAACCTAAATAATAATGAATTCCCTCACCTTTCCTATATAAACCCACCAATGCTCCAACTTCCTCTCACTAAAATCCTTTGGAGTTCGTCCAACCTCTGCCCTAATCTCTCTATAATCCTCCCAAGGTGCCCCAAGCTCCCATGAAGCCTCTCACAATCCTCTCTATAGCCTTTAGAAGCACACTTCCAAGTAAGGGTTTTTTCTTCCTTTCTCATTTTTGTCCAATTTTCTTTAAGATGTTTTGCCCTTTTAATTTCAATTATGAATGTTGGGGTATGGTTTCTCAACTCAAACATACTTCCATATTGATGTTTGAATGATGGGAGACCCCTTTAGCTCTCATTAAATTACTCCCATGCACACCTGTTACTATGCCGAAATTCCGAAAGGAACTTCTCTCTCCTCTTTTATATTCAAGCAACACTTTTGTATCATGAATCTAAATTCCATTACAATTGTTGGGAAATGTATCTATATGAACTAATTACTGTCCATTACATTTAATATGATGAGGAAAACCTTTATCTCTCATTAACCTTTTTTATGAATTCTTATGTCACACCATTATGCTGCCGAAATCGCACCGATTTTCTAAGCCAATGTCATTGTGTAGTGAATACCATGCCCATTTCTTCATCAAATGTATTCACCATTATTCACATTTACATATTGATTTTAAAGTTTCATGTATGAATTCCACATTCCTTTTTCATGTAATAAATGATTATGTTTTATGAATCCATGTTTTATTTTCCATGTGGCACACTTATGCATGAAATGAAATGTTTAAGAAGGGTGCACCCTTATAGTGCTCTAATGCATTGGGTAAATTATAGTATCATGATATGTCATGTGAAATAAGTGTTGACTCATGATAATTCATGTGAAACAAGGGTTTACTCGTGCTTCATGTGCAATGAGGGTTTACTCATGCTCCATGTGCAATGAGCCTCGGCTCATGCTAATTCAATGTTAAGTGTTGTCGCCACATTTCCATGTTATGATTATCATGGTTTATCATGCCTTTATGTTCATGATCTCTTATGCTCTATTGATATTCCTATTGACTAAAATTTATTGTACTCCTCATGTTATTCCATGTGTACTCCCTTACTGGGCTTTATAGATCACCCTTTTCTTATGCATGTCCTCAGGTTATCCCATGTAATTCTAAGTGCGAAGGAATATAGTGGTCATGTAAAAGATGTTTTCAATAAAGATGTTTTATTTCATGTTTTATGTTTTTATGTATTGATCCTAATCCCCAAAGACACTAAACCTCTCGATCTTGTTTGTTATAACAAGTGATGTTCTATGTAATAAATCATGTTTAAGTTGTAATAAAAAGCAAGGTTGTCATAATCATATCATAGGTACACACTGTATACTAAGTGTTTCCCATTTTCCCTAAATATAAAGATACCTGGGATGTCGTTGGTGGAATTCATCATCCTACCTCCATGTCTTCTTCATTTCATGAAGCTTTCTTGTCTATCTCAGAGGAAATAGAATAGGCTGAACATTTCGAAATTCGACCATGAATCTACTAGGATGGTTCCACTCAATAATATGAAAGGTAATGGGTGGCACTACATTCATATAATCATGAAGTACAACATTGTTATATGCTTGATAGTGGTCTAATAATGTCTAGTATAGATTCTATGAAATAATAAATGACATGTGAGATTTTTCAAAAAAAAAATCCTAACTAAAAACCATAATTAATGATATTATTAAATAATTTTGACTGTGATAGATTGTATATACTTACCTCAGCAGATAATAGATGGTCCAACTTGAGATGGTATGCACACAAATGGTGTGTCGAAATGATGATGAAGTTATTTTTTTACTCCACCTATAAAATAAAACACATGAAGTTATAAAAAATAATAAATTATATTAAATAACTAATAATAGAATCCCAAAACAATAAAGAGGAGTGATCATACATGTGTACATGCGGAGTATCATGCGTACCATATATAGGCAGTGACTGACCAGTAATCTCATTGGAGAGTGAGGGTGTGTTCTCTAATGCCCACATCTGAAGATGGATGAAACATCTTCCATGATCTTTAGGGTGTATGCAGAATATCGTGCATAGTGATTTTCATGTGTAATTTAAGAAAGAAGATCCCGATATGTATGTCCCATCATGATCAAAGTCCTCCAACAACCCCAGATACATCATGTTCACTTTCTTACCCAAGATATCATCACATAAGGTCCCTCTAATGATCTATAATATAAATTCACAGGCATGAAACCTGATAGACATACATCCAGTGTTATCAGGTAAATATGGAGATTGCACCTCAAACCACCCCATATATATTGACCCCCCATATATAGTAGTCAGGTCGGCCAAAATGTTGATGCTTAGAAATCATAGGGAAATCACAGACTAGTATTCATGGGTGGGTCCAATAAGGGCATCCCCATTGGTAGAAAGACTGACACATACTACCACGTCCCCGAGAGTGATGGTCATATCACCCTCAGGTATTTAGAATATGTGTGTATTTGGTTTCCTCTTCCAAAAGAGGGAAACAAGAATGTGATGATTGACAAATATGATATCATCTATTTTAATGTCATAAAATCTAGATCAGTGTAGGTATGGTATAACGGTGGGTGGATGAAGTATGTAATGATGATGATTCATTTAATGCACCCTGATTCGCTGAACCTCATGACCCTCTATAACATTATTGGAAACATGTGTATCATGTTTAGTGAGCAGTAGAGTATCCTACATCTTTTTATAAAAAAATGAAATAAGTTGTAAGTGAAAAATTTATGTATAACAATATGGTGAGTATAATATTAGGACTTGTAGAATTTAAGACATGACAAGTTCATTCTCATTGATTTATGATATTTTTTTACCAAATGAAAATGGAATGTCTTTATGTTTATGAGAGTTTATTTATAATGTTTTTTGGATATGTTTTTACATAGGAAGGGGTGTTTTGTAAGATATGGTTTTATATATTTTCATATATAAAATTTTTGTCTTCATTACCAATAATTTTATTAGAAAATATTGTTCTTTATTATTTATGCATGATATCCAACTTGATGGTCTACTTCAGGATTATTTTCTCACAAGAATTATTTATGGTTTAGTTGTGGATAGATTGATTATGCATTAATTTCACCTCAAATTCACATTCCATATTCCATTTAATGTGAATATGAAAGGTGTATTGTAATTTGATAGTAAAATTATTTTTAGATGTCATAATATTATACAAAATGATTAATCTTATATTAACAACATATAATTAACAATATGAGAAGACCATATTGGGGACAATACATCATTGTGTCAGAGAGTGTGAACTCGACCCAACAATTTTAGGAAATCATTTCTAGTTATGACCTTCTTGATGAAATAGATTGTGTCTCAATATTTTACCATGTTCTTCAGTCCAGTCCGTTTCATTCCACATCCTACTAGAATGTGGTCTCCCTCATTTACAAAAAAAATTGATCTATGGTATCACTATTAGCTGGTCTTTATTCATTGGGAAATATCAAAACTCACCAATGAGAATCCATGGTGTAGAATAATAGTTAACAATGCTTCCTAGCTGGTAAATTGGATAAACATATTCTTCCCATTATATATTCTTATTGGAACATGTTGTGATCATGTATTCACATGGAAACCATATGACCTAGTAGTTTCCACATTGACAGTTACTCACTTCCAGAAATACAACCATTTTCACCAAAGCAATTTGTGATGGGGTCTAAATTCTCTTGAACATTTAATAGAGACTCCTCTTGGTGGAAAAGGATGACATGGTAATAGAAAGATTCATAAACATTATTTTAAAATCTCATTGAATGTTCATTTTGTACCATATCCCCTACTAAATTTTGTTTAAGGCTAGTATTGGTCAATCGAAAAAGTACTTCAAGTACTGATAAAATGAATCCAGAACTAGGGAAGTTATAGGTAACTTTTTAATCCCCTTGGGGGAACCATTTTACCACTCGATAATGTTTTTTTCATGTGTTTATACCTCATTCCCCCATAATATTTTAATTTATATTTTTCTTTTGGATTCTGCATAATATATTCATACACTTATTGATTATCCTTTCAGATTAAAAAAAAAACTATTCCAACATCCATTGACCCGTCTCATATGCTATATAGAAGTGATAATATTTCACATAAAAATTATTATATCATTACATTTAAATAGTAAAAAATAAAAAATAAAATAGATACCAAGCCTCGTAATTTATTTATTCATAGTTTCTTTATGGAATTATTTTCGATGGTTTCTAGCAATATGTCTGATGCATTATCGATGTTGTGAATTTGGGGGTCTCGATGATCTGTAGCCACATTTATTTCAACATTTATTATCTGACACTGATTAGATATGAAACAAACATCTGTAATGTGGGTGAAATGGTTGGTGATACATTACCAAAACGAACTCCATGATTCATTCTTTTCTTTCCCCATAATGGAAATGACAAGTGGATGTTTTGAATGGTTTCCATGTTATGTTTCTATAATAAACAATATTACCTTTTATTTTCCATATATTAACATTCCATAAATATGTATGAACTATTTTCTAAAATGAAATACAGAGATAGAGGGGAGGATTACCCATAACAACCACTAAAATTGAACATGATATTTTTCAAGTCAGTTATCATGAGACACATGTTCATTTATATGAATATGGAAGAAAACTTAGTCATTTTACCTTATTATGGCTATAAATTATGACAACACCTAATACGAGTCATCCCAATCACCATTGACCTTCACAATTGGCTTCTATTTCACCATCCATGACTTATTATAGAAAATATTATAACTGAATGTTTGATGTTTCCACTCTTACACAAGGGGTATAGGAATATTTTGGAATGTCTTGATCATCTTGACAATAATGGATGAAAAAATTCAACAACCAATGATGTATTATCTTATTTCAGGTCTTGCGAAATGAAAATATTAGTATCCCCATTCATTGAGAATATCCAAACACCAAATGAAATGTCTGGAGTTACCCTTACAAGGAATCTAAAATCGTCCCCATACATATCAAACATTATGATGGATTTTCTACGATATGATTCCTTAACTATATATCTATAGTTCCTCTCAATGAGAAATCTATTTTTCATGTTTTTAATGAATCAATGCATCGAATATCCCTTAAAACATAAAAGCTTTTGTCCATCTCAAATAACATATCCAGTACAACATTGGGAAACTCAATTGCTTGTTTGAGAATATTAAGGTCGAATTTAAGCACACATGTCATTTCATCCAACCAATATGTAAAGAGTGTTGGTTGATATATTGTGGGTTGTTGATGTTGTACAACTAATGGTTTTCTAGAATCTTCCTCACAATATTCTATTGATCCCTCTTCTTTAGAAATGTTTTCATCATCTATTCCATCCTTAAAAAAATCCTCATCATAAGTCATATTTACATGTATATCAAAGAAGTCATCAAGGTTTTTATATTCTGCAACCTATATAACAATGTCAACTTATTGGGGTGTACTTTATTCAACCACCCATTAAATCATTTGTCATCATACAATTGGATGTTGTTGTTTTATAGTTGAATCATCAATAAATAACTCCAACATTATACCATATAACTATTAGGAAAAATTATTTATTTATTGGACCCAATACGATTTAGTAACTAATGGAAGATCTAGATTCCACAGCGTTGCTGGGAATTGAAAATGTCAATAGCTCATAAAAATGATCTCTTGTTCTGACCCTAGATGTAAGGAGCCATAAATTATGACTTGAAGATCAGTTAGGGTCAGATAATCAGCTGTACTAACCACTGTTGTTGATTTTTTACTATAACAAGCTCCTTTCCTAGTTTGAATAACTTCCTTGTAGTAGTACACAAAGTAAAACATGAATCTCTATGTGAAAAATCTTTTTCGATCATGATTATGATATGTTAATTAATATTGATAATAATGGTTAACCATATAATCTTTATTATAATAAAATTTTATATTTCCTTTTTATACCCTAAAATATGAAACTAATATTTCATTATTTGAAAGTTTATTAGAATATTAGTCATAGAATGTTTTGGGAACCAAGGTTAAAAGAAGATAAAACACCAAATAAGTTTATTTATCATTGAAAAAATGAAAATTATGATCATATAATGTGAAATGGATATGAATATGCACATTAAATTACTCATTAATTCTTTTTAACATGCAAGAAATACTTTGACATTTTTCAATAGAACATGATTTGGATAAGATGATCCAAAAATTGGACGTGAGGTAAAATCTGGCATATTATCAAGTGTTATCTTAATGAAATATTACTAAGGGATGTACATAACTTTTGAATTTTAAAAATCATTCAGCCATCTAATAACATATATTATATGTTATCTAATATTTCATTAGAAGTCCAATGATATTTGATTATTCGAAATACAAGTATATCTCTTTTGAAGATGTCATTAAGTTACCACTTGAAAATAAGTAGGAGTTTACCTCAATTCTGTGTTTAGGATCATCTAATCAAAACCATGTTATATTGAAATATTTTAAAGTATTTATTTTATGTTGTAAGAAATCAATGTGTTATTTATTGTGTTTCATCTTATAAATTTGAATTTGTATGATCATAATTTCCATTTTATCAATAATAAATAAATAGATTTTTTGTTTTCTATTATTTTTTCCTCGATATCCAAAACATTCTATGAATATAATTAACAATGAGGGTTGACCATATAATATTTATGAAACTAAAATTGTAGAACATATTCTTATATCCTAAACTATGATACTAATGTTTCATATAAATATTTTTAATCATATTAACAGTATTTTAGGTGTTTATAAGATAATATGAATCATTTAATGAATATCCCCCGATAGTGTCAAACCAAGTGTGCACCAAGCCCCATTATCATGTACAACGATACCCCAAATTTTTCCAGAGACAACTTTTCATTGTTTTTACACCTAGATAGATATGTTCCATATCCACATATACTTGTAATATCTAGACATGGATTTTATTTCCTTGATAACCACATAATCATTATACAATAGTAATTTTAGAACAATTTTTTTATACTAAATGATGACGTTGATTATTAATTCACTATCAGTTAATTATTTTTTAACCATTTCTTCATCCTTATCTAGTCATTAGTAGATAATTTATTAACAATTTATTAAAAATTGGATAATCATTACATAATTATTTCTTAATCATTCTTTAATCATTACTTATACATTCTTTAATCATCCCTTAATCATTCATTAATTACCCATTAATCATTAATTAATCCCCCCATAATCATTCATTAATCATTCACCAATAATTGTTAATTATTTTTTATTCATTGCTTAATTTTTCTTTCTTCATTAATTAGTCAATATTTAATCATTAATTATATAAATAGTCAGTCATTACCTCTTTATTAATTCATTAATCAATCTTTAATCAGTATATTATCATAATTCAACCATAATCTTATTAATACTCAATAATTATCCAATCATTGCTAAATCATTATTTAAACATTTTATAATAATTATTTAATCATTACTTTATCCTTAAATAATTACTTGTGGATAAAAAGTTATTCATATGATATTAATTAGATACAATAATTACATAATCATTATATGTAATCATTTTTTAATCCCATGTTATTCATTAGTTATTGTATATTTAATCATTACTAATAATAAAAATTATTCCTAAACAACATATAAATAACTAAACTACTTAATAAATAACAAATTTGGAACTAACTATAAAGAATTCAATTAAATAAATAAATAAAATTATATTAAATAAAAAACATATACTTCTAAATGATGATTCACAAAGAATTGAGACTTATTTTAGACCACCAGATCAACCGTGCATGAAGAATACATGTTCAAGAGAGAGTGGATATTGAATTTAGAGAGATGAGTGAATTTTTATTTGAGTATAAGGGGGGATCACTTTTATATGGGATTAAAATAAAGGTGGTAGGATGGGCCTCATTTCCCCAATGCATTAGGATAAAGGCACGCTCCCCATGACACCTTTTATTTCCTCTTTAAGAGGAAGGTATCTAACCTTGTCCACCTTTTCCTGGTCATTGATCTAAGGAAATTGTGAGGGGGTCTTCCTCATTTAAATAAATCTAAAAGTTGGAATCACCCCTTCCACTTTGCTTAGATTTTTTACATATAATTGACAAATGCATATTTAAAAAAATATATAGACACATTAAAATACACTATAAATATCTAATAACGCTATAAGGTACTATTAGAGAAAAACTATATGAGAGGAGATCCACATACATAGATAGGGATCTAAACTTACACTAGCATATTGATTTTCCAAAATATAAGGTTGGAGGAGCCAAAATTTCATCTTTAGATCCTGTAAGGAAGGATAAATTAAAATATGGGTGAATAGGTTAACTTGGTAAATAAATTAGGGGGGGGGGGTCGAGAATTTAACATAATTTTTAGATCATTTTAATCCCGCGTGCATGGTTTATCTATAAGGGCCCACAATTAGGAGAAACCATGTGATAGTTTTGAACCCTTAATTTTTGGTGGGTAAGTTTTACCTAGGAGAGATTTATAGTGTGGGAATTTTTTTACAAACTGTGCATTACCCACTATCCATGGGGTTTATAGATCCTACTAGGGGTGCATGATTTGAGAAAAATAATGCTCCAACCATTCACAATCCAATAAGAATTCAAAAATTTCTAAACATTCCTTAATTGATAACAAAATAAGTCCATACTCAAAAAATTTCAAAAGAAGGGTTGAGGAATACATTAAAGAAGGCCATGTGATGTTCCCTTTAGCTATAAGATCCAAATAAATGAAAAATAGTACACCCAAGAAGATAATAAATAAAGGTATTCAAGGTGTATAGATAACACAAAATATGATACGCTATTGTGGTAAGAGAGACTATATCATAGAACATTTAAATATTGACATGATTTTTATAAAAAAATTTAAAAAATTAAATAAAATATGAAATTAATTTTGATAACAAATATCCATATTGGTATAGAAATCAACATCCCTGATAAACAGGTTGAGAAGCTACCGAAAAGGGTATCTCAAAGGCAACTAAAGTGTTTTTGTTTGAGTGCGTGTAAGGTTGAATAACTGATTCCATATTTATAATAAGGAAATGACATAACTTCCTGAATAAGAATAAAGAATGAATAAAAATGTAAATCACCAATGACTCCTAATTGTAAGAATTCAACTCTAAAGTAGGAGAACACAAAATTATAAATATGAGGATGTGAATATAGTGTATATCCACATGGACATATCAATTGTAAAAGGAAATTAAGATGGGGAAATATGAGATAGGTGAAATTTCCTTAATTAGTAGTGTTAGGAATCTAAGTGTAGATAAAATAATTTTAAAAAATGAAGGAACTACATACTTCCCAATTATGAAAAAAACATATAGAATCATGAATGGGAAATGATAAAAAGTTTTATAAAAATTAGACCATTATGAAAGTAATTATCGAGGATGAGTAAATTTTCTCAACCCTATGGCTCACATTGAGTAGTTAATGGAAATCCCACCTTATTTACATATCATATTTTCTATGCATAAATGATGGTAATTGATGGTGATGAATGGTAGAAAAAAAATAGAGGGGAATATAAAAAAATATATGAAGTTACCATAGATTTATGAATTTATATTAAAACTACTATAAGTGAAATCCCTTTCATCATTAAATGAAGAGTTTTATTTTAATTTTAACATTACTATTTTAACTCATATCAATTTTTTTATCAAGGTCGGAGTGATTATATGACCAACTTGGGTAAGAAATATATTAAATTGAATGTTTTTATGTATGTGTTGATGTGATTCTAAGTTATTAATTAGTTATTTAAAATATATTGGGTAAACCTTATACTGTCAAATTTATTATTGGTTAAACATTGTGAGTCTATTTATAGAGAGATATTTTTCTTAAACCATACACTATTTTTTTATAGAAAGGTTTATCTAATTTTTTGAGTTTATGGAACATTTATAATGAGAATTTGGTACTCACCATAATCTCATAGACTAAAGGAAAACATAGAATTTGAAATGATAATGGGAAGATAAGGAGTTCAATCTGAAAAATGTTAAAAAAATATGTACTATGAATTATTTTAAATAAGGATAAGATCCATGAAGAAAGGTAATATGTATTTACAATATTTTAAAATCCTTAGAAATTAATTAAAACTAATATAATATGTTTTAGAATTATATTAGAGGCCTAATGATAATTTAAAATTTCTCAGACTTGAATTTAAGACATATAGAATATTGGAGTTGTAGTTAAAATTGGAAAATACCTTGAATACATTTTAGTGATTCCAAATCTATTTAAGAGTGATTGAGGGATGCATGTAGGTGTCATTGTATAGGATTTATGGGTAATTGTTAACATGTTTAGGAAAATATATAAATGGGTGAGAAACATATGTGTCATTCAAAAGTTTTATTAATATAATCGATTTGGGTTTATGATTGAAAAGATTATGTGTATAGTTTGTCTTTTTGGAATCATGGACTATGTATATGTCATCTAGACATCTATATGTGTCATCCAGATCTGTGTATGTGTCATTATAGACTGAAAGAATTTTTTATTTTCTATGGGATCAAAATATGAGTTTTTATATTAACTAATCTGTTGACTATGTCAATTGGGGTGATTTTTGATCTGTCCAATCAATGTTATAAATATAAAAAACACTAAATAGAGTGTGTATTCCAAGAAAAAAATCTCATGATATTATACTTAGTTAATTTATAATGAATCTCAATGTATTGGTGAATTTTTTAATGATTAAATGAGATAAAATGAATTTATTATATTATCAATGATAATAAATATGAAACATAAAATATGCTTGAGCTATTCAATAAATAATAAACAATTATGATATGACATAATGTGCAGAATATTGTAGTGGGATGTACTTTAGAGTGTTATGTTAATATTAAAATGAAAGCATCCTTATTTTTGTGAATTTGTAAGTGTATGAATTAATAATGCATTTTTTGTTTTGTAATATCCATTTTTAAATTTAAAGGAAAATTGTGGTTTAATAATGTTATAAATAAAGAATATTATGGTGCTTCATGGAATTAAAAGTCTCGATATAAATTGGCTTCAACTCTAGAGAAGCATCAAACCAAACGAAAGAAGGCCAACACCGTATTATTATTCTAATTCATCTATATTTTAGACAACTTAGAAGAATACATGTTTGTTATTATTATTTTGAATTTATTAGGAGGAATAACCCATTCTTATAGAAAATAATGGTTATATATTCAACTATGTTTCATAAATTAAAAATTATAGAGAATGGAATTATTTTCATTTATTTGAGTAAATTCATTTAAATGTAAACGAGATTATAGAAATCATGGAAAGAATAAAAATGGTGGAAAATCTTATGTGATGAATTCAAAATAAGATATTATGTGTGTTGTGTAACATTTATTTTCATTTATAAAAAATATAAAATTACCCCAAGAATGAAATGAATCCACATGTATCGTAAGGAATGTGAGTCTCATGATAAAAATGAAGTTATCTACCTTATATAAGGATACAATTCCAAGGATAAGAAAATGATATAGTTGGGTAAGAGTATCAATAGGGGTATCATTGAAATAAAAAGGTGTTAGAAAATTCCATATAATAATCCAAACTATTGAGGATAAAGGATAACTAACCCATTATTGAAACTAATAATCATTTAGTACTAAAATAAAAAAGATGAATAAGAGATGAGTGAGCCGACTTGTCATACTATAAATATATAGTTTATTAAGATATTAGAGAAAGAAGGAATTTATTTACAAGATAATATGGGATATGTTTATAAATAAAATGATGACATTATGTTCATTATTTTAATACATTCATGCAATTTATGTTCTATTATTTAGGAAAAATGTTAGTATATTTGGATGTGGTGACATACCAAGAAAAAACTAATATCTACTTCAAGAAGGAGGAATGAGTTGTTTAAATAAATCATGGGAGAGATTGTAAAAAACTTGTGGGGGGGAAGTGATCACTTTTTTAATATATTAGTTATCTCACATTTTCAATATTGTAATAAGTTTTCATTCATCATATTCCGA
The DNA here is from genome assembly GCA_963277665.1 of Viscum album. NCBI lineage: Eukaryota > Viridiplantae > Streptophyta > Magnoliopsida > Santalales > Viscaceae > Viscum > Viscum album. The sequence goes on from OY728148.1 coordinate 788,231,807, forward strand.
TCACCTTCACCTATATAATGTTATGAGATACTGGGTTTGGATAATAATTGAAATTTTTTAATTGTAATTGATATAATTGTTATGGTGGAAATTTTTTTAATCATATAAATATGATCAAAACAAGGAGTATGATTCCCTCATCAGGGAAAAACCTTCCAAAAACTGGTTGTGATTTAATTTCCTGAATGTGGTGACTATTATTTTGGTGAAAAAAAGATTATTCTTTAACAAAAGAATATCTATCATATGTCTTAACCAATCATAGTTGTTTTGAAAACCAATGGGGTAGGAAAAACATAAAATAATTGGGTTTGAGTAAAAATGTTAAAAAATATTCACCCCCCTATGGTGTATCTACTGGATTATAATGGGACTCTCAATTTTTATCAAAGCATAAGTTCCCAAAAATTTTATGTGAATTGTTTACAAGAACTGGTGTTAGAGAAAAATATATCCTTGTATAGTTCTAAAAATATTTCCTTATTTGTATTTTCTATAATATATTAACTATATATCAAATGTGTTTGAGGAAAACTTCTTAAATGGAATAATCTATCCCCATCTATATTATGAATGATTTGGCGATCTTAAATAATACCCTAAAATTTTATAGGCCACAAAAATAATAAAAAACTAAGAAAGAACTCAATAAAGAATATCGAATAAACCCTATCTAATTATATTTATAGTTATAAATATTTATGTAAATATATAGGTTATGATTCCTAAAATAAATAACATTGAAGCTGTTACAAATGATGTATTTAATATTTTAAATACCTCTATCTTGAACTTAAAAATTACTTGAATAATTACATTATTTAGGTTATAAATTATATATTCCAAATCATAAATTGAAATAATTTATAGAATTCATATTTAAATGAACAATCAATTTACAAGTCATAAGAAATATTAAATAGAACGATTAGTTACAACACTCTCACAATGATATTGAAAATAAAATAATAATTTTTCATAGTTTGAAATGAAATTATTTCCCTATTTAGTGAAGAGTTGAAAATATTTTTTGGTAATGATGTTTTTGAAAAGTTTTTTAAATATGTGTTCTATTCCTTATAGAAACAACGTAAATTATTCAGGTATTTAATGTGTAACTCCCTAATATTTTACTATATAATTATTCATTTTAAACCTAATTATAATAATAAAATTTTTAATTGAAAAATTGGAACAAAAAAACTATGAAACACTTCATAACCTTTATATTGTAATCATTATATTTTAGAATATAAATAGAGGTAACCACATTGTGAATTCTAAATATAAATAATTATCCTTTAAAATAATAAATCAATAGTAAAATTTAATTAGTGTAGCAATATAACTAATAAAATATTATTTTTCATAAAAATATATTTTTTCTAAAATTATCATCATATTCGATTTATTTCCCTAAAAGAAATATATTTTATTTAATTTATGTCATATATAAGAATATTATATATAATATAATAACAATAATTTGATTAGTAATTGATTCTAAATTAGAATTAGAATTGTTAATTCTATTAATAGATACATTCGTATAAAAATATTGACTTCCATCATGTTCTAAGATTTTATTTAATTGTTTAAGTCCTAAATTTTATATTTTTATTTTGAAAATATTAACTTTAATTTTTTTAGAATAGAAATGTTATCCTAGGACAATTTTTAATTATCCTAAATAATTCAATTTTCGTTAAATTGTGAAAAAATATTTATTTTCCTAAAACAATCAAATTTATGAAAATATCATTATATAGGAATGAATTAAATGTTTGGGAAAGTATTTTTTATAAAAAAATATATTTTATAATTAAATTAAATCATTTAAAAATACTAGGTTTAATTTATAAATCCTATATTTTATGTTTTGTAACGTAAGTAATATTTCACATAAAAGTATTTTTATTTAATTATATTAAAAATTTGTTTTCATCACTTCCAAAAGGTAAATATAAAAATGGACTTCAACATTTATATAAATATTTCAATATTTAATATGAATTATTTTATTTTTTTGAATATTTTTATGATTAAAAAGAAAAATTCAAATGACCATGATAATGATGAAAGGGTTATTTTTGATGAATTGTTAAATAAATGTTGTGTAATTTCAATTAAATTAATTAAATTTTTTAATTTTATGTAATTAGTTTTATATGATGATGAAATATGTATAACAAGATATTATTAGTCATTTAATTTGTAACTATATTCATATAATATTTAGAAAAAATAATGTTAAAAAAATCTACAAAAAATGTTTTTCTATAAGTTATAACATTTATTATAAAAGATAATTGTAATACCCTGAAATTCTAAATTAAGAATATTATATTCGATAGTTTGTATGACATGAAATACTAATATTAAAAGAAAATATAACATGAATAATATTTATGAAATATTTATTTGTAAATAAATTAAATCTCATTAATATATTGTATTATAAAAAGCACTTAGATGAGCATGCATTACATGAAATACTAATTTTTGTTTCCATTACAAACAACACTAGGTTTAACTTGCATTGCACAAAACACCAAGTTTAAATGAAACATGAAATAATATTATTTAATATGATAAGTATATATAGTTGTTAAATTTTAGGGTATGAGTAGTTATAACTAAATTATAGAATTTGTGTATATCTATTTATTAGTCATAAAATAATAATCATATAAAATAATAAAATAATAAAATTCTAAAAATTTATATTTTTCTAAAATATGGATTAGTTGCACTTTGCGAACATAATTTAAAATTATTTTCTATTAATTTTGTAAAATATATATGAAAACATAATATTTATTTTAGAAATAAAAAATCAAAATTATCACATGGATAATTATAAGGTTTTTTCTAAAATATTTCATTTTTCAATGATTAGTTAAAAATATTGAATTTTAATTGAAACCATTATTTTTATTAAAATTATTTATAATGATAAAATATATATTAATATTATCTTAAAGTAAAATTAGTTCAATTATATATTTATTTTTCCAATTTAGGTCATTGGAATCATTCTCATATTCAATTTTGATATAGCATCATTGTAAACTTTTGAAAATTATCTCATTAAAATAATGCTTTCTCATCTTGCCAATATGATTAATATTAAATTAAAATTTTCAATTCTATAAATGGAATATTAAACAATGGATTCCATATTTTAAATTATAATAATATATATTTTCTAATATGTTCATCTTAATTTTTTTACCAAAATTAATAATGTAAATAGTACAATTATAACTGCCAATGTTATGGAAAAAATGGAATTATCGGGGGTTGAACTAAGAGGATAATCATTAAAATTCCCTATAACATGTATAAAATATATTATATATCCATATTGGGTTCTTATAACTTATAGTTTCAAGAATTTTACAATATTGGTTACTTTCGATGTGAAAACAATGTTAGTGGAAATCAATAGTTTAAAAAATTACAAGTGTGCAACACATATCACTTATTGAAGGGAAAATCATCTTCTATATTATTCAAACCTTCAAAAAACTTTGGATTTACCAATAAATTACCAAATCACATCGAATAATCCATCAACTAATACTTTAATCCTTATTTTTGGTAGAAATCCAACCTAAGAGTGATTTTTGTTCAAACCTAAAGAGGATACCCGAAGAAGCAGTAACCTTCTACCATGAGCATTTTTATTTAAATTCATTATTCACCTCAAAAAATTATTATTAAAAAATTATAATAATATAAATTTTGTTTATTAAATATAATGTGATTTTTTTATAATAATTTTATGTCCAAAAACCTCCTACACTTCCATCAAATGGGTTATGAAACCATCATTCATGTGTAAAGCGGACTTCCACCGCAAGAACCGATGCCATTCGTTTCTCCATTACCACATGTCACGATTGGGTATAATAATGTATAAAAAGTATATATATAATATTTATAACATAATTATACATCTTTATTAATTTTATATTATATATACCTTTTCACATTCCATTCTGTTTGGGATATGACAATGTCTCTCTTCTGGATGGTAGACTACTACCTCGCGAAGCAACGTGATAAATCATTCACTAATAGTTTACATAAATGGTCATAATGAAAACATTAATGGTTATATTTTATATAAATGAAATATTTTTTATATTCATGATATATTTATCATTTTATAAAGATAATATATCATTTTCTTTCTTGCCTTTTCAATCACTTTAAGATGATAACATCATTCATGTAAATGAAATTGACTCCAATGACCTAAATTAGATGAATTGATAAATATTTTATCTAATTAAACATTAATAAATATTTAAAATATAATTTAACCTTATAAATAAATTTAATGAAATACTGGTGTTCAATTAAAATTATATATTTTTCAATATTCATTAAAAATTTAAAATTCATATAAAAATACCAAAAATTCACCCTATAAATATTTTTTATGTTATTATTTCAAATATAATGCTTATTTTGAGATATTAAATGTATAAAAGTTCCTTAAATTAGATTTAAAATAGGTTCTCTATTAAAAGGTGTTAAAACCACGTTCATAAATTTATTTTATTTTTATGTGAAATACATGGGTTTTACTTATATTATGATTATAAAATCTATTATATGAATATAAAAAATATTTTATTGAATATATAAAATATATATTAAATTAATTTCACTCAATAATTTTAATTACATAAATTTATTATGATAAAAAAACATTATGGAGGTAAAATTAAAAACCTTGATATATATTCAATTTTTTTAAATTATCATTTCTACTTAATTGTTAAATAATTAATTAAACATATATTTTAATAAACCAATTTTTTTTGAAAATTATATAACATAATTCATAACGAAAAATTTAACACCTAGGTTATATCTTATTATATTAAAAAAATATTTTTTTAATAATGTTTCTTTGTTTGGTTAAACTTGGTAATTCAAGTAATGAAAGTCATTGAAAAAAACATATTGTTGTGTGGGACACATTTTAACTCAGTATCACATCCCTTTAAAGATATATATAATATATAAACAATATTAAAAATAATAAATAAATTGTAATTTCATTGTATATTTTATTCTGTTACGGGCTTTTTGTTGTGTATATTCCTTCCCTTATGGGTGTGGAATTTGGGTATCATGTGGTTGTGCGGTTCCAAATTTTACAAAAGTTTTTTTTAAAAAATTAAAAAATTATGTATTGTGTTTGTGTTTCATATAACACAACCGAAACGTAGAACTTTCATATACCAAAATATATATTTATGTTTTCATTAAATGTAAAATATCAACAAAAGATTAAATTAATTTGAAAAAATATCAAAAAGTCTTATGGTGTTACATTCTACCCCCATTAAAATTAATATTACCTTAGAAATTCCTATGGATTATAAAAGGTTTAATTTATGAAATTTTCGTTCATATAAACCCAAAAAATAAAAATGAATATTAAAATTTCCTTTAAAAAGGAATGCTGGAAACATAACAATTACCCAATGTAACTCACAACTAGGATTCCACATAGGATAACGTAGGTTGGAAGTTAATATTGGATGTATAGGAAAAGTTTAAATATTTATAAAGTGTTATTGAGGACTTAAATCATGAAAAAATTATTGATCAATAGAATATTTAGGTCCTCATATTCATAACTCTTTGATAATTTCAAAGTCCATCAATTCAAATACATTATTGACTAGGAAATCACATATATTTTTTTTTATCATTCTCCTAATTTTGAGAAATCTTTTATTGACTAATAATATATGGAAATATATATATAGGATATATTTTTATAAAAAAAAATTTCTTTGGTTGTGCTTCATTCAATTTAAAGTTAATAAATTACATCATAGAATGGTTATCCAAAAACTAACTTTTATTCATGAAGCACTATAATAAACTTTTAATGGATCTTAAGGCCAATAAAAGTGTAAAAGGTATAATTATTTGTATCTCAATATTCTCCAAGTTCATTAAGGTTAATATATTAATCAATAAACCTATAAATTAACACTATATTTTCATCTTTAATATTTATAAAAAATTAACATTAAATAGAACATCTCATTGGCCACAGATAGGCATGGAATCCTTATTGTACTTCCGTCATTGGTTCCAGACCTGTGGCCTTACTGATCTGGATAGGCTGTCACCAAACATATATGATTCCCTTTTTTAAAACCACATTGAAATAATTTAAAAAAAAATATAATGTACATCCTTGAAATAAGGTTAATAAATAAATTAACTTTTACATGGGTTTTCAACAGAACCTAAATAAAAAACGCTTTATCCGATGAATAACTTGGAAATTCAATAAATGGTTAACCTTATAGACCTTCTGAGAGATGAAAATACAAAACATTTCAACTAATATCATGAAATATTATTATTATTGATCCCCCATATATCACAAATTATATCTTGGTTGGCACTTTCAAAACATGTGATTACCGTCATCATATATTCTCTTGAAGCATTGTAATAATCTGAAATACCTCAATTCGTTATTCAATACATTATTATTTAATTATTTAAAATAATATTGGGTATATTTCTTAAATCCAAAAATGTTTTCTTAACATAAGGAACATATTAAGGGTTATCTTACTTTTGTAAAAATTTCACCTTTCTAATAAATAAATTTTTAGTCCATTAGAAACATTCAACATAATCTTGTAAATCCTTACATAAAAATATATACTGATCAATCCTTGTATATTTAACAATAATTCTTGAATATAAATACATAAAAAGATCAATTATTCAAATTCATCAAAAAACCCTATGAAGGATACATATTTCTATTACTTAATTAATATTTTAATTCTCATTTCATTTGTAGTCTCATCATTATCTTCCATATATCCATTACTCATACCACATTGATGATTTTGTTCAATATATTTTAACATAGGAAATCAATTTTCATAATTACCATTCATTCAGTACATAATTAATTAAACCTTTGATGATGTATTTGAGAGTCCAATATTCTTATCCATTTTATAGCCAAACCCTTCATTTTTCCTTAGAATTTACTTTTATTGTGTCCTTCTTTTCTACAGTCAAAAAACCATCTTATTCCTCTAAGAGATTCAGATAGTTAGTTTTGCTACATTATTTTCACAATGAAAACCAAATATTATTTCCTCTATGGTGTGCGTTAACTAAACACACAGTGAAATCCTTTAGCCTCTTCTTTAGTGAGTCTAATAGTTGGTTAAGTTACACATTTTTGATCATGTTCTATGAAAACTAATTAGGAATGACCAAGACATCACTATCTCTATTAATCATCATATTTGATAGTTCATTAAAAAATTATCCATCATATTCAACAATAATCCAATTTCTTTTTGTTCACTCCATTGACTAAAACTAGGACAAATAGTGTGAGAAAAAAATATCATAGTGAAAAACCAGATAATCATGAAAAATAATTATATATATAATTTTTAAATCATGAATTCTTCCACAATATATGAAATCAATTATTTATCCTTGTTTATTCATAGGATTTTTTTTAAAATCCATCATGATGGGTTTTTAATGTTTTTCAATTACCAATGCTTATCCCCTTGGAGTGTCAAACCAGGTGTGCAGTAAGACCTATTTTTGGGTACCATATTTTTCTTGAGTTAGGCCTGACACACCTTTTTGAAGTTGACTCTCCAAGGTGCATATGTGATAGAACTACATCAACATGTTATATCCAGGCAGTGATGTATTTAATGGAAACCATCATTTACCTAAATTACAGATCATTTTCTTATAGTCTCCCTCATCCTTAAACTTATCCATAGAGATATCCCTAGAAATATCTTTAAAAATATTTATGGGTATATCACTAATGTTTTATCATCCAATTTTTCATAGGTTGACTAAAAATTAACATTTATACCAACTATAATTACCTTATGTTTTTATATAACAACATTAAATTACATTTGAGGAATATGTAAAACATTATACAGATAGAAGCCCAAAGACCATGTTATTTCAGTGCCTTTGGAAACACGGAAACATAAATGCTAGTACATGAGTGAAAAACTCTATCTACCCCAAGGTTCACCAAGAAATGAAACCAATTTAGATATATCATACAAGAAAAATATCCTCATAAAATAAAGAAGGAAATAAAAAAATTAGTGATCTTAGATGCTTAGTAAGGCCTAACAAGGGAGACATTTAATCATAAACATAGAAAAAATGGTATGATAATTTAATGATAACATTAAAAAATCACATGACTCATATCAATGATCATAAACATGAATCATTTCATAAATAATATCATTTCATAACACATGAAGCGTAATAGAAAAAAGAACATAATCCATGAATTCATAACATAGGAATAAAATATTGAATATGTTAAAGACTCATAATCATGTAAAATTATTTCCATAGTAATAAAGGAATCACTACAATGTTCATCTTAGTAGTATGGGTTCACTCCCCGTACAATCATATTTGTCATGGATCGCTCCCATATCTATCTTAGTAGTATGTGTTCATACCCCATACCATCTTGGTAGTCATGGGTCACTTCCATGGCCATCTTTGGAATATGAGTTCACTCCATTATACTATATTGGTAGTCATTGTTCACTCACATGGCAGTATTATTAGTCAAGATTCACTCCCAAGACCATATTTCTCAAAATAATTATATACAAATCCTTACCCAATTCATAGGAGGGAGATATATACCCCACCCATATCACAATGTAATAATACATACATCTTCCACATGATCATAAACAATCACATCATAACCGATTAAATAAATTGGCATTATAAACATGTAATCACATCATAACCTGTGAAAAAATAAAGGTCTCATAATCATTTCATCAATGAATTACTCTTGAAAAGAATTATGTTTCGTAAAAAAAAATCCCAGAAATGATAAATAGGTTTCCTAAAAATCATGCCATCAAAACTCCTACCATTCAGAGAAATAAAATAAATTTAAATATTATATCATTTCCCCTAAAAGGCATGAATAACACCAAAAGATGTAATCATAGATAGAAACTAATTGCGAATGAACATTTAATAACATTTTAGGAGAAAATTATCATTTCTTCCTTGAAAATTTATTTTTAAAATATAAATTCTATTGAAAAGGTTTTTCATGAAAATATACATGAAAATTTATAAAGGATGATTTAAAAACCTTTTTCTTTGAAAACAGATAAAGAAAGATTGAAAACATTTCGAAAACCATTTTCCTTAAATACATTAAAATTATGTTTGGAAAAAAAATTAAACCATTTATTTCAAAATAATTTTAAAAGTTGTAATGAATTCATGAAAATGTATAAAATCATTTTTTAAACACAATACATTTCGGAAAACGTTTTTCATTATAAATATCTTTGAAAACTATTAATGGAAGCAATGATAACCTTAAAACATTTTCCAAAACCACTTTCATTGAAAACCAATTTAAAAATAATTAATTTCTAGAATTTTTAGGATTTTTTTTTTAAAAAATAAACTTTTAAACATACAATGGATGCTTCAAGGAAATAATGATTATGATTGCAGGTATGTCTACACATGTCAAACATTCATTTTGTACCAGAAGTATTAAAAAAAATTTCTTGATCTTAAAATGAAAAAAATATTATCTATAATTTTTTAAAAATGTTAAAAAATGTGTAAAAATTTCCTTTAAATTAAAAATAAAAAATTTAATTTTTTTTAAAATAACTCTTAGAAATCACAGCTTTGAGAGAACACATATTTTTTATCTAAATGAGAAATAAATTTGTATTCCCACAAAAAAAATTTATTACTAGTGTTTTATAACAAAGAGTGGGTTCCATTACTTGAATATAACATGAATTTAAAAAGTAATGAAAATTAATGGTATTCAATAGATGTGCATCATATAATTTCATCAATGGAATAAAAATAATAAACAACCTCAATAAACAATGAGACTGTAACAATAAACCATCACAACATTGGTAAATATGAATCCTAATATAATTGAAATAATAACATTAAATAAATATTAAATATAAAAAAATTATTATTCATGGTATAATTTGTAAAAGGTAGTATATACACCTCAAATAAAAATATAAGGGCATTACATGACATATTTCTCAAAGAATGCAAATTTATACAAAATTACTTTATCTACTTGGTATATTTTTAAATTTAAACCCCTATGAAGAAAACACAATAAAATGGTTATGTAAATTCCACTACATTTTTTTATTAGAGGAATATAATACATTCATGGGAGTTATATACACTTCACAAAATAAGTGAGTGGTGAATAAGGCATATATCTCCAAAAAATAAAAAATGAGATGAAATTCCCATAACCAATGTATTAAATCTTGTTGTACACACAAAAATATCCAGTATAAATATTTTATTTTTATTTTAAATATATTAAAAAACCTATTATTTTATATAATAACATATATTATTTTATTATTAATTTATATTACCATTTTTTTAACAATTTTATGTTAAGGTTTTACTTAAGGTAATATCTACTTTGTTCCTTGTACATGTTTTTACTTCTTATTCATGATCATCTTACATAGATCATTATATAGTTAATTCCAAAATTTAATACATAATATAAATATCATATATATTCAGTGTATATATATTTATGAAAATATATAAAATATAAAGAGATGTAGTGGAAGACGATGTTCATGGAAATAGTGCATACACATGAATGTTATTTCCATTTTTTCCTAATATTGAAAGAATGAATGTCAATGAAAAATATGTATATATGTAAATAATATCATAAATGTAGTATAATAATTTTATATATATCATATATGTTCACTAAAACCATCTTTAATACATTCTATGGGAAGTGTGAATGAATCACATCTCTTTGAGGAGTTGGAAGTCCACACATCCAAAAACAATGTTTTCATAGTTACACAAGATGAAACGTATAAATACAAGTGTTATAATATAATTATATAATCATAAATTCATAATAAATATAATATATATCATATATAGATAGTTATTCCATCATAAATTCTAACCATGAAAGGTAGTAAGGGAAAAATAAACAACATCATTTCGTGGGACATTAATTCAATGAACACAAGAAGGGTAACTTCATTACACATTATATGGAACTATGTATAAGTGTAGGTTGAACCATTAATATAAAAACATCTCAAAATATTAATTATATTCTTTTTGTTATATATTAGTTTAATAGGGAGAGTTCAGTGTGTGGATAATAGAAATAATACTAAAGATCTTGAGGGAAGATGTTAAATATTATTTGGGTAACTCATTTGGGTTTCCTCAAAAGGGATTCCTTGAATATATTTTTTCCTAAGGTGAGGATTATAAGATTATGTAATGTATTGTGATGATCTATTTTGTTATATCTTTTTTGAACAAATTTGTCTTGATAGGTGTGAGGAATTGGGAGGATAATTGGTCTTTTTTTAGTTGAGGAGGAGTGTAACTCTTATAATTTTTTAGAAAGTTAATTCTACCCATGTTTCTCCCATTAAATGTGGCTCCAATAATTTAAAAAATTAGATAAAATGTCTGATCGGGTCAAAATATGGCCACCCAATGTCTTTTGGAAAATTGTATAGTTCATGTGGACCCTTAAGATTAATGTTCAGTCCCTTATTAATATTAATATCACCTTAATCATTGTAATTTATTTTAAATACTTTCACTAATACATTTGATCAAATAATAATTTGAATTTATTTTTAATTATAAATTATTTTACTTAAAAATATGAAATCCATTTTTACGAATTCTAATCATAGAAGTGTCAGAAATTAAATTAAATTCAATCCCGCATATGAGATGACGATGGAGATTTTTAAAGTTACAATATCCCAATGTTTCTTATGTTTTATATCCAAAATATAAGTGATATTAATTCCAATCAGATAAATTGTAATAATTGATAAAAATATATATAACTAAACTATAAATAAAATTTAAATTATAAATTATAGTCAGAAATAAATTAGATTAAAAGTAAATTTGGAATTAAAATTCTGTATTTTTCATTATTCATCAAAAAATGAAAATTCATAGAAAAATACAAAAAATTATTGTTACATAATCTTTATGCAACTATTTAAAATATTTTTTTTTACATATTTAATTTATAACAGTTCTATGATTTTATTTAAAATTGGTTTTCCTTTAAAAGGCATAAAAACAACCTTTATAAAAATAATAATATTTATGCGAAATATTGGGTAGGTTCTAATCTTATGATTATCAAATATATTGGATGAACATCACAAATATTTGATTGAATATATTATATATATTACATTAATATAACTAAATAATTTTAATTACTATAATTTCATAGGTTAAAAAGGATCAAGAGTAAGAATTTTTTTTTCATATTCAGTTTGTTTACATTTTCATTTCTAATTAATTGGTCACCAATGAATTTATTTTACATATTTATATAAATTTTATATTCATAAGTTAGTTAATAATATTCATAACCTCTTATTTAATATCTATGTTATATGTTGTTATATTAAATTATAATGTTTTAATTATATTTTGTTGTTTGGTTAAACTCGGTAATGTGTGTAATGCAAGAAATCGAAGAAGCTCATAATTGAGTGTGAAACATGAAAAATAGGTATCCCATAACTTTCTAGATATATATAATATTTATATTCTATTTAAAATAGTAAATACATTTTAATGTCATTGGGTGTTATATTTCCTTACGTGCTTGGTGTTGTGTGAAGCATAAGCATAGTTTTGTGTTTCTATAATGCAATCTAGTCATACAACATTAATATAAGAAAAGATAGATTTAGTGTTTCCTGAAATGAAATGAAACCTCAAAATATTAATGTAATTCCAAAAAAAATGTATTTCACAAAATCATGGGTGTTACAAAAGGCATATTGATTCATGAATTAAATTGATTATTCAATATATGGGTAATGATTCTGAACTACAGTGATAGTTGGGGTCTTGTATTGTATATCCCATTGGAGAATTGGTAGTTCTCAAAGGATATATTAGTAAGATACAATTAGATATATTTTTACCAAAATTTTAAAATATATTGGAACTGGTCTTGATAATAGAAGAATCATGATATCTGAAATCATTTCCACCAATAAATAAGAATTTCCTTCATTAATAATTCAATTATTATTATCCATGATATTTTCGAAATGATATTATATCAGGAATCATTAGATTCTAAGTTATTGATTAAATGTCACATGCATTCATTTATTCATATTTTTATATTTTTTAATCCTTTTTTAGTTATGATATTCATGTAATTGATTATATAGAATTCATTTTCAATTATATACCTTTCTATGTTGATTATCATTCATGATATTTTCACATTGATATTACCAATGAATGCACATTCTTTTTAGTTTATTGATTAAATATCATATTTGTCTAATTATATACCATACCATCTTGATTATTCTTATTGATTCATGATTTTTACAACTTTATATAACCATTACAAAGAATTTTGGCTCACCCTTATGTTTTTCCTTTCCCAATGATTTCATAATGTGTATTATAACTTATATATAAGGATATTCTCTAGGGGTAATGTTATTCTAGAAAAATATGTGATATAATTTTAATATTTTAACATAATATGGGAATCTTGTGTGTATCTAGTTTACTAATACTAATAAACTATTTAGCCATTTGGGATGTGATTCTTGATTTATTTTGAAAATTCATCAGATCAGGAATTGGCTATAGGATACTAGGTCCTGGATCTCTAATGCTTCTATCAGAGATATTTTTTAGAAACCATGGGAACTATATTTATGATATCATAGATTAGAAAACATTCCCTTAGGATAGAGTTTGAGGGAAATTATAGAATTAAATTCTAACATTTTTTGTTAAGGTTACGATTATGTGGGTTTCTTGAGAAATAAAACCCTATATAGATACTACAAGTAGAAATTGTTCTACAAAAGAGGTAACTAGGGGAAATAACTCCAAAATGGTTTATTTTTCTTGTCCTAATCATCACATAGATCAAGAAAATGGGCCTTACTGTGCACCTAGTTTGACACTCCCAATAGATATACATTAAACAATCCCATTTTCATTATAATCAATTAAAAATAATTTTACTATATGGTGATGGTGAATGAATTAGGTTAAAAATAAGGTGTATTACATTGAAAATAATTTGTCTCAATGGAATGGGAAAATTTTTTAGTTGTGGAAAACAATGGAATAATGTAATGAATTATTGAGGAAAAATGAATAGTATAACATAAGGAAATAAATCTCATCCCAAGGAACCATTTATAGTTCATATTATTAAATATGGTGGTCCTATGAATTATAAAAGTCAATTCCAAATTTTATAGTTAAATATTAGACCAAGGAAAGACCTATGTTTAAATAAAATGGTTGAATTAGTTACTGGGATTACATAATTATATTATAGAAGTTTTTTTACGAATTTTATTTTTCATAATAATCATAAAATATATAAGGATTGTGTTAAAATTTTATTGCATATTTGTCTTCATTGACATTTGAGTTATAAAAACTGTAATTGTTTTTTCGGTTTAATATAAATCATAAGTTAAAATTATTAAACAAACATTTTATGTTTAATGTAAAATGAGTCTACCAAGATAAATGATATATTGGGAAACAATTATGGAAAGTATGTGTTTTATTGGAGAGGTTATTTTAAGAAAAATTTATTTACATGTAATAGACATGTGATGAAAATTATTAATGACCATTATGTTTGATTTTATTATAAATTCAATTGTAATAATAAACAAATAAGATTGTTATTATTTATAGAAATTTTTTTTATTAAAAACCTTAGTAAAAATGTTATTTAATGGTAATTTTTAATCCGTGGTTGTCCATAATATTTTTTTGCGACCATTATTAGAATTATATTAGTATTTTTTTGGAAATGGGAAACCTTCATGTTGGGTGACTACTCAACGCATCTGATAAGGTCATGTGGCTTAAAACCACAAGTAAAAGATGATAAAGGTTTAGTGCCTACAACTAGACAACATGATATTTAGGTTAATATGTCAGTATTTTTAGTTAGAAAATTAGAAAAATAAATTCTAATAAAAAAACAATGATTTTAATATTTTGGTTTAGAGATTAATTTATTATATTGGATAACTTATGTTAACTATATTAATTTTGGAAAATTGGTAGAGATATATGGAAAGGATTTTCACTCTTTTTTAAATCTTATGATCTGTTAAAAGTGAATTTTTGTTATACATATATAAAGGATCCATTTTTTAATTTCACATAATAATTTAGGAATAATAAATTGATCTAATCACAATATAAGTATGAAGTTTTCCTTGTGAAAAAATGTACCATGTTTGTATATTTCTTTATATTCTTAAATAGTAAAATAATTCCAAAACTATAGGAAAAAGATCTTGGAATAAATAAATTTTCCTATTAAATTGAAATTATATGAATTAAATTTTCATTTAAGTCATCATAGATTTTTTGGTTTTGAGTCCCTTAACATTACATTGGTAATTCACTTTTATTGTGATCAGTAAACTTAATCACTCTATAAAAATATTTACTCTCCCCTTATATGTCCATGTCATCACTTCCCACTAATTATTTCCTACTTATAAACCTAGTAATGTGTTACTTTATATGTCCATTGAACTTCTTATTCCCTATTATTAAAATTATTTTTTTAAGAACTCTTACGTTGTGGGTTTTTCAAATCAAAAACATATTTGAATATTTCAAAATATTTATTACCAAGATCAAGTTTAATTTTTTAGGGATCAATTTATTTAATATTGGGTAATGTAAACGCCTAGAATTCTAAAATAAGAACATTTTATTTGATATCTTGTATGAAATTTAGCACCATGATTTTTTTAAAAAATATAACACCCCAAGACCTTATGATATATTTTATTTTTAACAAGTTAAATTTCTTCAATATCATTCATTATATGCCACTCTATGTTTATATTGTTTACACATAAAACATTGTTTATATTGTCTTATATGCAACAAAGTTTTTAGATTATTTTATAAAAAACATTTAGTTTAAACTAAATGTGACATATTATTAAAATATTTTTATTTAAAATGATTTGTATACCTTCTTTCTAAATTGGCATGTATGAATAGAACTAACTGAATTATGACAATTATAGTTATCTTTTGATTAGTAATAATATTAGAAAAAATTCAATGATGATTTTTTTCTAAAAACTATATTTTGATAGAAAAAAATAGATTAGTTGTGATTTTCAAACACAATTTAAAAATATTTTTTACCAATTTAATGAAAAAAATGAAAAAAATAAATTAATTTTCTCTTTGAAAACATACTTTCTCTTTATGTCTATAGTAATATTTTAAATTAAATTTTAATAATTAGGTGAATTTTATTTTGATACATTATTTCCATTTTTGGAATCAAAATAATATATATTTTTTGATAATTTCAACATATTTTTAGACCTGAATCAATAGTGAATTTATTATAAAATTAAACACAAAAATTAATGGAGAAATGAATTAACCAGGGGTAAAACTAAAAAGATAAGGGTTAATTTGACCTAAAAACGTGGCTAAAATATATTAGAATGTAATATATAGACCATATCCATTCCAAGATAGATAATGGTACATTATTGGATCCATGATATAGGAAACAAATATTTGGTGGAAATCATTTTTTCAAACACTAAAACTATTCCACTCACCTCATTTATAAATGGTCACCCCTATCATCTCCTCTTCACACCATAAAACCGACCTCTTTTAGTTAATACCTACCAAAATAACATCACAACTTCTCCAAAATCATCTTATAATCACTATATTCGGATGAAATCCAACCAATGAAAGATTTCAATGCATACCTTTCAAGGATACACGATGAAGATGTAATGTTCTTCAATGAGAGTTTTTATTTTATTAAATTCTCACATCCTTAAATTATTATTAAGAAATAATTATATAGTAATGTCAATATCTTAAATATTTTTTGATGTTTTTATAAAAATTTAAGGGCCTAAAACCATCTTTACTTCTACTAAATGGGTTATAAAATCATTATTCATTTGTACAATAGACTATTTCATCACAAACTGATGTCATTTGTTTTTCTGTTACCACCTATCATAGTTTAGGATAATGATATATATAATTTATATATTATATATTTATGAAATAATTATTCATTTAGGGTGATAATATCAAAAATACCATTTTTACTTTTTGTTCTGAAGTGGATATGACTTCATAGCTCGTTTGTATGGTGGACTACCGCCTCACGAAGTGATGTGATCCATATTTCACTAACGCTTCACATGGAAGGTGATAAATATCAATTATTTTATTTTATGTTGTATAAATAACATAATTATTATATTAATGAAATATTTATCATTATTTAATGGTAATATATCATTTAATTTATTATATTTTCACACACCCAATGATTATAACATTATTCAGGTAAGTGTGGACTACTATACTCATAAAGTGATGCAACTCTCTTTTCATTAACACACCACATGAATGATATATATAAGTATATAATATGGATTGCATTATATTTTTTTATCATTTTTTAAATATAAAATATTAGTTACCTACATTCCATAATTATTTTGGAAAAATTGAAATATTAACCATGCATACATACGACTCACCGTCTCCTTGATTATAATATACTTTGATTCTAAAAAAAACATTCATGATTGGTTATAAAAGGATAATTTTTATCATAATATTATAATTATTTTATTATAATTATTATTTAGATAATATAACTATCTAATATATTCAATAAACTGATCTTTCTTTATGAAACACTCATGAGAGAACCTGGAAATTAACACCTGAAATAAAAAAAAAGTATGATTATTAACAATAGGGTGATAAGATGTTATAAAAGGATCATATATCATATTAAAAACAATTATATTACTATTATATAATATAATAAAGTGTTTAAAACTATTATGAAGGTGTTTAAATCACGTTCAACCAAATTGAATCATATGGTATAGGATTTCATAACTCAATTTATATTCATTGGATTAAACTTATATTTTATTGATTATATCAGGATAAGATTATTTATATAATAAGATTTTATTATATTATGAAATATTTCTAATTTTTTTATAAGGATTTATATTTGATACACATAATCTATTCATTTATTAATCCTCCCTTCAATGTTATTTTCATTGTAAGCGTTTATTTAACAATCTCATTCTAATCAAGATTGTTTTTTATATAATATTTTTATAATAAACCCATTTAACTTTCTCTTAATATGATTTTTATGATATTTTAATGAAATATTACTCTTTTTACACCCATTGGTACTTTAAATGATTTAAAAAATATTTTTAATAAAATCAATCTCCATTTCTCTATTTGATCTGAAATTTGTTTTTTACCAAAATAATATTTTCTAAATATGTTTTCAAAAATGATTCTAAATAAATTTAAAATGATTTATTACATAAAATAATTATAGATATAAAAAATTTAAAGAGAAATTTTAAAATAATGTTGATGACCTTTTGAAAAAAATCTATTTAGCTTCTACTAAAAAATGGAAGGAATCATCGCTTAAGGTGCACGATAAGAAAATAAATTCAAGCATCAGGACCACTTAAATATCCTAAAGCATCCATTATTTTTGTCAATATTAATTTTAAGTTAAATTATTTTTTTTTTTTGAAATTTTAGGTTTAAAAATATATTTTCTAAATGAAAATGATTTATTCCTCCAGAATGTTTTTAATTATCTTTTTCTGATATTTTTATTCATCAACTACAAAACCCATTATTCTAACTACAATAGGTATATGATGTATTTATACCTTCTTTATTCTTCATCTGGATAGTTTATGAACATTTTTTCAAAGAAAGTAATAGAATTCAATTCCTTGAATCATTTTTTAGTCATCAACTTGACCTTGAATTATTCACTTTCTTGTCAACATTTAATTCCCTTAAATATGGATAATATTAATCATGGATATGTTTATTTATTAAAACATATATCATTTATAAATATTGTGATATACATTAATGGTTATTTTTTATCTATGAATATATTGATAAATATATATTCTTTACTAAATCTGGATATTTGATTATAAGGTATAATAATTCATAAATTAAATTGATTATTTGATATAAGATGAATTTTTTGGACTTTTAGTGAAAGGTGTAGTAAAATATTATATATCCCCTTGATTCATCATTTAGAATATTTTGATAAATATGTAGCTATAATTAAATAATTTTTTAGTTATAGTTTAAACTATCTTGTAAAAGGTATTGACTATAGAGGTATCATGACATCCAATAATGAGTCATTTCCATTATTAAGAATTTAGTAATTACATTCCATGGTTCTTGAACAATGACATTTTTCTAGAGGAATTTTATTATATGTTATTTATTAAATATAATGTTTTCCAGTTATTTTCTTTTTCTTATTGATTATTCCTCATTGATTTTTTGTATTCTTCGATTAATTAAATGGAATTGTTTTAAATTATTAGTTATTACATATCAATTATTTTCTATCAGATTTTATTATATATATTAACATGGATCAAATTTCCTTATAAGTTTATTGATTACATGGAATTCCTGTCCAATTATTTACTATTACATATTTATTATTCTTATTGATTCGTGATTTATTCTTCTTTACTTTACCATTATAGACCACTGAGTTCACCCGTATTTTTTTTACCTTCCCCAAGATTTGATGGAGTTTACTACGAATGATGTTCATTGATATTATATAGGGAATAATGTTATTCTAATAAAATTAATTTTTAATTATTAATTCCAATATAAAATGGGAATCAAGTATGCATCTATTTTTACAAGACTATTGAATAATTTGGTCCATTCATATGTGATTCCTTGTATCTTATTATAATGTATTAGAGTAGACATCCACTATAGGCTACTAGAGTTGAGGTCACTATAATAATTTAACAATTTTTAGAAATTTAATTTCATTAATTAGAGGAATCATTTTTTATCATAAAATATAAATACTCTAAGTGGGATTATATTATATTAATTTTATTAAAATATAAATTACATAGTTAAAAACTATTTATCAAGGTAAAAAATGGTAAAGTGTAATAATATTATGGTAAATAGTCAAAAATATTTAACACATGTTTTCAAATACTTGGTTAATGAATTATTTAACCACACCCCTAATGATATTATTAAAACATAATTGATATTCAGAAAAGATATTTTCTTCACTTGTAAAAGGCTATCACTTACTACCTCTAAATCGTACCCTTATGGTCTGAATATATAACACCAAAATATTTATAACATATTTCTTTTTAAATAAATTTTATTTCTTCGATAGAATTGTTTATATGAAATTTTGAGTTTATGTGATGTGTGATATACTTTGGAAATATTATTATTTAATATGGAAGTTGTCAGCTAGATACTATATTAGTGGGTATAAATATGAATAAAGAAATTATAAAAAAATGTGTAGTTTTCACATGTATAAAATTAATTCATTATTATCAATTGATAATAAATGATAAAAAAATTCATTTTAATGTACAAGTAATGTTTGTATGACTTTTTTTCTAAGAACACAATGTGTTTTAATCTAATGATATTAATTTAATAAATATTTAGTTAATTATTTTATTAAAATTTATATATTATATATTCAATCAAATTATTTTTCATTCATATAATATTATTCTAGGCATGGGATTCGAATAAATCCATTTTTATGATTAATAAATATATTTTTAAAAAAAACTGTTTTGTCTCATTTTTCAGAAGTAAAATAAATTTTATTTCTATCACTTATAGAAATAAAATTTTGAAAAATAGATTCCATGATTTTAATTGGGATTTTAGAATTTTTTAAATAGTCTCCTTTTATTTTTAGGCATTTTGAATAGTAACAATGCTAACATTTATCAACATGGTTAAGGGTAAATCAGATTAACAATGGTTAGAACTATGTGATAAGAAAACCATTTTTCATATAAATTCTTATTGGATGATTATAATTATAACCTTTTCACCTTACTCTACAAATTTAAATGTTTAGGGTTATCTTTTCCATGAATGAAACCTATATAATATTTCCATTTTAAAAAAACATAAAATGCCACATTCTTAATTTTAAATATCTATTTTGTGTTCACATAGGAATAAAATCATTTTGTAAATGAATATAAATGTTAATTTTTAGAATAATGAAGATATTTTACGGATTGCTATTTATTTATAATTTTAATTGGTTATATAATTAATTTAAATTCCTACATAACAACAAAATAGTATTTCATCATTTCATTGAAAAATTAATGTAACGATTCTAAAAATATTAAAAGTTATATAATTTGAGTGAGTTAAAAAGTTAAAAAAAATTAGAAGATTAATTTAATATATTTGTATAATTTTAAAATATTATATTATAATTTCATCTTTTTCTTGACATTATTAAAGTAAATTTAAATGAATATTTTAAAAAATGACATTAATGATATTTTATGGAAATAATATTTAAATAAATTATTTAAAAATAAAGAAAACATGAAATAGAAAAATGGTGGAATAATTTTGTTAAATTATTCAACCATTTTTCAACTATTGATGATTTTTTTGTATAAATAAAGTTATGTCACTTTATGATAAAACATTCTATTAATAGGATTATGGTTAAAATTGGTAAACGATGGTGTTAATAAAAATTATAATGTTTTAAATGGCACTAAAATATTTATTGATTTCCATTTTATTATTATATTTATACCATAGAATAATTTTTGAATTTATAACCATTTTAAATCCTTTGGATTGACAATGATTTGATAATATTTTAAATGTTCTAGTAATTCTAAGTGTGTCTTTTCCTTACCGTATAAAGGGCACCCATTTCCCCTCTTACTTAAACAAAATTTAGCTACCTATATCACAAAGGTATTGGAAATTTATTTTCCCAACATACCTATCATCATTATATTTTTTTCTCAAAAAGACAATCACATGTGTCTTTTTTGAGGATATATAATTAAGTTCTTTCAGAGAAGTGGTAATCTCTTTAACCAATCACTTTCTTTTTACTTATGAGTTTAAATAAATGAAATTTATAGTATTTATCATAATATAAAAAATCTGGTATAAAAAATTTACTAAAAATTTATTATTATTATGAAACCCCCATTATCCACCCTTGGTTCCTTCAAATGAAAAATGATAATGTCACTCGTGCGTACTTGTGAACTACCACCTCCAATAAGTGATGTGATTAATTTTTCATTTGTGATTTATATAGATGTTAAAAATGGTATAATTATTAAATATATCTAATATAATAATTATTCTATATGGATGAATTATTATTTACCTTTCTATCATTCCATCTTTAGAAAGTGAAAATAGCATGCATTTGAATGTACGTATTAGTATCTCCATGAATAGAGTAATTCATCTGTATATATATATTGTATTTCATAAATTAAAATAAAAATATATAAAATTAATATATGTGATATTTATATCATTAATATAACTATAGAGAAGATGGTACCATGATCAATGTTTGAGGACTGAAAAACCTAAACCGAAACATATATGAAAAACAAGAGTTATTACTCGGAGCAATGATTTTAAAAAATCATTGTTAATAAAGAGGTAATAAAAGTTTGTAAGTAAATAATATACGATATGATATATAAGATAATTATATATGAATTTATTTATAATTAATATATATTTATTGTACATGATGTTCTAACTCATAATAATGAAGTAGAACCTAAGATAATAATTTTTTTCACAGTCTCATCATTATTTTTGATTATTTATGATTAAGAATTTTCAGTATAATTCATTGAAATTTATCTATTAATCCAAAAATATTTTAATATACATGGGTTATATCTATAAATTAATTATTTTAATTTAATTATACTCTCTAAATTACCCAATATACAAAAAATAAAGTTTTATTAAAAATAAAACTTATTTTTCAACTCATTCGGGAATCTTTTTCTTCCACGTCCATATTTTCCTTTAACTATCTATCTTTTTCATATTTTCATGTAATTTATTAATTAATTTTTTACCCAAGTTTTAATTTTTACTAAATGTTTTTAATGCCGTATTTTTTCATTTTAATAATGTTACAGTTTCTGACATTTTTACAGAAGTGTGAAAGGAATGTTTTTTAACATATACAACGTAGATAGAGTTTCCCACCATCTTTGCTATTTATTTCATTGAAGATTAAATTTTATAGGTTTATTTTCAAAGAAAATGTGTTTCATATAATTTTTTGTAATATTTATATATTAACTAATTGGGATCAAAGTGAAAAGGGGGGTTTTTCCTCCAAAAAAATTTATTATCCTTTTGAAGAATTTTCATCTATATCAACATTATTTATTAAATATTATGATTTATGGAGGATATATTCTAATGATATGATCTAGGATATTTATCTATATAATTTATGATTAGATTGACTAAGGGATTTATTGATATTATGGATGTTATATTGTCCAATATGAATAGTTATTCATTTTTTAGTTATGTTGATTAAGTTATTTTACTTATTCATATAATGAATGTATTGGAATTATTATGTTATGGTTGTGACCAATAATTACATATCCCCACAATTTATTAGTATGTATCATGAGACAAACTAAAGTTGGTATATGGTTAAGGTATTTCCCAATTATATAAGATTTATTTGCATGATGCCTTGACAATAGGTTTTATATGTCTTTGAATAAGAGCCTAATGGTATGTTTTAGATGTCCAAAATTATTAATTATATCATTTTAGAACCATATATTAATTTCCATGTGATTATTTTTATTGATATGATATCCATGTACATGTTTAAATCTCATGTCATTATTTATATGGCATAATTTTATTATAATTTGTTTTCTATAATAATATTAACCCCTTATTGGCTTCCAATGTATGGATACCGTTACTGAGAATTTAATATCACTCATTTTTTATTCTTCCTTTCCCTAGGTACCAGGATCTATATTTTTATTGATATTTAAGGATATGATGAGAAGAATAATATTTTTCTGAAATAAAAAAAGTTTTTTACTTTATGCATTCAATTGTAAAATTAAATTCTAGTATTTATATATTTTTTCAATACTACTAAACTAATCTATCTATTTTGTTGTGATCACTTATATCAAGTACCCGTGTAATAAAGTAACCACCATAGTTGGACCACTAGGTTTTTAGTCTTTATATTTGGTATTGGATAATGTTTAGTACAAACCTTTTGAAATAGATTTAGGAAAACATAGATTAGGAAAGATATCCACATGGCTGCCTTTGAGGTTAATTCAAAGTACATGATAAAATCCTAAGATATTTATAAGGTATATATTATGTGTTTTTCATAAAGAATCATAAATTTATCGATACTAAAAGGTGTGTTTGTTTTGGAATAGATACATCAATTGGAAATAACCCTAAAAAGAGTTAGACTAGTATTTATTGGCAATAATTTTGGTGCATGGTTACTATTACCATACAGTTATTCTAGTATACCACTCTTGGGGGATAGTCTTAGATTAATTAAATTTTTTTATAACCATTTTGAAATATCTAGAATAATAATTATTATTTGTGAGTATTCATAATGGTACCATGTTTATGATTTTGAGATTATTTTTTCATAAATTATCATGTTATTCTACATGATCCTCTAATTTTAAAATTATAAATTTTATTTCTTGTTATTATGATATTGTCTTATATATTAAAATTTTTATAAAATTCTCCTTTGTTATGAAATGGGAACTATATTAGGGAATTTTATCCATGTATGGATTTTTCTCTTGGGAATGATAATGAATCTACAATTGAAATTCCAAATCTTGATGAAAAATTGGACTATTTTGACAAATAAGACTTTGGTTTGGATGAATAACCTAACTCATATCGAATAAAATATTGATAAAAAACATTATGTAGAAATATTAGACTAAATTATTCCTCAATGACCTCCATCATTCAATGGGACTAAAAATACATTTGTATATGAGTAATGGATAAGTTATTTAGTGATAATATTTCTTAATTTGGTATATAATAAAAGGGAGAAGGTATCTATCACAATTTATCATCTATTAAGATATTAAGATAAATATTCCTCATTGAATAAAAAAACTAAGGATGAAGAGGAAATAACGAGCATATAATGGACATATTTTATTGAACTCTTCAGGGAAAAATATTTTCCTCGTGAACAATAACTAGACATGGAGAGACAATTCCTGAGACTAAGACCCAATGAAGAGGAATATTTTATTAAGTATGAGGATAACATTATAAGTTTATCAACGAATTACATAGACTATGTATCTAATAAAAATAGTAAGAATAACCATGTCATTGATAGGGTAAATCTTATCCTTTGATAGAAACTAGTCGCCCTTAAATTCAAATCATATATAGTGTCATTATCATCCAGATAGATAAATAATTCTCCAAGTCTTATTGATTTTATGTAATATAATAGTATAATAAGATGACAAAAAAAATGTATAAGGGAAGAGGATAAATATAGATTCCCTAATATACGATGCATGTGGGAGGAAACTCTTTGACACATGCTAAAAGGGAAAAAATATTTTCTTTGATTGTAGAAAAAAATGACATCATTGTCATGAATACAAGGGTAATAGAGAAGACATAAATGTATAGTTCTTTAAATATAAAAATATTTTAAACTATTCCAAAAAATTCCCTAAATTTTATAGGAACTTACAACAAAATAATCCAAAGGAAGAAGGCCAAGTTTGAAAATTACTACCACCAATGTGTATGTGCCTAGTTATGTAGTGAAAGGTACACGCATCACCCCTTCCATTATATAATTTTTTTTATTTGATTCTATTTATACCCACTATTTTATATATTAAATTTTTTAACGGTATTGAATCACCAACATAACAATTAAATATTGAGTTGGTGGTGAAAACTTATAAAGGCTGGAAGACATCATCTCAATTCTATAACTCCTCTCTAATAGATGATTGTGATAATTCTCTTCCTATGAATAATTTTATTCTTCCACTAGTAAAATTTCATATAATTTTGGGTTTTTAATGGTTCTCTTAGTATAGATCCCATGTAAATTTATAGGTAAGGAAATGTACATTTGATATTATAAAAAAACCTATCAATCGTCTTTCAAAGTGAGGATGAACCTGACCACCAAATAGAAATTAATTTAAACTTCTCAGTTATTTTACATATTTAATGTGGATATTTATGTCAAATATTTAAAGAGAAACTGAAAATTTATTATGTACCTATTTATTAGGAATATTTTTATGTATTTTCTAAGGACTTGCCTAGTCATCTGTCGAATCGTGATATAGAGTTTTCAATAGAACTCATTTCTAGTCCCATTCCTATTTAAAAGACCCTATATATAATGGCCCCAATTTAGTGATGGGAATTAAAAAAGAAAATATTGGTGAATCATGATAAGGTATTAATTACCATAGTACATCATCATGGGGTTCACCTATTCTTTTTGTTAAGAATAAATATGGGTTACTATGTCTTCAAATTTATTATCGAGAATAAAAAACGATCACAATTAGGAAAAAGTACCATCTACCTCATATAGATGATATATTTGATCAATTACAATGAAATATATATTTTACCACATTTATCTTCAATATGGATATCATTAGATATGGATAATGAAGTAGGATATACAAAATATATCATTCATTATTATGTATGGTCATTTGGAATCTATATTAATTCCATTTTTTACTTTTTAATGATTATATAATCTTTATGGATTTAATAAGTAGTGTCTAGAGATTACCTTAATCATTTCATGGTTGTATTTATAGATGATATTATTATATATTCTATGAGAAAGGAAGATCATGAAGAACATTTGATAATTTCTCTAAATACACTAAATATGTATAATATTTATGAAAAATTTACCAAGTGTTGATTTTAGATTCATAAAGATTCATTTTGGGTCATAAAATCTCAAGGTAGGGTATATCAGTGGCCCCTTCAAAGATATAAGTTGTTGAGAAATGGCCGAGACCAACCACGGTAACTAAAATCAACAGTTTTTGGTTGTATGTATACTAAGAATTATTTTAAAAATATTTATCATGGATATGTAATTTAATCACCAATTTGAATCCGAATGAGGTTGTGTTCATAATTATAGATGAACGTGAATATATTTTCAAATAATTAGAGAAAAGGTTGGTCAGTTTTCCAATATATACACTTCCCTATAACGGAGATGCTTTGTAATATCCTGTTATTATTCTCCAATATTCCTAAACCCTCATTTTTATTTGAACATTATTTTAGTTTTGTGTGGGGTTGTTTGGATTGAAAATTAATGAATCCTAAAATTTTGGGCTAGTGAATGGTTTCAACACAGTTGGCACAAGGGTTGTCAAACAGTGTTCCATGGTAAAAAAAATGGTAGGTTTTAGACAGAGAGTTATGCACAACTTTCACATGGTTTTTTAAGATGCATGTATCTTTAGAGAAATATTTCGACCAGTTTATAAGGGTTACACAACCTCTTCATGGTCTAACTAAATCATGCTCTGTTTCCTGGGAAACTGTGCGAACGAGATTTTAATAAATAATATTTTTTGTTAAAATTTCCCAAACCCTAGATTTAGGTTCCATAAAAGGCTGCCTTCGACCCCAATATGGTTCATCCATCCTTGGAGATCCCAAGAACGATTTGTGGCCCCTGGGATCCCTCCCAAAAGTGATCTAAATCAAGGTGAATGTTGTCTGATCTTCTTTTGGTTAGTTTTCACCTCCTGCTCGAAATCTTACACAGAACCCTTTCTTCTTATTAGGGGTACATTGATCCCAATATTGATTTATGGATCGAATATACACTATTTTTGTTATCAAACCCTGCTTTTATCCTTTCTTCCCAGATTGAGTAGTTTCATTCTTAATTGGTAAAAGATGCTAGGGTTTGGTGATCCGAGATCCATTGAGCTTGAGGATGTTGGTTCCATCATGATACCCAAATTTTATTAACCCTAATTTCTTGTTTAAAATTTATGTAGATATAATTTAAAACTGAATTGTTTTATTTGGATAATATGTCTTTCAATTTATTTTTGGAAAAACCCAATTTTTGTGAATTGGGGTTTTAATGAAAAACAGAGTTTTGGCATGAAATTGTTAAAAAACTCAATTCGATTGAATTATGTCGTATTTATGAAATTTTTTTAATTATAATTGTAAGATTTATATTTATGTTTTAATGGTAATATAATTAATTGAATTGTGGAATTTAAATGAAGAAATGTTTTTGATGGAATGATTTGTAAAGGACCCTAATTCAAGAAAATTGGGGGTTTGTGATGAATTTTTTTGAAAATTAAACTGTCGAATTATATTTTTAAGTGGAATATGAACTTTCATGAGTTGGATTGAAATATATTTTTTATGAAAAATGGATTAGAATTTTTTTAATAGAAACCATGTTGTTTCATCTTTATAAAAATTCATGTTATTGATTAAAACCTCATTATGGGTTTTAAAGAAGAAATTATCATATTTGATGTTTAGTGTGTGACTTAATTTTTATTTAAGAAGTCTAATTATAAATTTCCCATCATTGATTTTATTAGAGAACATAAAAGTATTAGGTAGTTAGTGGGGTTTTTGGGGTAAATTTATGTCTTAAAACAGTTTGAAAACATCATATTAGCACATCACATTCCTTAGTAGATAGAGATAAGTCCCCTTTTCCATAATCCCAAATGGGAATATGTACATTCATTCCATTTCATAGTGTTAGATATATACATCCTAGAACTATCATACCAATTTTTCACATGGCTATTTTCTCACTTGTTTTATTATAAATGTATTCTCCATTGATGTAAAATGTTGACATTCCTTGAGAATTTATATAAATGTATTTATTTAATTTTTTTTTTTGAAAACATCAATTTATGTAATGTATCCATTGATTTAAAGTTAAACTCTATATTTTTAAATTTATTTTCACAATTTAAATGTGAATATTGAATTGATAATGTATTTCCATATTCTAAATTATCAATCATGAATTTTATAAATTTGATTGTGTAAATTCAACACCTTTTTGTTTTAAAAATTGAAATATAATTATTGGTTAATTTTATATTGGAAATTTTTATGGAATATTTGGTGAAATTCTACTAGTCATTGGCTCACACCCTATTTGTG
This sequence comes from Viscum album, assembly GCA_963277665.1. NCBI lineage: Eukaryota > Viridiplantae > Streptophyta > Magnoliopsida > Santalales > Viscaceae > Viscum > Viscum album. Next base: position 788,261,153 of record OY728148.1, read on the forward strand.
CATTATGGTGTTTTTAGATTATCTCCTTCTAGGTTTGAACTATGGGAAATGATCTCATGGAGGTGGATCCATTTATTAAACGTTGGAATTTTTTGATATGTGTATGAGTTTGGGGCATTTGTTCTTTTACCAATTTTATAATATGGGTTATAGTACATTGGTCTTGTTTATGCCTTCATGACATTTGGTACATTATCCCAATGGATTTTCTTTTTGTATTCAGACTTACTTGTTTTTTTACTTCTAAAATGTGAGTGGAATAACTGTTCCCACTTTGTGTTTATATGATTCTAGGTGCTAATCAAAGGCCCATGGGGATCAGAAATTCCCTTAGCCCAATGTCATGGTTGGATTGGTTATTGAGTTACTAGGGTATTAGGGATGGTTCATGAAAAATTTATATCAGATCTAGGTAGATCTTTTGTTTGGAATTCAGAATTCTTTTTTGAAATCTAGTTGAGACATATGAGGTAGTTTTGAATGAGTGCTTAGCATAGTGGGAAAATATGTTGAAAGAAAACAATCATGAGCTATTGGACTGTATGAAAATCAAGGTTCTATTAAATGAAATGTTCTTTCTCGATTTGATGTTATTGTATAATTCCAAAGAGGTTTGTAAACTCGAGAAGGCTAACAGGACCATGATAGAGTATAAAAACTGTTTTTCATGATCATGCACTTCGCACTAGAGATAGTATCAAATCAGATGATAAAGGATCAATGGTTTGCATTGGGACATCATTAGGACATTTGTTATCCTATTTTCTTAATAATAATTTCCTCAAATATTGATTTATTAGATAGATAACTTTTGGTTGAAATGGACAGAATTAAAAATTAAGGCTTATTAAGAGTTTCTTTCCCTCCCAATGGGAACATGAGTTCCAAAAAATTAAAGAGGAAGAACGATTATTTCCATGGAAGTTCTTGGAATCAAGGTCATTATAACCCTCTGGTAATTCCTAAATTATTTCATTTGTTTTGATACATTTTTGAAAGGGGATTTCAGTGAGACACCAATAAACTGTGGCTTATGCGGACATTTAAGTCACTTTCATTGTTTTTTGATATTTATTCCTCTCAATGTAGTGGAACGTGATCATCATCTCTAACTAAAACTATGGGGAAATTATATGTTTCATGTGAAAAAAGGTTTTATCCACAAGCATTTAGAACGAAGATTCATCACGTAGTGAAAGATTCTATATTGGAGGTGGATATAGGTCCAGTGATTGTGATAGGTACCATTACTATAGTTTTTTCACTGTTCACTGTTATATCTGATACTGGTGAATCTTATTCATTCAATTCTACCCATGTTTTTAATATTATTAATCATCTTATGGTACTTTTATTTTGTGTAATGGATATTTCTACACCTCTTGGTGTGAAGAGAGTGTATGGTCTTCGTAGTCTCACTTTTTTCTTCTCTCTATCATATGTTGAGATAGCTTGAAATTTTCTAGTTCTAGAATTGAAACCTATCAATGTCATATTTTAAATGAATTGGATAATGACTAATAAAGCTAAGACTTATTTTTATCCATGACAGGTCTCTATTAACATAATCAGTGGTGTGTCTCGTTTCATTCATGGATAATGGGACCCAAGGCCAATCAGGGCCAGAACTTATTATCTAGAGTTAGGGATAGTAATATCAGTTTTTTCAATGAATCTGGGGTGAGAATATTTGAATAGTGATATCCCTCTAGTCATCGTTGAGTTTTCTGATGTGTTTCATTTGGATATATTGGGTTTTCCACCAACGAGGGAGGTTTAGTTATCAATTTAAATATTACCTGGTACTCAATTTGTTTATATTCATAGTTACTTTATGGAACTAGCTAAAATGAAAGAGCTAATGTCCCAGTTGGATGACCTTCTTGAGAAAGATTTTATATTCATGATATTTTCTACATTGGGTGTTCTAGTTCCCTTTACTAAAAAATTTAATGGTTCACTTTGCCTGTGTGTTGATTATAGAATCCTCAATCGAGATTCCATAATTAATAAATATATGTTTCCATGAATTCATGATATATATTATTAGTGAAATGGGGAAAGGTGCTTCTCTAAGATTTATCTTCTCTCTGGTTACTATCAATTGAGAATAAAGAAATCTATTTTTCAGAAAACCAATTATTGAATCTGGTAAAACCAATATGAGTACCTTGTTTTGACATTTAGTCTAACCAATGATCATCTAGTTCTCATGGTGCTAATAAAATTTATTTCCACAGGTATCTAAATACTTTCATGGGTTTCTTTGTGGATTATATCCATATTTACTCTATATATTAAGAGAATAATGTGTATCATCTGAGGACAGATTTGATTTTTATGAGAAATGACTGACTCTATACCATATTTTTGAAATATGATTTCTGGATTTGGGAAGTAAAATATTTGGAACATGTGGTGTCAAAAAAATTAGTATAAGTTGTTCCTAATAAGGTGATTTTTGTTATGAGTTGTGAGAAACCACGAAATGTCTTCCAGATTTAGAAACTTCATAGGGTTATCCAGCTATATCATTAGTTTGTTAAGGACTTTTTGAAGATGGATTCTATGATGACTGCTCTGTCTAAGAAAGGAGTGTCATTTTCTTGGGATGAGAAATGTTATAATTCTTTTTTGAGATGAAGCATCTTTTGACTACTATGATAGTGCTGACTCTTCCAGAGGCTGAGCATGTCTATGTGGTCTTCTATGATGTGTCAAGCTCTATCTAGGTTTTTTTCTTATATATATGTTAAACATTTCATTGGATATATATCTTATTATCATAGAAAAAATGAGAACAATTATCAAATCCATGACCTTGCACATGCAGATGTGATACACGGGGTGAGGATTTTGAATCATTACCTTTATGAAAAAAGGTTTACTGTGTTTTCATACCCCAAAATATTGATGAAGATATTATCTCAAAAGTATTTAAATATCCACTATAGGCATGGGGTGGGGTAACTACACTCTTTTGATATCGATATCACCTAAACCCAGGGGAAAGGAAACATCATTATAGATACTTCGAATAGGAATATTTAGATTCAATTACTGAAATAATCTTTAAAAGTGTGTAACTAGATGGATCTCTTTTCACAGTTTCATATTGGTGTTTAAGAAAAGGGGTCTGAATTTTTATTGACAAATGTTTAGTTGACATCTAACTCTTCTTGAGGTGATTCTGCTGTAACATTGACTTAACAATGAGTTCAATAGAATTAGAGACTCTCTCTATGGTGGGAATACTGCGGCTTAGTGGTTGTTCTTTATAGAATGAATTATATGCAATTAAAATAATTCCATTTTTTCATCATCGGTATGGACAGTTGTGACTCGAGATTTCCATAGTTCCCAATGGAAAGTACACCCAAGAACCACAAAAAGTTTCTAAGAGATATGTCTGCAGATTTGGTGACCAGGTATGAGATGAGACATTTCTAAGTTTGTTTCTCATTGTTATACATAAGAGCAGGTCATGTCCAAGCACAAAAAACCATCAGGTTTTATTTAGAAACTTTCAGTCCTTGCATGGATGTGTGATGATATATCTATGGGCGTTGTTGTTGGGATTTCACATACTTCGAGAATGAAGAATTTTATATGGGTTATGATCGATATGATGACCAAATTGGATAACTTATTAACCATTCATGATATGGCCAAAGGTGAGGAGTTGGTAAATCTCTATGTGAAATATATTGTTAATTTTTCACAGAGTTAAATTAGCTATAGTCTCTGATAGGGATTTTCCATACACTTCTATCTTTTGGAGGGTCCTCCTAGAGGCATTTGAGATCTTACATCCTTCTTATTATGACTTATCTTCTGTAGTGAGATCAACATATAGAAAGTGCTATAATGATTCTCGATGAAATCTTCCATGACTATGTTCTCAACATTGGTGGAGCATGGGATGATCATTTAGGGTAGGTTAATTTGTCTTATAAAAATATTTACTAGTATGAAATTAGAATGTATCCTTTTGATGTCATGTAAAAGTGACCTTGTAAGTCTATGTTGAGTTGGTCAGAGATTGCTGAGAGTTCCTTGTATGGATAGAGCCTTATCCTAGAGTGGATGAAAAAGATTCAGCTAATTCATCAGACAATTTTGATAGTGTAGTGCCGGTATAAGTCATATGATTATTTTCATCGTAGAATATTGTATTTCTCAGTTATTGAAAATGATTTCTTGAATGTTTTACCTAAGCTGGGTCATCGATATATTGGGAGGTAATGGAAACATGTTCCTAGTTTTGTGGGACCTTTTGAGGTTGTTGAGCAGGTGGGAGAAGTTTGTATCATTCAGAACTACCACTGAAGATGATTTCGATACATAATTTGTCTCATGTTTCCCATCTTTTAAAGAATTTATTAGATCCGTCTCATGTTCTATGTTAGTGTCATCTTGAAGTTGAAATATATTTATCTATAACTAAATGACTAATTAGGATTTATGATTCTGATACCTAGGTACACTGTGGGAGGATGATACCTTTGGTTTTTATTCTATGGCATCATAGTTTTGATTCTCTTGAGATGTGGTAGAGGGAAGTTTTGATGAGGGACCATGGTCCCATCATTTTTAAATGGAGGATTCTTCATAGGATTTCTAGGTGTAGAATGTTTCTATGGTTGGGAGGGTGTAAGATTACGTAACTATTTTTAGGTATTCATAGACCATGCTTTTTTATCTTATCTTTGGTTTGGTTTTTTTAGGGTTGTTTAGTATTGAAAATTTAAGAATATAGAAATTTTGGACAGGGGTACAATTTGCGCATGATTGGCACATGGATTATCCAACTTTGTTCCATGATATATGAAAATGAAAAATTTTAGATAGGGAGAACCAAAAATATTTCACATAGTTAGTCATCTCAAGCATCTACTAGGAGAAACTGTGCGACCCATTTATAATAGGCACACAACCCCTACACAGTCTATCTAAATCTTGTGTCATTTTCTAAGAAACCATGAAAATGGGATTTTATGAGATCCAAAATTTTCATTAAATTTCATGAAACCTCTTTTTAGTTACAGGATAAACCTCCCTCGATGAAAACTGATTTCTCCTTCTATGAAAATCCCAAGAAGGATTCCTGGCCCCTCAGATCCCTTTTGGAAGCGATTCAAATCTAGTTGAACGTCAGTCGATCTCTTTCAGGTTAGTTTTCTCCTCTGATTCTCAATCTCATGTTGTCTCATTTCTTCTTCATATGGGTCCATGGATACCCTTAATATGTTATGAAACTAATAAGATCTTTTTGGGTCAATAAACCAAGTTTTGATCCTTTCATCCCATATTTCTTTGTTTCAGTTCTTCGTTGATGAGACCTAGATAAATATTGGTGATTTGAGATTCATTGAACCTGAGGTAGCTGGTTCCGTTATGATGCCAAACAAAATTAACCCTAATTGGTTGTTTGAAATTTTAAATTTTTGAGTTTAAAATGCAATTTTTTTGGATTTTCATATTATGGATTTTAATTTATTGTCGGAATATCCAAATTTCGGATATTGGTTTTTTTATAAAAAACAATTTTTTTGCATTAAATTAAAAAAAATCATATTAATTGGGGTGTATTTATGTAATTTTGGTAATACAAATTGTCAGTTTTATATTTTTATTTTGACAGAAATTTAATCAATTTAATTTTTAAATTTAATTGATGAAAATGTTTTCAGGAAAATATTTGCGAAAAAAACACAATTCCAGGGAAATTTGGGTTTTTGATAAAATTGATGGAATTTATTGAAAATTAAAGTGTTGAATTTAATTATAAAATGGATCCTATAATATTTTTTGTTGGTTTTAAACACGTATTTATGAAAAATGGAATAGAAATGGTTTTTATTGAAACCTAGCAGTTCATATTTGTTAAAAAGAATGTTTTTTATTAAAAACCTATTATGGGTTTTAAAGTGAAAATTTGTATATCTGAAGTGAAGTATGTGATTTAATTTAATTTTAAGAAGTGTTAAAATAAGTTTCTAATAAATGAGTTTTATTAGAGCACATAGAAGACTTAGGTTGTCATTGAGTTATTATTTGTGGCACACTACTTCTTACAATGTTCTAAAACATCATATCATCACATCTTATTCCATGGGTGATGGTGATGAGTCCCACTTACCATAGGCCTATATGGGAATATGTGCATTATTTTCATTTCGAAGTGTTGGATCCCTATAGCCTTGAACTATCATAAATATTTTTCACCTAAAAATGTTTCTCTCTTTTTGTATTTCAAATTTATATTTCATTGATGTAAAATCTTATTAATGCATTCATAAATTTTATAACCTGTTTTATAAAAATGTGTTTATTTAATACATTTTTTGAAAGTGCCATTTTTGTAAAGTATTGTTTTTTAAAGGTAAATTCCTTATTATGAAATGTATTTCATAAAATTGAACTATGAATATTGAATTTCTAATGTATTTCCGTCTTTTATTTTGACATGAATTATTCATTTAAATAATCTTTTGTAAATTCCACACCTATTTGTTTTTAAAACATTAAAGAACATTAATGGTTAATTTGAAATTGGAAATTTATTATAGAATCTTTGTTGATATACTAATGGACATTGTATCACACCCCACATATGACATTGGGGGTTAGTAGATAATCTTCTCTTTGGTTTGAGTAAGTGGAAATGATCTATTGGAGGTGGATCTAGCTGTTCAGCTTTGGATTTAGAGAGATGTGTATGAGATTGGGACTTGGGTTGTTTTCACTATTTTAGTAATTGGGTTGTAGTAACTTTTGATTGTTTATTCCATGCCAACTTCTCTTACAATACTCCAATTTGTGTTTCTTTTGATATTAATATTCTCTTGTTTTTTTAATTCAATATTTTGAGTGGAAAAACTGTTCCCACTTTCTGTTGGTATGATGTCAGGTGCTACTCACTAACCCATGGGGACTGAGAACACACTTCGGGCTATGAGAGGGCTAAATTAGTTATGGGGTTTCTAGTGTACTTGATATGCTCCATAAAAGGGTTCAGGATATAAATTAATGCATGAAATAATGTACTAGGATTTTTACTCATGTATAATGATATGGAAATATGTTATTCTACATGAAAGTTGGAGGTTTATTTTTAATGTTACCCAAATAATGATTTTGGGTCACCAATGGAAATTTTTTCACTAATAATATGAAAATTTTGTCTTTTTAGAGAAATATGTGATATATATATAGTGTCTATAAATGTTTAATGTATATTTTCACTAAAAAAAATGAATATATTCTAGATAAAATGATTGGATTTGATTAAGTATTTTGACTTCTCAATAAATACATTACCACCATAAGAAAGAGAGCACAGTGGTTGATGATCTAGTTTTAATTGACCATGCTATATTTTATAAGTTGAGGATTGCAGAAGATCCAATATATTTATATTTTTAGTGAATAAATCCAAAAAACATTAAGTAAGGGTAGATATAATATCATTCATGATTAAGTGCTCAACCATCTATTCATGTAATGTTTATATAGGTGCTGGAGGGATGTTTTTAACTATATAAGAAGTTCATAAATGTTCCTGAGTTAAACCATGAATTTTATGGAATAATAATTTTCAAGAACTATGTATGTATTTCTTCCATGTAATATTTTAATATGGTGTTGGTGGATGAGGCACATTTTTAAGCATTATCAATTCATCATTAATGTGAAAATATGTATAGAGATCTGAAAGACTATGCGTGGTGAGACAACTTGAAGATGAATATTGCAGAGTATGTATCACAATGCTTTGTATTTAATCATGTTAAGTCTTTGAGATATCAGTCTAAGGGAATGTTATAACCATTAACTACATTAGAATAAAAATGGGAAAACATTTCTATGTATTTTTTCATCGAACTACCAAAATATCTAAAGGGAGAAATTTTATTTGGATTATAGTTGATCACATTATGATGTTAGTACACATCATTACACTGCGAGAATATTTATTTGTTAACATAATTATAGAATATACAGTAAGTATGTTCTATGGTTTTATGATTTACTAGGTTATATTGTATTAGATTGGGATTCTTGAGTTACTTTTACATTATAAAAAATCCTTTAGAATGATATGGATTCATAGTTGACATTCAGTACCACTTATAATTATTAGCAATATGGTCAGTCAGAGAGTACTATTCCAACCCTAGAGGATATACTGATATCATTCTATATTGATTTCATATGAGGTGGGGATCATAAACATTATTTGGTGTAATTTTGTTATAATAGTATATTTTTCCCACGCAATCATATCATACTTTATGAATCCTTCTATGGTAAAAAGTGAAAACCTTATACATATTGGGAAAGAATTTGAGATTGAATTATATTGATGGTATATATATAAGCATAAATTAAATTGAAGGATACATCCATTCAATAACACATAAGGGAATCTCAAAATTGAAAAAAAAATTATTTAGACAATATTCAATGTGATCATGAGTATGAAAATAATGAAAAAGAATTTCTATAAATTTTTCCATTTAACATGGTAATAATATTACAAAAGTAGGAAATCAAATCCCTAGTTTTGTTGTCCACTTTGATATTATTTGTTTTAATTGGATGGTATCTTATCATTTGGTGCTTTCACTAATTATCTCTCATGTTCCTCGCATGTTCCATATATCTCTCTCGGGGAACCACATTTTTTATCCTTCACTTGTGCGGAACTCAAAGATCATACCACTAGAGAAATATATCTCTTTTGAGGAAAAATTTGTCAACATTTTGGAACATAGGGAGAATGTATAATGAAATAATAACACCACCTGTGCTAATTTTTTATGTGAAACAATAAATTTTGGGATGCTATTTGAGAAATTAAAGACATGATGAAAAATAAGTATCATAATTTATTAATATCAGAGCAGAAACATTTCAAGTCTGAAATTAATTTTATGGGGGGGGGGGGGAGGGGTGTAGGATGTGACACTATAATATTTTACAATATATTTTTTAAAAATAAATTTTATTTCATTGATAACTTTCTTTACATATAACACTAAATTTAAATAAAACTAGATATAAAATTATAAAATAATTATTTAATATGAATGTTAACACCTTGACATAATATTAGGGGGTATAAATAATATTAAAATAATTATGAAAAAACTTCAATTTACAAATGTATAAAAATAACTCATTAGTTATCAATTTATTATAAATAAAAATAAAAATTATTTGAATTTAAATGTAATGTTTTTCTTAAAAACCTATTTCTATGGGAGCACTATGTTTTTCCCAAAATAAATTAAATTAAAAACACTATGTTGGTGATTTTATAGAAATTCATATATTTTACATTTAAAAATTGTTTTATTATTCATAAAATATTTTTTCAAGGTGTGATATAAGAATAAATTTAGTTTCGTGCTTAAAAACTATATTTTTCTGAAATCCAGTTTCATAGTGTTTTTCTCACTTATTATAAAATTAATTTTTCTAATTTATAAAAATTTAATCATGAAAAATGGATTTTATATTTTGAATAACGAGGCCCAAATTTTTTAAATAAGTCTATTTTATATTTATGCATTATAAATAGTGACCATGGTAAAATATTTCACCTCAGTAAAGGATAAATAGGGACATCCTTGGTTAAAAAAATGTTTTATGGTAACCATTTTTCATATTAAATAGTTATTTTAGAAGTTAATACAAACCATATCACCTTAGTCTCTAAATTTTATGGTTTAAGGGAAAATAATAAATGAATAAGGCCTATAAAATATTTAATGCCATGAAACATAAAAATTTTCACCCCCTTACATTTTAATATTTATTATGTGCTCATAGAGGGAAATAAATTTTTTTAAATAATTTAAATGGATATTTTTTTAATAATGAAAAAATTAATGATAGTAATTTATTTATCATTTTTATTGATTATATAATTAATATAAGTGATTGAACAAACATGATAGAGTATTTCATCATTAACCAGAAAAATAAAATAAATAATTTTAAAAATATAAGTATTATAAATTTAGTGATTTATAGTTTTACATGAATTTTGTAGCTGAATAAAATGTATTAATTATTTTTTAATGTATTATATTATAATTCCCACTTTTTTTTATGTTTATAAATTAATATTTATTGAATTTAGTTTTTAATGATGTTATGGAGATTTTGTGGAAATTATATTTTATTAAATTATTTCAAAATTTTAGAAAATTTATTTTGAGGGATAGGGTGATATGATAGGGTCTAAAATTTAATCCCTTGTACATTTACTTTCAAAATTTTACTTTATAAATAAAATTATAACCCTTTATGATTGAAAAAGTAATTATTTCTAAAATTGGTTAACCAATGGGTAAATCAAGATGTCAATGTTCAAAATAACACTAAAAACTATAAAAATATCATTTTATAATGAAATATATAGCTTATAATAATTTTTTTACAAATCTATATCCATTTGGAAGCATTTCTATTGACAATTGCATAAATATATTTTTATATTTTTTCTATAATTCCATGTGTGTTTTTTCCATCCCTTATAAATGGACACCGCTTCACTCTCTATTTCACTCCACTTGAAGAAAACTAAATCTAGAAATACCTAACAATATATATTCCAAATGCCACTATTAACATTATGGATGTTTGGGGATTCCAAAAAGGCCATCTCCATGGTACTAAAGAGGAGATCTAGAAAATTTCTTTCAAAGAAGAGTTAGTTACCATAAACAATTAATTGCTTTATACTTATTCTTTTAAATCCACTAATTTTGTAACATTTATCATAAAAAATTTTGTTTCTTGAATATAATAAATATTTCTAATTATTATGAAACCTCAATTATCTAACCTCTTATCCATTAATTAAAAATAGATAATGTCACTTTTTTATATACGCAGACTACAACCTCCACAAAGTGATGTGATTAATTTTTAATTTTTACTTTATATGAATGGAAATAATAATATATTTAATAAATATATATTATATAATATTGATTATATAAATGATAATAATTTTCTTTCTTTCTTTCGTTCCATCTATAAAAAATTTAAAACAATGTTCATGCGTACGTTCGGACTATCAGCTCTATGAATGATGTAATTAATTTTTAAATATCTATATTTTATAAATTAATATTAATACATATGTAATAAATATATATTATATATATCATGTGTAACATTATTTATATTATGAATCCATGATCAAATTACAAAGACTAAAACTATAGAAAGAAATCATACATTAAAAACATTGTAGTTATTACAATGAATAGTGATTTTAACAAAGAGATATTAATGAATGGGTGATAAAATATTGTAATTAAATCATATATGGTATGATACATATCATCAAGTTTCTATATTGTATTTATAAAAAATCAATATTTATTATACAGGCCCTTTTGATTTATATGATGTAAGTTAGAACTAAGGTATAAGTTTATTTCACCGTCTCATTATTATTCAGGATTTTTTTGTTTTTAAGTCTTCATTGGGGGGATGAAATGATATTTTTATCTGAAAATTAATAAATTTTCTTATCATATGGATATTAATTTATTTTTTTTCTATTTTCATTTTCCTCTCATTATGTACTCAATATACATAAATAATTTTTTTAATGAGGAATGACCTTGTTTTTTTACTCTATTAAAAATCATTCACATCAATAATAAGATTTCAGTTACAATTTATAAAATAATTTTTATAATAATCTCACGAGTTTTATTTAATTATTTCTAACACTATTTTAATTTTTAAAATATCTTTTAAAATGAATCGTCATGTTGTTTTTAGAATGAGAAATTGTTTTTATAGAAATTTTATAAAAGATTGTTTATTAACATATACAACATGATAACTTTCTATCACCATCATTACCGCTATTTTCATTGAATATTACATTAATAGTATACAAGTTTGTTTTAAAATAAAATTATTTTTTTGATATTTGTGCAATTTTTAGATTTAACAGAGTTATTTCAAATTGAAAAAGTCTATTTTATTTAAAAAATATAGTGAAAATTTGAATTAATATTAATCTATTTAAAAATACTTTTACAAATATTATAATTTACTGAGGATATATTATAATTATACGATAATAATTATTTAGCTACATGTTTTATTATCAATTTCACTGAGGAAAATGTTGATATTACATATTTAATTTCTTTCAATACGGAAAACAGTGTTTTTTTAAGTCATGTCGTTTATTTTGTGTTGTTTGTTATTATATAGGATGCATTAGATGTATTAATTGATGGGTGGGGGCTATAATTACATAGAACCTCCATGCATCAGTAGATCTCATGAGATGAACTTGTTTTGGTAATTGGAAGTGGTCATACAATTTTTTTTAAAATGACTTGGCACAAGTCCTTGAAGAAATGTTTTAGATGTCTTTGCATGAGGCCTTCATGGTAAGCTTCATATGTATAAAACTAGGCCTTACGTCATTATTAAATAAGTTATTAATTCCCATGTTTTTATTTTATAAGGTATTATATCCATGTATAAGTATCTATATCTTGTGTTTATTTATATTAAATTATTTTATTGATAATTATTTCTTCTAATATTATTCATGACTATTTATCTTCCAATATACACATACCCTTATAGATAATTTGATCTCACCCCTTTCTTGTGTTTAATTTTTACCATGATTCTATGAAGTGTGTTATGATTGATATAAAAGACTATACCAAAGGTAATAATGGTGTTATCAATAAAAATATTATGTTTTACATTAATTTTTAAAATATAATTTGAAACTCAAGTATGTTTCTATTTTTTCAAAACTACTAAAATAATTGGTCCTTTTTGAGGTGAATGCTTGTATCCAGTACCAATGTAATAAAGTAACCACTAACTTTGGGATACTAGGTTCAAGGTATTTATTGATAATTTCATGAAACTCTACCCAATATTCCTCTTCCATATTTATGTTTCACTTCTTAAATATCTTAGTCACTATAAGGTAGCCTAATTTCATTTATTATAAGGTGTTCAACAAGTATAATTTCATGGTCTTAGCATATGGGATATTTACTCCATACATTATTTTTATTAATAATTATATTCTAAACATACCCTAACCTTAGTAATTTCAAGGACTCACCACCATTAAAATAATAAAGTGTGATAATATTAATGAAATCCACATTAATTATATCTTTATATTAATGTTAAAAAAAGTCATGTATGTGTTGCGTAGACTATGGATTCCATGAATTCATTTTTGGATTTTTCATCTTTATTTTCATTATATTTTCAAAAAAATTAAAATACATTGAACCAAACAAAAAATATAAATAAAATATTAAATATTTTTCTATAATGATATTATAAGCCCCCATAACAATACTCACCCATCAAGATATATCATGTTTACATTTGTGTTGGTTTAAAAAACTTCATGAATAATACTATAAATCTCTATCATGGTGGACTATGGGAACATAAATACAAATATTATTGTGTTTATATAATAAAATAGTTGTTTTTTATTACTTATATAAGGGTTATATTATTTATTTATTATGTTATTATAACATCAACTTTGATCACTAAAAATATTGAAATATGTTGACATCAATACAATTATCATGAAACCATAAGGAAATAAAATATAATAAAAAATAGAATATGATATAAATTTTTTAAATTAAATTAAATATAAAATTAAAAGGATCCTAAAAAGTTTACTTGTTAAAAAAATTGATTTTTTAGGAATTTATTTACCAGAACATAACAAATCGGATTTAAGGTAAGGGTTTTTTGTCTCAAATTTTAATTACTTAATACATGGTTATGTTACCCAACATGTTTTACGTATTATGATGTTTGCAGTACAACTATAATATTTTGTAACATGATAATAAAATTATTTAGGGTATTAAATGTATATTTTGATATCATATCCTACAAGAGGTTTTGACATGAATGTTTCTATGGTATTAAGATTCTGTGCTCACTCAATTTTATTCTATTGATCTACCAAACTAATTATTTAACTATATTATGCCATGTACTGTCCTTGGGGACCGTGTCGTGACTACCCCAAGCCTGCCTTCGAAAGGCCCGGGGATGGAGACTAGCAACAAAGGTGTAAATCCCTAAACTTGTAAGGCATTACCTTTACGAATGTAAACAAACACAAAAGAGTACACAACAGGAAGTAAACACTAAGTGAATACTTTATACAGAAAGTAGTTCTGAAAGTAAAGGTGGCCAGAAATACAAGCCCAATAGTAAAGTATAGGTACAATGGAAAGCATGTACAACTGAAAAAAGGAAAACAACTAAAAATGGAAGCACCTAGAATGTCTGATGAGTATCCTACCTGAATGGTGGGTACAGATGTCCACCTAAGCACTCCTACTCTATCGTTTCACTCCATGTACTGTCTCGCCGTGTGGTCCACCTCTGGGTATCGACCGGTCCTGGCTTGCTCTCGACCTCCGTCAACGCTATCCATAGTCTTCATCCAACACAATGAAGTGCAGGCATATCCCGTGCTGGGGTTAGTATAACGATACTCAGTAGGAACACCGAGACCCCCGAAGGTCTCCCAGAAACCACAAAGGATAAACCACAGAAGAAACATACAACCACGAAGTAACAACCAACTCTACTTAGGTATATTCCCATACATATACCTATGTAATGAATCTGAGATCGGCTCCACTCTCGAGCCCAAGCACAACCCTGTCCACAGAGGAAGTAAAGTCAATAAAATTGATGATAATGATTTAAAGTCATGACTAAGCTCACAACAGGTATATACAACATAAAGAGAGTAAGAGATCATTAGTTTTATCCACTAAATCATCTATCACTGTCAAATGGAAGATACCCATAGAAACCTAAAAATAGCAGTATCTCGTTGTTGTAGAACCCATGGAGGATTCAGACAATTGATTGTTGTCGAACCCACGGAGGATTCCAGTACAGTTGTCATCACCGGTGAACCCATGGTGGATTCCAGTACAGTTTTCATCACTGCCGAACCCACAGAGGTTTCTAGTAAATTTTTCATCACTGTCGAACCCATGCAAGATTCTATTAAAGTTTTCATCACTGCCGAACCCACAGAGGATTCCAATATAGTTGTCGTCGCAGTCACAGCCATCTCTAGGGTTCCCACACACAGCACACTCGATTCTGGGAGGGTCGACACCTTGAGCCAAGGGGTCGATACATCAAATATCACGAATTCCATAGTTGATGTATCTTGAAGTTATGTCTTGTCAAAAGAAACCCAACCCGACAGACGGCGCATCAATCGGATGCCCGGTCTGAGAGTTATTAGCATATCTGTTCCAGGGGCTCGGTTGGAAATATGCTCGTTCCAAACCTGGAAATTTTCCAAAGTCATCCAAAACTCACTTAGAGTATCGCAAAAGGACTGCTTCGTTGCGAGGTTCTAAGTTCCACAGAAGTCACATTGATCAGATGCACGGTCGTGAAGTAATTCGTGTTTAAGTGAAACAGGCCCGGCCCGTCTTGCCTAGTGGGATGGCGGGTCAGCCCGTCCTATATTGGTGGGTCCAACCTGGCTAAGGGGTCGGCCTGTCCCAATAATGCGCGACCCATCCCGGTGGTAGGCGTCCCGGCCTGCGCAAGGGCGAGGCCCGACCCGGCAGGTGCGGCCCGCGGCTGGTCGTGGCTCGGCCAGCAGACTGAGCCGGTGTGGGGGGAACAGTCCCCCTGACTTCCCGAACTGGCGGTGCCACCCTCCTATCTGGTCGGCTGAAGCTGTCCAATCTTCACAGTGCGAGCAGCCCGTACGGGCGGGCCACGGTCCTCCCACGCAGAACCTTCGAGTGTTGCGGCCTTCATCAACTCGGCTGGCTGACTATCCGGCCGTTTTTCCCACATAAGCGGCCAGCGGAGCATGGGTCACGGTTCTCCATAGTGCATCGCCTTAGAGGCGCCGTGGTCCTCTAGTCTAGCCAGCTTTAGCTGGCCGGTTCTTCCTCGGTCGTACTGCTCGCAGATGCGGGCCACGGTTCCTCTCCTCACAGCCGGCATACGGCTGCCGCATCTTTCGATCCCCGCCGCATTTTCCATCACAACCTCCATCGAAATAAATAAGTTTCAATAGAGGGTCATCTGGATGTGTTCGTTCGGCCCGCGCCCTCCGCATTTGGTGGTATCATATGTACGATGATAAAACATGGTTTCAACAAATAACAAAGAATAATTTTTTTCAATAAAAATTGAGGTAAATCCCCTACCTCTTAATTTACGTCACACGTCGACAAGCCGCGAAAGATGAGCATCGCGGATGTTGGCGTCACGGAGAATGGTGTTGTCCCGTCAACATTATAGGAAGAGTCATTGACATAGGCAATGTTTCTCATGAGTGGTTTCTACTCCCTTGATGTGGAGGAAGAAGAAGGTAGGAGAAGTCATGGAGCATTCTTCACTGAGAGAGGATGATGTTTTTCGTGGAAGAATGAAGCTCCACTAATTCTCCAAAGGTTCCCCAACAAAATATTTCCTAAGGAAAATATTATAATAGACTTTTCAAATTTTAATGAAGTGCCATGAAAATCAAATAAATTCAAATGAGAGGTGCATATTAATTAATAACGTTATTAATTAAATGGGTTGGCATCATCAATGTTTGGGAGGTGGAGTGGCTCCACCATAATGAGAGGCGTAGTTAATTAATTAAGGGGTTGTTTAAGGGGAGATGAAAGGATTAGGGATTATGTGGGCCCCACCACAATAAATCCTCTCATGGGAGGTTATGTGGGTATGGGCCCCACCTCTAACTCCCCTTGGGAGGAAATAACCGCCACAAAATCATAAAATTGTGTAACAATAATTTTATTAATTTAGTATGAATTCCTCAAAATATAACTTTCAACCCACATAAAACGCAACTGCGGTAATGGTCCCTTTAAGATAATACCAGTTCTATGAGTTCATCAATGTCCTCAGATTTCAATTCAGAGCACCGGTTCAAAAGATAAAAAACCCCGCACGCACGTTTACTGAAAGTACCCAAACAAAACGTCAAAAAATGATTCAGGGAACATCGAGCCTCGGAATCAGGCTCCATTAGAAAATACGAACTTTTAAAATTACAAAGAATTACGAAAAAAATATCCTTAAAATTTCCAGGTCATTACATTACCCCCACCATAGTTCTTTACATCCCCGTAAAGCTATAACACACACTAGGAAAACAAATGGGGGTACTGAGCACGCATCTAAGAATCCCTCTCACATGTGCTCTCTTGGAGGTTCCCGTGATGCGAGCGAATGCACACCAGAGGAATCGACCATCCACGTAGGACCCAATCCTGTCGATCCTCGATCTCTACCGGAACCTCCGTGAATGTCTCCCGGTCATCGATGTACAGCTCCCCATGGTCGATGATATTGGGCTGGTGATCCATGTATCTCCACAGCTGAGATATTTGGAAGACGTCATGCACCCGGTGTAGCTGAGGTGGGAGGGCCAGGTGGTAAGAAACCTCACCTACCCTGCTGAGGCCCTAGAAATGCCTAATGAAACATAGAGATAACTTTCCACCCTGGCCAAATCTCCGTAGACCTTGCCGAGGTGAGACCCATAAGAAAATGTGGTTTCCATCCTTGAACTCCAGTGTTCTCTGTATCCTACCAGCATAAGACTTATGTCTGCTCTGTGCAGTCTTCATCTGCTCTTGGATGATCTGCACCTTCTCCGTCGTAGCCTGAACCATCTCTGGTCCTACAAGTGCTGACTCCCCTAGGTAATTCCAGCACAGTGGTGATCTGCAAGGTCGGCCATACAGTTCCTCGTAAGGTTCCATCCCTATGGTGGAGTTGTAGTTGTTGTTGTACGCAAAATACACCAAGTGTAAGTGATCCTCCCTGCTATGACCAAAGTCAAGGAAACATGCACAGAGCATGTCCTCGAGAGTCTAGATGTTCCTCTCAGTCTGGCCATCCGTCTGAGGATGAACGGCGGTGCTCAGACATAGTTGCGTCCCAAAAGCCTCTTGTAATTCCTTCCAAACCCGGGAAGTGAAATGATATTCTCTATCGGAGACGATAGTCGATGTCACACCATGAATCCGTATGATCTATTGAATGTAGAGGCATCCCACGCTCTCTACTGAGCCCTGCTCTCTGATCAGTAGGAAGTGGACCGACTTGGTGAGTCTGTTGAAGATCACACAGATAGAATCATTACCTCTGGATTTACATGGAAGTCCCGTCATGAAATCCATGGATATCCCTTCCCACTTCCACTTTGGGACCTCTAAGGACTATACCAAGTCTGATGGTACCTGGTGCTCTGGATTCACTTGCTGAAAAGTGAGGCATCATGAAACGAACTCTGCTACAACGTTCCCTTTCACAGGAGTATAGACTACCTCAAAGTCATAGTTCTGGAGGAACTCAAGACAACGTCACCATCTCTGGTCTAGGTCCTTCTACGAGAAGACACACCTGAGACTTTTGAGATTAGATTAAACTATAAACTATTCACTCAACAAAATTTGAGTGTGACTTTCCATTTGTAATGAACTCTATTACACCCTTTTTTTCTTACGTTCTACAAGAGATGATAAGATTTCTCCTTTACCAAAAATTAAAATTTGGTCTCATCCCCTGGATGAATCACGTTTTTTTCCTAATACAATCAATCCTGACATGAAAAGTACTATTTCATGCCATGGATGACATCGTAAGGCCTCGACGCTACTACCATTAGATCAAATTAATAATCTCGCCTCCAAGGGTCGAGTCACACTGTCGGTAGCAGTGTATGTTCACTAGGTATCTTCCAGTATGAATCATGAAAGCGAGGGTCAAGTCAACGGGTTTAACCGGAACCTCTCAGTATCAACCATACAAAAAAGTATGAAAGAAAAAATCACATGAACAAGTGTCTTTTATTATAGCAGATCGAACTACAATGACCCAACGAAACCACAAATAACGACATCAATGAAGCTAGAAGCATCATAAACAAAGGCCTCCAAGTCTAGAGGTAGTCCCGCTCCTGTCCACTTACTACTCGACCAGCTCCTCTGCCACATCCGCCTGCTCCCAGTGGACCACCATGGTCGAACCTCTACCTCTGCATGGAAGGTCCCTCTACTTCCTGTATCTCATCTGCAGGACGGGTCGGGCAGTCTTGGGCCAAGTTACCCTACTCGCCGCATACATAGCACTACCTGCTCCTCATATGGCTAGCTCTACTTCATGTGCCCCTCACAACCATACATGTATCTTGGGGTTTCCCACTAGTTAGATTAGTCCGCTTGGACTTCTGTGTCATCTGTCTACTTCTTGTTGGAGAAGAATCAACTTCGGTCGGAAAGCCTTGTGGATAGAGTAGTATCTTCTGAGCCCACACAGAGCATAGAGTCGCAGGTAAAAACTCCGCCCTAAAAAGGCCCTCGAAGTCTCCCTCGGTGAGTGTCGCCTCATCGTAAAACTAGAGCATCAGAATCCGCCACCTCTCAGCTGCTCCATGAAAGAGTCTCACTGCTAGGTATGCGATTAAGTCAGCAGGTGTCCCAACTGTGTGGAAAACTCATGCTACAACCACCAGCCAGCACCCGGTTGTCTGAAAATCTATCTCGCCTCGAAATTTTGGAGGCCAATGTTGCTAGAACTCATGAAACACACTCAAGAGGACTACAATATCTACTTCTGGAGTTGGTGGTGTTGGTGGTCCATTGGGTAGAGGTGCTGTTGTTTCCTCCGCTATGATGGGGCCCTTCATAGAGGCCTCGTCGCTCAGTGAGCTACCATCTCGTACGTAACTCAGAACCCTAGCTGACTGCCTTCGTGGGGCCATCCTGAAAAGAAAAACGTGGACCACAGTCAAAACAGTATACCTAGTGAGTTTATTCAAAATAATTACAAAGATAAATTTTGAAACACACATTCAATCAGTGGCTTCATGAACTGAGTCGTAAATCAGAGGTCAAGGTCCTGTTGTATGGATACGTCGACTGCCGCACCAACACTGGAATCCCTGTACTGAAAACCACACTAAATAATCTTAACACTATTGATTCACAAAAAGGAATGATCAGAGTCCTGATTTCTGTGGTAGAACCGACTCCTCTAATACCAATTTGTCACGTCCTATCCTCAGGGCCCGTGACGTGACTACCCCAAGCCCGCCTTCCATAGGCCAGGGCTGGAGACTAGCACCAAAGGTGTAAATCCCTAAGCTGGGAAGCCTTTGCCTTTATGAATGTAAAAAACACAACAGAGTTTGCAACAGTATGTAAACACTAAGTGAATATTGTATACTGAATGTAGTGCTAAAAGTAAAGGGGGGATGGAAATACAAGCCCAATAGTAAAGTACAGGTAAAACTGAAAGCAAGTTCAACTGAAAAATGGACAACAACTAAAAAGGGAAGCTCCTGGAACATCTGCCGATTATCCTACCTGATGGGTTGGTACAGATTTCCACCTTTTTACTCCATGTCTATTGGTCCGCTCTGTGTACATTCTCGTCGTGTGGTCTACCTCCAGGTACTGACCGGTCTTGGCTCACTCTCGACCTCCGTCAACGCTGTCCGTCATCTGCATCCAACACAACGAAGTGCGGGCATAGCCCATGCATGGGTGAGTATAACGATACTCAGTAGGGACCCCGAGACCACTGAAGGTCTCCTAGAGTCCAAAAAAGATAAATCACAGAATAAAGATACAACCATGAAGTAAAAACCAACCATATTTAGGTATATTCCCATACATATACCTAAGTTATCAATATCAGTTTAGCTCCACTATCGAGACCAAGTAGAACCCAATCCACATAGGAAGAAAATTCAATCACATAGATGATAATGATTGAAAGTCAAGACTCAACTCAAATGAGGTATACACAAATTAAAGAGAGTAAGAGATGATTATATGTATCCACTAAATCCTCTATCACTTTCAAATGATAGATACTTGCCGAAACTAAAAATAGAAGTATCTCGTTGCTGTCGAACCCACAGAGGATTCAGTCCAATCTCATTGCTGTCGAACCCACAGAGGATTCCAGTACAGTTGTCATCACTGGCGAACCCACGGAGTATTCCAGTACAGTTGTCGTCACTGTCGAACCCACAGAGGATTCCAGTACAGTTGTTGTCGCTATCGAACCCACGGAGGATTCCAGTATAGTTGTCATTACTGGCGAACCCATGGAGGATTCCAGTACAGTTTTCGTCGTAGTCGCAGCCAACACTAGGGTTCCCGCACACAACATGCTCGATTTCGGGAGGGTTCGCTCCTCGAGCCAGGGGTTCAATAAGTCTAATATCATGAAGTCCAGAGTTAATGTATCCCGAAGATCCGTCTCGTCAATAGGAACCCAACGCGAGAGTCGACGCTTCAATCAGATGCTTGGTTTGAGAGTTATTATCAATTTCATTCCAGGGGCCCGGCTGGAAATATGCTCATTCCAAACCCGGGCATTTTACAAAGTCATTCAAAACTCACCTAGAGTATCACAAAAGGACCGCTTCGTCGCGAGGGTCTCAGTAATAGAGACGGTGCATCGATTGGATGCACGGCCGTGAAGTAATTCATGTTTAACCGAAACGGGCTTAACCCACCAAGCCCGATGGGCTGGTGGGTCGGCCTGTCCTGGCTCGGCGGGTCTGACCTAGCTAAGGGGAGGGGCGACCCGATAATGCGTAGCCCGACCCTGTGCAAGTGGCCTGGCCTGCACGAGGGCGCTGCCCACGGTAGGTCGTGGCTTGGCCAGCTAGTTGAGCCAGTGCGGGGGGCACGGTCCCCCAGACATCCTGAACCGGCGGCACAGAGCTGCACCACCCTCTTGTCCGGCCAGCCGATTCCAACCAGTCTTCTCGACATGAGCACCCCGCACGTGTGGGCCGCGGTCCTCCCATGCGGCACCTTCAGGTGCCACGACCTTCATAAACTCGTCTGAATGACGAGCCGACCGGTTCTACCACCAAAGTGGCCTACGGAGCACAGGCCACGGTTCTCCACATCACGATGCCTTAGATGTGATGCCGTCCTCTAGTCCAGTCGGCTTCGGCCGGATGGTTCTTCTTCCATAGTACGACCCTTGGATGCGGGGCGCGGTTCCTCTCCACATGGCTGGAATATTTCCACCACTTCCTCCAGTCGCCACCACCTTTTTTGTCACTGAATCTATCTAAATAAACAAGGTTCAATGGAGGATTGTCAGGCAGTGTTCGTTCGGCCCGTGCCCTCCGCGTTAGGTGGTATTATTTGTTCGAAGATAAAACATCATTTCAATGAAGAACGAAGAACAATTTTATTCAATTATAAATTGATGCAAATCCACTACCTCGTAATTGACGTCGCACGTCGAAGAGTCACAGAAGACGAGTGTCGTGGTAGTCGGGCATCGTGGATGTTGGCATCACGGAGAACGGTTTCGTCCCATCAACATTGGAGGAAGAGTCATTGACATAGGCGACGCTTCTCACAAGCAGAGTCTTCTCCCTTGACGTAGATAAAGAAGAAGGTAGGAGATGTCGTGGAGCATTCTTCGCCAAGAGAGGATGATTTTCTTCATTGAAGAATGAAGCTCCTCTAATTCTCCAAAGGTTCCCCACCAAAATATTTTGCAACAAAAATATTATTATAAACTTCTCAAATTTTAAAGAAGTTCCATGCAAATCAAATTAATTCAAATGAGAGGTGCAAATTAACTAATAACATTATTAATTAAATGGATTGGCATCATCAATGATTGGGAGGGGGAGAGGATCAACCATAATGAGGGGAGGAGTTAATTAATTAAGGGTGTGTTTAAGGGGATATTAATGTTTTAAGGCTTGTGTGGGCCCCACCACACTAAATCCTCTCATGGGAGGTTATGTGGGTGTGGGCCCCACCCATAACTCCCCTTGGGAGGAAATTACCACCACTAAATAATAAAATTGTATACCAACAATTTTATTAATTTAGTATGAATTCCTCAAAATATAAACTTCAACCCGCATAAAACACAACTGTGGTAAAGGTCCCCTTAAGAGAATACTTGTATTGTGAGTTCATTGGTGTCCTTAGTTTTCAATTTTGAGCACTGGTTCAAAAGATAGAAAAACCTTCATTCATGTTTAAAGAACGTACCCAAAAAAAACTTCAGAAACTGATTCTGGGCACACCGAGCCTCGGAATCAGGCGCCGTCAGAAACTGCAGACTCGTAAAATTCCGAAGAATTAAGAAAAAAAATTTCCTTGAAATTTTTTAGTATTTACATATTATCCCAAGTTCGATTTATTCTACCTAATGAATAATGAATATATAATTTTTCATTATTTTATA
The DNA here is from genome assembly GCA_963277665.1 of Viscum album. NCBI lineage: Eukaryota > Viridiplantae > Streptophyta > Magnoliopsida > Santalales > Viscaceae > Viscum > Viscum album. The sequence continues at coordinate 788,284,469 of OY728148.1, forward strand.
GTTTTCTGAAATTATTCTTTATAACCGTATTATCGAAAAAAATTACCTAAAAGAATATTGTATATAAAATGGGTTTCTTGGAGTCAATTCCTTTTTTTTGAGACATGATTATATTTATGAAACAATTTCCATTTATATGTTGAATAAAAATAATATTTTTTATATAATATCATATATTATTGATCATGTTAGTTTACTTTTATTTGTAAGCAGTTTCTGCTACAATGGTTATAATTTAGATGTCACTAAAACCATAAGAGGGTTTTCTTAATTTTCATCCATTGATAAATATTTATTATTACTAAACTTGTTTTATTTATAATGTAATATGTAAAACCATTTAGTATTTTTAAATCATGATTATATTTTTTTCCTGATATTAAAGTCTCTTTCTTCCAACGGTTTTTTCTCAAAAATTTCACAGGTTGTAGGGTTCTTTCATTGATTCAACATCATTCTTGATTCATACTGAGTATTTTTTTTCTATCGTTAAATAGATGGATTTATTCAATTGTATAATGAAACTATAATGAATCCATATTTGGAAAGTGAATTTATTTCAAAATAATTTCATTTATGAATTTACTTCTAAGAATTATATCAAAATTGTTATTAATTATCATTCAATTTAAAAATTATTTCCCCCCATTCTTTATATTTTACCAACCTACCAATACTATCCTTTATATTTAAAACATTATTATGTGTTTTATCATGTGAAAATAAAATTTTCCTTACCCTATTTTCAAAAAAAAGTTTATTTTTCCACATAAGTGTGTTGGGTTGAAATAAAGGCATTCCCAAATATAAAAAGTGAAATCCTGAAGTAACCTCATTACTTTTAGAGGATACATTCTATTTAATTTTCCATCTTTGAAAATATTATATTCTAATAAATACATTTTTAATATTTTCATAAAATATATACATTTTTTACATTAACTTACATTAATGGGCACAATAAATCTTATATTTTCTCTTAGTAATTACCCCTTTTATGTATACCCAATTTAAGGCAGATTCCCATTTTTATATTTTGCATAAATTCTAACCCCAATAAAAGGGTTTTTAATCATTAATAGTTTTATAAAAAAATAATTATTTTATTTAAAACCATCCATGTTCAATTATGGTTTAAATATAAATTAGGACCTACTCCCTTCCTTAAATGATCATATGTTCATTTTGAAAAGAATCACCTATGTGGTTTGTTTTCATTCAAAATACTAATTAATCCATCCCATCAATTTTCATACATTGGAATTCAATGTAAAAAAATAATTCTTTATTAAAATATAAACATACCAATTTATTTAATTCCATCTTATATATGGAATATTTATGATATAGCATTTGTTTATTATTTATGAAAAGATTCAGCAACCCAGTTCATTCCTATGGTCTTTATCATGATTAATTTTTACTTATGTATTCATTTACTCATGTGGAACATATATAAATATATATATTTTGATTATAATTTTGTGATGGGAGGAAAATGAATTATATATCCCTCAATAAATTTATTAATGATTTATATCTCTTAATATGTTATTTATGGAATTAGGGGTGAACCTAATCCACTATAGAACATTATCCATTATGATTATGGGAATGGAGAGTGAACCAAATATAATATGGGCTTCGTCCACTATATAGTGATGGTATTAGAAGTGAGAACTGATTTATGATTATAGTTTTATGATTTATGTTTTGGATGTATATTTATTATTCCATGATCCTATGATATTATTCTCTTATTCCATGTTTTAATTCTTTTGGTGAATCTATTGATGACTTCATGTTATGATTTGTATCCAATATATATTGTCTCACAATCATTTTTTAGTCTAATAATTATATTAATGATTATTTCATCTCACCGCTTTCTTACATTCCAATTCTCCATGTTATCATGATGATTATAACATATAAGAATTCTATAATATGTCTAGTGTGGATCAATTATATATAAATGTTTTAAAGTTTTATTAAACTATTTACTTGTGTAACTAGTCCTCACATACACTAATACTTACATTAATGGTATTTTGAGATTAATTTGTGAGATTTATTATTCATATTATAGAATTTATGTGACAAAAGGATATTTTTATCTTGGGTCATCAAGGTTATTATTGGAACCATGTTTAATTGTTTATATTAGTTATGTTCTTGTTGGTATTTTTATTATAATACTTTAGTTAAAACTATAAGGATAAGAATTTTTATCGAAAAAATTGAATTTCTTTTAGTAAATTATAAATTTCATAGTTTTCTCTAAATTATATCCCTATATAAATAATATAATGTTGATGTTGTTGTGTCATTAATACACTTAGGTGTAATCACCAGGAAATGGGTTTTTTTTTAGAATCAACCCAATCTCTACTCTGGTGTATGATGATTGGGAATATTAATAAAGACTATCTAGAAACTCAGGTTGGGTATTATTTGTTCAATAACATTATCTTTACAATCCATTATAAAGGATTTATTATATTAATGAATTATTTTATAAAATATAAGATAACCCAACTTAAATAATGGATTAAAATAAGAGTGATAGAGGTTGAACTGAAAGCCAGGGTGATAATTATAAAGAGTAAGACATTTAGAGGATGATTTATACATAATAAAATTTATGATAATCCTTTTATAATTTTTATTATTCATCAATAATGTTAAAATTTACGGTTTTATAAGTGGAAGAAGACATAAAAACCTATTAAAAAATCCATATTATAGACAATACATATATTTTCAATAGAAGACACATAATGGGAAATAAGTTGGAGCAGGAAATACTATGACTAAACCAAACTATCCACATGGATTATTATTAAAAATGTGAATTTTTTTCGATTCATGAAAAAATAGAATTGGTTAAGGGGGGAGTCACATATATGTTATGGTGATGAAGATGGTGAAGGAAAAGAGATTCAATTACCTTCCTATAAACATTGTGTGATGAGACACCTAAAATAATGAATCAATCTAACGAGAAGATATTTGATCTATGTTATAGTAGTGAATTGAAACACATCCTATCTAGCTAAAAGGAAGAGTTCATTTGATAGGATGTAAAAAATGTACTCTCTAAGGATTCACAGTAAATTTGATGACTATATGTCATGAATTTTAGCACTATGAAAACCAACACCTTAACCCATTTGAATAAGATTAAAATAATCCTTAAAATCTTCCTCCCCAAATGGAATAACTAAAATAATAATGAATGACTATTATTTAATTTTATAGTGATAATTAAGTATATTTTGGTGTTTTCCACTCTATATTTGTAGACATCTTATGTAAAATATGTTTTAAAAAATTAATAACTATCCATATATATATATAAAGTCCTGTTAGTATAATAATTGTATATGAATATAGTAAATGGATTTTTAAATTATTATTCATGAAATACTTATTGTCATTACTTTAGTATTTGACTATTTTGAGGATAAAATAAATATTTCCTATGTTTGGAAGGGTGATACATAACAAGAAATTTTATATTAAGTCGCATCTATATTTTAAGCACCCTAATATATTTTCATTGGTAAGAAATAATGAAAATTTCACAGATGATATTTTATTCGAGGGGCGATGTTACTCACTATTATATTACTTTATAGTTTTCCCTTAAAACCCAATGTGTTCAATATATTACATCCCAAGAAACACAAGACCAATAAAAACTAGGGAAACTAATATAATTTATTATAATTTAGTAATTATGTGGGTAGGTATAAATAGAGGTTAAAAATGTATTAATTATATATATAAATAATAATAATCTTAAACACTAATTCATTGATAATATTTCATTAGTGTGGTTGAATAACTAATAAAATCATCTTATGCTTAAAAATGTATTTTTTATTCAAAAATTATCTTCTTGTGTGCTTTATTTAAATAAAATAAAAATATTATAAACAAGGTATATTTTTTATATAAAAAATATAGATAATATAATATCAATAATTTTATTACTAATTTATGGGAAATAAAATATTAATGCTTAATACTATAATATTTTGTTTTCTTTAAAAAATCAGTTTCCCATTATATTTTATGATTTCGTTTTAAAGTTTAATTCTCTAATTTTTTTTACATTTTTTTTGAAAAAACTAACATCATTTTTTATTAAATATAATCATTTTATCCTATTATTAATTTTTTAGATTTTCTTGAAATAAATTATTTTTTGGTGAATAGTAAAAATACTCATTTTTTAAAACCATCACATTTATTAAATTACAATAGTACAAGAAGGACATTATTTTTTTGAAAAATATTTATAAAGAAAAATGATTTTATAAATTAAAATAAATAAATTAAAATAATGTATTTAATTATTAAAACTCAACATTAATGGTTTGTAATCATTGGTAAAATTTTACACAAAAAAATAATTTTTATACTCTTGGGTTAAAAAAATTATTTTTATTAGTTTCAAAAACTAAATCTAAAAAATTATGTTTCAAATTTTAGGTAAAATTATTTAAATTATTTAATTATTTTAATTTAATTTTTAAGAATAAATTTATTATTAAAAATATTAATCTTAATAACCATTATAATTGTGGAAGGGTTATTTTTTAACAATTGTTTAATAAAAATAGTTTAATTCTAAATCAATTAATTAAACAAGTTTATTTTATATAATTACATTAATATTATTTTTAAACATTTATAAAAATATATAATCACTCATTTATTTACTAATTAATTTTACATAATATTTTGAACAATTAATAGTTAAAACATTGATTCACTACCAATATTGTTTCTCTATATATTGTATGTTTTAATTATAAAAATAATTTAATCTTATTTAGATATTGAATATAATTAATTATAGTTTAAATTTTGGGTTTACATACCTAAATTTTGTAAGTGGGGTTATTTTTTATTTTTTATATAAAATCATAAATTACCTAGTTAAAACTAGTTACCAAGGTAAATATAAATTTATAATGCTTAAAAATATATTGATAAAATACTCAAAACTTGTTTTTAAATAAATATTTTTATATTCCTCAACCCACATCCATCTTAAAAAATTATGGAAAAAAATTTGAGTCATAAACCCTTTAATAGTGTGATTGCATCATTAAATAATAATAGGTATTCACAAATGTGTTCTTTACATCCATTATAAAAGGGGATATATTCTACCCTCTTAAACATATACTTCCATATCTAGTATTTAATGATAATATACCCAAGTTTAATCCTACATATATTCACTTAAACATCCAATATCTTTTGTTCTCTACAAGTTATATTATTTCCTTCAATTACATGGAGTTCATTGAGTTAACGCACAAGATATCAACATAGGTGTTACTTACCCCATGACATTTATTATTAATATTTATCTTAAAAACCTACCAGATACATTTTAATTTTATTAACTCAGTGTCATTTTAATAATTTTGTGTTATTATATTTATTTGAAAATCATTATTAGTTCTTTTCCATCCACTTATAAAAACAATTGAAAATTAATAATTTTTTGTGGGGGTTATCATCTCCAAAAAGTAATTTTTATTATTATTAATTTGATATTTATATTTGATCCATCACACATAAAATATGATTCCAAAAAAAATCCATTATTATTATAATATAATTATATTATTCAACTCATTAACGATACTCACTCATCAAGATTTAGCATGTTCTTATTTTGGTTGGTTTAACCACATAATTGAATAATGTTGTAAAACACTATCATGGATGTCTATGGGAACATAAATAACAATATTATATTTATTTAATTAGAAAAAAATTGGGTTTGGTTGTAATATTTTTATAAAAATTATTTAACTTATTATAATAACATTACCTTTGATTTGTAAAATTACAAAAATATGTTGACATCAATAACATTTTTAGAAGAATATAAGAAAAAACAACAAAAATATAAATATAATATGATAATAAATGGACCATATTTCATTAAATATATAGTTATAAGGTTTATAATACAATCTAAAATGAATTTAATTTTATTATTCAGGATGTTAGACACACATACAGAACAAATCTGTAACAGCGAAAGCGTTATTTGTCATAAATTTAAATTACTCGAGACAAAATTCTTTTACTGAGAATGTTCTAATTTGTATGATTTATCCAAAAACAATGAAATATTTTCCTTATTGATACTATAATTATTTATTGTATCTAATTTTACATATTAAATCACTTCCTTCAAGGGGTTTTGACTTTAATTTTTTCTATAGTAGTGATTGTTTGTGAAAACATAATTTTCTTCCTCCGACATATAAACATTCTTATTGAACTATATTTTTCAAAGAATTTTTTATTATACCTAATTAACACATCTAATTTTAATTGATAATTATTTTATAGTATTATAAATTTCATCCTATTAACATTATGATCTAATTATTCTTTCCTAAAAGATTATTTTACTTAGAGGGGGTTTCTTGGCCTCCATTCTAGTTTCATGAGAAATGATTCCTATTACACACTAGTTTAATTTTATATGGTGGATATTCGACCTATTTGATATTGTATATCATTAATTATAGTTATTATTATTTTAATTTCAGATTATATCTTTTTCTTCTTCAAGGGATTTGATTTAGATAACACACTAGCTGCATGGATTTCTTTCCTCAATTTCCACACATTGAGAAATATTTCTTATTATAAAACTATTTTTTCATTATATTGTTGTGTCAAATTTAAATTAAAATTTTTTAATATTGATTCCATTATATTTCATGAAATTAATTGTTATATTTCTCATTATTTCTCTCAAGGGGGATTTAGTCAAAAAATTCAAAACTTGTAATGGATTTTTCTTGACATAATTATTTTCTTGGTTCATAATAATTACTTTTTTAATATGGTTTAAGATGATAGTTTTATTATATTTTATAATGACTATTATAATTCATCTATTAAGGGAATTGAAAATTTTTTATTCAAATTTTTACATTTAAAAATTCATTTCTCAAAATTATATCATTATTGAGAATGATTCTCATCTTCTTTAATGCCAATTTCCCCTCTTAAATGTATTCCATTCCCACAAATGTTTTCCTATATATTTGTAAACATGATTATGTGTTATATATTTTTTTCTTTCAATTTCCATCATCCAATTTTCACAATAATGTTTTAGTACCCAAATGTTTTTTTGGGATTTCCATTAAGGTGTTTTATAATATATAAAATGATATTAAAAACCTCCCTTGTTACTTCTGTATTACACATTGTCATTAATTTTATTCATATTTGTCTTTATTATTATCAATATATTCATTTATAATTTTTTATATTTTCCATTAAAAAATATCTTATTTAACTTCCCTTCCTTTTCTGGATAATACATATTTAGGTCCCCTCCATAATTCCCTTTTTCAATTAAACAATATTTTAAGGAACATTCTAATTTATTATTTCATGTAGAGTACCACACCCATATTTTTTTAACACTGAATATATTTTTAAATATATAATTATTTTATATAAAACCATTCTAGTTTAATTATATTTTAATTTATAATTATAAAGATTTTATTAAATTAAATGTTCTTTTCCTCATTTCAAAAAGCATAATCTATGTGGTTAATTTTTATTCTAATGTATATATGACCCTATTAATGAATTTTCTTATATTCTAATTCAATGATTAATACCTATGTTTCTTTAATAAAATATGAACATACAAAATTATTTAATTTCTTCTCTTAGGAATCATTATAATATATTATTCACTTATGCTTCGAGATGGGATAATGAAACCCCTTTCTTTCTCATTGGTTTTATCAAGATTATGCTTTATATATGAATTTATTTTCTTCTGTGGAACTTGTATGCATGACCGTATTAAGATTTTCATTATCTTATGGTTGGTACTAAAATTATATTTCTCCCTATTTCATTTTGAAAATATTTATATCACATGTGATGTTATACATGTTATTAGGGAGTGAACCTAATCTATTGGATATTATCTAGTATGTTAAATGAAATATTGAGTGAACCCAACACACTATATGAATTTTTTCACAACTTTATGAGGTAAATTTTAGTGATCCTTGACTTTTGTTTATGAAATCACGTTTTATATGGTTTCAACATATTTATGAGTCTTTGATACAATAATGTTATTCCATTATATCATGTTTTCATGCATATGGTCAATCTCAATATAATGTCATGTTATGATTACTATCCTTTATATATTATCTTAACATCCTTATTTAATTTAAATATTTCGTTATTGAAAATTTTATCTCCCCTTATCTTATGTTCCCAATTCCCTGGTAATGAATATGAGTATTACTTATTAGTAGTCTAAAAGGAGTCTAGTGTGGATAAATTAGGGAGAAATGTTCATGAGTTTTTTTAAATATGATTCTTATGTAACTGGTTCTGAAAGATACTAAACATTAAATTCTTGGGATATTTATATTATTTTTTAGATGTAGTGTTTATATTATGGAAATAACATAAAATAATGTTATGTTTTGTTTAGTATATCATATCAATTCATCATATTTAAAGAAAAATCCCAATGAGTAAAGAGGTGGATAATTCTCTAGTCAATATAAGGAAAATTAATAAAGATAAAATTAATAAGAAGAATCAATATTATGAACAAATATTTATCATTTTATTATAGAAAAGATCATAATCTAATAAACGTTTTTATCTATCACAAACAACATATGAGTTTCTTATATGAGATAAAACTCAATATGATGGAAAAGTGGGCGTTAGTTATCTATATAACCATCCACTTATATCTCTAATAGAAAGTTAACTCATTGCCCATTTAAATTACTTAGTGTTTATTCTATATTTTAATGCATGAAAAAGTTTAATTTCATTGGTTAAAGAGATATAAACCCAACCAATATGTAATGAGTGGAGGTAAGAATGTCTCATAAAGTTTCACTCTAAAATACTCCCAATATATTGGTTAAAAATATCAATAAAAGTAATAATTTCATGTTAGATAGGTTACATAAGAAGTAAAAAAGACAAAGATAATTGGAATATTTTGGTGCTATTGGAGATTTAAGCATATATTTATTTAATATTGTCACATGATTTCAACCTATGGTTATTATAGAAGCACTGATGAAAGAGGGACAATGTATTGAAGATGAATGAAACCTACTATTTCATAAAATATATCATATAATGAAAGGAATTTTTCTAGGGAAAATAGATTTATATACCATATTATGATCAATTTGTTTTGAAACAAATCATACCATTTCTAAAATGAGTGTTGTTATATACCAACTCATTATATGTCTTGTGCTGATATGATGATAAGGCCATAATAGTAGGTCATAAAACAAAGGAATATAATTTAGTTTACTTTGGGTTCCAAATGAGGGAAAAATATTACACTCAAGAAGATAGTGAAGAAAGGTAATTTTGAGTATACAACCCATATGAATGAATTGATCTAATATTATAAGAGATTCCACATTAGAAACTATTTACATATGTTTTTTAATATAAAAAAATAAATAAATATTAATATAATGATTCAATTTAGGAAAGATAAACTCATATTTTTATGGTTATTGAATTCCCAAATTAAGAGTTTGAGAGTCTTCCCAAACTAGGTAGCTCAGAATATGAAGAAGTGTGTGTGGAAGTTTCAATAAGGAAGAAAAAAATTACTAAAAATAAATAATACGGATTACTGAATAATTATAAATAATTTTAAAAAGTTTAATGAATAAATTACTCATAAAACATTTACTATAAATAAGGATACCACACTCAATAAGATAACTGAGTATATGAAGAAATAGTTTCTACCCATATGGACATATCAATATTAATAGGTATGGAAAATTGGGAAAGATGAGAAATATAATTTTTTCTTCTAATTTTCTCTATTAGGCATCCAATTCACAATAAAATAAATTTATGATTTTAGGGATATCCATGATGTCATAATGTCAAAAAAACATGGAAAATCAAGGAGGAAATAATGAAGAGTCATAAACCAATTAGAACATCAAGGAAGGAACTCTCTATGATGAGGAATATATCATATCCCAATTGATCACATTGAGAAGAAAATGAAATGACCACCTTATTCCCTAATATAATGGTTCTATTTAAATATTTGTAATTAATGGTTATGAAGTTTGGAAATAATACATTGAGGGGAGATCTCACAATTTCTAAAGATTCCAATTATTTATTAATTTCATTTGAATTTTAAATTCTGGATATCCCCATAAAAATTGAATGATGAGTTATAATTATCATTCTTCCATCATTGTTTTGACTAAAATACATTATTTTTATCAAGTTATAACTGTTATCTGGACAAATGGTGAGAAGAAATACTGGAAGATTAATGTTTATGATGTGTTTCATTATTTATGTGAAGGTTCCTAAAAATTTCATGAATATTTCTTAAGGATCCAATATGTAGTTTATGTTGTTGTTAGTTACATATTTTATGCATTTTTAATGAAATATTTATTGTCTAAAATAATCATTCTTGAATTCTACAAAGGTTTCTTCCATATATACTTATAGTTAATATGTTGATGGTCCATTATTAAGAATAATTGGGTACTCACCCTTCTCTAATGGACTAATTATGATCATGGAAAGTGAAATGATATTTGGGATACTAGTAGATTATTAAGATAAAGGTTGAGACAACTACCCTACAATGTCAATAAAATGGAAAAATTTCCTTCTATTTAATTTATTTTAAATTAGTGGGATAAGGATTATACTTTATATGGAGTTAATATTTTGGAATTGAATAAAAATAAATATGGATAGATTTAACTGTCCATTTGGAAGTGTGAAACTATATTTATATTTGTTTTCAATTTTTGAGAGTAAATTTATGTTGTAAATATTTATTTTAAGCATATATGGAATATTAATAAGTGGAATATCATACGGTTAAATGAATTAAGGATGTAAAATATATCTTTTGGAAATAATTCTTGTAGTTTCATGGTTTTTTATCCATGCAAAATCCATGAAGAAAAGAAAATATCTAAAAATTATTATACGGTTTATCAAGGATATAAAAAGTTCCATATTAGTTTATGAGTAATTTTGAACAAAAATTAAATAAAGTAAAAGATTTCTATGTTTTTGGATTCTATATAGCTTTTGGAGATTTCATAAAATGGATCAAAATAAGGTCAAGTGTTTGTTAAAGTCATATAAATTTAATCGTTACCCATCCCTAAGTTATCATCCTTTAAGATAATATTCATATTTTTCTAAATCTATTGGATGAAAAGAATTAATGTTCGTGATTGATTAAGTTTAAAAGAATTAAAAATATTGGTAAACATTGTTTGAGTACTGAAATTATATAATATACTTGGAATAGGATAATATGTTCATGGATTCATTTTAATAATGAGAATAATTATTTCAAGATGATTTAAGATGTTTAGGATATATTTGACAGGTCCAAGTTGAATTAATGTGGGTTGAAATTGATTTTAAAACATCAATAAATTAATAGATCAAGTGAAAATTGAAAAAACCCATGATTTTATAACAGTTTGTGAGAATATGTAATTGAGTTTTAAGGACCCTATGATTTTTTCAATTTATACTTCCAAAAATCCATTCTAGACTCCATGATGAAAATTTAGAAAATTATGATCTATGTGTGTGTCATCCAAGAGCTACATATGTGTCATAAGCTATAGTGTATGAGTGAAATCAGACTGTGTCTGTTCTATATTAATAGAAACTAGTACAAAATATGTATCGTAAAAACCAAATTATGAATCTTCTAGACCTGTGTATGTGTCATTCTATATATCATAAAATTATATGTTACTACTGTAAAAAAATAATAGTGCCAATATTGAATAATTATATGTGTAAATTTAATATGATTATGAATTATTTGTTCAACTAGTGTTCTAAATATCACAAAAACATTAACAATACTATGATCTATGAATTAAAATTATCAATTATGGTCTTAAAGAGTATTAAAAGAAATATAATCGTGTATGAAAATTCTTTAAAAGTTAAAAGAGATATAATTAATTTATTCTTTGTTCAATAATATAAGAACTGAATATTAGAAGACACTAAATATATTCATCAGTATGTAACCAATTATTATTTTATCTATGGATAATAATATTATGGTAGAATGAAATTAAGATAAATATTTTTAACCTGAAATGAGAACTTCTAAATTTTAGTGGATCTTTAAATGTATAAAAAAATCAGGATATACATGGTGTTGTCATTCTAGAATCTATATACAAAAAACTATGTTGTGATTCAAGGATGACATTATTATGGATTTTTTAGCTTATATATAGAATATAAAGAGTCATGTTAACTATATGCTTCTATTTCAAAGAAACCTCAAGGAAAAATATAGAATATATAATCCCCACCATTATGACGTTGATTCAATATTTTATACAAATTTTAAAAAAATATTTATTTCTTATAATTTTTTAGATTTTATTTATAATATGAATATGATCCTACAATAAATAGGGTTGATCTATACATGAAATAGGAATAAATAAAAAATTGTGAGAATTGAACTATTTTAATTTACTTTAGTATAGATATTGAGAAAAATGAGATTATTTAAATCCTAAGAAGAATAAAAATATTGGAAAATCTAATGTTCATTGTTTAAAATAAGTTATTATGTGAATTATTTTATATGCATTTACATTTATATAAAATATTCTAATTCTACAAAAATAAATGGATTTACCTATATGGTTATGTGTGAAAGTATCTTAAGGAAAATGATGTGATATTTCTTGAATAAAGTTACACTAACTAAGAGAATAAAAGGTTATAGTTGGGCGAGAGTATCAATGGGTCTCTTAATGAAAGAAAAAAGGTGAAGGATATGTTGAGAGAATAATAAATACTCAAATGGGATAAGGTGAAACGAAACTCATGATGAAGTTAAAGAGCATTAGTTTCATGAGTATAGATAATAAGAATATGGATTGGGTGATTTGACTTATTTTACTGGTAAGAAACAATCAGAGAAGAGTTGATAGAAATACAATCTTCATTTTTGAAGGGATTTTATTGATGTGTTGAGATTCATAGGTTGGGTTTCATGTGTATTTATTGATGACATCTAAGAAAATTTTGTTCTCTTATTGGGGAAGAATGTTAGTTGTTTTGAGAATAGGGAAATCCCTATATAGAAAAGAGACATAATTTAATAATGATGGATAATTTTCTAGAATAAATCATTAGAGACATTATAAACAACCTAAGGAGAAATTATTACATGTTTAATATATTTGTAAGGTCGCATTTATAATATTTTAAAAACATTTAAGTCTCATATTGTGAAAAACCTTATCTATGTAATAAGGATAGATTGTTGTTTATGATTATTAAAACCCACATCCACATGTTATTTATATATGGATACAAGTTTAAAATATGTGACTCAAATAATAATGAGAAAAATAAGGAGTTAGATTCCCACATAAAAGCTAATCCTTATAAAATTACCATCTAATTTACTTGCCAATTTTACTTATTTTAATATAGTTAATGTTGTATTAATGAAAAAATGATATTTGTGAATAAAATAAGATATATTTTTGTCTTAATGGACCACAATGGTTCTAAATAATAAAGGGGTTTAAAATACATAAATGAATATGTTTGTGGAAAAACTTAGTTACACCTAATCCCCCTATTAATGTGTATCTCCAATATCATAACAAGACTCTCAAAATCTCAATAATGTATTTTTTAACTCTGATTATGTAAGTTTAGAAAAAACTAGATTACATCATAAATAAGAGACCATTTTAGTAAAATTATTAATCATTAAATTATTTATCATGAAAGCATTTTTGAAAATTTGATATTTAATTTTATTTCCTCATTATTTCATATGAGACATTATTTATCTAATATTAAAAAAGTATATAGGGTATTATAATATTTTTTCGTAAAAGAATTGGAGGGAATTTATAAAGATATAAATGTCATATTTCATTTTTTCAGTAAGAGAAATTGAATTTTGTTTTGAAATATATGGTTTTTTGTATGAAGATGCATGGAGGAAATTTTCTGAAGGAATAAATAATGATTAATTTTTAACAAGTGTAATATAAACAGTGTAAATTTATATTTTATATAATTGTATAAAACTATAAATAATTAATTTTGTAAAAAAATATTAGGCATTGTAAATGTCTTATAAAAATTTTCAGGTGAAGAATATTTACCACCATACATTATTTTATTTGTTGCATACATTACTAAACAAACAAATTTTTTATTAAGAAGTTATTAAAATTAAGATCTTAGTTGCTAGGATTAATAAGAATTACCCTTTCCCCTAGCTCTCCATGAAAAATAAAAATGTTCATAAATGATGAGAAAGGGAAAATTTTATACTATAGATTTAATGTATATAGTTAATAAGAGTTATAAAGTAATTTAAGTTATATGTATAATATACATTTTTTATGATCTTAGAAAATTTTTAAAATTTAATTTATAGAATTTTCTTGAAGAAAAAAACACACAAGGGACATTGATATATGTGGGTAGGATGGAAATTTTGGTTATTGTACTAAGAATGGAATAACACTTGAGTCACTTGTTATGATACAAGGCTATTGTATCTATTAAATAAGTTTTTGTATCTCCTATAACTTCTTTTTGGGAGAAATTATATAGAGAATACATAGATTCGTTAGATATATAACCTCAATAGTAGGGTGTTACACTTGATGATATGATTAGATAATGGATGATGATAATGTTTTTCAATAAATAAAGATAAGGATACCATTCATATCCCACTCTAAACTGCCTCCTCTATGGTTTCTAATATACTATGAGTTTTATATAAAAGGTACCCATATCATATTATAACATAAATGATTATATGTTATTTTAGGGATATATTATATCATTATCACTTATAAATGGGTCAACTAATGGTCAATGTACAAGATTTTATAAATACATCATCTAGAGAATTATACACTAAAAATTATGTGGTTATAGTTGTATAGAGTGTTTATCATTTGTTACTTTAACCATTTAGTCTTTTTATAAACTAAACCCTGAAGTATATAGATATTATATCTTCTATTTTATAGTTTTCTTAAAAATTATTCTAATATTTTCATAAATACATATATATGATTATGTATATATGTTTCTTTTAGGAATATCATAAGGGTAAAGATATATTGTATAGATAAAAATAATATCTTACTGGACCTTCAGATACTACTCATACATCCAGAGGAATAAATTATCAACATATAGATTTTCATAACATAAAACTATTAGATTAGGAGGAGTTTTAATATTTCTGGTTGTGATTTTGTGATAATATAATGAAATAATATATCATAAAACTCATATAAAATGTTATTTGAGGAATTAGAGTCATGTCAGTATTCTCTATTTTAGGGGATTATCAAAGCTATATCAATTTTATTACTCTAATGTAAAAAACATATATTATTATTTATTAGGCATATCTGAACTCTATGCATTTAATATGATGCAATTTTGTTGTATTGATTCATGGATACATAATTTATATAAAGAATATTAGAAAAAATGAGTAATGATGAAAGAATAAAATATGTTTCTAGAATATTTCGGAATGAAGCAATTAAGTGTTTAATATTTCTTTTTCTAGATAAGTATGAAAATATAATTTATTACAGTATACTAATTTATTCAATAAATATCTATTTCAATTTTAAACATTGTACTTTTTTCAATCAATCAATATTTTATGTTTTGTTCTTTCAAGTCTATAATAATGGAATTCTTACAAGTTATGCTCAATATATAGTGTTATGTAAGAAATCATTAAGTAATTCATTGAGAATGATTTTTATTACCTTAATAATTAAATTTTATTATAAATTTTAATTTTATTTTATATTTTTTATAATTTTTATAAAAATCCTTGGAATCACTAAAATTAGTTACCAAGAATAAAGGAATAAAAAACATCCATGCAATAAATGTGACATATTTTTAATGTTTTTAGTTTATTAAACAATTTTGATTATTTTTCAATTGAATAATTTTTATAGAACTATGTTATCATCATAAAAAATGTTATGTAGAATTAGGGTATTATGAGTCAAGATTTATGTATTAAATAATTACAATTATTACCATTAAATATTTCATAAAGGATAGTTTTTACCTAGGTTCTCCTTTTATTTATTACCTCATTTTATTGAGATTAAATGTCAAATATTATCTTTAAATTTTTTTATTTATGAAAACAATTCATATAGTCTATGTGATTTGTAAAATATATGTGTTGAATGAGATGACTTTTTTAGGGGTTAAATTGTGTTTTGGTTTAGTTTTAAATATTTTTTTATTGATTTAGTATTTTAATAATGAAATTTTAAGTTTTTATTGATTAATAAAAATGTTATTAAACCTGAATAGGTAATATTTCCAGTTTTAGTTCATTTTTTTATTTTTATTTGAATTAATGGGCCGGTTTTTACATTACTTTTTTAGAAATATTTATTAGATAATTGTATTTTAAATTAAAATTTAAGAAAATTTATTTTTTACATTGATTATTGGAAAAACCCACCTAAAAATATTGTAACCAACTATTTCATATTGGTTACTATATATCTAACATGAGTGATAGTATTTTACATTTGTTTAAACAAAAAATCTAATGTGAAATACTACATTTCATGTCAATTTTATAGTAGTCAACATGACATAATAAATATTTTTCTATATTTATAATGGTTTTCAAAAATTGTTTTAAGAATAATTGATATCGATAACCATTTAATGTGTAATTTATAACAACCTATATAAAAATTGTATTCACAACATCACATGAAAAGATAATTCTTTATAATTAATGTGAGAAACCATTCTTTACACATGTTTCCTAAGTGGGACAATGGCTCTTCAAGGGAATGTTATCTTTATTCTATATTGACTTTTCTATTAATAAATCTCCATGCATAACATAATTTTACATTCAATTATTTATTATTAATATTGACACTTATAGTGGAGGGAATACATTGGTCATTTATTTTATATACACATATTGGAGGTTAATCTAAGGTCATGGTTGTTTGTTTTGGATTTGAAGTTTTATTAAGAAAATGTCCGTCATCTTGGATTTTTATATTACTAAAAATATAAAAATATGATATCCTATGTGGAATTTAATGGAAGTATTTTATAAAATCACACATTTATTTTAAATGATTTATGGTTATTTTTTTAGAAGTATATTAATTTGGTTATTTTATTAATTTTTAAGGATCATTGAATGGATCATCGACATGATGATCATATAGCATCAAAAACTTCTAGTTTTATTTTATTTATAACAAAGGATATAGTGTAAAAGTTAATAATGGTGGTGGAAGAATTTATTAATTTTATTCCAATGGAGGTTATATTTTTTCCTCCTTGTCATGATATTGGGTTTGAAATAGAATTATGATAAAGTGTATCTCATTATTCAAATATAACTTTATTAGATTGAGATAATATATCATCATATGTTTTGAGTATAATTAAATTGAATACTAAATATGCGTTTCAAATAATCATTTTTTTCAATAGAAAGATCCATTATTTGTTAAAATAATGCTAATGATAGCTTAATGTTTTGTATCGATTATTAACTTCGAAATAAATGGATAATAGATAACTAATATCCTTTACTTGAGATTAATTATTTATTTAATCAATTACATGGATTTTAATAGTTTTATTAATATATATTCTCTTCTATGATTTCATTATTTTCCACAGAAGGATGAGATATTTCAAAGGAGAAATCCCCACACCAATATTGGATTTTCAAGTTATTACTTGTTCTTTTAGGAGTTATAAACTCACCTGTAGTTTTTAGAGGGTTGATAGACTATGTGATTAAAACATAACATAATAATTTTTTATGAGGTATTATATAATTAAATATTAGACAATTTGAATTAAATTAAAGATTATGAAGATCATATGAGGGAAGGTTTAATACATATTTACTATTATATGTTGTATGAGAATATGTTGAAGTATTAGTTTTCAATGTGATATTTTTATTTCCTTTGATATATTGTTTCTCAATGAGGTATATATATATATATGAACATAAATATAAATGGACTTTTATCTTGTAAAAAAAAACATGTATAAATTTGTCATTCCCTTAGTTTATCTAGTATTATAGTGTTTTATGTTCATTTATTCAGGTATCTAAAATCATTTACAAACCCAAAAAAATAAGTATTATAATTTCATATGAATGATGTATTTGCAGATTTAATATGAGTGTTTGAAAGAGAAGTTTATTACTGATTTTATTTTGATTTTCTAAGGGAAGAGAAATGTTTGTTGTTTATTTTAATTTATCTCACTATAATTTTTTATTTTATGATGGTACAAGTGAAATAATTTATATACAATGGGTTCATAGACTTATGACCTCAAGAGTGTATCTATGTCTCCCATGGTTGGGAAAATGTTGCTGTATTATTCTCTTTGGTGTTTCAAAGAAGTTACAATCATAAGAAAAAATATTCGTTACTTTACAAATAATGAGGGTTTTTTATATATATTTTCATGGAGATATTCAAATTCATGTAATAATATATAGGATGAAATTTAATGGAATTAGGATTTAATTAATTCATGTATTCCCAAAAAAGGTAATGTGGTAGTTAATTAATTGATTGTGGTGATATATATATATATTCAATTTTCTTAGTAATATATTTATCAAGAAAGAATGATAGAGTAACATAAACCTTTTCATTTAAACATTATCGAGGTTAGAGATAGAGGATTATTATATAAGATCACGATATAGTCCCATTTGTTTCAACATGTGGAAGAATCTTAGTTGGGACACCCTAAATTTAACATATCGAGTGATAATTTAATAAATAGGGTTACCTTCCATGGTGACATAAAATATAATTAATATTATATTTTATTATATATATGATATATATTCCTTATAGAATATTTAAACATGTTTTTTGTGGAGACATAGATAACCTATTGGGGTTCTTCTAGGTGTAGCAATAATGTATCATGATTTTATGGTGAAATATTTGCATCATGTGGTGAAGAAGCTTGTAACAGAGTTTATATCCATGTTTTTTGTATTTCAATAAGTGAAATATAAATATAAATTTATATATTGTTTTTTATATCCCTTAAATAATTCACTTTATAAATGTGAGGATATCTCCATACATTTTATGATAAGATTAATTCGTTCATTAAGAGAATATGATGTTATATGGGTTGTGGTTGACTGATTAAAAAAATCCAACTACTTCTTGATAAAGGAATTGATTTCATAGGATTGTTTCACATGGATAGGATAGAGGAGGTATTCAGGGTTCATAATGTTCTGATAATTATTATTTAATACCATGATTATTAATTGCTTTCATGGATGATGAAGTACTTGTGTTTTTATTTTTTTGGACAGTTGTTGACAACCCTATAGTCCACAAATATATTGATTCATATATTTTATTAAAGAATTAAAATATAGAGGATATGAGGAGCATGTATTATAGATCTTATAGAAACATGAATTAAACATTTACTACCAGTTTTGTTGCCCTATAATAATAGTTAAAATTTATCAATTAATAAAGAGCCATTTAAGTCATTTTATAAATTTCAATATCTATCTATATTTTTTTACTAATTTTATTGGATGTAAGATCATTAGAATAAAATTATTACAGGAAAATATAATGAAAATATAAATGATTCGAGAGATAATGAAGATTGAATGGTTTCAATTGAAATCAAAGTTGATCAAAGGATTAGACCACTAGAGTTTGATATTGATGACATATATTTTTGAGGGATTAATCGTATCATGGGTATTGTGAGTTTTTTATACTTATCAATATTTACCCAAGGTTCATCTAAACTTTTAAATTATTGGAGTGTATAGATGATTAAAAATATATTTAGCACAACCACCCATCTTGGAGAGATTTCATTAGTTTTTTGAGTGTTATAACTCTAAATGTATCTTTACAATAATTCTATGTGATTTATTGTGGTCACATAGATATTTAAGAGTAGATATTTATTGAATTTCTCATTGAGATCTTGGATTATAAAAATAAGTTACTATATGGATTATCCATCCCATTAATGTGGGTTCTTTACAGTAATAATGATTTGTAGGAGCGCACTTGGGAATGTGATTTCCAGATCAAATATAAATACCCTAATTTATTTTAAACTTTTTTACCTTTTTATATAGTGGTTTTTTTAATTTTTTGTGGTATTTGAATGATTTTATATTTTTTAGTATATGATTAATATTTTCAATACATAGATAATTTTAATGATATATAATATTTTTATAGGAGAATTTTTTCATGGGTTTATTCATTTTAATTAATATGGTTAGAATTCTAAAGGAGGAAATGTTTCTTAAGGGTATTTAATATAGAGATCTAGAAATTTTGTTCAGTAGCCTTGTATTTTTTATTAGTTAATATTAGATATTAGGGTGTTATTATGGGAAATAATAAGATAAATGATTGAAAAAAGTAAACATTATCTGCACTATTATGCGTAGAAGAGGTAGTTATAATGGGGTTCTAACTTTGTGATAATCAGGATTGTTAAATCTTTTCGGTAGATGGGTTTTCAAGGTTCCAATGTCTAATATATAGCAGGGGATACCATTCACCCTAACCTTATAATATTTTAAAATTGGGAGATCTTTTTAAAATATATATTTTCTGGGTTATGTGAGACTTTTAATTTTTCTCATGCATGTTTCAGTTTGACAAAGAGAATTTATCATGGTCTTTTGTAAGATATATTACACCATAAAACCTAACATTGTGAGTACTGATAAGACACGTTATTTTATATTTAACATCCTAAAATAAAATTTTTAATACTCTAAACCATCACAAAACAATTAGAATGATATTTTTTCCTCCATGTGTTGATTTTTGCTGCTCACATTAAAGGGTTAACATATTTTTTATATTGGAGAATTGGATAATTTTTACGTTGAAGGTAAAATCATTATATCTACTTTAAAGTGAATGCACTATCTCCATACACTACTATAAATATATTTAATGGTTCATTATATTTATGGTTATAGAGTATTGTAAATATTATTAGAGGATTCACTAATAGATTTGTGAAATTTCCCTCTCTAATTACAATTAATCATACATTGAAATATAGGTTGATGAATCAAAATATTGAAAAAGTAAATACTGAAGGATGTATAGATATTGGTGATTAAAAAAATTATCAATGTATGGTTTCATGTTATTTATCATTCTTTAGTTATCATAAATTTTATCAACTCTATAATATTAATAATTTCCATTGAAATATATTAAGTGATATATTTTTATATTGTAAAGTTTTTTCATAAATTTTGTATCATGAGAGCCTAAATATATAATATTGAATATAATATATTATTTTTAATCTAGATGTGGGAACTTTTTAAAAACCAGTAATACCTTATAAATAGAGAGTTAGATGAAAATTTCTTCACAAATATTGAGTAAAAAATAATTTTTTTCTCCATAGATGATATAATTTGTGTTTCTGCTATTGGAAAATGAGACCATCTCCATCACAGTTTTTTAAAATTAAATATTATAAGAAATAAACCATGTTTTTTATATAATTAATGTTAATTTCAATAAACTGTAATTGTATTTGATATCTTGATAATGATTTATAGATCTAATGAATGTGACCTTCTAGGAATTTATAATGGTTCTTGATGTGATTGCATTATTCATCAAACGTCTATAAATTTTTTTGGTAAGGTACCTTACTTCATTGTAGGTCTAAATATATATATATTTATTATTGATATTTAATAATTGAATTTTCAATTGGGATTCATTATTTATATATTAATTTATTTGGTAATAATTTATATAGGAAAATTTTATTTCCTGATGTGAAAGATGAATATTGGATGATCAATGATGAACAAATGTGGGGCATATATATAGGGGATTAGTCGCTATAATCTCCTACACATTCCAATAAATTCATCTCCTTGGTCTAGAATTGATCCACTACCCAATTTAGGTACTGTAGAAAGGGGAAAATATTTCCTATCCACTATCCTTCCATACCCCCTCTCCCCCTCCCTCTATCCCTACTTCCCAACCACTCCCTCATGTATCCCATCTCTGTCATGTGTATATAAAGGGTTGTTATCCCACATAACAGATATGTGAATTTTATAGAGGATAACATGTATAAATTTAGTGCTACTTAGGAAGATGATTAAGATGATATAGATTCTTGGAAGCATGATAATATGGACAGGATAATGTAGCTTAGGTAGTGTAAGGATGAGAGATAGTTGAGATAAGGTATGAAATTTCCCTAATAGGGGTTGTGTAGAAGAAAATATTTTGGTTGGGATAGGAAATGAGGGAGACTATGGTATCATCCTGGCCATCTAATATATTAGGACCAAATAGTGAACTTATTTATAGATAACTAGTGCTATTAATGTGAGATGGGATAAATATTCCCCCAGCATGTTGAACAAGGAATAACCCTAGCTCATGTCTAATAGCTCTTAGGTATTTCTATGAAAGTCATACTGGATCACTTTGGTACCTAATAATATTTAAGGAGTTACCATAATATCATATCCCCATCTCAACTTAGTCAATAAGTCATAGGCCAAAATGGAAGGTCAATTCCCTCAATCAGGTGGCCCGATCATGAGGCTTGGTGGGGTGGAAAGCTTAGTTGAGGCCCTACTAGTCCTAACATTGGGTTGTGGGGATGAATTGAACCACGTTATATAAAAATCCTCACACAAGGCATGCCACACACCCCACTACATCTTCTCTCACTTTCCTAATGTGCAATATGACATTCATTGGGGTTTCCACATGGACAACTATTTTTTATCTAAGGGGTTTTCACAAAAATTTTAACATTTATCATTTTCAAGAAACTTAATAGCCTATAATAGTAAAAATTTTATATTTATTTAAATGGTGGGATCTATTTTTTATTTTAATACCATTTATGATGTGGTATATGATTAGTTAATCAATATCCTAAGGGGTTGTTGGTAGTCTTAAAATATGGAGATCAAATTAAACATAATGTTTCGGTACTCATGTGGATCAGTTTTTTGATAAATAATGGCTTCCGCATCGTCTAATAGAGTACTAAACTCATCTAAATAATCATTTAATAGTTCATATTCAATTGATTAAAGTAGTCAATGGTCTCTAATACCTAGAAATGTGTAGGTTCCCAACATGTTTTTCAAAGAGAGGTTATCCAATAATTGACATGATATGATTTGATGTGGGTATAGATATTATAATTATGGATTTTGGAACACACTAATCTGACATTCATTCATGATAAATTTTGTGTCCTCTATCGTGGTTTGATACCACCATGTCCAAAATGAGTATTATGGATAACCATGGTTCCCCCATTATGTTTTGTGGGGTGATGTGGGATTGTGATGTTGGTAGTTCAAATTCTTGTATTAGTCATGGTGTATGATTTCAAATAATGTTTTTCTGCCTAGTGGGATACTTTGTTATATCGTGGGTCCCCAACAATTCTGAATATCTAGGATTTTGTTCCCTTTTTACTATTTGGCTAACTAATCCTTCTTTTATCACTATTGGTTATTAATGTTTCATATAAGATGTGTATATATTTATCACTATAGATGATGGTATACCTATTGTTTTATGCCTCATGATGATGATATGCAGTTCAATAGTAAGAATAGTGGACACCTAACTGGTGGAGCGAGAGCTCAGTGATACTCAGAGGTGACCGACATATAAATAGTTTTTTTATAATCTATGTGTCCAAGATTTGTCATCATCTTAAATTATTATGGTTGGTTTACTTTAAGGATATTGGGAACTTTGTTTTCCCCCATTTCATTATTTCGTTTCACATTTTTGTACACTATGGATTTTTAGTGTGTAACATATGCATTTATATGCTCCACTTGGTTATTTATTTAGTTTCATTTATTCATTTATCTTATATGGGGGTATGTGGTTTTGTATAAGAGAATTATATTAAGGCCTCCAATGCTTTGTTTTACTCATACTCATTTTTTTCATCTGTCCATATTCTTTAGAAGGTGGGATTATGGTGGCCACTTCAAATAATATTGGCCTAAACAAGTTAATAATGAGTTGTGTCATATCAAAGTGGAATTGGTGCATTTAAATCTTTAGGATGGAGTCTACAATCAGGAGTAATGTTCCACCTGGATTAAATATTTTGTT
Source organism: Viscum album (assembly GCA_963277665.1). Lineage (NCBI taxonomy): Eukaryota > Viridiplantae > Streptophyta > Magnoliopsida > Santalales > Viscaceae > Viscum > Viscum album. The sequence continues at coordinate 788,308,819 of OY728148.1, forward strand.
TATTGTTAATGTGAATTTTAGTACACATTATTATTAAAATGGGTAGAGGATTGTGTATCCACCCATTACATGGATGTTGGAGTTTTTACCAATATATTTGGTAAAGAATTATGAGGAGTTAACTATCCTTGAATAACTGGATGGATAGATTCATATTGGGATCCAAAACATACATTAGATGATTGAGAAGATCGATTATATGACTATAAGAAGTGATGTTGTGGTTATAGAAAACATCTATATTATTTCATGATTGGAATAAAAAATAACATATAGTTAGAGACTTCACCTATACAAGATAGGATTGATAATTTAGAATACTATGTGTAAAATAGTGTCAATGTTAGAGAGGAATATAGCTTAGAGTTTGAGAATTTATCCTTGTGTACGTGAACTTGAAGGATACTAAATAAAATGGTGACGCACACTTGGATTAATAATGAATTATAGCTAAACCAATTATGTGTTGTTCACAATATTGAATAACCCATAGAAGAGATTTACTAGTTATTGTAGAGTTATTAGGAATAATTTTTACGTGTTAAGAATTTTTTTTAAATTACTAAATAGATTTTGATGATTTTATTAGACATTGAGAATAGTTTTAGATAGAGATTAAAAGAACTAATTGTCCTTGAATGAAATTATATAAAAATGGACAGGTCCAATAATTCACACATGAAAATGGTAAAATAAAAAAATGTTCAAGGACATGAATTCCAATATGCATATGAATCCATATAGTTGAAGTCCCCATGTATGAAAATATTTTATTACATAAAAATCCACATAGTGGAATTCATATTATATAAAAGAATGGCCTGAATTTGGGAATATGTGTAGAAAATTTCTGCAATGTTTCAATGTTTAGAAATGTATAGATAAAAAATTTCTTACATTTCCAAATCTTGAAATCAATACAGATGTGTTATAGTTGAATAACACACCTAAGAAAATTTACACAGAAATAGAAGATATAATAATATGAATATGTGAAGCATGATGTATGTAGTTCCCCACATACCTGATATCCACATACGTGAATTCTACATTGGGATTCATGTATCAGAATTTTTTATATGTACTAGATGAAATATTATAGACTTAATGAATAATTATTCAAAATAAGAAAATAATATATTATGATGATTATGTTTTGATTTCAAAATTAAAACATCCTGAATATTAATTTAGCCATGATCTATATCAATCTTAAGAAATATTAAAGTAGATGTACCATTTCCAAGATTCATTGATGGATAAAATGAATTTACCAGCTTTTCCAGAATAATGATGATGATGTTACTTCAATTCTAAAAAATTCATCGAATCATTGAATATTGTGATTTGAGGTTGTTCAAGTGTTTGAGAGAAACTAATATGGATGTATGGGAAATTTCCCATGACTAAAAAATTATATTTAATTTATGTTGTCTCTATGTATAGATACAATTATATATGTTTTATTTATTTATTTAGGATAAGTCAAACATCCATATAATTACACCACTATATCTTAAGTGTTGTATATTTTATACAGATATGAGAAAATATAAATTTTATTATTGAGTAGTGATATGTTAAGTAAGGTTATGTTGTGTGTGATTTATATTTTTATGAAGATATTTTGTAAAAAAATCAAAAAGATAAAGCCTTAAATGAGGGCATTCTTGGAATATCCATTTACTTCAAAAATAGGAATATGAGATTGTTTGGGAACCAAAAATGTTTAGTCAATAATGATGATTTATGGAAGGTAATGAGAATACTTTAACCAATTTCCATTTAATATTTATGATTTTTATGGAACCAATTTATTAAACATAAATAATTCAAAATCAATCTGAGATGCTCAAAGAGAATGAAATACAGAAATAAGAAGATTTTGTTGTGATTTTTGTAATTTTGGTAAATAATAGTCAAGAATTATTATAATTTTATATGAAAAATATCAATCTCACTCTCAAATAATAATATAAAAAAGGATTTGAATATATGATAAGGATAAAGGACAAATACATATCAAATATAATGTTAGAGGAGTAAATTACAAAACAATATTTGTATCCAAAGTTTGAGAAGAAGAACCTAATGAGAAAAAATATGTAGATCTTTTGTTATTTATAGGGATTCATCCTTTTATAGATTGAAAGTGAATAGGTAATTAATAAGTTTCTGTAAATGAAATATGAAACTTAGATGGGATGGAGACCAAGATGTATAATTTCTTTCTTATAGACCTGAAGACATTATATGACTCTACAATAAGTAGAAAAAAATCTATTATATTGGTGAAGAGTGATCCTGTATAGAAAAACGATCTATTTCAAATAGTTAAATCAAGGGAAGAACTTTAACATATATTTTGAGACTCTATAGAACCTATTAAACTTAGGGAATATATGGAGCTAAATATTGGACTCAATGAATATACTCTGAATCTCTTGTAACAAGTTATGTGTGACTCTATAAAAGAATTCTTAAACACATTGAGACCTAGTTTTAGTGTGGAAAACACCACCCATAGTAACCAATATAATATTATATTCGATAATCCTTTCTTTGGGGGAATATCCAATCAATGAAAAGGAACTGGTTTTTGTACTAAAGCATGCGAAATTACTATTTGTCACTTTACTAATGAACATTCATGCAAACTACTTACTATTTCCAATTAAAAAAAATCAATATATCCATTTTCTCTAAAATGTAAAAAATGATTAATTTTAAATAGGTAAAATAAATAAACAAAGAATTTGGAATTCATAAAAATCATCCAACACCATATTCACCTCCCCCACCCCACTCTCAAGTGTCTACAATAGTCCACAGGGTATATCAATTATTAACAAAGAAGGGTATAACTGATTTAATAAAATATTGAAAAATTATTCAATTTCATTCATATTAATGAAATACATGATTTAGGTGACTGAAGAATATACTTTCAAGGAAATATATATTTAATTCAGGTTTTTGTTCATACTAAATTTTGTTCTAAGACTCTAAAAAATATGATAAAGATGTCTATAAAAAGTGAGATAAAACTAAAATGATATAGATCATCACCAATTAAATGAATGTAATCAGATTGGTTTGGGTTTAATAAAACATGGTAAGATATATTCATCATATGAAATTAGTTCAAGCTATACATAACTTGAATAGATTTCAAATGATAAATATCATTGATTTTATTATTTTGAAATTAAAGAGAAACATGAAATAGTTCCCATTAATGTATTTATATACATAATGATAATATAATGTGAATTCAGAATAAGAGAACATAGTTAATCGAAGAGTCTTTTTTAATGGAAGATTAATTTACTAAATAGGTTATAAAAATCCATCACTCTCTCAAGAATGGTCAAGAAAAATTGTAAATCATTTACAGTTTTAAATTAAAAAAAATCCTTGATAGATAGAGAAGTTAAAAGTTATACTTATAAGAGAATTATTATTAAATGGGTGTTCTATTCACTTTATACACCCCATATAACTTCAAAGGAAGGCAAAGAATCTAAAATTAATTTCAAAGATAATATAGAAAAAGAGTTAGTGATTTAATTAGTGGAATCAAGTAAGTTGTACGAAGATAATAATTAGAAGATGAAGAGTGAATGGGAATATAGATTTGAGTCAATTGATATAGGAAAATATTCTCTAAACATGAAATTATAAGATATTTAAATCAAAATAAAAAAATATAGAATCAAATAAATCTGGATCTTCAAAAATAATTAAGAATAAATATTGCACTATTCGATTTTTAAATGTGGAATCTCCATAAAAAGGGATTAAAAATTGTGGTAAAAAATTCTTAAGATATGGGGGAGAATCCTCCACCTCAAAAGAATTTATAAAGGTATCCCTAACCCATTTAATTATTTTTTTACTAAAAATAAAGTATCTAAATGTATGGTAAAAATCAGAATATTATCAAAATTCAGAAAATTATAACATGTGGAAAACATATAAATATATCAATGTTTAAATCGAGTAATTCCTTGATGAGAAGGACCCTTTGACAACCGTAATTTTGTTTAAAAACTATAAAAAAATTAATCTTATAAATATTTTTAGATTATGATTTCATAAAAAAGAAAAATATTTATGGGATATTGTTGTTATTCTGGAAGATCAAACACATTTCCATATATTTTTAGGAGAATTTATCAATATATAAAAGAAAATGAAGTTATACATACAGAGGGAGAAAATTTAAAATATAATAAAACATTATTCATTCAAATAGAGTTATTTATCATCGGTAAAAAATATTCTAACATTTATAGAATTTCAGTGACTATTATAACTTGTATGAGAACACTTATGATGAGTTCTAATATGTTCCATCTAACCATATCACTACAGGTTATGAATGAAAGATGCTATAGTGACATATGAAAAGTAGAATGATAAAAAGGAAAAGTATTCCTTATGAATGAATATATGTCCCAATAAGTCATTGATGTTTTAAGAATATTTTTCATCTTATAGGGTAATAGAAAACAGGAATAATTTTAAAACTCTTATGAATAAGTATGTTAAACCTACTAAAAAGCATTGATTCTTCAATAATTGGAAAATAGGACAGTAATGGCCTTTTTAAATAAATACATGAAGACTAAAAAAATTTGGATCAAGCTAAATACAAGAAATGAATCCATCTAAAATAGGGATTCTATGATTGGGTTGGGTTTTGTAACTCCTTGTGATGAAGTGGATAGTCTGCCAAAAAGGGTTTGGAAAAATCTCATAATGGTGTGTGAAGAAGGTCAAAATTTCTTGGACACACTACCATAAATAATATGAATGTTCTAGTGAGTAAAGAGTAGTTATCAAGTGAAATTCAAATGCACCGATGGTTCCAAATTCCAAATATTTGGAAATAAAGAACAAGTACACACCATTGAATAAGGGCTAATATGCCAATAAAAAAACCTACATATGTGGACCAATTAGATAGAATATGCGATGAGATTCAAGAAATCCAAAATTAATCCAACTACACAAGTATTTCATGTAAATAAAGATACAATATCTTATAAAAATCTATTAATAAAAATAAGACCACGCTACCCAATGAAGTATATGTTTGGAAAGTGATGAATGAAAGAATAAAAAGGGGTAGACACTTTAGGGATTCCGAGAAAATTGAAACTACGTTTAGGGATATATATGAACCTAATTCCATAATATAATGAGGTGATTAATTTAACCTTATTAAAAAATCAACTTTGATTCAGTTTCAATTTATGGAGTTGAATGACTGGTTTGAAGGAGGGTTGTGATACTTATACTACCATGGGAAATAACCATCATAGTGTAATAAATTTCACATCAATACATATAACCTCTATATATAAAAAACTAAAATCTTTTATTTATATATTAGGAAAAAAACATAAATATTAAATTAACAACTAATAGGTTTCGTTAAATTCAATCTCTTTAATAGCTTGAGGTACAAGAATCCCCAAGTCTAAATGAATCGAAATATATTATCACATTATAACCAAGATATTAAATTGGTGGGTATGAATATAAATAACTAAATTATGAAATTTATATTTTTTTCACATGTATAAAATAAATTCAATGGTAATATAATAATAATAAATAAAATAAAAATCATTTGAAATTTTTTTTTTAAAAAAAACATATATTTTATTAAAAGTCAGTTTCGTCACCCTTTGAGGACTTGATATAAAATTAGTTTTTTTTGAAATAATTGTCAATTTATTTTAAAAAATAGAAGTTAATTTTGAAATAATAATTTCATAAATATATTAAAGGCAATTCTTGATAATTTTCTAAATTGTTTAAATATTTGATGAATAGTAAAAATCCATTTCTTTATTGAAAACTACAATTTATATATAATATTTATGAGGTTTGGTTTTTAAAAAAATTAAAAGTTATATTAGATAAATTTTACTATAATTTATCCAATTTTAATAATTGGAGTAAATTTATAAAGAATTTTATTATAAAAACATCTAGAACATTTGAATATTTTTCATTGGAATCTAATATTTTCATCACATCTGTGGATTTTATTTTAAATTATATTATTAAACTAATAAGATATTAATTTTATTATATTTATAAAATATTTTAGATACTAATAATTTATAATATATAATATTATCAACTTATTTTTTTTCATAATGAATAGTAAAAATAGTTAATACTAATTGTCACAGTTAAGGTTTAAACAGATTAACCTAGGGTTAAACTAAAATAAATTGGTTTATAATACATAAAAAATTATATAAATTAAATTTATTGAACATATTTAATCCTTATATCTTTCAATTCTTTGAAATTTCCCATTTTTTAGCCTTATGTCTTAAAATGTAACATGGCATTGTTGATAAATGTGAAAAATTACAAAGTGTGCCAGTGACCCAATTATAAAAGGATATCCCCTCTCTACTAATATCCAGACATAAAAAACCATATGTTTCACCCAGTACATACAAAAATCCCATACATATGTATCTAAAAATTCCTTATAATATAAATTCCTCTAAATAATGCTTTTAATATAATCTGAAGAAGAGGTAAAATTCTTTACCTTGAATTTTTTATTATTTGTTCTTAGACCACTACAAAATATTATTAAAATAGTTAATATATAATAAAAACATTTACTACCTTATACTTATTATGTACCTATATTAAATAAATTACCTTGATCCATCCAAACTTCTATCAAATGGTTAACAAAATCATCCACTATGTGTCTGGCAGATTAATGCCTTGCGAACTGATGCAATATATGTTTTATCACCACCTTTAAAGATAGGATATAATGATGAACTAAACATATTTATTTTATATTTATGACATTTATATACTTATTTAATTATATTATCAGATATAACTAATTATATTCCAATCCATTATAAAATAACAACATCAATCTTATGTATGTGCTGACTACCACCTCCATTAAACAATGTGAAATTGTTTTCAATTAATTTTCATATGGATGGATGTAGGGATATATTTAATGAATATTTATAAAATATTTGATATTATAATGGTTATGTAAAGGTAAAATTTTATTTACCTTTCTTACATTCCATCTATTAAATGAATAGAAACAATATCATTTGTATATATGGCCTATCATATTAATGAATGGTGTAACTCATTTTCCAATATTTTAATTTTATGGACTATTATAATTTTATATATTTTCATTATATATTATAGTTAAATAATTTCTAAAATTATTTATATTATTAAATCATGGTCAATTGAAAATTTACAAAATTAGTTAACCAAAACATAGACGAAAAATAAAGAACATATCATATGAAATTGTTATTTTTAAAAATAATTATTAATAAAAAATAAAAAAAATATATAATTAAAACATATATAGAATTAAATATATGATAATGTTACATTAATTGATTTATAACAAATTTTTATTTATTATATTAAAGCTATGGACGTGTACAACTGAATATCAACCTATGGTAAGGGTTTCTCATCTCACTTTTACTTCTATGAGACATATTCCATATTCAACATTTATTTATTTTTTTGTTGTATATAATAAAATTTTGATATGTTATGAAATGAATATATTTATATTAATATTATTTAAATTTGATTTATTATTATTTATCTCATGAGGCATGAATCCAAATTTACCAAAATGGTAAGGGTTTATGTTTTTTTAGGAAAATCAATATTATTTCTCTATTCAATAGAAAACCCTTTTTCTTTAAAATACATTTTTTCATATGAATATTAAAATATACAATCCAAATTCTAAAAATAATTTATAAAATAAACTTTAATTAATTTTATAATTTTATCAAATTATTTTGATAAGAATATTATTTTTATTTACAAAACGAATAATATTCTTTATTTTATCGAAAATATGAAAGGAATATTTGTTTCTTGATGTAATGAATGAAATGAATTTTCCACTATCAAGAACACTAAATTTCTTACAAATTTCTCTATATTTTTCTATTTATATTTTCAGTTAAAATTATTTTGAATTATTTTTTGTATTTTTTGTTTTATAAGGTGATTTTAAAAGCTAATGAGTTATTTTCCACAATATTTTTTATTATTTTTATGATATTTTTAATCTTAAAAACCAACCAATATTTTCATTATTATCAAATTTGGATATGCTTTAATGAAACCATACTTTTTATTTCTCTAAATTGTTTATGGAAAATATTAATGTGATATACTAATTTGTTACCATTCACTATATTACTCTTGATAGTATATGATTATGTTTATTTATTGGCGTAAGTGTTACAATTTTGGATGTTAGTTTTTAATAAAAATGTTTATGTTTATTGTGGTTCATCCCATTCATATGAGTAATGAATTACAAATATTCTATATTCTGTGGGGCCCATAATTACATATCCCCTCAATGCATCGATAGGCCTCATGAAACAAATGATATTGTGCACTTAGTTGGGACCTTACCAGTTTATGTAATATTTATTAGAATAATGCATTGTAGGTTTGTTTAAGAAGTTTTTAATTTTTAATTACCAAATTATGAGATTAGATATTGATGTTATATATGATTATTCAATTACATAGAATATATATGGCTATATTTCAAGATCACTTGATTATTTATATGGAATAATCTGTTCACCTTTTTTTTCTATCATATTATTCTCAAGTAATTGATTGAATGGAATATGTATAAGTTATTTATCTTTACATATTGATTATGATTTATTTATTAATGATATCATTCATTCTACTCAAACCATTATTGAGTATTATATCTCAGACATTTCTTATTTTTCATTTCCCCAGGATTACATGAAGTGTTTTATAATTGAAATATTGGTATATGTTAAAGGGAATAATGGTCTAAAAAAATACTATATTTTATTTTTTATTGTCAATTATATTATCATATTATGTTTTAAATATAGTATACCAATATTAATATTATTTTCTTCTTTAGGGTGAAATTTATTATATCTAATGATAATGAAATAAAGTAACAATAAACTCTGATATACTTGGTTTGAGGTATTTAAAATTGGAAAAAAATAATGAGCAGAAACTTTGGAAATAAATTTTTGGAAAAAACATAAGACCTTGGGGATATTTATAGAATGAAATTTTAAATTTTTATGAAGGTGGATATAAATTTTATTTTCTAGAAATACATCCCTATATGGATACTCAAAGTGTATTTGGATCTAGGAAAACTGTAACAAGAGGTAATAACTATGAAAATATTAAATTGGGAATTGACTTGGTCATCATATAGTGTATGAAAATAGGACTTTCTTTACACTTGTGATGACACTCAAAGGGGTTATTCTTCAGTTAACTCATATTTTTTTATAAACCATTATAAATAATTTAAATAGATTATGATAATGAATGAACATGGTTATACTGATCACGTAATAGGATAAAAATAAGGTGTAATTATTTAGACATCAGATTAATGATAATTTGGTTTCCCAATATGATTATTGTCACTAATACAATGATTTTTGGTTTTAGTCAATGGTTGAAACTACGAGGAATTATGTTAACACTAAATCTGATTGACAATATTATGATTAAGAAAATCCAAAATGGATGATGATATGAGATAAATATATTATTATCATTATTTCTTATAAGTTATCATGGTTGATTATTAAAAACATTAACTTCACCCAACTCTCATATTCCCCAAAGAAAAGAATAATGGAGTCCTCTAAGAGATCGAGTGGTGGACACCATAAAGAAATGAAAGCTCAATTTTTTTCATGTTAAAAATATGGAAAGGGAATACTTGTAGAGTGTCTCAAAAAAATAAGAGAATTTTTTATATGTTAAATAGAATAGAATAAGAGATATAATTTTAGAGGAAAGATAATGAGTTAAATGGATGGAAATAGATTTCATTCTAGAGATAAATTTATATTTCCTTGTCTTGAATATAGGGAACCTAGGAATTATATGATTCAATTCCCTCTTTTAAATGTTAACTACTGGACCAACGAAGGGCCTATATTTAAGTAAAAGTGTTTAATTATATATGTATTAGGATTCAATAATTATATTTTAAAAGTATTTTAATAAATTTTATTTGGGTTATAAGTGTCATGAAACCTCTAGGATTGTATTAATATTTGAATCATATATGTCTTCATGTGATATTAAATTATGATTTATAGATATAATTATGGTTTCAATAGTTTAATGTTCACCATAAATTAAAAATATTAAAAACCGCATTTGATTTTTTGGGTGATGCTAGTTAATAAATATTAAGGGTATTTTTTGACAAATTTAAGGAAATAAAACGAATTGGTTTAATATATATTTTAGTTAAATTATATTTTTTTATGAATTTCAATACATTTTTTGGGAATAAAATTAAATTTATTAATAATATTTAGGTTCAATGTGATCGATTATGTCACGTTAAAAATATTCAAATAATATTATATGATTTTATAGAGAAATAATAATTCATAACGAACATATTTATAGTTAAATTTTGAATTGAGAAAAAATTTTATTTTTTAAGATATTAATCATATTTTTTGGAAAATTATTATAATTATATTTATATGGTTTTATAAAAATGAAAACCTGCATGTCGGGTGACAACCCCTCGAATTCCGAATGGTCATGGTGCTTGAACCCACAACCAAAGTGTAACGACCCAAAATTTCATTAATGGAAAATCCCTCTTGATCCAGTTAAATGTTTCTTTATGTTTTTATATGATGTCAACTTCTTTAGTTTAACGTCAAGATTTGTGACCGTTACTTTTATAGCCGTTGAACAGTGATCATCTGGGTAGTTTAAATATAAGGATTTAACGAACCAATTTTCTACTCAGACAAAGGAAGCGATGGCCTCATCCAGTAGAATTGCCCCTTACGAAGCCCATTTGTTGGAGCTCGGTAAAGAGGTGGCGTCTTTGGGATTTGCCCTTGACCAAGCCCAAGCTGAGCTTCATCAAGTCAAGCTCGAACGTGATCGTCTACGGGAAAAATGGAAGTTGATAGAGATTACCACTCGAGCGATGTTATCCGAGCAGCCCCAAGAGTCTGTCACCATCGCGCACCTTACCCTTAGGTCTTATGCGGCTATTTTAAGGGGTTATGTAACAAATAAGTAGCACCATGTTCATGTACATTATTTTTGTATATAATAATGAATATAATTTCTAGTCATTTTTGATGCATTGTAATTAGTTTTTAAAGTACAAATGATGTTTTTAGTTATTATTTAATTAAGAATTATATTTTATTAAATTAAAGGATTTTTGAATTAAATAATATTTTAATAAAATATTATTATTAATATTAAATTAATTTTTATTAAATATAAATGATCTTATAATTTTATGAATGCAATTAAAATTTTTATGAAGGTTTGAAAGCCATTTCTGTCAAAACCCGTGAATTTTTATAAATGTCGCTTTTTATTTTAAAAGTGAAAATTCACATATTTAGAAAATTATTTAGATAAAATAAATATTATTTTTGGAATCAGGACGTCAAAATTATCCAACGGTGAATTTTTCATAATTTTCTGAGACAGTCAAATTTTTGGGTAAAAATTAAATACCATTTAAATATATAATGTGTTTTATGACATCATAATGACCCAATGGTGATGTAATAAAATACCATAATCCTTATGTTCGGCCAATATGTGTTTTATCAATAAAATAATGAGGTTTTGGGTTTGTTTGACTCACTTTTCAAAGCATTAATGGAGCCCTCAAGACTTATTCAACACTTTGCCTTTTTAAATTAATTTCCATGGGAGTGTGACTCACCTCCACATAAGCAACCCTAATTTTTTAATAAGTTCGGACCTTGGCCTTGTAAAATATTGTTTTCCTCTTCCCTTTTCCAGAAACCATGGGCAAATACCATGGTATGGTTTGTGGTTTGGATTATTTTAATATAAGGGGTCCCAAACCTAAATAATAAAGAATTCTCTCACCTTTCCTATATAAACCCACCCAAGCTCCCACTTCCTCCTCACCCAAATCCCTTGAAGTTCGTCCAAACTCTGCCCTACTCTCTCTAGAATCCTCTCAAGGTGCCCCAAGCTCCCAAGAAGCCTCTCACAAGCCTCTCTCTAGCCTTTGGAAGCACACTTCCAAGTAAGGGTTTTTCTTCCTTTCTCATTTTTGTCAATTTTCTTTAAGTTGTATTTCCCTTTTAATTTAATTTATGAATGTTGAGGTATGGTTTCGCACCTCTCCCATACTACCCTCTTATTGTTTTAATGATGGGGGAACCCCTTTCTCTCTCATTAAATGCCTCCCATGTACACCCGTTACTATGCCGAAATTCCGAAAGGAACCTTTTTCTCCTCTTCTATATTCAAGCAATACTTTTGTATCATGAATCTAAATTCCTTTTCAATTGTTGGGACATGTATCTATATGACCTTCTTACTGTCCATTACATGTAAATATGATGAGGAACCCCTTTCTCTCTCATCAGCCTTTTTTATGAATTCTTATGTCACGCCGTTACGCTGCCGAAATCACACCGGATTTTCTAAGCCAATATCATTGTGTAGTGAATACCATGCCCATTTCTCCATCAAGGGTATTCACCTTTATGCACATTTACGTATTGATTGTAAAGTTTCATGTATGAATTCCACATTCCTTTATCGTGGAATAAATGATTATGTTTTATGAATCCATGTTTTATGATCCATGTGGCACACTTATGCATGAAATGAAATGTTTAAGAAGGGTGCGCCCTGATAGCGCTCCAATGCATTGGGTAAAGTATAGTATCATGATACGTCATGTGCAATGAGTGTTGACTCATGCTAATTCAAGTGCAACGAGGGTTTACTCGTGCTTCAAGTGCAATGAGGGTTTACTCATGCTCCATGTGCAATGAGCCTTGGCTCATGCTAATTCAATGTTAAGTGTTGTTGCCACATTTCCATGTTATGATTATCATGCTTTATCATGCCTTTATGTTCATGTCTCTCTTATGCTCTATTGATATGCCTATTGCCTAACATGTATTGTACTCCTCATGTTATTCATTATGTACTCCCTTACTGGGCTTTATAGCTCACCCTTTTCTTATGCATGTCCTCAGGTTATTCCATGCAATGCTAAGTACGAAGGAATGTAGTGGTCATGTAAAGGAAGTTTTCAATAAGGATGTTGTATTTCAAGTTTAAAGTTTTTATGTAATGATCCTAAGCCCCAAAGACACTAAACCTCTCGATCTTCTTTGTTGTATCAAGTGAAGTTTTATGTAATAAAGCATGTTTAAGTTGTAATAAAAATCAGGGTTGTCATAGTTGGTATCAGAGGATAGGTTTAGTTATTTTTGGGATTAGGAAACCCTAGTAAAGCCTTAGATACAAGACTAAGCATAATAAAAACATCCCTAAGTTTTGGTAAATACTAAGTAAGTGTTTTATCAAACAAATACATCCCTGTCTGGATACGAGCAGGTAGAGGCGGCTCTGGCACAGATGTATCCTAGGGGTAAAACCCGAAAACACCGCTTTGAGCTAGACTCGAACGGGAACTGGTGCACGACAACGGGCCTTGCTGCACTCTTGGTTACGACACTCCCGGGGGATATGTTTTGATAAATTCACAATCTTAGTATGAACCCTTATTAAGGGAAAAATTCCCCTAAGAATATATGTTAGAAGGAAGATCCTGAAAAGCCTGGATTGAATCCTATAGACTCATGAGTTAAAGAGATCAAAGTTTATTTATAAGTCATCAACTTTTGTATTTGGATTACCCTCTATGTGTTACCCCTAACTTTCCTTTTATTCCAGCCAATGGCCGGTAATAGGAGAACTCGGGCTAACAACCGTTGTGAAGATCAGTGTGATGATTGTACTAATGAGATGCCCAATCCGATGGGAGCGGGAATCGCGAACTTTGTCACGCTTCTCTCTCAGCTAACTCAAGTTTTGAATAGAAACACTGGTCAAGAGGAACGTTCAACCCCCCCTAAGAAAGAACAAGTCGCTATTGAAAGCTTCATGAGACAAAGGCCTCCTACTTTTAGTGGATCATCTGATCCCACAATTGCTGAACAATGGATCAACTCCATTGAGAAGATATTCTCCATCCTCCAATGCTCTGAAAAAGAGAAGGTTCTCCTGGCGGCTTATCGTATGGAGGGTGAAGCTGATCAATGGTGGACATTGATCAAAAATACGAAGCCTGAGGAGGAGATCGAGGCTTTGGAATGGAAGGTATTCCGGAAGATGTTTTTCGATAAATATTTTCCACGCACCCTCCGTCTTAAGATGGAAAGGGACTTCCTTTCCCTCAAGCAGAAAGATGAGGAATCTGTGGGAGCATACGAGGCAAACTTCACAAGGCTTGCACGATACGCTTCTGGCTTTGTCGTTACCCCCGAATGCAAGGTTGACCGCTTCTTTGGTGGGCTGAAGCCTAGCTTGCGGAAAGCATTAGCGATCCGTGACTTCGACAGCTATGAGGAAATTGTCCGATGTGCCCTTAAGGTTGAAATGGAGATCGGAGAATCACAGGGGTATCATGGGGACAAGAAGCGGAAGGTGGACTTCAATGCTGGTGGTCCGATGGATAAATCCAACGGCGCTAAGAAATTCCAGCACCCCACTTGCCAAAAGTGTGGAAAGAAGCACCCTGGAAATTGCCTTAGGGGGACAAGAAAATGCTTCAAGTGTGGAAGAGAAGGGCACCTAGCTGTTAACTGTCAGCAAGAAGGACCCGCGGCTGCGACGGAGGGGAGGAACGCTCCGTTCGAACCTCAACGCGTTGTTCAATGCTTCAAATGCAAAGAACCGGGTCATTTTGCGAATCAGTGCCCTAATCCAAGGGTTATCGGAGGCAATCAACAACCTCCAAGACAGCAAGGAAGAGCTTTTGCCATCACTTCTGCCGAAGTGAACCCCGACAACGAAGTGGTGACAGGTACACTAGTTATTCATTCAAGAATAGCGAACGTACTTTTTGATTCAGGTTCTACGCATTCTTTTATATCTCAAAAGTTTAGTATAATAATCCATGCACCACCACAAGTCATGGAAGTAAAGATGTCGGTGAGTACGGCAAATGGGGCAATCATTGCATCCCATGAGTATAAGTCCTCCCCTGTTATAATCTGTGGATTGAATTTCCCGGCGAACCTCGTCATACTCCCTTTGGTGGAATTTTATGCAATTCTTGGCATGGATTGGCTTTCCTTATATAGAGCCAACATAAATTGTCGGGAGAGGGAAATCACACTCCATATGGAGAATCGACCCCCGATTCTTTACAAGTGTCAGGAGGAAGATGAATCTCTTTTAGCTCCATCATCTCAAGCATGGATATTACTGCCTTATGAGCACGCATATCTGGCTCAGATGATTGAGTCCAAGGAAGAAACCACCCTTGAAGAAATGCCTATTGTGAGGGAATTCTCTGAAGTATTTCCCGAGGAACTTCCTGGTCTTCCTCCAAGAAGAGATGTTGAGTTCTCAATTGAACTTATACCTGGGGCACTACCAATATCCAAGACTCCATATAGAATGGCTGTGGTTGAGCTTGAAGAACTGAAGAAACAACTACAGGAGAATCTGGATAAAGGGTTTATACGCCCAAGTGCATCACCATGGGGTGCACCAGTCCTCTTCGTCAAGAAGAAGGATGGGTCAATGCGGCTTTGCATCGATTATCGTGAACTTAACAAAATCACGATAAATAACAAGTATCCTCTCCCAAGAATCGATGACTTGTTTGATCAGCTGCGTGCAGCACAATACTTCTCCAAGGTCGACTTGCGGTCGGGATATTATCAAGTAAGGGTGAAGAAGGAAGATATCCCCAAGACTGCTTTTCGTACAAGGTACGGGCACTATGAATTCATAGTAATGCCTTTTGGACTCACCAATGCTCCAGCAATATTCATGGACTTGATGAATAGAGTCTTTAGAGATTACCTAGATAAATTTGTGGTAGTCTTTATAGATAATATTCTAATATACTCCAAAACCAAGGAGGACCATGAGGAGCATTTAAGAACTGTACTGGAGACTTTGCGCAAGGAGAAGCTCTATGCCAAGTACAGCAAGTGTGAGTTCTGGTTGAAGGAGGTCTCATTCTTGGGCCATATCATCACAAGCAGTGGGATATCTGTGGACCCCTCCAAAACAGATGCAATTGAGGGATGGCCGAGGCCAACATCGGTAACTGATATCCGTAGCTTCTTGGGGTTAGCTGGATATTATCGACGATTTGTGAGAAACTTCTCACGATTGTCCAACCCTCTTACCAAGCTAACTCGAAAGGGAGTAAAGTTTGCTTGGAGTGATGAATGCGAAGAAAGCTTCAAGGAGTTGAAAAGGAGGCTTATCACTGCACCTGTGCTCACTTTACCCACAAGTGGGGAGCTTTTTGTGGTATTCAGTGATGCTTCAAAGAAGGGCTTAGGATGTGTGCTGATGCAGAATGATAAAGTGATATCCTATGCCTCAAGACAGTTGAAAATCCATGAGCGAAACTATCCAACGCATGATCTGGAGTTGGCGGCGGTGATCTTTGCCTTGAAAATCTGGCGGCATTATCTCTATAGAGAGAAATGTGAGATATATACGGACCACAAGAGTCTTAAATATATATTCACACAGAAAGAGCTTAATATGCGCCAGAGAAGATGGATAGAGCTCATAAAGGATTATGACTGTTCAATACATTACCACCCTGGGAAGGCGAACAAGGTGGCGGATGCCCTAAGTAGAAAGGATCCAGAAATTCTATCAATGATGAGAATTGAGAAGGATCCAATCTTCTTAGACTTGATGAAGATGGAAGTGGGAATCATAAAGAAGGGAACATCATCAATCCTTTCACAAATGATTGCTCAACCATCTCTTTTGGAAAGGTTAAAGGATGCTCAAAAGGATGATGCGAGAATCCAAGAAAAAGTGGAAGCTATCAAAAAGGGAAAATCCTCAGAGTTTAATGTTAATGAAGAAGGAATTGTGCGGTTTGGGAAAAGACTATGTGTCCCATCAAGTTCGGAGCTGAAGAAGGAACTTTTGGATGATGCACATAGTTCAAATTTCTCTATTCACCCAGGGAGCACAAAGATGTATCGAGATCTCCGAGAAAACTTTTGGTGGGATAATATGAAGAAGGAGATCGCTGATTATACATCAAAGTGCCTGGTGTGTCAGAAAGTGAAGGCAGAGAGGCAGAAGTCTAAGGGGATGATGCAACCATTGCCCATACCAGAATGGAAATGGGAGAACATCACCATGGACTTCGTCACTGGACTTCCAAGGACATCCAAAAGCAACAATGCAATCTGGGTTATGGTGGATCGTCTTACAAAGACTGCACACTTCATTGCTATTCGAGAGGACTTCTCTTTGGATCAACTGGCACGGATATATATCAGGGAAGTGGTACGGTTGCATGGAGTACCACTATCTATTGTGTCTGACCGAGATCCAAGATTTACCTCTAAGTTTTGGAAGAGTCTTCAACATGCTCTGAATACTGAACCGAACTTCAGTACGGCCTATCATCCTCAAACTGATGGCCAATCCGAGTGGACTATCCAAACACTTGAGGATATGTTGAGAGCGTGATCAATGGACTTTAAAGGAGGATGGGATCAACATCTTCCTATGGTTGAGTTCTCTTATAATAATAGTTTCCACTCAAGCATCCAAATGGCACCATATGAAGCCTTGTATGGGAAAAGGTGTAGAACACCGGCATGTTGGGATGAGGTCGGTGAACGTAAGCTGCTTGGACCAGAAATGGTCGAAGAAATGGTGGAGAAGGTGAAAACCATTCAGCAGCATATCAAGGCAGCCCAAAGTCGACAGAAGAGTTATGCAGATAATCGTCGACGAGACCTTGAGTTTAAAGTCGGAGACATGGTGTTTTTACGCATATCTCCGTGGAAGAAGGTCATGAGGTTTGGAAAGAAAGGGAAGTTAAGTCCAAGGTACATCGGCCCCTTCGAGATTCTTGATCGTGTTGGGGCTGTGGCCTATCGACTAGCACTTCCACCTACTATGGCCAAGGTGCATGATGTCTTCCATGTATCCCTCTTAAGGAAGTACATACCAGACCCTTCACATGTACTCTCTTCCGAGGTGGTACAATTAGAAGACGATCTTTCTTATGAGGAGCAACCAGTGAAGATCTTAGATCATAGAGAAAAAGTTCTACGAAATAAGACAATGCCCCTCGTCAAGGTGTTGTGGAGAAACCACAAGTTTGAAGAAGCAAATTGGGAGTCGGAGGATATGATGAAGCTAAGTTACCCACATTTGTTTTAGTGTGGGAAAAGGAAAATTTCGAGGGCGAAATTTCTTAAGGGGGGAATGTTGTAACGACCCAAAATTTCATTAATGGAAAATACCTCTTGATCCAGTTAAATGTTTCTTTATGTTTTTATATGATGTCAACTTCTTTAGTTTAACGTCAAGATTTGTGACCGTTACTTTTATAGCCGTTGAACAGTGATCATCTGGGTAGTTTAAATATAAGGATTTAACGAACCAATTTTCTACTCAGACAAAGGAAGCGATGGCCTCATCCAGTAGAATTGCCCCTTACGAAGCCCATTTGTCGGAGCTCGGTAAAGAGGTGGCGTCTTTGGGCTTTTCCCTTGACCAAGCCCAAGCTGAGCTTCATCAAGTCAAGCTCGAACGTGATCGTCTACGGGAAAAATGGAAGTTGATAGAGATTACCACTCGAGCGATGTTATCCGAGCAGCCCCAAGAGTCTGTCACCATCGCGCACCTTACCCTTAGGTCTTATGCGGCTATTTTAAGGGGTTATGTAACAAATAAGTAGCACCATGTTCATGTACATTATTTTTGTATATAATAATGAATATAATTTCTAGTCATTTTTGATGCATTGTAATTAGTTTTTAAAGTACAAATGATGTTTTTAGTTATTATTTAATTAAGAATTATATTTTATTAAATTAAAGGATTTTTGAATTAAATAATATTTTAATAAAATATTATTATTATTATTAAATTAATTTTTATTAAATATAAATGATCTTATAATTTTATGAATGCAATTAAAATTTTTATGAAGGTTTGAAAGCCATTTCTGTCAAAACCCGTGAATTTTTATAAATGTCGCTTTTTATTTTAAAAGTGAAAATTCACATAT
This sequence comes from Viscum album, assembly GCA_963277665.1. NCBI lineage: Eukaryota > Viridiplantae > Streptophyta > Magnoliopsida > Santalales > Viscaceae > Viscum > Viscum album. The sequence continues at coordinate 788,327,993 of OY728148.1, forward strand.
TTAGAAAATTATTTAGATAAAATAAATATTATTTTTGGAATCAGGACGTCAAAATTATCCAACGGTGAATTTTTCATAATTTTCTGAGACAGTCAAATTTTTGGGTAAAAATTAAATACCATTTAAATATATAATGTGTTTTATGACATCATAATGACCCAATGGTGATGTAATAAAATACCATAATCCTTATGTTCGGCCAATATGTGTTTTATCAATAAAATAATGAGGTTTTGGGTTTGTTTGACTCACTTTTCAAAGCATTAATGGAGCCCTCAAGACTTATTCAACACTTTGCCTTTTTAAATTAATTTCCATGGGAGTGTGACTCACCTCCACATAAGCAACCCTAATTTTTTAATAAGTTCGGACCTTGGCCTTGTAAAATATTGTTTTCCTCTTCCCTTTTCCAGAAACCATGGGCAAATACCATGGGATGGTTTGTGGTTTGGATTATTTTAATATAAGGGGTCCCAAACCTAAATAATAAAGAATTCTCTCACCTTTCCTATATAAACCCACCCAAGCTCCCACTTCCTCCTCACCCAAATACCTTGAAGTTCGTCCAAACTCTGCCCTACTCTCTCTAGAATCCTCTCAAGGTGCCCCAAGATCCCAAGAAGCCTCTCACAAGCCTCTCTCTAGCCTTTGGAAGCACACTTCCAAGTAAGGGTTTTTCTTCCTTTCTCATTTTTGTCAATTTTCTTTAAGTTGTATTGCCCTTTTAATTTAATTTATGAATGTTGAGGTATGGTTTCGCACCTCTCCCATACTGCCCTCTTATTGTTTTAATGATGGGGGAACCCCTTTCTCTCTCATTAAATGCCTCCCATGTACACCCGTTACTATGCCGAAATTCCGAAAGGAACCTTTTTCTCCTCTTCTATATTCAAGCAATACTTTTGTATCATGAATCTAAATTCCTTTTCAATTGTTGGGACATGTATCTATATGACCTTCTTACTGTCCATTACATGTAAATATGATGAGGAACCCCTTTCTCTCTCATCAGCCTTTTTTATGAATTCTTATGTCTCGCCGTTACGCTGCCGAAATCACACCGGATTTTCTAAGCCAATATCATTGTGTAGTGAATACCATGCCCATTTCTCCATCAAGGGTATTCACCTTTATGCACATTTACGTATTGATTGTAAAGTTTCATGTATGAATTCCACATTCCTTTATCGTGGAATAAATGATTATGTTTTATGAATCCATGTTTTATGATCCATGTGGCACACTTATGCATGAAATGAAATGTTTAAGAAGGGTGCGCCCTGATAGCGCTCCAATGCATTGGGTAAAGTATAGTATCATGATACGTCATGTGCAATGAGTGTTGACTCATGCTAATTCAAGTGCAACGAGGGTTTACTCGTGCTTCAAGTGCAATGAGGGTTTACTCATGCTCCATGTGCAATGAGCCTTGGCTCATGCTAATTCAATGTTAAGTGTTGTTGCCACATTTCCATGTTATGATTATCATGCTTTATCATGCCTTTATGTTCATGTCTCTCTTATGCTCTATTGATATGCCTATTGCCTAACATGTATTGTACTCCTCATGTTATTCATTATGTACTCCCTTACTGGGCTTTATAGCTCACCCTTTTCTTATGCATGTCCTCAGGTTATTCCATGCAATGCTAAGTACGAAGGAATGTAGTGGTCATGTAAAGGAAGTTTTCAATAAGGATGTTGTATTTCAAGTTTAAAGTTTTTATGTAATGATCCTAAGCCCCAAAGACACTAAACCTCTCGATCTTCTTTGTTGTATCAAGTGATGTTTTATGTAATAAAGCATGTTTAAGTTGTAATAAAAAGCAGGGTTGTCATACAAAGTCTAACTAGGGTGCAGTGGCATCGATGGATTATATATTGTTCTGGATGATATGAATGTCTTTTTAAATAAATGGTTTAATGGATAAATACTTAGTTAATAGATTTTACTAAACTTGGGGATATACTATGGAGGTTTATAGATTAATTTATTATATTGAATCACTAATGCTAACAAATTATTTTTTGGTAAATATTAAGAGATATATTGATGGTATTATCTATCTATAATGTTTCGAATGATCCATTGAATGTTAAGTTTAGTGATTCATGCATAAAAATATTAATCTTGTATATTCATTTCTTATAGTAATAAATGAAGTGTAAATTTAATTAATAACATCTAAAAGATGAAAATTAGGTATATTTTTTTGGTGTTCTTTATCAAGATAATAAAATAATAACTCATCTCAAGGAAAAAGATATTCAACAAAAATATCATCCGATTACCTTAATTTTTATTGAATAAATGGTATTTTTACTCATCACATATTTTTTTTTCATTCACATTATCTTGACCATTCACTTTATTGTGATCGATGATCTCTATCACTCAATTTAATTATCTATGCTTTTCTTTCATGTCCATATTTCAATTCCAACAAATGTTCTCCTACATGAAATATAATTTATGTGTTATTCGAAATGACTTTATTATTTCACTTTACCTAATTTATGATGATGTTTTGTCCAACATTTTTATGATTGGGGTTTTCAAGAAAAGTATTTTCAGATGAAACCCCATTGATTTCATAGTGCATGTTCAAATCGTAAAGATGCAATTTATTAAAGGTGGGGATAATATAACAATCCAAAATTATAAAATCATTATTTCTTTTAGATTAAATATGTTATATGAAACACCAAGATTAAATTACCCATGAAATATGTTTCCTTAAATTAATCTCTTTGATAGTTTTCGCTTCATGAAACAATGAGTTTAAAAAAACTGTAATATAGAATACCACTACAACCTAGTCACTCAATTTACATATATGAATTGTAATAACTAAAATACGAAACATTTAAGGTTTAAAATTTAATTAAATATATAAAATGGAAATATATTGATTGAAAATAAAATAATAATTATTTGAAGGACAAAAGAAAATGCTTTTTGAAAATTGTATTTTTCTCAAAGCTGATTTCTTCATGCTTTTCACCCAAACATTGAAATTAATTTCTCACAATTCTAGAAAATTTATTTTAAATTAATTAATTATTTTTTTAAATCATAGGGTAAAAATTATCTTAGAGTTATTTTTTATATTACTATGAAATAAATTATTTTTTTGATTAATAGAGAAAAATAATGGTTTTTTATTAGGAACTTCAATTTTGTTAAAATAATTAAATAGTTTAATTTTGTATTAAAATGAATTTAAAACTGAAATTATATAAATTATATAATAATTAAGCTATATTTTTTTCATTTTAATCAATATTATATTTATTTTTAGTAAATTTTTTTTAATAATATGAATGTTTTTCTTTAGAAAACTATTTTTTTCATCATGTCTATGTGTTTAACTATAAATTAAAATTTTCTACTTAAATGAGGTAAATTTCATAAAAATGATTCTATATATTGAATCCTAATAAATTTTATTATATAATAAGGTCAACTTATTTTTTCATAATGAATAGTAAAAATTTTAAAAATTAGTTACCGTTGATACGGTGAAAACCAGTTTACTAGGGGTTAAACTAGTAAAATAATGGTAAAAAATAGTTAAAAACATTAATAAAAACTATTTTATGTATTAATTTATACCTTTTAGATTTTAATTCACATATATTTCCCATTATGGTGACTTATGTACAAGAACGTGGCCTAGAATTATTGAGAAATATTAAAAATTACAATATGTGTCACTCACCTTAAGTGTGAAAGGGGAACCCCTATAATAAACTATTCACAATTAAAAACAATTTTGATTTTTAAATAAATAAAAAAATACAATATTTATATCCCTAAAATATAACTAGATTCAGTTATTTGATTATAAAATTATCATATATTGTAAATGTATATAAACCTAAAGAGGTTCTCCAAATAAAAGGTAACATTTTTAACCGTCTCGTTCTGTTTTATTTCTCCTTGCACATACATAAAATATTTTCAACTATAATTATAAAATAACACCATTATATAAAATATATTATGATATCATTATCTTAATTTAATAATATAAATCCATATTCACTTCGATCAATAATGAAATGGAACAGTCAATCATGTGTACTGTAGAATACCACCTCACGAACCAATAGAATTAATTTTACATCACCACATTTTAATGTTATATATAATGATGGATTTAACATATGTATATTATATTTATTAAATTACTATAATTTTTTAAATTATAATATTTAATTTACAAACTTACCTCCCTATTTATTGGAAAAAAAATATCGTTCATGCGTACATGTGGACTATCTCCTCCATGTAGTGATAGGAAATGTAATTTATTTTAGTGTTATTGTATCATTTAGATAATTTTGGCCATTACAGATTCTTTGTTAGTAAATAAAGGTATATTTATATTCTATTACTACATGGTCAATATTGGGGTATTATTGTGATATGTTGGGTATAAATAGGGGTTATTAGTCCTTAAGTTGTGTTTTTTACATGTTTTTCATCACCATAAGTTTATAGAGCTTGGTACTATGGAATATACTCAAGGTATGGGTCTTCTACAATTTAGGTTTTTTATCCATACTCCATTACACTAAAAATAGATTTATCTCTCATAGGTTTGATAGAGTTATGTACTCTCTTATTCTGTGTTACATGATTAGATGGGCATGGTTCATCTCTCTATAGATTCACATACTCCCTCATCTTCCATGATTTCTTGATGATTAATGTGTCATATATTGAGATTCATTTCTCTCTCAACAGATTTTGATGTTGTAGTAAGATTTCAGTCCCCCACTATGGTCAGTGATGTGATATTAGTTTGTGATCATAGTATTTTGGATTCTTATATTATTCATGGTTTATATATTCATATATGTAGAAGGGGTATTAAGGGTGGAAATATTTTACTTATCAATTTCTCTAAAATTAATCACATTTGGGTTATTCATCCCTTTATGGTTTTTTGATGAATAGTAATTCTTTTTTACTTTATGTTTTTTTGGGAATCATGCTAATTTTTATATACTCAAACCTTCTAATATTTTATATCACCTGTTTCATGTCTTATTTAAAAGATGATATGTTTTGTGGTGATTTTATGGGGCATGTTATTATTGGAGTGGAATCATAGTGGTACCATCAGGTGATAGAAAATGTTTTATCACATGTTCAATAGTTATGTGTTAGGGAGGAATAATCATTACAATTTGTCAAGTTTGGTTTAAATTTTGGATATTGGGGTCTTTTCCCCCATTACTTTATCCCATTTTACTTTTTATTCTATATATATTTTTACGTTATAAAATGTGAATTTTTATATTCTAGTTACTAACTTTATGGTTTGTTTTATTGTTCATAATTTTTATATACATTTTTTGTATTGGAATATCAGTTTATGTCATCCAATTTTGTTCCATATAGCTATTTGGTGATAGAAAAAAAGTCCCATTAGAGGCAGGCCTGGGTTGCCATACCCAGCTTACTTCTATCCTAGAAACTCTACCTATTGGTCAATCTCTTCCATGGATATAGTATTAATGATTTTATCTAGTTAAGATGCATTGGTATTTGATTAAAATATATGATGTATTGATTTATTTATTTTGTGTTTCTTATATTTTGAATAACTGATATTTGATTATTATGAATTAAAGGCCATGTAAATTAATGGAAGTGTGTGTGTTGGGTGTGAAATTAAAAATTGAAATATTAAAATATAGTGTTTGGATGAAATGAATTAAGTGTAGTATTCTGGTGAAAATTAAACGTTGAATGAAAATTCATTATGCTAGTTTATTAATTTTAGAAAAATTAATGGAATTTGTTTTCAAAACAATAACCAAATATTTTACTCTATAAATGAAAATTGGAAAATAAACTAATGGTGAAAAAGAAATATTAATACAAAAAATTTATTTTTTCTAGAAATTACAAAAAAGAAGTGATTATATATATAAAAGATGTTCATAGGGATATTATATCATTATTAAATTATATATATGCTTAAGATATTAAAATGTTATCTGGAAACATGATATGTGTTTTGAATTAAATTAATTCATTAACAGTGTTTTCTAAACATAATGGGGTTATTGAGATAAAATTTCTAAAATTGGTTAAGTTATAATGAAAGATAAGAGATGTGATATTGGGTTATAGATATGGTGTGTTTTAATGTATATTGTATTATATCTATGATTACTGATGTCTAATTCTATATTCATGATGTGACCACCACATGACTAAGATAATGAATTATTGAATGTCCATGTTCTAGTGAATTATAGGTGAAAAACAATAATTAATTTTAAATTGAATAGTATTCTATAGACCAATAGTTATACACATAAAAGATATTGTATTCCCTTTGTATATTTTTTATTCCACCATTATATATATGGGGTGTTTTATTAACTTATGGGTGTTTTATTCTTTCAAGTCGAGGATTCAATAGTAAGAAGTTTGTGGGGGACTTTTTTGTTATAACATTTTTTTAAGTTATATTATATTATATGTTGTGTTACCTTATAGTTTGATTATTATAAGATATGGTGTTATTGTAGACTTACCCTGGGAAGATCATTGTTTTTTTATTTCTTTATTTAATTCACAAACAATTTAGTATATTTTATCTACATTAGAATGTGAGAGTTTCGAAGAGAAACCATCTAATTATAAGGGAATATTGATCCTTAAATTACTATTTCATGATTTTTAAGAAATTATTTGAGGTGGTGATCAAATACATTAGTTTATAGTACATGGTTAATAACTGGAACATATATACAAACATGTGAAACCAAATCCATGAATTTTTTTTATCTATAAAATTTCATATGGGGTTATGTCAACCATTAAAGAGGAATAATTACTTCAAGTTAAAGGGGTGGAGTCACATTCTACTACATTTTCATATTAGGTATTCTTTAATTTTTTTTACTTGAGGTTTTATTTCATTCGTTATTTTTTAAAATCAGTTTTTGAAGATATATTGTATTTTCTTCGAAGGATGATTTTTTCTTGTAGTTGTGTTATGTTTTAGAGTTTTTTTATTTTTATTGATGTTGTTTTTCAAGTAAAAATGGTAAATTTATTACCTATATAGTTCTTTATACCTATTATGATAGTTATCATATCATGACCTCCTATGGGAAGACTTTGGGGATCGATTATAATCATTTTACTGAATCAACATTATTATTGGTAGGTTTGGGTTCTAAAATTGTAGGTGGAAGCATCATTCAAGTGGGAAAATGTGTGATTATAGGATAATTAGGAAATATGGGTGCGAGGTGATGGTTTTTTTAAGAATGTAATTGTGAATATAGGGTTGGATGAAGGGAGAGATTATGATTCATTATAAAACAAATACTTGATTATAAATGAGTAAGTTTAAGAAGGGGAATTGTATTTATAATGTTATTTATCATGGTTAAGTTTTATGTTGGTGGTGGAGCCAAATGTTATGTAGTGTTACATCTATCAATAATTATTGTGGGTGGGTGAGGTATAGGTTGGCAAATGGTTTATGAGGAATATTACTATGGTTTGTGAATATTTCTTATGAGGTAATAGAGAGAAATAAAATTTGGTAAATTTTTAGGTGATGTTTTATAAAAACAATTAAAACTGGTTAAAATTTCTAAAAATGATCATTAACCAATTGGAAAATAATTCCATGTAAGTGTTACATATTATAGAAAAAAGTAGTCATACCCATTCCTATCAATTTTTTTAAACTACTTATTTTCATTAATCCTCAGATCTAAACAATTGGAATCTTAAGAATCCACAAAGATAGGATCATCATATTAGGCCCGAGTCTTAAATAGTACATAATCTTGAGATATGTTATGAATTAAAATTTAGGATCTTTTTAGGTTTATATTTTTAGATAATTATTCCATAACAATTACATAAAAACACAAATATTCCAAAGTTGACTCTTCTACAGAATAATTGTTTTTTCAAAAAATGAAACTCTTTAAAATTAAACCGGAATTCTTTTCTTGATAAATATATTCTTGACTGATTTATTTCTCTTACCCATCATTATAACCTATTAATTTTTTTAAAAAGCATGGGATGAGCACAAGAATTTTAATAAGGAATATAAAATAAGGAAATAACAAATGTTAGTCCATAAATACTTATAATCCCATGAAATCATAATTTTTACCCATAACACATAAGCTCTTTAACATACCTCATGAAATTATTCGATTCTTAAAATAATCATAGAAAACATAAAACATAATGGTAACTTGTGTAATTTCTATCATAATTACATTGTTGCTTTCATACCTACATATGAAGTAACCTTCTTGGGTACATTTTGAATACCCATCATGGTATATTCCCTAAATATCAATAGTGAAACCAAACTATTTAACTCCGCCATATTACCCAATTCATGAAAGATCTATCATGGGATTAACCTACCACAGTTTATCATAGATCCACCCATATACATAAACAGTTCCAAAGAACCATGACATTATCATAACACATAAAACATGCATAATGGAGAAAATAAAATTTCCTCATTGCAATAAAAAATTTCAATAAAATATGTTAATAAAATAAATTCATTATCAATTCAATTTCCAATACCAAAATACCTTTAAATTTAAGATGGTACTTATTTTACTTTTAAAAATATTATGTCTTGTAGAGGAAGAAAAATTTCAAATAATGGTCACAGTGGTGGAAAATTCATTAACACCGTGTACATTATAAAATGATTCTTTTTGTTGTTTATTAAAATAATTTGAAGATAAATATTAATTTCAAAATACTTTGAATGGAATTAAAATTTATAGGGGTTTATTATACACCGTAAGAAATAAGGTGTTGTAGATTATCAAAATATGCTTCAATGAAACGAGATTGAGACAAAGTCTCTTACGTTGAGTATGAATCATCACGTACAATTGTTTTATTCATATATAATAAATTTGGATTAATTTCATAGATGATTGATAAAGATTTTTATGTTTATTATTAATTTAATATCACTTATTATCTTGTTATAACAATTAAATAATTATTTATGTTCAAATTAGAAGTCTTATCGATATTCTGTACTTAACTCAAAAATGAGCATGTTATCATGTAAATTGTTAATTTAATTTGGATTCTATAATCTCTAGAATAATATTCATGTAATAATAATCAATTTTAAACATAAATTAGATTTTTAAATCAAACCATTTGTTTATGGTATAAAAAATTAACAACATTATTTTCATGGAGATGGTATGTTATACGTATACATGAGCAACGTTTTCCATTTTTCATTGACCATTATAAAAATAAGGTAATTATTATTTTATCTTTCTATAATGATCAAGAAAATCTCTAACATCATAATAATCATTTAAATATACTAGTATATATCTTACAAGTTATGTGGTGGATTAAAATGATTCACATCACTTTGTGGTGGTGATAGTACACACGTATGCACTAATGATGTTATCATTTTTATGTCCTTGGAAAGTAATAACATAAATAAAATATTCTTCTTTAATAATGATAAATATTCCCTTAATATTGTATATAAACATTGACTCAATCATTATAAACATTATTGATAGAAGGTAATAAAAAATGAACTATATCGGTTCGCGAGGCGGTAGTCCTCCGTACACATGAATTAAATGATTACTTCAAATTTGACAAAATTAGAGACAGATTCAAGTGATGATATTAAGATAATAAAATCTCAATATATTTAGGATACTAGATAAATGATATCATCATGTATGAATGATATTTAAAGGAAGTTTAAAACAAAATAAAATAGAAACATTTTAAAAAAGGATACCTCTTATTTGGTTGATAACCATTGAAGAACACCATAACAACCCTATGATGGGTTATATGCCTAACCTATGTTCTAAATAATGTTGTAAGGAATTATTAGAATTTTTTAGGGAATCTAATGGATAATCATAAAATATTTTTAAGTTTTATTATTAGATAAGAGGGGATACCTTTCTATAGGAGAGGGGAGGGGCACCCATGGAAACTCTTAAAATATTAGGTTAATATAAATTAAATTTTAATAAAAATGTCACAAAAATGAGTTATGTCTAAGATAAGATGGGGATTGATCTAAATCCTCCCATCCCATTATTTTTATACATGTATTGATTTTATTTTTGACCTTATCTTTTCGGTTTACTCTTTATAATTCTCCTTTAATTATAATTGTTTTACCAACATATAAAATATTATGTGCTCAAAATTTTATTGATATAGGGTAAATTTACCATAATTTTACACATTGGTATCTTTTAGACCTTATTATTTCCACTTTGTAATTATAAAATATTTTTAGTATTTTAAAATAATCTAATAATTTATTATTTTTATAAAATATCAATTATGTCAATTTGATCAATATTCATTTTATTTATTTTAAATAAATTACCAAAAGAGATATAACATAGAAAAAAACAATTTAATAGAAAATTAACATGTCATATTAAAATATAAATTTCATGGATTGCAACAAATATGTCAAATTATATTTATTTTAATATTATTAGTATCATTTTTTGATTCTTCAATTAATAAATATAGTATTTCTCATCATTAGATTGTCATTAAATTTAATTATTTATTTCTTAAAAATTATAAATAAAATAACATGATGTAGGTAATATTTTTATCTTTCTAATTACAATTTATAGTTGGATAGATCACATATATATCCCGACATAAAAATTGTTTTAGTAAGAAGAGACATGTTTATGACATCTTTTTCTTTCACTTTAAATTAAATGGTATAAATTTCATAACCACACACAAGTGGATTCTAAAGGCCAAAATTTCAGTCCATGGATATTCTTGGTAAAAAATAACTCATAAAATAATATTAAGAAATGTTTTAGGGTTGTTTTATATTGTTAAAATACTATGTTTACCTTTAACAAACTGATTTACCTTCAACCATGGTAATAAAAATAATTACTAAAGTTACTATTAATACACTCAAAAAATAAAAAGGGAATTAATTACATAATTTCAACCTTATGATTAAAAGTATGGAATCCATTTTTCCAAATTTAAAATATATAATTGGTGGAAATTATTTAAAAAAAAATCTCGTTGACGTATTAAGAAAACATGTTTTTTAAGTAAATATTATAAACGTTTGCATAGTTTTTAAGTCCCATTTCATGGAGAAATTGACTCTATTATAATCCATCCCTTAGGGACTATGTAGTGACTACCCCAACCCCACCTTCCATCGGCCACAGGCTGGTGACTAGCACCAGAAATGCGTATCCCTAAAATGGGAAGGCATTTCCTTTAAACCTGTACAAAACACAATCTAAGAGTACAACAAGAAGAAACCACAAAGAAAACTCCTATAGTAAAAAGTGTCTTGAAGGAAAAATGGGTTGTAATAAAAGCCCTACAGGAAAGAAAAAGTACACCAGGAAAGAGAAAAACAACTCCTAGATCATCGACTGACGATCCTACCTGAAGGGTAGGTACAACTCACAATCAGTAGTCTTGTGTCATGTCATGTCAAATGGTCCACCTCTGAGCACCATCCAGTCCTAGCTCCCTTAGCCTTGATCAATGTTGTACATCATCGGCACAAGACACAATAAGGTGTGGGCACAACTCGTGTAGGTTTGAGTATAACGATACTCAGTAGGGACCGTGAGACCCCCATATGTCTCCTAGAGTTCCACAAAGGAAAAACGTGAAAGAAAGTCCTCCATCTCAATGCATAAAGTGATAGAAATCATCTCTACATAGGTATATTCCCATACATATACCGATGTTATTAGGATATAATCTTCCCACACACGAGGGAAGAATAACACAAAGGAAAATGTACCATGAAGATAACACCACGATGTTAGAAGTACCACACTGGTAACACTAGTGCAGAAAACATTTTTTACGTCGGTTATTTTTCATTATTTACGTCGGTTTTTAGGCGATGTTAATACGGACGACGTTATAAATAACATTTTTTACGTCGGTTATTTAAAACCTGACGTAACATCCCTAACATCACGGTGTTTATCACGTCATTTCATATAATAACCGACGTGATAAATATGCACGGGGGGGGGGGGGGGGGGGGGGGGGGGTGGGGGGGGTTTATCACGTCAGTTATTTTCTAAACCGACGTGATAAAACGCCTGGGATATAGTTTATCACGTCGGTTATGACATAACCGACGTGATTAACCCTTCCCCGGGCCAATTATCACGTCGGTTTCTTAAATAACCGACGTGATAAAAAGGCCTGGGAAACGTTTTAGCACGTCGGTTGTCCAAGAACCGACGTGGTAAATCGATTCCCAGGCCTTTTAGCACGTCGGTTATATTAAGAACCGACGTGATAAAAGGCCCGGGAACGGTTTAGCACGTCGGTTCTTGAAAAAACGGACGTGATAAACCCCTACCGATCTATTTACCGCGTCGGTTATAAAATAATCGACGTGAAAGCAATATATTTTTTTAAAAAATAATTGCAATGCTCTCACCAAAAAGCAACCAGAAACCAAACAACAAAAATAACCATGCCAGCCCTCCCCCAAGCCCCAACTGAACCCCACCCTCATCTATACCCACCTAAAAACTTGGCCAGCCCTCCCCCACCACATTGGAGCCCCACCACAACCCTTGGACACCCCCCCACCCCTTGGACAGCCCCCCCACCCTCATTTACACCCCCACGACCCCTAGTACAGCCTCAAACACCCATTGGACACCCCTCCCATATCCCTTGTACACCCCCACCCCTTGGACACCCCCACCCCTTGGACAGCCCCCCCACCCTCATTTACACCCCCAAGACCCCTAGTACAGTCTCAAACACCCATTGGACACCCCCCACACCTTGACAGTCCTCCTAGACCCCTTGGACACCCCCCCGACCCCTGGACACCCCCCCGAGCCCATGACAGCCCCAAACACCCCTTGGGAACCCCTCCCATATCCCTTGACACCCCCCACCCCTTGGACACCCCCACCCCTTGGACAGCCCCCCCACCCTCATTTACACCCAACCGGCCCCTTGGACAGAACTCCCAAACACCTTGGACACCACTCCCATATCCCTTGGACACCCCCACCCCTTGGACACCCCCCACCCCTTCGACAGCACCCCACCCTCATTTACACCCCCCGAACACTAGGACAGCCCCATACACCCCTTGGACACCCCTCCCATATCCCTTGGGCACCCCCCACCCCATGGACACCCCCCCACCCCTTGGACAGCCCCCCCACCCCTTAGACAGCCCCCCCACCCTAATTTACACCCAACCGACCCCTTGGACAGCCCCAAACACACCTTGGACACCCCTCCCATATCCCTTGGACACCCCCGAAACACCCACCCACCCCTTGGAACCTCTCCCCCCATACCAAAATCCAGACCAGAAAAACCATCAACAGTAGACCAAAACAAGAAGTAGAGAAAAATTAAACATTCACTTATATAACATTCAAAACATACACTGTCAACTTCAAAAAAAACTAAATCCAACCTAAACGACTACGAAATACACAATTACATTGACAATATTCAAAATTACATTTTACATTACAAACAACTAAAAGTCAATCAAACCTGTAAAATAATTTGACCACTCCACTTGTAAGTGTTTGATATCTTCAGCAGTAAAGGGTTGAGGGTCATCAAAAAGCTACAAAGGAAAAGGATAGTAGTTAACGTGTATAATGAATAAATCAAATTGAAATATTATGAGAAAGAGGAAATCTTACCAGGTCAAAACTCAGAACTGTCCCAGTTGTTATTATTTCATACATAAATCTTAACATGTAATATCCGCATTCGATGATGCCTTGTTGCTCATGACATTTCTGTTTGAATGAGTGTAAATTCAATATATTATTTTTATGTAATAAATCAAAATGTACAAATTATAAATGGATATTTACCTTCGCATGTACATATTTGATCTTGAAATTCCTTTTCTTTGCGCTTTTTCGAAAGTGGACCCGTGCCCTGTTAGAAAATAATACGAATGGGGTAAATTTAAAATTCATTATAATATATAAAACTATTGTGAAATTGAAACTTACGTTTCCAATATATTCTTAAAACTTTCTCGCACATCATCATGGAGAGAGCATATCCAATAAAGTGATTTATCCCTAGGGCAAAAAACCCCTAACATCCAATGATCCCTGATAAAAGGAAATTTAACGTTAGTGGTTTTTTATGTTAAAAGATAATTAACTCTTTGAGAGGGATGTGTTTCATACCTCTCACAAAAAGGCATCATCCAACACTGTGTGATTACATTCTTTTCAAATCTATCAGCAATATAAATCATTCTTTGTTCTTCATCCAATGCACATGCTTCAGGGGAAATCAATTGTGGGTCCACGAATCCATATACATCTGTCAGCTCATTCCTCTCACAAATTTTATACAGATACCTAATACAAAGCAGACATAAGTATACATTTTTAATAAATATAACGCAAGGAGAAGGTGTTAAGACTTACATGATAAAAATTTGCACCACGTTGATGCCGAACTTATTTCCAGTGACAAACTCCATGATATCAGTTTTCATAATCCCCACACTTAGTTCACGTCCACAGACATGAGCTTCCATTGTAAAGTCATAATGATCCGCCAACAAATTTGAATATCTTGACAATTTTTCAAGACTGCTAGTATCTGCATCTGATGTCATAGCTATCTGTCTTTGTTGTTGTCTATACAGTATTTCTTTACCTCTGAAGTATTCCTGTAAAAATAAATTGAAAAATATATTAGTTTTCAAATGATAAAACATTAATAAAAATATAAAATAAAATATATAACATCCATACCTCTATGGTAATGAGTCGAAGAAGTCTGGATGGCCAAAGTAAAAAATGGCTGATACTATGTCCAACTGTCGTCACCTCATCTGTAGGTAATGGTATCCGAGCTGATCTATCTATAATATCCTGTACAGTGACCCTCTGATTCTCTACCTCTAACTGTTGATGATGAACTGTATCTCCTATACAATATACCATCCCATATGCAACTATATGATGTTGAGGATCATCAACATACATCTCACAATAAGTAGGTAGCTGCGGCGGAGGAGGAGGATCAAAAATGGGGTCCACAGGCTGAGGTGGGGGAGTGGGAGCTACTGGGAGAGGTGGAGTGAGAGCTGCACCCTGAAATTGTCTTTGCAAGTCTGCAAACATAACCTGCACCGATGCTCTAATTTTGTCCTCCATTGTCGCATTAATATTATGGACTTCAGCCTCCAAGGATTCTATTTTTTTTATAAACTCCCTCAACGTTAGAAGTTGAGGAACGTGGCAACACTTTTCTTACCGATACACCTGCCGGATATCCTCTTACACGGCCAAGATGTTCGGGCTTTCCCAATGCCACAGATAAAATATCTTCCCTCCAGATGGTGTAAATGTCCCTTGTGAACTCTGCTCCTCAAGAGAGTCCTGTAATAATTAATTGAACATTTCTATAATGATTGGAAATATATGACGAAAATAGTAAACTTAAATTAATAAAATAGATATCTTAAAATCCTCCCAACTACGAGTCTCGATTCTTCCGAAAGATATTGTCCTTTTTTGCCCTTCCGAGCTCTTTTCCATTTCTCATGTCTAGATGGAGGGGATGGAGGGGCCACCTCTCCAGAGCTTGAAGACTCAGCTCTTAGTTGTTGAAATTTTTCTGCATCATTTGTTCTTCCAATAATGCATACCCTCCCCGAGATAAACTATGAGGGTATACATTTTTAGATTGGATCTCTTGATGAGCTTTCCTTGTTTGCTGTAAATTAAGAATAAGTAATCATTAACAAAACAATAATAAGATCATTTATATAATAAAGCTTATAAAAGTTTACATTGCCCTTACCAAAAATGATTCTTTTCTTCTACTTTCAAAAAATTGTCTCCATGTGTCTTCATATATAAAAGGATATATACGACATGGATTCTCACGACTCCTATGACCATAAATGAAATCAGATGAGAGGGTTGATTTGAAATCCCTCCATCTCCTAGAAGCCAACGATAAGCATTTCTTCCTGACTCCTCCAGTGTCAGGAATATCAAATGTCATCTGATAAAAAAGAGGTTAAAAATATTATATATACTAGAAAAATTTAAAGAACAGTCAAACAATAGCAAAAGATCTTACCAAAATGGTCTCCCACAGCTGAGAAATTATTGCCTTATCCACACTTATCCAATCATCATAGAGAATGCTTACTTTTCTCTTAGCCTGAGTTGCTACAAAAACCTTAAAATCTTTAGCATTTGGACCTCTAGGAAGATCATCATCATCAAACTCCACGACTATCCTCTCCTCCTTCGTACGGGCAAGTGATAATTTTGGTAAACGTGTGCAGCCACGCTTACCAACCTTTGAACTCTTTTTCGTAATAGGAGATTGTGAATGTTCCTCCCCAGATGTATGACCAATATGCTCATCTCCAAAATCATGTGGCTGATCAACTGATTGATCTGTCATTTTCCTTCAAATCAAAAAAACAAACATTAGTTCACAAATATACAAATTCAAATATTGTAATACTACTTAATCATAAATAGAAAATTGTACTAAATTACATAATAGTAAACATTGGTAATATGGTAAGCATGTTAAACAATGATAAACATGGTAAACACAGTCTGTTGTACCCCTCTATCTTGGATTTTAATGATCACAATCACTCTTATTATGTTCTAACTTGTTTTCAATTGTTTTTGTTGATAGGCAAACGGTTGCCAAGGAGTTGGCCCAAGAAAGCTGAAAAGTGGACTCACTGAGTCCACCGGTCAGCCGGTGTGAGCTCACCGGCCAGCCGGAGGACCCAGGCAGTAGGCTTGACCACTGCCTGGTGTCACCGGCCGGCCGATGCGCCCAGGACTTCTCCTCTTTACGGTTTTTACTGTTTTATCATTTCGGTTTGATACATGTTTTAATAAGTAAAAAATTTACAATATCTAACATTATATGAAAAAACTAAATGTAAACAAGAAACAAACATGTGTTACCTGTAATTTTAGGAATGTACAGTTGGATTGTTTTCCCAAATTCCTTCGTCGTGATGGTTCCTTATGGCACAAACCATGTCTTCAACATACTCATCATTATGTTCTGTTAATCTTTCCATGGAAGTCGGGATCTCACATAAATCAACATCTTCATCAAATTAATCCTCACCAACATATTGTTTTTCCCTTGTAAAACAACAGCCCACTGCATATCTGATTGATCTACTACATAGAAAATTTGTTTGGCATGTGTTGCCATTATAAAAGAATCAGCTGTGACTTCCAATCTATTCAGATTAAAAAGTGTCATTCCAAATTCATCGTGTCTGACACTGTTGTTACCGATAAACCATTTACAGTTAAAAACAGGAACTTTAATTTTAAAGTAATCAGCCTCCCATATGTCTTCAATCACTCCATAATATGCACTTGATGCCGAAATTGGGTTTCTGTCCTTAGCACTCGAAAAATGCATTGCTTCTGCAAACACCAATACACCACTATTCTGAACTTCACTTCTGTTGTCCTGAGCTTTCGTATGAAATGTATAGCCATTAATTTCATAAGCGGACCATGTTATCACATTTAAAGATGGACCACCCACTATCCATTTTAATGTCTCTGATACATCTGATCTACCAAGCAAGGTCTTTTTAAACCATGGAAAAAAAGTTTTGTTGTGCTCATTCAAAATCCACATTTCTTTCTTCTTTGGATGACATTGTTTCAACTCATTAATATGCAATGTGATATACGGTTGAACATCAGCTATGTTATTCAAGATGTATGATTCTAACTTCTTCATATGTTTAGCTGAAAATGATTTGACTTTCAAGCCACGAATCCCCTTTCCCTCATTATTAACCCGTTCATGGCGAGATGGTGGAAAACCTATGTGTTGCGCCGTTGCCAAGTAGCTCGTACAAAACTCTGCTACCTCCTCAGAAATATACTTTTCAATAATGGAGGCTTCAGGTCGATATGGATTTTTATCATATCCCTTTAATATTTTCATATACCTTTCAAAAGGATACATCCAACGAAGATATACAGG
The DNA here is from genome assembly GCA_963277665.1 of Viscum album. NCBI lineage: Eukaryota > Viridiplantae > Streptophyta > Magnoliopsida > Santalales > Viscaceae > Viscum > Viscum album. The sequence goes on from OY728148.1 coordinate 788,346,087, forward strand.
TCCACAAAGCTTTATTTCTCGAACCAGATGAATCATTAAATGCACCATCATATCAAAAAAAAGTTGGAGGAAAATACATTTCCAAATCACAAAGTATAAAAATTGCATCCTTTTACAAAAGGTTCAAAGCATTCACATCAATCGCCTTGTTACAAATTGAATTGAAAAAATAACACAACCTCATTATAGTCTTTCTGACACGGATGGGCAATATTCCACGCAGTGCAACTGGTAGAATTTGTTGCATCATGACGTGACAATCATGTGATTTCATACCTATCAACTTCAAGTCTTTCAATGAGACAAAATTTTTTACATTTGAAGAATAACCTTGAGGCACTTTGATATCGTGAAGACACTGACAGAAGCTACTTTTCTCCCTCTTCGATAATGTATGACAAGCCGGGGGAAGAAATGTTCGTCTTCCTTTAGGAGTGGGAGCTAACTCCAAACGTATTCCCATTGATAGTAGGTCTAACCTTGCATTCAACCCATCTTTTGTCTTTCCTTTAATATCTAGCAATGTTCCGATCAAAGAATCACAGATATTCTTCTCCACGTGCATGACATCAATATTATGTTTGACTTCATGATACCTCCAATATGGTAGCTCAAAAAATATTGACCTTTTCTTCCAAATATGTCTATCATTACCAGATTTCTGTGTCTTTCCCAATGTCACATCAAGGTTTTTCACCCTCTCAAAATACAAATCTGGGGATAATGGTTTTGGAGCAGTATCAAATTCTTGTGAGCCATTGAATGCCTTTTTTAGTCTTCTATAAGGGTGATCCATAGGCAAAAACTTTCGATGACCCATGTACACTGTTTTCCTCCCATGATGCAATTGACAATATGACGTCTGTTGTTCGCAAATTGGACATGCTTTATGCCCTTTAACACTGTATCCAGACAAATTTCCATATGCTGGGAAGTCATTTATAGTGAATAGAAGCACTGCATGCAGTTGAAAATATTCCATTTTATAAAAATCATACACCCTAATACCATCATCCCATAACAGTTTCAAATCATCAATCAGCGGTGACAAGTATACATCAATATCATTACCGGGTTGCTTTGGACCAGAGATCATGATACTCAACATGACATATTTGCCCTTCATACAAACTTCAGGAGAGAGGTTGTAAATTACCAATAAAACAGGCCATGAACTATGTGTGCTACTGAGGGTTCGGTATGGATTCATTCCATCTGTGCACAAGCCTAGTCTCAGATTTCTAATTTCATTTCCAAATGTAGGGTACTGGGCATCAATTTTCTTCCATTGTGGACAATCGGCTGGATGACGTATTTTTCCATCACATACCCGCTCATCAGCATGCCATCTTAACCTTTTTGCATCATGTGAATTAGCAAATAAACGTTTGAAACGAGGAATTATAGAAAGATACCAAAATACCTTTGAAGGGAGCTTTGTAATCTCTACATCAGCTTGTGATTTTTCGTTCACCTTATACCGTGATGTCCCACATTTAGGACACTCTTTCAGAAATTCATATTCCTTCCTATATATAATGCAGTCATTCGGACATGCATGTATTTTCCTGTATCCCAATCCCATCGGGCATAATATTTTTTTGGCCTTATAATGTGAATCTGGAAGATCGTTATCTTTTAGAAGAATGTCTTTCATCAATTGTAGCAGCTCTGTAAAACTTTTATCACTCCATCCATGTTTCGCCTTCAGGTTAATCAATCTTAACACCGCCGACAAAACCGTAAAATCTGTACAACCGGGATATAATGGTTTTTCGGCATCACCATATAGACGTGCAACTGTCGGTTCTATCTCAATTTGTTCTGGTACAATATCGTGAATCATTTCTTCAATTCCATCGGAGTTACCATCTTGATATTCATTATCATCAGTGACATTCTATCCAGTTTCGCCATGCCAAATCCAAGGGTTGTAACTCGGATTGAAACCATGACAAATCAGATGATCTTTTATCTCTCTACTTTTCAACTTCTTCATATTCAGACATTTCAGGCATGGACAGAAAAAAATGTCACTACTTGGAACATTTCGTTTAGAAAATTCCAAAAAGGCATCAACACCTTCCTCATATTCATTGCTCATTAGATGTGCCGTAATCCAACTTCGACTCATTATTACCTATAACAAATAGTAAAAATATATATATTTTTTAGATAAGACAAATATATGTTTATATGAAAAAAATCATAATTTGAATGTAAATAATTTTGAAATATAAAACAAATCGATGTGTAAACCCCCCTGGACACCCCCCCGACCCCTCTGGACAGCCCCCCACACCTCCTGGAAACAACCCCCCACCCCCGACCTGCTTGGACACCCCCCTGGACACCCCCCAACCCTCTGGACAGCCCCCCACCCCTCCTAAACAACACCCCACCCCCTACCCCCTTGGACACCCCCCTGGACACCCCCCAACACCCACCCACACCCTTGGACATCCCCCCCACACCCACCCACCCCCTTGTAAACCCCCCTGGACACCCCCGACCCCTCTGGACAGCCCCCCGCCCCTCCTGGACACCACCCCCACCCCCTACCCCCTTGGACACCCCCTGGACATCCCCCAACCCTCTGGACAGCCCCCCCACCCACGCGGACAACCCCAAATACCCTCTGGAGAGGCCTCCACCCACTTGGACAGCCCCCACACCCATCCAACCCCTTGGACACCCCCTTGGACACCCCACCGACCCCTCTGGACAGGCCGCTACCCCCTTGGACAGCCCCCCACACCCACCCATCCCCTTGGAAACCACCCTGGACACCCCCCGACCCCTCTGGACAGCCCCCGACCCCTCTAGAAAGCACCCCCACCCCTCCTGGACACAACCCCCCACCCCCGACCTGCTTGGACACCCCCTGGACCCCCCCAACCCTCTGGACAGCCCCCCCACCCCTCCTAAACACCACCCCCACCCCCTACCCCCTTGGACACCCCCCTGGACACCCCCCAACACCCACCCACACCCTTGGACAGCCCCCCACACCCACCCACCCCTTTGTAAACCCCCCGACCCCTCTAGACAGCCCCCCGCCCCTCCTGGACACCACCCCCCACCCCCTACCCCCTTGGACACCCCCTGGACATCCCCCAACCCTCTGGACAGCCCCCCCGCCCACCCGGACAACCCCAAATACCCTCTGGAGAGGCCGCCACCCACTTGGACAGCCCCCCACACCCATCCAACCCCTTGGACACCCCCCTGGACACCCCACCGACCCCTCTGGACAGGCCGCCACCCCCTTGGACAGCCCCCCACACCCACCCATCCCCTTGGACACCACCCTGGACAGCCCCGACCCCTCTGGACAGCCCTCGACCCCTCTAGAAAGCACCCCCACCCCTCCTGGACACAACCCCCCACCCCCGACCTGCTTGGACACCCCCCTGGACACCCCCCAACCCTCTGGACAGCCCCCCACCCCTCCTAAACACCACCCCCACCCCCTACCCCCTTGGACACCCTCCTGGACACCCCCCAACACCCACCCACACCCTTGGACAGCCCCCCACACCCACCCACCCCCTTGTAAACCCCCCTGGTCACCCCCCGACCCCTCTGGACAGCCCCCCGCCCCTCCTGGACACCACCCCCACCCCCTACCCCCTTGGACACCCCCTGGACATCCCCCAACCCTCTGGACAGCCCCCCCCCCACCCACCCGGACAACCCCAAATACCCTCTGGAGAGGCCGCCACCCACTTGGACAGCACCCCACACCCATCCAACCCCTTGGACACCCCCCCTGGACACCCCACCGACCCCTCTGGACAGGCCGCCACCCCCTTGGACAGCCCCCCACACCCACCCATCCCCTTGGACACCACCCTGGACACCCCCCGACCCCTCTGGACAGCCCCCGACCCCTCTAGAAAGCACCCCCACCCCTCCTGGACACAACCCCCCACCCCCGACCTGCTTGGACACCCCCCTGGACACCCCCAACCCTCTGGACAGCCCCCACCCCTCCTAAACACCACCCCCACCCCCTACCCCCTTGGACACCCCCCTGGACACCCCCCAACACCCACCCACACCCTTGGACAACCCCCCACACCCACCCACCCCCTTGTAAACCCCCCTGGACACCCCCCGACCCCTCTGGACAGCCCCCCACCCCTCCTGGACACAACCCCCCACCCCCGACCTGCTTGGACACCCCCCTGGACACCCCCCAACCCTTTGGACACCCCCCTGGACACCCCCCTGGACACGCCCCAACCCTCTCGGGGATTTATAGAAAACGATGAAAAATTAGTGAAATCATAAAATTAGTCAATATTGCAAGTCGAACAAATAGATCTAGGGATGATAAATAAGATTATGGTGCCAAAACGAGTTAAAAGGGTTCGCAATCGAAGAATCTTAGCTAGTTTCAACAAAAAAATCACAACACATATATATACTATCCGCAAAAAAAAACGAACGAGTGGGAGGATTACCTGAGTGCTGCGAGTTTAGATGATTGATCCGAGGAGATTAAATATGAGAAACGATGATCACAAAACGAATCTAAACCAACGAAATGGACGAGCCGATTCGGGTTTACGCGCGAGAGAGACGAGTCGCGACTGTCGAAGGTAAACTCGCGAATGACAATCCACGGGTCAGGGTAAATTTTTAAATGAGTTATCACGTTGGTTATTCAATAACCGACGTTATAATTGTTTTAAAAACATTTATAACGTCGGTTATTCAATAACCGACGTAAAACCCTTCCTCCGATTCTTTTTTTACGTCGGTTATTTTGACAACCGACGTTATAAAGGGCTCAAAATCCGCGTTTTTTTACGTCGGTTATTCCATAACCGACGTCAAAAACATCTGCGGATTCTTTTGTTACGTCGGTTATAAAATAACTGACGTAAAAAGGCCTTCAGAAACCGCGTTTTTTACGTCGGTTATAAAAATAACCGACGTAAAAAACGAATCCGCGCGATTTATAACGTCGGTTATAAAAATAACCGACGTTATAGGTGTACCGAACACAGGTTTTTACGTCGGTTATTAAATGACCGACGTAAAGAACCTCGTTTTACATATTATGACGTCGGTTTTATATAACCGACGTAAAAAATGGTGACGTAAAAAACGTTTTCTGCACTAGTGTAACATCACAAAGATAACACCACGAAGGTAGAAGTACCACACAGGTAACACCACAAATACAACACCATGAAGGTAGAAGTACCAAATAGGTAACACCACAAAGATATCATCATGAAGGTAAAAGTACCACACAAGTACACCATAAAGATATCACCATGAAGGTAAAAGTACCACACATGTATCACCACAAAGATATCACGAAAAAGGTAAAAGTAATACACATGTATCACTACGAAGACAACACCATGAAGTTAAAAGTAACACACATGTATCACCATTAAGATATCACCATTAATTTAATATTTCCACATAGGTATCACCATGAAGGTAAAAGACTCAGCTCATACTTGTTATACAAGTAAGGCATAGAAGTATGGATGATTAGTTGAGAAGCTAGATCATCTTATTCTGTCAAGAGGCATTGCTTATAACCAAATAAAGTCTAACCCACATAGGATCAGAAGGTACTAACCCCTAAAATGACCCCCACAAGATCAGACCCACCCAGAGTCTATAATTACTTCCCCCCGCGATGACCCACACAGGATCCGTATGCACTGGCCCACACAAGATCGCTAAGCATTAACCCACACGGGATCTGACCCACATAGGATTGGTATGCACTGACCCACACAGGATCGCTGAGCGTTGAATAACACAAAATCAATTACTAACCACTGCAATGACCCACATAGGATCCGTATGCACTGGCCCACACAAGATTGCTAGGCATTGACCCACACAAGATCTGACCCACATAGGATTGGTATGAACTGACCCACAAAGGATCGCTAAGCGTTGAATGATACAAAATCTAACCCACACAGGATTGGTACTGAATTAGTAGGATCGCTGGTACTATCCTCTGTATGATCTATCTCGGACCTCTACCTCACTTCCATCCACTAAATTCCCACTCATTGTGTGCTTGATTATGGGAGAACAATTCTTAATACATCGGTCATATTTCAACCACCATGAAGTTCCAGGAAGAATTTTTCAAAGGGACTGCCATGTTGTAAGGGTCCTAATGCGATAGACGGTTCCCTAATCAGACACCCGGTCTGTGAGTTATAAGCATTTTAGTTTCGAGGTCTTGGTTAGATTTAGATTGGATCCAACCTAGTTGTACTCTAACTTTAACCAAATATATCATTTATTATCTTAATATTACTGCCTCATCATATGGTTTCTGGCGCTGCAGATGGTTCGTCCAATGGATGCTCGGACTATTAGTTACACGCTATTCCATGAAACGGGTGTGATCACACCTGGGTCCAGCCCGACTCGGTCGGGCCCTACGGAATATGACAAAGGAACCCCTTCCCAAATGGTTTCCCAAGGGCACTGATGATGTGTCGAACGTACACCCAGTTTTTCAGTTAAGTGCCTCTCTTTATTTGGGGAATGTGGTGTCTGGGCCCAATCCGACTTGGTTAGGTCGGCCCGACGCAATGGGTCCCATGGTCCACCTGACCCAGCATGGGTCTGGCTAGCAAAGTGCTGGCCAGGTTCACTGGGTCTGGCCCACCAGGGTTGGCCTAGTTTTGTTCATGGACCAGGGATGCGATTGGCTCGGCCCGTCGGGTGGGGCTCGACCAACCCGCATTGGCCCACTAGGTCGCAGGTTCGGCCCGATCCGCTAGGCAGGTCTAGCCTAGTCCATGGGGTGGGTTCGGTCTACTGGGGGGGGGGGGGGGTCGGGCTTGATCTTCCAAATGGTGGACCGGTCTTCCCAGCTGACCCTGAATGTTGGGGGCCATTTCAGCCAGCCGGTGGGGCACTGCCCCACAATGTAAGGGTTGGCCGTTTCGGCCGACTAGGGGTCCGCCAACGCTATGCAACATGAGCTGCCCCATTCCCCACCTTCCAAGGCTTCCTCCAGTAGTGCGTAATAGCGCACCGATCTACCTGCACCCATGGTCAGCTGGTGCCAGCCGCCATTGTCCATCATAGAAATATGTCATGACCCCCTTCTCCAGTGGCGTGTGACTGTGCACCACCACTTTTTTCACAGTCGGTTGTTCCTGGGCCCTGTCTTCACTCGTCGTGGCTACAGCCGCAACCTTCTCCGCCGGCAGCATGCGATGGTGCACCACTATATCCTTTGTGGTCGGCCGTTGCTGGTTGTCGCTGTCACCCGTCATCATGGGTCTCGTTCAACCTGAAATTAAATCTCATGATGAACGCACCAATATTTTAACAAAAGGGAGGAGGGTCTAGGCCTTGTTCATTTGGCATGTGCCCTCTACATTAGCTTGATAGCAAGAGGGTGTAATCAGATTCAACAACTCTTGAAACTATAACCAAATGTAAACCAAACCTCAAGAACAAAGGAGAACACCCACGATTGAGGATGTGTCGGTATTCATCGCACCATTAACAATCGACCAATGATGTTGCTCAATCGTTATTCTTCAGTTCGGAGTTTGGGGTTGCCCGTCACCGCTCACCAGATCCAGTTGCATCCTCAAAGTGTTAGGCATTGCGGCACGTTACGAGATCTTCATTGCTTGGTGAAGTCGTGCCAATATCTCCCCCAAAGCTCTATATAAATAAGACAGTGTGAGGGTAAGTAACAATCTTTGAATTTATGGGGGTTAATTTAATAGTAACCTTCCCAAATTAAAACGATGTTGTTACTTTAGATTAGAAGGGTCAAGCCATTTAATGGATTGGCAAGTCACTGGTCCCACCATGGCCTCTTGTCTGTCAGACGAAAATAAAGAAATAAATTAAATAACAATGTTATTTTGTTATTCTTTAAAAATTAAAAATATATATCTTTTTCCCCATACATACTACTGTAGAAGTAAAGCCTCCCATAAAAGAATCTCGATGCTATAGATTGAATGGTTCCCTCAAAATTTTAATCTGAGCACTGGTTCAAAAGTTAGAAAAATCTGTTCGCATGTTTACTGAATGTACCCAAAAAAAGTTCAAAAAATTATTAACAGTCACCCTCGACTCAAGCCGGTAGAGGTTAGGCTCCTTATAAGGAGAAAAGGCCCTCACGAGATCAATAGGTACTCTCATATTTTCAATCTGAGTTTCCATTTAGAATTTATTGATTTTACAATAAAATAATTTTCACTGAATTATTTTATTTATGGCCAAAAACTAACTCTCTCTGGTGGCTCACCCAGGCCAATGTTATTATCATCCTAAGGAAAGCATACCCTCAAGATTTCAACAATTATCTCAGATTTTCATTCAGAGTTACCATCTCAAAATAATTACATATAAATAAAAAAAATATGCAAATTCAAGGACATTAAATTCTCTCCGCCATACTCCTTAGTGTCCTAAAAAGCCAAAATAAGGGAAAACAAACAAACGAGGGTACTGATCATGAATCAGAGTCTCCCACTCCCATGTGCTCTATTGGAAGTTCTTGTGCCTCCACGAACTCACACTAGAGGGATCCACCATCCATAAAATACTCAATCCTGTTGATCCTCTATATCCACTGGGAACTCCAAAAAAGTCATCACATCATCCAATCCAACTCACCCCAGTCAACAGTGTATGACGAATTATGTTTGTATCTCCTTGACTATTACACATGGGAAATATTATGCACCTAGTTCATTTGTGGGGGAAGATTTAGCCAGTATGACACCTCTCCAACTCTATTGAAAATTTGGAATGACCTGATGATTCTCGTAGAAAGTTTTTCACCCTGGCGAAACCTTCGTAATCCTCATTGGGGTGAGACCCGTAGGAATACATGGTCTCCCTCCTCAGACTCCAAGGGTCTCTATCTCCTATCAGCATAAGACTTATGTCAGGTCTGTGTAATCTTCACTTGATGACAAGTGAGGAATCTTGATAAACTCTTCCACTGCTTCCTTAATTCTTGGAAACCATTACTGACACTGGAGGTCCTGGTACATTTCTACCTCTTCAGGATGTAGTTTTAAAGGGGATGTATGGAACTCCATCAACACATCCTTACGAAGCTTCGTTGGTACCATGGTGAATCTGATAAAGATAAATACATTCTCCCCACCTTCGGAAAATCTTTTAGGATACCATCCTAAGGATATTTGAGCACATCGGGCCTCATAGTCAACGTCCCTTGGTGTACCCTCCAAAATTTGATGACGAATTGGGGGAGTGACAGTCATATACTGGAGGTAAGGTTATCAATATCTATCCACAAAGTATATAAGTAACATGGTTAGCTGCTCGGTCACCTCACTAAGAAACTGCAAATCAGACCTCCTACTGAGTGTGTCTACCACTACATTCCCCTTCATAGGAGTGTAGACTATATCAAAGTCATAGTCCCAGAGGAACTTCATCCAATGTTGTTGTATTAGGTTTAGGTTATTCTTTAAAAATATATACCAGATACTCTTGTGATTAGAGTATAATGTAAAACGTTCTCCCATCCAATAATGTCACCACATCTTCAAGGAGAAGACCACTACTGCTAACTCCAGGTCCTGGAAGGCGTAGTTCTTCTCATGTTGCTTTAGTTATCATAAACCATAAGCTATCACTAATCACTATTACATCAGGAAACATCAAAGTATAGTACCTAATGCGCCTTAGTAGACTATATACCCAATGCCCTCCTCTGGTAGCCTCAATATGGGGGCACTCTTCAGTCCTTGTCTCAGCTCCTAAAAGCTCCGCTGACACTTCTACGTCTACAAGGAAAGTCTCCCCCTTCTTCGTCAAAGCTGAAAAGGGAGGCACTACCCTGGGGATGTCAGGTTCAACTCTCCAGCAGTACTCATCCATAGAAGATTCCCATCTCCCTTCAGGGAGGTAATCTTGGAAACAGATCTTGAAAATATGTCCCCACACTCTACCACTCATGTTGGGAATTAAAAACTCAAACCTCCTGCTACCACGAGGGTAAGGCTAGTTGACTTAAGAGTGATCAACTGCACCCTCCAATGCATGATTTTATCCTCTACTACTTGGGTTTTCTATTTTGATGACCAAGGAAAACCCCATTCTAACAATGTAGATAAACCACAACCTTTTTTCCTAATACTGTCTATCTTAGATTGAACTGTGGATGTCCATTCTATACCCAAACTATCTTCGTAAGGCCTTGATGCTTCCACAAAGTGTTTCCAGCTGAAACTCTCTCCTCAAGGGTCAGATCACACAGTTAGCAAGAGTGTGATTATCGAGTATATTCCCAAATGTATCTTTATAAGTAAGGGTCATGTATTTGGTTTAATCAGAAACTCAAGGACTTGACTAAGATTCATGGTAAGACAGAATGATTAGTACCTATTTCTATTAATACAACAACGAGTAGTACACATAGACCATACCTTGAATCATTCCTGGATATCTTGGGTTACACTCTTTGACCACATGCAGCTACACCCTTCCCCTGTCCTCCAACTCCGTAAGCCTAGTGGGAACCACGTTGGGGTGGTGTTTGTAACATATCGAAATGTATACCACCTCATGCTACTCTCCAAGCTCCACTTCCACTTCTGCAGCCCTATAGATTCATCTATCCCTATCACTAACACTTCTGATATGTTTTACAGGCTGAAGTCTTTGAGACTTCTGTCAGTGTCCTTCTTTCCCTCTACTAACATTCACTAGCTATATCTTCTCAGCCATAAAACAATCTACCACAAAAGTTATCTGAAGCTCCCTAATATAAGTAGGAATTTATAGAGGAATAGTGTTAGCTTGGATGTCTCTAAATACACCTTTCTCAGAGGTCTCATCCCTGAAGAACTGACCGTACGATATTCATCGAGTACCTGGGAAGGTCGGTGTGCCTTGATGAATACTTAAAAACCGATATTTCATCCTACTGAAGCTGTATATGCTCTAGGGAACACTCAACCTTTAGCTTTTTATGGAAAGAGACCCCCTTCACTGAGGAAATTTCTCAAGATTGTCCACAAAAAAGTCACCTCTTCACAAGATCAGGGGTAATCTAAACCCTGTCATCGTCCTGCTGAGCCACATAGAGGGTTCTCTACCAGGACCTCCATCTGATTGAATGATGGCCTGGCTAGATGGAAACTCATCCACCTCCTCAAGCCAGTCTTTACCCACCTATGAGGCATGCTCGCCTCAAAACCTGAGGGGTATCTGTTGCTGAAACACCTTTAAGGCATTAAGCCTACATGTGTCCTCTAATGGTACTGCCAGTTGTAACTACTATCCTTTGGGAAGTGATTTAGCATGTACACCACTCGAAGGTTCTAATTCCGTAAGAGGGCCCAGCACCGAGGCCTTGTCGCTCAGTGGGCCGTCATTGTGTACTCTCTCGGGAATCATAACTAGATATATATGTGGTGACATCCTGATAAATAACAGGTGCGCCAAGGTCATTATGTTATACCTGGTGAGATAACTCCAAAGAAACCTAGGAAAAAAATTTCCAAAACAGACGTAATCAATGTTTTCATGTATCGAGTCAAAAATCTGAATTCAGGGTCTTGGTGTATGGATACGTCGGCCACCACACTAACACTGGACCCCACTAACTAAAAACCACACTCAATACACATAACACTATTGCTCCATTGAAAATATCTAAGTCATAGTTCTTCAGTATAACTAACACCTCGGATACCACTTTGTGAATACCCATCCCCTAGGGCCCATGCCATGGCTACCCGAAACCCACCTTCTATAGACCAGGAGCTGGTGACTACCACCAGAAAGGCATATCCCAAAAATGGGAAGGAATTTCCTTGAAACCTATACAAACACACAATCCAAGTGTACAACAAGAAGCAACCAAAAAGTAAACTAATGTAGTAAAATGTATAATGAAAGGAAAAGGTACTGGAATACAATCCCAAATGGAAAGTAAAAGTACAACTAGAAAGAGAAAAAAAGCTCCAAGATCATCTACCGAGGATCCTACCTGAAGGTTAGGAACAGCTCATGATCAGTAGTCTTGCATCACATCACGTCAAATGGTCCACCTATGAGCATCTTCTAGTCCGGGCTACCTTATCTTCGATCAATGTTGTATGATTTCTGCACAAGATAAAACAAGGTGTGGGCGTAGCCCATTCAAGGGTGAGTATAACGATACTCAGTAGAGACCCTAAGACACCCATAGGTCTCCCAGTGTTCCACAAAAGAAAAACCACAAATCAAGACCTCCATTTAAAAACATGAAGCGATAGACATCATCTGTACTTAGTGATATTCCCATAAATATAACTAAGTTATCAAGATTTACTCATCCCACACATGAGGGGAGAATACCATAACAGTAACACCACGAAGGTAGATGTACCATGCATGTAACACCATGAAGACAACACCGTGATGGTATACATACCACATAGGTAACCCTGCGAAGATATCACCACAAAGGTAAAATTACCACACATGTATCATCATGAGGATATCACCACGAAGGTAAAAGTACCACACATGTATCACCACGAAGACATCACCACGATGGTAAAAGTACCACCCATGTATCACCATGAAGACAACACCATGAAGGTAAAAGTGCCACATAGGTATCACCAAGAAGATATCACCATGATGGTAAAATTACCACAAAGGTATCACCCCGAAGGTAAAATACTCAACTCACACCAGTTATATAAGTATGGTACAGAAGTGCATACAATTTTTCGAGAAGCTAGATCATCTTATTATGTCAAGAGGAACTACCTCTAACCATACAGAGTCTGAACCACACAATATCGATAGGTACTAACCCATGAAATTATCCACACATGATCTGACCCACCTAGAGTCGATACGTACAAACCCATGCAATGACCCACATAGGATCTATCCCACACAGGATCGATATGCACTGACCCACACAGGATCGTTGAGCGCGAACCCACACAAGATCTGAACCACACAAAATTAGTATGCGCTGACCCACATAGGATCATTGAGTGAAGAAACACACAAGGTATTACCCACACATGCAGTGCTGACCTACATAGTATTGCTCAGTACTAACCTCGTCATGATCTTTCTCCAACCTTCACCCCATTGCCAGCCATAGGATTCCCACTCATAGTGCACTTGATTCTTGGAGATAAAATCCTTAATCCATAAATTGTATTTCTAACACCATGAATTTCCACGAAGAAGTATTTTAAATGACTTTCAGGTTGTAATGGTTCCAATGAAATAGACGTTGTTTCAATCAGACGATCGGTCTGTGAGTTATAAGTGTTTTAAATCTGAGGGCCCTATTGGATTCAGATTTGATCCAACACGTTCATACTTCAAATTTACCCAAATGTCTTGTGTAGTATCACAGAAGAATATACACATCCTAAGGGTTTTAGTTCTATAGATGGTTTGTCAAATGAACGCCTGGTCTGTTAGTAACACCCCTTTCCGTGAAACAAGGGTGATCAAACCTCAGTCTGGCCCAGCTCGGTTGGGCCCGTCGAAATATTCCAAAGGGATCGATTCCCAAAAGGGATCCCAATGCCACTGAAAAAATGTCGAATAGACACCTGGTTTGTCAGTTACATGCATTTCTTTATTTGGGGATAGGTTGGGTTTGGGCCAGGTCTAACTCGGTCAGGCCGACCCAATGCAACGGGTCCCGGGGTCCACCCAACCCCGCTTGGGTCTGCAAAAATATTGGTCAGCCTGGTTCACTGGGTCTTGCCCATCGGGGTTAGCCTGGTTCAGTTCATTGGCCCGAGCGTTCATTGGCCTGACCCGTCGGGTGGGGCTCTACCCACCTGCGTTGGCCCACTGGGTCGCGGGTTCAGCCTGGTCCGCTAGACGGGTCCAGCCTACTAGGCCGTGGGTTTGGGTTGGCCCACTGAGTGGGTCCAGTATGCTTAGTGGGTATAACCCAATCCTCCATAAGGTGGAGAGATCTTCCCAATTGGCCCTGCAAGTGCGAGGCTGTTTCGACAAGCCGGTGGGGTGATGCCCCATCATGTAACGGTCGACCGTTTCAACCGACCGAGGGTCATCTTACCAAGTGTGTCATGAGTTGCACCATTGTACACCTACCGCTTCATCGAGCTATGGCCTCCTCCAGGGGTCCGCGACAGTGCACCGCTTTGCCTCTACCCATTTTCAGCTGGTGCCGACCACCATTGTCTGCCGCAGTAATATGTCGTAGCCCACTTCTCCCGCGGTGCGCCATAGGGTGCCACCGCTTCCTTCACGGTTGGCCATTTCTGGCCGTTTTCTTCACTCCCCGTGACTACCACCGTATTCTTCTCCACCACAAGAACGCGATTGTGGGCCTCTATCTCCACTACGGCCGACCATTGCAGATCGTCGCCATCACCCACTATCCAGGGACTCATTCAACCTGAAGGTAATGCTCGCGAAGAATGCACCAAAATTCTAACAAAATGGAAGAGGGTGTGTATAAGGACCCAACCTTAAACATTACATAATATTTAATTAAATGAATAATTCACATTGACGATCTATTCAGGTTTATAGTTTTAGATAATTAGGAAATAACTATTACATCTTAAAAGATTACAAAGTAGACACTTCTACACAGTTTCCATTTTTTTCATAAAATAAGGACTGTTATAATAAAGAGTCATGTCTAGTTCCATGTTTTAGATAGAATGACTTTTCCTTAATCCCATCCTTAACCCTATTCATCTTTAAGTCCTGTAAAATCATTTCAAAACTTAGGATGGGCATAAAAATCTCAGTAAGGGTTATAAAACAAAGAAAGAAAACATTTTTTCATAAATACATAAAAATCATAAACTCTTTTACTTACCTAATGAAAACATAAGATTTTTGAATAACAAATAGAAATCATAAATCAAAAAGGTAACTTCTGGCATCCATAACATACTTACAACGTAGCTATCACAACTACATAGGGAGTTACTTTGGAATACCCAACATAGAATATCCCTTAATCTCTTAGGAGATACATTCACATTTACCTCCATCACATTATCCAATGCATTGGAGAGCTCTATCGGGTTCACCCACCCTAGGTTTATCACAGAACCAACCATATACATAAAGAATACCCATGAACCATAACATGATCATAACACATAACATAAGAATAAATGAAAGATAGCATTTCTACATTGCAATAACAAAATATCATTTCATGATATTGAAATAATAAATCCTTCATCAAAATCATTTTGAATACCATAATACGTAAAAAAACGTATATGGTATTTATCTTTTCTTTTAAAAACATTATGGCTTGTTAAGGAAGCCAAAGATAAAATAATACTCACGATGGCAGAAAAGTCATTGTCACCGCCAACATAAAAAAAAAATTCTTTTTGTCTTTTAGTAAAATGATTTGTATAAAAATATTCCCTTTCAATGAAATGAAAAGTCAAAGGAGTTTATACACTATATAAAATAAAGTTGTGTATAAAACTAAATATGCCTCAATGAAAGGAGATTGAGATGAAGTCCCTTACAAAGATCATTTTGTAAATAAAATAGACTGCTTATATGTATTACCTATAAGCTCACATAAAGAAAGTATAAATATATGATAAGATATAAAAATTCATTTCTGATATAATCCAATAACGACATAAATAAGAAAGATAAGTTCAACCCAAAGAATGGGATTTGGGTTAAGATGTTCCCTTACCTCGTATCTGAATTGACCCATTCGTTCTTTAATCTCCTGAATAATAAACAAAAGTTAATTTCTACTTACTTAAGAACCTTTTTCATGTTTATTATTCCTTTTATATCACTTATTACCATGTTATAAACATTATTTAATCTTTTAAGTTAATAATGTTTGCTTTGTCGATATTTGGTAATAGAGTCACAAATGAACACCATATAATTACTTGTTGTTCACATGGTAAAAAGTTCATTATATCCAAACTGATATTCACGATTTAGATATCATATATATAATATATATCTAGTATATAATTTTTTTATAATAGTACATAACATTTGGAGTTAAGAAATGAAATACACCGGTCATGGAGACGGTAAGTCGTACATACGCATAAACACTACTTCCATTTCTATTTTGTACTTTAGTAGAATTTAAAACATAATAATTCATTAGTATATTATAATTACAGTATAATATCATACATAATATCATTAACTATATCCATTATACGTCCAACATAAGGCATTAACGAGTCATATCACTTTGAGGGGATCGAAGTCCGTACTTCCTCTAAGGAGATTATCATATTTACCCACTATGGAAACCATAAATGAGTTATATAAATAAAAAAATAAGAAGCATAAATAAAACATAAATATATATCATATATAAATACATTTCCATCATAATGGCCACAGTGAGAGGTGGAAGGAGATAGTTGAACAATCATCGTTTCGTGAGTCATTTCTTTGTCATCTATAGAAACAATATGTTTTTCACCCATTAGATAAAGGTGTGTGTAAGTGTTGTTTGAATACTTATTATAACAACATCCTAGTATATTGAGGATACTGGTTTGGTTTTAAAAATAAGTAATAAAAATATTTCAGGGGTTGGAGGTGTAAAATAAAAAAAAATTAAGAGAAACCTTTACCTTTAATTTGGGTAACTCCCTTTGGTTTGAACCAAAAGTATTTGTTGAAGTGCCTTCTTCCTAAGGTAAGGCTTATAGGAGGAGTAGAGGGATGTAGGGAGCTTAATTGTAAAGAGGTTGGACAATACAAAAGGCTTGAGAGGTGTGAGGAATTGGTTATAAGTGGTCTCATTTTATAAGGGAGAGGAGGGGCTCTTTAGGAAATTGTGAAAACATTATTTTATTATAAACATATATTCAGTTTAAAAAGGTCCAAAACACATTAAAGTCTACGATAAGATGATTAATATTCAAAATAAAATAATCCAAAAGCAATTGGTTAGAAATTTTATTTTATTTTAGTCTTTATAATTTTATTTATTTAAAACATTTCTTGATGAGGTAAATAATGCATCACTATTGTGTCAAAAATAATTTAATTTATAAAATGTATAAAAATTATTAAAAAATACCATGATGTAGGAAATATTTTTATCCTTCCAATGGATATTTATATTTGAAGATATGTATTATATAACACCATATACAAATTATTTTACCAAAATATATTTGTTTATTCCCTTTTTTCCATTACTTTAAATTAATTAATCTAAACTTTCAATATCACTTCCATGTGGCTCCATGGGGTCCAAAAATCGTCCCAAGGATGAAATTGGTCAGTCAGGACTCATAAAATAAGGTTAAGACAAGTGTTAAGGTAATTTTTAATAATTATAATATTCTTTTTATCTTGAATTACCCTATTTACCTTTGACCATGGTAAATAAAAGTCAAAGTTACTATTCCCCAAAAATTATTTTCATATTATTAAACCACATTTTAATTCTTTATATTTACCGTGTCTCTAGGATTTTTGAAATTCAACTCATAGAAGTGGTAAAATTTCATTTAAATTAAAAAGTCAGTTTTTTAACTACTACTAAGTGATTTCACTATTCATAAAAAATTGGTGTTTTTCAAAAAAATACCCAAAACACCACCTAAGATATATTTGAAAATACGAATTAAAAAATGATGTCTATTTTTCCAAATTAAAAACATAGAATTTTCATTAATTAATTTAATGTTAATTCCCATAGTAAAAACAAATAGCGTGTTTTTATGAAACAATAACTATCACAAGATTGACACTTGTTTATGTCCAATTTCAAAGTAAAATTAATTCCAATGACCAAAATTTGGTTAAATGGTAAAAATATATTCTAGTTATACTCTAAAACCAATTAAAATGATAATGTATCAATATAAATAAAATATATTAAAAGGTAGTTTGGAATTAAAATACAACATGTTTCACTTTTCATTAAAAATTCCATTTTATCAAAAAAATACCAAAATTTCTTACAAAGTAAATTTTGATTTTCCAATTCTAAAGAATAATTTTATTCGGTCAAATAAAACATATAAAAGTGACCAAAAGTATATTTAAAGAGGGTTTTCCATTAAAAGGCGGTAAATCAACATTTTAATGTAAATTATGCTTAAAATTAGATTCATTCACATCTTAAGCACCTAAATATAATTGGATAAATGTAAATACATTTAACAAAAATGAATAATCATATTGTTTTTAGTTTTGTTTATTCCAGTCAATACAACAGACATGATTTAACTACCATTTAAAATATTTATATTATATTATTACTGGGCAACGTAAGATCTCAAAGAAACCCATTGTTGTGTATCCGGTACTCTATCGAACATACCAACCACTTGAAAGTAAAATTAATATTTAATTCACAAATATTAATAAATATGGAAATCTTATATTCATTATTTACCTAAGATGTTACATCCTTCCCCCCTTTAGGAAATTGCATCCTCCAAATTTTTATGCACTTATAAAAATAAGTGGGGGTATTTATCCCTCATAAAATTTTCAGATTCCCACATTGCCTCTTCAAATATATGGTTTTCCACAAAACCTTTACATGGTGGATTACCTTATTCTGCAACACTTTCTCTCTACAGTGAAGAATATGGATTATTTATTCTTGATATAAGAGATTCCCTTCCAACTGACCTATCTTTGATACCAACTATAAGGACCAGGCCTTAAACGTTACATAATATTGAATTAAATGAATAATTCACATTGATGATATTTTCAGGATTAGAGTCTTTAGAGAATTAGGACATAACTATTACATATCAAATGATTACAATGTAGAAACTTATACACAATTTCCTATTTTTCATAAAATAAAAACTCTTAAAAAACAGTGATGTCTACTTCCATGTTTTAGACCACATGAATTTTCCTTAATCCCATCATTGACCTTATTCATCTTTAAGTCCTATGAAAACATTTCAAAACGTGGGATGAGCATAAAAAGCTCTGTAAGGGTAATAAAACAGTTAAAGAAAACATTTTTTCATAAATATATACAAAACATACACTCTTTGACTTACCTCATGAAAACATAAGATTTATGAATAACACATAGAAATAATAAATTATAAAGGTAACTTGTGGCATCCATAACAAACTTACAATGTAGTTATCACAGCTATATATGGAGTTACTTTGGAATACCCATTACGGTATATTCGCTTAATCTCTTAGGAGAAAAATTCATGTTTACCTTTATCACATTACCCAATGCATTGGAGATCTATCTTGGGATCACCCTCCCTAGGTTTATCATGGAACCACTAGTATACATAAATAATTCCCAAGAACAATAACATGAACATAACACATAACATAAGCATAAAGGAAAGATAACATTTCCACATTGAAATAACAAAATATCATTTCATGATATTGAAATAATAAATTCATTATCAAAATCATTTTAAATATCGAAATATGTAAAAGGAGTATATGGTATTTATTTTTCCTTTTAAAAACATTACGACTTGTTAAGGAAGCCAAAGATCAAATAATACTCACGGCAGTGAAAAGGTCGTTGTCACTGCTTACATAAAAAAATATTCATTTTTATCATTTAGTAAAATTCTTCATATATAAATATTCCCTTATAATGAAATGAGTATTTAAAGGTGGTTATACACCGTATAAAATACAGTTGTGTATAAAACTAAATATGCCTCAGAGAAAGGAGATTGAGACGAAGTCCCTTACAAAGACCATTTTGTAAATAAAATAGATCGCTTATGTGTATTCACTATTTGCTCACACAAAGAAAGTATAAATATATGATAAGATATAAAAATCCATTTCTCACATAATCATAGAACGTCATAATTAATAACAATAAGTTCAACCCAAAGAATGGGAATTGGGTTAACAAGTTCCCTTACCTCATGTCCGACTTGACCCGTTCATTCTTTAATCTCCTGAATAATATACTAAAGTTAATTTCTACTTTATTAAGAACATTTTTAATGTTTTTTTACTTTTATATCACTTAATACCATGTTATAAAAATTATGTAATCATTTATGTTAATACTGGTCGTTTTGTTAATATTTTGTAATAGAGTCACAAATGAACACCATATACTTACAAGTTGTTAAAATGGTCAAAAGTTAATTATATCAAGAATTATATTCATGATTTAGATATCATATATATCATATATATTTAGTATATACATGTATTTATAATAATAAGTAACATTTGGAGGCAAGAAATGAAATGCACTGGTCATGGAGACGGTAAGCCGTACGTACGCATGAACGCTACTTCCATTTCTATTTAGTAGTTTAATGGAATTAAAAAGATAATGATTCATTGGTATATTATAATTCCATTATAATATCATACATAATATCATTAACTTTATTATTTAAATTTCCAACGTAAGGCATTAACGAGTTATATCACTTTGAGGGAGCGGTAGTCTGGACATCCTCTAATGAAATTATCATATTTACCCACTATTGAAACCATAAAAGAAGATATATAAATGAAAAAATACAGAATAATAAAGAAAAAACAAATATATATCATATATTAATAAAATTTTATCATAATGGCCACTATGAGAGGTAGTAGGGGATGATTGAATAATCATCATTTTGTGAGGTGTTTGTCTGTCATCCACAGAAACAATATGTTATTCACCCATTAGATGGAGGTGTGTGTAAGTATAGTTCAAATAATTATAATAACAAAATCCTTGTACATTGAGTATACTGTTTGTGTTTTAAAATACAGGAATAAAAATAGTTTAGGGGTTGGAGAAGTAAAATAATAGAAAAGAAGTTAAGAGAAACAGTTACCTTTAATTAGGGTAACACTCTTTTGTTTGAACCAAAAGGGTTTGTTGAAGTGACTTCTGCATAAGGTAAGGCTTCTAGGATGAGGAGAGAGATGTAGGGAGTTAATTTGGAAGCTATTGGTCGATCCAAAAGTCTTGAGAGGTGTGAGGAAATGGTTAGAAGTGTTCTTCTTTTGTAAGGGACAGGAGGGGCTATTTAGGAAAGTGTGAAAACATTATTTTATTATAAAATTATCTTCGGTTTCAAAAGGTCCAAAACATATTAAAGTGGAAGATAAGATGACTAATATTCAAAATAAAATCATCCAATAAGAATTGGATAGACATTGAATATTATTTTAGTCTTTATAATCTTATTTATTTAAAAAATTTATTAATGAGGAAAATACTGCATCACTATTGTGTCATAAATAGTTTAATTTATTCGATGTCTAAAAATTATAAAAATACCATGATGTAGGAAATTATTTTATCTTTCCAATGGATTTTAATAGTCGAAAATATGACTTATATAACACCATATAAAATTAATTTACCAAAAAATATTTGTTTATGTCATGTTTTCCATTACATTAAATTAATTAATCTAAAGTGTCAATATCACTTCCAAGTGGCTTCATAGGGTCCCAAAATCGACCCAAGGATACCCTTGGTCAGGAATGACTCATAAAATAAGGTTATAACAAGTGTTAATGTAATTTTGAATAATTATAATATTCTTTTTACCTTAAATTACCATATTTACCTTTAACCACAGTAAATAAAAGTCAAAAGTTACTATTCACAAAAATTATTTTCATCTGATTTACCCACATTTTACTTCTTGATATTAAACGTGTCTCTCGGATTTTTAAAATTCAACCCACATAAGCGGTAAAATTTCATTTAAATGATAATGGCAGTTTTTTTAACTACTACTAAGTGGTTTTACTATTCATCAAAAATGGATGTTTTTCAGAAAAATATCAAAAACTCAGCCTAAGCTTTATTTGATATTCCGAATTCAAAAATTATGTCTATTTTAACAAATTCAAAACATAGATGTTTCATTAATTAATTTAAAATTAATTCCCATTGTTAAAACAAATAGTGTGTTTTACGAAACAATAACTATTAAAAGATTGACACTTGTTTATGTCCAATTTCAAAGTTAAATTAATTTCAATGACCAAAATTGGATTAAATGGTAAAAATATATTCTAATTATACTTTAAAATAAATTAAAAAGATAATCTATCCATATAAAAAAATAATATTAAAATGTAGTTTTGAATTAAAATACAACATGTTTCACTTTTCATTAAAAATTTCATTTTATCAGACTAATACCAAAATTTCATCCAAAGTAAATTTTGATGTTCTAGTTATAAAAAGAATTTTATTTTTTCAAATAGAACATATAAAAGTGACCAAACTTATATTTAAAGAGGGTTTTCCATTAAAAGGTGGTAAATCGACCTTTTAATGTAAATTATGCTTAAAATTAGATTCATTCACATTTTAAGCATATAAGTTTTATTGGATAAATTTAAATACATTTAACAAACATGTATAATAATATTGTAGTTAATTTTGATCATTCACGCCAATTAAAAGGCTAAGAGTTAACTACTATTTAAAATATTAATATTGTATCATTAGTGTGCAATGACAGATTTCAAAGATACCCATTGTTGCGTATCGAGTACGCTATCGAACATAAAAACCCCATTAATGTAAAATTAATATTTAATTAACAAATATTAATAAGTATGAAAATATATTATTCTTCATTTACCATGTAGGTTACATCCTTCCCTACTTTTGGAAATAGTTTCCTCACAATTTTTATTCACTTATCAAAATAATTGGGGGTATTTATCCATCATAGAATTTTCAGATTCCCACATTTCCTATTCAACCATATTTTTTTTCTACAAAACCATTACCTAGTGAATTACATTATTCCACAACACTTGCTCTCTATGGTCATGAATTTAGACTGGTTGTTCTTCATAAGAGATATTCTCTTCCAACTGAAATACCTATGATACAAACTATAAGGACCTGGCCTTAAACATTACATAATATTTAATTAAATGAATAATTCACGTTGAGAATCTTTTTAGGTTTAGAGTTTTAGAGAATTAGGACATAACCATTACATCTCAAAATATTACAAAGTAGACACTTCTACACAGTTTCCATTTTTTTCATAGAATAAAAACTCTTAAAAAAATTCTCATGTCTAGTTCCATGTTTTAGATAACATGACTTTTCCTTGATCCCATCCTTGAACCTATTCATCTTTAAGTCCTATGAAAACATTTCACAAAATGGGATGATCATAAAAAGATAAGTGAGAGTTTTAAAACAATGAAAAAAAACATTTTTCATAAATAAAAATATCATAAACTCTTTTACTTACCTCATTAAAACATATGATTTATGAATAACTTATAGAAATCATAAATCATAAAGGTAACATGTGGCATCCATAACATACTTACAATGTAGATATCACAGCTACATAAGAAGTTACTTTGGAATACCCATCATAGTATATTCCCTAAATATCTTAGGAGAAACATTCACATTTACCTTCATCACTTTACCCAATGCATTGGAGAGCTATCTAAGTCTCACCTGCCCTAAGTTTCTCACAGAACCACCCATATACATAAATAATTCCCAGGAACCATAATATGATCATAACACATAACATAAGCACAAAATAAAGATAACATTTCAACATTGCAATATCATAATATCATTTCATGATATAGAAATAATAAATCCATTATCAAAATCATTTTTAATACCAAAATATGGAAAAAAAGTATATGGTGTTTATTTTTCCTTTTAAAAACATTACAGCTTGTTAAGTAAGCCAAAGATAAAATAATACTCGCGGCGGCAGAAAGGTCATTATTACCTCTTATATAAAAAAACATTTCTTTTTTTTCATTTAATATAATGCTTCATATAAAAGTATTCTCTTTGAATGAAATGAAAGGTAAATTGGGTTTATACACTGTATAAAATAAAGTCTTGTATATAACTAAATATGCCTCAATAAAAGGAGATTGAGACGAAGTCCCTTACAAATATCATTATGAAAATAAAATAGTTAACTTATGTGTATTCACTATAAGCTCACATAAAAAGTATAAATACATGATAGGATATAAAATGTCTATTCTCACATAGTCAATGATGGACATAAATAAGAAAGAAAAGTTCAACTCGACGAATGGTAATTGGGTTAAAAAGTTCCCTTACCTCATGACCGACTTGACCCGTTTGTTATTTAATCTCCAGAATAATAAAATAATTTTAATTTATACTTGATTAAGAGCCTTTTTCCAGTTTTTATTCCTTTTATATCACTTATTACCATGTTATAAAAATTATGTAATCATTTAAGTTTATAATGTTCATTTTGTCGATATTCGGTAAATGAGTCACAAATGAACACCATATAGTTAAAAGTTGATCACATGGTCAAAGGATCATTATATCCAGAATGATATTCATGATTAAGATATTGTATATATCATATATATACATTATATACATGTATTTATAAAAGTACATAACATTTGATGGTAAGAAATGAAATGCACCGGTCATGGAGACGGTATGTCGTATGTACGCATGAACGCTACTTCCATTTCTATTTATTATTTAATGGAATTTAAAACATAATAATTAATAGGTATATTATAATTCCATTATAATATCATTTATAATATCATTAACCCTATCCTTTATACGTCTAACATAAGGCATTAACAAGTCATATCACTTTGAGGGGGCGGTAGTCTGCACTTCCTCAAATGAGATTATCGTCTTTACCAAATATAGAAACCATAAAGGAGTTATATAAATGAAAAAATATAGAAGCATAAAGAAAACATAAATATATATCATATATAGATACAGTGTCATCATAATGGTCACCATGAGAGGTGGTAGGAGAAAATTTAACAATCATCGTTTCGTGAGGCGTTTGTTTGTCATCCACAGAAACAAAATGTTTTTCACCCATTAGATGTAGGTGTGTGTAAGTGTAGTTCAAATAATTCTCATAAAAACCTCTTAGTATATTTAGGATACTATTTTTGTTTTAAAATTAAAGTAATAAAAATATTTTAGGGGTAGGAGAATTACAATAAAAGAAAAGAAGTTAAAAGAAACCGTTAATTTTAATTTTCGTAACTCCCTTTGGATTGAACCAAAAGGTTTTTGTGAAGTTCCTTTTGTCTAAGTTAAGGATTATAAGAGGAGGATAGGAATGTATAGAACTTAATTGGGCAGAGGATGGATGATTCAAATGGCATGAGAGGTTTGAGGAATCGCTTAGAAGTGGCCTCCTTTTATAAGGGAAAGGAGGGACACTTTAGGAAAGTGTAAAAAAATTATTTTATTATAAACATATATTCGGTTTCAAAAGGTCCAAGACACATTAAAGTCAAAAATAAGATGACTCGTATTCAAAATAAAATCATCTAATAAGAATTTTATAGGGTTTGGATATTATTTTTGTCTCTATAATCTTATTTATATAAATCATTTATTAATGATGTAAAAACTGCATTCCTATTTTATAAAAAATAATTTAATATATTAGATGTATAAAAATTATAAAAAAACTACCATGATGTTGGAAATCTTTTTATATTTAAAATAGATATTTATAGTCGAAAATATGACTTATATAACGCCATATAAAAATTAATTTACCAAAAAATATTTTTTTTATGCCAGTTTTTCCATTACTTTAAATTAATTAATCTAATGTGTCAATATCACGTCCAAGTGGCTCCATGGGGTCCTAAAATCGACCCAAGTATGACCTTGGTCAGCCATTACTTATCAAATATGGTTATGATAAGTGTTAAGGTAATTTGGAATAATTATTATATTCTTTCTACCTTGAATTACCCTATTACCTTTAACCACGGTAAAAAAAGTCAAAAGATAATATTCTCCCAAAATTATTTTCATTTTATTGAATCAAATTTTACTTCATGATATTAACAGTGTCTCTCAGATTTTTGAAATTCAACTCACAGAAGTGGTTAACTTTCATTTAAATTAAAAGTGAGTTTTTTTAACTACTACTAAGTGGTTTCACTATTTATCAAAAATTGAACTTTTTTAGAAAAATATCAAAACCTCAGCCTAAGATATATTTGAAATTATGAATACAAAAATGATGCCTATTTTACCATATAAAAAACATAGAAGTTTCATTAATTAATTTAAAATTAATTCCCATTTTTAAAAAAAATAACGTGTTTTTACGAAATAATAACTATCAAAATATTGACACTTGTTTATGTCCAATTTCAATGTGAAATTAATTCCAATGAAAAAAATTGGATTAAATGGTAAAAATATACTCTAATTATACTTAAAACCAATAAAAAAGATAATATATCTATATAAATAAATTATTTTAAAAGTTAGTTTTGAATAAAAAAAACAACATCTTTCACTTTTCATAAAATATAGCATTATATCAGACTAATACCAAAATTTCATCCAAAGTAAATTATGATGTCCCAATTATAAAAAAGAATTTTATTTGGTCAAATAGAACATATAAAAGTGACTAAAACTATATTTAAAGAGGGTTCTCCATGAAAAGGCGGTATATCGACCTTTTAATCTAAATTATGATTAAAATTAGATTCATTCACATTTTAAGACTCTAACTTTTATTGGATAAATGTAAATATATTTAACAAACATGTATAATCATATTGCTGTTAGTTTGGTTCATTCCCGCCAATACAATGGCTAGTAGTTAACTACTATTTAAAATAATTATATTATATTAGTACTCTACAATGTACGATTTCAAAGAAACCCATTGTTGTGTATCGGGTATGCTATCGAACATAGCAACCCCTTTAAAGTAAAATTAATAATTAATTAACAAATATTAATAAATATAAAAATATCTTATTCATCATTTACCTAGAATGTAACATCCTTCCCCCTTTTGGAAATTACATCCTCCCAATTTTAATTCACTTATCAAAAGAAGTGGGGGTATTTATACCTCATAGCATTTTCAGATTCCCATGTTGCCTCTTCAACCATATGGTTTTTCCACAAAAACTTTACCCATTGAATTACCTTATTACAAAACACTTTCTCTCTATGGTCAAGAATCTGGACTGGTTTTTCATCATAAGAGATATTCTCTTCCAACTGAACTACCTCTGATACCTACTATAAGGACCCAACTATAAACATTACGTAATATTGAATTAAATGAATGATTCACAGTGAGGATCTTTTCAGGAATAGAGTTATAGAAAATTAGGTCATAACTATTAAATCTCAAAAGATTACAAAGTAGATACTTCTACACAGTATCTGTTTTTTCATAAAATAAAAACTCTTAAAAACAAGAGTCATGTCCAGTTCCATGTTTTAGACAGCATGAATTTTCCTTGATCCCATCCTTGACCCTATTCATATTTAAGTCCTGTGAAAACATTTCAAAACATGGGATGAGCATACAAATATCAGTAAGTTTTACAAAACAAATAAAGAAAACATTTTTTCATAAATACATACCAAACATAAACTCTATTACTTATCTCATGAGAACATAAGATTTATGAATAACATATAGAAATCATAAATCATAAAGGTAACTTGTGGCATCAATAACATACTTACAATGTAGTTATCACAACTATATTGGGGGTTACTTTGGAATACCCATCAGAGTATATTACTAAATCTCTCAGGATAAACTTTCACTTTTACCTCCGTCACATTACCCAATGCATTGGAGAGATATCTCGGGCTCACCCACCCTAGGTTTATCATGGAACCACCCATATACATAAATAATTTCCACAAACTATAACATGATCATAACACATAACATAAGAATAATGTAGAGATAACATTTCCAGATTGTAATAACAAAATCTCATTTCATGATATTAAAATAATAAATACATTATCAAAATCATTTTCAATACGAAAATACGTAAAAAAAATTATATGATATTTATTTTCCTTTTTAAAACATTACAGATTGTTAAATAATCCAAAGATCAAATAATACTCGTGGCAACAGAATGGTCGTTGTCACCGCATACATAAAAAACATTTCTTTTTTTTGTTTAGTACAATTATTCTTATAAAAATATTCCCTTTTAATGAAATGAAATGTCAAAGGGGTTTATACACTATATAAAATAAAGTCATTTATAAAACTAAATATGCCTCAATGAAAGGAGATTGAGACGAAGTCCCTTAAAAAGATAATTTTGTAAATAAAATTGATCTCTAATGTGTATACTCTATAAGCATTAATAAAGAAAGTATAAATACATGATAAGATATAAAAAATCATTTCTCGCAAAATCAAAGAATGATATAAATTTGAAAGATAAGTTCAACCCAATGAATATGAATTTGGTTAAGAAGTTCCCTTACCTTGTGTCCGACATGACTCGTTCATTCTATAACCTCATGAATAAAAAACTAATGTTAATTTATACTTTCTTAAGAACCTTTTTCAAGTTTATTATTCCTTTTATATCACTTATTACCATGTTATAAACATTATGTAATCATTTAATTTAATAATGTTTCTTTTGTTGATATATGCTAATAAAGTCACAAATGAACACCATATAGTTACAAGTTGTTCACATGGTCAAATTTTCATTATATTTATAATGATATTCATTATTTAGATATCACATATATCATATATATCCATTATATACATGTATTAATAATAGTACATAAAATTTGGAGGTAAGAAATGAAATGCACCCATCATGGTGACGGTAAGCCATACGTACGCATGAACGCTACTTCCATTTATATTTCATACATTAATGGAATTTAAAAAATAATGATTCATAGGTATATTATAATTCCAGTATAATATCATACATAATATCATTAACTCAATCTTTTATACGTCCAACATAAGGCATTAACGAGTCATATCACATTGAGGGGGCAGTAGTCCGTAGTTCCTCTAATGAGATTATCATATTTACCCACTATGGAAAACATAAAAGAGTACTATAAATGAAAAAATACATAATCATAAATAAAAAATAAATATATATCATATATAAATACAATTACATCATAATGTCCACCTTGAGAGGCGGTAGGAGATAATTGAACAATCATTGTTTCGTGAGGCGTTTGTTTGTCATACATAGAAACAGTATGTTCTTCACCCATTAGATGTAGGTGTGTGTAAGTGTAGTTATAATACTTATCATAAAAACATCCTATTATATTTAGGATACTAGTGTTTTTTTAAAATAAAATAATAAAAGGAGTTTAGGGGTTGGAGATGTAAAATAAAATAAAAGAAGTTAAGAGAAACTGTTACCTTTAATTTGGATAACTCCCTTTGGATTGAACTAAAAGGGTTTGTTGAAGTACCTTCTTCTTGTGTTAAGGCTTATAAGAGTAGGAGAAGGATTTAAGGAGCTTAATATGGTAGACTTTTGATGAGCCAAAAGGCCTGATAGGTTTGAGGAATTGGTTAGAAGTGGTGTCCTTTTATAAGGGAGAGGAGTGGCTCTTTAGGAAAGTGTGAAAATATTATTTTATTATAAACATATATTCGGTTTAAAAAGGTCTAAAACACATTAAATTCTAATATACTATGACTAATTTTCAAAATAAAATCATACTATAGGAATTGGATAGGCATTGGATATTATTTTAGTCTTTATAATCTTATTTATTTAAATCATTTATTAATGAGGTAAATACTGCATCACTATTGTGTCATAAATAATTTAATTTATTCAATGTCTAACAATTATAAAACAAATACCATGATGTAGGAAATAATCTTAGCTTTCCAATGTATATTTATAGTTGAAAATATGACTTATATAACACCATATAATAATTAATTTAGCAAAAGATATTTATTTATGTCATTTTTGCAATTACATTAAATTAATTAATCTAAAGTATCAATATCACATTCAAGTGGCTCCATGGGGTCCCAAAATAGACCCAATGATGCCCTTGGTTTGTCATAACTTATAAAATTTGGTTATGATAATTGTTATGATAATTTGGAATAATTATAATATTCTTTTTACCTTCAATTACCATATTTACCTTTAACCATGGTAAATAAAAGTCAAAAATTACTATTAATAAAAAATTATTTTCATCTTATTGAACCAAATTTATTTATTGATATTAATAGTGTCTCTTGGATTTTTCAAATTCAGCTCACAGAAGTGGTAACATTTCATTTAAATGAAAAAGGTGGTTTTTTTAACTACTACTAAGTGGTTTCACTATTCATCAAAAATTGATGTTTTAAAAAAAATACAAAAAACATAGCCTAAGATATATTTTATATTCCGAATTAAAAAATTATTTCTATTTCACCAAATTAAAAACATAGAATTTTCATTAATTAATTTAAAATTAATTTTTTTTTGTTCAAACAAATAGCGTGTTTTTACGAAGCAATAACTATCAAAAGATTGACACTTGTTTATACCCAATTTCAAAGTAAAATTAATTCCAATGAACAACATTGGATTAAATGGTAAAAATATATTCTAATTATACTTTAAAACCAATTAAAAAGATTATATATCCATATAAATAAATTATATTAAAAGGTATTTTTGAATTAAAATACAACATGTTTCACTTTTCATTAAAAATTTCATTTTATCAAAAAAATTCCAAAATTTCATCCAAAGTAAATTTTTATGATCCGATTCTAAATAATAATTTTATTTGGTCCAATATGACATATAAAAGTGACCAAAATTATATTTAATGAGGGTTCTCCATTAAAAGATGGTAAATCAACCATTTAATGTATATTATGTTTAAAATTAGATTCATTCACATTTTAAGCCTCTAACTTTTATTGGATAAATGTAAATACATTTAACAAACATGTATAATCATATTGAAGTTAGTTTTTTTCATTCCCGCCAATACGATGGCTAGGAGTTAACTACCATTTAAAATAATAATATTATATTATTAGTGTGCAACGTAAGATTTCAAAGAAACTCGTTGTTGCGTATCAGGTAAGTTATCAAACATAGAAACCCATTTAAAGTAAAATTAATATTTAATTCTAAAATGTTAATAAATATGAAAATCTCTTATTCTTCATTTAACTGGGATGTTAAATCCTTCCCCCCATTTGGAAGTTGTGTCCTCGTAATTTTTATTCACTTATCAAAATACGTGGGGGTATTTATCCCTCATAGTATTTTCAAATTCCAACATTGCATCTTCAACAATATGGTTTTCCACAAAACCTTTACCGGGTTAATTACCTTATTCCACAACACTTGCTCTCTACGGTCAAGAATCTGGACTATTTTTTTATCATAAGAGTGATTCTCTTCCAACTGAACTACCTCTGATACCAACTATAAGGAACCGTCCTAAAACATTACATAATATAGAATTAAAGGAATAATTCACATTGAGGATCTTTTCAGGTTTAGAGTTTTAGCGAATTAGGACATATCTATTACATCTCAAAAGATTACAAAGTAGACACTTCTACAAAGTTTCCATTTCATTCCTAAAATAATGACTCTAAAAAAGATTCATGTCTAGTTCCATGTTTTAGACAGCATGACTTTTCATTGTTCCCATCCTTGATCTGATTCATCTTTAGCCATGTGAAAACATTTCAAAACTAGGGATGAGCATAAAAAGAAAAGTGAGTGTTATAAAAAAAATAAAGAAAACATTTGTTCATAAATACATACAGAACATAAACTCTTTTACTTGCCTCATGAAAACATAAGATTTATGAATAACACATAGAAATCATAAATCATATAGGTTAATTATGGCATCCATAACATACATACAATTTAGCTATCACTACTACATAGGGAGTTACTTTGGAATAACCATTATAGTATATTCTCTAAATCTCATAGGATAAAAATCCATGCTTACCTCTATCACGTTACCCAATACATGGGAGAGCTATCTCGGGCTCACCCGCCCTAGGTTGGTCACGAAACCACCCGTATACATAAATAATGCCCAAGAACCATAACATGATCATAACAAAAAACATAAGCATAAAGGAAAGATAATATTTCCACATTGAAATAAAAAAATATCATTTCATTATATTGAAATAATAAATCCATCACAAAAATCATTTTGAATACCAAAATATGTAAAAAGAGTATATGATATTTATTTTTCCTATTAAATACATTACAACATGTTAAGGAAGCCGAAGATCAAATAATACTCACGGCGGCATAAAGGTTGTTGTCACCACTTACATAAAAAAATATTCCTTTTTTCATTTAGTAAAGTGCTTCATATAAAAATATTCCCATTGAATGAAATGAAAATGAAAAGGGGTTTATACACCGTATAAAATAAAGTCTTGTATATAACTAAATATTCCTCAATGAAAGGATATTGAGATGAAGTCCCTTACAAAGATAATTTTTTAAATAAAATAGATCGCTTATGTGTATTCACTATAAGCTAACATAACAAAAGTATAAATACATGAAAAGATATAAAAATTAATTTCTCACATAATCAAATAAAGACATAAATAATAAAGATAAGTTCAACCCAAAGAATGGGAATTGGGTTAAGAAGTTCCCTTACCTCGTGTCCGAATTGACCCGTTCGTTCATTAATATTCATAATAATAAACTAAAGTTAATTTCTACTTGATTAAGATCCTTTTTCCAGTTTATTATTCCTTTTATATCACTTATTACCATGTTATAAAAATTATGTAATCATTTAAGTTAATAATGTTCGTTTTGTCGATATTTGGTAACAGAGTCACAAATGAACACCATATAGTTAAAAGTTCCTCACATGGTCAAAATTAAACTATATCCAAAATTATATTCATGATTTAGAAATCATATATATCATATATATCCAGTATATACATTTATTTATAATAGTATATAATATTTGGAGGTAATAAATGAAATGGACCGGTCATGGAGACGGTAAGTCGTACGTACGCATTAATGCTAATTCCATTTCTATTTTTAAAATTAATGTAATTTAAAACATAATGATTCATAGGTATTTTATAATTTTAGTACAATATAATACATAATATCATTAACTCTATCCTTTATATATTCAACATACGACATTAACTAGTCATATCACTTTGAGGGGGCGGTAGTCCACACTTTTTCTAATGAGATTATCGTATTTAACCACTACAAAAACCATAAAAGAGTTATATAAATGGAAAAATACATAATAATAAATAAAACATAAATATATATAATATTTAAATACAGTTCCATCATCATGGACACCATTAGAGGTAGTAGGAGATAATTGAACAATCATTGTTTCGTGGGGCGTTTGTTTGCCATCCACGAAAATAGTATATTCTTCACCCATTAGATAGAGGTGTGTGTAAGTATAGTTTGAATACTTTTCATAAAAAATCTTAGTATATTGAGGATACTATTTTTCTTTTAATATAATGTAATAAAATGAGTTTAGGGGTTGGAGAAGTAAATAAAAATAAAAGAAGTTAACAGAAACCGTTAACATTAATTTGGGTAACTCTCTTTGGTTTGAACCAAAAGGGTTTATTGAAATGACTTCTACATATGGTATGGCTTCTAGGAGGAGGAAAGAAATTTAGGGAGCTTAATTGGGCCGAGTTTGGGTGAGCCAAAAGGCTTGATAGGTGTGAGTAATTGGTTAGAAGTGGTAACTTTTTATAAGGGAGAGGAGGGGATCTTTAGGAAAGTGTGAAAAAATTTTTTTATTATAAACTTATCTTCATTATTAAATTGTCCAAAAAAATTAAAGTAAAATATAAGATGATTTATATTCAAAATAAAATCATCAAATAGAAATTGGACAGGCTTTGGATATTATTTTAGTCTTTATAATCTTAGTTATTTAAATATTTTATTAATGAGGTAAATATTGCATCACAATTGTGTCATAAATAATTTAATTTATTCGATGTCTAAAAATTAAAAAAAAATACCATGATGTTGAAAATATTTTTATATTTCCTATGGATATTTATAATTTAAAATTTAAATTATATAACACTATATAAAAATTAAATTATTAAAAGATATTTGTTTTTATTATTTTTTCCATTACTTTAAATTAATTAATATAAAGTATCAATATCACTTCAAAGTGGCTCCATGGGGTCCCAAAATCGACCCAAGGATTCCCTTGGTCATCCATGAATCATAAAATAAGGTTTGTACAAGTGTTAAGGTAATTTTGAATAATTATAATATTCTTTTTACCTTGAATTTTCATATTTACCTTTAACCACGGTAAATAAAAGTCAAAAGTTACGATTCACCAAAAATTATTTTCATCAAATTGAACCACATTTTACTTATTGATATTAACCATGTCTCTCGAATTTTTGAAATTCAACTCCCAGAAGTGGTAAAATTTTATTTAACTGAAGAAATCAGTTTTTTAAACTACTACTAAGTGGTTTCAATATTCATCAAAAAATAAACTTTTTAAGAAAAATACCAAAAACACAACCTAAGCTATATTTGATATTCAGAATTCAAAAATGATGTCTATTTTACGAAATTTAAAACACATAAATTAATTTAAAATTAATTTCCATTGTTAAAACAAATAGTGTGTTTTTACGGAACAATAACTATCAAATGATTGACACTTGTTTATGTCCAATTTCAAAGTGAAATTAATTCCAACAACCAAAATTGGATTAAATTGTAAAAATATATACTAATTAACTTTAAAACCAAATAAAATATTGATATATCCATATAAATAAATTATATTAAAAGGTAGTTTTGAATTAAAATACAACATGTTTCACTTTTCATTAAAAATTGCATTTTATCAGAAAAATACCAAAATTTCATCCAATGTAAATTTTGATGTTCCAATTCTAAAGAATAATTTTATTTAGTCAAATGGAACATATATAAGTGACCAAAACTATATTTAAATAGGGTTCTCCAATAAATGGCGGTAAATTGACCTTTTAATGTAAATTATGCTTAAAATTAGATTCATTCACATTTTATGCCTCTAACTTTTGTTGGATAAATGTAAATACATTTAACAAAAATTTAAAATCATATTGTAGTAAGTTCTGTTCATTCTTTCTTATACAACAGCTAGGAATTAACAACCATTTAAATTAATAATATTATATTATTAGTGTTCAACGTAAGATTTGAAGGAAACATATTGTTGCATATCTGGTACGCTATCGAACATAGAAACCAGTATGAAGTCAAATTAATATTTAATTCACAAATATTAATAAATATGATAATCAATTATTCTTCATTTACCTCGAATGTTACAGTATGGGCCTTGATCATTTCTCCTGCACCCTCTGAGTTTGCTTGATAGCAAGAGGGTGGAATAAAATTAAAAAACTCTTGAAATTGTAACCAAAAGTAAACCCTCCCTCAAGAATGAATGGGAACGCCCACGATTAAAGAAGTGTCGGTATTCATCACCCTCGCAAAAAGCCACCAACAATGTTGCTCAATCACCATTCTTCTGTTTGGGGTTCAGTGCCGCTCGTCACCACATTCCAGAACTGGTCCCATCCTCAAAATATTGGGTGTTGCAGCACTTTACCATAGCATTGTCTCTTGGTGAAGTCATTCCAATATCTCCCCCATGCTCCATATAAATAGGTGGGGGTGTAGGGTAGGTAACAAACGTGGAATTTATGGAGGTTCATTTAATAGGAACCTTTTTAAATTCAAATGACGTTATTACTTATGATTTGAAGGTTCAAGCAATTTAATGGATTGAAACATCTCTTGTCCCACCACTACCACTTTTCCATTGGAGGAAAAGGAAGAATGAAATAAAATAACAAAGTTATATTATTATTCTTTTAAAAAGTCCAAAAATATAACTTTTTCTCCAGATATACTATGGTTAAAGTAAGGCCTCCCTTAATCGAATCGGACTTTTTAGATTCAATGGTGCACTCCAATTTTTAATCTATGCACCGTTCAAAAATTAGAAAATGTCACCAGCTGGTTTACTAGACATAACAGAAAAAAGATAAAACAATTAATAACATTCACCCTCGACTCATGCCTGTTAAGGTTAGGTCCCCCAAGGAGAACACGCCCTCACAAGCTCAACGGTACTCTCCAATTTCTGTTCTGAGTTACTTTTTAGAAATTATGGATTTTATAATAAAATAATTTTCAATTAATTATTTTATTTATGGAAAAAAAACTATCTTTCACTGGTGGCCTGTTCTGGCCAATGTTAGTATCAGGATAAGGAAAGCATACCCTCATGAGTTCATTGGTGTTCTCAGATTTTCAATTCGAGTTTCCATTCGTGAGTTATAAAAATTTCAAATATAAAATAATTATAATTAATTATTTTATTTACGTTTATTCCATATTCAGGTTTTCCCACTGGAGGCCTACGTCGACTAAACTTATGTCGTGCCTAGGGTAAACCCACCATCCTGAATGCAATAGTACCCTGAGATTTCTGATATAGGAACCCATTTAATATTTATTCCACTTTTTCTGGAAAAACACTCATGCACACTATTTTTAAACATATAATTTTTCGACGGATCATTCCGAGCACTTCGGGGCTTGGAATTACGCACTGTCAGATTTCATAGTCTCGAAATAATTTCATATAAATAAAAACAATTACATGGAAATTTTGGGACATTATAGATTCAAATGTCCAAAATTGTCTTAAATGATAAAAAACATATTTAATTATAATTTAAAAAAATAAAAGTATAATATAATTATATAAATAAATCAGCAGAAAAGGTTGTTTTGAATTAAAATTCAGTATTTTCAGTATTCATTAAAATATGAATTTTCTCAAAAAAATATTAAAAATTCATTAAACATAAACTTCTATGTCCCACTTCCATATAAGAAGTTTATTTTTTAAAATATAACATATAAAATTAATAAAAACTATATTTAAAATTTTTTGTCCATCAAAAGTTAGTAAAACTACCTTTTAATGATATTAGTGTATTTTATGCTTAAAATTTTATTTATTCCCATTTTAAGCCTCTAAATGATATTAAATGAATGTAAAAATATTTAATAAACATGGGTATAAATAATACAGTTAGTTTTATTTATTCCCTCCAATATAATGGATATGAATCAACTACCATTTAAAATAATTATATTATTAATATATTGTTTTCCAATATAATTTAGTCTTGTGTGAAACATACGATTTTAGAGAAACCCATTATTGTGTGTCAGGTAATCTATCAGAAAAATAATCTAATATTTAGTCAACATAATATCTAATTAATAAATATTAATTGATATGAAAATTTATTATTTAATAATTACCTAGAATGTTACATATTTCCCCCATTTTTGGAAATTGCATCCAAAAAATTTAATTCACTTATCAAATAAGTGGAGGTATTTCTCCCTCATAGAATTCTTAGATTACCATGATGCCTCTTCAACCATATGGGTTTTTCCACAAATCCATTTCCTGAAAAATCACCTTATTCTGCAACACTAGATTTCTATGGTCAATAATCTAGATAGGTCATTCCTCATAAGAAAGATTCTCTTCCAACTAGACTACTTGTGGGCTCAAAACATGATATGGATCCAACATATACATTATTAACATTTAATAAAAAAACTATACCTATGATTAACTCAGCAGTAAAGAAACTTCGTAGGAAACTGATTAAACATTATACAAGATTTAATAAGACTAATGAACCAAAGACTCAGCTTCCCCTTCTTACCAAAATGCATCACACTTTTCTATGAAAAAACTTTGAGAAATATAGGATCACCTACCTCAAAAAATAGACCCTTACTCCAGTTATCCCAATAACTTTTCTTTCTACCCTCAGTAGTCCTCAGGTTTTTCTAAATAAATAGATCTTTTTCTTCCATTTATTCTATCAATTCTTACCCCATCAATTTTTTTTTCACCTAATTCATTCCAAATAGTTGTAATTCAAAACTACTTTCCGTATAATCCCTCAGATGGTGTCATTATTATTCTAGAATGAAAATTATTATTATAAGAAAAATAATGCAAAGAAATATGTTTATTCCAACATCCTAGGTAATCATTTTAACAAACACATATCATATCCTCCAAGGTCAGAATTTTTTTTCTTTCTTCCCATTTGAGTTAGGATGAATAGTTGTACTCAAATTTTATTCAACACCAAATGACTTCTGAAGGATTTTTTAAAAGTTATAATTAAACTTGGGATCATGATTAGATATAATAGAGATAAGAACTCCATTTAACCCGACTGTCTCTCAAAGATACAACTGATAAAGATGATCTAGAGATAGTATATCTCGAATAGAACAAAATGGGTAGATTTAGTCAATATATCAATAATAACTAAAATTTCATTTTCTCATTAATAAGTGTTTTGTAATAACACTATGAACTCTATGGATATATTTTATGATTTCCACTCAGGTGCTTGAAAATTATAATGAATCCCATTCTATAACTACTTATCTTATTGAAAAATAAATCACTTTAAAGTAAATTTAGTGATATCTCTTTTAATTCCACCACACTAGTTATACTCTCGAATATATTTGTACATCTTAGTACTTACATGATAAACTAAAAATAGAGAATTATATGCTTTACAAGACAAATATTTATTCAACTGTGAGTCGTAAGGTACAAATTATCTCTTCCTAAACCTTAAAACACAATCTTAATCAATCATAAA
Organism: Viscum album; assembly: GCA_963277665.1. Lineage (NCBI taxonomy): Eukaryota > Viridiplantae > Streptophyta > Magnoliopsida > Santalales > Viscaceae > Viscum > Viscum album. The sequence continues at coordinate 788,384,639 of OY728148.1, forward strand.
TTCTGGTAACTTACCCTTCTAAACTGATACTATTTTTTTTCAATTTAATTTCATCCACCTGTGCTTTGTTAATTCTATCTGATAGAGATTATTATACTAAAACTTGAAATAAAAAAGATGATTTTGTTGCACCAAAAACGTTCTTTCCAAATTTCATCAAATCATTAATCAATTATTCATGTTCTAAATGTAACATGGTTAATGTATAATTACTTTTCCCACCTAATGCATCGACCACTTTGTTGCTTTGACATGTTGTTAATGAATTTTGAAATCATAATCCTTAATTAGTTCCAACCATCTTCTCTATCTCATTTTAAATTATTTCTGAGTATATATTTCACATTTTACTCCATATAGATTATGCCTCCAAATTCTTAAATAAAAAATAAATGTAGATAATTCTAGATAATATATAAGATAATTTAACTCTTGAGTTATCAACTAACATGAAGCATAAAAAAAATTCCTAATCATTATTCATTAGGGAAAAAAATTCCATTCAATGAAGAATAACTATAGATAAAAAATTCACCATTTACAGAAGGTAGTACCAATACTGATGAATTCACCAATATTCTTTTCAATTCTTAAAAACAATCGTCCCATTATTTTATTCAGATGAACATAACACCATTTCAAGTTAACATAGTCAGTGGGTTAGATAACCATGAAAGAATTTATACAAAACATTGGTAATATACTTCTAAACCAAGAACACTATGAATATATGCTACATTTTTTGGTCTTTTCCACTCTTTAACAACATTCATATTATCAGGATCAATAGTTATTCCATCTTAAAAAAACTATGTGACCAGGGAATGAAATTGTTTTTAACCAAAACTCACACTTTCTTAACTTACCATATAGTTTATTTTCACATAAGGTTTGAAATACAACCCTTAAATAAATTTTATGCTCCTCTTTACTTTTAGAATATACCATTTTTTCATCAAAAAAGTACCAAAAACATAACCAAGAACTCAAGGAATATTCTATTCTTAAGATCCATGAATACAGAAGGCGCATTAATTAATGCAAAATTAATAACTAAAAATTAATAAATTCCATATCTAATAAGAAATGTGGTCTTCTAAATGTATGTTTTCATTACTTTCAACTGATTGTACCCCAACATAAATGCCATATTTAGTAAGAAATGTGGTCTTCTAAATGTATGTTTCCATTACTTTCAACTAATGCTACCCCAACCTCACATGGACCATTAGAAAAAATTGTGCTCCCTATAGATTATAAAAAATCATCGATATGTGGCTTGAGATACTTTTCCTTAAAAGTGATTTTATTCAAATCTCTATTATCAATTAAAATTCTCATTGAACCATCATTATTTTTTAACAAAATAGGCAATTTTTCCCCTTGGTGATATACTATGTTGACTAAAACCTTTATATAATAACCTCTACAATTTATTTTTTATCTCCAAAAGTTCAAATTGAGCTATTCTAGAAGGGGGTATTGAAACTGGCTTAGCATTAGGATATAAGTCAGTAGTAAATTTATATTCCCATTCGGGTATAATACAAGACAACCAATTAGAAAAAACATCAAGATACTCATTCACCAATAGCACATCAATAATCTGAATAGTTCCTTTATTTTCAACAATATGAGAAAGGTAACATTCATTTCAATTATTTAATAGTTTCTTATCTTCTTGATATGTTTTCAATTGTAAGGATCCATTATTGCACACAAACTAAAAGTATTTATGAAAAACAACCTCTTTAGATATACAGTCAATAATAGAATGGTAAACAGAAGTCTAATATATAACTAAAATAACATTACACTCTACTAGAGGAAAAATAAGAAGGTTTTTAGGTAATCTATCACCATATATAAGGTTATGAATATTCTTAAAATTTTATTTTTCCTCAACGTTCCCCCATGTGCTTTTAACATAATTTATTGGTTCATTTCATGAGGTGGAAATTTCAATTTACCAGAAAATTTCTTATAATTGAAATAATGTGTACACCCAAAATCAAACAACATATTGGAATAATCTGAATAAACAAAAAATGTACCTGATACCACATCATTTGATGGATCAACATCTACAAACATAGTTGGAAAGGATTTAAACACACTTTCTACTTATAATCTAGATACTTCCCATCATTCGAATTATTCATAAAACATTCATTTTCCTAATGAACAATCTCATTGATCTTAAACAATATTACTGATTATAAATCAGATATTTTTAAACCACTATCATTATATTTTTCAATGATATTACTAGCCTTATGTCCCATTTTACAACATTGGATGAAATTACAAGAATTCAAAAGGCTTTCTCCAGTGTGATTTTTACCATAATTTTCACAAACTCTAAGAATAATTTTCTTACCATAAAACGTTATTGATGAATTATCCACATTCTACTACTACCTTGACTTCTTGTTATGTTATTTTTCAAAGAACATGTGATCATCGATAAATTATAGTTCCACCTTCCCCACACATTGAAATACATTTTCATAACTTTTTATCACTCAAGAAGCCAATGTTGTTCGCTACATTGGCATTAATCTTGAGTAAAAATGATTGATTATACTATCATGATCTTGGATTTAACTTGGATTATACCTTCCAAGTATAGTGAATTTTTCTTTATAAGCAACCACAGAGTCATCATACTACCTCATTTCGTAGAATTATTTTTCCATCCAAAGTCAAACTATTTTAGTAAAATATTTTACCATAATCATGTTTTTTGAATTTATCTTAATCAAGAGCATCAATCTATTAATTGAACCTAATATTCTTAACCATAAGACACCATTGAATAGATTTACCTTCAAATGGTAAACTGAAAGACTAACCTTTAGATTATCAGAACACCCCACTGCATCACAAATATTTTCTAATTCATTAATCCACGCTTCAACTAATATAGGGTTATATGGTCCTCTAAATGATAGAGGATGTCACCTAATGAAATTATTGATAACTAATATGTTCATCTATGGTTAATCATGATAATATAATGTATGAATACCACCACCATTTATCGCCTATTTCAATAACACCATTAATGGAACAAACAATTCTGTTCCAATTTCGACCATCTAAGGTTGCTAATTTAGAAGGTTTTTTTCCTATAGATGGCTTCCCAACAAATATTACATATTTCCAATGTGGAAAACAAATCAAAAAAAATATTTTAGATGAATCAACATGATAATCATAAAATTAAATATCCTTTTAATTTGACAATAATCTAAAAAATCATTTAGGGATATTCTATTAAAAATATCATAATTATAATGTTATCTAAACTGAACCATGATACAAATTATAAGTCTCTAGGCTTAAACAATACATAATCTTGAGTTATGTAAATATTTTTTTTAGGATCATTTTATTTTTAATGTTTTATGGAATTTGGTCATTACTATTACATAATAACACATATACTATAAAGTAGATTATTCTACTTCAACAACCATTTTCTCACAAAATAAAACAATTTAAAATAAAAAATGAATTACTTTCTTGATAAAAATATTATTTATTTCTTCCTTTGTCTTACCCATAATTATACCCTTTGAATTTTTTTTAAAAACATTAGATGATCACAAAAATATCAATAAAGGATACAAAATAATGAACGAAAAATGTTAGCCCATGAACACTTATAAACCTAAGAAATCAGACATTTCACCGATAAAAAATAATCTATTTAAAATACCTTAAAAAATACTATGATTCATGAAAACTAAAAGAAATCATAAATCAGAAATATAACTTGTAGCATCAATGTTATACTTTCATTTTATCTTTCACAGCAACGTAGTGTGTAACCTTCATGGTTACTTTTAGAATACCCATTGTAGTGTATTCCCTAAATCTCTTAGGAAAGACCTAGATATTTAACTATGTCTCATTACCCAATTAATTGGAGATCTACTATGATCACACCTACCCTTAGTTTATCATAAAACCACCCATAAAAATAAAAAAGGCCCAGGAACCGTGACATAATCATAAAACATAAAAAAGGGAAAAAAAATTTCCACATAAAAATCCCAAAAAATAATTTCAACATATTAATAAAATATATTAATTATCAAAACAATTTATAATAAAAAAATATATGAAAATAAAATATATTATTTATTTTAATTTTAAAAATATTACAGTTTGTAGAGGAATCCAAATATTAAACAATGCTCACGGCGGTGGGGAATTCGTTGTCACCGTGTAAGTTAAATAAACAGTACTTTTGTCATTTAGTAAAACCCATTATAAAAAATGATAAATTTGAAAAATAATTTAATGAAATTAAAATAAAAAATGGTTTATTATACATCATATAAATTAATGTTGTGTATATTATATAATATGCCTCATTGAATGAAGATTGAGACTATATACCATACCTTGAGTTTAAATCATCACGTACAATCATTAATTACTAAATAATAAGCATAGGTTAATTTTTAGTTTCTTGAGAAAATTTTTAAATTTTATTATTCCTTTTATATCACTTATTTCTATGTTATAAAAATTACATAATTATTTAATTTAATATCATTTGTTTTGTCGATATTCGATATTTGAGTTAAAAATGAACTTGTTAAGATGTAAATTTTACCTAGGGTTATAAGTCCATCATATCCAAAATAATATTCATGAAATAATAATAACATATATACATCAATTTTACTTTTAAATAAAACAATTTTTTAATGATATGAAAAATGAGAAACATTATATTCATGGAGACGTTATGTCGTACGTACACAAGAGTTACGTTTTCCATTTTTCATTAATCACTATAGAAATAATGTATTTATTACATTATCTTAATATAATGATTATAATATTTTAAAAATCATAATAATCATATAAATATACTTATATATATCATAAAATTGATGAAGTGTGTCAAAATGATTCGCATCGCTTCAAGGAGGTGATAGTTCTCACATACGCCTGAAAAACACTATCATTTTTATGTGCTTGGAAAGTAAAAACCTAATTGAAATATTATTATTTTAAAATGGTAAATATTTCATAAATATCATATATAGAATTTTTCAACCATTATAACTAGTATTGATAGATGGTAATGGAAAATGAACTATATTTGTTGGCAAAGTTGATGTCTGTTGTACACATGGACAAAGATTCTCTTTCAAATATGATGATATTAGAGAAGAATTTAGGTGATATTATTAACATAATAACATATCAGTATATTTATTGTACTATAGTTATTGGTTCATCCTGGATGATGTATATTTAAAGGATGTTTAAGAAGAAATAAACTAGAAACACTTAAATAAATGATACCTCTTATTGGGTTGATGACCTTTGAAGAACACCTTAACAACTCTAAAGGGGTGTTATGACTAAACTAATCTCTCAAGAATCTATGGAGTGATTCTAGGATGTGTTTTTGGAAGATTTTATGTGATCCAAAAGATTTTTGAGGTTTGATTATTTGAGAAGAGTGTGTACTTTTTATAGGATATTGGAGGAGAACCCTTAGAAACTCTAAAAATATTAAATTAACATAAATTGTGTTTTTAGTTCAAATGACTCAATCATAAGTTATAAAGATGATTAGATTATGATAGTTTGAAATTATATGATCCAAAAAAATTACATGTATTGATTTTATTTTAAACCATATCTTTTGTGTTTACCCTTAATTATTCACTTTTACTTTTAATTATGGTAAGATCATTTTAAATATTGAGAGGATATAAATTTTACCTATATGTGGTAAATTTCCCATAATTGTACACAATATAAACTATTGGACCATTTCTAGGAATTTTTTAATTTTAAATGTTTTTTTGGATTTTTAATTAATTTAATAAATTTTTAGTTTTATAAAATACCAATTATGTCAATTAGAACACTATTCATTTTATTGGATTTAAATAAAATCCAAAAAGTGAAATACATTCGAACAAATAAATTGAAAATACTAATAAAATTTATATTCAGCAATAAATATTGTTTCTTTAATCAAATATTTGAAATTATATTTATTTTAATATTATTAATATCATTTATTTGATTCTTCCTTTAATAAATCTATTATTGTAACATCATTATGTTATTATTAAATTCAATTATATATTTCCTAAAAATTTTAAATAAATTATCATGATATAAGAAATATTCTTATATTTCTAATTACTATTTATAGTTGAAAATATCTCTTATATAACCCCAAATTAAAAATTTTATAGTAAGAAGAGATATGTTGATGACATATTTTCCTTTACTTTAAATTAAATGTTATAATTATGATAATCACACCGAAGTGGCTTAAAAATGCCAAAATTTCAGAGCATGGATTTTCATGGTCAAGAATAACTCATCCAATAAGATTATTTAATTTTTTGGAGTAATTTTACATTATTATAATTCTATTATTACCTTGAATTACCCAATAGACATTTAACCGTGGTAATAAAAATATTTACCAAAGTTAATATTCATAATATCCAAAAATAAAAGGGTCCTATTTACATAATTTTTATCGTATGATTCCAAATATTGAATCCATTTTTTAAAATTTAAAACACACAATTTCTAGAAATTAATTACAAATTAATATCATTAATGGAATATGAAAAATTGATTTTAAGTAAAATGATCAAAATTTCACATAGTTTGTGTATCCAATTTCATTATGAAATTGATTGTAATGAGAAAAATTGTATTGAATGATAAAAACATTAACTAATTATACTTTAAAATGAATTAAAAGGATAATCTAACTATATACAAAAAATAAAAAATAGGAAATTTTGAATTAAGATGTATTATTATTCAATGTTAATTAAATTATGAATTTTATCAGAAAAAGAAAAAAAATCCAACCAAAATAATTTTTGATTCTCCTATTCAAAAGAATATGTTTATTTTTTCAAATAGAACATATTAGAGAGATACCAACTAGATTCAAAAAGATTTTTCAATCAAAATGTTGTAAAATTGCCTTTTAAAACTAATAGAGTATTTTATACTGAAAATTGGATTTATTCTCATTCTAATACTCAAAAAAATCTTAGGTGAAAGTAAAAACATGTAATAAACACATTAAAATATAAGATAGTTATTTATGTTCATATACTCTAATACAATGTCTAGGTGTTATCAACCATTTAAAATAATAATATTAAAAACTTATTTTTTTCTATAAGTCATCCTTGTGTGTAGAATAAGATTTTGGAGAAACCCATTTTTTGTGAGTTGGGTACGATATCTGAAATAGATTCCCCGTTTAGTAAACTTAATATCTAGTTAATAAATATTAATAGATAAAAAATTTCTTATTTTATAATATCCTGAGATATTACACATCATATATAATTTAAATTTATTTATTTTGAAAATGAATTGAATTATCTTTTAATTATTTAATCATTGAAATTTCGGTTGGCCTATTCTTATAAAATAAAAATTTTGTCTAAGGATTTAATTGTATAATCTCTTTATCATTGATCCACATTGTAACATCCCAAAAAAATTATACATTGAATTTTTATCTTAAACAAATATTTTAATTATATAATATAGTTTAAAAAAGAAACAAATAAAATTTAAATTTATTAAATGGTAAAAAAAATTACGACATAAATTTCACCATGGGAATTAAAAATATTTTAATTGGAAAATAAATATTAAGAATTAAAATTATAAAAAATTAACAATTAAATCATATTAATCCCATATAATAATTATAGGGATGAACACGACAATAAAAAATTACATAACGTTTGTAATAAATCTAAATATTTGTAATGAAATATTGATAACCATGATTTGAATTTATTTAAATATTAAATGATGGAATTATTAGGTATTTATAGCATGTAATGTGATTGTTTTAATAGTGAACTGGTTGTTGGAATAGAAACTTGGCCATTGGAAATAGTAACATGACCATTGGATTAGTAATTTAACTAATAAAATATTATAGTGTAATGAAAATATTATTTACCCTAAATAAATTATTTTAATATTTATATTGTAGTTCCTAAAGATAAATTTAAAAAGAGAAGTGTTGAGGTACTTTTCTAAAGTATATTTTATTGAAACCGTAATTATATTATAAAAATTAACATTATATATGTCAGAAAAATAATTTAATAAAATGAACGTCAAAATTTTCTAAGGATGATTTTTCGGTAATTTTCTATAAATACATGAAATTATATATGAATAGTATAAATCTCATTTTCACATAACTTATGTATTCTAATTTTATAATATAATAGATAATGATGAAATAATAAATTATATAACCTATTTATCGACTAATAAATCACCTAATAAGATAAATGGCTCTTTGAAAAAATAAATTTAATTCCCATGCATAATAATTGTTTTCAAATGTCTAAAATAATAACGTGTTACATTAAAATACAAATTTTTATTTTTTCAATTTCCTTTAAATAAAATAATTAATTTGCTTTCAAAAAATAATTAAGGGTCCTAAAATAATTTTATTTTATTTCAATTTGTCTTAAAATTTCTATAATATCAATATTATAATTTTTACCCTGTAAATTATATTATATTCAACATTCTAATTTAAAAACCCCTTATCCTATAATATAAATACCCCCACCCCTCCCCTTGGAAAACCACTTCTCAATAACATAAAAATTCCAAACATCTACACATATTCGATCTCATAACACAATTATTATTACTATGTACATTCTAGAGTAACAAAAATCGAATCATGGATTTTGTTTAGTGTCTTAAAAAAGTAGCCATGCCCAAAATAGGGTAAAGTGCCACCTATTTTTCTACTAAATTTCATCTTATCTTCAAAAAAAATTTATTCCGTTAAAATAAAAAACTAATAAAACTAATTATGAATTGTTTTAACATTTTATTAATTATTTTATCCTTCTATAATGATTATATTTATGAAATATTTGTATTTCATACTTCTCTTCCTCCTCATTTGATAATGTCGCACCAATGGTTGGTTCACTTCCCACATGGTCATTTCCCACTCTATAATTATCACCACCCTCGTAGATGGTTAATATTAATTATATTAATTATATACATTTATAATTATTTTTACATTATGCTCCAAGATTTAATTTTACTTATATATATATTCCATTGAACAAAATTAACAAAATTGATAAAATATTAGAAAATTTATTTAAAACATGAATTCAAAACAAATAATGTTGAACATATAGTATTATAAAATATAATCAAATAATTATCATGGATCAATAGTTAAGTAAATATATTTAATTCTCTTCTGGATTCATGTGATAAAAAACATATGTTTTTTGAATATGGGTGTAAATCAGATGAAACATAATGCGATTTTTGGAAGGGGGGTTCTCAATCCCAACTCTTTATTTTAGGGTTATCTCATCATTTAATTTATTTTCTATGTGTATATTATAATAATTTTTTTCAAATTTATTTTAACTAGCATTTTCTTTTTATTTTTTGTGATATACATGTTTACACCTTGTCAAAATTATTTCAATGAAAACTTCAGGGATTTTTTAAAATGTGTTTATTTTAAAAAACATCCTATTGACTCCTCTTGACATTTTTCTTATCCTCACAATAATGATGATATTTTTTTTCAAAAAATATATACTATGTTAATTTGGAAATCCAAAATGCTATTTACTATTGTATGTTTTATGATATATTTTTATGGGTTTATTTCAGGACTGTAATTTTTATATGTTTTCATTCATGTGGAATGAATGATTATGAAAATTTTATGATGTAGTTGGTGGACCTAGAATTATATATCCCTCCAATGAATTGGGTAATGTAAGATATCTCATGAGATTATGATTATTTTGCATGAAAGGGATTCTATGTGTTTTCACAATTATGATTATATTATTTAATCACATGTTTTATGCATGAACACGATGCAACCTTTGTTCATGATTATGTCTAATATTTTATAGTATTGTTATGATTTTACATTATTTTTCAAATTCCAAATTCTATTCCTTATTCAAGAATTATCCATGTGATTATTATTATTATGATACTTTTTTTATATGATTACGATTATCATAATTCTCACCCATGTACAATTGATTCATATCCCTTATTCCTACAATGTTAATCCACTAGACAATAGTAAATTATCTCACTCCATTCATTGATATAAATTCTTAGGTGATTACATATGTTAAAGAGAGATAGAGAAATTTCGAGGAATATGAAAAAGGAGTATATAATGTTTGTGTTTTATTATGTACAATTGAATTATGAGCCTAATTTTCAATATGCGCTAAAACCTTCTATCTTGGAATTTATTACTTTTATGAAATTTTTCTTAAAAATGATATAATAGTCATGCATGAAAAAAATAGTTCTCTTAACTGGTATGAAATCATGGTTTATTTAATTTTTTAATTAATAAAATAAAAAATTATTTAAAAACCTAGGGATAAGTTTTAGTTTTTAAGGAAAACATCAATTTATTTTGGAAATGTATAATGGAATGTAGGTTTCTAGTAGTAAAACCCATGTCTAGATATTACAAGTGGATGTCGAACTAACATAGATAAACCTAAGTTTAATAACCATAAAATATTTTTTTAATAACTCAAATTGTACTTGGTGTATGAAAAATATTCCTTTTGGAAAACCATGTTTTACACTCCGAATGTATATGCTTTTTCTATTACCAACCTCAATAAAAACCGATATTAAAGATCTATATAACTAATGTAATTATTTATTTTAATGTTTGAAAGGATTGGAGTATCTGATTCTAGAATAATATATTTATAATCAGGATTTTATAAACAGAGGGTCCCCATTATATATGTCTTTAGAATTTATTTTTACATGATAATAAATTATTTATTCATTATTTATTAACATATTTTTTGTTGAAACATTTTCTATTTTATAAACTACTATGATCCATGATAAACCAAACCAATAACCCATGTGAGGGATAATGAAACAACTCCCTAAACGATATTCCTAATGTAAAGGGATTTGTAGTTCAAATGATCATGGTGGAACATACCAATATATTGTATTATTTCAAAAATAACCTGAACCATGTTGAACATCTACCTTCCCCCATGAAATAGCAATAATCCATTGAGAACTTTATGTGAAAACAAATGCTTACATTTAATAGGAATTTTAGTCCACTAATCATGTAATAGGTTGTTAAATAAATAGAAAATATATTTTATTTTCAGTTCTATATAGATATAGTAAAATTTAATCTATTCATATATCTTGTATATTGAGGTGTTGATCAATGGGTTTTATTCACAATTAATATGAATTCAAATGATAAAATAATAAGATATGTAATCAGAAGACATTAAGAAGATATTTCCGGAAATTTATTTCCCATAGAATATTCAAACATATATGGAGGGGAAATTTCTAGATATTATGAAAAATGATAGTTAATATGTAATGAATTATAAAAAATATTTCACAATATATTCAAGATACTACTCTTATTTTATTATAAAAAATGATAATAAATAGATATAATCTTTATTGGTTTAAAATGAAATATTATAAAGTATATTTATCTAAGACATTGGGCATTATAAAAAAGTAGTTTGATGTTATCTCAAAATATTGATGAATTTTGGATAAGGTTCTCATGGGTATGGATTTTAGAAAAAAATAATATTTTTTCAAACATGAGGGTTAAATAATAAATTCTAAAAGGAGATCCATCCACTAATATGTCAATGAATTGTAAAGAAGACTTATGGGAATTTCCTCAAAGGGGAAAAATTATTTATTATGTTTGGAATATAGGATCACCAATCTCATGAATTTCAAAGGGACATAAAGAAGGTGGAAAAAAAATAAAGGAGGAAAGCAAGGAAACTATGAATTCCCCGCCAAATGTTTCTTGTTTCATCTATAAGGATCATGGGATCTATGAAATCCAGTTCACTATTCAATGGGTCATTATGGTTAATCAACTTCATCAACTACCAAATCATAAAAATTAATGGAAATCCTATCCCATCACAAATAATAAGGAGAAACATAAAAATGAATTCAAAAATGGTAAAATTATTATTTACTCAAGAATAGAAATAGATTTATTTTATTCTAGTTATATGCATTGTTTTATATCATGAAGGTTTTATAGATTTGTTGAATTAGATCTCGTATTATATGATATATATATATAAATAAAAATAGCATGTGGTGTGATTATTGATACCAAACTATAGTGTTATTCTCATGTTACCTTTTCTGGAAATAATCTCTAAAACAATATCATAATTCTTTTCCTTGGAGTAATTTAATATTTCTATAGGAATTTGTTATCTCTTGCTATATATATATATCACATCAAATATTGAGAAAAGGAAACATCTATCTATATTTTGAACCATCCCATGTCCCTATCAAAATTCAAGGAAGACTGTGAATCTATTTTTGAAAATCAATTGATAGTGGGTGTTTTATTACCCATTAATGAATAATACCATTCCTAAATGGTTACGTCAAAAGAAATCATAAAAATTTAGAAAATTACCATTGTAAGGGAATATTATAATGTATTTCCATAATAGTTTCCCATCCTTCTCCAAAATCATGAGGTATAATTATAAATAAATGACATACATTGTGTTAATACAATCTCAAAATTCCCATATAGGATGGCCCCGATAAAAATAGAGTTAAAGAACCATATTCAAGAAAATTTAGATAAAGGGTTGATAAAAAATAGTCAAACATCTTGAGGTGTGGTGGTGTTATTTTTCAAGAAAAAGGTTCGATAACATGGGGTTTCATTGATTTCCAAGATCTCAATAAGATCATCATAAAGAAAAAGTATCCTCTTCCAAGTATTGATTAACTTTTTCATCAATTATTACATGATCAATAATTATAAAAGGTGGATCTTCATTCAGGATATCATTAGCTGATGGTTAATAAGTGATAAATTTATAATACATCCTTTTACATGAGATATAGAAACTATGATTTCATAGTGATTCTATTCAAAAATACTATCTCCCCTAAAATATTCATGGACATGATTAATAGTGTTTTTAGAGACTAACATGAATAATTTTTGGTTGAATTTATTGATTACATTCCCATATACTCCAAGATCAAGGAGGAATATTATGATCATCATAGGATTGTGTTGGAGAAATTAAGAAAATAGAAGATGCATCTTAATTTTAGTAAGTGTGACCGTTGGATGTATAAAGTCACATTAATAGGTTACATTATCACTAATGAGGGTATTTCTATGGACTCTAGGATAATAAAGGAAATCGAAAAATGTATGAGACCTCATGATTAAATGAAATCCTCTGTTTTCTCAGATTATATTGGTATTACCAGTTATTTGTGAGGAATTTATCACATTTTTTAGCCCACTATATCTTATATTACATAATGGCTTAAATTTTGTCTAGAAAAAATAAAATGAGGAAGTATTTAGAGATGTTGTGAAAATGATAATCATTGTACATGAACTCCCACTAACCACTAGTATAAAACTATTGTTGATATACATTGATTCATTAAAGAGTTTCTTGGGTTGTGTACTGAGGAAAAATTAAAATTCTATAGCATATGCCTCATGGAAGTTGATGATTCATGAGAAGAAATTCCCAAAAGATGATCTGTAGTTTGCATCTGTGATTATTGCATTGATGATTTAATGGAACTACCTCTATGGTGAGAATTTTTAAATATATACATATCCCAAGAGTCTAAATTATATATTCGCAAATAAAGAGATCAATAGGAATTAATGAAGATGGTTTGAGTTAATTATGGAATATGATGTCATTACTTACTACCATTCTAGAAAGGTGAACAAAGACTTAGTTCCCTTAGAAGAAAATAACCATCTACTATCTCTATGATGTGAATTGAAAAAGTACCTATCATTATATATAATAAAATTATGGGTATGTAAATCATAATTTGGGGAATAAATCATAACAATAACAAATTATTTCATATCCCATTATCTAATAAAGGACCAATGAAGAATTTAGGGATGATTCTAAGCTTTCAATAAATGATATTGTAGTCAAAGAAGGGATTCTTTATGAATTCCACATAAATTTAATGCTGTTATTCTATTTGGAAGTATAATTTGTGATCCTTTTTCATGGCCCAATCCATCGAGGCCTACCTCAATGGAAATATGAAGACTGTGACACCCCAATACCACCTAAAATAGTCTAGTGTCTAGATACCATTTCCTAGATGGTATATTACACACATGTCAAGCCTTAGCCTAATGTTCATGTTAACACACACAAACCTCCAAAACCGTACAATGTTGAATGGTAAAGCATAATTGATACCATAATTCATGAATAATATCAATCCCACATCAAAGTAAAAATTATTTTTGGAAATCTAGAAGAGAAGAAATAAGCCCACTAAAACTGACATAAGAGTCTAACCTACTATGAAGGAAAGTGATATTGGAAAATGAAACACAATTTACAAACCATGGTGTGTCCAGATCACTATTCTTCACCTTCTCATATACCCCCTAAGAATCCATCTAAAGGCATTAAAACATCAAAAGATATGACATGCTTTGAAAGTTCAAATTCAAGGGTCAGTATAACAATACCAATAAAAAAACCATGGAATCACCAAACATTAAGTATAAAGAGTTATAATATTATAATAACAAGGTCATTTAAATTAGAATACAAGACATAAAATATAATAACAAAACATATATACTCATAATAGAAACCTAGTCTCAAATATGTATAAACCATACTTTTGTCCATCAGATTCTACTCGGGGCTTCAAGGTAACGCTCATTCAAGAGAACTCACTCCATAAGCGATGTCATCACTAATGAAAGTCATATTAGAGGTTTTTATTTCTATTCCTCACAATATATGTACATTTTGAATCAATTACTGATAAATAATTTTCACATTTCATAGCTATTGGTGAGATCCATAGGCCCCAATTAGCGTTCCAATATCCATTCCATGATCCTTCATTGATCATCTATGACTCCTCATCCAATGTCCCTCTTTCAATACCTATGATTATTTGTATTACACTATGTATTTTTCATAATATGAATTTTATATGATATGATTTGGAATATTTGTTAATTATAATAATTAAATTTATTTATTAATTTTTATAATTACTATTTTGGCCGCAATAACACTCAACTATGACACACAAAATAACATGAGATTATGTCTCACATTTGGTAAAATAAATGTTTTTAATTTAATGGTCATATAATATTTCTATTATGGGACTCTATTTGGGAGTTATACCATTATTTAATTAAAAACTATTTTTTCATGATTTAATATATTTAACATTTTTACTATATCTACATTGAGGTTCTCTTAGACATATAATCTTTCACCAAATCAGCACATAGCTCCAATAATGTTCCTTATAATTTTAAAAAGTCTTAAAATGGAAACAATCATCACATTACCCCAATATTAGGGATATTCATCTTGAAAAGAAAAAATTACTACTAAAAAATATGATGGTTTTGGGCTCACATCTGCATCTCCCACTCTCAGGTTCGATCTTCAAGATTCTGGTATTTTCATCAGATACTCACTAAGATAATTTATTTCCCACTTAGTATCTTCTTCAAATTATCCTCAATCTCTATTGGTCACTCTAAAAAGGTATCTTCAACCACATTTTCCAACATTCCCTAATAAAAAACATATAGAAGGTCGTCGATATATCTCCTCAATTGTGACACATGGAAGTTGTCTTGTACGCTGTCTAACTATAGTGTTTGGTGAAATTGGTACTCCTTGTCACCAAACCAACATATTCTCTAAAAATAGAAATTTAATCTCAAAGATAACTTGTCACCTTGTCCAAAACATTGTAATCCACATTGAGGTGAGACCTTTAGGAACACATGATCTCTCTTCTTGTGACTCAAAATGACTCCAATTTCAATTTTTAGAATACTTATAATAACTCTATGGAGTTTTTATCCACTCCTAGATTATTTAAACCTTCTTTATTTTCCCTCATTCCCACTCTAGGACCATGAGGTCTAACTCTATGATATCATTCAAACATATTGGTAACCAGTATGGTCTCTTATATATGTCTTTGAATGGTTCCATACAAATGGTAGAGTGGTATATTTTTTATAGAAACTACAGAAAGGGTGGTTGATCCTCCCAAATATGGCCAATGTCAAACATTAAATCCTAAAGCATGTCTTTCAGAACCTGAATGGTCCACTTAGTGTGGCCATCCTTCATTGGATGAAAGGCCATGCTTAAAAACAATCGAATCTCAAAAAATCTCCTATAAACCTCTCAATATTCATGATTTAAATAGAAAATTATGTTTCTAAATGATCTTAAAGGGACCTATTTCAAGCTAGAATATCTAATGAATGTAAAGAAATCCCAATATCTTAGTTAAACATTTCTATCAAATATTATGTAATTAGGTTGAATTGGTGAGTCAGTCTACAATCACCTTGATGGAATCATGTCCCCTAGATGATCATGGTATCCCCAATAGGAATTCCATAGATATGTCATCCCACTTCCACTATATAACCTCAAAGGGTTGAGATAAACCCATTGGAACCCAGTGCTATGCCTTCTCCTACGGATAAGTGAGGTATTAAGAGAAAAAACCACTGAAAATTTCTTTTTTTTGGGCCACTTGAGCAGATTTTTATGGTCTTGGTACCTCTTATCCACACATGGATGGTATGATAAGGGGAATATATTAAAATATCACAAATCCTCATCATTAAATATCCTTCATATCATTTCTTTTCTTCTCAAAAGGATAAAATTCTCCCAACCATCAGAAAATACATTAGGATCATGCCTAATGGATATCTCAGTGTAAATGGTCTCATAGTCTTCATGTCTAGGATGAGCATCCAGAAAATGTTTTATAAGTATTGAGGTTAAAAAAATCAACTAAAGGTATGTTTTAATATCCTTATTCACTAAGTAATGATAACTACTCAGAATCCATGGTCAAAGAATCAAAGCAGGATCTCTTGGTAAGAGAATCTTCCACCACATTTCTCTTTTCTAGAGTATCATAATATTAGAGAAAATCCATACAAAACCATTTCCTCAAGTGAAGACTCTACTATGATAAGTTATACATGAGACACTTCTATGATTAATGGATGATATGCTTCTTCTGATAAGGTATTTCTTCCATATATGTTGGGTGATTACAATCGCTTAAAACTCAATATTGTGGGTCTCATGGTTTGGATCATGTGGTCTCAAATGTTGGAACCCATAGTCAAACTATGCCTCATAATAAAACCATGTCCAATCCATGTTATATCACATAACACTATTTAATAAACCCCCTCCTCTGGAATTATCAAGATAGGGGTGCTCGTCAACCACTACTGAAACTTGAAAAGGCCGATTATAACCTTTTCCTCTACAAAAAAGACTTCCCCTTCCAAGTCATATTTGTGAAGGGTGAAGATGTATTGCGGAAATTGGTCATGAATATTATTTTTTGTCATTTAAAACCAATTAATCTATGTACCTCCTCCATGTTATTCATTGTCTCCCAAGATATCACTTACTAAACCATCCCTAGATCCTCTATCACACCCTCTACTAAAATAAAATATCCAAAAAAGTTGACCCCATGAATCATGAACTAACAGTATGATATAATCTCATAAATATAGTTATCTTTGAGTATATAAAAATCCATATTAATTTTCATCATGTTCTCCTTCTCAAACACTGAGTACTCTAGGTTGTGATCGATGAATACCACCAGATACTTGTCTAAGAAAGGTTTACAATTTTATTTGATGATTCCCATGAAAAATGGTGTTGAATTCATCATGTTCAAAGTCATTATGAAGTACTTGTAATTACCATATCCACATAGACATATTGTATTCATTATATCCTCATCTCATACTCCGAGTTAGTGATACCTCATCTAGAGGTCAATCTACATGAATCATTTAACCCTTATCAATATAGTATTCTTATTACTATTTGTCAATACATTTATGAAGCAATAATCCATGGAAAAAAACAAACTCATATCCACATTTTTTTTAAATAAAATTGGGTTTTCATAGGTTGAAACAATGGGTCAGACAAAGACGTTCCTCTAATAGTCCTTCAAATTCACCTCATCTCAAAAAACTATGTAGGATTCATCTAATATGATGGGGGAGATATCAAGTTATTTGTTGGGTAAAATTATTTGTATAATTCCACATCTTGGTGGGGAGGAAATACTAAAAACTCTTGAGGAAATACCTTCCCATACTCTTCCCCCACTGCATGAAGATGATATCTCATAGCGTCCACTTCTACAAGGGTAATACATTCCCACTAGTGAAATCAATTTTATATCCTCCTATGTATGATCCAATACTACTCTACATTATTTTTCTTCTGACCCAAAAAGGAAAACCTCATTATTTAACCACAAACTCACCACACACTTCTCTAGAAACAATCAATATGGGAATGATATATTAATATCCAATCCATTCCTATAATGATGTTATCAAGCCTTGTCATTGATACAAATTGATCCCTTAAGAATATCTCTTTTAAAATAGTAGGATCACACTGCTGGGAGAAGATTGTGATAACTAATTTCCCTTTGGTATGAGTCTATAATCACAAGTCCCAATATAATGTCTCAACCAGAGTCTATCAGTCTAAAAAAGGTAAGTGGAATGAAGAGAGTGGGTGATACCTCAGTCTATCAATACTAAAGCTAAATTATTGAAGTCATGTATTGCACCACTAACAATCCTTAGAACCTCTGGGTTATAGGCCTCCATTCCCAATAGTTTTCCTCATCCTTTTCCACTATCTCCCTAAGACTATAGTGGACCACCTATGGGTGGTGGTGGAAATAGGTTAAACCATATTCCACCTCTTACTTCTATCTTATCTCCTCAGCCACATCCTATACCCTATCAATCTCCATACTCCCATAATCTTCTCTACCTTGTAATTCCATTGATATATCTCCATCACATACATGGTTGGTTAGAAAATCCAATGTGAGATATCCCCAACTATATCATGAGAGACATTTCCTCTCTCTCAACTAACTAAAACAATATTGACATCCTTAGACTATAGGCCTTATCCCCAGAAACAATATTCTAATGAATATCACATGCTTGAATCCTTTTTTCTTCCATCAATCACCATATTTGAAGTGCTCATCCATAGTGTTACTACTACCAACACCATGCAAAGCTGTCTACTCAATTAAAAATATATCTAACACCAAAGCACACAGAATCACTCTAGTATATGTGGGAATAAAAATAGATATCACCCCAACCCTTATATCTTGGGGGAAACCCAATTTAACTTATACATATAGAATAATGTATCTCAACCCGTATGAAAATAGTATTGTGAGAGGTTTTTGAACCTTGATGAATACTTTTCCATGTTCATGCTACCCTACTGAAGATATATAATCTTTTTGATTGAAACTACCCACAACATGGCAAGATTGAAGTCCTCCATGAATAGACACTGAAACTATATCCAATAAAGATCAACCTCATCATGTGTCTGATATACTACATTCTATCGTTTCCTTGTAAATCCAAAAAAAGGACACTTCACATGGACCACCATCTAATCTAGAGATGTCTCCACTTTGTGAATTTTTTTTAACAACCTCTAGAGAGTCCGCAGCTATAGAGGAGTCCATATCCCCCCTAATCCTAATTGGTTTATGCCTCTAAATCTCATTTATTTTCCCATATTTAACACAATATTGGTTGTTACTTCTGATGAAACCACATGTTCAACTGGGGGGAATCATTTGAAAATCACATTGAGGTACAACTTCATATACAAGACCATGTTCGGATTCCTTTTCACTCAGAATATCACCATTTTGACCTCTCCATGGAATACTATATGGCTATAATAATGCATAAATTAGGAAATAATATCATGATATACCATAGTCAAACAGTATATCTGGTTAGATGAATAAAAAGGATATAGAAACCAAAACTCATTCCAATATAATGAAAGTTATAGTTTTCCCATGTAACCAGTATCAATATGTATCGATTCACAATGTTTCTTATCAAAGTTATAGTGAATTGACACATCATCCCCCACACCAACACTAGAGTTTTGAGTCTGACATCCAAACTTAGAAAATGTTTTCATTCATTCACTAGTTCCCAAACCAAAAATCACAACTATACAATACTCTAAACTATGTCCCTAGGATGAATCACACCTCATACTACTATATCATGAAACAAACCCCCTGAGTTCTACCTAGTCATCTGTATATATAATGTGACACCCTAATCCCACCTCTTATAGGCTAGGGGATTAAGTCTATCGATGAGTAAAAAGGGAGTCCTTATCCTAAGGTAATTTTACTCATGAACACAGCATCGAAACCATACAATATTGAATGTTAAAACACAAATGATATAAGAATATACGAATAAAGTTTCTCCCATGTTTTTGTACAATAGAATAATAGAAAATAATAATGGTCAAAATATATATGCAGCAAAAGTAACAAATGAGTCTGACCTAGTAAGAAGGAGGGGATTACTATCAAATAAAACACTTAATATGAACCATGGTCTATCTAGCTCATTATTCTCCCACTTTTCATGGTCCTACTAAGACTTAGTAAAAAATGAATATTTTCTACATAAGACACAACATGTCTAAGAAGAGATCATTTGAAATGAGTATGGAATCACCGAGTAGGTCATCCTGAAATCACCAATCATTAAGCATCAATAGTAGTCATTTCATCATCACAAGGGTATATAAATAAGAATAAGGGATATAAAGATAAGAAAAAACCATATATACTCATAACAAACACTCAGTATCAAATAGGATTCACTCATACTGCTATATATATGATTCATATAGAGGAATCAAGGTAACATATTTCTAGGAGAACTTTCTTCATGAGATATGATATAATTAATGGTGATCATATGATAGGTCATACACACCGATACATACCGAATATTTATTGTCTAGAACTTCAAAAATCTAAATACATAGACATTGGATTTCACCTAGGGCCTCTAGGGTAGATTACACCATTATTGTAATATCATGCTAGGTAAGGGATCGTATTACTATTTATGTTTTATAGGATTATTCCTAAAACCTCACATAGGGATGGTGATTTAATGATTGAGTATTTCACCCCATGTCAAAAAAAAAGAATTCCATAACTCTATCCAAGACCAAACCCATAGATGGGATCATAATCCTATGCCCAAGATAAAATTCCTAACAATTCCCTTATATAGTTAGACTGAGAAAACATGCCCAACTAAAACCAAAATACTCTAAAGAGAAAGTGGGAATAAAAATTACATGGGGAATGTACATATGTGTTATGAGAGAATAATGAATTTATTATCTTCCTTGGGTCTTCCTCTATCTCTTCATCTCACACAACATGTTTCCATTATATACATAGTGTGTAGAGGTCGGGCTGACAATCATCATGTTGATATCCCATTACCATGTACATAAGGTTGTTACTCTGTACTTTATTTCTTACCCATGCACTTAAGGTCATTCTCATGTTATGTGTCCATGTATAATTATTGGGCATTGAATATGTAATTTTTTCATCCTTGATTTCTCGGTCATTCTCGTTCCCATGTACTCATTTGGTATATACTGAGTCACATTCCAGGGCTCAAAGGGTGTGACATAATTTTCACTGTGTATTACCCTGGTGCCAAAATATAAGATTAAAGGGAGTTTTTTCATCTATAGTACATGTCATTTAGTTAGGGAAATTTTTGAAATCCTTAACCATCATGCATCTTCAAATAACACAAATTTTACTTCAATCTAGTAATTAGGTGCATCCAAAAAAGGTGGATCTAGATTTTATCAAAGTTGTAATCACCATTGGTCGGATTCCCACCACATCCTCCACTGAAGGATCACCTCCCAAAAAATCATTCCATTTCTACACACTGAAACCCACATCCAAGGATATATAAATCTAAACTAGATCAACTTTAATACTATTAGTTTCAACCACATCATTGATATCGATCATTGACCCACAATGATTATTAGTTGGAATAAAGAGTAATTGTGCTATGATCGTTAACTGAGTATTTGTCAAACCACTAGCCAAATGGGGTGTTGGAAATGAAATCATAAATAACGGGGAGAGAAAATTATGACTCACCACTAGTGGAATACACCTCACCCATTGTTTTAGTTTTCTTTTATTTTTTGTTTTTAGAACAAGAAAGAAAGAACTAGACCCAACTAATTTTTAATAAATAAATTCCTAAAACCTTGGTAGATAATCCAAAAACCATAAACAATGATCAAATAATGAATCAATTTGTTAGTAAGGTTAATTCATGTTCATCATGGGATAATCAAATAAGAAAAATAAACTAATGGAAAAAAGATTTCATACCTTAGGTCATATCAATCTATAATGAAAAATGGTAACATGTCAAAGTCATTGGTCAAGTCTAAAAGATTTCATTGGCATGAAAATTTCCAACCCATGATCAATAGTCGATTATTATCGAATCATACATTAATGGCTTTCTCTAAATTGTTTGTGTAATAAATCCAACCCTATGTATTTTTCCTAATTTGGATTATATCAGAGATGATTTTTCTTAATAATGAATTAAAAGAAAATAATTAAATTATTCATTCATTTAGATATTATTTCTCCCACGATATAACACACACTAGAAACGCAGTTTGAAGTGATATTATTTCATTAATAGTTTAAAACCAACATTATTTATTTAATAAAAATCTTATATTTCTAATTTGAGACTCATATCATTAGTTATTCCATTATTTCTGAAAAATAAGAAAACACATAATATAATAAATTTAATGTTTTTATTATATCTACACCGAGACTATCTGAACCCTAAAATCTTGCACCAACCCATCGCTCAGATCCAAAAATATTCCTTATAATATTCTCAAGTCCATAATGTGAGAAAAAGTGTTGTTATATCCTTGACCACTTCAGATAATGAATGATTGATTTTATCATACTCATAGTTCATCTTTCTCTATCCATCTTGGATATACCAAGATGTATCATGATCATTTAGTAAAAATATATTTATAAAATAAGATTAATGATATTGTTTAGAAAACATCAATGCGATTTTTATTTATTCAAATTAAGGAACAAAAAACTTCAATTTTATGATGAAACCATTTCATATACCAACATGTTAATTGGAGAAAATCACTATGGCCCTTTTCACTGGTATCTCAATGATATCAAATGGAATAAATGTGATATGGGTTATGGTCGATCAACTAACCTAGTATTCCAAATTCAACACCATTTAGGAATATATATCTCTTGATATACATTCTAATATACACATAAAAAAAGTGGTGAGGACACATGGGGAACGAATTTGGATTATCTTTGTTCATAATCCAAGGTTCACCTCTAAAATCGTGAGAAGTCTTCAATGTGTTCTATAAATTGAATTAGATTTTAGTATTAACCATCACATATAAATTAATATCCAATATAAAATAACCTTTTATAAACTAGAAGATATACTGAGGTCCTACTCAATGGAATTTAATGGATGATGGTATCAGTATCTCCCATTGGTTCTGTTCTCATTCGAAAATAACTTCCCATAGATTATTCAAATAGACCAATATGAGGCTCTATATAAGAAGTATTGTATAGATCTAACATTTTGGTACATAGTTAGTGAAAACAAGACACTCGACCAGTTCTTAAAAAAGAAATGACATATAATGTTCAAGTCATCCAACCGAATTCAAATGAATCTCATAGTTAATATAAAATCTATGTTAACAACCTTTAAATATACCTATAGTTTTTATTAAGAGAAAATGTGATCCTAAAAATATCACCACAGAAGATATTCATGAACTTTGGAAAGAAGTGAAATTTTAAACTAGGGTAAATTGGCCCCTTTGAGACCCTTTACCATATCGGAGTTGTGACCTATTAGCAAGGATTTCCAAAAAACCAAGATCATTTCCATTAATTATTGCTTATATATCTTTTGAGAAAGTATATATATGATCCCTCAAATGTAATAGTCTTAGTTGTGTTACAACTAAACATGTCCCCTCTTATGAATAATTATTGGTGAATATATTAGGCCATTGGAATTAAATTATATGCAACAATAAAATTCATCCAATTAAGGTGATATGGTGGAATAAAATGTATGATGAGGATACATGGAAAAATATGGAGCCAATGAAATAGGATTATCCTCACATATTCTTAGATAAGGATATGATTTGAATTTTTTGGGCTGAAATTTACAAATGTGGAATGAATATAAAATTACAAAGATTATATACATATATATATTTTCCTTCTAGACAAATAATATTTTTCAAATAATATTGTTTAAACAAAAGAAAAAAATAATTATTTATTTCATTAAAGAAGAGAATTGTATTTATAGAATAAATTTATCCAGGAGAATTGAAAATATTACAACAGGTAAATAAATAAAAGAACCAAATTTAAAAGAATATAAACATTTGGATTGTTTAGATCACATATAATCTTCATCTTGACGTAAACCACTATAAAAATATATATAACATTCATTATCCATTACAAATTTTGGAAATTAAAAATATATAATCAAGAGAGTAATTATGATGAATGTTGGATGGTGAAAATAATTTGTATTTATAAGAAGTAATGTAACTATTATAATTGTGACCTCACCATTAAAAATAATAATATAACCATTAATATTGTAATTTAACAAATAAAATCATATAGTTACATGTAAATAATGTTTATCTCAAATAAGTTATATGAATATCAATATTATATTGTCCCAAAATAAATATATAAATTAAAGAAGGCGTCCTGGTTATATTATAAAGTATATTTATTGAAACCAAAAATATATAATGAAAATTAAAATTTCCTATGATATAATCTTATTTTTTTTAATTAAATTAATTTTTTAATCAACATGTCAACATTTTATTTTGGTGATTTTTGTGTAGTTTTTTGAAATAAATAAATTTTTATGTGAATAGTAAAAATACCATTTTTACATAATGAATTTATTTTAATGATATCATCCATGAGGTAACAATGAAGTAATAAATTCTATGAATTTTGGATCATAAAAAATAATCTAATAATATGAATTTGTCATTTATAAACAATAATCTAAATTTCCAAAGCTATAAAATGCTATACAAAGTCTGAAATGATAATCTATTCTATTAAAATAATAACTTTTCATTTTTTCACTTTCATTTTTTATAAAATAATGAATTCCATTTTCAAAATATATAAAATTAATAAAATTATTTCATGTTATCCATATATGACTGAAAATTGCATGAATATAAATACTACAATTATTAGTAAGGAAATTATATTTTATTTAATATTTTAACTAAAAAATATCCCTCTCTTGAAGTATAAATTACCCCTCTCCTACCCCTCGGAAAGCCACTTCTCCATTACATATCAACTACAAATATCAACTAAAATTATCTCTAATAATCCCCTTATAATCATTAGGTATGGTTTAGATTAACTAAATT
This sequence comes from Viscum album, assembly GCA_963277665.1. Lineage (NCBI taxonomy): Eukaryota > Viridiplantae > Streptophyta > Magnoliopsida > Santalales > Viscaceae > Viscum > Viscum album. The sequence goes on from OY728148.1 coordinate 788,410,264, forward strand.
CAAATCAAAAAAAGAGTTTAGTGTCATTGAAAAGAAGCAATGTCGAGAAGAGGGTAAGTTTTCATGAACTTGCCTTCTCATTTTCCACTTATCTTCATCATTTTCAATATTAATTACAAAACTATAAAATATTAAATTAATTTATTAGTATGCTAGAATTATATTAATGATGTTAATCAAACTTAAGGATTATATTTATGAAATATTATTTCTCTTTCATTTCTTCCTCCCCTTTTGATAATGTCCCATCAACGGTCAGTTAACAACCTATGAATACATTAAAAACTCTCTAAATATCACCACCTTCATGGATTTTTATTATCAATTACATAAAAAATATAAATATAAACAGTATTTAATTTAATCTTATATCATTAATATTACATATTTATAAATATCCTTGAAGAACAAATATAACATCAAAACAAGAAAAGATAATTTATTGAAAACATGAAATAAAACAATTCACGTTTAACAATGAGTATTACAAAATAGGTTCAAATAATTATAATTGATAAATAGTAACAAAAATTAATGTAAATCAATAGGTATTTCATGTGTTAACAAACACAGTTATATTAGATATGGGGTGTAAACAAGTTGAAACATTACAATATTTATGTTAAGGAGATTCCCAAACCCAACTCTTTTTTATTGGGTTATATCATATCAAAAATTATTTTCTTTATTTATATTTATTTAATGTAGTTAAAATTTCATTTCACAATTTTTTCCATTTTATTTATTAGTATAAACATTTTTTAACCATTTCAAAATTATTTTGAATATGATTTCAAATATTTTGTAGAAAGTCCTTATTTTTTAAAACATTTCATCAAATCCTCTTAATTTGCTTCATCTCTACTCATGAATAATCATATTTAATTCCAAAACATGATCTATCATACTCATTTGAGAACCCACAAAAAATATTTACTAATGGATGTTTTATGGAATCTTTATGAAATACATTATTTTTAATTGTTTTAATTCATGACTACAATTGTTATATGTTCCCCTTCCATGTGGAATGCATGATCATGATTATTTTATAATGTTATGGGTTGGCCAATAATTTTATATCCCTCCAATGTATTTGGTAATGTAATATATATAATGATATTATGTGTAATATGCATGCACATTTTTATTTATTTTTTCACAATTATGATGTTATTATTTAAGAAAATTTGTTAGCATGAACATGATGTCGTCATTATTAATGAATATTTGTGGTATTTGACATATATAATATGATTTTTCATTTTTATGTATATACTACATTCCATTCCCTTTTCAAATTTCTACCTCATGATTTTTATGATGATTCTAGGTTTTTGACATGAAGAAGATAATTATTCTCACCCATACAGTAATGATTCATGTTACTTATTCCCCCCATGTTGTTCCTCACCTTACTGGGGTTTTATCTTACCCTTTTATTTTAGGTATATCCTCCGGTGATTATAGGTACTAAGTATATCTTTTATTCATTATGAGAACTATGCAAGAGAAAAAAAATAAATTTTATTTTTTATTTTTTACAAGTGATATATGAACCTAATTTTCCCAAGACACTAAACATTTCATTCCTTCAATGTATAATTTTTTTTATATATCTTAGAAATAAGTAATAGTAATGTATTAAAATGTTGGGTTTGTATTCATACATCATCAAGGAACCTCATAATGTCATCATAAATATACTTGTGTCCCACCATCGATACTTTTAATGCTTGTGTCATTATACATTGAGTAAAATAAGATTTGTATCAAGGATTAAGGAATTATTATACTCTCTTGGTACTAGAGAAAGTGGATGAGGATTATATAACTTGAATATTGATATTTTTTAGCGGTTTTTATCTCTAGGGTTCAGAGAATATATAAAGAGGATGTATTCTGAAAAACCATCTCTAACCCTCTGAAATGAAATAACATGGTATTTATCGAGTTTGGGTAACATTTTTTAATTAAATAAATACCTTAATGAAATTATTCAATTCATATAAAACCCAATGTCTAATAATAATTATAATATTATTATTATTATTATTTCATTGATATGTGAAACACCTTCTAACAAATAAATTTCATGTCCAAAATAAATTAAATAATATTTATTTAAATGATATTTAACAAATCATTCCCTTCGACCCCTAACAGAGTTCATCCTTTCTCTTATTTACTTATTGAGGAATGAATAATGAGTATTTATTTAAATTAATAAATATCATTATATTATTAATTCAATAAAGAAATTAGTATTATATTCAATAAAATGTAAAATAACTAATTCTTAAATATTCAACTCGCATATTTCTTTTGTTGAATATATGGTGACTGAGTATTTGAGATCAACATTTAAAAATAAATATTAATTCATTTAATTAGTAAATATTTTTTTATTTTATTATTAAATATATTTATATAATATGTCAATGATATTATAGATATACATAGTGTGTGAACCTTTTTCCCCCATTCTCATTGTTATTAAGTTTACCTTTACTAAAGTCATATAATAGCATCATGAAACATGTTTGGTGTTCTGAATGAACCTGAATGACCCAAATAAATGGTTATTGAATCAGGCATGACATTTCCAAAATGGTTTCTTAATAACCACATGATAGACATTGGCCCCATGGAATCAAAATAGACTAGAGAGAATGATTTTTCTATAGGGACAACTCATCAAAATAATGAAAAAGAAAAAAATAATAAGATATCAGTATTCCAATCACTCCACAAATTAGAAAACCAAGAGTAGAAAAATAAAATTCACTAAATTTTAACATCATCTCAAGTCATCAGAAGATACCATCATAATTAAAACCCTAATAATCTGTGAAACAAGATGATCACATGTTCCACTGATCATCTCTAACTCTCATGGTTTTGTAATCAACAGTATCCCCAAACTCTAGGTGGTGATTTCCCTTATCCTATACCTATAATATGATAATATACTAATTACCACTGGAAATGGTCTAGTATGATAAAAAAATACTTATAGTATTTTACAAAATTATTTTGTAATATATTCTATATCAAACAAACTAATTATCCTTAATTTTTAATAAAACATGGCATGGTAAATCTTGACAAAATTCAAAGAAAAATGTTCTTTACAAAATAGTCAATGGATCATATAAAATTGGTTTTAAAAGTATATAAAATTAGGAATTTCTATTTATTATTATCAAATATTCAAGAATAATCATTTTGTTAAAAATAGCATAAAAATCACTTTAATCACCATTTTCATATATAGATGATTTATAATCATAGAACTATGTTTAATACTCCCAGGTTTAGGTTAGTTTAAGAATTATCACATATTGAAATGAATTATGGATACATGTGTGAACATTTCCCTAGATTATTGGACTGAGAGAATAGTAGAACAACACCCCTAAGGATTAATTCCTTTCCTTATAGTAGTTTAGTTATCAACATCATCATCAATCTATTTCCAAGTAGAGATAATACATTCTTACTGTGTGCTCTACCAATGTGTCAAATCTGGTCCCCATATGCATCAAGAAGATTAAAAAATATTTTCAATGGGATATAATTCATTCAAAAATTCTCCAATCACATCAATTATAATTTCTTGTTCCCCATGTTCAGGTTTTAATATTCCATCCATAATTTTAAAACCAACATAATGTGGATTTGATAAAAAACTTGTTATTTTTAAAATTAACACAATTAATTTCAAATAAATAATTATTTTCTGACTTTACTTCACATATTTTATCATTAAATTCAGGATTAATATAATACTTATCCATCAAAATTATATTTCCAAAAATCACACTTTCATTCATGATCAATTTTCATTGGAATTTCATCACCCATAAACCAATCCATTTTAAAATAATTAATCAAAGGAAAAATCCAAGACTAAAAAATGAATCATAAATCCATTCCAAATCCTAAAAATATCATGGGTTTAATGAAAAATAATCCCTTTAGGAAATCACCTACCTTAATTAAAATATTTCAAAACACCAAATAATAGATCTAGAAACAATAATACTAGAGGGTCCATGCCGCATGATCAAATAAAAAAACAAAAGTCACCCTTCTATTTATCACCCAATAGTTGGATTCCAAAAACCCTACTATATATGATTAGAAAATTAAAATAAATATAGGTTCAAAAATTTTAAAAAGAAACCACAGGCATTCTGGTTCACAGAAAGATAAACCAAATTAAATGGGAAAAACCAACCTGGAGTGCCATCGCAACTGATACCTAAGTAGATCCATCACTACCCTGAAGAGAATTCTAGATCCCCATGGGCTAGAAACATATACCTGGGAATCATGAAATAGATATTCAGAATGATCTCACTAACAAAATATTACAATAATAAATGTGCAATTTGGAAACATCATCAGATATAAATATGAGTATAATCATATAATGTACAAGATAGTGATAAAAAAATAAAAATAAAACAAATCTCTCAAGAAACCATCTCCTAGTGGTCCAAAAAGCCCACCATATCATAGTTTTCCCATACATGGTCAACAAAACCTGAAGGAACAAAATAATTCGATTATCACAAGATCACCTCTTATAATAACAAGAGGGTTACAAACACCAAACGATATAAGCTGGGTGTGATTTGCATATCCCATTAGAATTCTATCGAGAAGTCCTTGAAGTTACATCATATGGTAAGTTAAATATGATAAGATAAGTGTATAATAAAGAGAGTTTGATGCTTAATTTAAGAATAGATTTTTAAACATTTGAAAATAATTTAAAAAATTGAATATTTAAATCATATCATCTCACCATTTAAAAAACATTATCTTTAAAACCCCTTAAACCCATTTCACAAGATAATGTCAGATATAGAAATAAAATTATGGACAATAACCTAATATCAAGAGTGATACAAGAATCAATACAATAGAGTCAATGTGAATCATATAAAAAAAACATCAATCAAACCAAGAAACTCTAGTTCCATTGTAACGCCCCGACCCTAGTTACCCAGAGTCAGTGCATTATTATATAACATTGGCATGATCACAAAAGAGCACATCTCGAAAGTCCAATTAGTTTAGTAGCTTTAGAAACACTAGATAAATTCATAAGTCTTACATTAAATGATAAAGTGAAAAACTACAATAACATAGTCTCTATATTCCAAAATAATATCCCCTCAGACTATCCCTGCAGGTCAATCATAAAATAATTCTTCACATACTAGGAAAAATAAAACATCAAAAGGGGTGACCTTAGATGCCCTATAAGGATAACAATATAGCAGAAACTTTCATAAATAAGTATAAACATTTAAGTCAATGTATAACTAAAACAAAAGCCTTTTAAACATCAACTTCAAAACAAAATGGAAAAAATAAAATGTAATAATGCCATTTACTTATTCACATTGATATTCTACTAGTCAAATAGTCACATGCAATATCAATAACCACTTTCATAATGATGGAATGAATAATGCCAGAATATCATAACCACATAGTAAATGCCTTGTTCTAAGACTACAAATAAGATTTTTTCAAGGTCTTGTGCCAAGACACTAGTTTTTTCCAGGAGACCTACCAATGCATCGAGGATCTATAGCGGGCTCCACCCATCACATACTAAGTCCAAGACATTCCTCATACGAAAAGGTTGAAACATAACATAAAAATTTGTATAAGAACTAGCATACGAAATGTCAATACTTTAACAATAAACCATGAATGGTATAAAAACAACACATCCAAATTCAAACATATCACAAAACCTTCAATACAATATGGAAGATTTGAATCATAATAAACCAACTTCAAACAAGTTTAAAATCCAACAAACTAAATTGACATAGATGAAAATGATTTGTAAAAATCTTTGAGAGAAATATTTCTTTTTCTTGAAAACATTTAAAAGTCAAACAATTTAGAAATTAAGAAATTTAAATACATTATTTAGTAAATGTTTCGCAAACCACTTTGAAGCTTTTGAAAGGAATTATTATTTTTAAAACATTCATGTCCATATAAATTAATCCTTAAAAACCATATTGAAAACATGGATATTAAGGAGAATGATTTAGAAGAATGAATTTTTAAAACATTTAAAATGATTTTTTAGTAAAAATTACCTTAAATAGAATCCCTTTGAAAACTCTTTTATTAATCATGGACATGGATAATAAATATGTCCCCATAGATACATAAAAGCAACCTCAGATAATAGTGAGATTGTGAAATTAACCCTTACCTTGTACTTTTACTTGGTCGAGGGTAGTTTAACCTATTGTATAATGGTTAAATAATAGTTATTAAATTATAAAAGAATCATATACTTTAATATGATATTATATATGATCTTTTAATATTTCATTGTTAATAATATCTTAGTATTATCTTCATTTCGGGTGTTAACTTACTCATTTTATTTTATATGTTTTGTTACATAAGTCATGTTCTTTATTGATATTTTTGTTCTTATTCATATATAGAAATATATAAAGTCCTTAAACATTATTTTTAATCATCAAATGAGAATTATACTTGAATGGATACGATGGGGAATGAATCTCATCGCGTTCGTGGAGACGGTAGTCCGTAAGTACGCACGAGCGACAATATAATTATTGCGATATTAAAATAATATATAATTGGATGGTATATCATATATATATAATAATTGTAATGTTATATTTATTATTTACAAAAATTACACATCATTATCATACCCATCCAAATAATAATGTTTTGAATAAAAATTACAGCACGACGTGGACACTGTAAGTCGTACGTACGCATGTATGGTGACATGTCATTCAAAGGATGTATAGAATAATTAATATGGTTTTAACATATTTATAACAACATCACAGTATATTTAAGATACTTAGTTTATCATGGAAATAAAAAATAAAGAATAAGTGGAAGAAGAAAGGAACTTGAAAGAGGGTGGTGAAAACATTACCTCTTCTTCGGGTTCTTCCTTTTGATTTGATCAAAATGTCCTCTCAGGTTAGATTTCTGATAAAAATAAGGACACTACGTTGAATTAAGGGATGTTGAGAGAATATTTGGTCAGGGTTTGGCCGATCCAAAAGGATTTGAAGGTGTGAATTAGAGAGAGGTGGGGGGGGGAGTCCCCTTTTATAAGCGGGGTGAGGGGCACCTTAGGAAAAACATAAAATATTATTTTATAATAAATTCATATTCAGTTTCTAATGTATCCAAACAAATTTATTTAGATTCTAAGGTGGGGATGGGTCTAAAAACACTCATCCAATAGGTTTTAGACAGATTTGGGTCACTATATTAACCTTATCTTTTAGATTTAACTCTTAGTTAATTAGTTTGACATTTACCATGTCTCTTTGTATTTTTATATTATTTTGTGAATAAACTTACTATGAACTACCAAGAGAAACTCATGTGGTTCATTAATGACATACCTATTATCATATAAGTCCTTTGGCTGAACCTTAGATTTTTAAGAATATTATATCAATTAATAATATAATATTTGTTTTAAAAACTCTTTTATGTCAATTTTGATACTATATAATAATTGATTTTTGTTAAAGTCATAAAGACTATATTAATTCAAAATAAATTTATTTAAAAAATTCTAACATGACATAGTAACCTATAAAATTATTTCATGTCATAAAAATATTCAAATTATATTTATTTTAACATTTATAATACCATTTATTTGATTCTTTTATTAATAAGTAAAACATTGCATCATCATTGGGTCATAAATAAATATAATTATTCAATGTCTAAAAATTATAAATAAAATTACATTATGTATGAAATCTTTTCATATTTCTAATTAATATGTATAGTCGAAAGGATAACATATATAACACCTTGTAAAAATTGTTTTAATAAAAGATATATGTTTATCTCATTTTTTCCTTTACTTTAAATTAATTAATATAAGGTGTCATTATCACTCTCATGTGGCTCCATGTGGTCCCAAAATCGACCCAATGATTCCCATGGTTGTAATGTTATTGGTAAATAGGGTTATGACACGTTTTAGGGTAATTTTATATTATTATAACATTTTTTTAACCTTATTTACTAGATTTATCCTTTTAACCATGGTAAGTAAACTTTTTACTGAAATAAATATTCTAAATGTCTAAAAATAAAAGTTACCTATTTATACAATATGGACCTCCTGATTCCGAATATGGAATCCATTTTTCTAAATTCAAAACACAGAAGTGGAAGAAATTAATTTAAAATTAATTCTCATTGTCAAAACCAAAAGCATGTTTCTAACAAATAATACCTATAAAAAGATTGACACTTTCTTATGTCCAGTTTAAATGTAAAATTATGTCCAATGACCAAAATTGGATTAAACAGTAAAAATATTATCTAATTATACTTTAAAACAACTCAAATTCATAATTTATCACTATTAATTATTTTTATTAAAAAATTCTTTTTAATTAAAATTTAGTAATTTTCACTATTCAGTAAAATATAAAAGTTATCAGAAAAGTACCAAATATTTACCCCAACATAATTTAGATACTCCAAATCCAAAAATTAAGTCTATTTTACCAAATTAAAAATATATAAATTGCATTTATTAATTTAAAATTAATTTCTGTTGTCGAAACCAAAAAACATATTTTTAAGAAATATTAACTATCAGAAAATTGATACTTGTTTATGTCCAATTTCAAAGTGAAATTACTTAAAATCACAAGAATTTGATTAAATAGAAAAAATATAATCTATTTATAATTACAAATAATTAAAATTTATAATTTAACACTATAAATTATTTTTATTAAAAAAGTTTTTTCAGTTAAAATATAGTATTTTTCACTATTTAACCAAATATGAAAATTATCAGAAAAACATCAAAAATTTTTTGAAACTAAACTCTTATGTCCCGATTCTGAAGAAAAATTTTATTTTTTCAAATTTAATATATAAATGTTTCATATATTGTATTTTAAAAAGGTTCGCCAGGAAATGGCGGTAAAATTGGATTTTTTTTAAATAAATACTTCTTTTATCTAAAAAAAATTAATTTGTTATTACATAATGTCTATAAATCTCATAATATGGATTCTAAAATTAAATGGATTATATAATTTTAATATTCATTTAATACTATTCATTACCGTTTTTGAACGGCTAGTTTGGTAAGTCGTGGTGTTCTTAAACTCAGTGTTGCATGTAGTGCAAGTTATAGAATTACATTGAAGAAATAATGCACTATGAAATCTTGGGGAGTTATATTCTTACCTCCTTTAATGAATTGTGTCCTCACAATTTGAAATTATTCTTCTAAAATAAAAATTTTAAAATAGAAAATACATTTGTGAGAAAACCCACATCGGAAATTGGATTAATAAAATTTAGTCTTAATAAGAGGGAAAGTGGAATGAAAAAGTCACCACCAAATTATGATCTGGATTAGAAGAAATTTGGTTGCAATTAGAGACACATAATTGGATGAAAAATGTAAATATTTATAGGGAGTGATTGAGGTTATCAGTCGCAAACAATTGTAGAATTTAGGGCCTCAAAGCCATCAATCTATGATGATTTAAAATATCATTTTTTCCATAAAACATAAGGTATTAGGATAATACATTTTTTGTTTTAAGATCCCTTATATAAATTTTAAGAATTAATATATTCATAGAATAAGATAAGAAAAAATATATATACTTGACATGTAGAGTTCCATTCATTAACTAATTTCTACCACAAACTCATCTTTCACTATAAAAGATTATAGAACTAAAAAAATATTCTATTTATCCTATTCATAGAGGGTTCCAAAAAAAGAATATATAATTGATCAACCATACCCTTTAAAAGAACTACATTATTCAATCTAGGACATCATGTGGGTCAGTGGTAGTTGATACACCTGTGTCTCCCTTCGGTTGCGGGTTCTTGTCTTGTAGCCTTGCCGGACGCGACGGGTTGCCGCCCAACCTCCGGGTTGTGCTTTTTATGGAAATCCAAAAATAATCTCAAACTAGAATTATCCAAAATACTACTATCCAAACTCACAGTCCAAAATTTATAGGTAAGTTAAACATAATGAAGATCCTTTTTTCCAAGTAATAACATGTGTACACCTTCATCATGTATTATTTTAAAACATGGAAACACTCTGAATTACCATAAAACATTGTTGATTACATTCATGCTCCCTTATTCCTTATAGAATACTGGACATACTTCTTCCTTCCAAAAATTTTGTAAACTCCAAAAATGACCGAATATACAAATCATTAATCAGTTTCAAGGTAGTCAAAAAAATCCAATATAATTTATCCAAATCAAACATGTATCATTCCAAAATCACTACCTCAGTATCAGAACCATATTATGGTTTATCATTCTCTCAACCATATATTTTACAAAAATTTAACCCACTATTGAGTCACTTTTCCTTGTTCCACACAATCTCAAGTCCTTAATGAAATAGTACTGCAATACAATCCTCATATACTCAATTATTGTCACGACCAGACCCTACCCGGGCTCGAGCCGCAACTACCCCATGCCCGGCTCCATAGGCCAGGGGCTGGCGACCAGCGCCGAAGGCACCATAAGTCGGGGAGGCCTATGCCTAAGTACCTGTACACACACACGCATCACACTCAATGAAAAAGTGCAGAGTAAAAAGGGGAAGTAAAGGGAAACTGCTATAAATATAAACCATAGATGTGCATCGACCTCTAAACAGTACAAAGTGCAAGCTGAAAGTCAACTGAAAATAAAAGGGGCAAAACACGCGCCCAACCCAAAAAATGACACAACCCGACAACAGGTAAACAAAAGAAAACAGCTAGTAGGGTCCCCCACCTAGAACCCGACTCCGACAACCGCACGCGGTCGAAGCTCCTGGATCCTAAGATCCTCTAACGTCACGCTCCACCTATCCGTCGTCTGCAAGGGCACACCAAGTGCGGGCAAAGCCCAAGAAGGGGTGAGTATAAAAATACTTAGTAGGATACCCTGAAGGCTCGAGGGAGAAACAAAAAAGGTACCGAAGGGTGAGCGGTAGAGAAAACAGAAAAGTAGAGGAGTACAACTGAAAGTGCAGTAAGAGTACAGTAAAGAGTCTAGCTCAACCCAACAAGAGGAAAGAAGGTAGAATCATCCAAACACAAGGAGCTGGAAGCGGTGAGAAGAGGAACTTCTCGTAGAGTCTTCGCTACCTATAGTAGGAGAGTAGACTCGTCCAACCATGATAAGCTAGACACAGAAAGCACATGGCATACCCCTCAAGTCTTCGCCTCTCCTAGAAGGAGAGTAGCCAAACCCAAGAAGTGGGTGCCGGAAACAAGGTATATACATATATATGCTCTGTCATGAAGCCTAAAAAAACTCGTAAGGGGAACTCCGTCCCATATATCAGCCCAAGAAAGAGTAGCCAAGAGTCCCAGAAGTAACACCAATGATGCCCAGCATCCCGCACGTCTGCCCCAAACCGCAAGCCAAGGGGCTCAATCACCACACCTTGACACTATCCGCTTTGGGTGGTACTCACTTGCCCACACGGTTTTAGGTCGCGTCACAAGGACACCTCTTAGTGGGGGAAAGCGCTCCTCGTGCTTGAGAGTTCTAGGAGAACGTCACCCCACCACGTCACTGCCCCATAGTCGAGAGGTCTGCTCAATGTCGACAGGTGACCCCCTGCCCAGCCACGCTGGAGGATCCCTGGAAGTCAACGGGTTCCCACTACAGGGAGACCCGGAAAGTCGACGGGTGCCTCACTGCCCAGTACCGTAACAGGGTAATCCACTGGAGGGTGACCCGGCTAAAGTCGGCGATGGGACCACTACCCAGCCCAGCTGGAGGTAACCCGACATCGGGGACCACTACCCAGCCCAGCTGGAGGTAAGCCCGGCATCAGGGACCACTGCCCAGCCCCGCAAGAGGTAACCCGGCATTGGGGACCACTGCCCAGCCCAGCTGGAGGTAAGCCCGACACTGCTCTGGCCATCCCTGCTGGATGGTACTGCTCGGTGAACACCAATGTACTGGCCATCCCTGCTGGATGGTAACCCATTGACGAGCCCTGCTCGATACAACCTGAGCCCTGCTGGAAACAACCTCAGCCCTGCTGGAACGACCTTAGCCCTGCTGGAAACAACCTTAGCCCTGCTGGAAACTACCTCAGCCCTGCTGGCACAACCTCAGCCCAGCTGGAAACAAACTCAGCCCTGTTGGAACAACCTCCTGGGTAGAGGATCAGTGCCAGCGTAAAGTGTTGGGCACACCAAAACCACAAGCTCTACCAGGGAACACAGAGCAATGAGAGAAACTCCCCAGGCCTCACAAGGCGATCCCACTCCCATCCGCTGAGTCACTGTCGAAGCGGACCGAGACATCTCATCCCAGAATGTGGGGAAAATGCCCACGCTGCACGAACACCCGTAGTCGCATATGGTGTCGCAGTCCAGTGAAAGGGCACAATACTGGAACCCCTCACAGTAGAAGAAGTAGAGGAACCAAACCATCTCTGTCGGCCCAACCAATGACATCAAGACCAGGGGGAGACCACTCAACCCTGCTGGTCAGACAAAAGATTACAAAGCCAGGGGAAAACTCCACCCTGTTGGTCAAACAAACGAGCACAAAGCCAGGGGAAAACTCCACCCTGCTGGTCAAACAAACGAGCACAAAGCCAGGGGAAAACTCCACCCTACTGGTCAAACAAATGAGCGCAGAGGGACCCTCTACGTCGCAAGAGGTCAAGTACGCAAAGAAGATCGCGGAACGCACGTGGGGTCCACATGACGTGTGGCCCCAAGTCAACCCCAACTGAGTGCACAAACATCCTCAGGTACAAATAACAACATGTACCTCCAAGTGCTCCCGTATACTCCCGGAGTATACCTCATTCCAGCCCAAAGGCTATCGTGCACACGGAACCCAGTGTCAACGCGAAGGCGTGACGTAACAACTACACCTCAAAGGCCCAGGCACGGCTATCCACATCTCGTGGACCAATTATTTCACTCTCCCAAGAGTGCTCGATCACACACCAAGGGTCTGCTACAAACAAGGTAGGGCGAACCACCACTAGAGCACCTTCCATGCTTCCACATTTAACAAGATCGCGCAAGAGGCTCCACACAACCAAACAGATCTCACCGTTGTAATCCTCATAGAAAAACACGCGAGATCGACTACTTACTCACCTCCAACGGATATCCGACGAAAAAGTCACCAACACCGCCTCACGCCCGAACGGCGTCCCGTGATCCCGAGCCTCGGCCATGAAAATAGTTGGGCGCATCACACCATTGCGATCCCCTTAGGAAAACATGTCAAAAGCACTAATCACTTGAGTGAAACGGATATCCAGAGAAAAAGTGCATCCCGGTGCACTGCACCCGAGCAGTGCCATATGGGACCCGCATCCCGGTCCCGAAACTCAACGAACGGATCGCACTGTTGCGATCCACTCGAAAAATAACACATGATGGACTTCTCATTTGTCTAAAACTGTCGCCCGGTGATAAAAGATGGAAAATCACCATCGACGCCCAAACGGCCCTCATGGGGCCTGCACCATCGTGCGGAATTACAGCGGGCAGACTGCGCCAACGCATTGCCCTCGGAAAAACACCCAACATCGACTACGCGCACGCCCTGAACGGACGTCCGAGGAAAAAGTTTCTACTAGCTATACACAACTCAAAAGACGGGCCATGGGGACCGCACCTCAACTTCGGCCTCAACGCCCGGAACTGCCATGGAAACCTCTGCCTCAGTGCCAGGGTCACAATGCCGCTGACGGCGCTCAAAACGGACGTCGTATGCATCCGCGCCGCTCAAAACAAGATTCCCAGAAAAAAACGACATTCCACTTTAAGATGCATCACGCCTCCGAGGCCCATTGTTATGGGAATTAAAAATTCCCAAAACCATCTCAAAAAGGCCGTCTCGTCAATACATATATTGCCGCAGACGGTACTCAAAACGGACACCCTTAGTGAAAAATAAGGGTTTCCGAACACCGAGGGAGCAAGCCCCTAGGGCTGGACTGGCCTGGGCCGGCCCGCGGCTTGGCCGCGCGGCCGGTTGCGGCTGACGCGTGAAGACCCATGCGGGGCGGGTCTTGGTCGCCACACAGGGGTCGCGGGACGCGAACCCGGGGTCGCCGCTCCCTGGCGACCCGCCGGCGCGCCGAGGCGCTCCGCCTAGCACCGACCTACTCTGGATGCCACCCACTTCGCCTGCGGCTGAAGGCACGCCGCACCCCGACCTTTCCCAGGCGCTCCACCGGACAACTGCGGACCCCCCTCGCCTGCTGCCGCTCTGAGCCCCCGGCCGCCTGATGCTCGGCCGACCACCGCGCCGCCCTGCCGATCCCCCCATTTCCCACAAACTTCGGCGATCATCCGTGAGCAGCTCGGGACTTAGAATTGAAATCCGAAAGATGCGTCGGAAAGAGAATTTACTCTACTATGCATTCATGTGCATTGATCGAAATTTTCATGAGGAATCGACAGTGAAAAACGAGCTCAAATTAGGTATGGGAATAGAAAATTCAACACAACATCCTACCTCGCGGGGCTTCGCCCGAAGATTTGCGTCGATCCGCCGGCACCACCGCACCTTGACGGAGTCGCCTCACCAGAACTCGCCTCGCCGGAGCTAGAGGAGGAGAGGGAGAGGAGGGGATACCAGGGGGGAAGGGAAAGAGAAGAGGGAGGGTTGTGTTAAGCGTTTAAATAGAAAACGCTTAACCACCCGCCCGTCGGCCCAAACCCGAACCCTCAGAAAGGTCGGGGTTAAGAAACCCCTGGGGTAATCACAATGAACCGAGCGCAATGGTGGTCTCGGAATTTTAATCTGAGACCCCGTTCAAAAGTTATAAAATTTAACGTCTGAAGCCGCTAAATTACGAAAACTCCCCTGGAGCCATTTTTCACAAACGGCCCGTACCCGCGAAACATACACCCCTCCTAGGGTAAACGGCACGCTCTGAACTCAACGGTGCCCTCGGTTTTCCAATCTGAGCCACCATTTAGGAGATACCTACTTTTCCCCATTAATCCAATAATAAATTTATTAATTAATCTGTTTAACGCTCCAGAAGCGGGCGAGGGGTCCAAACGTCCCGAGATGACATGTTTTATGTCGTTCCTAGGGTAAACACCCCATTATGGACCCATCCGTACACTTGGATCTCTGATTCGGAGCTCCGTTTAGGAGTAATCACATTTATTTGGCGGTTCTGGTGTGAATGCACTTAAAATTTAATTCCGGCCCCTCCGGGGCTCGGAATCGCACACCGTCTGAAGGCGCTACTCTTGAATATCATCAAGAATATTCCAAAGTCTTCCACATCAAAAACCGGGTTCTTACATCATTCCCTCCTTCAATATTTTCATCCTCAAAAAGCAAAACCAGGGAAGAACACAGGGTACTAAGCCCACAACTGGCTTTCCCATACCCAGAAGAACCCACGCACAACTCTGCGTCACCGCACACAGAGAAAAGGATCATTCTGTTCACGCGAGGTCGGCTCTTGCCGACGTCGTGCACCCACTCCAAACTTTGGGGTTAGGTCAAGGTGGTAGGAAACCTCGCCATCCCTTTGCACGGTCTCAAATGGCCCGAAGGCCCTTGGGGGTAGCTCACCTCCCCTATCAAACCTCTACGTCGCATGCCGCGACTGGAATCACCGCTCGCACCTGAAACAATTCCCGGTGATTCCCTCCTTCAGAATATCCATATGGTGAAACACCCAAGGATATCTGGTCATGCAAGGTTTCCCTGTCGATTCTCTCTTACACGCTCAAAAGGCGAAGGAGTCAACACCATCGACTAAAAGAAAAGGTGTCACACCCTTTTTCCTTACCAACACAGGGTTACACACGAAGCCCTGCGTCACCCTGGTAACACATCAAACAAGGAGAAGGGAGGAAATCCGTTCACACATAGATTCTAACAATTCTACTGCAAAAAGGTAGAAGAGCTGTAGAGCATACCTCTTATCACCTCATGCTCTGTAGGATAATAGACATCCAAAGCTCGCGGCTACCCGCGGTCCCAACAGTCAGCTCCCGGAGCCTGACGTGGACCGCCTAGTGGTGACGGGGAGATCTCATAATGTCATCCCCCACTACCAGCTCCTCCTTCTCCTCTGCTAGATCCACCTCTCTGGGTAATACTCCGATCACGGCGCTGTCTCTGCCGTGGTGGTGCACCTGCTGCCTGCTCGAAGCTCCCAGCAACTCGGGTCGGGCAGTCTCGTACCAAGTGACCTCGACCGTCACAAGCATTGCACCGACTCTCTCTGGGCTGCACTGGTTCCCTCCGGCACCACTATGGTGTACGACCACACCCCTGAGTCTGGTTGTCAGTAAGCAACCTGCGTCGAGGTCCTGCTTGCCGACGCCCACTAGCTGCGGCAGACGTCTCAGCTCCAACGTGTCTGCTGCCACCACCAACTCCAGAACATGACAGGAAGCCCTCTATCACCAGTGCATGCTCTAGCACCCCGACATATGTGGAAATTCCCAAGGGTACTATGACAGTACCAATTTCTCGGCGGAGACCCTGCTCAAACTTCTGTGCTCGGAGGTTGTCGTCATGGATCAAGTCCGGGTAAAAGCGTGCACGATCTGCAAAACTAGCCGCGTACTCGTCCACCGTCATCCCTCCCTGCTGAAACTGCAGGATCTCCTGAATCCGAACAGAGCGCAAGAAGGAGGGTAAAAACTCCTCACGAAACAAAAACTGAAAGTCATCCCACAAAAGTGACGACTCGTCAAGAAACTGAGTCACCAGACTCCACCAACGCCGAGCTGATCCACGAAAAAGGTTGGCTGTCAAAGCCACTCTCTGATCTGTCGGCGTCTGCACAAGCCTGAAAAGGAAAACCACTGCCTCGAGCCAAACCTCTGATGCCTGAGGATCTGGCTCACCACTGAACCTTAGTAGTCTCTGTGGCTGGAACTCATGGAGCACGCGCAACCTGCGCTCAAGCTCAGCCTGCTCTGCTGAAACTGCCTGCTGCTCAACAGGTGGGGGTGCTGCAACCGGCCCACCTAGAGAAAGGGGCTCGCATGATGGGTCCTGGACTGTGTCCTCATAGCTCACAGGGTCGTCGTCACGAACCAAAGCTGGTATCCTAGCTGGCTGTCATCGCGGAGGCCTCCTGAAAATTATCAAGGAGTGTCGCAGTTAGATGAGCATATATGTATATACCAATAGCAATGATGGGGAGCTGACTCAAGAAGGACAGTGAAAGACTCAATCCTATGTGATGCACAAAATTGTTTTCCCTGCAACAAGTGTCTCAGCATGCCGAGTCGACAAGCGGGTTATCAAGGCCCTGGTGAATGGATACGTCGGCCACCGCACCATCACTGGACTCCCTGGCCTGAGAGATGCTCTCGAGACACATTAACATCATTTCCCTAAATCCCAACCAATTCCTCTTTTTGGGACGTCCTCACAACGTCCCAAGGAACGAACCACCTCTGATACCAATTTGTCACGACCCGACCCTACCCTGTCTTGAGCCTTAACTACCCCAGGCCTGCCTCCATAGGCCAGGGGCTGGCGACCAGCGTCGAAGGCACCATAACTCGGGCAGGCCTTTGCCTAAGTACCTGTACACACACACGCAACACACTCAATGAAAAAGTGCAGAGTAAAAAGGAGAAGTAAAGGGAAACTGCTATAAATATAAACCAAAGATGTGCATCGACCTCTAAACAGAACAAAGTGAAATCTGAAAGTCAACTGAAAAGAAAAGGGGCAAAACATGCACCCAACCCAACAAGTGACACAAACCGGCAACAGGTAAACAAAAGAAAACAGCTGGTAGGGTCCCCCACCTGGAACCCAACTCCGACCACCGCACGCGGTCCAAGCCCCTGGCTCCTAAGATCCTCTGACGTCATGCTCCACCTGTCCATCGTCTGCAAGGGCACACCAAGTGCGGGAAAATCCAAAGTAGGGGTGAGTATAAAAATACTCAGTAGGATACCCCGAAGGCTCGAGGGAGCAACAAAGGAGGTACCGAAGGGTGAGTGGTAGAGAGAACAGAAAAGTAGAGGAGTACAACTGAAAGTGCAGTAAGAGTACAGTAAAGAGTCCAGCTCAACCCAACAAGAGGAAAGAAGGTAGACTCATCCAGACACAAGGATCTGGAAATGGTGAGAAGATGATCTTCTCGTCGAGTCTTCGCTACCTATAGTAGGAGATTAGACTCGTCCATTCATGATAATCTAGACACGGAAAGCATGTGGCATACCCCGCACGTCTTCGCCTCTCCTGGAAGGAGAGTAGCCAAACCCAAGAAGTGGGTGCCAGAAACAAGGTATATAAATTTGTATGCTCTGTCAAGAAGCCTAAACAAACTCATAAGGGGATATCCGTCCCATAGCTCAGCCCAAGAAAGAGTAGCCAACAGTCCCAGAAGTAACACCATCGATGCCCAGCATCCCGCACGTCTGTCCCGAACCGCAATCCAAGAGGCTCAATCACCACACCTTAACACTATCCGCTTTGGGCGACACTGACTCGCCCGCACGATTTTAGGTCGCGTCACAAAGACGCGTCTCAGTGGGGGAAAGTGCTCCTCGTGCTTGAGAGTTCAAGGGGAACACCAACCACACCACGTCACTACCCCGTAGTCGAGAGGTCTGCTCAAAGTCGACAGGCGACCCCCTGCCCAGCCCCGCTGGAGGATCCCTGGAAGTCAACGGGTTCCCACTACAGGGAGACCTGGAAAGTCGATGGGTACCTCACTGCCCAGTCCCGTAACAGGGTAATCCACTGGAGGGCGACCCGGCTAAAGTCGGCGACAGGACCACTGCCCAGCCTAGCTGGAGGTAACCCGGCATCGGGGACCACTGCCCAGCCCAGCAGGAGGTAAGCCCGACATTGGGGACCACTGCCCAGCCCTGCTGGAGGTAACCCGACATTGGGGACCACGGCCCAGCCCAGCTGGAGGTAAGCCCGACACTGCTCTGACTATCCCTGCTGGATGGTACTACTCGGTGAACACCGCTGTATTGGCCATCTCTGCTGGATGGTAACCCACTGACGAGCCCTACTCGATACAACCTCAGCCCTGCTGGAAAAAACCTCAGCCCTGCTGGAATGACCTCAACCCTGCTGGAAACAACCTCAGCCCTGCTGGAAACAACCACATCCCTGCTGGCACAACCTCAGCCCTGCTGGAAACAACCTCAGCCCTGTTGGAACAACCTCCTGGGAAGAGGATCAGTGCCCGCGTAAAGTGTTGGGCACATCGAAACCACAAGCTCTACCTGGGAACACAGAGCAACGAGAGAAACTCCCCAGGCCTCACAAGGCTATCTCGCTCCCATCCGTTGAGTCACTATCAAAGCGGACCGAGACATCTCATCCCAAAAAGTGGGGAAAACGCCCACGCTGCACGAACACCCGTAGTCGCAGATGGTGTCGCAGTCCGGTGAAAGGGCATAGTACTGGAACCCCTCATAGCTGAAGAAGCAGAGGAACCAAACCATCTCTGTCGGCCCAACCAACGAGATCAAGACCGGGGGGAGACCACTCAACCCTGCTGGTCAGACAAAATAGTACAAAGCCAGGGGAAAACTCCACCCTGCAGGCCAATCAAACGAGCACAAATCCAGGGGAAAACTCCACCCTGCTGGTCAAACAAATGAGCACAAAGCCAGGGGAAAACTCCACCCAGCTGGTCAAACAAACGAGAACAAGGCTAGGGAAAAACTCCACCCTACAGGTCAAACAAACGAGCACAGAGGGACCCTCTACGTCGAAAGAGGTCAAGTACGCAAAGCAGATCGCGGCACGCACGTGGGGACCACACGACGTGTGGCCCCAAGTCAACCCCAACTGAGCGCACAAACATCCTCAGGTACAAATAACCACACGTACCTCCAAGTGCTCCCGTATACTCCTGGAGTATACCTCATTCCAGCCCAAAGGCTATCGTGCACAGGGCACCCAGCGTCAACGCGAAGGCGTGACGTAACAACTCCACCTCAAAGGCCTAGGCACGGCCAGTCACATCTCTTGGACCAATTATTTCACTCTCCCAAGAGTGCGCGATCACACGCCAAGGGTCCGCTACAAACAAGGTAGGGCGAACCACGACTAGAGCACCTTCCATGCTTCCACATTTAACAAGATCGCGCAAGAGTCTCCACAAAACCAAACGGATCGCACCATTGTAATCCTCGTGGAAAAACACGCGAGATCGACTACTTACTCACCTCCAACGGATATCCGACGAAAAATTCACCAACATCGCCTCACGCCCGAACGGCGTCCCGTGATTCTAAGCCTCGGCCATGAAAACAGTCAGGTGCATAACACCATTGCGATCCCCTCGGGAAAACATGTCAAAATCACTACTCACTTGAGTGCAACGGATATCCGGAGAAAAGGTGCACCCCGGCGCACCGCACCCGAGCGGTGCCACTTGGGACCCGCATCCCGGTCCTGAAACTCAAAGAACGGATCGCACTGTTGAGATCCTCTCAAAAAAGCACACAAGATGGACTAATCATTTGACTAAAAAACATGTTTTAATGTACATATTTGATTTTCAAAAAGTCTTTAAAAATATAAAATGATACCAATGTTGAATCAACCAAAAATGAGAATGAAACAATGCACATACGTAACCCTTATAACTAACCCCTCATCATTTAGATCATCTTGGATGCAATCGAATAGTGATCAAAGTTCATGTTAGAGTATAACTAAGAATGTATTAGTTATGTGGGATGGTGAAACACACATGTACTGCACAACAGTTTCGAGATTGACTTCAATATTTCACACACTGACTCCTAATAGTTCACCTGACTGTGAAGGAATAGTGTAAAATTTGTCATCATTCCATTCAAAACCAAAACAAATAATTGGTTCTTAAAATCGAAGATAATCTCATAAAAAAACTGAATATCATTCACCATCAAGAAACAAATAACTCAAAATAAATACTAGATTCCATACTTTCCCTAATAACTCAAGTGTCATCATTAATAGTCAGAGATAAATAAACAATTAATGTATTAGCATTTGGGTCTAGACACATTCTTAATCTCTATTATACGATGACTCACAAAAAATTACAAATGATATTTCAAGGATAAGTGATTACTTTCTTGGAAAGGCCTCCTTTGATACCATTTTTCATGAACTAACCTGGGGTACTATCCCGACCGATATCAAATATGATTCTTCACTAACCCGTAGAGTGTTCCCAATATCCCTGAGGTAGTGAAAAGCACTAAGGAATTATGAAATATCACTTGGGAATGATTTCACCCATACAATATTAAAATAAAAAATAACACTTTGGAACATCATTAGGTACATATGTTAGTATAATAATGTCATGTACAAGGAGACCATATAAAAATATAAATAAAAAAAAATCCTTAAATACCCCATCTTTTAGTGGTACACGATCACCCACCATGTACCAGTTCACATATCCTAATTCAACCAAACCCGATGGTAGAAAATAATTCAATGGTAACATGAGCACTTTGTAGCATCCTACCCTGAAATCCACTAATATGATGCCTGAAATGGATGGTCAAATGACCTCAGTTGTTCCTCCCCACACACCAGAGGCTACCTACTACTAGTGAGGTCCTAGGTTATGTATGTGGGTAGACTTTTCCCATAAGATAAAATGTTTATCATAGTAGTAAATAATAAAAAGGAAACAATAGGAGTAGTAAGAAACAAGTAGTACCACAGTAAGAATGATAAATTATCCAAAAAAAAACATGATGATGTTGAATTATAAATGGATAAAAATAATGATCATGATCATGTCATGAATCTATAAAAAATAATGTACCTGGGATAATAGAGTGAAGTAATATACCACACACTATAATAAAATACAAAAAATATTTCACAACACCCACTACTAGAATCACGAGCATAGGCACTGTCCTCCATTACATAATCCATCATACAACTAGAAATAAAGAATCAGGATTTATATTCTTCCCTTTATCAACACCTAGAATCATGATGACAGCTTGGGTGCCATGGGTGTCCCATATAGGGTGTGAGAAATACTCAATAGGTCACCACCAACAATTTCTATATCAATTTGTTTATGTTCATATAAAATGAAAAGTGTGTCAATAATAACGAATATGAAATAATAAAAAAATAAAACATGATGTTCTGGGTTTCTCATGGATACATGGCTGAAACTTACCACTTTTCCCGATGTTGGAAGTCTATGATATTGGGTGACCAATTCAAGTATGATATAAAGAAGTAATGTGTCATAATAAATAGGGAATAATGATTTGTACTGAGCCCAATCATGTGATTTGGAACGGTTTTTTCATCCTGTAGTATATTAAATTTGAATTTGTATTTATAAAAAAATATAAATATCTTGAATTTTGTTAAGCGGCATTTAGGGATGATCTAAGGAGAACAAAATCAAAGAACCCATATATCTAACCATGGCATAAGAAAAAGTCACTATCATAGGATTATGTATAAGGATATCTAGAAATGGAATCCCATGTATCACCCCTAGCCCTGTGAGATGATAAATATTTGAGACCATCCTAGGTATCTCTAACATGGGGTGAGTATAACATGTGGCCTAGTATATCCATCTATCCATGAAGCCTTTCTATGATATCTCCCCTATGGAATCAGTTTTTCACATATATAATTAAAGAAAATGCAGAGTGATCCATTTCAATTCATACCAAGTATTAAACATAGTATGTAATCCATTCATTAATAATTACTAATTGATAAACATTAAGAGCCCATTCAAGGAAACACTAATATAGAATCCCTTGTATCACCCCAATCTATGTACGAGATAAGGCTGTCATCATAAAAACTCATACCAGTTCAAAGATTCATTATAATTATAATTATTAAATAAATCATTCCAAATTAAATAATTAACATAATTCAAGGTATGGAATATATCAAGTGAACTTACTCATTTCCTATCTTCTTTCTCAATTAAAATACTATTTAAAGAGTACCATTTTCTAGAAGTAAAAATCACACATAAAATGCTTGGATTAATAGTTCAAATAAAATTCCAGTTTGATCTTTAAGGTATGGAGCACCCATAGGAGTGGATCATGTCAATAAAAAAATCCAAAGGAAAAAACTCACAGGTATAAAGGGTCATATTACCCACCAGAACTACCATTAATTAAATTAATTTAACATTAGATAAGTGATTTTGAATGTTCTAGCATGTGGTAATATAGTGCATGGTAGAAAAGGAACCAATCATGAGGGAAAGAAGTGGGAAAACCTACAATATTTATGTAGTCCTCTCATCATCCAGTTTCATCCTTGAATCGAGATAGAAAAGGGGAAAATAGAAGAATGAATTAATTCCATGAAAATAGTTCAAATTATCTCACACCAAAATAGTATAAGAGATGGTAAGATAAGTTTTTTATAAAAGGAATTGCAGTGGAGGGAATATGGAGATTAATCCAATTCACTAGATGATGATGAAAATGGATTCCAAATATTGGATTTATCAAAATCTCTAGCTTCACTTGTGATAGAAGCTTCACACGATGGAAGGGTTGTCCACATGAGAATATTAAAGGAGGAAAAAGTAAATAAGGGTTTAAAAATTTCTGGGGAATAAATTTTATTTAACTATTTAACTCCTGGTCGCATGGTTTGGCCACACAGTTTTCCAAACCAGGCACCAATCATGTTCCAGGCACTACACATGAAAACCCCTTGCATGGTCTCAGTGAATTTGGTTGCTAATCATGTGCATCTCATCAAACAATCCACTATAAAGTATGTCTACAACTCAATATTAGAATGAATCTCTGATAATATGGTTGCATAGAAACCTTGTCTCCTCCACTGTGCACTAGGTTCCATGCACGGTTGAGTCATATAGTTCTGACTAATTATTTATTAATATTATAACTCAGTCTTCCATCTCAATTTCTAGAGTTTCAGGTTCCAAACGAGCCTCTGACTCTCTTGAATGGAATATTATCCTTTTAAAAACATTACTATCATAAATATTGAGTCATTTAATAGTATCATAAGTTTCCATACCTCTTCAAAAATCTAGGATGTTAAAACCTCTCCTCCATAAAACAAATCATCCATGAGTTTCCCTTCCAAGGGTTTCAAAGTTTTTTATGAGAAATGTTCTTACCACTGATAACATACGTCAGCCTCTCAATCCTGTGTATCATCATGTACATGGTTGTTATACCTTATCACCTGGACCATTGGAATAGACCAAAATTAGAGAGCCTTCTTCCTCTGATCAATGAAATATATCAGATGGTCCTTAAAGGATGCAGGTAGCTCTGGATCAATATCCTTAGGATTAAATGAATGAGATTGTTCATAATTATACTATCAAATCTATGATACATGGAAGATATCAAGAAAATCATTTCAACTCTAAGGTAACTATGACCAATAGGCAAGAGGCCCGACTCTCTCCATGATCTCGAAAGGATCGATGTAATTAGTCCATATATTTCTATGTCTTTATATCTATCTATGGCCCAATATTGGAGAAACTCGTATAAATACTCGATGTCCCACCTTGAACACTATAGGTTCATGACGGCGATCAATATTAGACTTTTTCCTTATCTAAGATACATCTATACATTTCGGAATCAATGTAACATTATATGAAGTCACTATAATTAGATGAGGACATTGCAGTGCTGCCTCACCTTCCTCTAACTAGTATAGAGGTGAAATGTAAAACAAACTATAAAGGGACTTATATAGATCCATGTGAGCAATTTTTTAGAATGATTTTTTATAGAAAAAATTAATGAAAGGTATATGATTCTTGTAATAACCTTCGAAGTCAAGGAAAAATTCCTATTGTATGTACTCTGACTATCATATCATCTACTCATACATCCCATTTCTCTAAGAGTGACACATTGTACTCAATAGAACCATTGGAACAAATTCCATTGGCCACCACTCCTAGAACTATGATGTAATCTATGAATCTCAGACACATATGGTATAATAGGAAACATCATGAAAATGAAAAATCTATTGCATATAGATCCTCCTATGCACATCCACTGTGAAGGTCTCTCAGATCAGTAGGAAGTGTTTGATCATGGTCGTCTTGTCATCGATAACCCATATCACATCAATACATTGATAGGATCTCGAAAACCCCATCTCAAAATCTATGGTGACATTTTTTCATTTCCACTCTAAAATGGATAAGGTCTATAAGAGTCTAGTAAGTCTCTAGTACTGCACCACACCTACTAATAGGTGGAATGACTCTCAATTAAACCTGTAATCCTCCTCTTCATACTATTCCACCAATTATAAAGATGTAATTCACTATACAACATGGTATTCTTAGGGTGAAATAATCAAACAGATTTATGGGATTCCTACATCAATTAACATCGTATGTCTGAAAGAACCCATATATGTCCATAGAGGAGAAAGATATTATTCTCATCAATAACCCAACCACATAGTTGGTTATCACATGATACACCATCTCTCAGGATGAGGCCCTCAGTATCAAATAATTATCTCATCTTCACCTGTTCCATAATATGTAATGTCACTAGCAATGAATCTAATACAGGCTGCTTATTATATTCCTAAAACACCTGGCACATCTCAGAAAACAAAGTCATCAACTGCCAATCATTATTGGACTTCTGGATAGCACGTGTTTGATTATTCGAACTCAAGGAGTTAGCTACTACATTTCCTAATCAAATTTATAATCAATACCAAAGTCAAAAGAGTTTATGTATTCTACCCAACTACACTACCTCAGATCAAATTTTTCTTATATAGAGATATATGTCATACTTATTTGATCCATTTAAAGAATAAACCACTCACCAAAAATATAATGCATCTAACAGCCTAATGCTTGAACCATGGTAGCTTGGTCAAGTTCATGAATAAGGAAATTATTCTAGTAAAGTATCAGCTGGAAGGACCCATAAACTACTACTTGATCTGCATGCATTATAAATACTCCCAACCTAATACTTGTAGCATTGAAATAAACAGTATATCTTATTTATGGATCTAGTTGAATCGTTTTTAGAGCAGGTGTATGTCTCACTTTTAACTCCTGAAAGGTTGTATCATAATCTTGAAACCATAATAACATCACAATATTTTTATTTGATACCATTATAGATGCATCTAGGCATGAGATGTTATTAATGAAAAACCCATATTATCCATTCGGCCTCAGGAAAATGTGTATATCAAACACATTCTTGTCCAAGTCCCATGAAACCATCACACTCACCTTATCTCAGTAAACATATATGCTTAACATAAAAATTATATGATCCAAGAAGTGAATCTTATTGATACAATAGAACAATTTTATGAGATTCACATAAAGAGAGTGCTCTCTCATTATATTTATTATGATATGAACATGGTTTTCAGGTTCATTTCTAGTGTGAGAATACACTAGAATTTTATATATGAAGACTAACAAAAATAAATTCATATACAGGTGGAAAACCTTATTCATCATGGCCATGAAAACCATAGGTTAATTTATAAAGGAAAAGTTCATAACTAAATACTAATACATGCCATACCTACTTCAGAACGATGTATATGCTATTTTTTATGGTCTCACGTGCATATAATTGTATCCTAACCTCAAATAAATCGTAGAGAAAACTCTACCTCCTTGGAGTTCGTTGAAGAGGTTTTCTATATGACTAAATGGATTATAGTTCTTTAATATATGCTGATTAAACCATCATTAATTCACACACACCTTATGGGTACCATCTACCTTCTTGGTGAAAGGGATAGGTGAACCCCATGGTCAGGTATTGGGTCCTATGAAACACTTTTCCTCTAATTCGACCAACTACTTCATCAGTTCCAAGATCTCAATAGGTTACATCCTACATGGATGAATATACATCGATTCCACACATAGTACTATATCTATTGTGATATCAACACCTCTCATTTTTGGTAAATCATAGAATTCATTAGAGAATACATCCCAGAAAAATCCACCACAGGGGAGAATTTTACGAACTACATTCCCTAATTTCTCATAGAGATACTATCCCTTTGGTTTTCACCTTTCCCATCCCATGAAACTCAAGTCCATCTCAACCCTCCGGGGTATCCCATTTTCCCTTAGGAATATTAACATTTCCATTGGATGATGAAAAAGACACCCCCTAATGATAACAATCAATATGGGAATTATAATGAACTATCTAGTACATTCTAGGGATGATGTCAAACCAGTAATCTAAAAGACAAATAAATTCAACAAGATATTGTACCTACCTATATAATGAGAGAAATACTTACACTAGTATATACTCTTGTATCAAAATCCTAATGGAGTTTCGAGAGTCATCATGCCATTGATGTACTCTATTTCTAGGCCCAGACTTTTCATATGTGTAGACAATATAAAGGAGTGTGATGCGCCCTTATCAAATGGGGAAGAGGCCAATGAAAAGGCTTCCATAAAATTTAATCTGACCATAAAGGGTCTTGGAATATACTCATTAGGTTTAGGCTACATTGGATAAACATTTCTTGATCTACGACCCAAAGATAAAACTTTATTAACCTACAAAAGTTTGATCTGTCAGCACTGAACCTCAGAGATCTGACTACCACAGCTATGGAAACCTCATTTTCCTAATTTCCTAGTAGTAGACCAACTACTAAAATGATGTGGATTCAAAAATCCTATACCATAAATAAGTGTCAAAACAGATCTCTTATCACAGAACGTAGGAGGAAAGGTCTGGTAGAATCTCTGATGGTGACTGATCATACCACAATATTAGCACTCGATCGAGTTCTTCATACAATGGGGAAACTAATGTCCTTTCCTATGACACATGGTAAATACTATAAAGCTATCAGTTCATATCATTTGGAAATTTCTAACCCTTCTAGATACCTTGAAATGATGTTTCCTTTCACTTGATAAAATGTCTCCCTGCATGGAAACTGAACCACCCTGGATCATATTGCCACCTTTCCTTATGTTAATCTCTATGATGGTGGCTTGATTCACTATCTGAAAAATAGTATACAATCAAAAACCATTCACCTACAATAGGATTGTGTATAGAATCTCATTATCAAAACCTATTGTAGTGGTCAAATCATTACCAGTCTATATAAACAAAAAATATGGAATTACATGAGGATAATACTTTATTACTGACATGGAACATTTATGCTGGTGCATAAATTGCCGTGGATAGTCTTCTTGTAATTTTTTAGGGTGGAAGTGGACATATAAGGCTATCTAGATGACAACCCATACCATAACCTAATTATTTCTGTCCTGGGTAATGACATCCCAACAATTTTTAGAAAATTCACAAAGAATATATGTAGTGATCTTGACCCTATACTCGAGATTTGTCTCCTAATTATTAACTATTGACATCATGGACACTATCAGAGATTATACAGCCTTAGGTAAACCATCACCAGAAAAGGTGTAATGATGTTGTTGTTGGAATTCTCATGTCAACCCTATCACAGTTGTAACATGTCATGGTGTACCCTACATAGATTTCATAAAGAAGTATAAAATATCATTAAATTGAATGTTAGTGCCAAGAGGAAGATCTGAAGGGGGTTCCCAGGTGGAACTAGATGAGGTAATGTGGTTGGGTTATGGCCCACCACATATGGAGAATTGTTTCCACCAATCACCAAGAATATGATTCATAGAATTCAAGGCAGATTAGGTTTATAAGATCTAATCACACACATCATATAAGATTTAACAACATATAGAATATAGAAATATTGGGAAAATAGAGATAAAACCCTTCCTATAATAGGTCATAAACCAAATCCTTATCTTAAATTGAGGTCTAGCTGATAAGTAGGATCATAGAAGTCTTCGAGTACACTTATTACTACCAACTACAAAGGTTGGGTTTTGGTCAAGGTCTCATACAACCAAGTATTGGTTCTGGTATATAGATTTTCAATTATAAGGTATAGATGAAAAAACACTTTACTCTTCAATTGGAATCCCCATTTAGCAGTAAAAAGTTTATTTTAAATATTTAATTTATTGATATTTATAATTATTTATCTAGATATTAATATCCCAATCATGTTAAATGTGTCCCTATTACAAATTTATAAAGGCTCGTACTCTTTATAAATTTTAATTAGTACATAAAGTAATAGTTACAAGACTTATATGTTTGGTATCAAGATGTCATAGGTCATGTATAATTATTTTAATGAAAAATATACAATTCCATTATTATAAAATTACTTTCTTCATAAATTAGTCTTTAAATTTATCAATCACATCTACTAATATTTCAACCTGTAGAATTAGTGTTTTATTTCTAAAG
Source organism: Viscum album (assembly GCA_963277665.1). Lineage (NCBI taxonomy): Eukaryota > Viridiplantae > Streptophyta > Magnoliopsida > Santalales > Viscaceae > Viscum > Viscum album. The sequence continues at coordinate 788,439,672 of OY728148.1, forward strand.
AGTGGAATAATTTGTTATTTGATCTATTAACATCCAATATTTTCATGAAAAAACTTTTTTGATTAATTTATTGACATTAATTTATCTGTTTATGATATTAATTAAAGAAACATTATCACATTCAAATATATCACAATCAAAAAAATTGAAACAAGAACATGAAATACCGACAATGCATGCCTAAAATATAAATATCAGATGACAAACGACATGACATCTAAGTCCTATGGTTCCTAATATGATGCATGGGTTGATGAACCTCAAATCATTAGGGCTAGGAAACAAAATTATTATAATAACATCAACAATGATAACATCAAAAATTACGTGTTTCACCCAACAAAGAAATAATAACAACTGTAACATTCATAAAGAATTATATTAACAACCCATCCCATGAAGTTTGGGTAGTCCCATTAATGTAGCTTAGCTACCTATAGGGAAATGACCATTACTGATTTCCCATACTTCATAGTCACATATGTGATACTCAATATTAAGAAAAAGTGAAAATAAACCTAGATACCACTTTGTGGAATCCCTATCCAGAATCCACTATGTATGCTCCCCCGAGATAGTAGGACACATGACCTCAAGTGAGACTCCAAAATTTCCAGAGAATTCTGATTAGTAGTGATGTTATAGGGTGTGTCCATGTAGAGAATATGAATTGATGATTCATAGGGTAGTAAAGCAGTAAATTGTATTAAAGAGAAAACATAAGTAGTACTAATCAAAATGCATTAGAATATGATTAATAGATTACCCAAGATAAAAAAAAGTGAATGATGATTAATTAATAGATACAAAAATAATGATGATAATCTTTTCATGTATCTATAAAATAATAATGTACATGGGATATAGGGGGTGAAGGAATATACCACTTGAAATACAAAATAAAGAAGAGGAAAAAACTACCACTATTATAATCACAAGAATAGGCTTAGTCCTCTTCTCCCTTACCCTGTCCTATAACGTTAAATCAAGCCTCAAAAGTCCAACTCTTCTCATTATCAACACCTAGAAACATTTAGTGTACTTTGGAATGAAGGGAGGTGCATCAAATGTTTGAGATAAACTCAGTAGGAAACCACTAAAAATGTCTAGATCAATATAATTTGTCCATATAAAATGATCATTGTTTCAATAATAATGAAAGATAGGAAATAAATAAATAAAATAGGATGGTTTAAGTTCCTCCTAGATAACTGACTAAAACTACCTAATTCATCTGAAGCTGAAAGTATTTGATACATGGTGACCATCATAAGTGTGACATAATGTAATAATGGGTCATGATAATTAGGGAATCAATATTTGAACTAAGCCTAAGATTGTGATTTGTATTGGTTGACACATACGTTAATTTATTAAACTATTATTTGGATTTATGTAAAAAAGAAATATCTTGAATTTAATTAAGTAGAATAATGGGCTCGTCCAAGGAGAACCATATCAAGGAACCGAAGTGTCATACCTGGAGTGAACAAAACTCAATGTTGTAAGAGTCCATAAAATGGGATACATAAATGGAATCCCAAGTATCACTCCTCTCCTGGTGTGGATATTACTATCAGTGCACATATCTAGTATCTCTATAGGGGACCGAGTATCACTCGTGTCCTGGTATAACCATATACCCACCAAACCCATCCATGGTGTCTCCCCTAGGTAACTGGTGTTTCTTCTATGGTGGTAAGTAGAACACAAATTGATCACATCCAATGAATGTATCTCCCCTGATATATATACCCTCCACTAACAATCCAAGTTGATAAGCACTAAAATCCCATACAAGGAGATCCATAAATAGAATACCTTTTATCTTCATCAGTTAAGTATGAAATAAGACTTTAATCATCAACAAATCATACCAGTTCAATAATAAATTATAATTATGATACTTAAATCAAGCTAGAAAAATCATTTAATTCATGTAAATCATGGTCTGAAATATAGAACAAGACCTATCTCATGACCTATCATCTTTCTCAATTTAGATTCCATTTCAAGAGGGCTGGTTTAAATAAGGAAACACACTCTAAAAAGGTTTTGTTATTAGTTCAAGTAAAATGGAAGTTAGTACTTTTTGGTATGGAACACCCATAGGGGTGAATCATGTTAATAAAGACACCCAACGGTAGTGACATGCAGGTATATAAGGTCTTATTTTTCATGGTAAAACCCATAAATTTAATTAAATAATGATTATATAGTTGACATTGGAAAGTTAGTCCCATGTCACTTTTGTGAGTGATATAAAATCAACTAAACTTGAGTGAAATAATCGAGACCACCAACGTTATATTTTGTGTGCTCTCCACATCTAGTTATATCCATTGAATCGAGCTAGAATGCTGCCAACATGAAAAATAGATCAATGACATGAAAATATGGAATATTATCCCACATTAAAATAGAAGAATAAATAGGAAGATAAATTAGAAATATAATAAAGTAGAGTGAAGATCTTACTAGTAGGAATCAAACAAACCCACCAATTATGAAAATGGATTCCAAACATGGGAGTTATCAAAATAACTAGCATGAATTTTTGGTGAATCTTCACATGATGGAAGGGATATCGACTCGATAATAATTAATGAGGAAGAATTAATTGAATGTATAAAACATTTAATGTTCATTTAAATAATTTACTCCACTAATTTTATGTCTCAGGGTTTGGGTACACACTTGCCCCAACCATGGTCTAACTGTGTAGCATCCACAGCCCTTGAACACCCCCTCATAGAGGCTAGGTGAATGATTTGGATAACCATATGAAACCTATGAAAAAATCTTCGATCAATAATTTCTACAACTATGCATAAATATGTGTCATGGATCACCCTGTTATAGACAAACAATGCGGACTCCCATATACACTGAGTGTCTCACACAGTTCAGTCACACTATTTGCAGAAATCATGTACAATCCATATGGCTTAGTCTTCCTTCCCAATTTCTAGAACTCCAGACTCTAATTGATCCCTGAACTCTCCCAAAACACTCCATATACATTTTAGAATATTACTTGGATAAAATGAAGGTATTTTTATAATAATATAATATCCCACACCTATCCAAAAAGTTTGCACAATAATGACCTTCTCTAAGACCTAAAGGTCTATAAACACTTAATTTTCCCCAAAAGGATTGAGCTATAGAGCCCACTTGGATTTAATAAATGTATATCTAGTTAATTATTAATGTAGTTCAAATATTCTAAAAGAGGATTAAAATAATTTGAATATAAATATTAGTTTAAAAATTATTTTTTGAACATTTCACGTTCATTTATCATACCAAATCTATAAAACCTTCCTATCACCATTTAAAAGGAATAATTTTCTTGAAAATATTTGACAAAAAACAATTTAATGTCAGAATAATCATGAAATGTAAGAACATGAATCAAATATCAATAGTTTAACAAGATTTAGTACAATAGTGTCAAGATACATAATCTTAATAAAAAGACCAATCAACAAGGAAACTCAACCACCATGTCTTGGCAACCAATGCTATCATGTATCGAGTATCTAGAATATTGTTTTCATGGGTAAAAACATGGTATGAAAAATTATAAATCATAAAAAAACTAATCTAAAATCATCATTACTAATCATCAGTCCTACATATAGTCTCATGCTTCTTAAGAAAACCAGTTCCATGCACACCAGCATTGCTGGCCGCACGTCTGTAACCTGAATCATTCATGTTCTCTACAGATCAACTAGATGTTGTGTGAATCTGTTAGTGAACCATACATCTATGATATCCTATATAACTATCTAGGATCCCTTTTCATGTCAAAATATGCATTTAATACAATCATATTATAAGTATAACAATGGGAATCCTAATATATATTAATAATGGGGCCATTCCCTCAAATTTTAAATTATAAAACATATCCTTAAGTCCAATTTCACTCTCACTACAGATCTCTTTCTTAGTAAATAATCACTTTTTCAACACCCATCAATGGGAAGTACATGAATCAATAAAATAAAAAAAATGATTATTACAAGAGAGGGTCATCAAAAAGTTCCAACCAGGTGGTCAAACAACAATAAATAAATTCAATACCTTTTCTTCAATTAAACATTTAAAAAGGGTTTCTATAGTAAATTCCATTCACAAAAAATCATGGTAATGAAGAATGGGCCTTTAATAAATAATTTATTTCAAAATATCCCAAAGGGATTCAAGTATGTTTTTTAGTTTAAAAAGGATTATGTTAAATTCCAAACATGGGGTTTTCACACTATTTTCATGTGAATAATTAACTCATTTTATATTACCCATTAACACCCCTTGAAAAAAATGATTGTATTATTTAAATAGTTTTCTTAGTTATTTCACAAATTCAAGGATTTAAAACCATTTAGAAAAAAATAAAATATTTCAAATCATTTAATTCAAATCATTGTGTGCCATATTTTTAAATAAAAACCTAGTTCAACAAACACATTTTATCCAATGAATTCATTATAATTTATTTTAAAATAAATCTAAAAAATGTTTCATTTCAAATTTCACAAAAAGTTGAGAGAGATAAAGATCGTATCCATTTAATTCATACCATGTTCATGTCAAAGAGATGATGGTCAAAGAAGACTTAATAAGGAATTTTGTGAATTAATTTAAAAGAACATGTGTTACAAATTAATATCCATGTATCTAGTAATTATCAATAAAAAATGATTTTCAAGTTGTAAAATCATAGAAAATCATTCATGGAATATTTAGAATCCAGCATAAAAAAATATAATATGTGTTTCCTCTGATGTATTTCAACAAATACAAGAATGGGATCTCGAGACAATGGATAAAATATGTTAGATCCACAATTTCTCAACAATAATTCAATATAAAATGAATCACAAGTATTACATAGCCTCTAGGAAGAAAAAAATCAAGGGAAGAGGGAATATTAAACTAGAAGATAAAGATAACATATTGGAAGAATATTTCCTCTTCAATCATCACTTTAATCCTCTAATAGATGATGTTTTGAGATCCAAATGACTCTTGAGGGATCCAAAAATCAAAATGACCATTTTAGGTTACAGTGGGTGGTTTTGGGTGTATGTATGTGGTTTTTTATTTTAACTAAATTTTTTAGGGAAATAAATATTAGTTTCATAGTATCCTGGGTTAGGTCGCATATTTACTTCTGACTATGAACATATCTATGTGCCCCAAACATAGCCACTATATGTTATACATGATTAGGATTCATTTTTTTTCATAATCATGTTCAACCCATTGTCCCATACCTAGGATACTAGAAAGTTTTCATATTTTGGTTCCATGGTTTGATAATTCATGCGCTAACTATGCACGAGCCCCAAACCCATCATATAAAACTATGAAAAAAAAAACCATAAACAACACAAAAAGTGATCCCATTAAAGGATACTGAAATTAGTTTGTTAAAAAAACTTAAAATAATGTAACAGGATGTCACATAAAAAGACTATATAATTTGTAAATTTCACTTTATTGAAGAAAGAAAAAAATATTTAGAATCATTCATAGTTGGAGTTAAAAACAATAAGAGTTTAAAATAACTCAATTATCATGATTTAATTATATTGAAATCACCAAATGTTGAATCATGGGTCATTCTAGAAGAAGAAGAACGAAAATATTTTTTTATAAATCATTTTTTCATAAAAGGGGAATTGTGTACGGTTAACATTGTTTACCCTTATAAAATTCCTAAATACCCAAAAAGCGTATAGCTTTTTACCCTTATACAAGTATCAGACCTAAATTTAACCATACATAGTTGTTGTGTACCCTTATGCATCACTTTGAATTTAGAGGTTACCCCAGATTAACTTAATCTTACCAATAAGAAACATATCGAATTTTTATCCCACCCTTAAGTAATGTTTCATTAACCCTTATGTTACACTTATAATTTTTGGGTTACCTATACACAAATTCTCTTATGTAAGGATGTAATGTCTTTAGCCCTTTATAGACTCCATACTCTTTGTAAGAATATAAGTAAAATCCAAAAAGGGTTAAAAAGATCATTAGGAACTAATAGATTCCAAAAACACCTCTAATAATCATAAAACCCAAAGAAAATGTCATAAAACAAACAATAAACCGGAAATTAATTATCGGTATTTACAATTATCCCCAAAACTGTTGATTTTATCTTCCAAAAATTCGGTTAATAAGATTAAAAATTAGGGATTTTAGATCACTACTCTCACATCAAAGCCTAATTCTCTCATGTTTCATGTTAATAGGAACTATGGTTTCACAAACCCATCCCCAGGTTATTGTCTTCTTATGAAGAACATTTATCTGAGAATAAATAGTATGAATCAGATTCTTGGTTATAGATAAATCATGTTCAGCCTCAAGTACCCCCGAGATCATGACATGGGTTGGATGTGAGAGATACTTTCTATGCTTTTACACATGGAACACATTGTGGATGTATTTCATCCATGGTTGAAAAGACGATTTGTAATACCCCATTCCAATATTCTCAACATCCTCAAATGGTACCATGTATCTTGAATATAGTTTTCCCTATTTTTGAGCTATTGGTGACCGAACCACTGTGGAAATCTCAAAAACACCCATTCAACAACTCAAAATTCCATAATTCCTCAATGAATATCAGTATAGGACTTATAAAAAATTTATGTAAGTGAAATTTTCTAATTAATTAACTGAATATATATTATCATATCTAGGACCATTCTAGGTACACTAGGGATGCTCCACCAATATTTGATGAACCGAATGGATATCTACATGGATATCCATACAAGACCTCAAAGGGTTCCATCTTAATTAATCACTGAAAACTATTATTAATAGCACACACAACCATCCACAAGTGGAAATTCCAAGATCAATGATTGATGAGTAAAAAATCATAAAGTGTATTCTAAATAATCTATATATATTATTATTTATGACCATATGTCTATGGATGGTACATCATTATCAATAATGACTAAGATAACATCACCTCCTAGAGACCTCTCAAAAATGAATAACTAATACGTGGATTCCTATAAAAAATTATAGAAAATATGAATCCTTGAAATCAAATGATATCATATAGTAAAAGAAACACCACGTCCTCCACTTTAGTTATATCATGAATGGGTATGATGTCTGTTGGATTGGTCAATCATTCAATCACTAACTATATCACATTCCTTCCTCAATGTGTATGTACCAACCATACCACCAAGTCCGTTTATTTCTCATCCAACATCCAAGTAGGCATAGGAGGTGGATGAATAATTCCAAAAGGATTTTTATGGTTTTATTTAATATATTAATGAGTATAATTATGATGGAAATAAAAAAAGTATCATTCCAAATGTAGCGAGCATAAATTCATCCTCATATCATAAAACATTTCATGTTTCTTTGGTGTAACACGAACTAGAAATTATGAAAATCTATCATCGATGCCATACTCATAGGTAAATGAATAAAATAACTTATATAAAATAATTTAATACAATTAGAAGATAGAAATAATTCAATGATGGTCTACATACCCCATAATGAATAACTAATCCATCAAAACACATCATCTTGTTGTTCTTCTGGTAGAATTATATCAATAAGTGAGTATGCCAAAAGAAAACATGAATAAAAGAACACAGTCTCATTCTCCCAGACTCCCAAATTCATATATGTAAAAATATCCATCATATTGCATTCCTCATATGATTATTTCTTGGCATGAGATGGAATTTTCCTACTCATAACATCAACCATGTAATTTACATTTCATGGATTATAGGAAATTACAGAATAAAAAAACTATAGGTACCCCACCCATCACCTCCAAAAAAGATTTATATCATTTTTAGATTTGAAATTACAAAATATTTTATGATTAGAGTATATGGTATACCTTTAATAGAAAATCCAATTCCTCCAACTCTTCAGTACATGAATCATGGATATGAGTTTGAGATCATGTGTTAGATAATTATTTTTATCAGGAATAATATAGTGAGAAACACAAGACATTATGTAATCAAAAAACATAATCACATATCCCAATATCAATCATGGTGAATCATATGAGAAAAAATAGCTATGACTAACCTTTGGAAGAGTCAAAACATGATCTAAATTCAACCAAAGATCTAACTCATCAAAGGGTGACTTACATTTCAAATCCCATACACACATCAATAGCTTCTAATTAAGATTTATAAGTGTATAATACCACATTAATAAATCAATAAAAAATCATATGTAATACCATTTCATGGACAAGAATCTTGAAATCATGATGAGATTATGTGGTTTTTCGTAGCTCATAATAGCTTTCACCTTCTTCAAACCCTCTAAAATACCATTTTTGGAAACCACATGTCCTTATAACATTACCTTATAAAACTAGAACATCATTTTAGATATATTATCATATAGTATGTTACTTATTAATATATTTAAAACCACTCTCTAGTGATGAAAACAACCCTCCTCATTCTTATAGTAATCTAATATGTCATACAAAAATACCACTATAAAATATTCATGGTACAAGTGTAATAAAATTTTCATCAATTCCTAGAACATAGAAAGAGTGTTAGTTAGACCAAATGGAATAACAAGGTACTAAAAACGTTCATACCTACCCAGAAAGGAAGTATTGTGGATATTGTATGCATTTATCCTAATATAATGATTACCAAAAAGAATGTCAATTTTTGATAACCACTTATCCTCTTTTAGCTGGTCAATAAAATCTTCAATTTGGTGAAGAGGATATTTGTTTTTGACCATATCCCAATTATGATTTTGATATTCAATACAAAGGAAAATGGTTTTAACAACCTTCTTGTAAAAAGCACAAGAGCTGCCTAAGGCAACACACTAGGAAGAATTAATCCCACGGAAATAAATTCATCCAACTAATTATTTAACTCTTTCAATTAAATTAGAGTAATTTGTTAAGAAAGAATAAGTATAAGTTGGGAACCTGGTACCAAATATTTAGACAACTCTACCTACCTCACTAGTGGGAAAAAATAAAATTCTATAGAAAACACATAGAGAAAGTCATGTTATTAAATGGAAGATCACAAAATTAAGAATCCCTCTCTAATTCAAATAATACCATGGATATCATCCTACCAGACTCTAGAATGGGAGATCATACTCAAATCAACATAGTGTCTCATTCACCCTAAAATACATGGATAAAACCATATGAGAAATAAAGGTAGATCATTGAATATGGTATCTAATATGATATTTATAAGAGATCATCCAATCCATCCCATAAATGATATCAAGATTTTTCATATCCAAAAATAAAAAATTCCAAAAAAACATGTTTTTTATTAAGATAATGTTAAATAAGTTAATCATAGAACCATCACTCTCTTTATCATGAGATACATGGTAAAAATAGTTATATAATGTATGTTATAATAAGGATAATTTAACAGATTCATAACGTGCGTAGATTAAAAGGAATGAGAACTGTGAGTATAAAATAAAGAAATGAATAAAGTCGAAGAAATGGTAATAGTGTCTCTAAATATTGTGAGACACATATCATCATTTAATGGCGACTCAAACATGATTTAAAGAAGCTTATTTCCTTGTTCTGGTGGATAAAACACATTTTTTCTTAGTACATCTAAATATGATATAGATCATACTAGTAATTTCAATCATCTAAAACTATGCAGAGTGATAAAAACATGAAAAACACTATATAAAGTGACCTGAGCATCAACAAGGGATTTAGATGTATGGTGTATCTATGAAATAACAATGTGACTGCCTAGATCTAAAGAGTTGAAAATAAGTGGTACACTACTAGATACTTTAAAATCTTTTTCAAAGATCACCCTTCTTGAAATAAATGGAATATATATAATTTTCCAGTTCCATTATATTTGGATATAATTATTACCAAAAAATTTATATGGAGCCTTTCCACACAAATATTAAATTATTCCATGTCTTATCTATCAAATCACACCATCTTCTATTGGGACCTTCAATCATGAAGGTATCACATTTTAACAGAATAGAGTTAGGCATCTATAAGAACTCAAATATATACTCAACTATTATCAACCAACCTTCTACCTCTTTAGGATCATTAGTTCTTGGGAAATATAGTGTCTTATAACAAATAAAGTCTTGTTAGTAATATCTATTACCTTCCCACCATGGCACACCCATATTAGCCATAATAAGAACACACGCAAAAAACTGAACCAAAGCTCACACCACATGCACATATAATTACAAAAGGTTTTAATAAACTGAAGGTTCCTCTTTTCATGGTTTTTGTCAACTCCCTCCTAAGGTCTATTCAAATGTCTTCTTAGGGGCATAGTAATTAAATCCTTCAATATATAATAAGGATACATTAGTCATGTTACGTGAGATCTATAATTCTAGGAATTAGAATTCAATTGGGAAACACAAATTCACATAACATATTTGGAAAACAAATTTATAGGGTTATTTCAAACAAATCTTCAAAATCAGTTTTTTCCAAAAACCCGTGGTAAATTAAAGATCATTAAGATGAGATTTTTACATGAACTCACTCATAACATACCCATTATGTCCCTTAAATCTTGTCTCCAATCTATAGAGTAATCCCATTCAGAATATCAATATCAATGAAAAGTTATGACCACTATTGATTCCTATTTTTCATTAACCAATCCGAATTACCCACCTAAATATTCATTTAATCAATCCACAATGTTCTCGATCCACACAGTCTAGAAACTAGTGCCATTTCATCAAAAAAAATTGTATGGAACAATTTATCCATATGGGAAACTCATTATGATAAATTAATGGATATAAAATAATAATGTTTTGGTATTTTGAATATATCACAAGGTATAAAATGATAAGTAAATATTTAAATATCTCATTATAGGTGCATAAAATAATTTAATTAGAAGATACCATCACGAAATCAACCTAGAAACTCAATGATAAAATTATATCACATGTTCCATTGGTCACCACTAACTCTCAAGGTACACAAATAAAGAATATCCACCACATCTCAATGGTTCATTCCCTTTTTCTATACCTAGCATAATAAATGAAATACATACCTAAAGGAAAATGTTGGGTGTGAGAATCATTTCTTGGTAGGATTTCACCAAAACATTTCATAACAAATTCCATATATGATAAAACAATTGTGATTATTTTTTAATAAAAAATATATGGTAAATATTATCACTGGTTATGGTGAAATATTCATTACAAAATATTCTATGTGTCTTATAAAATAGGTTTTAAATTTCAATTTCCATAAAATCATTCATTTCTCGGAATCATTTTCAATCATGAATGAATAATCATTTAAATAATAAGACAACATGATTAACCCACTTCTATAAAAATTGGAATGTATAAATATTTTACAATCATTAAACCATTATTTATAATATCATGGTATGGATGGTTCATGGATTTTAAAAAATCATAGCGATTTATGTCTTTGCATATACACACATCCATATATCATAGGACTAGGTAAAATAGGATAATAAAATCCTTATGTATGAATTTCCTTCCCTCAAGTAGTTTAGTAACTATTTTCATTATCAATTCATTTCTAGGTAAATGTAATACATTCCTAGTATGTGTTCTTACCACAAAACATACTATGAAACTTTGTTCTTGAAGGAAAATTTAAAAAATATATACATCTGTATATTATTTTTTCAACATTATCATATCATTTCAACTATAATTTCATTTTTCCCGAAGTTCATGTTTCAGAAAAAGAACATTTTTTCCGAAACCAAAAAAATTTGGATTTTATCAAAATTTTATTCTTTTACAAATCTATTTACATTATTTAAAATCATCATATAGTTTAGGTATTTCCATAAAAAAATATCATCAAATTCCAGATTTAAATAATTCTTCTCATTCAATATTTTTTTTATTTAAATGGAACTAGATTTAAAAATACATTTTAAATGAATTTCACCGCACATGCCATTCCATTTTAAAATTATTTTATAATGAGTAAAATTCATCCTTGAAAATCAATTATAAATCCATTTCAAATTAAATAATAATCAATGGTTTAAAGAGATAGTAATTTCATTTGGGAATAACCTACCATAATTACAATATCTCAAAACACCTAACGAAGGTTCTATAAACAACAACAAAAGAAGTTACACACCCCATGATTAGTGAAAAACAATAGGAAACATCCTTTTATGATCTCTATTTAGTTTAATGTTATAAAATATACTCATATTTATAACATAAATCAATGTGGCATAGATTCAAGTATTTTTAAAATTCCCATATTCATTCTATTTTATATAAAGGTAACCCTAAATTAAAACACTATTTAATTTTACATTTCCAATTGAATCTTGATTGAGGAAGAATTTTAATTATTTAAAATATTATTTACAACCTTTATCGGGTCAAAATAACACATTTACCATAATTGATATCTTTTAAAAACATAAAAATTGCATAACAAATCATTATGGAAAAAGAAAAAAAATCTTAAAATCATAAAAACATGTTTAAAAAAATTGAATTGTGTAAGGGTAACAGGGTTTACCCATACAAAACTAATAAATACTATGTAATGGTAAGGGGTTTTACCCTTACACCAGTCTTATTTAATGTTTTACCCATACATAGTAGTTGAGTGTCCTTATGCATCCTTTGAACATAGAAGTTACCCTTACACAACTCCTCTTAAACCGTTCACAATATATAAAGTTTTCACCCAACCCATATATAGTTTCTCATTTTCCCTTATGTGACCCATATAATTTTTTGGCTTCCTTTACCAAACAGCTTTTGTGCATCAGAAGAAAGTCATTACCCTTACACAGACTATATTCTGTGCATACGTGAAAAGATTAACTTTTTAAAATTTTATTAAATATCTACTTGAAATAATTTATTTTGGTCATATTAGATCAATCAAGAGTGGGTGAATTGAGTATCTATAAAAATTTCTATTTAAAAAATATTCTAATAAGGTTTCAACAATAAATTTAAATACAACCCAGTTAATCAAAGAAATATGGTTTTGAAAGTTTGACTGTATAAATTTCTTCTTATAAGATTGATTAATTCTCAGTAATGTTAATAGTAGTTATTAATATTACTTTTGAAGCTATTCTAATAAAGATAAACAATTATAACTTCTTTCCAAGATTAACTATCAAAGTAAATTTAGTGAAATCTAAGTTAAAATGTAAAATAGAGAAAAATAAATTTAAATAGCACATCAGATATAAAAAAAGTGGTTAAGTCTCAAGTCGATACCTAATCTACCCCAACTATTGATCAACATCAAAGAAACATTTTATATAAATAAGCCTGATCCACACCCTGGATCAGGGTTAACAACAGTACACAGGATTGTCCAGGTCACACGAACTCTTCCACAATTCTACATGGGTATAATCAACTAGGATGCACAGGGACCTCTTCCACACATATTTGTGGGTATACACAAGTGAAAAAAAGATGTTTGAGAAAGGATATCTTTTATCCTTCAATTTAATGTAGTATACAGAGTGTGTTTTTATACATATACACACTCTAATAAAAAGATAATAAAATGATACACAATAGAGAAAAAATGATGAGATATGTTTAGAAGTGCTTTGAGAGGTTATCTATGTAGCTCTGGACTTCTAGGATGAAGCAAATGCAAAAATCATGTCTTTATATGGAAAATAGATTATTGTAAGTCAGCTAGATTGGTGGGTGTTCTTCATGTTGAAGATTTTGTCCACTCTGGGATTTGAGTATTCTTCACGTGTTCTTCAGTAATGTCGAGTTGTATGTGACAAATCTCTCTTAAAAGATGTTATAAGTGTTTCCTTCGTTGTTGTTCTCACACACTTTCTTCACATTATTCCACTTTCTTGTACATGATATTTTTGGGCCATGCTACTCTTTTATATCAGAGGTCATGTGTTGGAGCTAATAGGTTGAATGTATTCTGCACCTCATAGATCGTATTGTCAGGTGACATGTCTATAAATAATCATTAATTATGTCAGTGCATTTAAAATAATCAAATATGACTGTTAGAGTATAAATTGAAAAACAAAAGAACAGATTAAGAAACAGTGTCATAGTTTGTCTGTAAATGGTGTCTCTATGAACCGGTGTCTCCTTGAAATGTTTTCTGGATTAGTCATGGTGTATGAATGGTCACGTTGTCTTGATGGTCACAGTCTCTGTTCATGGTGGCTGGTTCATAGTGTCTCGTTCAAAGTGTCTGGTTCATGGTGTCTGGTTCATGGTGTCTATATCCATTTCCAGAAAAAAAACTAGTGGCTGACTCATGGTGTCTCAGACATAACCAAATATCTGTATTCATACATAATTAGTGATATTATTAAAATGGATTAGACATAATCATTTATCAAAGAAATCATTATAAAGTAAATCAAAGATAGTGTACAGTAATCATACTAATTGTATCGAACATATGATCTTTGGATAGATTTACTAAACAACTGTACATTTGATGTGAGATAGATTACACGGGATTAACAAGGCTTATAGACTGAATAGTAATTATGATCATTAAAACATGATTAATACATGAGGAGTCCAACAATATCCCCCCTTTTGATGATCACAAATCATCTGTCTTTAGAGTGTATATTTGTTAAAACTACGTATTCCCAATGTGCATATAACATATACACATAACATATACAGATTTCTCCCCCACATTGTATTATCAAAAATAGTGAATATGAAAAGATAGGAAAATTTCACAATGCATTAGAGAAAATGATTTTCTGTACAAACAGTAGATAGAAAAACAAATGCAACAACATTCCTATCAAAAGAGAGTAGTCACTATTATTCATCACTGGATGGTCTTCTCTTTCACCTTAGTAGCAGGATCAGAAGAAGAATCTATAAGAGAAGAGGTTGAGGTAGAAGAAGGGAGTGAGCTTGTTGGAAAATAAGGTAATGGAAGACATTCAATGATAAAAGGGGCCAATATATGTGCAGTAGAAGACTAGGTGAACTGTTGATCAAGGATTATAGGCATGATCTGACTTAGGTCTTTATTAACATACATATAATTGGAGGCTAGGGTATAGGTTAAGGTAAGAAAATTAGATCATAGAGGGGAATCCGTAGGAGAAACTATGGTAGTACACTATACAGGAAGATAGGACCTCAGAAGCTTGATAAAATCAGCAATGATCTCCCCACTATACTGCATGGATTTTTCGAAGTAATCCTTTTTCTCGATTAACTACTTCAACAAATGAATAAACTCTATGAGCTTTTGAACTTTAGTCTTGAAGGCCGGAGTCACAAGAGGAACACTCATATTTTCTACAAATTACTTGAAATGATTGGTCATATCAGTCTTAGGGAATATCTTGTTGAAATAGAAGTCCACATTCTTGGAAATTTCTTGCTGATCATCGTTAGTAATCTTAGAATGGATTTTCACCAATTCAAGAACTTTTTCACTATTCATGATATCTTTAGATAGATATTCTTCATTAAAACCACTAATAATAGCTTGAAGTTTCTCTTTGATCATTGTTTGAAAAAAAAATCACTATATAAGGAAGGTTGAGATGATTTTCTAGAGGCATTAAAAGTAGTGATAGCTGAGGTAAGTGATTTTAGTTGATTGAGAAATTTCTAAAGAAACCCCTTATACTCGTCAATTAGCATGTTAAGATCAACAACAAGCTCACACATCTCTTTCACTATTTTTTTGTTTCTTTTAGATACCTTTTCAGCTAATGAAGCTCAATGAGTTTTAATCGAAGAGGAAATATCCTGTGGGGTTTGAGGAACAATAGTATCAATAGGATTAGAAGAAAAATATAATCTCGAATTCAGTACTTTTTGAATTTCTTCAACCATACCTCTTAGAGTCTTTACGTCATCACTAAGAAGTTTGTTCTCAACCTTGAATTCCTAAATCTCATGAATCATTTTGGGTTGAATCTTCCAATTGAATTTTACCAATAAGAGTGAATAATCTCTCTCACTTAGATTTTTTACAAGATATGGTTGGGTATTCATATGTTTCTCAACCCCAGCCAAAAGGGTTGCTCCAAATTCATTCAGGTCTTCTTTTCTCACCAAGGTTAGAGGTTATGGTGAACGCTCAAAGAAAGAAGCTAAGGCAGGCTCAGGTTCTTTGGAAGAGATAACATTAGGAGAAGATGACACTTTCTATTGAAACAAAGTAGAAAGGTCAATACCTTTGACTGAGACTTCCTGTGAGTTATTCACATTTAAATAACTCGGGAATTTATACCATGTGTCCACTAAGCTTGGATCAATCAGATTTTCCACTATAAAAGATTCTAGATTTGGGGCTGCTTGTCACAACCCGTCCTCGGGGCTCGTGCCGTGACTAACTCAATCCCGCATTCCATAGGCCAAGGGCTGGTGACTAGCACCAATGGTGTAAATCCCGATACCTGGGAAGGAATTTCCTTTATTAAAGTAAACAAAACACCATAGAGTACAAGAGAAAGTAATACAATAAAAACAAAAGGAAGTGCTGAAAAGTAAATGCGCCAGAATACAAACCCAATCGAAAGTACAGATACAACTGAACAAAAGTACAACAAAAAAGACAAGCAGCTGGAAGAATAGAAGCAGCTCCTAGGTTATCCTCCACGGATCCTACCTGAAGGGTAGGTACAGATAGCGCAACTCCTGGATCGTCCACCATGGATCCTACCTGAAGGGTAGGGACAGATAGCGCAGCTCCTGGATCATCCACCACAGAACCTTCCTGAAGGGTAGGTACAGATAGCCTCCACAATGCTCTCACCCGTCAACCTCCTCTGAGTATCATCACGTTGTGACGTCCACCTCTGGATACTGACTCGTCATGAGATCCACCTCTAGGTACCGTCCAGTCCTTGAACACTCGGCCTCTGTCAGCACTGCCTGTCGTCTGAAACCAACACAATGAGGTGCGAGCATAGCCCGTGCAGGGGTGAGTATAACGATACTCTGTAAGGACCCCAATACCCTCAAGGTATCACTAAATCCATTAAGGATAACCCCAAATAATATCTCAACAGATAACCTCTACTTAGGTATATGCCCATACAAATACCTAGGTTATCATGTAACCCATCTCAATCATGAAAAAACACAAAGATTATGAAATCAACGGATAACCACTACCCAGGTATATGCCCATACATATACCTAAGTTATCATGTGACCCACCTCAATCATGAGGTAAACAAAAAGGTCATAGACTCAGCTCAAACCAATACATTCATTATCGAAACCGTAACTACTGAAGAGCCTCGTCTCTGACGAGTATAGTGATCCTGTCACGACTCTGAGGTACTACTCACTACCCTAAGACTACTGAGGTACTCCTCCTATCGAGTACCATAGGTCAGACACCTCACAAAGTAGTGCTTCCCGTCGGGTTCTACCACCCAAACATAGTAGTGCACCCCCCCTAATAGCCTGTAGAGGTACTCCTTCTGTCGAGTACCGCAGGTCTGCACCCAAACACAGTAGTGCTACATCCGCCATGGGTCTGCAACCAAACATAGTAGTGCTCTATCCACTGGGCTAGTCAACTCACTCCAAGTCGATTCGGTCAAGCAGTCGTCAGGTCTCAACCGGCTACACGGTCTCCGTACTCCGTACGCTCATCTCCAGGAGGGTCCACTCCACGACCTACTGGTCGATACTCCAAGTATCTCAATGTCCCATAAAGAAGTATCTCAAAGGACCACCTCATCATAGGGGTCTCAACACAACAGACAACGCGTCAATCGGGCACCCGGTCTGTGAGTTATTAGCCTTTTCGTCCGAGGGGCCCGGTTGGTTTCGTATGTGAACCAATCCGGACATATCTCAATTGTACCCTGAACTCTCATAGGGTATACTCATAGTGACTGTTTCTCAACGAGATCACCAACGTCGCTGACAGTTCATCAAACGGACGTCCAGTCTGGAAGTTATCATCTTTTCCGTTCTAGGGGCCCAGTTGGATTTCGGGTTCAATCCAACCCGGCCACTGTCCAACTGCATCTAATCCCCAGGTGAAAAATTTCAAATGTTACATGTCATCAAGAGGAATCCATCAAGGTCAACGACATGTCAATCGGACATCCGGAGCTCAAGTTATAAGCGTTTCCGCTTCGAGGGCCCGGTTGGTTTCATGTTCGAACCAACCCGGCCATACACAAAGTTCGTCGAAGCCTTGAGTGTAATATACCAAAATGAACTTCTTGATCCAAGGATCGAACCGCAGCTGACGGTACATCAATCAGAGGTCCGTATCCCACATTATGGGCGTTTGAATGGAAACTGCCTGAAAATAGGGGGTTCGGGTCCTGTCCGACCTGGCCCGATACCCCCCCCCCCCCCCCCCCCCCGAGGTCGACCCGAACTAGGTCCTTGTCTGGCCCATTAGGGCGCGGCCCATCCTGGGCGCAGCCCGGCCTGGCTTGGGCGTGCTCGGGTGGCCCGCGTGGCCAGTTCGACTGGACGAGCTGAGCAGAACAGGGGGACGTGCTGCCCCCCTGATTGAAGAGCCGCGGCCCCCATGTGGGGGATGCTAATTATTCTATCCATGGGTTACGAACCCCTGGTCTCCCCTGGTCCCATATGGTCGCGGGACCGCTGCCTACCGCCTCGGCTTCAGCTGCGGCGGACCCTCCTGGACGCGCGCCAGGTGTCGCTGCCTCCAGGCGGCCGGCCGGCACCGGCCGCCGCCTCCGGCTGCCCGCGCTGCCTTGCCGTCTGGGCGCGCCAGTAGGCTCTTTCATGGACCACCAGATGCTCTATGGTGGTCCGTTTTTCCTGTGGTCTTCTCCAGTGGTCCTCTCGGGACTGGATCTTCATTATGAAGTCATCAAATTGACTTTGCGGCCCCGTTTGTCATCTCCCGTCAATCCGCGCAGAACGATCAACCAGCAGAGTCATCGAATTGCCTCTGCGGCCCCGACTCCAGCTGTTGATTCGTTCTGCTCAATAGTGCTACGCGACGGTGCCATGCTTCTTCGTCTCATTCTTTCTTGTTTCTGCATAGTGTCGTTGCACCACACTACCTTCTTTCAAGCCGCAATGAACAGAACATAAAAGGGGGAGGAGGGTCGGCCGTGATTGTGCGGTCCGACCTCCTCCCGTAATAAAGATATCAACCAGCCAATAAATATCAATGATGTTCGCTAAAGAAATAATATATTCACAAAGAAGAAATTAACTCCTATGGTTTTCCCCTCAATCAAGAATTCCCAACCCGGAAACATATTCTTCACAAATCAACCTAATATTTAGTTGATCCGTGTTCTTTGTTTTAGAAGGAAGTAAACATGGGTTCATTAACATTCAAAAATTAATTCCCTACATTGGAAATGGTTCGTTCATCGAAGATGCGGGAAGCGATGTCGCTCCATCAACACAGGAAAAGAACCATCATTGATGGTGAGTTTCCCTGCAGTTGAGTCTCGTCTCTTGACGTGGAGAAAGACAAGGATTGGAGAAACGTAGAGAATTCTTCGCCGAGTTGGAAGGCCGTTCTTTGTCGGAGAGTGTCATTCTTCGCGTTCTTCAACGTGTAAGATGGACTTCTTTGGAGGAAAAATTGCTCCCTCTCTCAAAAAAACCAACTCAACAAAACAACCCCCAAAATAAAATAAGTGTTATGCTTATTTTATTATAACATGCCATGAATTTTAGTTTTTAAAATTCAAATTCATAACTCTCAAATTAAATGGCATGATTTAATGTGAAAGGAAGTCACATAATTTATTACAAGGGGGTTTTAAGGAGAAGAGTTATGGGGGTTAGAGAATTTTAAGGGGTGGGGTTCGTGTGGGCCCCACATCACCTTAAATCCTCTCAAGAGAAGTTTCGAACATTAGTGGGTCCCACTATAACAACTTAGCTTAGGTTAAACTACTTTGAACAAAAATAAAATTGGTTGCACCATTTTATTTTATTCTATACTTAACTCAAAAATTTAATAACCACACCCGAGAAAACACAACTCTAGAAATGGTGTTCATAAGCAATTACCGATGCTGCAGTTTCATCGGTGCCCTCAGATTTAGATTCCGAGCACTGGTTCAGAAGATAGGAAAACCCGCTCATTCGGTCACTAAACGTACCCAAGACAAACTTCAGAAATTGATTCCGGGCACACCGGGCCTCGGAATCAGGTGCCGTTAGAAACTACGTTCTTGTAAAATACCAATGAAATTTAAGAAACAATTTACATTGAATTGTATGGGTCTCCCATGAGAGGATATTTGTGAGGTGGGGCCCACACGAGTCCCCACCATTTCAAATACTCTTATCCCCCTTAACCCCCCATTTAATTTGTAACTCACCCGCACCCCCCTTTAATGAAAAGTCAACTCTCTTAATTATTTAACTGGTTAAGTTGTTCAATATAATTAATTCGAGAATTCAATTTTGAATTTCAAATTGATTGGGGGCTTGTGTAAGTTAATTAAATAAGACAGGGTCTTATTTCTTTAAGTTTTTTCCGTTGTGAGAGAAGATTTGGAAGGGGAAAAGCTCTAAGTCTTGAAGAACATTATTCCTCCATGAAGAACACGAATAATTTACCGTCACTGACAAATAATTCCATCCTCCGATGAAGGACGAAGAAGAACACCGGCCTCCGACGAAGGACAACGAAGAATGACGACGATCCTCTTCTTCCTCCACGACAAGGGAGAAGTCACCGACCGTGGTGGTCATCGCCAACGACGACGTGCCTTCCTTCTCATTCTCCGCAACAAGTGAGGAGAGGGCGTTTCCTCCTCAGACACACCCCGACATCCACAGAATCTACATCCGACCCCCACGACGCCATTCTCCGTGATGTCCGATGCGCGGCGTCAAATATCCAGGTAGGGGGTTAATCTTCATTCATTTTATTTAACGAAATTATTTGATATTTGTTGGGAACTTGCTATCATTATAATGGGAGGAGGTCAGACTACGCAAAAACAGATGACCCTGCTCCCTCTTTGATGTTGTGTTCGTTGTGGTTCGAACAAAAGTGGCGCGGTGCAACGACACCATGCAGAAACAAGAAAGAACGCGACGAAGAAGTGCGGCGCCGTCGTGCCGCGCCGTGGAGGCCGAACAAATCTGCAGTGCCATCGCGTCGCACCGGAAAACCACGAAGAGGCAGCAGTTTGTTTATTTGATGTGCGGATTGACGGGCGATGATGAAACGTGCCGCATAGGAGATTTGAAGCCATCACAATGAAGATCAGGTCCTAGGAGAACCGCTGGCGAAGACAACAGGAGAAATGGACCACCGGAGCGTGTCTGGTGGTCCGCGGAAGGTGGTAGCGGGGCGCCACGCCGGCGCGGCAGTGCCGGCGACTGGCGGCGGCGTAGGCGATTGGCGGTGGTGGTGCACCGCCGGAAAAGAACCGCCGCGGCTGAGCCACGACGCGGCTTAATGTTGCGCCGTTTTTCTTTCACCCGTGGGGGGGGGTGGGTTGTAACCCCCCGCAACCACTGGCCACACGGGCGTCGCGCCAGCGCCAGGCCGGCCGGGCTGCACCCTATTGGTCCGGACCCGGACCTGGGTCGGGTCGACCCGGTGAGGGCCGACCCGGGGGGGGGGGGGGGTATCGGGCCGGGTCGGACAGGGCCCGAACACCCTATTTTCGGGAAAATCCCTTCAAACACCCATACCATGGGATACATATCTCAAATAAATGCACCGGTAGTTGCGATGCGATACTTGGATCGAGACGGTCATTTCGGTATATTACACTCAAGGTTTCGGAGAACTTTGGGTAAGGCCGAGTTGGTTCGAACTCGGAACCAACCGGGCCCTCGGAGCCGGAATGCTTATAACTTGAGCTCCGGACGTCCGATTGATGTGTCGTAGACTTTTTAGGATTCATCTTGACGAGAAAGAACTTTTGGCATACTTCGCCAGAGGTTTGGACGCAGTTGGATAGTGGCCGGGTTGGATTCAACTCGAAATCCAACCGGGCCCCTGGAACGGAAAACTTGATAACATTCAGACCAGACATCCGTTTGACGAACCGTCAGCAGTGTTGGTGATCTCGTTGAGAAACGGTCCCTATGAGTATACCCTATGAGAGTTCAGGGTACTGTTGAGATACGACCGGGTTGGTTCGCACACGAAACCAACCGGGCCCCTAGGGCGAAAAGGCTAATAACTCCCAGACCGGGCGTCCGATTGACGCGCCGTCTATTGCGTTGAGACCCCTATGACAACGCGGTACTTTGAGATACTTCTTCGTGGGACCATGTGATACTTGGAGTATCGACTTGTAGCTCGTGGAGCGGACACTCCTGGTGATGAGCGTACGGAGTACGGAGACCGTGTAGCTGGCTGAGACCTGACGACTGCTTGACCGACTCGACTTGGAGTGAGTCGACTATCCTAGTGGACGAAGCACTACTATTTTTGGGTGCAGACCTAGGGCGGATGGAGCCCTACTGTGTTTGGGTGCAGTCCCGCGGTCCTCAACAGAAGGAGTACCTCTGCAGGCTATTAGGGGGGGATGCACTACTATGTTTTGGTGGCAGACCCCGGCGAGAAACACTACTGTGTTTTGGTGGCTGGCCCACAGTACTTGACATGAGGAGTACCTCAGCAGTCTTAGGTTAGTGAGAAGTACCATGGAGTCGTGACAGGATCACTGTACTTGAAAGAGACGGGGCTCTTTCAGCAGTTACAGTTTCGATTAATGAAAATCCTGGTTTGAGCTGAGTCAATGACCTTTGTGATTTAATCATGACTGATATGGGTCACTTGATAACTTTGGTATATGTATGTGCATATACCTAGGTAGTGGTTATCCATTGATTTCAAAACCTTTGTGTTTCCTCATGATTGAGATGGGTTACTTAATAACTTTGGTATAAGTATGGGCTTATACCTAAGTAATGGTTACCTGTTGAGATCCTTCTTTATGGTTATCCTTGTTGGATTTAGTGAGACCATGAGGGTCTCGGTGTCCCTACTGATTATCATATACTCAGCCCTGCACGGGCTATGCCCGCACCTCGTTGTGTTGGTTGCAGACGATGGGCAGTGCTGACAGAGGTCGAGTGTTTGAGGACTGGATGGTACTCGGAGGTGGACCTCACCACGAGTCAGTATCTGGAGGTGGACTTCACGACGAGACGATACTCGGAGGAGGTTGATGGGCGAGAGCGTTGTGGAGGATATCTGTACCTACCCTTCAGGTAGGATTCGTGGTGGATGATCCAGGAGCTGTGCTATTGGTACCTACCCTTCAGGTAGGATCCGAGGCGGACGACCCAGGAGCTGCTTCTATTCTTCTAGATGTTTGTCTTTTCTGTTGTACTTTCGTTCAGTAGTAGCTGTACTTTTCAGTTGGGTTTGTATTCTAGCCCTTTTACTTTTCAGGAATTTCTTTTGTACTTAGTGTTTTTACTTCCACTTGTACTCTGTGGTGTTTTTTACCATTATAAAGGCAATGTCTTCCCAGTTATCAGGATTTATGCCTTTGGAGCTAGTCTCCAGCCGCTGGACTATGGAAAGTGGTCTTGGGGTAGTCACTACACAGGGAAAATAGTAGCTGCATGCGGTCAAGGAGTGTGACTGAAAGGTCTCTAAGGATGATTCGAAGTGCGGACTTTGTCTTCTACTAGCTTCTGTAGCCACATACATCGATACAAATCATCCCTTCCTTCCATGAATCAAGTCCCAGACCTAGAGTTTCCGGTTAAGCCGCTGACTTGACCCTAATGTCTGGAGATACCTTTGGGAGGAGACTCGATAGTCACACTTACGCCGACGGTGTGATCTAACCCTTGAGGCGAGAGTCTCGGCTGGTACCTCTTTGTGGCAGCGTCGAGGCTTTACGACGTTAGTCTGAGTATGGATTGGGCAATTGCTGTTCATACTCAAATTGACGGTATTAGGCAAACGTCAGGATGCGTTTTCCTTAGTCGGCGAAAAGGAAACCCCAGACAGCACATGTTAAACTCGTGCATGGGAGGGTGTAGCCGATCAATCTTGGGTCGGCCAACATTACCCTCATGGCAGCAGGAGATTTGAGTTTCAGTTCTAATCAGGAAAGGGAGACCTCTAGTGTTCGAGGATGGCGACCACGTTCTTATACGGGTCTCACCTCGATGAGGTTTACGGAGATGTAGCCGAGGCGGCGAGATATCTCTGAGGTTCAATGGACCTTTCTAGATCCCCAGCAGGGTAGGCGAGGTGGTTTACCGCTTCACCTTTCCACCTCAGTTGCACCGGGTGCATGAAATCTTCCACGTACCTCGGCTGAGGAGATACGTGACTTCACACATCATCGACCTCAGGGAGATGGACGTCGATGATAGGGCAACATGAATGGAGGTTCCAGTGGATATTGAGGATCGACAGGAGCGGGTCCTACATTAACAGTCGATTCCTCAGGTGCGCTTTCACTGGCAGCATGGGAACATCCCCGAGAGCACATGGGAGCAGAAGGTTCAGATACGTGTCAGTACCATATTTTTTTCCCTAGTTTGTGTTATACCTTTACGGGGACATAAAGACCTGAGGTGGGAGTAATTTAAAGACCTGTAAAATATAAGGGAAATTTTTTCTTAATTTTCTTTGGGATTTTACAAGAATGCAGTTTCTGATGGCACATGATTTCGAGGCCCGGTGTGCCCAGAATCAATTTCCGAAGGTTGGCTCAGGTACGTTCCATGAACGAACAAGTGGGTTTTACTAACTTTTGAACCAGTGCTCAGAATTGAAATTCAAGGGCACCAATGAAACCGCAGTGCTGATAATTTCTTAGGAACACCTTTTCTATAGTTGCGTTTTCTCAGGTGTGGTTATTAAATTTTTGGGTTAAGTAAAGAATAAAATAAAATGGTGAAACCAATTTTATTTTTGTTCAAAGTAGTTTAACCTAACCTAAGTTGTTGGAGTGGGACCCACTGATGTTCTAAACTTCCCTTGAGAGGATTTAAGGTGAAGTGGGGCCCACACGAACCCCACCCCTTCAAATTCCCTAACCACCATAACTCTTCTCCTTAAAACCCCCCTTGTAATAAATTATGTGACTTCCTTTCACATTAAATCATTCAATTTAATTTGAGAGTTATGCATTTGAATTTTAAAAACTAAAATGCATGGCATGTTATAATAAAATAATCATAACACTTATTTTATTTTGGGGGTTGTTTTGTTGAGTTGGTTTTTTTGAGAGAGGGAGCAATCTTTCCTCTCAAGAATTCCATCTTACACATTGAAGAACACGAATAACGCCACTCTCCGATGAAGAACGGCCTTCCGACTCGGTGAAGAATGCTCCACGTTTCTCCAATAATTTTCTTTCTCCACATCAAGGTATGAGACTCAACCGCGGGGTCACTTCCCGCGTCTTCGACAAACGAACCCTTTCCAAGGTAGGGAATTAATTTGTGAATGTTAATGAACCAATGTTTACTTCCTTCAAAAACAAATAACGCAGATCAACTAAATATTAGGTTGATCCATGAAAGAATATGTTTGCGGGTTGAGAATTCTTGATTGCGGGGAAAACCATAGGGGTTAATTTCTTGTTCGTGAATATATTATTTCTTAAGAGAACTTCGTTGATATTTGTTGGCCGCTTTCTATCTTTATAACAGGAGGAGGTTGGATCGCACAAACACGGCCGACCCTCCTCCCCCCTTGATGTTGTGTTTATTTCAGCTCGAACAAAGTCGGTGTGGTGCAACAGCACTGCGCGAAAACAAGAAAGAACGTGACGAAGAAGTGCGGAACCGTCACGTAGCGCCGTTCAGCCGAACGAAACCGCGGTCAGAGTCGGGGCCATGGAGGAAATTCGAAGACTCCGCTGGTTGATCATTCTTCTTGGATTGACGGGCAATGAAAAATGGGGCCACAAATTCAATTTGATGACCTCGTAGTGAAGAGACGGTCCCGGGACGACCGCTGGCAAAGACCGCAGGTAAAACGGACCACTGGAGCGCGTCTGGTGGTCCGTGGAAGAGCCTACCAGTGCTCCACCAGGAGGGTCCTCCGTGACTTTAGCCATGGTGGAAGGCCATGATTCTGCGACCGCGCGGGACCAGGGGAGACCAGGGGTTCGTAACCCCCGGCTGGAACAAAGAGCGGCCCCCATGTGGGGGCCACGTCTCTTCAGTCAGGGGGGCAGCACGACCCCCCTGTTCCGCTAAGCTCGGCCATCCGAGCTGGCCGGGCCGCGCCGCGCCCTAGTGGGCTAGACCTAGACCCAGTTCGGGTCGACCCCGGGGGGGGGGGGGGGGGGTGGGTGGGTATCGGGCCGGGTCGGACCGGGCCCGATCCCCCTATTTTCGTGCAGTTTCCGTTCAAACTCCCATAACATGGACTACAGACCTCCGATTGATGCACTGTCAGATTAGATATGATCCTTGGATCGAGAATTCAGTTTCGGTATATTACACTCAAGGTTTAGGATAACTTTGGGTATAGACGGGTTGGTTTGAACACGAAACCAACCGGGCCCTCACAGTGT
This sequence comes from Viscum album, assembly GCA_963277665.1. Taxonomy (NCBI): domain Eukaryota; kingdom Viridiplantae; phylum Streptophyta; class Magnoliopsida; order Santalales; family Viscaceae; genus Viscum; species Viscum album. The sequence continues at coordinate 788,466,209 of OY728148.1, forward strand.
AAACTCTTATAACTTGAGCTCCGGATGTCCGATTGACGTGTCATCGACCTTGTTGGATTCCTCTTGATGAGAATGAACTTTTGGCATTCTTCGCCTAAGGATTGGACATAGTTGGATAGTGGCTGGGTTGGATTGAACCTGAAATCCAATAGGTCCCTTGGAACGGAAAAGCTGATAACTTCCAGACCGGACGTCCGTTTGACGAACCGTCAGGGGCGTTGGTGATCTCGTTGAGAAACGATACCTATGAAAATACCCTATGAGAGTTCGGGGTACAGTTGAGATATGGCCAGGTTGGTTCACACACAAAACCAACCGGGCCCCTGGGACGAAAAGACTAATAACTCACAGACCGGGTGCCTGATTGACGTGTTGTCTGTTATGTTGAGAACCCTATGACGAGGCGGCACTTTGAGATACTTCTTCATGGGACTTTGAGATACTTAGAGTCTAGACCTGTAGCTCATGGAGAGGACCCTCCCGGAGATGAGTTTACAGAGTACGGAGACCGTGTAGCCAGCTGAGACCTGACAACTGCTTGACCGACTCGACTTGGAGTGAGTTGACTAGCCCAGTGGACGGAGCACTACTATGTTTGGGTGCAGACTCATGGAGGGTAGAGAACTACTGTGTTTGGGTTTAGACCTACGGAACTCGATAGAAGGAGTACCTCTGCAGGCTATTAGGGGGGGTGCACTACTGTGTTTGGGTGGCAGACCCCGGCGGGAAGTATTACATTGTGGGGTGGTTGACCCATGGTACTCGACAGGAGGAGTACCTCAGCAGTCTTAGGTTAGTGAGGAGTACCTCAGAGTCCTGACAGGATCACTAGACTTGTCAGAGACGAGTCTCTTTAGCAGTTAAGGTTTTGATAATGAAAATCCCGATTTGAGCTGAGTCTATGACCTTTGTGTTTAACTCATTATTGAGGTGGGTCACTTTATAACTTAGGTATATGTAAGGGAATATACCTGGGTAGTGGTTATCCGTTGATTTTATAATCTTTGTGTTTCCTCATGATTGAGATGGGTTACATGATAACGTAGGTATATGTATCGGCATATACCTAAGTAGAGGTTATCTGTTGAGATCTTCTTTGTGGTTATCCTTGTTGGATTTAGTGAGACCTTGAGGGTCTCGGGGTCCCTACTGAGTATCGTTATACTCAACCCTGCACAGGCTATGCCCGCACTTCGTTGTGTTGGTTGTAGACGACGGGCAGCACTGACAAAGGCCAAGTGTTCGAGGACTGGATGGTACCCGGAGGTGGATCTCATGATGAGTCAGTATCCGGAGGTGGGATTCACGACGTGATGATATTTATAGGAGGTTGATGGGCGAGAGCGTTTTGGAGGCTATGTGTACCTACCCTTCAGGTAGGATCCGTGGTGGACGATCCAGGAGCTGCGCTATCTGTACCTACCCATCATGTAGGATCTGTGGTGGAAGATCCAGGAGCTTCTCTATCTATACCTACCCTTCTAGTAGGATATGTGGAGGAAGATCTAGGAGTTTCTTCTATTCTTCCAGCAGCTTGTCTTTTCTGTTGTACTTTTGTTTAGTTGTAGCTGTACTTTCGATTGGGTTTGTATTCTGGCTCATTTACTTTTCAGCACTTCCTTTTGTTTTTAGTGTATTACTTCTGCTTGTACTATTTGGTGTTTTTTTTAATTTTATAAAGGCAATGCATTCCTAGTTATAAGGATTTACGCCTTTGGTGCTAGTCGCCAGCACCTGGCCAATGGAAGGCCGGATTGGGGTAGTCACGGCATGGGCCCCAAGGATGGGTTGTGACACTGCTCCTCCTCAACAAGTGCGTCCTTATTAGGACTCAAAGACATAGGGCCTTGATTTATTTCCATGAATTTATCCCTTATTTATTCAATAATTTCCTTTCAATCCAATTAAAAGTTTTGATCCATTATTTCTTCAGTATAAATAATGACTTTAGGAACAACATGTTCCTCTTGGAGTTCATCAAGGGAATATTCTTGCATAACAGGAAATCTTCTCATTTATGCTCTTCTACAATATCCTTTTATATTTCAATAGTAATAGATTCTTCCTCTATATTGGGTTATTATTCCAAATCAGCAACTTCTTTAGGAACAAGTATTTCCTTCTCAATTACTACTTGAGGAGTAGGAGTACTATCTTCCTCATCAAGAACAGTTCGTCTAGGAGGTACATCAGCCTCTTCTTCTTTTTCTTCTTAATAATACTCAAAAACTTTATCTAGTTCCAAACCAGGATCAGAAATACATTTTGGTATTGAAGGATGTTCCATAGGATTGAACTTTTCATAGATCCTATTATTAATTTACACACATGCCTTTTTGTGGATTCCAATTGATTTTTATCCTCTTTATAATAACCTATTAAAGACAGAACTCATAATCCTTGATAAATTCTTTATTTGGTCCAACCAGTCCTTTGGTATATAGCATGGATGAGATAAGCTAAGAATAGAATAAAGAGGATAAACTGGATGTGATCTTGATCAATTCACACTTATGGTGTATGACATACTTACAAATATTGATCATATGTCTATTTTTCATGAGATGAATCAAAAATACATCTCGATATTTAAGTACAGTGAAATCATCTTTTCTGTATCTAATAAATTTATAAATAAAATTAAATAGAATTCTTGATTTTGCATCCATTTCAGCAACGATGGCTCTCATCTAGGTTATATATATTGTTAAACTTTTCAAGGCATCTTCCAAAATAAATAATTCACTTACAGGTGGAGGAACTCTCTGGTAATCTTAAAAAAAACCTTTATGAGGTATTCGTAGGCATGTAGCCCATAACCTCGAAGAAAACATGCATCTTTGGCCATTTATCCATCTTCTTACAACATAGGTACCCTCTTAATCAAATAAAAATTGTACATAGTGAAAAAATTGTGCTACTAGATTCGAGTAGATAGGTCTATATTTCTTTTCAAACCAATATAACCGAAATTTATCATTTAATACATTAAAAACTAGAGACTTACTCGACATAATACACTTAGGGAATATCTCTTTATCAGGTACTACTTTTCAGTTCACCAGATATGGATTCAGAGGACCCTCGGGTGCTAACTGAGGCACAATGTTATTCTTCATTGAACTGCATTTTTCAGGAGTAAATAGAGAAAGACATTTTACCCTAGTCATTCCCTGAAGGTTCGAGAGAGAGATTAGGGTTGAAGGGTGGAATAAGGGTTACAGTTTGAGAGAATAGAAAGGTTATCGAGTAAATAATGAGTGAAAATTATTTTATTTTAACATTTAGGAATACCAATCATCACAAAAACAAAAGCACGGGAAAGAAAAAGGGTAAAATAAGTAATCAATGAGATACAGGTTCTAATTTATAAAAAAATAACAAAGAATTATTATGTTGAGATTGTAACTGACTCTCAAGGTGAGATAGTAACAAGTGCTACGGTGAGACCGTAACAAGTGTGATTTATAGACTGTGTGACCGTATTGTTAGAGACAGTAAGTGTCAGTCAGTAACGAAAAAATACTAACTGTGAGACTGTAAACATGAAATAGTAATTCATAAGATTGTAAAATATGAAACAATATGATATTTACTTAAGTATTATCATACGAAATTCATGTATGATGCAGTTTATTCTTTCAGAATTTAATGGTTTGGTGAATATATCTGCATGATGATATTCCGTTCCAATGAATTCAAAACTAATATCATGCTTTTGATAATTATCCCTCAAAAAGTGATATCTTACATCAATATTCTTTGTCCTAGTGTGTGAAATAAGATTTTTCGAGATATTAATTGCACTTGTGTTGTCAAAATTTATAGTTACATGCCTGAATTGATATCCATAATCTAGTAATGAGTGTTTCATCCACAAAATTTGTGCACAACAACTACCAGCAACTATGTATTCAGCTTTTGTGTTATATAATGCAACATAATTTTGTTTATTACTACACTATGATACTAGTGAATTGCCTAAAATGTGACATGTTCCAGAGGTGCTTTTTCTATTTAACTTACAACCACCGAAGTCAACATAAGAATAACTAACTAGTTCAAATGATTTTCCCCTAGGATAGAACCATCATAGATTTTTTGTATGCATGAGGTATTTAAAAATCCTCTTTAGAAAATTTAAATGAGACTCCATAGGATTTTCTTGAAATCGAGAACACATACACGCACAAAACATAATGTCTGGTCGACTAACAGTTAAGTAGAGTAAACTTCCAATAATTCCTCTAAGTGTATTATCAACATATTTTCTATCTTCATCAATATTCGACTTACAAGTGGTACTCATAGGAGTGTCACTACATTTAGTGATATCTAATCCAAAACATTTTAGATGATATCTAGTTTATTTTCTTTTATTTAAAATAATACCATCATTATTTTAAAAGATTTGAAATCTAAGAAAGAATTTTAGTTCACCCATTAAAGTCATTTCAATGTTGTTTTGCATCATTTTAGAAAAATCAATACTTAATTAATTTCTTGAATATCCCAATATAATGTCATCTATATAAATTTGAACTACTAAAACATCACTAGAAATTTGTTTTATAAAAAGGGAAGGACTGTCTATTATTTTTGTAAAACCTTTGGAAATAAAAAAGTACTCATCCTATCATACTAAGCTCTTAGAAGTTATTTTAAACCATATAAATCTTTTGATATGTTAAAAATATGATTTGGAAAATGAGGATTTGTAAAACCAGGGCATTTCACAACAAATACATCCTCATCTATATACCCATTTAGGAATGCACTCTTAAACATCCATTTGATATTGGTTGAAATTCAAATGTGCAGCATAAGCAATCATAATTATGATGGCTTTAGGTCTAGATATTGGTTCAATGGTCTCTTCATTGCTAATTCCTTCTTCTTGACTATATACTTGTGCAAAAAAGTTAGCCTTATTTCAAACTATGTTACCAGCTTCATCTACCTTTTTTCTAATCACTCATTTAGTGCCTATGGTGAATGTTTCCATGGGTCTTTCAAATAGTTTCCAAACATAGTTCCATTCCAACTGATTAAGTTTTTCTTGCATATACATCACCCAAAATTAATCATTGATAGAATCATTAATGTTTTTAGGTTCAAGTTGTGGAAAGAAGACTTGATGTTCAACCTGATTTCTAAGAGATGCTCTAGTTTTCATTCCTTTGTCTAAGTCTCCTACAACAACATCTAAGGGATGATTCTTAAGAGTTATGACAACACTAGAAAATGAAGTACTAGTGATTTTAGGTTCATCAACTGGTTCATGTTCATTGTGAATTGAGTCTAAAAAATTTCTAGAACATGATGTCTTCACATATTGCTTCATAGGATGGTTTGAGGATTTTGAATTAATTTCCTGATTTGATACATCATCCACCAGGTTCACTAGAATGATTTTAGTATCATGTGGATCTGTTTCATCAAATTTGTCATGGATATATTCTTTAACACATTTAGTTCTTTTATTGAACACTATATAGGATTTACTAGAAATTGAATATCCTAAAATCATTCAATCATCACTCTTGGATACAAATTTGTAATGATTTTACTTAGTATTAAGTATATAGACTTTTCAACCACAAACATTAAAGTATCTAACTTTGGATTTATTGTCAGGTGACATGTCTACAGAGAAAAATTAATTATATTAGGTCATTTAAAATCTTAAAATATGGCCACTAAAGAATAAATTGAAAAATGAAAAAACAGATTAAGAAACAATGTCACAGTTGTTCTGTAAATGTTGTCTCTATGAACCAGTGCCTCCTTGAAATAGTGTCTGGATTGGTCATGGTGTCTAGATGGTCATGGTGTCTAGATGGTCATAGTGTCTGGTTATGGTGTTCGGTTCACGGTGTCTGGTTCATGGTGTCTAGTTCACAGTGTCTTGGTCCTTTTCCAGAAAAACATAACTGGTGGAAGACTCACGCTGTTTCAGACTTAGCCAAATATCTATATTCAGAAATAAGAAGTCATATTCATAAAATGGATTAGAATTAATCATTTATCAATGAAATCATTATAATGTAAATCAAAGATAGTGTATAGTAATTAAACTGAATGTATAGCACTTACGTTATTTGGATAGCTTTACTAGACAACAGTACATTTGATGTGAGATTGATTACATGGGATTAACAAGGTATATAGACTAAATATGATTTTTTATCATTAAAACATTATTAATACATGAGGAGTACAACACATTATATGTTAAAATTTTTTTTTCAAAAGAGAATAAAAAATTGAGTGAGTTAAAAAATACTTCTAAGACTCTTTAAATCGAAAGTGAACATAATAATTCGAAGAATCCATCAGAAATCAAATTTCATGATGTTGTATCTAAGAAGGAATAGATAAAGTCCTTAATTCCACAGAGATAAAAACTTCATATGAATTATCATTCTGTAATGTAATCTCTTTATCATAATATCTCGTCATAAAGGTTACACTTTCCATGATATTTACCAATATGTTTTAATCTTTTTCTTTGGATTTCTTGAAATAATTTTCCTAAGAAAACCACTATAGACATTAACTTAATTAGGTAGTTCTATTCGAATAAAAGGGACTAATATATATCCTTTCATTAAAAATTTATGGGGAAAATCCATTATTGATGCACACATTGATTCCATATAAATTGTGACACACCCAACATATCCTACATCTACTTGGGTATATTTATTCATAATTTTTAATCACTACATAAAATAATGTGACTCAAGATTTAAATTAATAATAATCTTAGGTCTAAGGTCCAATTCACATGCCCATAGATAAGAACATCTAATGACACATAAAACATTATAATTTACTACTGGATGTTTTATTCTCATAACATCCTCTTATCAAGATTACCAAAGGTTACCTTTATCCTATGAGTTATAGTATAAATGTTTTACACACCTTCAACCCCTGATAAAATGTATCCTCGATATCCTATCAAATGATATCATTTTTCTATAAAAAATTTATTTAATAATACCATCTATACCTTCTTGATTATCATTATTGTGAGGAATTGTTATGAAAATTTATTGAAACGTATAAACATAAGATATTAAAACATACTATATCATGTACAATAACAATCATTTTTTGATAAGAACTATATTAATGATTCAAACCCATTAATATAAAGGAAATCATAATGTACAATGTACATAGTTATAAATAACCATCACTAATAGATTCCCACTTGTAAAAGATCCAACTACCAATGGATTTTATTCCACTATATCTCTCGAGATGTTAATGCATCTTCGTTATTAACAGATTATTTGAGAGGGCATCAAGTAATTCTTATATGGAAACACTACTTACAAATTCTTCATCCACATTGAGTAAAATACCTCATGTTATGATACTTTCGAAGTATTTGGTTCAAACATTAATGTTCCCTTGTATACATTATAAGATCCTCCACAATAGTATTATCACATTATAATGTTATAGGGACTTTTATATAAGGAACCACATCAATCCACTGGGTGAATTTTTTATACTCACTACATATTTAGCTATATCACAAGGTGGAATATACATAAACTCCACTATTGAATAAAAAATAACTAGAAGATTTGAGATCTTCAATCTCAAAGATCCTCTATTTAGACTGAATACATATCAGGAATGTGACTTTATAAAGTTCTGACCATTCTATAAATTAGTATATATATATAACCTTTTGACTAGATCCTTGTATCCTCTATATATAAGGAACATATAATTATTATTTCAGGGATACATAAGGAAAAAATTAATAGTTAGATAATTTTTTCATTTGGGGACTCCTTGATATCAATCTACCATGATCAATACATATGAGAAATCAAGCATGGTAAATAATCTAGTATACAAGATAATTATTATTGTCGATGAATTTGGTATCCTTCTCATCCTCTCTCTATCTTATTTTTTAGATGACATATTTTCATTGAGAGATGCATACTATGTTATAATCGAATGAAAAACCTCATGGATTTTTCCATACTAACTCTATTCAGAATCTATTCAACCTATATACCCTGACATAGCCTAAGAAACCTCTTGGATCGATCATAAATGCTCATAATCCTAAGGATATATGTTTCTTCACCAACTTCCTTCATAGATAAACACTTCTTCATCCAGAACATAACCAACTGTAATATTGGTATTTCATTTACAATAGGTAATATGTTATCGATATATTCAACTATGAAAAATGACCAAAATACCACCCAACCACCTGTTGAAATATTGATCATAGTTATTATTTATGAAACTAAATTCTATTATTCCTTCCTAAAAATAAATTTTCCCAAATCTAGATGCATGTTTCAACACATTAACGGATCTCTAAAACTTGACTACATTATTGGAATCTTGTGAACTCAAAAGAACTTATAGTTGTCTCATATAAACATCTTCCATAAGGTTTCCATTAATTAAATCTATTTTGTTAGACATATGTTAAATCCCAAAGTCATGGTAAGAAGCTATGGAATGTAGAATTGTGATGGATTTAAGCATTATTATAGGATAAATGGTTTCATTAAGGTTTATTCATTATTATTTTTAAACCCATTAGACACTAATTGAGCATTATGAATACTAAATTTACATTCCATGAACCTTGTCTTCTTGAATAAAAATCTGCAATCATTAGGTATTACATAGACTGGAGGATCGACCAGAATCCCAAATTATGTGAGCAGTCTGTTTGAATCTCAATAAATTAAATAAATAGAAATTTTATAAATATGATAATGAAATTTATAGAATATATATTCAACCAAATATTTTCGAATTCATCTAAAAGTATTTACAATGTAGTGAATAAAGTTAAACTCCGTTTTATGCTTAAAAATCATTTTTATAAGAAAACTGAATTCATTTTATTTTTCATGTTTATTTTAAAATAAGGTCATACTACTTATTAAATTTGATTTTGATAAAATGGATCTAATATTTTTAATAAAAATTGATAAATTTTGTAATCATACCACATTCATTTGTGATTATAATTAATAGTAATAATAGTAAAAAAAATTACCATGGTTAGTGTTAAAACGGGTTTACTAAGGTGTTAAACTAAGAGATAAGGGTACAAAATAAAATTAGTATTTTATATAAAATATTTTTTGAATATATTTAGGACATATATTATATTAAATACTAATTATTATCTATTTGGTTTAAAATTTTGTGAATGTAACCTTATATTATTTAAATATTTTAAGTAATTCCATGTATTTCCATAATTTTATTTAAAAAGGGAACCTCTTATCCTTCATTATTCACACAATTTAGACCTTATATATTAGAAAAGATCATCCAAAACTACTTCCTAGATTCCTTACCTTTTTTAAGATATCTTTAAATTAACCTTATACAATCCAATGATGGATTGAGGTTTAATCCATTAGAGGTCTTTCAAAGAGGAGAAAATCATCTTACTAGACTCTTTCAATGATTATTTAATCTTCTACATAGTTAAAATATAATTTAACCATAATTAAATAATTAATAAAATATCATAAATATAATTATATTTTATTATGAATAAATGGAAACCCTTTTTAACCCCTTTTCTATAAAATGGGAAATAAGCGTATCACGTATACATACGTGCCGACTACCACTTTCACATAGTGATATGAATCATTTTTCGATCACCATATTACCAAATTTGAAATTATGATAAATTTTATGTTAATATATATTATATATATTAAATATTTATTCTTATATAATTTTAATATATTATCTACCTTATTACCTTCATATCCTTCAGAAAATCATAATATCGTTCATGCGTATGTGTGGACTACCACCTACACAAGGTGATGTGATTCATTTTTCATTTATAATTTACATGGATAGTAATAATGATATGATTATTTAATATATGTCACATTTATAATATAATTATGGTTCTGTAAAGGTGAATTGTTATTTAGAAATCTTTCAATCCATCTGTCAAAAAATGGAAACATCATTCATGCATACATACATACTATTATCTCCACAAAGTAATGTAATTCATTTTTCATAAGCACAATTTTTTAATTGTTATAATATTTTATATAATTATTATATATTATAAATATTAAATTAATAATATTATAATTATTTTAACAAGGTTCAATCTCCAAGGACTATAGTTTCCAAACCAAAACATATATGAAAAATGAAGCAGTTAACACCATTAAAGATTATGACAATGAATGAATGTTAATGAATGGATAATAAGTTGTTATAAGTAAACCACGAATTATATTATATGTATTAATATTTTAATAGTGTATAATTATAATAAATTTAAATTTATTATAATATAGGTTATAGAACATATGAATAATGTCAGACTTCTGGTAGGGGTCTCTCATGTCAGTTTTGTTTTTGTGAGAAACATCCCAAATTCCATATTTTTTTATTTCATTTAGTGCATATAATTCCATATTGATATTATATATTATAGATATATTTATATTTATGTTATTTAAAGTTTAATTTTAATTTATGTCTTTCACGTGGATTGTGATTCAAAACATACTAAAGTTGTAATGGTTTCATGATATTACCAAACTTTTTACAGGGATTGTTTATGCTTAAATATATGATGATGGATAATATGATAAGTCTATAAAAATAATTATTTATTTTCTTTTAACAATTTTATTTATATATATTATATTCTTTTATTTTATTTTCTCTCTATAAGTACTCCACAGTCTGAAATAATGTTTTTAAGGAGAACTGACTTTTGTTTTCTATTTAATTGGTAATATTTTTCTTTCATGTAAATATTTTCTTTAAAATGTTTTAATAAATATTTTTTCATTATAAAATTAATTATTATATTAATTTTTACTCAAGTATTAAAATATATAAAAAGGTTTAAAATTAATATTGTTTATAGTTTCTGAATTTGGTACTTTTTACCAATTGTATCGACTGAATCTATGTTTTAAAGTTCAAAACACGAATTGGTTTTCTGACTATCATGGCTACTATATTACATGAATAATAATTTATATTTATCTTTGGTTATTTTAAAATAATAATTTTTCCTAATATTCAATAAATTATTACATTTTAAAAATGTTTTTTCAAAATAAAAATTCTATTTTCCACAATAACTGTTTTACTTATTTTTAAAGGTATTTTAAACTATGAGAAAATCTATTTATGTTACTTATCTTTTACATGGGAATATATTATTAAATGTCAATATTTGTTTTGTATAAATTTTTTAAATTTTTTTAATTTTATCAAGAAATTTATTAATTTAATTTTTACCCATGTTTAATATTTTATAAAATTGTTTTAATCGAATCTTATTATCGTTTTCCAAACACCATGATTCTAGATTTGTACAAAAAAATATGAAAGAAATTTTTGTTCGAATGTAAACCACATTAATTAAATTTACAATCATCTTGAAAATATTTTTCATTAAATATTACTCTATACTTTTCAATTGATATTTTCATATAAAATGATTTCCTCGATATATTTAAAGATATTCATATTATAAATAATATATTTTGAATGAAAAAGGGTATTTTGAACAAGAAATATTCTCTTGATGATTCAAACAGATTTTTATCTATAAAAACATCCTTTTATATTTTTTATAATTTTTTGGGGATACAACCCAATGTTACCATATTTATACTTTTTAGGGATAGTTTATTATTGTTCTTATAAAATGATTATAGAACTCAAATCCATTCCAAGGTTTCAGACATAATGATTTTATAGATTTTTATGATCTTGTATAACACATATTTATGGTTTCCATTATGTGATAGGTGGTTCTATTATAAACTAAGGATGGGAGGTTATGTTATAAACTGCATTCAGGTAAAAATTTTATAAAAAACTAATGACTTGGGTATTGATGTTATCTCATGAGATAGTAAGTGTCAAAATAGGGAGTGAACCCAGTTCAGTAAAGGAAATTTTCTAATAAGGTTGCCTTGGGAGTGACCCTAAACTAAAGTAATAATTGAATTGAGAGTGAACCCAATCCACTGTGATTGTTTTAGAATTGATCCTTGATTAAGGAAATGATGTTATATAATTATTTATATTCCAAAAACATAGGTCATATGATTATGATATGTTATCATGGATTAAGAATTATTATCTATGATTCAAATATTTTATGTATAATGAATTTAGATTGATAAAACATTATTCAATGTATTGTGATTATGATATATGAATTGATTGGTATGATTTTTATTGTTTAACTCATGTTCTAATACACTTATTCTTCTCTTATGATCATTTATGCTAATTTATTGATATATATTCTGTTTACCCTTACGGATCATCTGAACTCACCTTTTCTTATGTTTCCCTTACCCATGATATTAATAAAATTTTTAACTATGAAATATCAAAGAAGGTTTCGTGTTTTAAAGAACATAATTGAAAATGTTGTAGATCTTTTATGTACTAGTTATTTTCTTATACTTGTTTCAAAATTCACTAAACCTAAATGGTTCTCAAGCATATATTGATGTGATATATATTGAATATTCCAATAAAATGATGAAATATATATGTATGAAAATTATTGGATATTATATAATTATAGTTTAAATGTTATTAATAGCCAATGTTTCCTTATTTTTTATTATAAATGTTCTATATGGTAACATGTGATGTTCTCTATGTGATGTTTCTTATGATGAAAACAAGGATTCCAAATGATTTATTATTGGGGGATAGTATGGTTAGAAAATAATTCCCATCAAGCCACATTTTTTATTTTTCATCCACTTTCATGTGGTTTCCTTAGGGTTTTATTTTTCAAACTAAAAAAACCAATGTCTTCTATACCATTGCTGAATGATGGGCCAATATTACAAAGGAGATTTTAATTTAAGGGATATCAAAATGATAATTTTGAAATCACATTAGTCAAAAGGATGGGAAGTCAGGTTTATAACACCCTCTTTAGAGGAAATTAATTCGTACTCTGAGACTCTCTATAGAGACCTGGTTATTTCCAAGTACGACTATGAAATATTTCAAAATATATTTCCAGAGTTACACATTATAACGGGTGAAATTCCAAGGATTTGTATGCCCTGAATTAATTTTACAGAAATATTAAATATATTTCTTATTGTGTGCATGTGGTTAATGAAATAAAATTGGGTAACTCTTAAATAGTTGATCAGATCAAAAATCGGAGAACATGGTTGGTTTTGGAACCCAGTGCTTTCCCTAGTCGGGACGTGAAATGAGTTGGTGTGGGACGTTGGGATCCCTCAATCATTGGGGGACATTTAAGTGAATTAATTTATTTAATTATTTATTCCAGGTCAGGTGTCTATAAATTCATTATTATGACATCTTGGATAGGGTTACCCTCATTATTTTCTAAATTCACCAGTGATAGCATCTTCCTCTTATAGAGTTTTCCATCTAATAAACTTTTGATAAAGTTATATTGGAGAAAAAAAAATACATTGGCTTCCCCCAAATGTGTATACGAGATTTTCCTTCTCCAGTGATTTTTCTAAATAGGAGGGGGTCTCTTCATTTGGTTTTTTTCACGTTGATTAAATTTTTTAGGATAGAGAAAGTTATTCTTCTATTTTTCCCCTATTACAAACCTTGTATTCCCCCATGGTTGATGAATCCTTTTTTATTTAGATCATCTAATGCTGACATCACATTATTTATCTTTTTCTAAGATCACATAATCAACTATCATAAATACTTTATTTTTGTTCCTTTCTTCCTCCTTTCTTTGCGTTCTTCATCATTAGAACCCTGTGGTTCCCGGTTCGATAGTTTTAAGTGTCCCGAGCTTAGTTGGGTACCCAAATTCATGGAAGATCTACAAAACTAAATTAGAAAGAAGAATTGAGCACATATCCTTGATTTTTGTGAGATGCTGATGAATAAATCAATGTTTTGAGTATAGATCATCAAGGGCCTAAGATATAGTGATGTGAAGAATGCAGAATGAATCCCTCATTCATTCTGGTGGCTTATTATTGGAAAACAATGGATAGATAGCTTGATTTTGTTCCTAGATCTGATGATTTCAGAAGGAATCACAGTGAGATGTAAAGATGTTTGACCAGATTAGAAGAATATATGATTATTGGGGGGAATTCAGGGATTATAGAATAATCCTGACTGCACACCTTGTAAGATGGAGAAAAATGGTGTGTATCCTTCCATAGAAAAAGTTCCATGGTTTAGGAAAATATAAGGATGACATGGCGTGTAATATTGCTTCACATGTCATGTACATGTTCTTCGGTTGGACAGTCCCTGTGATGGGTCATTAGAATAGAGAGTCCATCTAGAAGTACACAAAAAAGAGTTGGGAACATTGATATTTGTTATGCTGGGCCTACATATAGTGTACCAAAGTACATGGACACAGTGTTCGAGTACATAGACACAGATAGAAGACACGGTCTGGTCCCCAGAGAAGTGGGAAATTCCATGTATTTATCCTACATGGTGTGTACCCCTACATGAAATGGACTCCTATACGAACCAAAGACAAGGCATGGTCATTAAGATGGACCACATATAGTATGCGTCCCCTCACACATTGTGTACAACATGATCTCTTCTAAGAGATCTTCTAATATCTGTATCACCTTCATTTGAACTCAGATCTTGGCCCATGAGATGCCTATATTGAGTTATTTTTCATAATGAATTCGATGTTTCCCTCGGCATAATATTTTGAGAGATAATGTAAATTTTCTGAGTTTGGTATGCGTTGAGGTGACACCTTATGATAGTATTGAAATTAAATTATCCCCAGCATAGTATGGGGCTTACCCTCAACCTAATATGTGAATTGAAATTCCTCAATTCCTATTTCGAGCTTTCCCTCCAGCTAGGCTGGTCAGTGGAATTCCCCAATGATCTTTCCATGCTATCCTTCAGTAGGACTCCACAGTGGAGTTCCTCAAAGTTCTGGGCTTACCCTCATGATGATTTGGGTAGTGTCATTCCATGATGACAACTACCAAGCATAACCCTCCCTCCAGGCTAGGCAGTGGCATTTACTTGATGACTCATAGGGCTTACTCTCCAATAGGACTGGGTAGTGGTATTCCTAGGTGACCTCCCAAAGTGGTACCCTTTTGTTGGGATGGGAAGTGGCATTCCTCAGTGACTTCGATATTAGTCCCCTCCTAATGTAATAGGGCCTGAGATACTTTTCTAAATATTTGTAACCTCTCGACTATACGGGATAATGATGAGACATGGTTTTATGTACCTTTTGACTTACAAGAAGAGAGTCGCTTTCCCCTCCAAGATGTGTTTTTATGAAATGACATAAAACCATGTAGGTGATTCAATACTGCACAAAGTTGATAGTATTAGGGTGTGGTGATTGAGTCCCCTTTACATGTGTGACCTAGGTAGACACATGAGGTGATAGGACTTATAGTTGGAAAAACATTGTAACTGAGGGTGACTCTTCCCCTTTTCCCAACCTATGATATGGATATCCTCTTACTCTCTCATTTTGGATTATTTGACTGAGCATATGTATTTATCCCATTTCAGTACCCAATCCTTAGGTTTTAGTTACACTACATCTTGGATAGGTAAATATGAGGAGTGTATTCCACATGATTTCTATGTCTAGATTCTCATGGATGGATAATTCTACTCTTCAGATATAGATAGAAAAGACTCAAAGGTAATTTTATCTTCTCCACATTTTAAGCTCCTTGTGTTTGGATGAGTTTACTTTCACTCCATTGTTAGGTTGATTTTTACTTCTTTTTCCATACCATATTCTATCCTCCTCTTCAGTTATATCTCTTACTTCTCCCCCTTCACCCTTTTTGGGAGATTCTACTAGTTATGTATATACTCATCTTAACTTGGGATTCTCACAACATGTGCCTTGTATTTATCAAATGGTAGATTGTTCGATCTTGAATTTAATGGTTTGTAATATAGTTTTCTTTGACATCATATGGTCGTAATTTCTTGGGATACAAAAGTTGAGCTATCAATTGTTTTCATTTTCTAGTTCTATCGGGTTGGGATATATTTATTGCTGGGTGTGTATTTTTTTATTATTCCTTTCATTATACACTACTTTACATGATTTTATTTAGTTTATCATTCATTGTTGGTATATTTATAGCAGTTTTTCATCTTTTATTTTGTTACCTATTCACTTTTTCATTGTTTTGTTAGGGTTAAAGTGTTAAGGTATTTAGGAAAAGGAAACCCAATGTAAAATGTGCCTTTGGCTCTAGTCTCCACGCCATGTCCTATTGTGGACGGATTGGAGTAGTTGTGGATCAAGAACCTCAGCTTGGTTCTGGTCTTAATAGATTGTTACTAGAGAAAGTTATGTCCATGGGAAGTTTTTATAATGTTTTCACCATAATAATATTGGTCGGGTTCAGGGAAATCGTGTAAAGTGTCTCGAGTGAGGATCGCAGGACTCAAAGTTCAATGGTGGTGCATCAGCTATCATATCCATTCACTAGGACCCTAAATACCTGCATGTTGAGTCAACACCCTGATACCTTTGTTGAAGGGATAAATTGAACATGTATCATATTGGATTGAGTCTCTGATTCTCATTATTGAGTGAGTTCCCCATTGTTGTTGATATAAATATATATGCTTATTTGAGAGTGGTACTTCTTGATAACTTTTAGGATGCCTTTATAATGACAGCTAGCTAGGATACTAGCTCTGGTTAATGATAATGATTCTATGAGTGATGAGGCCTCTGTTTAAGGTACATCTCATTACCCAAATACTCTAGGTGTATAGGTAGCAAGACCACCACTTATTTAGTAGAAGATAGACCTAGTAGACCTGGATGAGGGCATTCACAGAATGATCATGTTCTATGAGTTTTAGTGACAGAGACCATTGAGGATCCATTGTGAGCCAGATCCAAAAGTGTTCAAGGATTGAATATTATTAGTGGTCTATATCTTCAAGATTATCCGTACATTGATGGATAATATGATGGATTTGGAAGATAGTTTATTCCACATAGTAGTTTTTGATTGGTGGATCCCAATCACCCAGATGTATGATGAGTTTTCACTCTTATGGGGAGGCTTCAAGCTACTATTTTGTGAGATGTACTACATCTTTTTCTAACAATCTGTTCAGATTTAAGGCATTATAGAGCTTTATAATGGACGGATTGAAGTAGAAGAGTATGCTTCTAGGTTCACAGACCTTACATGCTACTCTTTTGACATGATCAGAGATGGACACTTCAGAGAACAAAAGTTTGAGAAGGGGATTTTCATAGATATTTGAGAAAGAATAGTGCCCTAGTGAATCCCCACCTATGTTGGGGTGCTAGAGTGGGTACTTGGGATAGATATATTTCTATAATATAGATTCCATATAGCTACAGATAGTAGTGGGTATGACAGGTCTGAGTTTTTTGAAATAGCTGTCAGGCAACATAGATCTTGGAAAAAGATCCCATTCAAAGAGTAGGCTCAAGGACATTGTTATATAGTGTAGAGGTAGTATAGAGCCCCAGGGAATCCTGGGGTGGGATATCACTATTCTAGTGACAGTTGAGGTCACATGTCAAGAGACTTCCCGAACAAATGTGTTCATCATCCAAGGTATATGAAAGATGGACTGTCACGTCAGAGACATCACCAAGACTAGCCATCTCCAATGTGGAGAAATGGTGGTCCCTAGGGGGTTGAGCTAGTAGAGGAGTTGGAGGAGTTGTATGTATGGGAAAATACTATGAGTTACTTTCACCACCACCACCAAGTGACCCGTGTAAGGCTTTGAGAGCTGGTGGCTTAGACTGCGGGCAACTACAGGCCTAGGATGTTTACAATCATGTGGTACAGTAGATGATTCATGGTATGATCGTTTTATATTATTCTATGTACTAAGTATTTTTGGAAATAGGTTCCATATATTCTTTTATATCCCAACTCCTGGTTCAGGGGTTGGGCCTGCCAGTAGAGATGCTAACACAGTAGCTTTGTCTTGAAGTTCCTACAGGGAATGTTTATTGGGTCTTTCAGCTTCCAGAAGTGTGAGATATAACTTGGAGAAGAGAAGTTAATGTGGGACCTTATTTTATTCACAATTTAACCCTTTATGTCATCCTGGGCATGGATTTTCTTTTTATGGTTTGATTCTAGATTGACTGTCACATTGGTATAGTCATATGCTTACGCACTGAAGCAATAAGGTTGTCCTTTCTCGGAGATAGAGAACTCATAGTAAGACAAGTGGGTTCTGTGAGAAAGAGTTTACAGCCTATTACCCATCAGTTAAAAAGCATTACCCTTAATGAAATAGACTCTTTCAGTATCTAGATTCCTTCAGTTATGAAGGACTACATATACATCTTCACAGAAGATGTTTCAGGACTACCTATGAGGTGGGAAATTGAATATTTGATAAATTATCATCCTTGGATATCCCAGATGGATTTTGAGGCATATCAGATGACACCAAGAATGATTTGGGAGCTAAAATTTCAGTTAGAGGACCCTCATGAGAAAGTATTCATCAAAACTGGTGTGTCTATTTGGGTAGTTCAAGTTCTTTTCATAAAGAAGGAAGATGAGAACATAAGGATTTTCATGGATTATCTTCCCCTTAAATGGGCCACAATAATGAAAAGGTGCCCCTTTCCTAGAATTGATAACCTCTTTGATCAGTTGTGAGGTCCGGGATGGATCTCTATGATCGATCTCAATTCTAGATACCACTAGTTTCAGGTTCGTGAAGATGATATTTCAAAGATGGATTTTTGATTTTCCTATCGACACTACGAGTTTTTAGTGATGCTCTTTTGTGTGAAAAATTCCTTTATCATATTTATAGATTTGATAAAACAGGTCTTACATCCATACATTGAAGAGTTTTTTGTTGACTTCAACAACAACATACTTGTTTACTCTATAACAGAGGAGGACCATTCAGAGCACTTGAGGATGGTTCTTGATATACTTTGAGAGCACCATCTTTATGGAAAGTGCTCAAAATGTTAGTTATGGATATAGGAGGTTCACTTTCTGGGGCATGTAATTACTAAACAAGTTTTAGCTATGGATATATAATATAACAAAGAAGTGATTTATTGGGAGCTACCCATAAATGCGTCCAAGGTGTGGTGTTTTCATGGGATGGCTGGGCAATAAAGGTGATTTGTGGTGGACTTCTCCAGAACTGAATCTCTATTGACATACTTGAGACAAAAGGGACAACCATTTATCTTGTCAGAGTAGTTTGAGAGGGCCTTTGTGGAGTTGGGACAGAGTCTCAAAAGTTCTTCAGTGATGAGGATACTAGAGGAAGTTGTTTAGTTCATAGTGTATTGTAATTCCTAATGTGGTAGGATCTATTTCATGTTGATGCAACGATAGGAAATCAACATATATGGTTCGAGGTAGTTGAGTCCCCATGAGTAGAACTATGTGACTCATTACATATTGATATTAGTGGTAGTATTTTCCATGAATATGTAAATAAAAACTCTTATGAGAGAGATAATTATGGTATACTCAAAAAACTGGATTCTTAGGTACGTCTTCAGATAAAGAGACCGGAACCTTAGATATTAAAACTAGTTGGAGTTCCTACAGTATTATGACTTAGAGATATTATATACTGTTGGAAATGGAAACATGGTAGCAGATCCCCTTAGTAGAATGTCTCAGGCACAAATAATGTATGAATATTTGTAGTAGTATCTTCCATATAGTTGTCCCCAGGTGGAGTGTGTGGGTACATCATTTCTTAAGTCAGTGGTGCTGAACCCTTTTCTCTTCCAGTGTGTGAGAGAGTCATAGTTGGGAGACATAAAATGTGAGTTTTTATTGATTAGATATCTATAAGAGACACACTAGATTGATATTCTGAACTAGGGAATCATGACATCATTTTCCATGGGAAAATAGTGGTTCTAGTCTTGATGCTGGGGGAGGTGATCTGAGGGTTCCACACCAATCCCTCAGCTATGCATTCTGGTGTAGGGAAGATATATAGTGACCTTAAGTGGACGTTTTGGTTTTTTGATAGAATAAAATGTGTAGATAAGTTCGTCTCATGGTTCCTCACCTATCAGTAGGTGAAAGGTGATCACCGAGATCCATCAGGGTTGTTGAAACCTATTAATATCTTGGAGTTGAAATGGGATGTCATATTCACAGACTTTGATACAAAGATTCTTCACACAGTTAAGGGTAGTGATTCCATATGGGTGATAATAGACTTACTCATGAATTCTTCTCACTTCCTTGATTTTAAGGAAAAGATTTTTGTGGAGAGTTTGGGGTAGTTGTTTGTTCAGGAGATCTTCCGCCTTCATAGGGTACCCTCAACGATTGTCTATGATTGTGACAGGGTGTTTATGTCATGATTGTGGAGAGGCAGACATTAGAAATTCGGGACCCATTTACTGATCATTACAACCTTTCAACCCCATACTGATGGGTAGACCAAGTGCACTATCTATGTGATAGAGGATATGCTGAGGGATTTTGAGTTGGTTTTTAGTCGGAGATGGGTGGTAAAGACCGTATACAGCAATAGAAAACACTCTCCCATGGGCATGAAACCTTTTGAGGCCCTATATGGGATACCTTGTAGGTCACCCTTGTGCTGGATAAATATCGAAGAGTCATCTCTCAAGGGAATAGAGTTGGTGTAGGTGACCACAGAGAATGTGTGGGGCATCGTTGAATAGATGAAAACGACTAGAGATGATAGAAACCCTATGCAAATCACCATCGTTGGACTATGGAATTTGAGAAAGGAGACCATGTCATCTTGAGAATATCCCCACGATGTGGAATTCCGAGGTTTGACTACGGTGGAATGTTATCACCTTGGTTCATTAAGTCATATGAGATCGTGTATAGGGTTAGTGTGGTTTCATACGACCTTTTCCTACACCCAAAGCTAGAGTAGGTTCCCGATGTCTTCAATGTGTCACAACTAAGGAAATACGTGCACGACCCAATGAAAATAATTTATTGGGTTGAGGTTTACTCCAATGATGGTTCCACCATCGCAGAGCACCCAGCGGTGATGGAGGACTAAATGGACCAGACCATTAGAGGATAGACCATCACTTTGGTTCACATGTTGTGGAAGTATGAAAACATGATGGAGAATTCCTATGAGTGGTATAGCTAGATGCGAGATCGGTATCCTAAGTTATTTTCTATGATTATTCTTTTCGGGTATGAAATGTTTGAATAAGGGAATGATTTATAGACTAGGGTCTTTCCTCGTAATACTTTGAAATACTTTTAAATATATTTCCAGAGTTAGGTGATGATATATCATGCGATTTTGAGGCCTCATGTTCCTAGAAAATATTTTATAAAAATATAAAATATATTTCATATTGTGTGTATATGGTTAATTAGATACAATTGGATAACTATTAAATGGTTGATTGGATCTAAAATATAAGACCATGGTTGAGTTCAAAATGTATTGTTTACCCTAAGCATGATGTAAAATGAGTCGACATGGGATAGTCAGACCCCTTTCTCATTGGTGATGTGTTTAAGTGAATTAATTTATTTAATTAATTTAATCTATTATATATGACTATTTATTCATTTTTATGATATATTTTTTAGCGCTTTCCCTATTATTTTCTAAATTCACCAATGAGATAAACTTTTTCCTCTGATGTTTTCCTTCGATGAACCATTGGATCACGATGGATGAAATGTAATCAATGTACTGTCTTCCCCTGAATTTATTGGTAATCATGTAATTCACTATATATCAATAAAAATAAGATGTATGGAACATAAATTGATGTTTTCTACATTTGATTAAATGTTTTTGTTGATAAAACATTATTCTTCAATATATACCCCCATTGGAAACCTTTCATGACACAAATAATGAAGAATAGTTTGTTTCTTGGGATTAACTAATCCCGAAAGTAGTTTCATGACTGTTGGCCAATAAATATTGGAAAAAATTTGAAAAAACATTGTTTTTGTGAAATTCATCCCCCTTTCAACAAAGTTGGAACCCCACAAATCTAGGTTTGATAGTTGTCGGGTGTCCTGAGCTTGATCGGGTGTATGGATTAATGGAGGATTGATGAAATGATAGAGGAATTTTGAACCAAGAATAAATCCATGAAACCTGATGGGTGGGGATGAACAAATCGATGGATTTGGGACAGATCCTTATGGACCAAAGACGTAGTGATGTGTAGAATGATTAACGAACCCTTGTCCATTCAGGTGGCTGATTCCTAGAGAACGATGGTTTATGAGCATTATTCATGGATTGATCTGAAGATTCTGGAAGGAATTGCAGTGAGATCTAATGTGGTTAGACCAAATTCGATACATGATTGAAGAATGGGACGAATTCAAGGATTCTAAAAAAATAGAGTCTATATAGTATAAAAAACACATGGCGTGTACCCTATCTCAGGAGTGGTGTTAGGTTTTTTGAAAATTTGAGGATTATAAAATGTATATTATTTCTTCACACACAGTGTACCCCTTCCCTAGATGAAGAATCTATGTTATGGGTCAAACTGATGGGGAGTCCCTGTACAAGTACACATATTTGGGTTAACCACACTAACAACATTACATGTTGGCCTATACATTCTGTGCCAATGTACACAGACCCGGGGTTCGAGTACAAAAACAGGACCAACATACATGTCCTGATCACAGGATAGGTGGGACACACCCCTAGTCCACCTACACAAGATATACACCAACACGGACATGACCCACATATCGACTAGGTACATGGCCAAGTAGTGAAGAGGGACCACATGTCCTATGGGTCCCCTTAAATCATGTTTTCTACTTGAGCACTTCTGAGAAATATTTGAATGATCATATCTCCTTCATTTAAGCTCATATTTCGGCCCACGAGATGCCAATCCTGAGTGTCTTTTCACGGAAAATGTGATGATTCCCTCAGATGCTACTTCTGAGATAAAATTTGAATGTTCTAGGTTTTGAATGCACACAGGTGACACCCAATGACGACAGTGATCACATAAAATCAATAGAGTACTATCGGGATTACCCTCTATCTAGTCTGGTTAGTGGCCTTCCCATATTGAAGTACTGAGCTTACCCACCAGCAAGGCAAGGTGGTGGCATTCCCCAATGATCTTTCTGAGTTCCCCTCTAGTAGGAATATGAAGTAGAGTTCCCCAACGTTCCAAGATTACCCTCCAGCTAGGCTATATAGTGGCATTCCTTGATTACATATACTAGGAATAACCCTCCAGTCACGCCAGACAATGCATTTCCCTAATGAATCTTACTAGACGTAACCTCCAGTAGGAATGGGAAGTGGTATTCCACGGTGGCCATCATGAGTAGTACCCTCCAGGTGGCCTGGTTAGTGGTGTTCTTCAGTGAATAATAGGGTAGTAACCAGAGGACGTACTAGGGTACATTATACATTCCTAATAGGTTGTGCCCTATAAAATCTGTATCAC
Source organism: Viscum album (assembly GCA_963277665.1). Taxonomy (NCBI): domain Eukaryota; kingdom Viridiplantae; phylum Streptophyta; class Magnoliopsida; order Santalales; family Viscaceae; genus Viscum; species Viscum album. Next base: position 788,489,706 of record OY728148.1, read on the forward strand.
GTTGACAGGGCCTGGTTTGACATACTTTTAGACTCAAGTGAATGTGGGATGCTTTCCCTACTATTATGAATTCATGGGACCCCACCTAAAATCATGAGGGTGAATCATTACCACCCAAACCTGATAGTATCAAGGTGCAATGATTGAGTACCATTCTCTTGTGTTCCCTAGGATGATGCATTAGGTGATGGGAATTATTGGTGTACTTACCTTGGATCATTTTTTGACACTTCTTCTTAGGATATGATATGAGATGGAGATCCCCTTACTGTATTTTGTTCTTCATTGAATGATAATATGTATATATCATGTTTCTTAACCCACTTATTTGTTTTTTGTTACTCTCTCTCCAAGAGAGATAAAGAAATGTGGGGTATGAAAATTACTTTTCGTGTCTAGATTATCATTGCTGGATGGGTCTACTATCTAGCTATACATAGTGAATACTTTATGATAAGTTCATCCTTGCAATGTTTAGAGATCCTTGTGTTTGGATGATTTGACATTAACTCTCATATTTAGTGGAACTGTACACTTTTTTCCATACATTATTCTATCTTAGTCTTTCCTCTTCACTTGTATCTCTTACTAATCCCCATTCACCCTTTTTGAAGCATTCTATGAGGTATTTATATATTCAACCTAGTATAGGATTTTCCCAACATGTGTAGTGTCTTTTGATGATGTTGAATAGTTCGAACATGAAATCAGATGAGCTTATAGATACATTCTACCTGGACCGCATATGGTGGTCGCAGTTTGGGATATATGAGCTCAACTATCAGTTGTTTTCTTTTTTTTGTTCTATCAGGATGGGTCATATTTCTGGTTGGGAATATATTTTTCCCTTTTAACATTTTTTATAAAATATTGTACTTCATTATGTTTAGAGGTCCATACATTTTTTTAATATTTATAGTCATGTTGCTTTATTTATTTCTTTCCCTATACAATTTTTCACTGAGTTGGTTGTGTGCATTTGTATAGTTATATTGGAAAAGGCCTCCCCGAGATTACTATTCCTATGACACTTATCACCACCCACTGAACAATGGTGGTAGGGTTAGTGTAGTCTCAACTCGAGCCCTATCTTGGGTTGGGTCATGACACTCTCATATATATATTTAAGTTATATTTGTGAATCCCGTATAATCAATAAAAAACTGATCAAACTTGACAATTTCAATAAATAAAATATTCATCTGAGAGTAACCATTTGTATGTATCAAATTTTCTTTATCAATGGAAACATATTTATGTATATGAGGATCTCTATTGAGAGATCCTCCTATAAATATATCATAGGTTTTCCATCTTGTTTCATTATTTACTTTATTATGATTTCATTTAAGGATCACGTATAAAACCTTATGATTGGGTTCATTGGAGTTTATTTCCATTTAAGGAGGTTATTGTTGTTTTGATATTGGGATAGGTTCCATAATATGGGATTCATATGTATGCTCATTAAAGTAATTAAAACCCATCTAGTTCTGTGCAACTCAATGGGACCCATAATACCTTTTAAGGTTATGTGAGAAGGACTAAACCATATAGTTTACTATCATATGGTAATGATGTTAAGTAGAAATTTTTTTAGTCATGATTAGTGTCAGACATAACCTGAAGCATCTATTTCTAGTTTTTCTATCTTGGAATATGGCCCTGTGATAGTGGACCTCATAGTGAACATAGACCGATGAGGTTGAGATGAAAAATGCATGTAAGGTAAATATAATCCTAGGTTGGGGGAATAACATTACTATAAATGTTGGCTAAAAATGACTGCGATTGAGAAACCAAAAAGGAATATTCCCTTTTGGTTGGATATGAACCTACTGGGAATATGACCCTGAGAATATTATGGTGAGTATGGGTGTTGGTATTGAAGATTAGGGAGTATTATTAAGTATCTCGTCTTCATAAGAATCAAATACCACATAGTTCAGACGGTTGCGGATTATACCTATGAAGGAGGAACATTTTAGAATATTTGATTATATTGATTACATTATCCAAACTAACCTCTAAGACCACATGAGTCATTCTTTGAGTGAGAAGCAAGAGGAAGTGTAAGAACTAGAAATATGCACATTATTGTCCATACCCTGGTGGATGAGGGAATGGGTGTGGAAGGTGGGGGATTTTCCATAATAAATAAAAAGGCTTACTAAAGGATAGATTTCCATGGTTTCACCTTCTAAAAGGTGTAAGAGTAGAATATTTAGGGGCTATATATTAAAAGTGGGTATTTTCATCCATTTTTCCTTACATTTTTGTAAATAAATGATTTATCCTAGCCTGAGAATCCATCTTCAACCATCTATAAGGCTAGGATCCCCATTACCATGACAATACATGATCAGGAACATTCAAAGGAACCTACCTTTGGGGGATGTTAAATGATGTAATTCATTACCACAATAATATATGATCAGATGTGGGCCCACCATTGTGTCCTTCCCCTAGGGATGATAAATATGGTAGCCATGGAGAAGGACTCAAAGATAGTATTCCAAGATTATTGTATCGTGATCATGAAGTAATTTGGATAGTTTTCAAAGAGTAAAATATGGGAAAAATTATATGTGTAAAGATAGAAGCAAGCCTATTTGGTAAAATACCATAAGGATATCCCCATTTCATATACAAATAATTGATATGAAAGATGGGGGTATTAAAGAAGGATGTTTCTTAGAAAAGTGGGAAATCCTTAAATTAGGATTCTTTAATAAGTGAATGGTTATCCCAATTGTAGATATAATTCCATTAAGGATACCTTTATGGATATACATTCATGAAGGACCCCTTTTTTGTGCCCTTGTTAATTTTTTACATAGTATATGGTACCCTAATTACCTTCCAAAGTTTTATCTCGAATTCTTCAATGTCTATACATATTCTCTTCTATTAATTTATATTTATTAATACCAAGTATTGATAAGTATGGACAATAATCATTTTAGTATAATGGTCTGTTGGACACATCGTACTTCGGGTGCCAAGTTTTCGAGTAATAAAACATTCACCCATAAACGATTTCCTTTTTTAGGGAAATAAGGTGATCTTCATGCACTGCAAAATGATAATTCATTTTAACTAGATTTTAAAAATATTCCTATTAAAGAAAATAAATAGAATACCTTTTGAGGGCCTAATTTCACCACCTTCTATTGAAAATAGGGAAATAATTTTGGAGGTTTTAGAATCCATGCCTCATTTCGGAAAGCAAAAAGACATTTTTTGGGGGAGTATAATTACCGCCTCAAACAAAAAATATTTTTTGTTTTTGTGGGATGTATCATTACCACATCACCCCACAAATTAATTTAATTTTCTGAGCACATTTAATTTCCTCATCACTATTTAAATGATTTTTCAAGGAACTCCATGTGGAGCATCAGTCCCACCTAACGTGTACGCTACATTATATGGACAAGATGCTTTGTGGTTCTAGTCACATTTTTGATTTTAAATACATGAATAAATTTGATTATTTGATTCGAGATTACAAACATTTGTAATAGTTCCCTCGTAATTATTGTGGACTTTTTCAAGACTAATAAATATACCACATCATAATGGGGCTGATCAGCATGAAGAGGAATAAATTTCAAGGAAGTAGTCAACCAAATTGAATGCGTTTTGGTGTGTATTTAGACATAGAGGAGGGGACATTCCTATAAAAACGTTCAAGAATGACATATTTTTCAAATTGAAAACAATAGGTTATTTTCAATTCATTATTATATTAGAACATACTACCTTTTCCACATATAGATTTTCCTTTTTTCAATGGAATTTTTCAAATATTAAATCCATTACATCTGTGAACTAGTATTCACATTTACTAATTACTACACTTTTTCGTAGCATTATTTCTACATAGAAATTTAAAATTCCATATAGCCAACTGAATTCTACATAGTGTTCTATTATTGGGTAGATCTATCTTTTTTTATTTTTATGCTAAATAAAATTTATTCATGATTATAATATTTTATCCATTTAGATTATGGTGATTGAGAGGATAATTATTATTTCCAAAAATATTAATTCATACCCCTGATACAATTTCATTCATCAGGATGGTATCTTGAATAGTATTCTCTTTCTATTTCTTCTAGATTATCCATTATTCCATAAACTGCATCTATACTTCATCAAGATATAAGGCAATGCTCCAATTTATACCGTTAATCAAAAAACATCAATATTTTTGGTTTGAAGTGTCCATATAACATGTTTAGGTGAACATCTCTGTTGTGAATTATGTTATTTTTAAATTGATCCATGGTAAATTATTTATTTTAAATAGTTCATATATAATCTTAACAACAAGAATAATAATGAAATTTACCTAAAATTTACTATTAGATCTTACCCATCCATTCTCTCACTGGGTGACTCCACAAGAGGGTGGAGCTAAAATTGGAATCTAGGATTTAGAGGGAGTTTCTCTGATGAGTGGGCCTAGTCATTCTAGATTCATCAGAATTTTGTGGAAGTTATTGAATGGTTTAAGGTTAGGTTTGTACTATCCATTCTAGACTTCCCAATTCTCCATGTATCCTTCATCCAAGCTCTTTTCCATATTCATCAGTCGTTGATTCATGAGTACCAACACATTTCATCTATAACATAATGAAGTTAGGATTAGTTTTTGGGATAACTACAAATTGGGGGAATTCCATTTCATGGTAGGATGTATGATGTGTTTATTAATGTGGTTAAGACATGGGAAGACACCGAATAGGTTTCCCTATTAATGAGATACCTATTGATTGAAGTAAAGAAATCACCAGGTCATCCCATACACATTTTCATACATATTCCATTTAGTGATCAGATAAAAATATTCTTGCATGAAGTGGGCCATGGATGAAGGGTTTTCATACCAACAATCATATAAATCAAAAATAATAATATTTTATCAGTTCATACTTTTCCACCATTGAGGAAGGTGAACATAACAAGTGTTGTTACAAGATCCTATCAAATATATCCTCATATTTTAGGCTAGAAATATTTTCTTCCATCTTCCTATGTGGATGGATCTTCCCCTCTAATTTTTCTTACGTAGGTGTTGGGATTTTCACCTTGATGATGGAAGCCATGCTAGAAAATTAAAATCCTATCAACCTATCTACACACACCGTTACATAGATTTAAAAACTATTGGTCCGTATATAGTATGGAATATCTCTAAATATATTGAGCTGGAAAATAAAGTTCTCATATAGATATGTAGAGGAATAATTTTGATGATATGAGTAACAATATACTATAGGTATTTCTCATTTAATTTTTCATCCAAAATGTCTTATCATATTTGTTGTCTTCCAAACATCCCTATATGTGGACAATGTTATTGAGATGCTCAGGGATCTTCTCTAATTTTCTGTCATCTCTTATTCAGAACCTCCTTGATCAGTGATAAAAATTCTTGTACAGAATTTAGAATAATAATTCTATGTTTTCTCATTTCAATATATGATTTTAGAAACACTAATATATCGGAAGACCATTAGTGAATGTTACACCCCCTCTATGTTTTCTCGATAGTTGGGATGTCTAAAATGGGTTGTGTCCATACCCCTTAACGGGGGTAAGAGGGAATCAAACATAGTTATACTCTATAAATTTGGGATTATGATAATGTGTGATGGCTTCAAAATAAATGTTAATTTTCCCTCTATAGATGTTCTAACCCACTAATCGCGGGGTTATTCCAAAACGTTGGTGAAATACAATCTAGATGGAATGTTGAGGAAACTGATCTGATAAGAGAATAAGTTATTTACTTCTCTAGGTTCCTTGCCTATCATTCTTTCATCACTAGATTATGATGGATAAAATCATACATCAAATCATTCTAGGAATTGTGTGGGAGTTTTTTCATCACGTTCCCCCCATTATAGGATTGGTGAAGACCCAAAATTTTAGTCTAAAGTATTGGTTTTCCAACTGGTTGTGCCCAAATTTACCCTACTGGTAAAAGCGGTCGATGTAGTACATGTAGGGGTCGAATCCACAGGGACCGAAGAAGTAACCTTGAGACGCTTTGATTTGTTGAAGGATAGGCTATAAAGTAGCCAACATTGGGTTTGATTTTGGATGGTTTAAAGAACACTAAAAAACCTAAGTTAATTAAATTCAAAGAAAATGGGTTGATCTTACTATTATTCTCGGGTGGATTGAATGAATTTTACTTCTTTAGACAATTTTTGTTTTATTAATTCCTGATGAATCCATTCTTCAAAAATAACAATACCTTCATAATTTTCTGGTTTGGTGCTTACTAAACACAATTAATAATCCCCTATACACTTAGAGAACCCAATTCATGATCTCTCCGAGGTATATGGTCATTTAGTAATTGAATTTAGTTTGCTCAAACACAGTAATGATGAAGAGTGGAAATTACTGAAGAATGGATGTCTTAAATTAATTATCAAATTAACAATAATTAGTTCATAAAATAACATTCAATCCAGCCTTTTAATCCTTATAAGATCAACCCATTAAAGGGTTTTCCCTCCATTGATGGTATTCCTTCAATGGTGGGTGGAAGATGGCTAACAATAATTGGATTGAAAAAATTAAAACCGCGGAAATAACGAGCACTCCTCAGTGTGTGTGAATGAAATTCACGCCTATGTGTGAACTAATTCACAACAACATAGAGATATCACTGTGCTTTGTGATAATAAAGTTTTAATAAATGAAATGGAAAATATAGAAGAGAAAGAAGTTGATTAATAACATAAAGATACAAAAATGAAACTTACATGGAAATGGAAAACATTACAAGGAAATTTGGAAGCATAACCTTACAATGAAACAAGCAACAAAAGATGATAAGAAAAATATCCACACCATATTACCTTCTTCACAAGCTCATTATATAGGCATATTAGGAGCCTTAGGTCCATCCCCCGACAATTAATTCACCCCCCAACAATTAGTAGATTCAAATGGAGGGTGAATAATCAAAAGGAAATTGATGTTTCAAATTTGACCCGGAAAACTGTCCAGATTCATCCAGCATATTGATGTGTGAATTCGGAATTGAGTAATGCTGAATATGGAGGGGTTGTAGAAGAGAAATATCTTCTTAAATATGTCCCCTATGAGCTGTAAAAATATCAGGATATTTGTCTTAGCCGTTTGGAATTTATGGTCGAAATGGTGGGACGGATATCTGTGCATTAATGTCGGGTCCACCATTTAAATCTCAACTGCAGATACCTTTATCATCATGAAAACATCAGAATTAGCTCCAAACACAGTTGAATAAAATGATCCTCATATTTTTATCTTTATACTGTATAAATTTGAGCTTCATTGGGCTTGTTTTATGGGCCCCACAGTTGTTTGATGGGCCTTAGGCCCATTATGCTTTTTCCAGCAAGTTTCTGCCTTCAGGCGTAAAATTCTCCATCTTCATTTGGGATTCATCCATTGGACCTAAAAGATAAAATGTTCCAAATAAAGTGATCAATCATATACCTAAATTTAAAATTCAGAAAATAAATATAATGTTGTCCACAAACAATTGAATTATTGGGACCAAATTTGTATTTTAAACATGAATTGCATTTTTTGATGAGAAATGAAGTTCTATTTATGTAATGCACTAAAAACAATGTTTGTGGACTTTGTAAAAATGAATATAAAGATATTAACAATTAATATTAGCCACTTTCAGTGACTAATCACACCCCCCAACTTGAGTTTTTCTAGTCCCGAGAAAAATAAATTACAAATATGAAATTCAAATCCTCTTTTCCAAAAACATTTTAATACACATTTCTCACCCAAATATATAATACCAAAAAAATTATGAAAACCCATCAAAATCATTAAAAACAAGATAGGTCCATATGCATATCCTAAGCCCAAGCCCATTCCTTTGTTCAAATTCATCGCCACATTTCATCCAATTCTAATTAAGCATGATAAAGTATTGTGCATCATAAAAGATATGGGGCCCATTTTATTGTTCAAGGGGAAAAAATGGAAGTTTGAGGTGGGAATCACATTAAACCTTAATATTAGTATCAATTTTTTTGATTTTTTTGATTTTATTTTTTTAACCACAATAAATATGAAAATACTAACTCTGGGAAAGACAACTATGGAGTCACGATCCCCAAGTGCAGGACGCCACACATATTTTCAACTTCATGCTCTACAATAGAGATATAAAGCCGAACTCTGGGAAAGACAACTATGGAGTCGCGATCCCCAAGTGTCGGACGCCACACATTTGGACAAAACATTGCTCTATGTGGTCATTATTTTTTTAGAAAAAAATTTTGTTTTTTTTGTTTTTTTTTGGAAACACAAATTAATCTAAAAGTGACCCCAGAACCATATGCTTTAATGAAAGGGACCCGAGAACTCAAATTTACACCCAAAATCCATTAGATGTGCATTGTTGAATTTTTATTAAGAGGATGAAAATGTAAACTTTGAAAAATAACATCGGATAGCCACACTTTCTAAAAACTATGCTCATGAACATAAACTTGCATTAAAATCAAAATCAAGGAATATAAAATTATTTGATTTCAAATTTTAGAGTTTTCAATGTGTGTTATCATGTTCAAGGTTAATGGAATTTTTTTTTCATGCATGTTTTTATTCAGAGAATTAAAAAAATCATTTTTTATCTCCCTCAAACTTAGAATGACATTGTCCCCAGTGTTTAAAGAAAAGAAATGTTAGATGGTGGTAGGAGAGGATTTCAAAGATGAAATTGAGAATGATAAACATGGAACAAATTCACCTAGTTTTTGAAGTTGAAGTTCATGATGCTCTAGATTACTCCATTGATCTCTTGGGGGATGTAGGCACCTCCTTGAATGAACATGTATCACCCAAAATAGTTCCTGAACCATAAAAAGAAGGAAAAAGCATAAAAAACAAAAACACAATGATTTATTTAATTCCAAGTACCATCATTTTTATGGTTTTCCATGTTTTTTTAAATCAAACTAATGATAAATTATCTTCTTTTAAATTTCTGGGTATGTTATTTCTCAGGGATCACACCGCATGACACGGATAAATACGGTGATCCCCTTTCATATTCATCCATACTCATAAAAGAAGAATAGGTCAAGAGTCTATTTTTTTAACCTAGAAAAACATAAATAAAATAAAATAAACTGATTATACATTGTCTTTTTTATATTTTTTGGGTAAGGTATTACTCAGGGATCACACCGAGTGGAACAGATGAATACGGTGCTCCCCTTTCATACCGATCCATACTCATAAAAGTAGAACAGTTCAACAGTCTAAGGTAATTTATTATATGAAAAAATGATTCAAAATGAATATAAACTTGAAAACCATGGGTTGCCTCCCATTCAGCGCTTTTTTTTAACATCGTTAGCTCAACTTGAACCTCTCAACTTATCCAATTCCAACTTTCAAAATTTTAATGAACCCATCTTTCTCCACCTCGACAAGATTTAGATTAAGTCTTTTTTTAGAATTTTTTCCATGTGAAATCCCATGCTTAACAATGAGTGTGAAAGTCCAAGGAATTTCGGTAATGGTTGATTGAGTTTCATTTGGAGTATTTCCTATGATTTCAAGGTTCATTCCTACTCTGTGAGATTCTTGATAAAAATTGATGATAATTGAATGGTCTAGGTTTTCATAAATAGAGGTATTATTGAGTGGGGAAGGAAGGATAATAATGTTGAGTTCAGTTTCATTGAATTTTCCCAAAGATGAATAGAAATTTGAATCCAAATTTGTTTCTTTTACAAAAAAAGTTGAAATAATTTGTTCCTTTTCAAAATATTATTCATCCCTAAAATTTTACATTTGAATTTAATGAGTGGGTATGGACTCACTATTCTTTATATCTCCCAATGGATCAATGATCGGTGATTCTAAATAAATGTTATTGGAACAATATTCTGAACACTCAATCCATGAAGAAAAATTTTCCCCTTGTGAATACGAAAAATTAATTTTATCCTGATTTAAATACCCTTCAACATTTCTTTGATCTTGTTCAGTTATCCCATATCCAAAGGTTAGTTATTTTTTCAATTCATGGGAGGTTTTTGGGATAAAATATTCATCTATCAATGATGAGGAAAGAACATCTTGAGTGGGAACGGGTTCCTCAAAATTCTTAAAGCTTTGCAATTCTAATATGAAAGATGAAACTTTTAAATTCATTTTATCCATTTGTTCACACAATTTTCCAAGAATTTTTTCAGGATTAGGGTTGATATATATTTTTACATCATTTACTTCCTCCTTATTTATCTTTTCAATAATTCTTGATAGGTATGGAAATTGATCTTTTAAACATTCGACATCCCATTGATTGTATATCTCATATGGTGTGGTGTATTCAATAAAGGTTTGGTCAATGAAATTCCCTATGTGAGGTGTTTCAAAATATTGATTTTATAGTTGATTATAGCCTTGGTATATTAATGGGTATTGTTGAAGATAATCCATTGGAGTTTATTGAAAGTTGTTTTTGGGATTCATTGGACACACAGGAACAGAAATAGAAAAAGAGAAGAAAAATTTGGCTGAGAATAGAGAATTTGGGGTGAGAAAAGAAGAGTAATGTATAAGGTACTTACTTGGGTCCCCGTCAACGGTGCCAAAATTTGGTTGCGCCTAAATTTACCCTACTGGTAAAAGCGGTCAATGTAGTACATGTAGGGGTCGAATCTACAGGGACCGAAGAAGTAACCTTGAGACGCTATGATTTGGTGAAGGATGGGCTATGAAGTAGCCAACTTTGGGTTTGATTTTGGATGGTTTAAAGAACTCTAAGAAACCTAAGTTAATTCAATTCAAAGAAAATGGGTTGATCATAGTATTATGATCAGGGTGGATTGAATGAATTTTACTTCTTTAGACAATTTTGGTTTTATTAATTCTTGATGAATCCATTCTTTAAAAATAACACCACCCTCATCATTTTCTGGTTTGGTGCTTACTAAACACAATTACTAATCCTCTATACACATAGAGAACCAAATTCATGATCTCTTAGAGGTATATGGAGATTTAGTAATTGAATATAGTTTGATCAAACACATTAAAGATGAAGATAATAAATTACTGAAGAATGGATGTCTTAAATTAATTATCCAATTAACAATAATTTGTTCATAAAATAACATTCAATCCAGCCTTTTAATCCTCCTATGATCAACCCATTAAAGGGTTTTCCCTATATTGATGGTATACTCTCAATGGTGGGTGGAAGATGTCTAACAAGAATTGGATTGAAGAAATTAAAACCGCGGAAATAACGAGCACTCCTCCGTGTTTGTGAATGAAATTCACACCTAAGTGTGAACTAATTCACAACATAGAGATATCCCTATGCTTTGTGATAATAAAGTTTTAATAAATTAAATGGAAAATATAGAAGAGAAATAACTTGATTAAGAACACAAATATACAAAAAAGAAACATACATGGAAATGGAAAACATTACAAGGAAATTTGGAAGCATAACCTTACAATGAAACAAGCAACAAAAGATGATAAGAAAAATATCCACCCCATATTGCCTTCACCACTAGCTCCTTATATAAAAATATTAAGAGCCTTAGGTCCATCCCCCAATAATTAATTCACCCACCAACAATTAATAGAGTCAAATGGAGGGTGAATAATCAAAAGGAAATTGATGTTTCAAATTTGACCCGGAAAACAGTCTAGATTCGTCCACCATATTGACATGTAAATTAGAAATTGAAGAAAGCCGAATCCGGAGATGTTGTATCAGGTAAATATCTTTATCCATCTGTCCTCTATGATCTGTAAAAATTTCAGGAAATTTGGCTTAGCCGTTTTGAATTTATGGTCAAAATGGTGGGACAGATTTCTGTGCATTAATGTCGGGTCCACCATTTAAATCTCAACTTCAGATCCCTTTATCATCATGAAAAAATCATAATTAGCTCCGAACACAGTTTAATAAAATGATCCTCATAATGTTATCTTTCTACTATATATATTTTATCTTTATTGGGCTTGTTTTCTGGGATCCACATTTGTTTGATTGGCCTTAGGCCCATTATGCTTTTTCCAGCAAGTTTCTGTCTTCAGGTGCACAATTTTCCATCTTCCTTTGGGATTCATCCATCGAACCTAAAAGATAAAATGTTCCAAATAATGTGGTCAATCATATCCCAAAATTTAATATTCATAAAATAAATATAATGTTGTCCAAAAACAAATGAATTATTGGGCCCAAATTTGTATTTTAAACATGAATTGCATTTTTTTGAGAAATGAAGTTCAATTTATATAATGCACTAAAAACAATGTTTATGGACTTTGGAACAATGAATATAAAGATATTATAAATTAATATTATCCACTTTCAGTGACTAATCACCCACTAACATTGATCTTTGTGAAATTCTATTGGGAACTTCATCGATAGACACAAAAGATACTTGATTAATCCATGAAATTAAAAATGACGCATCGATGGATGACATTTATACAACTATGTCATATTTTGGTTCAAGCCCATCCATAGTGAATATGAGTATGGATTGTATACATATAGTGGCGGGTGAACCGAGTTTATATCCCAATGATATCATCAAACAACATGGCATATGAATATTGGAATGGATCCATGCCTACACTATCATCATGGAGACTCCTTTATAAAATATTAATGAAAAAGTGGATATCCTTATATAAATATTCCTTGTCTTGGGATTATGGGGGTTTATTATTGAAATTTTCTTATCCATATACATCAAGTTCTCATTTTTTTGCATGGATTTAGTTTCTCATGAGTATGATCACATCCATTTAATAATTCCAACATTGATATGGAATCTTTTAAGGGTGTTTATACTGATCGAAATATTCTTATTAATAACAAAACCTGAATTTATGATAATATCACTAAAAAAAATCATATATTTGAGAATATAAGGCTTGTGTGGCTAGATTAAAGGGACAATATTCATTGGAAAACACTGGTCAAGACTTCATTGAATGAAGAAATAATTTTTCAAACACCTGTATTATGCTTGAACGCATGTTGGATGATTTATAATCTAGTCAGAGATCCAATCATGAGAATTCCACCAACACTTATTGTAAAAAACTAGCTAATTTTTCTAAAAAAGCTAGAAAATTTGGATTTTTTCTATTCTATCTATTTAAATTTCTAATTAACATCATGAGGGAATTACGATGTGAATGTTACTCCTTTGAAAAAAATTTAAAATGAATGAAAACATGGTTTTCCCCCCTTTTTTTATTTTTCATATTATTACTTCATATCATACTATTGTTTTTCAGAGTGTAATATAAAGACATCCCTAATAATTAAACTAACATTTTATATCATCGGTAATATTTATGAAAATTAATTTAATTTTAATCTTTTTACTTATATTTTGGAATGGATCACAGATGGGTATATGTATAATAACCATCACAGTAACACCAAATTTGTCCAAATTTTAAGGATGAATAATATTTCATCAGACTATTCAATATCTGATATAACGTATCATGAATAGATATATGATGGTCAATAATTTCTTCCTAGGTCAAGGGATCTAACATGTGTAACATTTATATTTCTATAATCACATGAAGAACCCAAAAATCATTATGTACTTTCTATCAGTACAATTATATTTTCCTAAATTTTATGTGAATCATAATTGGTAGGAATTAATCATCTTTTTCTCAGGTTTCCCTTTGTTGGTTTTCAACATGAAGAGTTTTGGGCCTAATTTTTAAATGTCTCAATCATTCTTAGATTATTCAGACTATGTGACTTATAAGATTATAAATGACTTTTTCCTAGGCTTCCCTTTCATGGGACTTCAAGTTGATAAGTTTTATATGTCCTTTTATTGGATTTATAAGGTCTTGAAAACTATACCATTGTAGGTGATTTTTTTTGAACATATTTAACCATGAATTACAAAAATATATATTTTAGGTCAATATTAGTTTTATATTTTTTGGACGTTGAGAGATGAATCCTAAATCATATTATTAGGGTTCTAAAATCTGAAGAGAATATCATGGGGCAAGTATGTAAGGATTTTCTTGGAACCATGTTTGAATGGCTGACACTATTATGATTTTGTCTTGGTGTAAATAAACAAAATCATTTTTTCCTAATAATTAAGGTACCCTTATTTGATTGGCCACATCATGGGAACACATTATGCAAATCCATTTTTGTGGTTTATTATGAATATTAAATATAAAGGTATTATTTTGGAGTTGATTATTCATTTCACCGATAGAAGATGATGATTTTTAGATATTTTTCATCCCTAAGAAATACATGTGTGAATTATAGAAAAGGGAATGCATTTAAGAAGTATTATGGGGGTAATCTTGATCAGAATTGGCCATGGTTGGGAATCTTCGTATATAAATTTCATTTTATGGAAGGGAGGTTTTATTCACTAATCATTAGTTTTCTTGTGAGGGGATCCCATGCTAGGATCCCTCACATGGGTAGGGACCATTTACTAGAGAAAAGGTGTAAATATTTTTTTTATAGTGGATAGGCCTAGAATGGGGGATCTAGGTATCGCTAAATATCTCATTGGAGTGAGAATCAAACCATATGTAGTTATATGATAGAGTTTACCTTTAAAAATCATATTCATAAGTATGGAAATACTATATAGAGGAATGTACTCAAAATATTTTTATTCCATATTGGATGGACTAATGATTCATCTGGTTTGGTTTTCACATGATTTGATCACGTAAAAAAGAAAAATTTATTATAACCACTAATATCACGTAATCCTTAATTAGTGTAATAAAAAAAATTTGATCAAATGAAAATTCATATTGTGAGAAAATTATTGGATCAAGGATGTTTCCATTTTTTTCATTACCAGTTAGCTTATGTTGGATACACCATCCCACAAACCACACTGTTTAGGGGAAATGGCCAAAATTATTCTAGTATAGCCTAAAATTGAGGATATATAGGTGAAGTATATCAAAAATCATGAATTTTGGTGTACTTATATCTAAAAGAATGATACGGAAAAAACATACAATAAGTTAATGGGAACCAAATTCAAAAAGTGAAATCCAAAATGATGTCTTCATGGCATATAGTTATAAAACAAGTTTTCCTCTTAGTAAATAAGGTTCCACTAGTTAACATGACACATTTTAGTCACACATTATGTGAAGCCACATCTAGTCATATTAGGAAATGTTAAAAAATGTTTACTTTAGGGTTGTATTCTTTTATCACTGATATCCGAAGAAAGATTATGGGTATCTAGGTTTCCCATCACATAAAGGGTGATTTGTGAAAGGAAAATGTATGTATTATACTGAAGGAATTTCGGCCGATGTTATTAATAACCAAATATTGAGTGTTCTACAGAGTCCTACCTCATATATAAGACTATAGAATTGTTTTTTTAATCATGGATGATCCTGAAATGGATTATTCAAATGTCAATTTCTCTTTAATTGGGAGGAGAATAAATCCACACTTAGTTATGACATAAAGGTATAATAGGAGATAAGAAACAGAATGATGGTCCTTTCTGTAGAGGACCACAATAATGTAGAGTTTTATGTCATATAGAAAGGACATGAATCATATAGTTTAACATATTATTATTATGATTTCTCCCCACAATTTAATTTCATGTGTCAATGATATTTTTTGTCACTAAATGTACCATTGGGATGATAATAAAAGCAAACATAGTTCAGGAATGATGTAAATTACCCATATACATTTGAATTCATATTTGGGGGAAGGGGAATTTTTTTACATGGGTTTATGAATGATATGATAACCCATGATAGCCCCTTCTATGTATATCAAGCTTATACACTGATGAGTGAGGAAATTTTTTGGTGTTATGGTTCAATCTGTGTTGAAGAACCTATGTGTATCTATGTATATAATTGTATTAAGTATCTAGCCACATGTGATTTTGGAGATAATGTGTGATCAGAAACTGGCAAATAAAATATTGTCATTTTGGGAGAGATCCCAAACAATGCGTATTTGAACATCGTATAAAATAGAAATTAATCATGTAGATTATAATCATATTGGAAATACATGAGATATATATTTTAGCATCATTTGACTAGGATTTTGTTTAACTGATATGAAGAGAATGTATCATGTATCACAATATACAAATTCCTTTTAAATGGGACACACAAATTTTAATTCCATGGTGCTTTGGTCATGAAGTGGTTCAACTATATATGGAGGCCCTTTATAAAATTCATAATCCACTATAATCCCTGACTATTGTGAATAAAATTGAATTTTTAAGGTGCATCTTATCATGTGGGGGTGATTTGAATAATGTTGGTGATGTGAGAGACTTGCATTAGAATTAAAAGTCCTCTAAAGAATGTTCAATGTGACAAGTAGTTTTATATCTTGTGGGAGGGGTCCTTAATAATGTGTTTTAACATCTTATAGTGAGGAAATTCAATATTCCTTTCAGTGTCTTACATTTAATACCATTATTTTTATGAAGGAGTGAAAATATTGGATGTGGTTCTCATGTAATAAATGATGCATATTTGTTTAGGAAAGCATCACATTTTCAAGGAACTACCCACGAATTATGGATATCATCTCATATGAAAATATATTCCTATGTGATTTTTAAATAAAGTCATTCAAAGCATCCCATGTGAATTAAATGAGTCGTCCTATTTTTATTTTCTTGGGAATCCTATGCATGGTGCATATGGTTAAACAATATTTTAACTTCATGTGCTAAATAAATTATCGTAAAATTTAATGTCATATTACTCTGATAGTATGGTTCAGGCCTTTTAGGGTTGTACAGTATGTACTACTCCATGTCTTTTAACATTGTGCAGTAAGGATGAATGGTGTCTTGTAGTTTTAGGTCATGTGACTAGGACCATATGTTGTTAATCAAAAAATATGTTTTTTTGAAAATTATTTCATCAGTAGAGGGCGTAGTATGCTCTCCATCTATGGTTATTAAGGAATGATATTCATTTGAATAGAACATATGGATGTAAAATGGTCCTTCCTATTTTAGTTAAATATTCAAAGGTTTCATTCAAAGTATCATCAGTGTCTTGAGGACCAAAATAAATACCTCTTGGTGGAGTGAATGGAGGTGAACATTCTTATTGAAAGCATGAGATATTCAGTTTTTTTGAACATCTAATTGATTCAAAGTATATAGTCTTTTATTATCCTACAACTCCAATTATTCTGAATAATTCAAGGACTTCTCATCTATGGAAAATTTATCATAAATGCTAATACAAAGTGATGAAAACTAGAATTTAATGGGAAAACTAGTTGTTTCCGATTCTAGTGAATAGGGTGCCACCTGTGAAGTGATTCAAGTTGTGGTATGGTACTCCAAGAAAGAATTTAGAAACTTTTTTGGATATGATTTCTTCTCATTGTACATAATTTTATAGAGTATGTTCAATATGTTTTTTGTAGTCCTATATCTATCCATTCACCACTACATGAGAATAGGATTAATAGTTAGACTTAATGTTATACTCCTTATACAATTATTTTAATTAAGAAGAATAAAATTTAGTTTTGTTTCCATCATTATAGTATGAGGGTCACCAAAACTGGTGATGATGTTGAAATTCATGAAATTCATAACCCATTTTTGCCAAAAAAATTTATGTGTATCGCTTCATACAATTTGTAAAATATGATAGTAGAAGTGAGTATATATTTAAAATACATGGTTACTCTGGGAGGGTATGGTCCCTTGACATACATTCCTCGTATGGAAAATGTCATTGATTATTCAGTGGTGTTTAATAAATATGGGGTAGATGGATGAAGTTGGAATGCATTAAAAATAATGGTAATTTTTTGTAAAATGGTAGGAATCTTGTGTCATAGATTTCCATAATAACTAATCCTCCATTTTTTGAGAAATCACAGTTCTTAACTGGTGAGAACTACATTCTCCATCATGAAAATTATTTATAATGGAAATTGTTTCTTATCCATCAATGTATATGAGAAGAACTTCATAAAAGCCTCATTTATAGAGGACCTTCTAATTACCCAAGTAATTATAAATGGTAAAATTTCCTTCCCCGTTCCATGTTTGTTCTTTTATAGATCTATTTAATAAAATACAATTCAACGTTATTCTAGGATAGCCATCATCTAAATATTTGGAGGGTTATCTGGTTCACGTGTGGAATTGACCATGTTGATATCTCCCATGCTACTCTGAACAAATAGTGGTACAATGTTTTATGTGAAATGTTGATGATATTTTATATCTATCTGGATCTACCAATGTTTACCCCCATTTACCAGTGCATCTACCTACTAATTATTTTAATTTATAATTTGATAAAATGATTTCACTGATTGGAATTTTACCGCTAACCCTCATATATAATCAAGTAGTGTGATTAGCTCTTCTTATCTGATATTATAACCACTGTTGACCTACATGAATACTATATCTAAGAAACTTTTAGTATTTATATAGGTCAATATTATTTGTAGCATGAGTTCCAAACCTGCAATGAGTTACTAGTATTCTTCATCATTATTAGTGGATCCTTCTAACAATAGGATGGATTAAGGAATGATATATTTTGTGGTAGAAATAATAATGGCTCCCAAGATGGATCTGTTGAGCCTATGGTCATCCATCATTTTTACCATTGAGATTTAATATAATCCATCAATGTACCTATCATATGTTCTTAGGGAGTCTTGGATATATAATATTTCTTCTTCCATAATTTTCGTATTTATAGGTATTTATAAAAAAGAATGATGCCCTATGTGGAAATTTTCCAAATATTTCCCTATTATTTCCATTTATAGTATTAAAATTGATATCAAACTACTACTGGATGACTACAAACCATTCCAAATGTATATTCAACATAAGATAGTTGAGGATATTCTTGAGTGGGTCATTTTGAGAGACAAAATAGACCTCATAATGTTGTATGTAGCACCTCAATTTTTGAAACATAATGATTAATGATTTACATTTCTTCTTGATATCTTAATCATGAGACTCGATATAGATTATGATTCAACTGAGATAATTGATATAGATTTCATTTATAAAATCATTATTTTTTGTGAGGAAATCATCCAATGATTGACCTAGACTATCACATATTTGATGAGTTGATTATTTTCAATTGGAAGAATCATTACTGGTGCAATCTGAAAATACTTCTTGATGACATTGGATTCCTCTTGAAATTCAACAGTCTATATATATGTGACCAAATTTTTCATCAACTTTGTTAATGGAAATTACTTTCCAGCAATATTTTCTATAAATAATCAAATATTATCAAGGTTCACTTATAGACCTCTCAAATATATGAAGGTTTGAGGAGGTAACATGTCAATGATGGAATTTATCTTCTCATGATCAATTTTAATCCATAATTGAAAACAACATATTAAAGAAATCATCATGAGGATACATATAATGAAAATTCTAGGGGTTTCAATTTTGGGGTAAGTTTTCATATTTTTTTAAATCATATCAAAGTTAGAAATATGGTTATAACATTACTGAGATTTCATAGCCATATAATCAACATTAAACATGAAAAAAATCCCTATAATTGCTTGAAAATTTAGTGTATGGAATTATATTATGTAACTCTAGAACTATTCAGGCTATAGGGAGTCACCCTATAATAGTATACTCATTGGGGTTCAATTATTGTATTGGATTCTTCATTATCAGGGTCCATTCAAATTTCATTATATCTTGAGTAATCATCCATGAAGTATAGGGATTGGAAGTTAGTCATCATATCAATCATAAGTTCTGTACTTAGTACTAGAATGTTACCTTTTGGATAGTGTGAGTTGACAACCCCAAAATCAAATAAAACTCAAGTCTTCCCATTTTTCTTCTGGAATAGGATTATATTTGAAAGCCATTTCTGGTAATAGACATCCTAAATGAAGTATTATTTGATAATATTATCAAATTCTAGTTAAAAATTTGATGTATGATCAAGATGTGTTCTCTTGGCTTTCTTTTTATAGCCATGATGATCATCTAGCTGAACCAGGTGTGGGTGACTACATCAGGATCAAGGCCTATAATTTCTATATAAGTAGGTGTGAATATATATCAATTATTCTTTAATAAATATGTATATTCCTTTTTCAATTCAATTTTCATTGATTCATTGATTAATATATTGTTTCAATCATTCTATGTGGCCTGATTTACTTGTCAAATTTCATCAACAGTGGTGGAGACACCTTCCTCGAATATTGGAGGAGTGTTTATGAGGTCATACTCCTATTAGTTTTGCTTCTCATTTTTTTATTTCTCTATGTTCACATCTGGGATGATTAGTGATCAAGGAGTTTTTTTAGAATTAGTTGAAAGGTAGGAATTATTAGTTATCTAGGCATAGATATCTCCTTCCTTCAGTGATAATATGGAAATTCCTTCAGATTCAGTTAATGATGTTGGGATTTTCTAAATCCATAGGTATAAAGAGAAGAAATATCCACATTAAATGTGTCTACCGATCGGATCATCAGAGACATAATCATTACTATCGAGTTTAGCTAACATGAATTACATCATGAGAGTTGATGAGTATATTTCCAATTCTAAACCCACATTCTCAATTTACTGATTGGAAAAAAATATTCATCTTCAATATTATTTAAGGGGTTACTCATAGTAATTTCTAGACCATTTGGGGTAGTAATCTGATCAACATCATCATTCATAGTTGTTTTCTAATCTATCTGATAAAATCTAGCAACAATGTTTCAGGATTACAAGATTCAAATATAGATTTATCACTGTATAATCTTCAGCTATACCCATTGATTCATAACATGAGTCATTATTGTTTGATGAAGTAATTTCCACATTTTAGTGAAACAAAGGCCCCCCAAGAAGGACATTGAATTTTTTATCAACTCAGATGACCAGGAAGTCAAACTCAGATGTTAGGTCACTAAATCAGGTTCAAATCTTAATCTAGCCACGGTTATTTCTCTCTCTCTTATCATACCCCTAAAGCATCAATATAGGGGGAGATATGTTAGATTCATTATATCCCCATTGGAAAAGTTTTTGGTTCAGAATAATATTGACTATTGATCCATTTTTAATGAAATTTAAATGGATATCAGTGTCATTTATCCTTCCATGCACATATAAGGGTCATATGTGTCATTATATAATTTCATCCTTATATTATTCTATAAAATAGATAACTATATTCCAGTCTAAAGGGTCAATCTTAGCTTGGTATACCTCAGCAATAGTGAACTCATTTTCAAATACCTAAGTGCATAGCATAACCTCTACCAGGGCTTCATGAGTATCCTTTGACTAATAAATAGAATCCAGCATTGAATAATTTACTGGAACTATGCAATACTTCATTAAGATATAATATTTTTCAGTCAATGCCATATATTTACTATATATATGAAGTGCTAGGGATTTCATTTCGCTCCTCCTTATAGGTTTTTGATCTCCCTTCAGCAGCAATGGAGGCTCCCATTATGGTTCTCCCCTCTCTCCCTCTTTATCCTCTCCTTGGGATCCTGATTCTTTTCAATCGTTCTTCTAGGGTTTCATTCCCTTGCCTTCATCTTCTCTGTCGTCCTTTGGTTTTATTCTAGACCAGCCCCTCCACACTCTGACCTTGAGCTCCATTGTTCCTTTCCAGGTTGGCTATGGAACGATGGAGCCTCTAAGGTTTTCGGTTTAGTATATAGGCGTTTTTGTATTTCTCAATGTCGCGTCCCCCTTGATTAGGGCTTCAGCCCCTGTTTCTTCTTTCTCAGAGATATCTCTTGGTTTTCATACCCTCAGCTTCTTGGACTCCTTTTGGGTACCATTCCCATTTCTTCCTCCTTTTCTCTTGTTGATTATTTCCACCATTTTGGATTTTGGGGTGTTTTTTTGGTGTTCTGGTTTTGACGCGATGGTGATTTCTCAATGGATTGTTGTGAAAGTCCCTCTGCTATCCCCTCTCTGGCCTCCGGGACTACTACTTCCTATCAGGTCGGTTGGGCGCGATGGTCTTCAAGATGTTTTTGGTGTGTGATGCATTGTGGTGGTGGGTTCCCAATGATTCAGGGGAGGAGTATCTAGTTTGTATGACAATTTGGTGATGGAAAATGGATGAGATGGTGGTGTGGCAAGGATTAGCACAACAAAGGTGGTGTAAAGATAGGATGACCATCTGCTCATGGTCTTCTTCAATGCAGGTTTCCTCGACAGCTCAGTGGTATTCGGGGGGTGTTTCTTTCCTATTTCAGAAGTTCCATTTCATGGATTGTTTGACTGTTTTAGTGGATGGTAACTAGCATTATATTACTCGAATCTTATGTGTAAGGGTGCTTCAGTGTGGCTGCTTGAGGTGGCTAACATTATGAGTTCATATTTGTTCAGTTCCTTCCTATTTTCGCTTGCCTAGAGTTTAAGGTCTACTTGTTTGGCACTGGTATTCTCTTGAAACATGAATGGAGATGACAAAATTACTGTGATGTTGATGATGGTTTGTAGCGATGTGATCGGCTTAGGTGTGAATTGATCGGGACTAGTGATGATGTTTTTTTAATTCTGTAATTTGAATTTTGGTATCTAGAAGTTGTTCGGACTCCGGAATGGGTAGGATTTGGTTTTTGATTTCATGTTGGACTATCTCTTCTTGGAGGTGTTTTGGGTTCACACTTACCCCTTAGAAGTGTCATTTGAAAATAAAAAAATTTGAATTGTGGCTAATTGTTATAGGGAATTTTTCCCTATAAAAAACCATAGAGGTTAATGAGACTTGGGTATATGGGTTAGGTGGTTGAATTGATGTTGGGGGAACTTTTACTCCTGATGGATTAATTTTTGTTAGACTAGATGCCTTACAAGGCTGATGAGACTATTACACCCCTTCTATTAAATATTCTAAAAATTTGAATTAGTTAATAACCATAGTGAGTTTGGGTTTATTTACCATCTCTTTTTGTGCTTTCATATAGGCTCTCCCATGATTCCCATTCACATAAATGGATCTAGTGGGGACATTCCTAGAATAATAGGTTCATCTAAGACTACGTCTTTCCCAGCCTCCTGATCCCCTATGGCCTCTACGTGTGGTTTCCTATTTCAAAATAGGTAACTTAGCTCCTAATCTGTCACATCATTATAGAATGGATCTATTAGGTTATTTTCATTAATTGAACCAATGATAAATTCTTTATATTATGAAAATTCCTCATGTATAGGATATTCTTTCGATAAAAGTTTGTGTAATGGGTCCCAAATTATTGAGATTGAAGGAATAAAATATGAAATAGTTAGGGTTGGATTCAACATCTATATAGGATTATATTCCTATACATGATTTTTTACTCTTTGATTATGTTGTTCTTTTAGAAACTACACTTGGAGGAGTTTGGCATTGATGAGGTTTGTCACATAATATAAATAAATAGAGGATGAATTCGGTTTTTCTAACTGTTCCCTAAGGATAGCATGAGTTTGATGGTTTATTTTATTGGTCAACCAATTGTTGAAATTCTATTCACCCTTACTCATTACTTATTGAAATTTAATTATTCTTTGAGAGTTGCGGTAGAAACCCATTTCACTAGTTCTGGTCTATTATCCCACTTCAGTTTCCAAAAATCAACCAACTTTCGCAGAATGTCATTAAAAACAAAATCATCTCAGATAGTGTGGCTTAATTTTTAGTGAAGTGGAAATAATTCAGTTGATTATCAATACCAACTTGATATTTCCTCTTAGTATCTATAATACAATATCAATTATTTTTTACTGTTTCTATAATTTAGCCTATATATTTCTCAATTTAAAGGTAATAAACATTGTTCCTTTCATTTTTAAATGTGGATCATTTATGCTACTTTCCCTCATCCTAGCTATGGATTTTTTGATGTTATTGTTGTTCAATAAGTGGTTTTGTGTGAGAATGTGTAGGCTTTGAAGAATGATCCAACATAGAGGTAGGTTTGAATGAGATGGTTTTTTTGCACTCTAATTGTTCTCTTTTACAGTGTTACTATTGCTGGTATGTTCTTAGAACTAGTTTGGAAGATAAAATATTCCAACCTCTATGAAATAATATCATGATATTGGAACCCACTGATATACTTCACCGAAATAAGGTTTTTTCACATATGATCACAATGGTTTTAAATGAAACAACCCAAAAATTCGTCTTAAGTATGTTTCAAGTTCAAGGAGTAAGGCAAACCCTACCTCGAATTCAAAAAAATTGTTCCCCTCTTACTTTATCATGGTTTTCAATTTGAGAAGAAAATGAGTTTCTCCTTCTACATCATGGAACTGAATTAATATAGAACCTATATGCAAATATATTAACATCTATTGATCGATCTATTTGGTATGATAGTATAAAAAAGAAATGGTTTCTCCTTATATAATTTTCATGAAGCACCAGATTTTAGCTACCACTTGTTTCTCCAGAGTTTCCATTAAGAGACCACATTGAGATACAAAGTGGGCCAAAAAAATTTCTAGATCCCCCAATCCATTGAAATTAGGAAATATAGGACTCCCACAATTTGATGGGGTGAGAGTTCTATCCACCTATTTAGGGTAATTTTTCCTCTCTAGTGATACCAGTTCACATTAAACTTTTATAGCTCACAATTAGTCTTCCAAAGACTCAACATTATTAATGATATTAATGAGGATTGTAGGATAAAAAAGAACATGAATAGAGGGAATATTTAGTTGAGAAAACTGGATTGGATATTCCTTTTTTTGTGGTTTATAACCCACATTGGAAGGCATATAAGGAAATATATTATATAGATTTAGTCATATCGTTAATGGAGGGAGCTCTTGATTTCTCAAAATAATGGGGTCCAAGTATATCGGTTTTTGATATCCCATATCGAGTGGATATTCTATCAATAAATTTTTTATCGGGTAAACTCTCATTAATGAGGTATTTTAGGTGTGAGAGTGAGGCAAGGCTCTTCTTAAAGAACATACACTACATGGTATGTTTCCTTAGAGTAAATTTACATCGAGTTTCCTTATCCCCTTCATTCTTCCCCATAAAAATAAAATTATTCTTCATGTGTAAGATTTTCATCCTCTTTGAGTGGAATGTGAGATGTGAATTCACCATTAGTCATCTCCTTTAATAATTATCAATGAGGAGGTGGTAGTGGAGAATTTTAGTGAGTCCTTAAATTCATATCAAGCCTCGAAAATCTAGTATTCACACCTTTTTTGGTCATTTATATTTGAATTGTATTTAGGATGGAATAATCATTATCCTATTCACCATTATTAGAATCATTTTATGTAGTGATTTCATGGGTTATACTAATGATTTTAAATAATGCATAATGCATTGTAGGTGTTTAATCAGTGTTATAATGATAGAATAGACCACTGAACTTGGCATATATGATAACATATTTTTGATCATTAGGAGTGTTTCTTCTCTTGATAGATCAATTATTCTTGAAACCACAATGGGACTTTATCCTTACATTCAAGTATATCCTTAGATATGTCTGGAGAAGGGTGATTTGAAGTTATTTTGGTTATTGTTCTATTGTATGCATCCCTAATAAAGAGGTTCGGTCATGATATGGGAAGAACTGAAAGGCGACACCCTATGGTGATCCAAATAATTGAGAAAATACTGATTTCTATTAGAGAGTAGGTTAGGTTAAATATCCCCCACCATGTATGTTGGGGTACCCCTTGACCTATTTTTAAATCACATAAAGATGAATTTTGCTACCTTAATGGGGTTGTTGTGGTAAAAATTATCCCAGTTTTGTGGTTTATGGCTACCCCTATATTAATGTGGTTTCTACATTATTCATTTTTGTCTTGTGAATATTCATTTTGACATGTTCTTGGTTCATTGTGAGATATGAACATGAGATAATTTCTTTCAAAGGAATTATTTTAAATGATTATCCGTCTTCAAGTGAGAATATTTCCTAACCTTCTCGGATGATTGAATTAAGAGTTTTTCAATATCATTATCTCATTGGGCCTGATAATTTTGATATTTTAGTTCCAATTAGTAATAATCAAACCATATTTCATGAATTTAACTCACTTATGATAGCTGAATTTGAGAGAGACAATTACATTATATAATTTTTTGAAGGTTGGACTCATCTAGAAGTGGGATGAAGTGAAATGATCAATTCGCATAGCATCCCATAATATAAACACTAGGTGGGGAATTGATGATCTAATGACATTAAATTTTTAATTCATATAGACACGTGCATTACAGACCCTCCCCTTGTTTTCACAATTTTAGACATCAAGCAGCTGAAAGGGTAGTTAATCCAATTTGATGAAAATGTTCATCGATTTCCTTAACATGATTTATATATGTGTCATAAGGAAAGAATTTAGCTTCTATCTAATGAAGAGTTGTTTTTTTAGGTTCAGGTGAATATCATGTAAAAAATATTTTTAATTTGTTTGGAATTCCATATTGTGGATAAACTCAGGGGAACAACATAGCCGACATATTGTCTATAGATAGTTTTTTCCACATTAGAAATAAATTCTAAGCATCCTCTATAGAAGATTCCTCCCCCTAGTGTGACCAAATTGTAGTTTTACGAATTCCTTTTTATAAAAAAAAATAATTAGGATAATGTTATTTCTGCTATACTGGAATGTATATGGTGTGAGTGTAGTTTGGAGAGTGAAAATTTCATTGGCATGTCATCCAGTTGAGAAATAATATCACTTGTAAATGATAATGAATTAGACATGAATGGACTTACCTTCCCATGTTACTCATGATATGATAGATCTCTCACAATTTATTCGGTAAGGGGATGGCCATCTTTATCAAATAAAATAGCATTGGTAGGAGGAACTTTGCAAAAAATATCATTATTTGGAGGATTACCATAATGGATTAACGCTTAACTATAGGAATAATTCATGGGGTTCATACTCTAATTAGGACCTTTAGGGTGGACTATGAAATGGGGAGGAACTTATTGGCATATTATCACCTGACCATGATCATGGTTTTTATATTACTCATGATCAATCGTATCATGACCATAAATGATACATGCATGGTAAATTTTTGGGGGAGGACCTATAGAGTTTCTTGTATCCAATTTATAGGTAGGACCTTAAAAATTTCAATTAAAATCTTCATAACTTGGTAATGAATCTGTGGGATCATGGTCTTCCATTGATATAATTTTTAAGGCCTCAATAACACTAGTCTTGAGTAGAGAAGTAAATTTGGACTTCCCTTTGATTTCTGATTCATTTGTGAGATGTCTTTTTAAATGTTCTTTATTTGGATGTTAGAGTCAGATTCTATTGATGTAGACTTTCAAGAATTGGATCTTGCATGGGAAACTCTTGTATTACTATCAGGATATGTTGACAGGATTCTAGAGTTTTGGTGAGTATATATACCTACCCTAGAGTGTCCATTGAAGCAATATGATAATCAATAGTTCGAATGGGTGTGTGTGGTAGATCATATTGTCCATTTATCACAATATTTACTGAAGAACATGCTAAATGAGAGAAGGAATATGTTTCTCCTCCTGAGTGACCATCTTATTATGTTGATAGTATACTTCAAATACAAAGGTAGTGTTGTGCTCCTGACTACTAACCATTTTCAAATCAATCATTATATCATGGAATAATTTTAGAATTTGGGAATGTATATGTGTGTTTGGGTGTTTGTGTGTGTGTGTTTTCTTCCATCATCTCTAGGATATAAGGGGTTTCTTCTATAGCTAGAAAAGGAATATATGTCCATTCCGTGGGTTGAGTAGGGATAAATCCCTACACTTGTCCCCTATATCATGTTAGGATATACCAATAATGATCTTGTGTGGGTTAAAAGATATGGTTCCATCCCCTATTTTCTAGAAGTACATGTGGAATGGCTTCTCCAGTTGAAATAAAATAGTATTGGAAGACATTAAATATGCATACCGTTACAAGGGCCTGGTTGTGGGTAGCCTCCATGTTTTGTTAGTGGGATTCCCTTACTATAATGGGGATGTGTTATTGTTCATGATTTATTGGTTTTCTCCCATGATGGGGTTTTTATGGTTGATTGAGTCAGAATAAACTGAGTTGGGTCTCTCAAATAATAATACTTATCATGTTGTGGACATGACGATGCATAGAATTAGAGGTGGTGGATTCTGGTAGGAATCCTTCATAGTGACTCTTTTAGTGATGACATGTGGTCCTGAAAACCTCATGATATTTTACCATAAGATAAAAGTAGAATATATTTTCCATTATAAGGTTCTCAAATCAATTTGAGAAAGTGATTGGTTTCTTCTACTTCTTTATCCCCAACAGTTATTGATTTTATTGTTAGAAGGGATTCATGTATTTGAGGGCTTCTCATGCATTCTAAAAATTCATGATGGTACTATTGTGGTGGTACTCCTAATATAATTTTTTTGATACCCAACATTGGAGGCACTAGGTTTGAGAAATGATCCTATGACTATATGAGGACTTGTATTGTCTGATAAACATTGCATACATTTTGTTTTGTGGGTAGGAAAACATTTGGAATGAAAACATTTCTCTTTAAAGTTCATGAATATGTATATATAAAAGACACAATCAAAGAAACCCATAAAATTAGAATCACAATAAATGAATGCATCTGAAATTGATTTTTTCTAAGGATCCATGTTCACAACATTCATTTTGTGAGAGCATGAAAGGGATTGACATGTGGATGAAAAAACAATTTTGGTTAATGAAATCATTCATGTCGGGTACATAATTTTTTTCTTATAACAAAAACTAGGATTCCCTAAACTCAATTGTGGGTAATTTAGAATGGTTATGCAATATTTCATGTAATGAAAAAAATATTTGTCAACTAAAATTACTTTATTATAATTATTTCATATTGTAATATCACATAAAATTTCTTTTAGAACACAATACAGTCTTTATAAATGAAGAATGAATGAGATAAGAATTATTTCAAGAAGTAAAAGAACATATACAGATGAAATAAAAATATAACCTTTGGAATATTAATGTGACCATTATTAATACTCAATAAGAAAATAGAGTATTAATCTCACCCATGAATGTATAAATAAAATTTATCCATCTTATAATTGAAAATGTGATATAATTATATGATGGTATATGTAATTAAATATTTTTAAAATTATTAATTAAGTGTTTGATGTTTTATAAGTATTAAATATTTAATTACAATTTTATGATTAATTTAATAAATAAAAAAAACTATTTTCATATAAAAAATTCATAAATTAATATTCTTATGCATTATGATTATAATATAATTTAATGGGACCATAATTATGTTTTCAAAGTGTTAGAAAAAGAGTTTTAATTTTAACATTTATATTTTCCCAATTAAATGATGATTTTACTTAAAAATTGAATATCTCGTATTTTTAAAATTATTTTCATAAAATATAGTTATTTTATGAATTTTACATATCAAAAAATTGTTAGGGTGATTTTTTGGGATTACATAAATGATTTGAGTTTTTTATAGTGAAATATATTAATTTATAGTATATATACATTAAAATTTAAATACACTATTCTTTGATTAATGGATGATGTAGTCAAAATTGGTTCATACTCACAGTATCAAATTAATTTAATTATCCTCAATAATCAACACTATTTCTTGAGAAAAATAATAAACTGATTAATTAAGTAATGAGAGAACACCCCTATCCTCCACTAAAAAAACCTCTCTCACAACTTATTCTCCTCAAACAAATCAAGCCTTGAAACTTGTCCATGTTCTACTCAAATATATTCCCAAGAACCTACTTCACATTGATGATATTTTTATCTTAACAAAATACCAAAACCAATCAAAAAAGGAGGTTCTCAAGAAGAATGGATCAAGTGGTAAAACCCTCTTCAATTTTCTTTCAACTTATTTTCAAGTTATTATCTTTTCGCATATTTTACTCACTTAACATCATCTAAGTGTCATGGAAAATATAGTATCTTAAATATAATTTAATTTTATCATTGTTATGTAATAATTATTTCTCAAATATATTCTCCTCTCACTTTTATTTTAAGAATGAAAACATCGTTCGTGAGGTACCGATTTTTCACCATTATGGACGACGTGCATTAGTCTTTCAATTACACCTTCAAGGCTAGTAATGGAACCATTTTTATAGTTGATTCATATTATATTATATGTATTAAAACATATTTTATGTTCTATAACCAATATAAATACCTGATATTTAACAATATAACAAAATTTGTTTTGATGATAAAAAATGCTAAATTAGTCAAAACATTTATCATTAATGATTATCTAATGAATCATATTCATTTCTAAAAAATCTTATTTTAATATTCTATAATTTTATTAATAACACGTTTGTTCTGTTTTGGACATCAATCCTCATTTTACATGATTTTCCACACACATATACAAGTAAACAAATCGTTAAAACCAAGAAAACTGACTCTCCCAAATGATGAAATTGAATCCCACAACCCATCCAAATAGGGAAAAATGAAATAAATATAATTATAATAAATAAAATACATGTATAAATCGGTTTAAATTAATTAATTAATGGATTTAAT
The DNA here is from genome assembly GCA_963277665.1 of Viscum album. NCBI lineage: Eukaryota > Viridiplantae > Streptophyta > Magnoliopsida > Santalales > Viscaceae > Viscum > Viscum album. The sequence goes on from OY728148.1 coordinate 788,520,380, forward strand.
TTTATTATTTTGGACATTAAGATCAATTTCATAATTTTTTCAGACCTAAGATAAGTGATTCTAACTAAACCTCCATTATTCCTTCAGGTTACTCATTATCTATTTTTACCTAAATGAAATTATATATTATTTTTATGTAAATAATATAATTTATGTTTATATTTTCTGAAACAATGTATCAAGATCCAATAATCCTTCTCATTCTGGAATTTACATGTTTTTAATAGGATCTCTACTCAACTCTTCCCAGTACGAAAGATCAATTTAATAGAACTTCTCCGATTCTTACCCATTTTCATGTGAACTGCATAATATTTTTTAAGACAAAATTATTTTTCTAAAATTACCTATTTTATTATGAAAACATTCTTTATTCAATTATGGTTTTATATGAATGATTAGTCCATTTTATAATTTAAATTCTCTTTAATATTTTCTTTAAACCACACTAATTTTTTTAAATTCTAATGATTCTTAAATACTCATTTTAAATGTTATCACTTCAACTTCGCATCAGTAATCATTATCTATGACTATTTTCCTTTATTAATGTCCACATATATTCTATATAAATTCATTCATGGACACTTTTATGATACACTTATTTATTATTTTTTATACATGATTATGATAGCCATTCATACAATGGTGTACCCTTATGTTCATATTTGATTCCTTATATATGATTCCCCAGGTGGAACACATATTCCTAAACATGTTATGATGGTTTTTACTATATATCACTCCACTTAATTGGTTAATTTGTAGCCTCATGAGACCTTATGTGCAATGGTCTTGATGGTTAGCCTTGAATTGTGCTCCATGTGTAATGGTCATGGTAGTTACCCTTGGATCATGATCATTTATGTGTAATGAGCCTTGAATCGTGCAATACTCATGTTTTATGTTATTACCATATTACTATGAATCCTTGATTATATGATCCCATGTTTTGTTTCCTTATATTTAATCATGTTCCATTCCACTTTATATCATTATTTTATTCCTTCTAACACATGTGCTTAGCTTTATTCTTATGTTTATTACCTTAATAGGGTTTTATGTCATCCATTTTTTCATGTTATCCCCAGGATATTTTATTATGATGTAAGGTCTGAAATTATGTTAACATTACTTTATGAAGATTAAATAAAATATTTTCTTATTTCCATGTAAATATATTTATTTATGTACCTAATATATAATTCACAACACGTTAAAATCCTTGGATTGTAATATGATTGATTATTATGATTAAAATAATTTAATGATATGTATAAAAGTCTAGGGTCTCTATAATTATTACCAAAGGAAACTATTAATTATTTTAGGATATTATGAATAAAAAAATTTAGTACGAACTTTAGGGATACGACTAAATCTATAAAAACATCACTATATATTTGTATGTATATTGTATGTGATTTATGAAGAATATGAATCCTTATATGGATACTACAAGTGGATGTGGTGATGGAATTTATGTACCTTAGAGTATCAACTCTAATAATGTGTTCTGGGCCTAACTCTGGGTAATATGGTACACAAAAAGAAGCCTTACTGTGCACCTGGTTTGACACTCTTAGGGGATATGCTTTGGTAAATTCATAAGATCAATATGAACCATTATTAAGGGAAACAAATCCCAAAATAATATGTGTTAGAAAAAATATCATGGATAACCTATATTGAATCCTATAGAATCAAAAGTTAGGATATCCATTTCTTTTACATATTTGTACTTTTATGTTCAATGTTTTCTTTTATAATTCTTAGTAGCTATGTATTAAGGCCCCTAATTTCACTTTCATCTTCATAGTTATTATTGGGAAACAGAAGAACCTGTTCCAACAATCATTGTGGTATGAAATTTTATGATTTCCCTAATGATATGCCAAATAAGTTGGGAATAGGTGCTCAAAACATTTTGACAATACTTCCTTAGCTCGCTCAAGTTATGAAAAATAACATGAATCGTGTTTAGTTCCCTCCTTATCTAAAGAAAGTGAAATTTTATGTTGAATCATTCATAAGGAAAAGGTATCCAATGTTTATTGGATATTCATATCCCCTCCTCATGGAACTATGGATTAAATCTATTGAAACGATATTCTCTATCCTATATTTCTCAAAATAAGAGAATGTTTTTTTGGAAGTTTATCTTTTTGATTGAGAAGCTGATTAGTAGTGGACATGGATCAACAATATTATGTCCAAGCAATATATTTATTCCAGGGATTAGGAGGAATTTAAGAAAATTATTTTCAATATATATTTTCCTTGATCCCTCCATCTCAATATTTAAAGAGATTTCCTCATACATAAGTAGAAGGAAGATGATTCTATTGGGGTGAATGAAGAAAAAATAACAAGTCTTTCGAGATACGCCTTTAGATTTTTCGTGAACACCGAAATAAAGGTGGATTGATTTTTTAGTAGTTTAAAGCTGAGTCTTCCAAAAGAAGTAATGATTTTACTATTTGATAGTTATGAGGAGATTGTATATTATTCCCTCAATTTTTAAATAGACATCATAGACTCTCAATGGTCTCATGGGCCTAGTGATAAAAGGTGGAAAAGGGAGTACAATATGGGTGGATCAGAAAATAAATCCCATAATGGAGGGAAGTCCTAATTTCCCACATGTCAAATTTTTTGGAAGAACCAATCTTGGTAACTGTCTAAAGGGAACCAAAATATTCTCCAAATTAAGAGAATATAGAATGTAGTAAAGGACTACCAAAGGGATGTGAGTAATACCACTAATGGGGAAGAATAAAGTAATATTCATATCAATGTTCAAAAAGTAGTACAATGATTCAAATATAAGGAACATGGTATTTTTTCCAACCAATTCCCCAAGACCAACGTTTTAGGAGGCAATCAACAAAAACCTCCAAGGCAATAATGATGTGCTTATGTTATCACTACTAAAGAGGTGAAGATGGACCACAATTTGGTGACACGTATGCTGGTTAATCATTCAATAATGGTGAATGTACTATTTTATTATAGTTCTATGCATTCTATCTTATCTTGAAAGTTTAGTAGAAATATTCAATCACAACCTCAAAATATTGGGGATGAGTTATCTATGATTACATCTAATGGGTCAATTATTTTTCCAATGTTTTTGACTCCTCCCAGATAAATTTTTATTGACTTAACCTCCTATTAAATATTGTAAAACTCCCATTGGTAGTGTTTCATGATATTTTGGGAATGGATTTAGTATCTATATATAAATCCAACATAAACTATCTGGAATGGGAGATCACTCTTCACATCCCAAATCATCCTCCAATCCTATAAAAGTGTAATGAGGAAGATAAATCTCTTTTAGAATAAGTGTCTCATGTGTGGATATTACTACCTTATGAGGAATCATATCTCACCCAAATAATTTTGAAAAAAGAGATGATAATGTTCGAATACATGCCCATTGAGAGGAATTACAATGATGTATTCCCTGAATAATTGCATGGTCTTATGCCTTACTGATAGTTTGAGTTCTAAATTGAATTTATTCCATGATATCTTTCTATATCAAAGACAACTTATAGAATGAACATTGTAGAGCTAGAAGAGCTAAAGAAGTCATTAAAAAAAGAATCTAGATGGGGTTTTTATATGCCAGAGTGATTCACCAAAGGGGTGCACCAGTCCTCTTTGTCAAGATTAATGATTGATCAATGCACATATTCATTGGTTATCTCAAGCTTAATAAAATCATGATAAATAATAATTATCCCCCACCATAGATTGATGAATTTATTGATCCACTATGTGGGGCCATCTATTTCTCTAAGGTGGACATTAGGTTATGGTATCACCAATTAAAGGTGAGGAAGAAATATATTCCCAACACTACCATTCTAATGAGGTATGGAAGTTATGGGTTCATAGTGATACCCTTCAGACTAAATAATGCTCTAATGATTTTCATCAGTTTAATGAATAATGTATTTAGATATTACATAGAAGATTTTGTTGTAGTCTTTATTGATGATATTTTAATATACTTCATGATAAAGGAGGAAAATGAGGAGAATTTCAATACTATTTTACATTATTTATGAAGGGAGAAACATTATGAAAATTATAGTAAATTTGAGTTTAGGAGAGGGGAAGTATCATTTTTGGGACATGTTATCACCAGAAAAGGGATTTCTATAGATCCTTCAAGGAAAATCGAATCTAAGAGTGGCCTAGGACAATATCTATAACAAAGATCCATAGTTTCCTTGGCCTATGTGTGCATTAATGATTTATTTAAGAACATATCACAGTTTGAATACCAAATAACCAAGATAAAATAGAATGTAGGGAATATTTTATGGACTTAAGAATGTGAGGAAATCATTAATGAGTTTAAAAATAGGCTTAACACTACACTAGTACTCACACTACCAACAAGTGGAGAAATCATCATGGTTTAAAATTATGTGTCAGAGAAATTCCAAGGACGTGTACTAATTCAAAATTATTAAGAGATAAACTACAACTCAAGGTAGTTCCAAAATTCAGGAGAAAAACTATCATACATGCGATATAGCATTTCTAGTTTATATAATTGTACTGAAAAGATGACGGTATTATCTCTATGGGGAGAAGTGTGAGATAAATAATGATCCTAAGAGTCTCAAATATATATTCATGAAGAAAGAGATTAATATTTTCTGATGAATATGGTTAGAGATCATCAAGGATTATGACTAATCAATGCACTTCCATACTTGTAAGACAAATAAAGTAGCATATGCTCTATATAGTAAGAATCCTATATATTTATCATTGATTAGAATTGAGAAGGGTCCAATATTATTTTACTTTCAAAGTATAGTCATGGGAATCATTGAGTGGGGAAATATACCAATTCTTTGTCAAATAATTTCTCAATCATCCCACTTAGATAGAATAAATTATGCTCAATGAAATGATGTCGAAATTTATAAAAGAGTATAAGAAATCAAGAATAGGAAATCATCCAGGTTCATGATTGATAAGAATGGTGTCATATGATTTGGGTCAGGACTATTTGTACCATCCAATCTAGGGATAAATAACGATCTTCGGAATGATTCACATAGCTGAACCTTCTCTTTTCACCTAGGGAGTACATAGATGTATCGAGATCTATGAGATAACTAAAAATGGAACAATATGATGAATAAGATTACTGAATATATATCAAATTTGCTGCTGTGTTAGCCATTTAAGGCTGAAAGAAAACAATTTAAATTGTTGATACAACCACTACCATACCATCATTGATGTTGGAGAACGTCACCGCAGACTTTTTCACTAGAATTCCAAAGACATCCATAGGAAACAGTGATGTATTGGTTATTATGGATCATCTTACAAAGATAAACTCAATTATTCACAATTCAAGAGGACATATCATTGGATTAATAATCACATATATATATTAAAGATGTGGTAAGTCTAAATAGAATGCAACAATCAATTTTTTTTATTGATATACAACATTCACCTCGATGTTTAGGAAAAATATCATGTATTATTTTAGCACTAATACAAACTTCATTACAACATATTTTATTCAAAATGAGGTCCAATCCAAGTGAACTATTCAGACACTGGAAGACATGTTGAGAGTCTGTTTTATGGAAATTGATGGGAATTGGACAAATATCTTCCTCTGGTTGAGTTACTTTAATGTTGGACTCCTCTTGTTTGATCATGTTTTAATGCTAAAAAATACTTCAAATCATGAAAATCATACACATAGTTATAATCATGTTTAAATCATGTTTGATGTTTGTTGGTCTTCTTATGATTCCATGCTTATACGTTCAAATTTAGAAACTCACTAGTTATGCTTAATCCTATTCTATTATACCACTAATTGAGTTTAAAAAATTCTATGAAGATTACCACTTAAGACTATTTACAGATATTTATCTATTTACCTGACATCGTGACCAGGCACCGTGACCCAGACACCATGACCGTACACCACAACCTAGACATCGTGACCCATACACCCTGACCAGACACTACGACCCAAATATTATGATCCTAACAATACATATGTGCTATCGGTTCCAGATGTCAACATAGTTGTGGTACTGTGATGATATCATCACTCAAATGAAAAGAGAAGACATTGTGTCCCTATGACACCATTTACAAGTAAAATTGTTTCAAATTGTGACATCGTTCTTTAATTTTATGTTATTGCTTTCAATTTAATTTATAACGGTAATATTTAAGTTATTAAATATAATTGACACCATTAATGTTTATTTGTATACATGCCACCTGACAGTACGAGGTATGAGGTGTAGAATACATGCATATCATTGGCTCGAACATGTGAACCCTCAATTAAATGGAAGGACACATAATTTAATCTAGATTCATGAAGGCTGAACTTCTGCAGATCCTAGATTCAAATATCTTTGAAGAACACAAGATGCATAGCTCACATCTTTCAACATAAAACTAGAGTAGCAGACATTTGATACTCTTTTTCACAAGAGGACTCGATACTTGCATCCACTTCATCCAACAAGTCCAAAGCTGCATAGAATAACACTAAGATCACTTCTTACAATTTCCCATCATCTTTTCTCTATTGTGTACTATTTTTAGCTTTCGAGCATTTTGTGTGTCAGTATTAAAAATCACACATTTTCTTTTGTATTAAACATAAGGATAGAATATATCCTTCCTCTCAAATCATCTAATATCTATTTAATTCTGCGGATAAGTGTGGAATAGATCATTGTGTGACCTGATAGCTTATACCCACATAGAATAGTCGAAGAGGTTGTGTGACCTAGAAATTCCTGTGTACTTTTATTTACCCTGATCTATGGTGTGGATCATGTTTATTAATACAGATATCATGGGGGTAGGTGATCACTAAGTTGAGTGGATTATGTCTTGGCTTGAGGTTGAACCTCTTGTTTTATCTGTTGTGTCATTAATGTTTTTCTTAGCATTACTATATATCTTATAAAAACTAGATTTTAAAATAATAGTTAATCTTGGATAGAAGTTATAACTATTTTTTCATTATTGGAATATCCTGAAAAGTGATATAAATTACTATCATTAACATTACTAGGAACTAATCAACCTTCTGAGAAGTTATTTGAATAGTCAATCCATTATAACCAAATTACCTTGATTAACTGGCATGTATTAATTTTTTTGGGGAATATTTTTATGTGAACTTTTCAAATAGAAATTTTTAGAGATAATCAATTAATCCCCTCTTGAGTACTCTACTCCAACCAATATTTGGTATCAAAGGGTGGTTTAATCTTTCTATGACTCTTTTTTTAAACCTTTTAACTATAATTTTTGTTTTAATTTAATAATCTATAAATTTTCATTAATTCTACATTTCTATCTCTTTATAAGTATTTCATTATTATAGATAATAGACTAGAAGGTGCTACTAACAATTGACCACCATTTTTTAGTGGAACTAATAATACCCAATGGTTAATAAAAATGAAAATTCATTTATAAAGTATGGGTTTATAAATTTGGTCTTCAATTGTAGATGAGTATAAGATTACTATTACTTTTAGAACTAATTGGGATGACCCAACCAAGACTGATTACAATAGAAATTTCAAATCCATGTATTCCTTATATTTCTATTTAGGAGATAAGGAATTTAACAAAATATCTACATGTAAAACTGAATATGAAAATTGAGATACTCAATCTGTTTCACATGAGGGAACCACTAATGTTAAAGAAACAAGACTCAGTATTATACTATTAAATATTAAAACATTTTAAAGAATCCCGATGAGCCTATTTCTGATATGTATCTTAGGATCAAATAAATTGTCGACACAATGGCCTCTCTTGGAAGAGATGTCACTACCAAAGAAAAATCTGTAGGATTCTTAGATTCTTAACTGATATATGGATAGGAACTTTTGTCACTATTAGAAAATCGTGTGGCATCAGTAAATTACATGTCAAAGAACTTATTGGAAAACTAATGATGTATGAATAATAGCTGAAATTAAACATGGAATAAGAGGGTGAACCCCAAAGAAAAACTTTGGCATTTAAGATAACTACCTCTAAAAACAAAGAAAAGGATAAACTAAAAGTCTCTATAAAATGTTCTATAAGTGAATAGTCTTCACCTAACAATGATGAGGAGATGGGTCGATTATACATAAGGTTTATGAAATTTTATAAAAGGGATAAATTCTTCAAAAATTCTAAATTCAAATAAAGATATGACCAAAAAGGAAGATGGAAGAAGGATTGTAAAATAAATGACAATTATTATGAATTAGTATGTTATGAATATAAGTGAAAGGGAAATGTAAAGTCTAAATTTCCCATGATCATGTATAAAAAGAAATATGAGAATAAATATTGAAATTATAAAATGGAAATAAAAGAAACATAGAGTGATTTTGAGGATAGTTCTAGTGACACAGAGTCTTCACATGATGAACAGGATAACAAATCCAATATGTGTTTTGTGAAAAACACATCAGAGGTAACCCTGGAATCTCCTATAATAAATTCATATTATTCTTGGGATGATATTGATTCTGAAAATATATATAATGAATACGTGTTTGAGTATTGGAATATTCTTGAAGAGACATGTAATTAACTAAAAGTTGAATAAAAGTCATTAAATAAATAGTATGGTCTTACTTCAACTGTTAAATCTGAACTTTCTATAAAAAGAGAGAAATAATTTCAATTAATCAAGGAAAACAATGAACTAAAGCTATCTAATGAGAAATTTAAAAAGGACCTAGAAAGATTTAATAATGTTAATGATAACATGTTAAAAACACTAGGTAATCAAATTACCTAAAAAATACTCTAATGTTATTATCTATCAACCTGGAAAAATAATTTTTGGGAAAACTAATTTTGTTTCTAAATCTAGAACATATATCTTTATTCCTAGTTCAGGAAATCATTCTGCTAGTTCAAACTATGATATATCTTCTACTCCCTCGAGCTTCTCTGAACCAAATAGGGTTTATTTCTCAAATATGTTACATAATAATTATAGGAAACCTATGACATATTTGTGGATTCCTATAGAACAAATTACTAATATTATTAGTCCTAGGACAAATATGGGTACCAAAGTCTTTCTTTATTTGACTATTTTGTTGGAAAACTGTGTAAATAGATCTTGTAAAAGCTTATGTTACTTGGAAAGTGGGTGTCTATGACATGTAATAGGATACTATTCTTTCTTCAAGAACCAAATAGGGATTTATCGTGTACATTTCACTTTTGGTGACAATGTTAGAGGAAAAATAATTGGCCTAGGCAAAATTGGTAACTCTAATTTAGTTTTAATTTCTAAAGTACTTTTTTGATGGGATAAAATATAACTTGATTAGTATCTCACAACTATGTGATAATATATTTATTGTTAAATTTAAAAATGTTGCTTGAAATGTTTTTAATTCTAAAAAAATTAGTATTTTATGCATTAAGAAAAGAAATTTTTTATTCTGTTAACTTAGATTCTCCAATTTCTCAAAATGCTTCATGTTTAACTGTATTTTACAAAGTGTCTTATCTTTGACATAGAATACTAAATCAATTAAATATTCACTCCTTTATAAAGGTACCCTAAATATGCTTAGTCAATGATCTACCAAACTAGAGTTTCCAAATGATAAAGTGTGTAATCTTTTTGAAAATGTAAAACAACCCAAATTTTTCTTCAAATCACAAAAAGATGTTTCGACTTCTCAACCTATCGAGTTGGTTCACATGGATTTGTTAGGATGATCTATATTTTCTAGTTTAAATGGGTCGAACTATGTTTATTTTCTTGTGTATGAATTTTTTATATATTTGGAACTACTTCTTAACACATAAAATTGTATCCTTCTCTAATTTCACCAAGGACGCTAAAACAATAGAAAACCTTAGTGGACTTAAAATTACATCTCTACAAAGTGACCATGGATGTGTGTTTGATAATCACGTGTTTCAAACCTTTTTCTCACAAAATGGATATAATAATAATTACTCTACCCCTGGAACACCTCAAAAAAATGTAGCTGTAGAATGAATAAATAAGACCTTGTAAGAAATTGGTCGATCCATGCATAGTGAATATGACATACCTATTTATTTTTGGTCTAAAGATGAAAATACATAATTCTATAGTATTAATAGAGTGTCGATTAGATCTATTCATAAAATAACTTCATATGAGTTGTGTAACAATAGAAAACCCAAAAAAAGTACTTGAAAGCCTTTGGTTGGAATGTTTATATCCTTAATACTAAGGAAAATTTTGACGAATTTGCATCCAAGAGTGATCAAGGAATATTTCTTGGATGTTTAATCTCTTGTAAAGTCTATAATATTTTTAATGAATGAACTAAATGTGTGGAGGAATCTATTCATTCAATGTTTGATAAGACAGATCCACATGAACCTAATACTGCTATAGAATATCTTGAGAATGATATGTAAAATCTAAACATTAATATTAAATCATATGACCATCCTTTAATATAATATGTGAAAACATCCAATTATAGACATAATTTAGAATCTAGTCATAATAAACCAGAACCAAGTAATGAACCTAAAATACCTCGCCATAGCTTCTCTAGACTAACTATAACCCTTAAGAACTATCCCCTAGATGATGTGGTTGTAGATCTAGACAGGAAAAAACAAACTAGAGATTCTCTTAGAAATTAGGTTAATCATCAAGCATTCTTCTCACAACATGAACATAAAAACACCAATGATGCTATCAATGATGAATTTTTGGTGATGGATATGCAAGAATAACTTAATCAGTTTGAATGGAACAATGTTTGGAAACTTTTTGATATACCCAAAGACATCTTTACTATAGGCACTAAGTGGGTGTTTATAAATAATGTAGATGAAGCTTGTAACATAGATATAAATAAATCAAGATTTGTTGTAAAAGGCTATAGTCAAGAATATGTAATTGACTATGAGGAGACCTTTGAACCAGTAGTTAGAATTAAAGCCATTAGAATATTTCTTGCATATGAATCACATATGAATTTCAAACTATTTCAAATGGATGTCTAGAGTGCATTCAAAAATGGTTATATAGCTGATGATGTTTTTGTTGAACAACCCCCTAGTTTCCCAAATCCTCACATTCCAAATCATGTATTCAAATTATCAAAATCATTGTATGGATTAAAACATGCTCCACGGTATTGGTATGATATATTAAGTACTTATCTTATTTAAAAAGGTTTTACAAAAGGTATAGTTGATCCAAGTCTTTTTATAAAACAAATTTCCAATGATGTTTTTGTTGTTGAAATTTATTTATATGATATTATTTTTTGGATCATCAAAAAATTATTTATATATTTACTTTTCTAAAATGATGAAAAATAAATTTTAAATGAGTTTAGTTGGTAAACTATGTTTTTTTCATGGATTTAAAATCCTTCAAAATAAAGGTGGTATAATTTTAAATGAAACCAAGTATACTAAAAATGTTTTTAAAAAGACTTTTCATGGACAGAAAAAATATTATTGATAATTCAATGAGTAATAATCGTATGTTGGATCATAATGAATATGGGAAATCATTTGATCAAACCTCTTGTAGAGGAATGATAGAATGTTTACTCTACATGACTTATATCCCTCCTAATATTATTTTTAGTGTATGTATGTTTGCTCGATTTCAAGAAAACCCTATGGAATATCATTTAAATGATGTGAAAAGGATTTTTAAATACCTCAATCATACACCCAATATATGATTGTTCTATCCTAGAGGATAATCATTTGAGTTAGATAGCTATGATGATGTTGATTTTGGTGGTTGAAATTCAGATTGGAATAGAACCTATGGAACATGTCACATTTTAGGAAAGTCTCTTGTATCATGGTGTTGTGTGAATCAAAATTATATTGCATTATCTACTTCCAAAGTTGAATACATAGATACTGGTAATTGTTTTTCACAAACTTTGTTGATGAAACACACATTACTAGACTATTGATATCAATTTAGACATGTACCAATAAATTGTGATAATACAAGTTCTATGAAAATTTTAATGAATCATGTTTCACACTATATGAAAAAAACATATTAATTTAAGACTACACTTTTTGAGAGACCATTATCAAAAAAGTGATATCACTTTGGAATTAATTGGAACATAATATCAGATTGCTGATATATTAAACAAACTATTATGTTATTTAATAATCAATTACTCCATACATGAATTAGGGTTGATAAGTCTTATATGAATGGCTTACTGTTTGGAATTACTGTTTCACAGATTATGGTTCCATGCTTCACAGTTTCACATGTTACTATCTCGCACTTTTCACTTCATGTTTACGATCTCACAATTATTTTATCTCAGTTATTATCATGAAATTACTCTCTCAACTTTATGGTTACTCTTCTTGGAGTCACGCCATAAGGATGACACTGTGCCATCCTATATTAGTCTCACGGAAAAGATATAGTTTTCTATTTTTCCTTTACTTTTATTTCTCGTATCACTTTTGATTATTTTATTATTACTTTCCATGATATTTGTATGATTTTTGGACTTCCAATATGATAAAAACATGATATTTCTCACTTATCTATTCACTCGATCCTTCCTCTCTCAAAACCTAATAAATTTCCTTCCAAATATCATGCTCTCCTTCAACTCATTCTCATTCCTGAACCCATCATTTTATTCCCAGAATAAAATGACCCTCTTCATCGACTCCTGAGAAGCAAAAGTCTTGTAAGAAAGAATGATAGGCATCTAAAATAGCACCGGAAGGGCCACCGAATCCTGGTCTTGTAAATAGAATAATCATGCCTGAAAAGGGAGTATGTCTGAAGTGGATACTATCAAGTAAGTCACTTATCTTGAATTTTTTGACTGATCATGGTTGGTTGGACTGGTTTATTATGTAAAAACAACCCATTTATCCAAAACATGTTTCTCAGTATCATTAGTATGTTCTGTTTTCATTTAATATTGGATATGATTGTGCTGTAAGAAGAGGGATTAATAGTAAAAGGTGTACCTTTTCCTCAAGGTTATGGGATTCCATCCTAGGGGTACCTCATGAAGTAATATGTGAGGATCATCAGTGGGAACCTCCTCCTCCCAGTAATATTTTCATCTTCGAATAATCCTTGGAAAGTCTAACTAGAAATAGGAAGAGAATAATAGAAATTGAAGTTGAGTTGGATGGAGAGACAAGTTTATTGTTTACATTTATTCAGAATCTTGTTAGTCCATGAAATAGAGATTTTTTATTCTTAAGTATCAATATTTATTCTTGATAAATCTTATGAAGAATGGGCACAAGATTAAACTTTGTAAGTATATTTTACATCACATTTGTGAATTGATCAAGACAACTTCAATGTATGCCTTCTTATTCTCTTCAAGATTTATCTCTGCAATTTTGTATGCTAAAGGAGTAGTTGGCCAGAATGAAGAATTCATTAAATGTTATGAGTTCTGTATCTCAATGGACATGGTCAAAAGGACGATGATAAACTAGAATCCTTGGAAACATTCCTAGGTAGAATACAGTGAATGGTTGTATAGAAAATTTAATCCCATTGAAAATCCTTCAAGGCCTAAAGAAAAGCATGAACCAGGACTATAATCTGCTGAGTTGGGGGAATACTCAAGTCAAGAAGCTGAGGATTTTGATGTTGAATCTGTGGACAGAACTGTCATAGGAGAAGAAAGTGACAAACATAATCAAAAAATTTATGATCTACAAGTTGATGAAGAAAAAACTGGCGAAGAAATAGTTAATGAATGCTTTGTTGATATAGAAGGACCTGATACTGGTCTGGAAGTGCAAGATGTTCCTAAGGAGCATCTAGAGGAACCAATTATTGAAGAAGGCCTTGCATATGAGGAAATATCTGAAGAACAAGCTGAGCTAGAATTAATACTAGTAGCCGGAGAAAGAGTAGTCCAATCATTTCGGCACACTAGAGTAGAGATGGGTGAGCCTGAAATTGATGCATGTCTGAAAAGAGAGCAAGATATTGGGACACTCACTCATAGAGATGATTCCCAAATTGAGGGGGAGTAGAACCCCATTTTTGAATATTCTCAAGCCCAAATCTCTATTGAGGCATATCCTATAGACAATTTGTATATGTTCCCTAGCTATTTTGATGTCTCAGACTCTCAAGTTGCTTCAATGATAATAATTGATCATATAATAGTTTTTCTATTGAAATGTTTTTTCTACTAAGAGTAATACATTCTTAGGATCCAGAAGCTATTGAGGTATCTGACCACGAGAGAGATCAAGTATCTCCATGATTTTTAATCAATGAGGACATAAAAATATTCGGAGAAAATATGTTGGATGGATTTGAGAAGCAATTGAAAGAAAAAACTCTTTATCTAACTCATCTAAGTGAACATGATGCTTATATAAATTTGGATAAATGTATACGGAAAACTCAAACTTAGATGTTGCATAAAATTAAAGAATTAAGAATGGAAAATCTGCATCTAAGAGAAGAAGTAAAATAATTAAGGTATTTGATTAAGGAATTGAAGAAAGAGTTTGAAACTCATGAACCTCATACTGCTCAATTTAGTAAAGAAGATACAGAGAGGATATTTAGAAATGGTGGAGCACTGATTTGAATAAATCTGGTAGATGTTTTTGATAAAACAACATCAAAAAAAATTGGCAGAAGAAGTACGAAAATTATCATATTCAGTTGATGTCATTCCTGATATTTTCATGGACTCTATTGAAACTATTTTCAAGAGCCTTCCTAAACCATCTGTAGCACTTTTAGCTCCTTTCTCCTAAACTAATCCTACTTAGTCATCTCAGTCAAATAGTGATGTTCCGAGGAAGGTTATTCAAGAAGAGATTAAATCTTATAAAAGTCCATCTTTTCAAGAAAGCCACTCAAAAATTGTTCAAAACAGTTTACATGTCCATAAAATGGTTTGTTGTACTCTAAGGATGCTTCTATGGCCTATGATGAGATAACTAGGAAGTTGGATTTCTACTTAAAAAAGATTTATACAAGCATTACTTGACAAGTAATTTCATGTAACTTTCAAGAAATCTGAAAATTCCTCTTATGACTCAATATTTTAAAGATAAAGTGTAGAAATTAATAGAGCTCACACATAACTTGGAGAAGCTTATTATGAAAAAAGATGAAATTGAAAATGCAATATAGTATAGTGGTGAGGTCATCACTGATTTCATAAATTTATTGAAGCCCTATCTCCATGCGTAAAGAACTGGTATAGTTGCTCCATCAGCTGGTCCCTTGAAGCCTTGTTCTACCCCTTCTTCATCATCTTCTTTTTCCCCTGCTACAATGTCTCTCTCTCTCTCAGGATCTGAGCCAGATAAGACCTATTATTCTTGAAAAAAAAGTGCCTTAGTATCATACCAAACCTACTCTTTTCCCTTCAATTTTTATGGTGTTCCTCTTCCTTCTCTCACTATTTGATCCCACTAAACTACCTCCTCCCCTTCTACACTTGTGGTTCCTTATACTGATTTTGTCAAGGGAAAAGAAATTTTACTACCTCCGAATAGAAGTGAAGAATGTATAATTGATGGTAATGTTCTCTATTTTTGTCTATTTTGTCTTATGTCTATACATGATTTTCTCTTATTTTTCAATTTAATATACCGTGTTGTTTGATTTTCACCTTACCTTTCTTGTCTTATTCTTTTTTTATTCTTTTTTTCTTTTTGATAATCCTAAAAGGGGAGAAACATTATTCATTTTTTTATAGTTCATATATTCCCTGACTTATGATCATAAAAATGGGGAATATTATTGGACTCATCCTATTTGATCATGTTTTAATTATCACAAATCATGAAAATCATGCAACTCATGAAAATTATTCTAATAATTTTTAAAACATGTTTGATGTTTTTTGGCCTTCTTATGATTCCATACTTACTGGTTAAAATTGATAATCTCACTATTTATGCTTTATCATGTTCTATTATACCACTAATTGAGTTTAAACCATGATGTAAATATTACAAATTGAGACTAATTACAGATAGTTGTCTACGTACCAAACACCATGACTAGACACCGTGACCAGACACCATGACCCAGGCACCATGACCAGACACTGTGACCCAGACACCTTAACCCAAACATAGTGACCAGACACCGTGACCCAAACACCTTGACACAGACATCATGACTAGACACCGTGACCTAGATATCATGACCAGACACCCTGATCCTAACACTAAATCTATGCTACCAGTTCTAGATGTCAACATAGCTATGGCACCAGGATTGTCTCCTCACTGAAAGGAAAAGGATAAGACACCGTCTCTCTGTGACAACATTTCCAGGTGACGCTGTTTCAAAATGTGACTTATTTTTTTCCATTAAATTTAACTTCTAATAGTCATATTAATGTTATTAAATGCAACTAATGCATTAATGTTTCATTATAGACATTTCACCTAAGAGTATGGGGTACGAGTTTCAGAATACATGCATATTATCGACTCTGACATGTGCACCCTCAATTAAAAGGAAGATTATCCTTGTTTCCCAAAATGATACAGAGAGATGTGTCATAATTGTTTTAAAAAAGGGAACTCATGGATACGATTTAAAATAGAAGAAAACACAAAAGAACTCCCGATTACTGAAGTTTGAACTACTGTAGATTAGATCTTAAAACATCTTCATAGAAGAACAGAAGCTAAATAGCTCACATCTTCCAACTGGAAACTAGAGCACCAGACATGCGATAATCTGTTTTTCAAAAGAGGACTTGATACTTGCAGATGCTTTATCCTAAAATTCCAGAGCTGCATAGAATAACATTCATGTCACTTATAACTCTTTCTCATCATATTTTCTCTTTTGTGTATTATTTTTAGCTTTCAAGCAGTGTGTGTGTGTCTGTATTAAAAACACACATTTTCTCCTATATTAAACTGAAGGATACAAGATATGGTTCCTCTAAAATCTTCTTAAATATGTTTACTTATATTGATAAGTTTGTAAGAGGTCTTTGTGTTACCTGGTAGATTATACCCACAAAGAACAGTGGAAGAGGGTGTGTGACCAAGATAGTCCTCTGTACTGTTGTTTAGCCAGATCTAGGGTGTGGATATTTTTTTAATATAGACTTCTTAGTGACATGTGATCACTAAGTGGAGTGGATTAATTATCATCTTGAGACTAAACCACTTTTTTTATCCTCCATGACTTTTAATTTTCTTTTTCTCTACTTTAATGTGTATCTTATAAAAACTTGAGTTTACATTGATAATTAGTCTTTTATAGTAGTTATAATTGGTTTTACCTTATTATAATAGCTTCAAAAGTGATATAAATAACTCACATTGATATTACTGAGAATTTATCAATCTTTTGAGAAGTTATTTGAATAGTAATACTATTATAACCTTATTATCTTGATTAACTTCCATGTATTTATTTTTTTGGGGAATATTTTTATGTGATCTATTAAACAAATTTTTTATAGATACTCAATTAAACCCCTCTTGAGTAATTTACTATGAAGAAAACTTATAATAATATATTACACTCATGAATACAAATGGCTCTATATGAATCCCTTTGTGGGAAAAGATGGAGAACACCGACATGTTGGGTTGAAGTTGGTGAACATAAGCTTTTATGACCTAAAATGGTTAAAGAATTGGTGGAGAAGGTGGAATCCATTATGAAACACATAAAGGTTACCCCAAGTCAAAAGAAGAGTTATACAAAAAATAATAGATGATACCTTGAGTTAAATGATAGAGACATGGTATTTCTCCACATATCTCCATGCCAGAAAGTCAATAAATTTTGGAAAAACAGAAATCCAAGTCCCAGAAACATCGGCCCTTGTGAGATTCTCAATCATGTCTGTGTTTTGGCATATCAATGATCACTTCCACCTACCGTGTCTAAAGTACGAGATTTATTCCATGTATCCCACTTAAGGAAGTACATACCAGATCCTTCACATGTACTAAATTCATAGGTTGTGTAGTTGGTGAATGATCTTTCTTACGAAGAGTAGCTAGTGAAGATCTTGGATAATAGAGATAATTTTATACACAAAAAGAATACTCATTAGTAAATTATTATGGTTAAAACATAATTATGAAGATGAAACATGGGAAGATGATGAATCTATAAAGTAATGGTACCCACACCTATTTTCAGCTAAGAATGTAAAATAAAATTTTGAGTGTGAAATTTCATAAGGAGGAAGAATGTAAGGACTCAAAGCATTATCATTGAAAATTCCCTTCTTATAATCATTTCATATTGTCTAATCACAAAAAATTACATTTATAACACAATAAAAACATTATAAATAATTAATGAATGAAATAAAAAGTATTTCTAGAAGTTAAAGTACCTATAATGAAAAACTAGAAGCTTAACCTTTAGAATAGTAATGTGACTGTTATGACTAGTAAATCAGTCAATTAAATATTAATCTATCTAATGAAAGTATAAATAAAATTTTTCCATACTATAAGTGAATATATGGTATAATTATATCATAGTTTATGTAACTATATATTTTAAAAATATTATTTAAGTGTTGGTATTCTTGCAATTCATAAATATTTAATTATAGTTTTATGAATAATTTAATAAATTAAAAGAAAATTTATTTTAATAAAATGTATTTATAAATTATTATTTATATTTATTATTATTATAAGATAATTTTATGAGATCTTAAATATTATTTCAAAGTGTAAGAAAATATGTTATAATTTTAAAATTTGTATTTTCCAATTAAATGATGATTTTGATGAAAAATAAATTTATCATATTTAAAAAATTATTTTCAAAAAATGGAGTTCATTTTTTAATTCTACACATCAAATATTATTGGGGTGAATTTTTGGTACTTTTACGAATTACACGAATTTTTTGTGAAATAGTGAAATATGGTAATTTACAGTATATATACATTATAAGTACAAAAAATTATTCCATGAGTCATGATTGATGCAAGAATCATTAGTTCAAACTCACAGGATATAATTAAATTATTTAGTCTCTATAATCAAAACTATTCCTTTTCTTGAGAAAAATAATAAACTAACGAATTAGGTAACGAGAAAACATCCCACTCCTCCACTATAAATACCCCCCACCCCCTCATCACCTGTTATCTTCACACCTCTCTAGATTTGAGACTCACCAATGTTATAGTCAAATATTTTACAAAACCCCTCCCCAACATATAGTAAAATATTTTCTAAACAAAAGACTAAAACTACTCCCCTAAGAAGGTTCTTAAGAATAATGATTCCGGAGGTAAACCCATGTTCTATTTTATTTCAATTTCTTTTCAATTTCTTTTCTTTTCATATATTCTCCCTACATACCTCTGTAAAAATGGAATGAAAACTCCATTATCTTACAAATAATAAAATGTTATAATGTTTATGGAACAATTCTTCATCAAATCTCTTCTTCTCTCTCTTTTATTTTAAGAATGAAAACATCGTCTTTGACGTACTGCTTTACCTTCTATGTGGATGACCTGCTGTTATATTTCAATTCCACCTTCAATAATGGTCATGAAACCATTTCTATGGTTTAACTAGATAATAATAAATTTATTATAGCCTATTTATTACTTTTTAAAAAGTAGGTGTAAATTATATTTAACAATATTAGAAAACATGATTTTGATGCTAAAAAATGGTAAATTAATCTAAATGATTATCAATAATGATTTATATAATGAATCATCTTCACTTAAAAAATTGTATTTTAATATTCTATATGTTCATCAATAACATGTTAGTTCAGTTCTAGACAACTATCCAAACACAACAAGATTTTCCATACACATATACACGTAAACTAATCATTAAAACCAATACATCTAATGATGTTAAATGATGAAATTACATCTCAAAACCCATCAAATGGAATATAAATGAAATTAATAAAATTATACTGAAAAAAAATATATTTATTAAAAGTTATAAAATAATTAATTTATGTATTTAATTTTATTATTTCTAACATTATGATCAATTGGAGAATAATTTTAGACGTAAGGTAAAGGATTCTACCCAAAACTCCATTATTCCTTCGGGTTACTCTTTCTCTTATTTTACCCAAATGAAAGAATATTATATTTTTATGTACATTTTCTAAATGATTTTTTTTATGTTCAAAAACTATGTATTAATATCCACTCATCCTTCTCTTTATGGGATATGCATGTTTTTAATGGTTATCAAATCAACTCTTCCTGATAAGCAATCCCAATTTAAGGAAACATCTGGAATTCATACCCATTTTAAAGTGCACCCCATAATATATTTTTAACCCACAATTATTTTTATAAGATGAAAAATTTTATTATGAAAAAATTCTTATCTGCCTTCTAGTTTTATATGAATGATTATTCCAATTTCTACTTTAAACGCTCTTTAATATTTTCCTTAAACCACACTAAAATGTTTTAATTATAATGTTTCTTAAATAGAAATTTACATTTTATCACATCAGATTGACATCAATAATCATGATCTATGACTATTTTCATTCATCAATGTCCCTATATGTTCTAACTCCATTATTTCATTGACACTATTGGGATACTCTCATTTATTATGCATTTGGACAAGATTATGAAACCCAATTCTTACCATGGGTAACTCTTATGTTTATTCACGATCCCTTAAATATGATTATTCATGGGAAAAATATATTCATGAACATGTTTCTATGGGTGTTCCTAGATAGTGATCCAATTCATTGGGTAATGTTTAGTCTCATGAGACTTTATGTTCAATGATCTTGGTGGTTATCCTTGACTCATACCCCATGTGCAATGATCTTGGTGATTAGCCTTGACTCGTGCTCTTCTATGTGCAATGAAGCTTGACTCATGCTAAATTTATGTTTATGTTTCTACCAAATTACAATGTATCCTTGATTATATGACCCCATTTCATGATTATGTATATTTATTCATCTTCCATACCTTATTATATCATTATTTCATTTTTTCAAAACCAAGTGCTCAACATTATTCTAATATTTAATCCCATTCTAGTATTTTAGATCAAACATTTGTTCATGTCATTCCCAGGTAAACCAATGATTTTTTAAGGGCTCAAAGGAAGTTAGGATCTAATTAAAAATATTAAATAAAACATGTTCTAACTTTGAAATCAAGATTTTTAATTTTTTACCTAATCTCAAAGAAAATAGACATTACAATCCATACACTCTAATAGGATAGTTAATTATTCTCGAAATCACGTAATGATATGTGTAAAAGGATAGGTTCACTATATTTCACATTGATCCACCATTTTTATTTCACATCTTTAAAAGTAGGTGTCCTAGAACCAACTAGTTTTACTTTGATTACATGGATATTTAATGTATTATTACATATTGTTCATTTTTTATATGACTATGATGATATAATGTCCTATATTATTTTTTACATTGATAAGGTCATGTAAGTTCCCCGCTATTATGAGTACCTTGAAATGATATAAAAATATTCTTAAAAATAGTTATGCAGTTGGATGACATAATATGATGGGGTACATAGCATGCAGATCGTCAGGTAGGAGTACTCGTAAGAAGATGAAACTTCCTCTCATGAAGTTCTCACTTGGTAATCTCCAAGATTAGAGATTATGATAATAGAACCGCTAGTAGGAAATCCTCATGTTTTGGTGTCATCAGATATTTCTATAAAAGAGCATGAGTATGGATCCTTAGACTTTATGATTATCATTAATAAGTGTCACGACTCACGTAGTTTGATTAACTCATGAAAACTATCACACGGTTAGTTGGCGGGATGTAAGGTACAATGGGTGTGTCACGAGTGCCTTGTTATTTATGGATAATTAGCGGAATTATTTTTACCTTCTATTTATAGAAGTTGATATCTCGGCCCTTTGATTATAATAGAACTGTCACACTAAATTCCAAGGCCATGGTATAACGATGAGTCAGTTTCATGTTGTTAAAGAATGATGTATCAATCATAAAAGTTGATGTCAATATCATTAAACTTGCTCGATTAGATATTGAGACAAAGGGATTATATTACATAGTGAGCGTTCGTATGTGGATGTCATTGTTGCGAATTTACATTCTTTCTCTTGGGTGTCTTGACCCATTGCTAGACAATACTCTTGGACTTTAAGCATTCCTGCCTAATACCAATGAGAAAAAATCATAGAGGGTTACACGCTAATTTTTTTTGGTTACCTCGATTAAATTCTATTTGAATTTAATTAATGAAATAAATATTATTCTCAAGACCAAGGAATAATTATTTTCAAGATAAAATGATCGTATAAATTAAATTAAATATATTTATTTTTTTATTTTATATTTAATAAATATTTATTTACAATTTTGTAAATAAAATATTTAATTAAGATAATAATTTATTTATTTATTTATTCGAGTGTTCAATAAATGGAAGTGTAGTTCAAACCGACTAAGGTCGGTCCTGTAGTAAAATAATTATTTTCAAGATGATAAACAATTATTTAACTAGTTGGAAAAAGTTAAAATAATAATGATACTGATATTATTTTGTGACGTGGAATTTTATTTTGTAATTCAATTTTGCGCAAGTTGGGGAACCATGAATAATGACACGATATTATTATTATGAGCATGAGTTTTCACTATGTTCATTAATGTATTTAATTGTTTCTATGAAATTAAATATTGTAGCTGAAATTCCATGTATATAAATAGACAAGTAGGCCAATTGTGCCATACACCACACCAGATGCCTAGTGAATTGAGAATTGTTGAGCCAAATAATTTCTCTCTCTAATACTCGTCTCTCCCCTCTAAAGAATGAGAGATATTATTCAAAACTGAATAACTAGCGATCAAGAATGACCGACACAAGACACTCACTTCTCCGTGCTAGAACCCGGAGAACAAGCAGTTCCAATCAGAGGCCATAGAGGCACATGTAGATCACCAATAAAGGGATTCTAGTTGAATCCTTAAATGTGAAATGAGATAATCCATAAGGTTCATTAAAGATGATCAACATCACCCACGAAGAAAATACTGAAGATCCATGTATTATTTTTCTTATGAAATTAATTAAATTATTTATAAACATGATGTTCAAGGTCCTATCTAAAGGTTTTGGGCCTCTTTCTTATTTATCTAAATCATTGATTATATTTTGTGGAGACTAGAATTCATTATTTTATTGATATCGGAATAATCAATGATCATGGTAAAATAAAAGTGGGGTGCCATCCCAACCACGCTTCTGTTGTGCCCAGAACCTTCAAATCATATCAGAGTAGTTACATCAAAGTTTATAATTATTTAAATACTTTGTTTATGACTAATGCATTTAATAATTTAGTTGTTTCAATTCAATTTAATCATTATGAAAATATGAATCTCGAGATCTATTATTCCTTTTTTTTCTCATTCACCTTAGAGAAATGATCTATTTATTTAATTTTCATTAAAATAAAATAGAGGATCTCATCCAGAGGAGCCAAAGCTTCTTGGTCATACAACTCCAGAACCCATGGTGTTTATTCGACAGTAAAGGTCATGCAGTCAATATTCAACACAATAGACCGGTCCACCAAACCAAGCCACATGTTGGAGTCTTTCTAAATCTTAAATGACTCTGTGTGTTTACTAGGAGTAGGTGGCACTCAGTTTCCATATTACACACCATGTGTACTAATGGACAGGGCATGTAGTCCCTTTGGGTTAGGTTTAGACTGTGTACCCCATACATGGCTTTCTCGACTGGAGACCATGTAATGAGAAACTACACTGCATGTGGCCTACTGGACACACCGTGTACTCTGATGATTTCCAATGTACACTCACACAACATTTCCCCAAGAATTTACTTCAGATAGATAGTGAAAAATAGTACATATCATATAGTTGGAACTAAACATTGTGTACTTATCCAAATTATGTAGAATTATTAAAAAAATATTATATTATACAATCTCTTGAGATTTGTACCATCATGTGAGAATAATGTTGTGTCACAACATGTGATATGTGGTTTATATATATGGTATTAATTTAACATATGTGTAATGTTTATTTTTACTCATTGGGTAGTTATGAATAGGAATTCAAAGAGTTTCCTCCATGGTACAAGTTTCGTACAATGATAATTTTAAATGAATTTATTTGTTCAAAATTATGATGGTAGAGAATCTCAATGAAATTGAGAGAAATTTTTATGAAAAAAGATTTATTAATTAAAGATGATAATTAATTTATTCAAGCATGATTTATATTAATCAAGAACAATTAAAGAATTGATTTCTAGTTTTATTTACGTGTAAATATTGTTGCATGTATGGATGATCATGAGCTTGACCATGACCATTTTATGTGTATGGTTTATTTTAATTTATTTATTTGAATTAATATTTTTGGCATGAAAGCCTTCTCCTCATTAATATGTAGGGCCTACATGCCCAAGGATTATTTTATACAAAACCCCCTTTTACCCCTCACCTACATGTGAGTTAAAATAGACATATGTAATGGATGGAACTCCCATTCTAGTAGAGGTAGTTAGAGTTAGAGCTGATATGAAACCAATCCTAGGAGATACATAGGTGGACAGGTGGAAGAGGAAAACATGAACCCAAGAGATTCAAGGTGTTTCTCCCCTAGGTCAGGGTTTGTTTATTAACTACTAGATAAACTAACCATTATAAAATATCATGATATTTCCAGTTAATTTATTTTATTTATGTAAATTTCAGGGTTTATGATAATGGATATATTTTCACGATCAAATAATTAATGAACTAAACAATAATGCAAGATAGAACTAAAATAAACCAGTCTTATGCGTAAATATTATCAAGATATAGTTAATCACTTAAGTAATTTCCACTTAATATTATCAAGCATGTGATAATGATAATAAGAAAATCACACATAAGAGATAAAAATTACTCAAATAAAATATTAAGTCAGAACAAGCCTTCGGTTACTTGATTAAGGGGAAAACTCAATAAAACTATGTGTTTGACCAACCCTTGTTGGGACAAATAAATTTATATAGGAAGCCCTTATGAAAGGTTTCAGGTTGACTTGGCCATATTACATAAAGAGGAGTAGCACTTTCTAGACATGGTGTAATATTGTTGGCAACAGTTGAGGAAATCCAAAATCACGATTTCAGGAATGGGGAGTTTACTCAACAGATCAAGGAGCTGCAATCCCACAGTTGGCAAAGACCTGCATACCTAAAATACCTTTTAATATCTTGACCAACCCTTGTTGGGGATTTGAGAAGGGGAATATGAATCCTTTCCACTAGAATTTCATGGAAACTGGACATTCCGAGTTCAATGGTGAGGGCCATTAGGACTTGATAAAATAGTGGGAGACATAATAAAATTTAGTATTTCCCATAAAATTTAATCAAAAATGTACTATTGATATCCTCATTTAATTATAGAATACAAATGAAAAAATCCTTAACCACACTCTCCCTATTATCAATTCTGGATAAAGATAACATCCTCAAATCCAGTAACGTTAAAGAATGGTTTAATCGGCTTTGGGTTATCCTACGAAATGAATGAAATTCTTATGTTCTAGAGTCATTATTACCAGATCCGCCTAACAAAATGGTGAGTGATGGGGATTTCCTGGTCTATGAGAATTATATCAATGATGTGGTCAGAGTTCAATGATTTATGTTATCATCAATGTCATGTGAGCTCATGAAGTCTCATGAAAACATGGATGTTTATAGAATTCCCGATCACCCCTGTGGTCTTTACAAGGAGAGAGAATCACAAGAATGTTTTGACATCTCTAAGGAAATCTTTTATAGTAAGCATAGAGTAGGTTCCCCAGCTGGACCTCATGTAGTCAGGATCATTTTCTACATTGATAACCTGGAGGTTCTACGGTTTAAACTCCATGAATAACTGGGCACTGATATCATTCTCTCATCACTCCCTTAGAGCTTCTCTAACTTTGTTTTCAATTTCAATATGAAAAACGTTGATAAGTCTCTATCTAGTCTTTTTATCCTCAATTTCCATGTGTAAAAATATATGATACGTGAAAAGCCTTATGTCCTTATGGGGAATAAGAGGAAAGGGAAGGCGAAGAGATTTAATCCCAAATCTTATTCTCGACCTTCCAAGAAAAGGAAGATCAAGGGGGAGGCAAAGGAATATGAGGCTATTTGTTTTGCATTTGGAAATAAGGTCTACTAGAAGAATAACTACACCTAGACTAAGAATAAAGGATATGCTTCATGTGTGATTGTAATCTAATGAATTATATCTATTTCTAGAAATTAGGTTTTAGATACAGCTTGTGGTTCTCACATATATATCCAAATTCAGGAACCAAATAGATTTAAGAATATTGATCAAGGGGAGGTAGATCTACAAGCAGCCAACGGAGCCAGACTTGCATTTGTAACTAACCGGGACTACCACCTCATTTTTCCAAATGATATGATCTTGGTGTTAATGGTTTGTTTTTATGTGACTTCTATAACCAAAAACATAATTTTTTATCCTGAATAGATATAGATGTATTTTTTTCATGTTTGGAAATGAATGTTTCTTCTTTTATAAATATATCATTTGTTTTGGTAGGGAACATTTATAAAATGGTCTTTATGTGTCAGATTACACAAACCAAGTAATGTTAATAAATGACAAAGATACTTCACATGAATCATACCACACCTTACTTTGGCATTACCAACTAGGTTAGGTAAATGAGAAACACTTGACAAAGATACATCAAGATGGATATTTAGATTCATTTGAACTAAAACCACTTGGTGTATATCATGCAAGTTTACAAGGAAAAATGACCAAAGCCCCATTTGGTAGGAATGGTGAAAGGGAAAAAGATATTCTTGAATTGGTTCGTACTGATGTGTCTGAACCATTTCTAGTTGAATAAAGGGGTGGGAAATCATACTTCATAACTTTTTATGATGATTTTCGTAGATATGGATATATCTACATAATGAGGTATAAGTCATATTCATTTGATAAGTTCTAGGAATACATGAATGAATAATAAAACCAGCTTGTTAAGATGATTAAGAAACTCTTCTTAGACTGAGGTGGAGAATATCTTAATGAGGACATCATTGATTACTTTTGATAGTTAGGTATCCTATCCAAACACACTCCTCTATACACACATCAATGAAATGGTGTAAGCAAAATGAGGAACCACACCTTGTTGGATATGGTGAGATTAGTGATGAGTCCTGCAAGTCTTCCATTATCCTTTTGAGGGAATTCATTATAAATAGTGGAACACATACTAAACCACGTACCAACTAAATAATTAAATGCTATTCTATATGAGTTCTGGATTAGAATAAAATCCATGTTATCAAATTTACATGTCTGGGGTAATGAAGTGTTTTTAAGGCATCTTCAAGTAAAAAAATCGCACCTCGAGGCACAATGTGTACCTTTATAAGATACCCCAAGGATATATGGGGATATTACCTATACAACCCCTCATAAAAAAGTGTTATAGTGGAAGGAAATGAAATATTCCTTGAGAGGGATAACATCTCCAAAAGATATTGTGGGAGAAAGATAGACTTCGATGAAGTCGAGGCTCGAGGTACACAAGAGTTGGTACATGAAAAGATTCCACAAATCCCTAAGGAAGAAGAATCTATTCTAGAGACATAAGTACTGCGTAGGAGTACGAGAGTGGTTAGAGAATAGGAACATTATAGTTTTCTAGATACAAAGGATGGTGACTCATTATTAGTTGATAATAATGATCCTATAACCTAAAAGAAAGCAGTAAGTGGAACAGATGTTTACAAGTGGAACGAAGCCATGAATTATAAAATGGATTCCATGTACCAAAACCAAGTCTAGATTTTGGTAGATCCTCTAATTGATGTAAAGACTATTGGTAGAAAATGAGTATTGATGATGAAACTAGAAATGGAAGGAAAAGTCATCACCTATAAGGCATAACTAGTTTCAAAAGTGTTTAAGCAGCATCAAGGAATTGAATACAATGAATCATTCTCACCATTTTCAATTATGAAATCAATAAAAATTATACTTCCCATTGCGTCTTACAATGACTTTGAGATTTGGAAAATGGATTTCAAAATAGAATTCCTTAATGGGAACCTTAACGAATATGTTTACATGACACAACCTAAAGGGTTTGTGACTTTAAAGTATTCCAATAAGGTATGGATGTTTCAGAAATAGATTTATAGATTTAAGAAAGCATCCAGGTCATAGAAAAATCATTTTGATGAAGCCATAAAATAATTTGGTTTTATCAAGAATGAATGAGAGCCTTGTTTTTATAAATGGTTTAGTGGGAGTGAAGTCAATTTCTTAATAGTATATGTTGATGACATATTAATTATTGGAAACTAGATACTAGTCTTACAGTCTGTTAAGGCCTGGATGAATCAATGCTTCTCCATGAAAGACTTGGTCGATGTAGTGAATATTTTTGGGATCAAGATCAATTGTGACAGATACAAGAGATTTCTGGACCTATGTCAAAGTACATACATTGATAAGATACTGAAGAGATTCAGGATGGAACAATACAATAGAGGATTGTTTCTAGTGTTA
Source organism: Viscum album (assembly GCA_963277665.1). Classification (NCBI taxonomy): domain Eukaryota; kingdom Viridiplantae; phylum Streptophyta; class Magnoliopsida; order Santalales; family Viscaceae; genus Viscum; species Viscum album. Next base: position 788,549,042 of record OY728148.1, read on the forward strand.
CATGGAATTCATCATTCCATGAAAAAGTGTACACAGACACATGAGGAATGAGAGATAATGGTATGGACTCCATATGCATTAGCGATTGGATCAGTCATGTATGTCATTCTATGTACTAGGCTAGATGTCGCCTACACATTGAGTGTGGTAGGCAGATATCAATATGATGCAAGTGACCACCATTGGATGACATTCAATACTGTCCTAAAGTATCTAAGGTGTACTAAAGATATGTTTTTGGTTTATTGAAGAGATGAGTAACTAGTCATCAGAGGATACGCATATGCAAGTTTCCAGACTAATAAATATGAAATAATGTAAAAAATGGTATACATAATCACTTTGAATAGATGTGCAGTGAGTGAAAAGATCTCAAAGTAGAGTGTGGTCACAAATTCTATAGCAGAGTTTGAGTATATCTCATCTTCTGAGGTAGCTAAAGAAGTTGTTTGGATGTGAACATTCATCTAGGTGCTAGATGCGATACCTAGAAGTAAAGATCTCAACACAATGTACATTGATAATACTGCAGAGGTGGCTCTCTAAAAAGATCCAAGTTCACATCAGCGGACGAAGCACATAATTCAAATGTATCATATCTTGAAGGATTATTCGTAGAGAGGTGAAGTTCTCATGAGCAATATTTCCACTGAAGACAACATGGCAGACCCCTTGACTAAAGCCAAGACTCTGCAAAAACATGATCATCATGCGAGGTCTAGCGGCTTAAAAGTCATAGGAATTTGGCTCTAGTCCAAGTTATAATTTTTAAGAGTTGGTGTCCTAGAACCAATAGGTTTTACTTTCATTACATGTATATTTATGGTATTAATACATATTTTTCATCGTTCTGTATGACTATGATGTATTAATGTCCTAGAGTAATTGATAAATTGATAAGGTCATTGAATTTTCCCACTAGGATGAGAACTTTGAAATTCTATAACTATATTCTTAAATATAGTTCTTCAGTTGGATGATATACTGTGACGTGACACATAGCATGCAGACCGTCAGGTGTGATTACTCATAAGTAGATGAGACAACCTCTCATGATGTTCACACTTGGTAATCTCCAACATCAAAGATTATGAGAACAAACCTTCTTGTAGGAATTACACATGTTTTGGTGTCATTAGATATTTCTATCTGTGGGAATTTGTAATGATCCTTAGACTTTAATATTATCATTAATATGTGTCACGACTCACACACTTTGATTTACTGATGAAAACTATCACGTAGACAGTTGGCGGAAAGTATGGTACGTTGGGTGTGTCAGGAGTGGCATGTTATTAATGGATAAGTCGAGGAAGGATTGGTCATTCCATTTATGGAAGTTGATATCTTGGCCATTTGATTGAAATATAACCGTCACGTGAAATTCCATGTCCAGGGAGTAACAATAAGTTTATTTCAGGTAGTCAAAGAATGATTTATCAAGCATAAAAGATTATGAAATTATCATTAAACCTTCCTGATGGGATAAGGGATTATATTACATAGTAATAATTAGTATGTGGATGTAATTGTTGCAACTTTACATTCTTTATATTGGGTGCCTTGACCCATCTCTCAATAGTACTCTTGGTCTTTTGGCAAGCCCGTCTAATGCCAACAAGAGAGAATCTTAGAGGGTCACACACTAAGTGATTTTGGTATTCTCGGATAAATTATATTTGAATTTAATAAATGAAATAAATATTATTCTAAATACCTTAGAATAATTTTATTCAAGTTAAAAAGATCATTTAGATTAAATAAAATATATTTATTTATTTTATTGAACATTTAATAAATATTTATTTACTAGTTTGTAAATATAATATTTATTTAAGAGAATAATTTATTTATTTATTTATTCCAGTGTCTAATAAATGGAAGTGGAGTTCGAGGAGACCATGATTAGCCCGGTAGTAAAATAATTATTTGGAAGATAGAAAATAAAATTTTAACTAGTTGGCACAAGATAAAATAATAATGACGTTGTGATTTTTTGCGACTTGTATTTTAATTTATAATTATGTTTTGTTGAAGTTGTCTCACCATGAATAATGACACTATATTATTATTATGAACATGAGTTTTCTCTATTCTCATAAATTTATTTAATTGTTGTTATGAAATTAAATATTTTAACTAAAATTCTATGTATATAAATAGACAAGTAATCCTATTATGTCATACACACAACACCACACATCTGGTGAATTGACAATTGCTGAGCCAATCAATTTCTCTCTGAAATCCTCTTGCCTCTCCTCTCAAGAATGATATATTTTCATGAAGACTGATGAACAAGAAATCAAGAATGACTGAAAAAAGACACTCACTTCACTGCGCTAGTACCCAGAGAATGAGCAATTTCGATCGGAGGCCATCAGAGCATGTGTGGATCACTGTTACATGGATTCTAGTTTTGATCCTTACAAGTGCAACAAGATAATATTAAAGGGTCATCCAGGATGATCAACATCATCCAAAAAGAAAATAATAATGATCTAGGAGTTATTTTTTTATGAAATTAATTAAATTGGTTTTAAATATGATATGAAATATTCTCTCTAAAGGTTTCAGGCCTATTTTTTCTTTATCAAAAATATTTTGTTATATTGTGTGGATACTGGAGTTAATCATCATATTAATCCCAGAATAATCATTGATAGTGGTAAAATCAATGTTGGGTGCCACCCAGACCACAACTTTGTTGTTCCTAGAACCTTCAATATCCCCTTACAGGTGGTTTCTATCAATTTTTATTCATGGTACCCAAAATACCCAATGGTTTCCATATCCATGGTGATTCATAGACCTACTTTCCAAATGTATGAGTTCATTTAAGGTTTTTAAAAATGAAACTTAAGAACTCACATTGGGAAATCAGATGGGATTTCAGGATCATTACAAACTTTTGGGGGAAAATTATTGCCAACTTCAAGAATATTTTATATATTTAAGTCATATTTTTATTCTCTTATAAACCGTAAAATAAAACTAGTCATGATTTTCAATTGAAATCAATCACGTATTCAAGAAATATTAACCAATTATATGTATAAAAGGTTATCCATCAATTGAAATATCTATATATTTACGAGGTTATCTCTTAAGAGATCCTTCTATAGATATAAAATAGGTTTTCCATCACATTTCATTGCTTACAATTTAATTCTTTCATTAAAGGATCATGGTTTAAATCATTTTATTGGGTGCTCCAAAGTTTATTTTTCTCTAGTGAGGTGGTTAGAGTTTTGATATTAGGGCTGGGAATATAATAGGGACTTCATGTATATACTCATTAATGGAATCAGAACAAATATAGTTCGGTGCCTCTAAATGGGACACATCATACCATTTATGGTCATGTAATAAGGACAAAACCATACACTTTAACATCATACAAAGAAGAAATCTAGGTGAATGATTCCTATTCAATTATAGTGTGGGATTTAGATCAAATAATCCCTTTTTAGTTGGTATGGTAGGGAATACAGCCCTATGATTATGACCTTCATCAAGAACATAAACCTATGAGGATGAGATGAAAAGGACCTAAAGGGGATATAACATCCCAGAATGGGGGGAGAATCTTACTAGGAATATAGAGTAATGAGGATAGAAACAGTGGAATCTAAAGTAATATGGCCCTTCGGGATGGATATTACCCAACTTCGAATATGACCCATAGATGAATATGGTGATTTTGGGGTATTGGGATTCAACCATATAAAAGATTCTTTGGTTTTCCATTTTGAATGTAATCAAATCCCACATAGTTTGGAAGGGTTTTAGCTTCTGCATTTGGAGGAATCTCATTTAAGGATATTTGAGCCTACTGATGAAATAAGAACCACTAACCTCTAATACCACATGTTTCATAATTAGGATGAGAAATAGGGGGAAGTGTAACATCTATAAATCCCCACATTCTATTTAATCTGTTGGTGGAGGAGAGAAAGGGTGTAGAAGATGGGAGATATCCTGCCATAATGTATAAGGGAAAATCATGAGAGGGATCCCTATTGTTTTCCCTTCAGATGAGTGTAAGTGTATAATAAAGTAGGGATAAAAATGATAAGGGGGATTTTCATTCTATTTTCTCCACATTTCAGTCAATAGATGTTGTCGCCCGACCCATGAATCCATCTACAACCATCTCTAAGGATTTCATCCTCATGACCATAAGAATACATGACCATGAATATTCTAAGGACCCTCCCTATTGTGGAGGTTAAATTTTTTAATTTATTTAACATGGGAATTCATGATCGAATGGGGAAAATTCTATTATGTCATATCGCTAAGCCTGATAAATCTAGTGGTTGTCATGTATGTATTAATAATGGTGTTCCTAGATTTTACGATGGGGCTTGTGAAGTCGTTTGGATTTTTCCTAAAGGAGTTGACATGGGAAAAAATATGAAAAAGTAGGTAATTGATGATATTAAAGAAAAAAATCCATAAGGATAACCTATTTCAAATACTGTTCTTTGATATATGGATTGAGGGGATTATGAAGGGTGTTCTTTTTTATAGGGGGACTTCCTCATGGAACATTACCTTTGTAAATGAAATTGTATCCCCTTTGAAGATGATCATTCATTACAGATACCTTTGAGGATGGTTGTTCACAAAGGATCCCATTGTGGGATCTGTTTTCCTTTTATTCATGATATGTACTATGAGTATTAATTACCTAATACTTATCCATACTTCTTTATTTTTTGTACATCCTCTGTTGTCTTCATTTTTTTGTGAGACCAACTATCTATAGACACGGTAAATAACTATCTTATAAAAATGTAATGTTGGACACATAGTACTCAGGGTGCTATATAGTCATATATTAAAAACATCACCAATAATGATTTTTTTTTTGTTTGTAGGGCGGTAAGGTGACCCCTCAAATTACCAAATGAGGAGTCATTTATGGGGGATATAAAAAGGACATCTCACGCCATAGATGAATACAATAATTTTCTAGGTGCCTAATTTCAATGTTGTCTCCAACAAAAAAAAAAATTATTTTTTGGGGTTTTGAATCCAGACATTTCACCACAATGTGAAAATTCTTTTTTGGTGTGGCATATAATTACCACCTCATCCTAAAAGTGATATTCATTTGTGATGTTTTTATCATTACCACATCACTCCACAAACAATTTTCATTTGTAGGGGGGATGTCATTATAACCTCTACCCATAAATGTTTTTCATTTTTGGGGGTATATAATTACTATCTAACCCCGTAAATAATTTCTATTTGTTGGAATGCCATGGAGAGTGGCAGTCCCACAAAGAATATGCATAGTGTGGGAGGGACAGGTGGATTTGTGGTTCCATGTTTTTTACCAATTCAACTCAATGAATAGCTTCACTAATTTGATTCTATTCCCAAATTCATAATTTCTCTCTATGATTTATTATAGGGTTCTTTAGGACCAAAATATGTGTAAATGATCTATGTTCTATGTAAAATATAATTTTTCCATGTGGATATATTTGAAGTATCTTATGTAAAATATAAATACTCTATTTATATATTCAATATTGATGGAAGGTATAAAAGTTCTAATTTTTTATTAAGTTAAAATTCTATAAGTTCTTTTTAAAATATAAATTTTTTGTAGGTATATAAGTGAACGTTTTTATGTACAATGTACATGTTTTATGTAATATATAGGTATACTATATAATCTGTAAATTTTATGTGTTTTTTAATGTTTGAATATTTTTTTTAACCATATATGAAGTTTTCCATGAACATAGAAAATATTTTAAGTGTAAATTTTTTTGCATCTAGATTCAAATTATTATCTATAAACAAAAATTTTAATGTGTAAATTGAAAATATTCTACATGATTTATATACATTGACTACTGGAAAACAGATCTATACCTGTGGATTTACAAAAACCTGGGACATAGTTCAACACTATTCCCATGATTTTTGGAGAACCATGGGTATCAGTTTTACGAGGAAAAAATTTCTCAATAATGACTTAAACACATGACTCTCCTAAAAATATGTGTATAGGTCAACCCTATACACACGGTTTTTGTAGAACCATGCATATAAATGTCATAATATTTTTCTGAATAATTTCTATGCCCAATGTTCTCAAAACCCATTTTTATAGGTTCATCTTTAACCATGATTTTGTAAACTGTGGAAATAGGTATCGCATAGAAAAAATATTCGACATATACCCATGATTTAACCAAACCATGTGTATAGGTTGACCAATTATTTCTTTCATAAAAATCAAAACAATAATAAATATTTTAATATAAATAATATATACATATATATATTATATTAAAATATATATATATATAATATAAAATATGTGATAGAGTAGTGGAAAAGTCACTAGACTATAAGGGGAAGGTGTTGTAATCAAATCCCAGTGGTTATTTTCTTAATGAATGACTTATACCAACGGTTTTCCATACTATGGGTATAGTTATGAACATAAAAAATGAATATACCATGTGTTTAAAAACTATGTATATAGATCTTTACTTATGGCTTGGTAGCTAACAGTTCATTGAACTGTGTGTATAGCCTATACTCACAGTTTTTTGAGTTATACCCACAGTTTTTAACTATGGGTATAGGTAAAAATTCCAATACTTCTTATTTGTTCTGTGTGAAGTGAAAATTTTCTGTATGTCTAATTGAAAAATATAAAATTATATAAATTAATATAGAATAATTCAATCATGCATTTAATATACAAATGTAAAAGAGTGTAAAATCATACTATAATTATAAAAATAAAATCCTTAATCGAATATCATATAATAAAAATGGGATGTCAAATATACATGAAAATTTCATTATTTAGCCCTAAATATATTTTCTGTCTTCAAAAATCTATCTCCAATTAACCTTCCATATGTGGTTGTGATACTATTTTTTAAAAAAGAATTTGTGTGAATAACCTATGAAAAAAATCTCCACTAACCCATAAAGAAACCACAATAGTAATTTTATTGAATTCATTATTACCTTCAATAAAACCCAATGGGAAACATTACATTCAGAAATAACGATATACTCTATGATATAAAATCAAAATATATTTAAATTAAGGTATTCAATTGACCTTAGTCAGAAGAATTCTCATATAATACAGTTCACCAGTAGTTAGTTGTATGAAATGAAATAGATCAATATAAATTCCCATTTTTCTAGGATAAAAAATTTGATATAAAATTATATACAAAAATTTGTAAATAAATTCAACACAGTTGAATGTTCCATCATCATGATAGTTATAATTTTCATTAAATGAAGTGATTGACATACTTTACTAAACTTTGTGACTTATTTAATGTATGTTAATTGATAAATCATTTATAAAGCTTATATTTTTCCACTAAGTAAGTGAAATTGTAATCTCTCTATTGTAGGGAATATATAATAGATATCATAGAAAATGATTCACCATAATTCATTATTTTGGATATATTTAGATATTAGTAATGCATTTTGATCTCATCAACTTATCTTTCAATATGTGTATTATTGTTGGATTCATAAAGAGATATAGACACATGATCATGACCTTTATTTATATATATTATCAAATTATTTAATTATAATGAGAGGTTTGAGTTCCCTATGTTTATATGAAGCAAAAATTTCATTAATAAACATGGTTGAGATGGAAAAATGAAATGAATGTATAGGGAAATGTATTTTTTTTAATATATATATATACTAGTGTCTCTTAATTGAATATATTACTTATGTACTTATAAATTGTTTTAATTTTAATGAATTTCCATTAAAAAAAATTAAACCTTTATTATTATTATTACATGGGGACCAAGGTTTATAACTCCCATATAACCCTGTACCTAGATGTCTTTTACTGACACGTATATTCATGGTTAAATTTCAACATCTAGAATTTTAATAATAGTAGTTTTATATTTATTATAAGATGTCATTTTTTAATCAAGATTGAGGGAAAAAAGAATGTAAGATTGATGGATAGTTTTCTTTATAAACAATAGAATCAAATTGTAAAACATGAAAACCAAAAAAACATGATGAAATTGTAATAGTAAAGTGTTATTTTGAGACATGAAAATCACAAAAATATGTTAATTACCTATTCTATGTATTTTAAAAAATTATATTAATTTAATATTTTAAAATATAATAAACCCTATAATTAAAAAACCATAATCGTACTTGTGGACAGCCCAGATATTGATGGTTTTTATAGTAATAAATCAATAAATATCAATCTATTTTTGATTGTATGTGAATTACAAAAAAATATAGATATAAATCTCAATGGAAAATTTCTATTTCATCCTAATTTTTTATCATATATATAACACATCTGATGAAGGAAGATCGTATAATAATATACATTCCACAAGAGGACCCCTCACATTCACTTATAAAAAAATAATCTTATAAATAATTATAAATTTCCACACTTAGTTTTTTATGTTGTAATACACAAAACAAAATCCTTAAGACTAAAATAGTATAGAAAATTCCTTAATAATTTATTCAGGAATCCTCCCTGAGCTTAATATATTTTATTATTGATTATTACGAAATTGAAGAGTGTGATAAAAAATATTCTCTCATTGTACTTTTCGGAATCTTACCGGATATATTGGGAAATGTTAACTATTTTAAAATATTACCACTGTACAAATATTTTGGAGTTATAAAAATTAATGGGTATTAAAACAAAAGATATATAAGATGAAGTTCATGTAAAAATTTTAGTTTGTTAGTTTATTTGTATGATGATATACTCTTCATCTGTCAAATCATTAATAAAAATATGTGTTGAAATATTATGTGTCATTGGTAATTTATACATAATTAAATCATAATAAATATTTGTTTGTAGTCAATATTCTTGTTTTTATATTTATGAGAGTTTATTAAATCACCATTTATTCTATTGTTTTATTCAATAGGATTGTAATTTGCTAATATTAATTATATTTTTTCCACTATCAGGGGAAAAATATAAAAGATGAGATGATTGTTATCACTAAAAATTAAAAACTAAAATAATTACAATAATATCTTGAAAACATCAAAATAAATTATTTAAAATCAATATAATTCATAATACATAACAATATAAGCATTTTTTTAAATTTAGCTGAATGGTTATTCATTGGGAGTAAACATCCAACAGAGTGACGAGTTTTCCCATTAATTCTAAAAAATAAGGACCTCATCCACTATTAATGATTTTTTATATTAGTTCTCACATAGATTTGATATAGAATATTTTTTATAGGTGATGATATTCTCACCAGACATTTTTGACACAATAAAATAATTATTAAAAATTATAGATATCAAATATTTAGGAGAACCAATAATATCCTAAAACATTATATTACCAACAAAATTAAGAAAAGGGAATCTTGTATAATTCGCACATCTATATAGTATAACCCTTTTATCAAACCAAATTTTAGCACCAAAATATGTACATAAATTCTCAGGATCACCAATACATTGATATATTTTGAAAAAAATAATCAACTACTTTAATAGATGACCTAAAAATAAAAAATATTTTCAATTGGAAAATATAATTGTGAGTATGACCAGTACCTTCTAGAGAGGGTAATATACATGTATATTTCACATCATGCACTGGAAAAATATCATATTTTGAATATTACTACCATAATATATATATATATGTATATAATGAAATAACAATCATGCATACCATTAGAATTTAATGAAGATTAGACACATAAATTTGATATTATATAATTTTTGAATTGTATTCAGTTGTTGAGAAAATAATTTTTTGGGAAAACAGATATTTTTAATAGATAATATATAAGATTAATCTTTACCAAATAATTATGTATTTGTATGTCATAATATTATGTATATTAATGTTCAAAGAGATAATAAATATAACACAATGAATATGAACTACATAGATGATTATACTGGTTCCTTAATAACATAAATTGTAATTATAAAATATATCTATTGTAGATATTGAATTGAACATATGTATAATAGTTTTTGTTATCCCATACATGAACATGATAGGAGAATCAATACGTAGTCATTTAGTATACATAATAATTTTTTGGGTGGAGAACTATGTTAATGGAACATGTAATTAAAAACAACTACATTATAGATATATTAAAAGATGTATAAAAAAATTAAACACACAAAAAAATTTAATTAGGAGTCTATAATTTGAAATACTCACAATTTATATCCATTAATCCATAATATGATAAGAATGGTAAATATTTCAATATAGGTGGCATTTATTATATAGGTGAGGGAAGTCACTAGTAGATTTTTAGGCTATAGTCATAGAGATACTATTTCAATTTAAAAAAGCTATGTAATAGTTTACTATTGTTATAGTTATTAAAAACCATTATTATGAATGATAGGTGTGAAACTATTTCAAGTGTTTTTAAAAAATATTATGTTATTTAATTTGTAATTGATGTTTTTAAAAACCATAATAATAGGACTATAAGAATTTTATGGTCAAAAACCACCCACCCTCATAATGCTATCTTTTTATCATATACCCATTCAACCTCTGACTCTGCCATAGACTCCAACGACATCTCCCACTGATCTCCTCTAAAAAAACCACCCTATTGTTTCAATTCCATTGATTATCATTATAATCATCATGTTCAATACTAGAATTTGTGCTGTTTGCAACAGGCTATTTGCGACAGGATCCACTCGCAAATAAGCTTTAGCGATGGGGTCTCATCGCAAATAGCCCGTTTTAGAATACAGCGTCACAACTACCATTTTTTGTGACAGTTAAACACAAATAAATCTCTAATTAAATACATAATATATATAAATAATCATTTTTTTATGGGATCTTCCCAAATAGTGTTTGTGGTGGGCTCTTTGTACCGTTGTAAATAGTATTTGAAAATATATATTTATACTATTTGTGACAGGATCCTATCAAAAATAATGACCAAATTAAATATATATATATATAATAATAAAATTATAATTAATGAAAAAATAATATTAATATTATTAAAATAATGAAAAAATAAAAAGTATTAAAATTTTCAATGTTCTCAAAAAAATTCATCAAATATTATTATTATTATTACTAGTACCTGGAGTCACATGAGAGCCAATACTAACTACTCAATCCTTCTCAAAGCCGTACTGTGTCACTTACATCCATGTCACCCCATCGAAATGGTGGGCACTTGCATGATCAGTCACCTTGTCCAGACTCCCAGCCTGTGTCTGAGAGGTCGCAAATTCATATAACTCTTTCAATTCCAATTTTTAATTAAAATTGTGAAAATATTATATTTATTAAATTGCAAAACTGTAAAAAATAATACAAAACAGAATATGAAATTGGCGGTCACCTCTGAACTGCCAATGGGATAAGGGTTAGATGATACCAAATACCCCCCATCCAAAGACAACTCAACCTCTGGTAACTCACGAAATAGATCAATGTCCATCTGAAACAAAAAAAAAATAATTGTAGTTAGTATATAATTTAAAATAACTATTATATATAGATATATATTAGTTATGACTATAACCAGCATGTAACTGTGTCAATTTTAACCTTCATCATCATCTTCATATCTGACAATGTCAATGTCTACATATTTCTCCTAGGCATCATCAATATCCATATGAGTTTCAGTTTTATCATCTTTTGTCATAAAAAATTCATTTGTAACATCATTAATATCTTCTTCACCATCTACCCTTAATTGTGGGGTGTCATCATTGATATTCACATCTATTTGGGAAAAAAATTGATTTTGATTAGTCTCTTGAAAAATTTCAATTCCTTCCACTTCAGTGGAACCACATTCAGTTTGAGTAAACTGATTTTCTTGAGATTTAATTTTTATTATGCTCCACCAATCAATCAGGTCTCTTAAAGTAACACATTTCTTTTCATAATAAATTTGATGTTCCTGTTGAGCCAGTAAAAATATTTCATTTACAGCATGAAGTGTTTTATATTTAATATCAACTATTCCATTAGTCAGATGAACACGCAAGCTTCTATTAGTATCCAACCACGGACATTTAAACATTTTCATTGAATTTTGTCCTAGGTAACACAACTTAATAATTTCATCCAGAGTGTCGTAAAAGTTTACTTCAGTTTCTCTATGATGTGATCCTCTCAAACAAACTCCTTTGTTCATTGTTTTTTTTTGATTCTCCATATGGAGGTGTATGAAATTGAAAAGCCTTCACCAAATATGCATCATAATATTTAAACATTTTAGAAGCTGGGTTACTTAATATACATAGTTTATTATCAATTTTATCAGCATTTGAGAAACCTAAAACTTTTTAAAACAATTATCAATATAATAAATAGTAAACATAATTGATATTAAACCATCAATAATTTTTGTAACCTATTTTTGAAACCATTGATAATTTTTTTCTCCGTTCTTCAGGAGCTGCTGCTATAATTTGTGGAAGTTATTTTATGATATTATTATCATATAACCTAAAAATAAAATAAGTTTAAATACTATAACATAAATTATAGAATAAGTGATAGAATCACTCACAATACAAATGATGTCATTTCTTCACAGTTAAGCAGAACATATGTATGAGCTCTGTTAGTTTCATCTTTTGAAAGCCATTGTTCTTGAACTCCACTGAAGCCAAGATTTGGATGATTAAAAACTTTTAATTTATTTTCCATTTCATCATTAACATTTCACTCATTCCATCCCATGCCATTGTGTTTTAAGGGATATTGATATTCAAAATAGTGAGAGCAGAAAAATAAAAATATCCTCTTGCAAAAAATCTTCATCAATTGAGCCTTCAAATCATGCTTTTTTATATAATTTTTTCATCAATTTTTTTATGCATCTCTCAAATGGGTGAATCCATAAAAACTATACTAGACATACACATTTATCTTCATGTAGAAGATGTAATATAAGATGTTCTATCGAGTCAAATAAAGCCGATGGAAAGATTTTTTCCAGTTTACAAATAATTAAACCTACATCTTCTTCTAGTTTTCATAGTGCATTATAGTATTTTCTCACTGCACAAATGTCTCCAAAAAAGGATATATCTATTATCGAGTCAAAAATCATGGAACACAATAGACCTATGAATCTAATCGGCAGAATTCTTTCCATTATAACATGACAATCAGGACTTTTTAGTCTTGTAATATGACTATTCTTAGCACATCTTCCCAAATTGGAAGCATAACCATTGGTAAGTCTCAAATCTGAAATCCACTGAAAAAATAATAAGTGAATTTATTTAGATAATGTATTAGCTACTTTTGGCTTCATTAACCTCTATGATTTGAAATTTTCAAATAGTTCATCTTCTGGTCGCCTGCAAATTTGGGTAAGATCTAATCGTGCTTTTACAGTATCTTTGGTTTTAACTACAGTATCCAAAACTCTATGAAATAAATAATCAAAAAATTTCTTCTCAATATGAATGACATCCAACATATGGTTGACCAAGAAATTAAATCAATATGGAAGATCCCAAAAAAATTCCTGTTTTATCAAATTATGTTCTTTTCCAAAGCCATTAATTTTCTGTTGGTTTAATATTGGACCAAATATGATAAGAGGTATTGAAAATACAACTGATTTTAACTATGTACCAAAGATAATTTTTTAGAGGTTCATCCCTTTCAATTGTGCATTTTCTGAAATGAGATTTCTTCCTTCGATAAGGATGATCGGTTGGAAGAAATATACAATGACAATCAAAATAATTTTTTTTCCATTGATGATCATAAAGGCTTTGTTATCTTTTATATAGTTGGGACATAATTTTGGACCATGTGTACTCCAGCCAGATAACATGCCATAATCCATAAAGTCACTAATTGTCCACATCAATGTAGCTTTTAATATGAAATTTTGTTTTGCAGTAAAATCATATGTACTAAACCATTACTCTACAATGCTTTTAACTCAATGATCAATGGTTACAAATAAACATCAATATTCTTTTTCAGATGTCCTTGGATTAATAAGGTCAAAAATATATAGGTATCCTTCATCAACACCAATAGAGGTAAATTTTATGGAGTTATAATGACTGGAAAACATGAATATTGACTACCATAAGAACAAAACGGGCAAAAAACATCAGTAGAAAGACCCGATCACACGTTTCGGGATTCTAATGCAAAAGAAAGATGCAGATGGTCAAAATGTTTCCATGAATCAAAATTAGATAGATAATTCAAGATTTTATTGGTTGAAATATTGGTTTTGTGCCATGACATCATAGACGATGTGTTCTGAGACATAAATAAACATTATAGCACGGGTGTAAGGGGAAAATATCTGAACTATTTTACAGGAATCGATCCATACTTCCCTGGTTGGGTTTTTTATAACTCGATTGTCCACATGTGGAACAACTATCCAATGACTCATTTTCATTGGAATATAATATGTATTCATTTTCACATGTCTTAATCTTCAGATAAATATGGCCCTGATTAAGAACCAATCTCTTTCTCTGATAGTAATTAGCAGGCAACACATTTCCTTCACATAATAGTATTTTATCCAAATAAAATATTTGATCAAAATAGTTGTTTCACATTGCATTGTCTGATTTAATATCCATAAATTTTGCAATAGCTCTTAATTTGATTATCTTGCAACCAGGATATAATGAATCCTCACCAGACCTCAACAACTCATAAAATTTGGATGGTGCCAACTAAGCAGTTAAATCAATATCATCTTGAGTTTTAGTTTGTTGAACAAATGGACCTACAACATCGTGTTCTAAATTTTGAAACTGTGATGGATCTAGAATCATGTTATTAGTATCTTCTCTAGAACTGAATTCACCGTGTTGATACTAAAAAACATAATCTGGTTGAAAACCAAACCGCAAGGCTGTCCTCGGACCTTGTCAAATGTGTCAAATGTTCTCAGAGTACATTTTTTCCAAAGACACTTAATTGTGCCTTCTAAAACATATTCTGGTTTTGATGATTCAAATGATAAGAAAGATTCAACACCACCAATATATACATGATTTAAACTAGAACCATTCGGATTTATATGATGATTTATCCAAGTGTGATCATCTAACAAAGACTGATGTTGATTTCCTTGTTTCGTATTTTTCTACAAAAATATATAATCAACACATTTTTTTATAAAAATTGAAATTATAAAAACTCTATATGAAAAAGGAAGATAAATAATTATAACTACTTGTTAATAATTACCATTAATTTTGGGAAACACAATTTCCAGTGGATTGATAACTACTCTTGTCCGACAGCTCATTTACATGAAAATTCCTCTCACTAAAATCACAATGAAGAATTTGTTTCTAGATACACATATTCAATCTCTTGCATACTAGAATGTATAAGCGTACCTCTGAGAAGATTCTTAATTTTGATTTCATTAGAAGAAAGATGCAAGTAAATGAGGTTTTGGATAAAAGAGCCCCCTTTTCATTAATAAATCATCTTCTTGAAACTATCACCACCTAAAAACATTATAAAAAATGTGGTCCTACGAATGCGTATGGAAACTCGTGCATATGAGATTGTATATACATACGTAGAAGTATACTTTTCATAATTTTTTGAGTCGATGAAAGCTGAAAGAAAAAGATTCATTGAGAAAAAGAAGTGTCGTTAATCCACTAGAAATTGTGTTATGTTATTTCAAGTTAATACAATTTATGACAATTGATATTAGTACTAATTATTCTTATTTATTCCTAATTATTCCTAATTATTCCTAATTATTCCTAATTATTCCCAATTATTCTTATTTATTTTTAATTATTCCTAATTATTATTATTTATTCTTATTTATTTCTTAATTATTCCCAATTATTCCTAATTATTAATAATTATTACAATTTATTCATATTTATTCCAATTTATTCAAATTTATTCCTATTTATTCCAATTCATTCCTATTTATTTCTAATTATTCATATTTATAAATAATTATTCTTATTTATTCCTATTTATTCCTATTTATTGCTAATTATTACTAATTATTTCTAATTATTTCTAATTATTATTTTTTATTTCTATTTATTCCTATTTATTCCTATTTATTCCTATTTATTTCTATTTATTCCTATTTATTTCTATTTGTTCCTATTTATTCCTATTTATTTTTATTTATTCCTATTTCATCTTATTTATTCCTATTTATTCCTATTTATTCCTATTTATTAGTATTTATTCCTTATTATTCCTAATTATTCCTAATTATTCCAAATTATTCTAAATTATTCATATTTATTTCTAAATATACTTAATTATTTGTAAGTATTACAAATTATTCTTAACTATTCCAAATTATTTATATTTATTTCTATTTATTCCTTTTTATCCCTATTTATTCTTATTTATTCTTTTTTATTCATATTTATTCATATTTATTCCTATTTATTCCTAATTATTCGTAATTATTTGAAATTATTTTAATTATTCCTAATTATTCTTAATTATACAAAAAAATATTCTTATTTATTCCTATTTATTAATTATTCCTATTTATTCTTATTTCTTAATTATTCCTTTTTATTCCTATTTATTCTTATTTATTTCTAATTATTCTTAATTTTTCTTAATTTTTCCTAATTATTCTTAATTACTCTTAATTATTTTTAATTATTGCTAATTATTTCTAATCAAACCTAATTATTCTTAATTAGCCCTAATTATTCCTATTTACTCCTTTTTATTCATATTTATTCATATTTCCTTATTATTCCTATTTATTCATATTTCCTAATTATTCCTATTAATTCTTAATTATTTTTATTTATTCCTTTTTATTTATATTTATTCCTATTTATTCTTGATTATTACTAATTATTCCTAATTATTCTTAATTATTTCTAATTAGTCTTAATTATTCCTAATTATTCCTATTTATTTCCATTTATTCTTATTTATTCCTATTTATTCCTATTTATTCCTATTTATTCCTATTTATTCCTATTTTTTATAACTATTCTTAATTATTCCTAATTATTACTATTTATTACTATTTGTTCTTATTTATTCTAAGTTATCTTTAATTATTCCTAATTATTCCTAATTATTCCTATTTATTTTTATTTATTCTTCTTTATTGTTATTTATTGCTATTGGTTCCTATTTATTCTTATTTATTGCTAATTATTGTTAATTATTCCTAATTATTCCTAATTATTGTTAATTATTGCTAATTATTACTAATTATTAATAATTATTACTAATTATTACTAATTATTACTAATTATTAATAACTATTATTAATTATTCTGAATTATTTGTAATTATATCTATTTATTCGTAAATATTGCTAATTATTTGTAATTATTGCTAATTTTCAGTAATTATTGATAATTATTCACAATTATTGCTAATTATTCGTAATTATTGCTAATTATTCATAATTATTGCTATTTATTACTAATTATTGACATTTATTACTAATTATCCCTATTTATTCATAATTCTTCCTAATTCTTCCTATTTATTGCTATTTATTTTTTTTATTTCTATTTATTCCTATTTATTCCTATTTATTCATTATTATTACTATTTATTCCTAATTATTACAATTTATTACTAATTATTAATAATTATAACTAATTATTCTTATTTATTACTAATTATTCCTATTTATTACCAATTATTCCTATTTTTTACAAATTATTCCTATTTATTCTTATTTATTCTTATTTATTGATAATTATTCCTATTTATTGCTAATTATTTATATTTATTGCTAATTATTCCTAATTATTGCTAATTATTCATATTTAATCCTAAATATACCTATTTATTTCTAATTATTACTATTTACTCCTAATTATTACTTAGTATAACTAATTATTCTTATTTATTACTAATAGTTCCTATTTATTACTAATTATTCATAATTATTACTATTTATTACTATTAATTAGGAATTATTCCGAATTATTACTAATTATTGCTAATTATTACTAATTATTGCTAATTATTACTAATTATTCTAATTATTATGAATTATTTTTAATTATTACGATTTATTTCAAAATATTTCCATTTATTACTAATTATTTCTAATACTAACTAATTATTCCTAATTATTCATAATTATTCGAAATTATTTCTTTTTATTATTAATTATAGCTAATTATTTTTAATTATTACTAATTATTCTTATTTATTACAAATTATTCTTATTTATTACTAATTATTCTTATTGATTAATAATTATTCTTATTTATTACTAATTATTCCTATTTATTTCTAATTATTCCTATTTATTGCTAATTATTCTTATTTATTTCAAATTAATCATATTTATTTCTAATTATTCATATTTATTTCAAATTATTCTTATTTATTGCTAATTATTCATATTTATTGTTGTTTGTTGCTAATTATTGCAATTTATTGCTAATTATTAATAATTGTTGCTAATTATTACTAATTATTCCTAATTATTAATAATTATTTCTAACTATTACAAATTGTTACTAATTATTACTAATTATAACTAATTATTACTAATTATTATTAATTATTCCTAATTATCTTAATTATTGTTAATTATTCCTAATTATTGCTAATTATTACTAATTATTACTAATTATTAATAATTATTCGTAATTATTACTAATTATTACTAATTATTCATAATTATTACTAATTATTCCTAATTAATACTAATTATTCCTATTTACTTGTAATTATTGCTAATTATTCGTAATTACTGCTAATTATTCGTAATTATTACTAATTATTTGTAATTATTGCTAATTATTCATAATTATTGCTAATTATTCGTAATTATTGCTAAATATTTATAAATATTATTAAATATTTGTAATTATTGCCAATTATTTGTAATTATTGCTAATTATTTCTAATTATTGTTATTT
The DNA here is from genome assembly GCA_963277665.1 of Viscum album. Taxonomy (NCBI): domain Eukaryota; kingdom Viridiplantae; phylum Streptophyta; class Magnoliopsida; order Santalales; family Viscaceae; genus Viscum; species Viscum album. The sequence continues at coordinate 788,567,981 of OY728148.1, forward strand.
ATTTCTATTTATTTCTAATTATTTTTATTTATTGCTAATTATTCCTATTTATTCCTAATTATTACTAATTATTACTAATTATTACTATTTATTACTATTTATTAGTATTTATTAGTAATTATTCCTATTTATTACTAATTATTCCGATTTATCACTAATTATTCATATTTATTACTAATTATTGCAATTTATTAGAAATTATTCCTATTTATTTCTAATTAATAAAAATTAGTACTAATAATTTCAATTTATTATTTCAAATAAATATTGACAACAAAAAGATTTAAATCTAATTTAATTACAAGTAATAAAAAATAATTAAAATTAAGATAAAGAATGAAATAAATACTAAATTAAATAAAATATAAATACATATAAACTTGATCTACTATTGATGTAGACGGCTTCCCAACTTTTTCCTGAAAAAAAAAACTAACAAAAATTTACACTCTGAAAATAGAGTTCAGAGAGAGAGAGATAACAAAAATTCAGAGGAGGATATGAAAAAACAGATGGTGGTATATATAGGTTGGATTAGTTGCGACGGGACCCTTCGTAAAAACCCTCGCCCGCATTAATTACAGTTTGCGGTTAAAAGAGTATTTGCGGCGGGACCCGTCATAAAAGGTACCTACCGACCGAGTTTTTGCGACGGGAGACCATCCCGTCGCAAAAACCAATTTACCACCGTAGGGTATTTGCGATGAGACCCGTCACAAAAACCCTCCGACCGACACAGTATTTGCGACGGGGGAATCCCCCATCGCAAATAAACATTGTACGGTTTTTCGCGCAAACCGCGCCAGACGTTTTGCGATGGGACCCCAAATCCCACCACAAATAATCAATAATTAGCGACGAATCGCATTACCCATCATAAATAATCTCTATGACGGACTATTTGCGAAGGGATTAATTTCCATCGCAAATAGTCCGTCACAAAAAGCTATTTTCTCGTAGTGGTTGTATCCTAATCACGGATAGTAGAGAGTAGGATCAAACCCACAGGAAAGGTAAAATTGACATAAACTTTTCTAATTTTCTTAAAAACACCCCACTGTTGTTAGTAGTGAGGGGACTTTCTATTTTTTTATATTATTTAAATTTTCTATTTTTTTGATATTTTTTCTATAAAGTTAAATAATAACTAAACTATGATGAAGTAAATGATAAGAAAACTAAATGCAGCAACATAGAACATCATGCCAATAAATTATAAGATAAACTATCAAGATATATGTCTATAGAAAAGTTTATTATACTAGTTCGAAAGGTTTCATTTTTACTCAAATATGAATGCAACATACCAATGAAAATGGAATGACTTAGCTCTCTTTCCAAGAGTTAAGTCAGGATGATTGACCAATCTCGGAGTTCACCACTCCACGAAATTCCAACTCTGAAAATTTATCTTTGAAAAAAAAAACATAACAAACACGTCATTAGTTCTGATGTTTTATGAATTAAATATTTTAGAAAATGCATCCGCAGTCATTCTCACCAAATTATAGTAGAATTGAAAAAGATATTAAGTGGCCCAAAGAAATTGTATGAAATAAGAATTGATCGCACTGATCAATTCTGGATTCATTAAAATGAAAGTGATAAAGAAGGGGAGAATTTAACCCGTAAATTAAAAATTTTCCCCAGAATCAATTTATTTAGCTAACAATCATGACTATTATGAACACTGAAATCATTCAATTACAATGTAAGGAAATTGAAAAAGGAGAGAGGAATAGATCTTTCTCTCCAAGATCGAATAGTTATTGCTCCTGGTTCTCAGATCTCCAAGAACATTTCTCTAAGAATTGCTCCAAGGGTTACTCTCCTCTATCAGTTGGTGAGAAGTTATCTAAATATTTGAATTCTTCCCCCATGAATTTTGCAGCTTGCTCTGGTTTAATATCTACTGTCATCTGTTGTACGCCACTGCCACTTTCCAACGGCAAAGCCTTGTCTTTTTGCTGCTCACCGCACACGTGAACTTTTTACTCAATCACATGTTGTTTTAACTTTTCAGTTGTAACTAACTCCCTACGAGTTAGTTGATTGGATGTGGATGTGTTTTTGACTTTGGTGTGAACCTTTAGAAGAAAGAAAAAACAGAATAGTTACGATATAAAGAAATATTAATAAAATAATCAAAACTATAGTTATTAATTTATTTTAAAAGTCTATAATAAGTTATTATTTATTAAATTATTTTATAAGAATTATTGAAAATAATTTATTATAATTTAATTTTGATTTAGATTTTTATTAGTTAAAAATAAATTAATATTTATTAAAATAGTTATTATACAATTATAAATGTTATGCTATAATAAATAAATAATTATTTAAGTATTAATACGTTTATTAAGTTATTTAAAATTAATTAATTTTATAAATAATTATTTACATTTAAATTTTAGGTTATTTAATAATTATATATTTATTATTAATTTTTATAATATAACGTTATTAATTTATATTAGATTACATTATTAATATTAATTAAGGTTAATTTTTTTTTTATTATGTTTAAAATTTAATTATTTTCTAATTTAACATAATTAGTATATTTTATTTTACTTTTTTATAAATCATTATTAAGAATTTTATTTTATTAAAAATGATTATCAAATATACAACATTAAATTATTTCAATTTAATTTAGAAATTTAACTAATTTATTTGAATAGAGTTTTATTTAAGTTAATTAAATTAATAATTATGTTTTTTTAAAATTAGTTGTCTTATATTTATTGTTTATTTTTAATTGTTATTATTTATTATTTTTTATACGTTTTATACATTTTATATTTTATTCCAGGACTTATTTATTTATTTATTTAATAATTGTTATATATTTTATTTTTGGGTTTGTTTTTTTAATTTTATTATGTTTTTTCTCTGTTTTTTCACGAGTCCCCCCCCCCCAATTCCCTCTGCACAGTGCCGCAAGTGGGGGGAGATTGGGTTCCTCTGATCTCAGCACTTCTCCAGCGGGTCACGAGTGACGGCTTCAATCGGGGCAGCTGCTCCTCAGTCCTCTAGAGACTCACCCTCAGCCCAATGGTTGTTTTGGGAGAGTCCGTAGTGGTGGTATGACGAATGCTCTTTAGCGGGAGATGACGATGGTCCGGTCTAGTTTGTGGTGCCACGGAGGCTTCCTCCGCAACCAGCAACGGTGAGGATTCCTTCCTTTATGGTTGTGGGTATGAGTTCCAGAACATGGCGGCTCAGGTAGGGCTCCTTCTTCAAATTATGGCTCCACGGGTTGAAACAGATCATGCTCCACAGATCGAGATCCAGACTGATTTTTCAAGAAGACGAACAAATGACTCATTTGAATCTAATTTGATGATTAGTTGATCTATTAAAGGAGACAATTCTAGCATCCATCAAAGCATTCCCGACGGATTTGATATCCTATCTTGTTTAAGTAAATTGAGTCTTTTATTGAAGGTCATGGTATGGTTTGAGTAGAGATCAATTGTTCGAGGAGATGAGGAGGGATTTCTTCGATAGGAAGTGAAGAAATGTGAGATACTTACTTTTGATGGCATGAGAGGAAGGGTGGAACTGTTGGTATCAGTATGTGAAGAAGAGTTCAGTCACCGACGGGGTGAATGAAATGAATGGTGAGACAGTTCCATCAGCCTGAGAAGGATGGGAGAGACTAATAAAAATATGAAATCATGGATCGAGAGTGGTATTGGTGTGATATGGAACCATCAGTGAAACTAATGCTACGAAAGAGAGGTAAAATCCTCACTTGAAAGGGATGTAGAAAAAATGTGCAATGGTGAGATGTGGGTGGATCGGTGAGACCGATACTGAAAGTTGATCGATGAGACGAAGCATTGGTAGGATGTAAGATGAGGGGCATCAGTATCAAGAGGGGAGAAGGGACCAACATTAGGGTGAGGGTAAGAGCGATTGATCAGTGTGACATCGGTGAGATAAAATGGAATAAGTAGTAGATTAGAGACTCGAGTCCCTGATGAAAGAGAGAGGGATTAGTGAGAACAATATGGAAGTGTGATTGGTGAGTCGAGTCACCGAGAGTGAAAATAAGTTGTGAATTACAAACATTGTAAAATTAAATAAAAAAAATTATCAAATTAAATAAAACAATAAATATCCATTAAAATTTAAACAAACTAATAATGAATAAATAGTTAACATCAATTAAAAACTAATTATGTTATTAATCAAACTAATTAAAACAATTAAAACAAGGATTAAATTTTAAAATAACACAATGAATTTAAAATGGTTAAATTAATTAATGCAATTTAAATGGATATTAAAATTGATAAAATAATTTTTAAATAAAATAAGAAAACAAATCATTAATGGTTTTGAAATAAAGTAAAGATTACTTAAATTAAATTTTATTAAATTTGGTTACAAGATTTAAAAAGCTAAAACTAAAAAATAAGAATTACAACTTCATATAGTTAGTGAGACAGACAAGGCGTATCAGTGAAACAACTCACTAATAGATAGGAAAAAGGGTGACACCGATGGTTAAAAATTAAAAAGTATGGGGCTTATATTTTTATAACATCCAAAATAAAAATAATAAATTTTTTAATATACGAAAATAATAAATTAAATAAAAAACAATATATTTAAAATTAATAATTCATTAGTTAACCAAATTAGAACATAATGACATAATTAATATTTTTTGACAGAATAATTAAATTTACAAAGTAATGTTATTTTAATGAATATTAATTATAACATAAAATATTAAATTAAAAAAAAATTAATTAATACACAAAAAATATGATTAAAATATTATTTAATAAAAGTGACAAATTAAAATGTGAGAAAATAAAAATAAACAAAATAAATTGATAAATAATTATTCTAAATAAGTAAAGTAAGATTAAATTAATTATTTTAAAGACTAAAAATACATAATTTTATATAATATTGAATTATAAATAAATTTCATTATAAAAATACAAAATTATGAATAATTATCAAAAGGTCTAAAATTAATTAAAAAAATTGTTAAAAATTAAATATAAAGATATGAAAAACTGTGTAAAAATAAGGCCACATCAAATTCCCCCACACTTAAACATTGTTTGCCCTCAAACAATCCCTTCTTTATTAACTTTGAAAAAAATAAAAAAGGTTTTATGACTCATATCAATATGTAACATGTCCATCAATTTGAAAAAGAGGACAAAAACATGTCAATAAGATTTTGGAATGTTGACTCAAATTAAATATTTCTTAAACAAGCTATCATTGCTTTTTTAGAGAGAAATGAATCATCATGAAATGAAATTGCCCTTCCTCAAATGTGATACTTCTTAAAGACTCATTTCTATTCAAATCTATGACCTAAATCCAATAGTTACAATAGGTTAATATTATGTGGAATTAAGAACATAACCCAAGGAACATTGTACTCTAACTCATCACCTAGGTTCCAAAAATAAATATTTTTTTTCTGAATCACCTTGTTGATTCAACCTAAAAGAATCTCATATAAAACATCTTTCACCTTCTTCATCTAGCATTCATCATTCCCCACACATTATTGAATTCGTTTTTGACCCTAGAAACATTATTCAATTTTTTCTAAGCCATATATCATGTCCATAGCACTGTGTATGTGGAATTAATCAAAGGTAACAAAGTTATTATAGTTTAACAGAAACACACCCTGCATCTAGGGTCCTAGAGATTCACCGTGGGATCCCAGATACCCAAACTACTCCAGTTTCAAAAAGATTAATTTAAAATTCATTTACATTGTCTCAATAAGTAAATTAATTTAATAGTTAAAAGTAAAATGAGTTCCCTAAAATCTAGATCAAACTTCCAGTTCCAAGGGTTATGATCATAACTCCACTAACAGGTTACACATATCACTCTCAAAAGTAGATCCAAAACCAAATTTCCGTTAAATAACAAAGTAAGATCACTTAGTAATCATCCATCATTATAATATTCAGATTTAAAGCATGTCTTAACTACCAGTCAAGAATCATCCTTGGGAAAGTCTATTTTGAGTATAGTGTATAACCATGACCTGTTAAAGGAATTTAGAAAAAATTTAACCATTTTTTATACTATTTTGACAAAATTTTTAAATGCCCATGGAACTTAAGGGATTCCAATTATGAACAGTTTGGAATAGTCAATAATTTACCCCTACCCCACACTAAAAACCTAAATATATCCCCAAAGTTTAATTCTTATGTGGAGAAGAACAATTTAGCAGTAAAAGTTCAGAACTGATTTTCAATTAAGTAGATTTATGGCATGTTGATGGGTCTCATTAAAGTTCAAAAATATTGTTTTCCAGAATAATTAGTTAACAGCAGGTTTACATGATAGTACATGCATTATCATTAATTCCAGTGAATAATTTTCAATACTAATCCAAAGTAGCATCTGAGGTGTAAGTGCGTAGTGTACTCGGTGTACGAATTTTAACAGATTTATTTCAATTAGATGTTACATAAAGAAGAAAACAAGCATGGAAAGAACCCCAACCTAAAACATATTCAATACAAAAATAAGAACCAACCAGCATATACCCCCAACATAAAGTTCAAACAGTGAAGAGGTTTAAGTATCAATGAATTTTAATTTTTACAAAGAGGCACATGAAGATTTTTTTCAAGAAATAAATTAATGAATAATATTTTGTATGCAAGATGTTTTTTAAAAGAAACATATTAAGAAGATTTTTTTAAAGTAACAGTCACTAACTCACTGTTAACAGATTATCAGCAAGTCACTATTAAGATGACTCTCTGAATGTAGAGGGATAATGGATCAATAAAAATAGTAGGTTAATGACTAATTGTTAATCTGAGTAATAATCACTTATCAATTAATTTTAATTAATGTAAACAAGAGAAAAAAATGGATACAAAAATTAAGACACTTACCTGAATTATTGTTTTTTTCAATAATCTTCTAGCATAGGAATTCCACTCGCTATATGACTCCAGCAGCACCATCCTAACATAGTAAAAAAAAACCAAGAGAATGAATAATTAAATAGTAGGAATTGCACAAAAACAGACCACGCAACCTCTTTATGAAAATTGCAAAAATGAAACATTGAAAATAATAAAACAATTACCATAGGTTTTCTCTAATCCAACACCAAGAATAATTTCTTTAACCCGATTTTATTAAGAATTAATTATTAAGGAGAGTGAAGTAAACCAAGCCCTTCGACTGTCCCTCAAAAGAAAGTTTCACTCTATTACAATTAACCAGCATAAGTTTGTTCTCCTCCATTATAATTTCTACAACTCCATTATTAAGAGCTCTAAAAACAGTGAAAGGTCCAGACCACATGGACTTCAGCATTCAATGAAATATTTTAAATCATGGGTTAAATAGAAGGACCTTCTCTCTAGGTTTGAATTATTTGGTTTGAATGGTATCATCCTAAAAGATAATAGTCCTCTCTTTGTATATTATTCAATTATGAGAAATCTCTATCTTCTTATCTCATCTAGTTTACTCATCTCAAGAAATCATCTCTCACCAACACTCTTAAAATCAAAATTTAGAGCCTTAACTACCCAATAATACTTTTGTTGCAACTCCACAGGTAAATGTCTGCATTTCCCAAATAATAGCCTATATGGAGACATACCTATTGAGGTCTTGAAACTAGTTCTATATTCCCATAATACTTCATACTATTTAAGATATCATTCCTTCCTAGAATTTGGAATTGTTTTCTTAAGTATTTTATTCAGTTATCTATTTAAAATTATCAATTTTCCACTAGACTATGGATGATAAGGAGTTCTAGTCTTATGAGCACATTCAAAATTTTTCCATCAAAGATTTAAATTTATAGTTTATAAAGTGTGTTCTATTATCAGTAATGAATTCTTTGGGTACTCCAAATATAGAAAAGATTTTCTTTTTGAAAAACCTAAAAACAATGTTTTATTGATTGTTGGACAATGAAACATCCTCAGCCCACTTAGACACATAATCATCAATAACAAGTTGGTACTCATTTTCATTAGATGATTGAAATGGACCCATGAAAGCTAAACACAAGACTTTAAAAATTTCAACTTCTAGAATACCTTTTTTGGGATAACTATTGTTTCTTACCAACATTCACGAACCTTTGACACTTTTCACATCCATCCACATAGCTCCTAGAATCATTAAAAATAGTTTTCTAAAAAACCAGATTATAAGGAATTCTTTTCAGAACATTCACTGCTATGGTGACCTCCCCTAAGTGAGGACATATAACTCTCTAGAATAAAAAACATATTTTCATCAGGCACATACCACCTAAGAATACCATCATCACATATTCTAAAAAACAAAGGGTTATCACAAAGGTAATACTTATGTTCAGAAATAAATTTCATCCATTGATTATTGTACAGGTCTTTGTGAAAGACTCATGTTGCTAGGAAGTTGGAAAAATCTACATACCATGCAGACTACCTACTAAAAATAGTGAGCAGTTTTTCATCAGGAACTGAAGAATTGATCTCCCTCGGATCTTTGTATTGGGTGTTAGGAAGAAGAGAAAGATGATCAACAACTAAATTTTAGCACCATGATTATCCCACATTTCAAAATCAAAATTGTGTAGTAATAGAACCCATCTAATCACACTGGGTTTTGTTTCATTTATAGGCATCATGTACTTTAATAATAGAATCCATCTAATCGGATTGGGTTTAGTTTCATTCATAGACATCATGTACTTTAATGCATAATGCCCAGTGAAAATGATGACTTGTGATCCTAACAAATCCATTCTAAGCTTCTCTAAAGAAAAAAACATATAGAAACTCATTTTTAGTGGTGGTATAATTGTTTTGAGCCTCATCTAGCAGTCTAATTTCATAATACACCACATGTAACATATTATCTCTCATCTGTCCAAGAAAAGAACCAACATCCACATCTTTAGCATCACACATAAATTACGAAGTTAATTTCCAATCATGTTTAGTGATGATAGGTGATGTAGTGAGTTTTTATTTTAATAGATTAAATGATTTCAAACAGTTTTTATCAAAGTTGAAAGGTGCATCCATAACAATTAGATAGCACAAGTGCATAGTTATTTTTGGAAAGTCTTTTATGAATATCTTGTATAAACTGGATTTCCTTAAGAAACTTCTAATACTATTAAAATTTTCAGGAGGAAGAAGTTTTTGAATAAATTTTACTTTAGTAGTATCAACCTCCAGACATCCCTTTGATAGTTTATAACCTTACAAAATACATTTTTTGACCATAAATTGACACTTTTTTCAATTAAGAACAAGATTATTTTAAATTAATTTTTCCAAAACTAAGTCCATATTTCGAGGAAAAATATCAAAAGTGCTACCCCCCAATGGTGAAATAATCCATGGACACCTCAATGATTCATCCAATATTATCTAAAAGATATCCATCGTATACCCTTGAAAGGTAGCTGGATCTCCACACAACCCAAAAGGCATCTGCCGGTAGGCATATGTCTAAAAGGGGCATGTGAAAGTAGATTTCACCTACTCCTCTAGTGCAACAACAATCTAGTTGTAACTAGAATACCCATCCAGGAAACAATACAAATTCATTTTTGGCAATCCTCTCAAGCATCTGATCAATAAAGGGCATTGGAAAATTTTCCTTCCTAGTGGATGTATTGAGCTTCCCATAATTTATATAGACTCTACATTTTGTGGCATTCCTAACTTGGATTTATTCATTATTTTCATTTTTGAAAACATTAAAACCTCCCTTATTAGTGAAAACCTAGAGAGTACTGACCCATGAACTATTAGAGATGGGATATATGATACCGGTGATTAGTAGATTAATGAATTCATCTCTCACAACTTCTTTCATGTATGTATTTAATCTTATTTTAAACTCTACCCTAGGCTAATGGTCCATTCCCAAAGTAATATTGTACATGAAGAATGAGGTACTAATACCCTTTTGTTTCCTCTAGAATTGGAGATGTCTTCGTTGATTGAAGGTTCAAACATTCCAATCAGTTTCTAATGGGTTTTTTCGTAGAACTGGAAACATCCAATGATTCCAGATCCATTTGGACCTACTTTCCAAAGTTAGGTACTCATTATTTGTGGACTTATGAGGCTTTGGAATTTTCATTGGTCGAGAGGATGGGAGGTCAGACTCATCACATCTTTTTGAGGGGAATTATTGTCTACTCCAGGACTATCTTTATAGATTTAAGTTATGTTTTGGAATCCTTATTAAATTACTAGGTATAAAATGTGCTTTCCTTTAAATCTGAAAATCAATGATTTATATGTAGGGAATTTAGAGAATATTTTATATGTATTCAAGGTTCATCATTGATAGAGAATCATCTGTACTTGTTAGAGATTCTTATTCAATGGCATCCTTCAATAAATAAAAGCCTCTTGGTCATTATGATGACCATACTAGTTTTAAAGCCACTCAGTGGGGCACTTGAAGTTTATTGTCATTCAGAATGACATTGATTATTTTAGAGTTGGGATCATACTCGCTGATGGGCTACCTAGGTATCCTTTGTTTTGGAAAAGGAATCAGAACCCACGTAGTTCGAGTACGGGTGTATGATGTTTCTGCATGATTGATGGCTCAAAGAAAGATTTCATGATTAGTTTTACCCTCTAAGCTCACATGAGTCATGCTCTGTGTGAGAAACAAGAGGTTTTGGTGAAACCAGACAATTGTTCCATACAATTATGTGGGCCTTATGTATGTATGACTTCCTGAAAAGATGAGGATTAAGATTTACTTCAAGGAAGAAATCCATGGACAAGGTTTATAAAGGTATATGTGCTTCATGGAGATTTGGATTCTCTAATCTTGGAGCATACTCCTGAATAGGAGGCCCAAATTAAGAGGGGAATTATGATTGGGTTTGACTCCCGAGAAGGAAGCCCAGATCAAAAGGAAATTAAGACTGGGGCATACTCCTGAAAAGGAGGCCCATGTTTGACACTGGGGATTTCTCCTGAAAAGGAGGCCCAGGTTAAGAGAATTATGGTTGGGGCGTACTCCTAATGAGGATGCCCATATTTGGGAACTTTAATATTGGGGCTTAATCCTAAGGAGGATGCCTAGATTAGAGGATTTTGGGATTTCTCTTAAGGAGGATGCCCAAATTAATGAGAACTTGAGACTTACTCATGAAAAGGAGGCCCAGGTTTAAGGGAACTATGGATGGGGCTTACTTCTAAGGAGGATTCCCGGGTTAAGGGTTCTCTTATCTTAAATAAATAGATTGAATGAATTAAATGTCAATCTTCAGTGACATAATGATGTGTAAATAACTCAGTTTTGAGAGATATTCCATAGAATTCCTTTTAGATAAGGATGTTAATAAAAAAACATGCCACAAATGGCTTTAAAGAATGTCTTGATGGATAAATCTTGAATAGGAGAAGTGTAATGGTATAAGAGGGGTTAAATGGGAAAGTAGGGCACCCATAAAGGCAGGGGTGCACATGTCCTGGTATGCGCACAAGTACTGCATGGGTGCGCAAGTCATGGTCGCGCAGGTATACCTGCGTGACACATCAGTACTTGTACATTTGTTATCCAGTAGGGTAACACTTGGGAAATCCTTGACCAAAGACTTTAGAATTATCCTGAGGTACTTCCAGAAGAGAGGCGCACAAGTTTTGGTAAAGAAGTGGGGCGGTGCGCAAGTATGTTCATTTCCCTTAAGGGTAAAACACCTTAGGTGCGCAAGTGTTAGTGAATTATAACACTTAGAACATACTCCTCTTGTTTAGCCCTTCCATTCAGGGTAAATAATTACCTTATAAGTGTTCGGAAGACCTGATGAAGAGACTTGGGTGTTCAGAGCTCTATATCTCAATTCTGGAAAAAATTCCCCCTGAATTGGGGGGCCCATAGGGTCTATTTATAGGCTTCTGAAGACCCTGAGCGGTTATTTCTTAGGGCACGCAAGTGACTTGCACAAAAAACTTCCACACGCAAGTGTACTTGGGCGATCATGGTCAAACATTAGCTGGAGAAGACCACAGGCGGTTATCACATGGAGCGCGCAAGTCACTTACGCGACACTTAGTCGGCGCGCAAGTATACTTGCACGACTGTAAGGGAACTTGCGCGACCATAAGTCCTTTGAATCCTTTTTCATTCCTTTGTCAATTTTTGATGTTTTCTTCAAAGGATGAATCACTTTGGGTGAAGTTATTTCCCTTTCCATTCCTATAGACACTGGGATGAAAAAGGAGAGTCAACAAAAGTTCCCCCTCAGAGTTGGATCTGGAGAGAAAATAGGATTTGACTCTGAGGAAAAAGAGAATCCAGGGGTCTTTGTGATTATTTCTAGTTTAATGTCATGCACGTCAGACATAAAAAGGCTGATGTTTAATGTCAAAATAGCTTTGACCAAATGAATTATAATTGACTCAATTCTTTTACAACTTATCTGAAAATATTGTACCACACTCAAGTGTGAGGGAAAATATGTAAACTAAGAATTAAGAAAATTTGAATATGAGGAATGATATGAAAAAAAGCTAAAATGGCATTAGAAGTAGTAGTTTCCAAGAATGAAGTTACCATTATTTAACAAACCCGTTAGGGGGTTGAATTATGCAGGGCCACCTAAGGGCATTGGATGCATAGTCAAATAAATAGCATCTTTTGGATGACAAGTCCATTATGTAGATTACTTATGCAAGGCCACCTAAGGGAACGTGTTGTATAGTCAGGAAAAATAACTCTCAGAAATTTACTTTTCTACTACTAAGAAGCCAGTGAAGGTTTATGGGGGATTCAACTTTTCTAAAGTATAGAGTTTGTTGTATGGAGAGAGGTACTTGAATGTAGAGAAGATATTTCCAAAAAATATTATCGAAGAACTGGATGAATATCACTCCTATGAAGGTCTGACCCAAACGTAGGGAAGGAGAATATAAACCATAGAATTGAATTCTTTCAGATCATGAGAAAGGAGTATAAGACATATATGTTATGGATAGCCATTTTTTTTCTCAGATCCCTACATATTGTCATTAAGACAACCAAGGACAAAAAAGGTTTTCCTCCCAAGAATGAAGTTACCATAATTTAAAAAATCCATTAGGGGTTTGAATTATGTAGGGCCGCCTAAGGGAATTGGCTACATAGTCAAATAAATAACATCTTTTAGCTGACACGTCTGTTATGTAGACTGTTTATGCAAGGACGCCTAAGGGCACTCGCTGCATGGTCAAGCAAGAGAACTCCCAAAAATTTATCATTTCGTGACTAGAAGTCAAGAAAAGGGTTATGAATATCTAGAAGTATTCATGATTAGGATTATGAAACATAAATATGGGTACTGTGCAATGTATGTAGAGATACCCGGATCAATGATAACAATAATTATGTTGTGGCTGGATCCTTAATTGAACATTTTGTACTTCACTGCGTATCCCATAAGGATGGGAATCAGGCCATATGTAGTTCTTAAACTATAGTTTAACGTAATGCAGGACGAAAATAATTGGAGATCTCAGTTTAGGGTCATAGAGCATGGACCATGGTAAGAACTACATAGTGTGTGTTTTTATGGGGACTTTTCATCCATGGTACTGAAAGTGGAATTTGGGGTTAGGCCCAAAAGACTTGGGGATGGATTCAAGGGACACTCAAATGTTCCAACGTATCGCATAAGCATGGGAATCAAGCCCATGTAGTTCTAGAAATATCCTCAGTACAAATTTTGTTCATACATGTGAAGGGTGAAAGGGGACTTTAGTGCAATGATGGCTTGAACCAAGATAAAAGGTTTGGGCATTTCCATGCATGCACGTAGTCTTTGGAATGAAACATGATTGAAAAATCAATGTAAATAATGATTCCATCTCAGGTGAGGGTATCAAAGAATATTGTAGTTTATTGTCATACTGGAAAAAATTGTTGTACAGTTTAATGTCATATAGCAAGGACGAAAGTGAACCAATGTAAATATATTGATTCTAGGGGCGGTTTCACAAATCAACATCGTATGAGATAGAGGTGAACCGATGTGAAGAGATTGGTTTTGGGCTTGAACCTTGGGAGGTTTCCTACGTACCCATCCTGGAAGGCAAGGATCAATGACCGCGTAGTAAAATTAAAGAATGAATTAATGATCAAGTTGTTCTTGGGGACAAAGACCTAAAAAATGATGGTGTTGGGACTTACACATGGTTAGTATCCTAGAGAGAGTGTTATGGTTGAAAATTTCTCTAAGCTCACGTGAGTCATACTCGGTGTGGGAAACAAGAGGTAACAACAACCTTAACGATGCACAATTTAATGTCATGTAGGACATACAAAGGGACTATGCAGTTTAATGTCTTGCAGTTAAGACTATAAGTGTTGCACAGTTTAGTGTCATGTAGCAGGGACAAAGTATGGTTTAAGGTTATGTAGGACGTATCAAAGGAATTTATGTACAGTTTAGCGTCATGTAGTTATGGTGATGTGGAAAACACAGTTTAATGTCATGTTGGATGAAAAGAGGACTGTGTAGTTTGATGTCATGTAGTAAGGACAAAAGAGTACACCATTTAACATCATGTTGGACATATTAGGGACTTTTTCATAGTTTAACGTTATGTTGGATGAAAAAGGGACGATACAGTTTAGCGTCATGTTGGACGTAAGTTCCAATAGTTTAAGGTCATACACATGGACCACTGGTTATGCAGTTTAACATCATGTCAGGCAAATTAGGGAACTTTTTCATAGTTTAATGTCATGTGGGATGAAAGTAACACAAATATTTTAAGGTCATATGTATGGACCATGGATGATTTAGTTTAATGTCATGCTGGACATAAGGGACGTGAAAATAGTTTAAGGTCATATTTATGGACCGTTTCTATATTTTGTGTTTATACAAAATATTTATTCATAAATCTAGCATTAGTTGGAGTAGTGATGAGTTCTCCATCCATTGAGATCAAAGAATAAGCTCCATTGGAGTAGACCTTATCTATTGAGTAAGGTCCTTCCCATTTTGGCTCAATCTTGGGAGGTTTTTTTCCTGGAATCATTGGAGTTCTGAGAACTAATACCAATTCTCCCTGAGTGAATGAACGAAGACAAAATTTTTTGTTGAAAGCTCCTTCTATTCGATTCTGATAGATTTCCAAGTGGTGCAAAGTACATAATATTTTCTCATATAACCATTCCAATTCATTCAATCACTTTTGATATTGTTCATCTGTAGATGACTGATCACAAATGGATACTCTGAGCGAAGGAAACTGAACTTCAATGGGAAAGACTACATCCGTTCTATATACCAGTGAATATGGAGTTGACCGAGTTGTAGTGCGGCTGGTAGTTCGATATTCCCATAAGGCATGAAAGAGTTTATCATGCCATGATTTCTTATCTTTATACACCATCTTTTACAGTATATTTGAAAGAGACTTATTTAATTCTTCTATCTGGACACTGGCCATTTCATGATACTGAGATGAATGGTTGGATTTGATGTTGTATTCTTGATACAACTTCTTGACCTCGGATAAACAGAAGTTGGTGCCATTGTCCGTCAATATGGTATGGGGGACACAAATCTAGTAATGATGTTAGACTTGATGAAGCTAACAATGCATTTAGAACTGACTTCCTTAAGAGGCTTTTCCTCTACCCATTTGGAAAAGAAATCAGTAGTAGTAAGAATATACTTAAACTTCTTGGCCATAGCTAAAGGGTAAGGTCCCACCACATCCATTCCCCATGTGGAAAATGGTCATGAGTATTTAGTTTTATGAAGCAACTCTGGAGGTTGAAGAATGAGGTTGGCATGTTCTTGGCATGAATGACACTTCTTTGTGAAATCAACACAATCTTGTATCATTGAAGGAAAAAAGTATCCAAGTATTCGAATCTTATCAGACAGTCTATGTTCGGACTGGTGGGCACCACAGACTCCTATATGCCCTTCTTTTATGACAGAAATTGTCTCTTCACCATAAATTCATCAGAAGAGAACTCCATCAAAACCACGTTTGTAGAGAGTTTTTTCTAGGTGATCTGAGTTATCATAAAGAGTAAAATTGACCACACGTCTCTGGATTTGTTCTTTCTCGGCTCTATTAGGTGGAAGTGCTCCATTTTGAAGGTATTCCCTAATTAGTGACATCCATCCTATAGTATGACCATACGGTTCAGGAATGGCACTAATTTCATTAATTTCCTCTGTTCTTCTTCGAACATAAGGTGAAATTGCACGATGGTGGGCAATACTGATTGTTTTCTCATCCCGATTTGGATTTTCCAGAGGTGTGGCTATATTAGCTAGTACATCAGCTTGGGCATTTTTTGACTTTGGGACATAAGCAAATGTCAGTTCCAAAGGGAATTCCGCCATTAACTCTATGACATAATAATACAATGGGATTAATTCTTCTTTTCTGATGGCATAATCCCCAATGAATTGATTGATTACCAGGTCTGAATCACCTTTCACCTTTAAGTGATTCACTTGTTCTTGAAGCGCCAATTCTAAGACTGCGATTGGAGCTTGGTATTCTACTTCATTATTGGCACCCCCTTCCCGCAATAAGAAGAAATAAGGTAACACCGCCTTTTCTAGAGAAATGAGCACAATTCCTAAGCCAACTTTTTTGTATTAAGGATTTTCCATTTTCCTTTCTGTTAGACTTCTGGAAGAACCATTAAAATACATTTCCCATGGATGAGGAATTTCTTGAATAGAGAAGACTTCCTCATTAGGGAGTTTAATATCTGAAGATGTGTATTCCACTGAAGGGTGTTCATCCAGGAAATCAGACAGATCTTGGACCTTCATTGGCTTTTGAGACACATACTGAATGTCGAATTGCTGCACAATAACTACCCACTTTTCCATACATCCTGTAAGCATTGGACGACTAAGGATGAATTTGAGCGGGTTATTGCGAGATACCAATTGGACCTCATGATGTTGCAGGTAGTGTCTCAACTTCTGAACTGCAAAGATTAATGCCAAGTAGCACTTCTCAATACTTGAATACTGGGTTTCTACTTCAAGAATAGTCCTACTGAGGTAGTAAAGGCTATTTTCATTCCCAACATCATTCTTCTGAGCAAGAAAGGCACCCAATGATTGCTCTAGGGCTGTAACGTAGATGATAAGTGGTCTTCCTTCAACAGGTGGCATGATTAATGGTGGACTCAAGAGGTATTTCATGAGAATATAAAATTCTTCTTGACATTCTTCAGTCCACTGTTAAGTGAATTCCTTCTTCATTAATTTGGTGAAGGGTAAACTTTTGCCTGCCAAATTGGCGATGAAACAACGAATATAGGCTAAGTGTCCTTGAATTTCTCTTAATTACTTCAAATTTCTAGGAGGTGACATACTATGGATTGAAATTGTCTTCTCAGGATTGACTTCAATACCATGATGGCATACAACAAAGACGAGAAATTTTCCTGAGGTTACCCCAAAATCACATTTTAAGGGGTTCATCTTCAAATTATGTTTTCAAAGCTTGCAGAATATGACTTCCAAATCAGCCAAGTGATTAGAACGTTGTTTGGATTCAACCACCAAATCTTTTACATAGTATTCAACAAACTTCTCTAAAAATGGTTTGAAAATACAATGCATGGCACGCTGATAAGTTTCACATGTATTCTTTAATCCAAAGGGCATTACCCGGTAGCAAAACACACCCTGAGGGGATTTGAAGGCTTTGGATACCTCATCTTCTAGAGCCATACAGATTTGATTATATCCAGAATATCCATCCATGAAAGAAAGTTCTTCATAGCCAGCTGTTGCATCAATCAGAAGTTCTGTAATTAGAACTGGAAAATTATCCTTAGGACAATGCCGATTAAGATCTCTGAAATCAATGAAAATTCTAATTTGTCTGTTATTCTTCTTCACAAGGACAATATTAGCCAACCACTTGGGATATTGAACTTTTCTGATGAAGTTATCATTGATAAGATTATCCACTTCAACTTCAATTTTGGAAGCATAAGTTGGGTGTGTTCTTCTTGCGGATTTCTTAAATCCTCGATGTTTTTCTGGTAAACCCAAATGATGAGTAGAAACATCAGGATCAAGCCCAAGCATCTATATATAGTTCCAAGCAAATATATATCTATTTTTATTTATAAAGAAAATATACATCTCTTTCTCTTCAAGAGTCATGGACGCACTAATTAAAGTGGGGCATGGATCTTCTTTTGTACACATTTTTATTCCTCTGAGTTCATCCATGGTGGTAGAGATACCCTCTTCAAATGCTGGAGGAGCATCTCTAAGATCAATCTCTTCTTATTCAACATGTGTTACTTCTTCTGTTTCTACTTGCATAGTAGATGATGAATAAGAATTTTCATGATCAGAAGATATGTCAAAATTTGCACATCTTGAAGAAGAAGCTTCCATTTCCGACCAGATTGATGATAAAGGGTCTTCATTGGGTAATAAAGAGGATATGATGGGTTGATAATTGATATAATTGTTCACCTCTAATGTTACTATAACTTCTTCTGGCCGGATTGGTTAAGTATAGACTTGTTGGATTTCAGCAAATGAAATGGAGACATCTCCATTTGAGTTTTCATCATTGCCTGGAGGATCACTAATTTCACAAATGTTGTCCGGCTCGATTTCTGTAATTGAAATTATGGATCTTTCCATAAGAGTATTTTGATTTGGGTCTATCCTGTCAATTTGACTGATAGGCAACACGTAATCTGTACTCACATGTGTAATTGGATTTACTGGAATCTTCTCCAAACCATACAGAGCATTAACTTTGGTAATCTCCTTTGCTGTGGATTTCTCCCTTCCATTCATGTGATAGAATTCTGCCTCAATGTATTGAGACTCACACGTCTTGAACGAGGCCTTATAACCATAAAATGTCCCAACTTGACCATCGAAACAATACTTTAGACATTTATGGTATGATTAATTGATAGTCACATGTTGATGTGGACATGGTCTGCCAAGAAAGATGTTGAAGGCTGAGTCTTGATCAACAACCATGAAATCTGAATTGGATACAAGATCTCCAAAATGAGTTCTAATTGTATCTTCACCCAGTGGTTCTTGTTCATTTTTATCATATCCTTGTAACATCATGGTAGAAGGAGATAAATCAGATTTCATGAGGCCCAATCACCGAAGTGTACGGATGGGCATGAGGTTGACTCCTGAACCATTATCAATGAATGTTCTTCAGACGTCTACACCATTGACCTTGCCAGATAAGTATAAAGGTCTAATATGTCAACGCACAACATCATCTTCATCTTTATCTATGAAAGATATCATTGCATGGAATTTTTCATGAGTATTCTCTATGTGATAGACTTCAGCTACAACAATTTCAGTTTTAAACTCTCGAGGACTTGAAAAATCCTCAATGAGTGCCTCCCGAAGCTCCTTTGACAGATTTAAAGCATACAAAATTGATAACTTGGCCGGTAGTTGGGCCAGGTGTTTCAATACATCATACTTTTGATCCAGAGGTCTGCGTTTCCCAACAAGAACATGTGGTTTAGCAGGTGCCTTGGAATTAGATTCTTTGGATGTTGAGACATCTTGTATTGGGATAGGAGTTGGAAATGTTCCTGGTTTTGGAAGATTAGACCGATTAGATCCATTTACTTGCTAAGAGGAAGAATATGGAACCTTCAACCGTTCTTCCAAAATAACTGTGCCAGGACTGAATTTGCTATTAGTAGAAGAACTTTCTTGTTCTTGCTGAGCTCGCTGAAGGGCTCTACCACATGTTTTTTCTGCGTACACAGTTCTAGCAGGGGTAGAATTGGAATAGTGGCTTCTGAAAGATCCATGTCTTCCCCTGTATCCTGATCCTCTGGAACATCCTTTGATTCCTCTATTTGATAGATGGAATTCGGGCTTATCAAAATTGAAACTACGACTGGCATAAGAATCTGTTAATTAAATCATATTAACAGAACCGAAAATCAACTCTCCATCTAATGAAGACTCTTCCTAATTATCCTATTTAGGCTGTTCCGTTTGGTGGGTCAGTGCCCGTCGCTTCGAATTAGATGGCATGAAATATTCTAGAGTAAAAGACAATTTAGTCTTTGACACATACTCATCATCTTCTGGTTGTTCCTCATTCTTGGCATTATGCTACCCTTTTGAGGATTTCCCCCATGAAGAGGATTTTGTTGTTGTATTCATGGAAGAAGGCACAATTGGTTTCTTCAATTGTGTTCACAAAATAGCATGAGTTCAGTTGATCGTCTTTTTTACCATCCAATCATCACATTTTTTCGCATTTTTGCTTTTTTACTTCTTGCCACTCGCCTTCCTCCTCTGGAACTGTAGCAGTAACACATGCTACTTGGGCTGAAGAGCCTTTCAGTTTGACTTGTCCTGAGTCGACCATCTTTTGCAGGAGGTATTTGAAGACAAAACACTCTTGGATGGGATGTCCCGGCATTTGATTAAATGGACAATAATTGGTATGTTCTTCATCTCCTTCCTTGTTTGGCCTCCTAGGCCTTGGCAGCTGAACCAAATTATTCTCCAGGGCCGAAATAATGTAACCATGAACTTGTTCATTTCGGAAATAATAAAATTTACTCTTCAACTCATAAAACTATTTTTGTCTTTGATCTCTTTGATCATCTTGATGAAACAACATTTTTTGTTGACACTCAGGAGGTGGATCCCTTCAAGAAGCTGAAGGAATTGAGGTAGAAGCAGGTACATGTGCTTGTTTAAGCATAACTGTAGCAGTTTCTGTATTACCCATTCTCCTTCCTGGAGCTGATAGAGTTACACAAGATTTAGCCTTAGTCTATATAAGAGAATCTTCAATATGTTGAGCGATTGAGGTAAGGTCTTGAAACCCTCCTGTGTATTTCATAGGGATCAGTGGTGTTCATAATTCGTCACACAGATTTTCCACACAGATTGGCAATAGTTCCTCTTGAGGGAATGCTAAGCTCATAAAATATGTTAATCCCTTCCAGCGAGGAATGAAATTAGAGACTCTTTAATTCTCCATTTTCTTATAGTTTGTTATATCAAAAACTGTTGTCTTTGGAAATGTTGATTTGAATTGAAGAAGAAATCATTGATGGAGATCTTCCCATCCGATAATTGACCGGGATTTCAAGCTTGTATACCAGAAAAAAGCTGGTCCTTTCAAGGTTCGCACGAAGCATCTGAGTTTCACTGCTTCTTGCTATTCCGGAGTTCCCATCATAGGATCACTACAAGACATATAATGCATCCAATTCTGTTCAGGGTCACCTGATCCATTGAAAATATGGAATACAGGGTTCCCAAAATTTGATGGGGGAGAGATCAAATCTACCCATTCAGGGTAAGCTTTCATTTCCAGTTGAACCTATGCATGCTTTCCCTCCATAGCTTCCAACCAAGATGTTAGTGACTCAATATTAGTTATTAACTTTTGAGAAACATCTGTTTGAGCTTGAATCTAAACAGGTTCACTAACTGGAGCTTAGACATGTATGGAAGCTATTACTGCAACTGATGGAAGCACTGTCAGTTGTTGTTGTGCTTGACCCGTAGGATTAGACCTGTGAGGGTGTACAGATAAAGGATGATATTCTTGATCCATCTCAGTAGAGGAAACAAACTCCCTTGGCTGATTAACTCCAGCACGCTTATGAGGAAGACTACCTTGAAGTAGTTCTGCATTCAACCTCTTCAATTCCTTCATTTCTTCCTCTTGCGGCGCAAATGTTTTCTCTAGCGAGAACGATTGACCTTCTCCAGTGGAAGGATATGTAACCCGATTCTATCCCTTCCCCTTTTTTAATCCCTTTCGGAGAGGGGGAAGTGGGTTATTTGAAGGAACACCCAGATTTTGGGTAAATCTTTGATTTCGTGTACGCACAACTTCTTCATTTGTGTCCGTGCGTACAACTTCTTGAGCAGGAACCTCTTCATCTGGTCCCTCTAAATGAGCCTCATTTGGTGGATCAGAAACAACGACATTGACAACATTAATTGATGAATAATGAATTGAATCCCTCCTATCATCATTTCAACGATATTGTATTCTTCCATGTCTTTGATGAGACATTGCCTTTTGTTGATTCGATCCCTCCGGAATTTCTTGGCGAACCGTAATTTGGGGAGAATCTCCAGGTAATTTGGAACTTCGTTCCTCTTGGGGATTTGTCCCTAACTGAGAGAAGGCCGACTTTCTTTGAGGGAGGGATTGAGGATTTGAAAAAATCCCCAATCTGGTGGACGGGGGCTATTCCTGTTGTTCCCGGTCAACTCCTCGAATCCTATTTATTGATTCCGAGGGTTGGTTTAAAAGATTCCCATGTCTGGAAAGCTTGGGTGGCTGTTGACATTCTATGTCTGAGACTTTCTTAAAATCTCTCCTGATCTTGTGGACCTTGGTCCTGAAATTAGCTGTATTCATCAACCTGTATCCACTTTTATCAACCGGCTCAAAATACCATTGGATGATTTCTAACACTTCTATATCTTGATGATGTTCTTTCTCTATACGAGAGGCCTATTCGATATTCTCATTTGCTTGATGCAGGATTAATTCAACAACTTGTTCTCTGTATTCTTGATTTTGAGAAGAACTAGTTGAGGCCTGTTCTTGGGCAAGCTTTTGATTACAAAGAAAACCCATTGACTGTGGTCGTCTATGGGAAATAACATTGCATAAGACCATTTTCGGCGGGCTTTGCTGACTAGAGAGCATAGTGAAATGTAGTGATCCCTGAACACCCCATCCTAAGACATGAATACTAGTTGGGGCATTAAAAATTAACTGGCGCAATCTTCTTAGTGCACCAAGGCATGAAAGCTGAATGGCTCTCTACTGCTTTTCAGCTTTCGGATATTGAGAGACTGATAGAGATGGAAAATCAATTTGACGTTGTAACCCTTCTATTATCATAACATGATTTTCATATTCATCATAAGATAACACATTCCCTTTCAACTGAAAAAGAGTTTTCCATATGTTGAGATGAATATCATGAATTCCATCTTCTTTCCACATCTCTAGAATGTCATACTGAGAGTAAGACAAAGGCCAAAACATAACTGGAACTTCACCCTTTTCCATTTGTTTTCTCATGTTCAACATTTCCTATTTATCATTTAATGAATATTATTCTACCTGATTTGACCATAGCTGGTGCTTCCTTGTTGCTTCATCGGATTCAACAAGATTGGTAGATAAATCACTGATCAATCTAGAAGATGCATGTCTTAGGGGCGGTTTGGAGAATGACCTAAACCTTGGGCTATATTCTTGTTGAGATAGTATTTCACCTATTAGTGATGAAGTATCAGACATGACTGGTTTCACATTTTCATGTGCCTCAAGATAAGAGGGATATCTCGGCACTACAATGTCCAATAGAGGATTTTCTGGGCAATGACAATCACTACTATGGAGAGGACTTTTGCAGCGAAATTCATCATCATAGGGAGGACCACCATGGTGGGTTGCAAAAAAAGATGAGATCTCTTTCTCCTTGGTCTTCTGTCCACACAGAGGGTTATTGTAGATCTCATCTAAAGATAAAATTTCAAGATCAACCAAACTATCATGAAGTAAGACTTGATGAGGAAGGTTTTGTTGAAGACCTTCTGAATTTATGTTCCCACTATTGGGAAATGAGGGAGTAGAATCTTGAATTCCAATAGATAACTGTCTGAGGGCTTCATGAACTTGAGCATTGAGAAAGGACTTGTTACAGATTGGATATTGATCTCTTGACTGTGTTGGGTGGGTCTTCTTCTTAGACACCTTCTTACTCGCCTTGGAAACCACTTGTTGAAGAATGTGGCTGCTCTGAGCAGGTTCATGTGCCTGATCAGGAGTGATGACTAGGATAGGCTGACGATCTCTACTCAAATCAGGTGTTTGTGCCTGACTTGGTTTTCTGTATGATATGGGAGAGTATTCCCCACAACCCTCTTGGATTGGAAAATATGTGTGGATCTGTTACGGAGTGAACAGTTGATGTGTCACTCCACTGGTAGGGATAGATTTATGGGTCTTTCCTTGAGATTCCACTGAAGCTGTTATAATATCCTGGAAAGCATCCAGAATATGAGCAGGGATTTGCTTCTGTTGTTTCACCATTGTTAGAGTATGATTGATGATTTCAGAAGCCGGAACAGAGATATACATCCATTTCGTGCTTGGAGTAGGTGTATGAACCTTCTCTTATCCTCCTTTTCCTATTAGTGAATCCTGACAGAACTCAAGTGTGGGGGCAGAAAGTTGAGTCAGCCTCCGGTTTGTTGTCGGAGCTTTCTGACTGATTTCTCCGTGTGCTACCAAGCGAGACTATTTGTAGGCTTGATCAATACTAGTAGGTGTATGTGCTTGCTGATTGCACTTCACCGAACGTGGTTGACGAGCACCATCATATGTAGTCAGAAGAGCCTGCTGACTAGTTGATGATGTAAAAATAGGTGTATGTTCCTGCCAAAAATACTCCGCCTGAATTGCCTAGTGGGATTGGCATGATGCTTCCAGACAAGTCTGCTGGACAGCGGAATTAAAATAGGCAGGTGTGTGTGCCTGCTCATTGCTTTCTACCAAGATATGTTGGTGGACTTCTCCGGAAATGTTAGAGATGAGAACCTGCTCACTGTTAACCAGATTACGCCTCTGGCGATTCGTCTTGCCTGCTCGGGTTCGAAGAACCTGAGCCGAACGCCTGGAGTCGATACCCTAATCATTTTGAGGGCACACTGCCGCATGAGTCTGGCAGCGATGGTTGATGGGAGCCCTCGGGAAGGACTCCTGCTTCCTTGAATTAAGGCCCTGAGGGACCTTCTCATTCTCCTCCGAAGAATATGGGAGTGAATGGTGATTGCGTTCCGGGGATAACGACCTGAAATAGTTGGAGACGGTGGTTAGCACCACCTGCTTCTTGATCACTGGTCATCGCTGTCCAGATGACTAGGGTGAATTATTCACTTGGAGGGCTTGTCAAGCAGCCTCTAGAGTTGGAATAGTACCATTTTGACGATACTCTTTAACCAGCGCGTTTGATACCCAGCATTGAAGATGCTGAGTAGGTGATTTCATCCTCAGAGTGGATGACGATCCAGCAAGTGTAGTAGTAGTGGCATTTTTAGTAGTGGACTTGAGAGCTGCCATATCTTAGAATTTTAGAAATCTTGTAAAAAGAGTACCTTAGATATAATAGAAGTAATCAAGATAAATTTAGCCACTACATCTTTTGGATGAGCACATATGTTATTGATTCTCTTTTTTGGACATCCCATTAAGTTCAAATAGGGGACTAAGAAATAAGTAAATCATCATTTTAACATTGTTAAGGATTCACATCGGGTTCACCTTTTTTTGTTTCCTTTGGAATTGGGGATGTCCTCGTTTATTGAAGGTTCAAACATTCCATTCGGTTTCTAACAGGTTTGTTTGTATAACCAAAAACATCCAATGATTCCACATCCATTTGGACCTACTTTCCAAAGGTAGGTGCTCATTAGTTGTGGACTGATGAGGCTTCAGAATTTGCATTGGTCGAGAGGATGGGAGGTCGGACTCATCACATCTTTTTGAGGGGAATTATTTTCTACTCCGAGACTCTCTTTATAGATTTAAGTTATGTTCATGAATCCTTATTACATTGCCAGGTATAAAATGTGCTTTCCTTTAAATCTGACAATCAATGATTGATATGTAGGGAATTTAGAGAATCTTTTATATGTATTTTAGGTTCTTCATTGGTAGATAATCATCTGTACTTGTTAGATATTCTTAGTCAACGGTATCCCTCAATACATAAAAGTCTCTTGGTTATTATGATGACCAAACTAGTTTTAAAACCACTCAGTGGGGAAGATGATGATTATTGTCATTTATAAGGACATTGATTATTTCAGAGTTGGGATCGTACCCGCTAATGGGATATCAGTATCCTTTGTTTTGGAAAAAGAATCAGAACCCACGTAGTTAGAGTAAGGGAGTATGATGTTTCTTCATGATTGATGGCTCAAAGAAAGATGTCATGATTACTTTTACACTCTAAGCTCATGTGAGTCATGCTCAGTGTGAGAAACTAGAGGTTTTGGTGAAACCAGACAATTGTTCCATGCAATGATGTGGGGCATATGTTTGTATGACTGCCTGAATAGACGAGGATTAAGATTTTCTTCAAGGAAGAAATCCATAGACAAGGACCATAAAGGTATATGTGCTTCATGGATATTTTGATAATCTAATCTTGGGGCTTACTTTTGAATAGGATGCCCAAATTAGGAGGGGACTTATGATTGGGTTTTACTCCTAAGAAGGAATCCTGGATCAAAAGGAAATTAATACTGGGGCTTACTCTTAAAAAGGAGGCCCATGTTTGAGACTGGGGATTACTCTTGAAAAGGAGGTCAGGGTTAAGAGAATTATGGTTAGGGCTAAATCCTGAGGAGGATGCCCATATTTGGGAAATTTACGATTGGGGTTTAATCCTAAGGAGGATGCCCAGATTAGAGTATTTGGGGCGTACTCCTAAAGAGGATGACCAAATTAATGAGAACTTGGGGCTTACTCCTGAAAAGGAGGCCCGAGTTTAAGGGAATTATGTTTCGGGCTTACTCTTAAGGAGGATGTATGGGTTAAAGGGTTCTATTTTCTTAATGGATGAGGTTAAATGAATGAAATATCAATATTTAGTGACATAGAGATGTGTAAATCACTAGGTTTTGAGAGATATTCCATAGAATTCCTTTCAGATAAGGAACATAATCAAGAAAACATGCCACAAATGGCTTTGAAGAATGCCTTGAAGACTAAATCTTGAATAGGAGAAGTGGAATGGTATAAGAGGGGTTAAATAGGCAAGATGAGCACCCAAAAAGGTAGGGCGTGCATGTCCTGGCAGGCGTGCAAGTACTGCGTGGGCACGCATGTCCTGGTCGCGTAGGTATACCTGTGCGGCAAATGGGTACTTGCACGATTGTTAACCAGTAGGGTAACACTTGTGTGATCCTTTACCAAAGCCTTTAGAATTATCCTGAGGTACTTCCAAAAGAGAGGCGCGCAAGTTTTGGTGAATTAGTAGGGAGACATGCAAGTATGTTCATTTCCCTTAAGGGTAAAACACCTTAGGCATGCAAGTGTTAGTGAATTCTAACACTTAGACCTTAATACTCTTGTTTTAACCTTCCATTCTAGGTAAATAATTACCTTAGAAGTGTTCGGAAGACTTGAAGAAGATACTTGGGCATTCAGAGCTCTATATCTCAATTCTGGAAAAAATTCCCCCGGAAATGGGGGGCCCACAGGGTCTATTTATAGGATTCTAAAGACCCTGAGCAGTTATTTCTTAGGGCGCGCAAGTGACTTGCACGACCAACTTTGGCATGCAAGTGTACTTGCGCGATCATGGTCGTACTTAGGCTGGAGAAGACCCCAGACAGTTATCACTTGGAGTACGCAAGTCACTTGTGCGACACTTAGTCGGCATGCAAGTATACTTGCGCGACTATAAGGGAACTTGTGCGACCATAAGTCCTTTGACTCCTTTTTCATTCCTTTTTAGATTTTTTATGTTTTCTTCAAAGGATGAATCACTTTGGGCAAAGTTATTTCCCTTTCCATTCCTTTAGACACTGTGACAAAAAAGGAGCATCAACACCATTATATCAGCTATGGCATAGCCTATGGTGGATGTATATTTTATCAAATCATTCACAATATTTCTTCTTGATTATCTTTCAAATCACTATAAATTATTACTGGAAAAGTTGAAATCTCACCAAAAAATGAATATTTCTATTGACCATGGAGTGGTTTGAGTTCAATAGTGGGTGGTTCTATACTCAAAAGAAGGCTCTTAGGCCTAGGAGGTCCATATTCTTCCAAATAACTCCTAAAAGGAGTATTAAATGAAGAAATATTTTCAATTTCATTATTAGATTCATTCTTCATAGTGCTGGTATCCAATGTGGGAAGAACATTTTCCAGATTTTCTTAATCAAAATTTAACTGATTAATTAAAGCATAATCATAATGTTGTCTCAACATATTTTCCTAAACACCATCAAAGTGTTCTGTAGTGTTGCTGATAATAGAGTCTCCCTTAATTTTACTCAAAAACTCCTAAGTTCAGAAACATATGACTCTCCTACCACAGAAACCGGACAATTTTCCAGATCTAGAAAATTTTCCAGATTCTCTATTTGAGCAGAATTTGCAATTTTTGAGACATATAACTCCTGATTTTAAGCTTATAAATGATTTTATTCAACAAATGATCGATTTACAGATTATTCAGAGTTTTCAGTTGTAATTTCAGCTTCTAAGGACTCTACCATTAAACATTTATTAGAAAAAGTTGGTTCTATTACATTTTTAAACACATTATAATATTCTTTCTATTCTCCAATATTGAAAATAAGATTTCCTTTAGACACGTAAATAACAACACCAACTATGGCCAAGAAGATGGCTACCCAATATGATGGGAACCACTTGATCACACTCCATGTACAAAACTAGAAAGTAAACAGGAAAAAACATCTTCCCAATGAAAAATAGTAATTATTCTACCCTACCCATAGGATTAGTGAAAGATATATCAGCTAAATACACTGTGACTATAGTGGGTTGAATACCACCTGAACTCAACTATAAAAACAATTAGAATGAGAGAATATTGGTATTTTCACCTAATTCACACAAAAAAGTGAGCTGATTAGAATTTCCTAAGGTTCAAGGGATAACAATGCTACTTATGTCTTCTAGTTTGAGTGGGATTTTCTTTTGAATTACAACACTACACTCTTCAGTGAGGCTATAAGTATAAAATTTATTAAGGGTATTTTTATTTGAGACAATTTTCCTAAGGTATTTCTAGTAAGATTGGATTTGAATTAAATCCTAAATGAATGGAATTTTCAGTTGCTGTATAGAAAAGAGACCAAGGAATTGAAGAAGTTACACTCTAATACTCCTTGAGGTTTCAACTTCTCAGGGAAAGGGATGGGTGTAGAAATGTTTCACAGAACATTAGGCATTATCCACACCTCTTACTCAACTTTTTTATTTTTATTTATTCTTTTGATTTTTAGAATAATATTCAACATGAGTTTCAATTGAAAAGATGAGATTCTTTTCATTTTCAAGACCATTCTGTAAATTTCTAGAATGTGAACAACGAAGATTTTTGTTACTAGTTTCATGAAGATTCAAATTTTGGGAACTTTCAGTACATTTTTCAGAAACATTTTGAGTATTTATCCCACATGAAGTAACAATATCCATGATTTTCTCCCTAATATTCCATTCAATTGTACTAGGAAACATACATTTATCCATATAAGTCAAATCTCTAGCTAATTGGTCCAATTGTGTTCTATATTCTCCATTCTAACATCATTTTCCATTTTATCTGTTTCATATTTGGTTTTATGTTTATTTAATCGATTCACGAATCTTTCTTCTTGAGAGTTCATTTTATTGAAAATTAGATCTGGCTTGGAAGACATTTGATTAACATTGTTTCCTTGAGCATTTTAAGACTCACCCATTTTATTAATTTTTAAGTTTTGTCTTGGTAGTATGGAGAAATTAGGGGAATTGGTATGTTTAATTAAACATAGATCTTTCCTAGGAAAGTTTGGGTGGTTATTAAAGCCTTGATTGTAATTTTTTGAAAATGGATCTTCTTTAGGAGGCACACTAGGACCATAATTGATAAAGTTTGAGTTTTCTTGCTATTGTTCTGGAATATAAATGTTAGGAAAGTAGTTTTCTATGTCCCAAACATTACATACTAGATACATTGTTCTCTTAAAGATTTATTGGTGTTTTTATAGCCCATTTGGTTCGCAGATTTTTTTGAATTATGGTTCAATAAAGATTGAAGATGGTTGGTAATTTTAGTAACTTTATCTTGATTTTCATTCATTGAACCTGTGTTAACATTAACATTTCTATTGTCTCTTTTTCTTCATGAATTTTTATGTTGATAATTAATGTAAAGATTATTAAATTTTTTTTTCAATTCCTCATATGTCTTATCATTATAATTATTCTATACTGCTTGATCAACTTGGTTCTATCCATTGGAAGATAACCCTGCATAGAATGTATCCTTGAGATGGTGGGATAATAGTTGATGATTGGAGAACTACCTAAACAAGTCCCTAAATCTACCCCAAGATTTTTTGAAATATTCCCCATTCTCTTGGTAAAATCTAGTTATATTTTTTCTCAATTTAACTTTATGACTTTAGATATAGAATTTAATTATAAAAGAATTTTACACTTGATCCCAATTTTCAAAAAAAATTCATCTAAAAATAAAAAATAGTTCTTAGAATTCCATTTTAGGAAAAAGGAAAATACTATCATTAATATATAATTATCTAAATGTTTTTATATAGGTAACTGCAGCATAGTATTATAGAAATATCTAATGAAGGCTAGAGAGTTCTCATTAGAGAGCTAATTGAATATAGGGAGCAGTGATATGTTGGATTGGTTCAGCTCAAAGTTTATGGCTCTACGACTAAGTGTAATGGAATAAGGGTTTCCTAAAACATGTGGTAGTTGGAAATCCATCATCCTAGGCCTTTAATTTTCATCTAAGTGTTCTGGATGGTTTTGGAATTCATTAGTTGTAGAAATGTAGTTGTCTGTGTTCTCCATTTTAGGTTTCTTTTTCTTCCAAAGAGAAGTAAGGTGTTTGTCTAGATAAGGGTTCGATGGCACTATTCTATTAGTAGTATACCTAGTGTTCATGTTATACACAAAAAAATTTAAATTAAGCACTAAAAATAATAACATTAGCTAAGATGTAAAAATAAAACAGAACAAATTTAGCAGAAAATGAAGCAGATTTTTTACTGTTTTAAATTTTTGAAAAAAAATTTAGATATTTATTTAAAAAATTTTTCAGAAAAATAATGGCCATGAATTCTTCAAAAACCGAATAAAAAACAAGACAAAACCATCATTTAAATTGATTAAAATTTAATAATTTATGTTTTCATACAAACTACTGTATAGTGGAGAGTAGGTTCGATCCCATAGGGAAGGTAAAATTGACCAAAACTTTTCAAATTTACTTTAAAACTCCCCACTATTGTTAGCAGTGAGAGGACGATCTATTTTTTATAATTTTTAACTTTTCAGTTTATTTATATTGTTGTTTAAGAATGTTAAATCTTAATTAAACTATGATGAAATAAAATATAAGAAAAAACACTATAACATATAATAGAATGACAAAAAATTCTAAGACGAACAAGTAAGAGAAATGTCTAGGGAAATGTCTATACAACTAGTTTGAATGGTTTCCTGTTCACTCAAATATAGATGCAACATACCATTGAAAACAGAATGACATAGCTCTCTCACCAGGATTTCAGTCATACAAATTGAAAATTCATAGAGTTCTCTACTCCAAGAAAGTTTAACTGTGAAAATTTATCTTTGAAAAAGATGACATACAAACTAACCATGAGTTTTAATGTTTTATGAATTAAAAGTGTTAGAAAATGCACCAACAATCATTTTCAATAAATGATAAAAAAATTAAAAATTGATATTAAGTTGCAAAAATCAATTGTATGAAATTAGAATTGATCTCGTCGATGAATTTTGGATTCATTAAAATGAAAGTGATAAGGAAGAGATGAATTTAACCAGTTAACTAGAAATTTTCCACAGACTCATTTTTTCTAACAATCAAGTCTATTATGTACAATAAAATCATTCAATTACAACGCAAGGAAATTGAAAAAGGAAAAAAAGGATGTGATCTCACTCTCCTAGTTTGAATCACTACTGCTCATGGTTCTCAGATCTCATAGGACATTTCTTTGAGAAGTTCTATAATGGTAGTTCTCCTTCGCCAATTGGTGAGTAGTTGTCCAAATGTTCAAATCCTCCCCCCCCCCAAATTCTGCTACTTTCTCTTATTTAATATCCACTGTTATCTACTACACATCACCATCACTTTCCACTGACATAGCCTTCTCTTCTTGTTGTGCATCGTACAGCTGTAATTTTTTTACTCCATCACAAGTAGTTTTAATTTTTTTCTTATAAGTAACTCCCCACGAGTTAGTTGAGTGAATGTGGACATGTTTTCAACTTTTTTTTTGAACCTGCACAAGAAAGAACAAACAAAACTATTAACAATACAATGAAGAATTAATTAAATAATAAATAATAAAGTTATTATTTGTTTCTAATAGTATTTAATAAGTTATTATTTATTATGTTATTTTATTATAATTATTGAAAATAAGTTATTATAATTCAATTATGAATTAAATTTTTATTAGTTAAAAAAGAATTAATTATTATTAAAATAGTTATTATTTAATTATAAAAGTTTCGTTATAATAAATATTTAAATATTTATGTATTATTATGTTGATTAAGTTATTTAAAAATAATTAATTTTATAAATTATTATTAACATTTATGTTTTAGATATTTTATTAATTATTTATTAATTATAAATTTTAATGTTATATTGTTATTAATTTTTATTAGTTAACATTATTAATGTTAATTATAAATAAAAAGTTTATTATTATTTTGAAAATTAATTTTTTTTTTTCAATTTTAACATAATTATTTTAGTGTATTTTAATTTATTAGAAATAATTATTAAGTATTTTATTTGATTAAAAAATGATTATTCAATATTCAACATTAAATTATTTTAATTTAATTTATATGTTTAACTAATTTAGTTCAATAAAGTTTTATTTTATTTAATTAATTTAATAATTATATTTTATTGAAATTAATTATCTTATATTTATTATTTATTAGAAAATATTATTATTTACTATTTTAGTTTTATAAATTTTATAAATTTTATATTTTATTTTATAACATATTTATTTATTTATTTTATAATTTTTATATATTATAATTATAATAATTTTTTTTATTTGTTACTTTTTTTTATTATGTTAAATTTATTTTTTATAAAGACTTCCCCCCCTAATTCCCTCTGCACATCCCTTTAAGTTTGTGTGAGGGGGGGGGATAGGGTTCCTCTGATCTCGACACTTCTCCAGCAGGTCACGAGTGGCGGTTTCACCTAGGGTAGCTCCTCCTCAATCCTCCAGTGACTCACCCTTATCCCAACAATGAATTTGGGAGACTCCAAAGTGGCGGTGTGAGGGAATCTCATTAACGGGCGATGGCAATGATCTGGTCCGGTTTGTAGTGGAAAGGTGGCTTCAACTGTGACCAGTAGTGGTGCGGCTTCCATCCATTGCGGCTGTGAGTTCATGTTCCATAAAAAGGAAGCTTGGGTACACCTCCTTTATCAAATTGTGGCTCCACGGGTAGAAACAGCTCATGCTCCATGGATAGAGATCCTAACCTATTTCTCAAGAAGATGAACTCATGACTCCTTTGAATCAAATTTTATGATTAGTCATTCTGTTGAAGGATAAGATGCCCACATCAACTGCAAAATTCCAAAAGGATTTGATATACTATCTTTTTCAAGTAAAAATATTCTTTCATTAATGGTATTGGTCCGGTTTGAGTATTGATTAGTTATTTTAGTAGATGAGTGGGGATGTCGTTAGTAGTAGGTGAAGAAATGCGTGACCGGAACTTTTGTTGGAAAGAGAATAAGGGTGGAACTATTGGTATCAGTATGTGATGACGAGTTGCATCACCAATGGGGAGAAAGGAAGGAATGGTGAGACAATTCAATCTATGTAAGAAGGATGGTATAGACTGATGAAAACAAGAATGTGTGGATTTGGAGCAGTACCATTGTAGTATAGAACCTTCGGTGAAATAGACACAGGGAAAGAGAGTTGAAATCGTTATTTTAAAGGGAAGCAAAAAAAATGGGCAATAGGGAGACATGGGTGGATCAGTGAGAACGATACCGAAGGGAGATCGATGAGACGAAGAATTGGTAGGATGTAAAATGAGGCGAATCAGTAGCTAGAAGGGTTGGGAAACCAACATCAGTGTGAGGGTATGACTGATAGATCAGTGTGACATTCGTGAGTCAAAATGGAATAAGTAGTGGATTAGTAAATCGAGTCAATGATGCGTGAGGGAGGGATTGGTGAGAACGATTCTAAAGGTTGATCAGTGAGTTGATTCACCAATAGTAGAAAATAAGTATTTAACAGCAAAAATTGAAAAATTAAATTAAAAAAATTATCAAATTAAATAAAACAACAAATATCAACTAAGATTTAACAAAGATAATAATGACTAAATAGTTAACATAAATAAAAAACATAATGAATTCATCAAGAAAACTAATTAAAACAGTTAAAAAAAGATTCAAAATTAAAATAAAAAAATATATTAAATGTTTAAATTAATTAATGAAATTAAATTATAAATTAAAATTGATAATATAAAGTTTAAATAATTTAAGAAAAAATTATTAATGGTTTATAAATAAAGTAAAGATTAATTAAATTAAATGAGATTAAAATTGACTAAAATATTTAACATGTTAAAACTAAAAAAATAATGATTAAAACTGGATATTGTCGGTGAGACAGATAGGGTGTATCAGTGAAATGACTCACTAATAGAATATAAAAAGGGTGATGTTGATGGTGCACATTGGTGAGTCTGATGGTCAGAAACTAAAAAACATATGACATAAATTTTTATAAATGCATAAATAAAATTAAAATAATTTTTTTAATAAACTAAAATAATTTATTAAATAACAACCAATACACTTAAAATTAAAAATGCATTAGTTAATCAAATTAAAACATAAGAACACAACAAACATTAATTTACATAGTAATTAAATTAATAAATTAAAGTTATTTTAATAAATCTAAACTACAACATATAATATTTAAATAAAATCCAAGTTAATTAATACATAAAAAGATGATTAAATGATTATTTTATAAAATTTACAAATTCAAAAGTGAGAAAATTAAAATTAATAAAACTAATTGATAAATAATTTTTCTAAAAAAGTAAAGTGTGATAAAAATAATTGTTTTAAAGACAAAAAATACATAATTTGATAAAAAAGTTTATTTATTAATAAAATTCATTAAAAATTACAGTTGTATGAATAATTATCAAAAAGTAAAAAATAATTAATTAAATTGTTTAAAATAAAATGAAAAGATGTGGAAATTTTGAGAAAATAAGGCCACATCACAATCACTTATAGATTTTTAGGCTCCTATGTTTGATCTACTATTTGAATTTTAATAACCAAAGTAATAGTTCACTATTGTTATAGTTATTAAAAACCATAAATTTGAATGGTATGTGTGAAATTATTTCTATGGTTTTTAAAAACTATAAAAGTATATCATTTGTTGTTGTGGTTTTTAAAAACCATAACAATAGAACTATAAAAAATAGACGGTCAAAACCCACCCACCCCCACAATACTTTTCTTTTATCGAATATAAAAATATCATCTAAATCTTCCATAGACTTCAATGAATTCTACACTGATCTCCTCTCACTCCACCACCCTATTGTTTTCATGTCATTGAGAAATATTCAAATCATCCTATTGTATCTTAAATATGGAATATCCCTTTGATAATTTACATTGAAAACCTGACTCCCACAGTGTATGTTTGATTTTCAATAAAAGTTACATTGTTATTTAAATTCTCCACTACAGAATGATTTCTTGTATCTCAGGTGTTAATACGGTTTTTATAGTATGTATATAATTTTTGTATTATAATTAATGGATTACAATTGGTTGTTCTTAATAATGGTAGTCATTTGGGATGTTAATTAGTGTGTTCAATTGGTTATATTAATATTAATCATTAATTTAAAAAAATTATAATTATAATTCTATATAAATTTATAGTTTTTTATAATTATATTATTATATATTAACAACATCACATATACATTTTTATACATGTATACACATTTAAAAATATATAGTATATAATATCTTACAACATGAGTTTCTTTCCAATGATTCTTTTCTTATAATAAAAATATATTACTAGATATAGTGTCGATAAATTATATAGCACTTAATTGAATTTATATTAATTGATTTAATGGATTTATCAATAACCATATCTAGTTTTTAGAATGAATATTAATTTTTATTGAAAAATGGTATATAATTAAATTCAACATGAAAATGATATCATCTTGATAAAACTACTACATTATTGAGTCTATAATTGTGGGATAACCCTAGGGTAGTAGTTATGTAATGTTTAGTCATGGTCATGGTTGTTTTAGTGATGAAGAAGTTATTTTAAATGAATTATTATTTATTTAATAATACATATTTTTTTTATTTAACCTTACCTCCGCCTTCCCTAACTTTTTCATGATTAAATTGATGGGAGGGATAGGTCTTATAATAACACCACTTGAGAGATCACAAAAATGTATGGGACTTCTCTCAAAGGACCACTAAAGTGAAAAAAACAATATTTCTCATTTGGTTTAAGGCTTTTCTTTTTCTAAAAATTCTATCTAAGGATATTATTCCTAAATATTGGAAATTTATTTATTATAATGTGGTATGTTTTTCACTAGATCATGGAGAAATCAATTCCCATGGATCAATAAAAATACAATGAAATAATTTTATAATAAATTACATAGATTCTACATTGGATTATAGAAAGCTATTGAAAATGTTTTTTATTAATTCACTAAGCATATAATATATTATTCGAAACTAATTGATAAAAATAATTTACTGCCTTTGGAATCACCACAATTATAGTTGTTCATTATGTGAAATATTATATATAATTTAACTGTTCTTTATTTGCCCCCTTATATATGGGTAACATTGAGGTTCAATCATGAGAAACTATGTCTAAATCAGGAAACATGGGTCAACTATATCCTTGGAATGAATTTTTTTTGGAATCATTAGATCTAGTAAAAAACCCATAAATAGTTGAAAATGGTGGTTCCTATAAGAAATCATGTGATGTCTCAGTGGGGAGAGATATGTTTCCTGGTCAGTGATTGGAAACTCGGACATGTTCTCCATAGACCAAGGGATCATGAACTCACTTAGACAAAATTATTATAGTAATATTATTTGGTCAAAATAATAGGATTGTATAGGCACTATTGTTTTATCTCTAGTTAGGGTAGATGTGACATGTTTAATGTATATCCAATCATTTTTAAAAACATATAATTTATTTACCCAAATAATAATTTTTTATGAAATACCATGGAATATCTAATTATAAATGCTTCAGTAATCGTATAGTTCTAAAGTAGTTGGAGTGCATGAGTTTGAGGGTGGGAGTGGCCCATGTGTGGGAGTGGCATGTTGTCGACCTTATTATAATAACACTACTTTGGTGTGGGTGGGACTATAAGGAGTCCAATATATAATATAAAAATTGAGTTTGACTCCATTTTCCTGAACCCCATGGAATCATGTTTAGGACAATTGAAAATCCCTGGGTGGGTAAATTATAAAAAAATGATCCAATTATTATGAAAATTATTATTATTTAATGATAAAAATTGAGAAATTTTTTAATTAAATGATGAGAAATAATTATCATCTCTAATCATTGGAAATGATATTATTTAGTGTAATAATGTTTGTTTAATATGTGTTTCTAGACTAGGATGCTAGCATTTATTGAGTAATTATGTAAATATTATTATTAAATAAAAATAATATTGAATAAATTCTGATGGTGATGATATATAGAGCATGGATATATAAATTGTATGTGTGACATCACTATTGTTGGTGGGGAATGGTTTTTTTATAATCAACTACTAACTTTTGTAAGTTTAAATACTAGTTGGATCATCGTATTTGATCATTATTATTGAAAAATCATGTTGGTGACACATATAAAGAATAGGAATGTGTTATGAAATAATGAATTTTTTATTTTAATCACATACATTTGGTAAGTATTATAATAAATAAGAGTAATGAAATAATTAATGAAATTAAATTGGGTTATTGAATAAATAAAGAATAGTGTGAGCCAAATGCCTAAATGAGAGAAGTAGTGATAATAAGAATTTTTGGATTCTTTATTTTCATTATAATTATCATTAATCTATAGGGTTGATTGGATGATATAAAATTATTCATTTATATAATTATGAAAAATGAAATTTATTATTGGAATATTAAATTTTAGGAAAATAATTAAGTCAAAAGGGATTGATAATGGTGGTTACTGATATTACTAAAGGATAATAATTATATAATACTATAATATTGAATAGAGTAATTCACTAATATTGTGATATGACTAAAAATGAAATGTAAAATAATTATCATATTAATAATAATTGATGAAATATTATACTGAATTATGTCTTGATCCTTAGGGACTAAGGTACTAGAATCTATTTAAAAATGATACATGTGATGAATGGGAAAGGTTGTATAACTTAGTGAAGTAATGGTGGTTATTTAGTAGCGCAAAATGAAACTACAAGTGATAAAATAGATAAAAAAATTTCTAATGTGCCAAATATTTAATTAAAAACAATTATCATTATTGATATATTTTTTATAACTAACTATGAGTGATGGATATGGTAACTCAATGACAATTTTGTGTCATACAATGTTTATAAATTGAAAATTACTGTCTTTTAGGTTAGAATATAGATAGAATGAAAATTAAAGAAGTATATTTTATTGGTGATTGAGTTATTTTTCAAATTCTATGGGATTAAATATTCGTATTAATTAAATATGATATAGTTTTCAGGTTATTAAATGAAAAGCCTCACATGATGGATAAGATATACTTGTTTTTTATACATTATTGTGAATACACATATTCTTTATGATATGAGGCATCATTAGGTAGAAAATTATTTATTTTTATGGTCTTAGTGTTAGATCTCCATTACACTCACACACTCTCTGGGGTTATAGTTTGATTATAGTGATTTTACTTTGTCTCATCCAATAATTTGGGTAAAGACCAATGATAAATTATACATATATCTTCCACCACTCACTCTCAACTCTAAGATGATATGGGCCTATAATTTCTAGGATATTATTTGGTATTTTTAATTACTTAATATATTTGGTTTAGGATAGATTTAGGGGATTAATTCCTCATGTATCCCCATTATGAAAACATAATATTTGCGAGGGTTGGAGAACAAAAAATTCCTCCAGCATTTTTGATATGTGAATGTGATGGGTTGTAATTCACCTATGTGGAAAACACTTCCTCATCCATAAAACTGGGGTTGATTAATATTAAAATGCACTCAATAATATTTTTAATCATTACGCACTACTCTAGGATTGTTATAACATAATATATAGTTGCGGCCTAATATATTTGTTTTTTAATTCAATATTTAAGTATACATCTTTAACACTAAATATGTATATCTCGTTTGGAATACATACATATACATATATATATATAAAATCTAGTTATAGAGATATATATTTATCCAAAAAAATAAGTTCATTTCCATTAAATAATTTGATATAGATGGATATCTACATTTCCTCTAATGATTATATAATAGATGAATACATGTATTCCCTCCACTGATTGTAAGATATAAAGAGATGTGTATTTTCTCTAGTTCCTACAAGATAAATGGATATGTGTATTTTATACAATATATCACTGTTATTTCAATCATGGTGAATTAGTAAGATAAAAATACTTAATGACATTTTTGATATAATCTATGATTCATTATTGAGAAATATTGTTGTTGGGTGATATTGTTTAAGGATAGTTCTAGGTAGATTGATCCGGATTGGTCATGCATTTTTATGGTCAATACATTGAATAAGGTATTATTTTTTACACCTTACATTTTATTTATACACATTAACAATTTATGGTTATAGTGTATCCTTGATATTTGGGATGGCCGTACATGGTATTGTTATGCCAACCCCTATGTGGGTACTTGTGTGATTTATCCTTCATGTTTATATTGGTAAATAGATGAGATGATTAATGGTATATTTTTTTGTAGATGGGAAGAGGATATTTATTGTTTATATATATTGGATATTATAATTAAATTCACATTCATATCACTATGATCCAGATTGTATCTATTTGAGACATGTGAGTTTAATATTTGGATTCATTCGTATCATTTCTTATTGTATTCTTAGGGCTTTGTTCTATATAAGATTTTTTTCATTTTTAAATTTTATATTTCATGAATATCATATTGTATATGGATATATGATAGTATCTTATAGATATATTAGATTTAATTTCTCCCATTTTAATGCAGATACAAGAACACTAGCCTCCCACCCCTTGCCTAGTGGAGGTCTTAGGGAGATCACTTACCAGTTATCTAGAACATGATATATTAGTATCTGAGTGGTGGTATAAAGAATATATTTAGGCACATGTAATGATTTAATAGGGTATTTTATATTATGAATTAAAAAGTTTATCTAGTGCATATAGTTACAATTGATGAATTTGTTAATTATATGGTGAC
Organism: Viscum album; assembly: GCA_963277665.1. Classification (NCBI taxonomy): domain Eukaryota; kingdom Viridiplantae; phylum Streptophyta; class Magnoliopsida; order Santalales; family Viscaceae; genus Viscum; species Viscum album. The sequence continues at coordinate 788,608,426 of OY728148.1, forward strand.
TAACATACTCTTGAGCATGAAACTTTTTTATGACACAAGACTTTGAATTTAGTATATGAACTAAAATTATTATAGGGGATTTCATGAATCATATATATCTAGGATAAGTGGTTTGTGATATATTTTATTATATTGACTGAATCTATGTATAGTCTTCATAACTAGGATAATAGAGGATTTCTCAACATCTTCATCTTTTTAAATGAGTTTATGGTGAGTGTATTATTTGTGAAATTGTTGTTAGTGATTTAAAATATTAGGATATTATGTTGCACATAAGTGGATTTAATGATGACATAATATTGATGTAGAAGATGTTATATATTACGATATATCCATATGATATATTTTAGTGGACATGAGCATACTCAGGTAGTAGTCTTGTTATATTCTGGAATCAATGTCTAATTGGATAGAAAATAAATTCATCAACCATTACCAAATTTATATTTGGTATTTTATTAATTTATTGTAATATTTAAATCCTTATTTGGTGATATTTTAATCTATATACATTTATATGTGTTATAGAGAGTTTTACAGCTCAACATTCACTGATTAGAGTGCATTTGGTAGGTGATTTTATTTTTTCGGATACACATGGATTAGAGTAACACAATAGTAGCATAGTGGGAGATGGGATAAATAGTTTTGACTAACACACTGGTGATTAATTCCATCATTTATATAAATTCTCATGAAAAAAGGCATCGTGAGTTCCTTGAAAGGATTTAAATAGTACATTATTCATAAATTTTCAACAAAGGGACTCTACTAGGGAATTCATTATGAAACTTATTATTAATGATACGAATGAATATTAGTTTAGTAATTTTTTTATATCTTATAATTTTAATATAAATATTCCTACACTAGTGGTAAAATAATTTATTTGGAGCCTTTTTCTTTGCATCATCAGTGTTAACCTAGTCAATTCATCTGATATCCTTGATCTTAGACTACACCTTCTCTCCAAGTATGGGAAATTTCTAAATTAACTAACATTAGCATTTGATAAATTATATGGAATTTTATATGGATAATATAGTAGCATGATTTTTTTATTAAGTATTTGTGTGGAAGTAATGAAGAAGTGGGGGGGGGGGTTCAAATGTCAATCCTTATTGAGAGTTGGGATGTGTGCTATGATATTCTTTCTTAGGCGACCTATGGTTATGAGTAGATCAATGAATAATTTCCTTTGAAGAGAAATTCATGTGCATTATGGCATGGTTTGGTTATTAGTGTTTGTAAGTTATCTCCATGGGGTGGGAATAATCCTAGAATGATGGGATTATGTAGTATAGTTGGGAGATGTATCATATATATGAGTGATAGTTAGATGGATGCTCTCATTTTCTAGTGTAATGGTCCTTGAAATGAGAGTTTCATTTATTAATGTATAAATGTTGTGGTAAAATATAAAAAACAAATATTTTGGATTATACATTCAATTATCACCACCTAGAATTGGTTTATTATATAGGGTTTTTGGTCCATTGGTCAATGGATTCATTATAATATAGTGACATAGAATTTTTCCTGATTAGACATAGCTTAATTTTTTATTTTAGGAGTCATGCGACCTCCCCAGGGATAAGAAAGTACTTTAACCTAGAGGAAGACCTCAAGCATACCATGAAACATGGCTGGGCTTATGCTAATCAACATATAATCAATTCACACCTCCACAAAGAAAATAATAAGGAAAAAATATAACAAAAACTAACTACACTTTATAAAATATAGGAAACAATTCCATGAACCACAAATTATAACCTAATATGTAATACATATTGAAAAGGGGGAATGATACATGTAAAACTACCTAAAAAATAAAAACATTACTAGTTGTGATAAAGTATTCCTCAACATAAGATATCTCTAGACACAAATTCCAATCACTACCATCTCCTCCAAGTACTAATAAGAATCACCTATGATGTATCCTGTAAGATTTCTAGATTCTAGATTTGAACAAGCTACACTAACTCCCCATCTCCAAAATCATTAGTGAACCAGTGCATTATTTTCATAGAAACTACATATTTTAGCCCAAGGTCCATATAGAAGTGATTGCAAACATACTTGGTAGAATTTCCTGAATCCAAAATAAAAAATCAATGAAAAAAAATTAGTTCAATACCAATGGTATAAGGGACTAACCCAGTGGATGTCAATGAAGAATAATCCAATTATTTCCTATAACTAGAATTCCCATGAACAAATATAAGACCCATCAATCTATTATCTAAACAATGATGGTTTAAACCCCATGATAAACCAAGAAATATCTAAAAATAAGAAATCACACAATGAACAAAATCAATATCCAAACATATGTATCATATCAATGGAATCCCAAGAGTTACTAAGGAATCAAAAGTCTCAATGTATTTAAATTATTCCACCTTTCCACAACACAATTGCTTAAGATAATTAAGGGGGACTACTCATTTCTAATTCTTTCACATCATCTATGGTGGTAGTGTGCCCACTCATACACATCCACTGATACATTAATCATTCTAAAAACCCATTAAGGAACACATACCATGACATAAAATATATTTTCATTAAGGGAGTATTAACCCTTATTATCGCAGACACTCATTTTTATTATAAGGGATTGAACATGGAACCAAGGATATATCCATGCTCTGTATATCCCAACTATAGTAGAAATCATCATGTGAACCTTTGAATCTAAATAATCCAAATTCAATAACGAAAACATTAATTCTCTGTGACAATAATGGTGGACACATGGAGTATTAAAAAAAGTGACTGATCAAGGCAGTATCGACCACGTAGATAGAGGACTGAAACCCAAAAATTATAGGTGATTACTGAACAATATACATAATATATAGCAGAACCACACCTCATCGAGGTTGGGGAGTACCTAACCCATGTGGAAATGAGGGACCAATTCCTTGAGTATATGAAGGAGTAAGTACCTCTGAGATAAATTAATATGTCTGACCCATGCCCTATCACAACATGACTCTATGGGATTATTTTTCCTAAGGACACTATGATCACCATACCTAATCCCTATTGTTATATATTTTGATATAAAACTAATATCTATAATTATTTCCATGAAAATGAACTTTTAATGGTAAAATGACTACACCATTAGATTATACCTAAAAAAATACTCAAAACATCCAGGTGTTCCACATGATTCTTTGGGAAGGGGGTGTTGCTCTCGATATAAGAGCATGGAAACAACATGTGGCACAATGACTAATTGAGAAACAATAGCTAAAAAATAATTATTTAAATCATTTCAATAAATTAAACTTTATATATCATGGATAACCGAAAATCCCAGCAATTTAAGGTTTTTTTTTTGAGTATCAATAATAGTAAAATATTTATTTTATAATACCCATGAACATTTCTCCATAATCAATCCTCAGTAGACACCATTTTTGATGTCTCATAAGTTTTTCATTTCTTCAAAACATAGGTAATGAGAACATATAAAATGGGTGAGGTGAAATTGTTGGTATGTGAAAACTCATCAACATTTAATCCGGTTTTGGATAATAAGAATTTGAGAAAACATGATATTGGTGGAATTTATTATTAAAAAATCATATAAAAATAATATTTCACTATTAGTCATGACATTAGAACAATTAATATCAAATGAATAAACATGTAACATTGAATAATAACGTGAGATAATAAAAATGAATAATGGATCATAATAATAATAAAATGGAATATAAATGTGGAATATGTATAGTAAACCATGACATGGTAAAAATAAAATAAAAAAGTTATCATGTTCATCAACTATCTTATAAATAATTAAATAAAAGATCTTTTTTATGCACCACCATGTTAACAAATATTTAAATGATTATGTCCATGTATAACCATGTGAACAATTCATAACACAGTTATTTCCAAGAATAATCATGGAAAAAATCATAATTAAATAATTTCCACTTTCTTTTTTGGGAACTATGTATAATGTGATACTGTCCATGAACAATTATGTGAACAATAAAAAATGTGACCATATTCACATGCAACATTCTTATCTCATGAGATATAAAACATAATGAATTTATTAGAGGGATATATAGAATCCCAACTACGAATCATCATAACACATGTGTGCCACTTGAAAACAATAATTAATCACATCATAAAGAACTCATGGATGAAAAAATTGGTTTCATAGTATTTATAAATGATATCACCAAAACTGACATAAAAAAAGTGAACGGTTGATACCAAAAACATAATCACCCTGAAAATAATATTTATTAGAAAATTTAAGGGTTTTTTTGTGAAATATAAATTTTAAGGAACTATGTAATTTATAGATAAATAGGAAAATTGTAGTGAAGTGATAAGAGGGTGTTGTAGAAAATTAGTTTATCTTTTTAATATGTGATGAGGATATAGGTCACACTGATATTTAATCTTTAGGAAGGTCACAAATGAGAAATTGTAGAGAGTTAGTTTTAAAAATCAATATTTGGTAATTAATCTCAATAATGAAGCCTCAAAATAAAATAAATCTTTCAAAAAAGAGATGTTCATTTTTTTTATAACTATTACTTAAAAAAATATTCAATAAAGGAGCCTTGGAAAATAAATAAAGAATTGAAAAAGATGAACTAAATAACATAAGATATTTTTTTATTTAAAAAACCATCTATAGTAGATTCTTGAAATTATATAATTGTTATTAAAACTACATGTATAGTGGAATAAAATCATTATATCATGAATGTATGGAAATCCTTTTTAATATATTTAAATAATTTGTGAGAAAACCATATCATTAAAAAGGTAGTAACATTTCCTTTTGATAAGTTTTAATTGAATATTTTATGTCTAAATGGGTAAAAACATATTTTTATTTCAAAATAAGAAATGTAAAAACATTTTTTTGAATGATATTGATAGAATTGGTAGAAAACCTATATTTAAAGGATATTATATTTTCTTCTCTTAAAAACGTTGCATTTTTATGGGAATGAAATTCATAGAAGTTGATGATTTGGATAAAAAGTTTCATTTTGAAAATCCAGAAATAAAAAATACTAGGAAATAATATGTAGGGTGCCAGAAACCAATCTTATAATAATGAAGTTCATGAATAGGTATTATAACTAAACGAATAGAGATGAGTTAATCAAAAATACTTATATTAGTATTTTTGAATCTATGTCAATTTAATGAATGAATGTGATATGTCTCTTCAAATCCATGAGTTACATGATTTTGGTGGAATATATAACTTATGAATTAATCACATCATATTATAAATTTCATGGGGATTAAAAAGAAAAATATCTCAAAAATTATATTTGAGATCCAAAACCCATTACTTTATATTCCCTCTTAATCAAACATTCTCTAAAATCATGTATAATACACACAAATATATTAATCACATATTCCATAAACATATTGACACACAAACACAGAAATATATATTCGATTAGATTCTTAATTTATAAACATTCATTAAAAATATAATAGTTTGTTATAGTTTATTTCCATTATCGAATTATAGAAACTATTATTACTTGTTGCTTAATAATTATTTAATAGAAATATATATTATTGTTTATTAATAAAAAAATAATCACTCATACATTATCAAGTTGTCTCATAATAAAAATCAAGACACAAGATGGGGTGAATTATTTCCTTTCTAAAAAATTAGATATTTTTAAATGGAACCCTTTTTTCTTTGAAATCAAAATTAATCTTCATTCATTAAATAAACAGTTTCTATAGAAAATAAAGGAGTTAATATAAATTGTTATAATGTTATGAGGTGTAAATATATCTTAATTCACCCAATAAACACTCTCTCTATGAGCTTGGTTATTTTAACTATCATTTCATTTTTAAAGGGATCTTGATTGTTGAGTGTAAGAAATTATAATAATTTATGAAATACATTTCAAAAAATAATATAAGAATCATATTAGTCCAAAAAAAACTCAACACCTTGGTATTGATAACAAAATTTTATTGTCTTTGATTAGATAAATTATATATAAAAACATTCAAGAGCACAAATTGTAGCTAATAGATGAAGATAACGTGATATGAATATATGAATAACTTCATAGTGTACTCTTTATGAAGAATCTTAAATTGTTTTATAGAAAATATTTGGATAACAGAACTATATAAAATAAATTTTGTTGTAGTGTGATTAAAACATAGATATAACTTAATGAAACATGCATTTCTCTAATGGGTTTTCTTGAAAATATTTTAAAAAGCAATTTTAGATGAATCACAAATAAGTATATCAGATGTCGTAGTAAATATAATAATCTATTTTCATAAAATAAAAAAATTATATGAAAATTATAATTAATAGATTCAAATCACTAATGAATAGAGAGATATATCCTTATAAAATAATAATATAATTATATTTACTAGATATATATATTAAAAATAACTAAAAATCATAAATTATTTTAGGTTAAATAGATTAATAAAACTATCTAAATAATTCATGATTTTAAAACATATAGTTTATTTTGAAATTTAATTTAATCAACCGTGAAATTCAAAAATTTCCTAATAAATCATAAAAAATTAATCCATTTTTTTATATCTTTTGAAATGAACTCTGAATCACTTTATCATGAGATTTACTCTAGTGAAATCATAGAAAAAAGCTCATAATAATTCAAAAATTAAATCACATATAAGACTTGATCAACATGAGGATTGAACTACGAGAGTTTGATTCCAAAAGTTGGCTTTCCAGTATATGATTAATACTATATATATAGTTCTATATGGTGGATTATGATACTCACATGTGGTTTCTTATATATGGAACATATTAAATATTAGGTACTTAAACATTAGGTTCCTTAATAAAATTTAAGATCCCAAACATAACATTCAAATAAAATGTGGGGTTCCTGACATTGGTTTGGATAATAAAGTTAGGTTTGGGATTTCTTTTTTGAAAAATGATTCTAGACTTATTTTAAAAGTATAGAATACTGAGAAAAAACACATCCTTCAAAAAAATATATATCATAACTAAATAGAAATACTTCAAAAATTCAATGTAAATAAAATAAATTTACTGAAATATAAAAACAAGAAATCAACTCAAAGTAATGTTATTAGTAAAATAAATGAGGGTATATTTCAGCATCATAATCAATAAAAAACTTATGGTATCATCATATAGTTTCCCAATAATGTCACAATTTTTTATTGTCAGAAAACACATATAACCCAAAAACAATATTAAATACAAGTAAAAAAAATTTGAATTTCAGGATTATAATTATCAATAAATGGGTATATATTGATATAGTATATTAATCAGTTAAATATCAATCAAATTACATAAACAAATAAATTATTTATTTTTTAAAAATTAGATATTTTTTTTATCTATATTTTCCCTCCATTTTGCAATATCAAATTGAATGATTTGATTATGGTCAAAAAAAATTAATGTTTCAAAAATTCTTATGTGATTTTCAAGTAAGATAAGTAGTTGTGCTGATCTATATCATAGGATTCTAAATAATCTAATATGAAAATTATCACATTAAAATTTTCTAAATGTCTATCTAGACAGAAACTATCATGCAGAAAATTTTGATTTCTCCCATCCATGGTAGTAATATAAGATGATAATAGCTTTAGGCTTTTTCAAAAATCTCTAGAGCCTATTATAGTAGATATAGATTCTCTCCCCAAACAAGAACTGGAAAATTTCATAGCCTCAAACTAACCATCCATAAATTTCATCATGTCATTGAAATCTAACATTCACATTATATCCTTTTTTCATCTTTCTAAACTGATCGGTGATATATCTTTCAGAAGCATTAAAATCATAAATTGAAATAGATTCTTCATTTAAACTATGAAACCACGCTTTAAGAGACTCATAATATGATTTTCAAATAGAACACTTCTAAATTATTCAAAAACATACATGAATTTTAATGTCCTTCTTAAATCATTACAATTTCATCCCATAGAAAATCAAACCATTAAGATATGTTCATTGTAATATTCTTCACATGAACCTATAAAATGGATTCTACCTTTGAATCTAATGAAACCTACTCAACCCTTACCCAGGGTTTTCCAACTATAACCAACCAAAGAGAGTGAACATTTACTTCCTCATTAGATGATGAAAATAGTTCCCCAATAAGCATTGTGATTTATTCAACATCTTCATTAGTCCCTTCTATAAACATCTAAACGAATGAAAATAATTTATCCTCAATAAATTTAGTTTAATTTGTGAATTTAATACTCAATTGATTAATAAAATTACATTATTTTATTCTTGGTAATGTTGGAGAATGATTAGGTTCCTAAAGGTCATTCCTTAACATTAATAGCCTATTCTCTTCTTCCCTCTAAAACTAGGACTGGATGAACAAAATCGATAAAAGAAGATTAAAAAACCTACTCAAATTTTTTTAGTAGTCACATCCTTCAAGGATATTGAACCAAAATAGTTGTAGAAAATATTTGAGTAGAAAATTTTAGACATACACTTGTAAGCTAAATCACTTTCCCAAATCATTAAAAATATTTTCATCTAAAATTCCATCTTCTTATTCTTGTAAGGATATTATCACAACTAATAATTGAATCCAGTAACAAATCAGATTCTCCACAATCTAATCAAAGTTTATAAATACCATCTTTAAATCTAGATTCACTAATGTCTTTTGTACATACATTAAAATACCCAGTAGACATTACACTTCTATGCTCCCCCTTGGCATAAGCATGAGAAGACCCATCATATTCTATGCCAACTAGTATAATATTACTTATTAATACACTCCAAATAAAACCATACATTTTTAATTATCTAGATGAAATAAAATTCTTGTGGTGACAACTCAAACTAGTCTTGATGTCAGAAATCAGTCCTATCTTATAGAGAAAAAGGGAAATGATCCTTCTATATAGAAAAAATTATATACTTGTGTATTTATATATATAGTGATCTATATACCCTAGTAGGTACTGAAATAGATATAACATGAAATCATTCATTATAAGGAACTATACATATATGTTATAGAATATTACTTTATTCCACACTATAATCCAAGGAAAAATCAATTTCAATAAACATAACTACAAAATTATAATAAGCCTATATGTCCTTTATAACTAACCATACTTTACATACATTGTTATGACTTCAGAATTCAAGCATAATTATTACAACATATAACAAAACCAGGAAAGGACCGTATAGGTATAGAGTCTTTAGAAACTGGGAAACATAAAAAACTGGTTCATAAAGCATCTACATTTCCTCCCATCTATTTCATCATATCTAGAGTCCATTTTGGACATATCCTACTTAATATCCTTCTTCTTGACCTGGGGAAATAAAACATACAAAAGGGTGAGCTCAAATGCTCAGTAAGGGTAAACAAAAGAAATATCAATCACATTATATACATAAGAACATAACTTTTGGAAATCTTAACCTGCAAAAGAAATCATAATTTCATAACATGGGATAAATCATAGAAGTGAAATGTAATCCCAATAATCATAAATTAAAACATGAAACTTTGTGGCATACACATATAATCAGAGAGAATCATTTCTTATTAGTCAAGACTCATTGCCAAGACTATCTTAGTGGACAAAGTCCATTTCTGAACCGAGTTCACTCCTCGTTTCAGTCCTGTATCACTGAACCGGTTTAACCTGCCATTCCAGCCATGTCTATCTCATGAGATATAAAATCTTTACCCAATTTATTCGAGGGAGATATAGGTCCCAACCATCTCATAATGATACCATTCTTCTGTGTGCCACCAAATCATAAACCATACGTCATAGCATAACCCATGTAATAAAAATGGTATTTTTAAACATCGTGAAATCATAAAACAATTCATATAAGATAAAAGAATTAATAAAAATAATTCCATCACAACATAATCAAATTAATGTAATAATATGGATAGAAACAGAACCCTATATTACCTTAGATGGAAAATAATTGTGATAAAACACTTGAACTCCATTCTTGAGGAAAATATCCTTTCTACTTCAAAAACACTTTTCGATTCTTAACATGTCATACAATTATAAACTAAAAGAAGTTGATTAAAAATAAACTTGAAAACTTGTAAAGGAAGCTTCTTGGAAATAATGTTTTAAAAATCAATTCATGCCGTATAAGTTAAAAAAACACTCCTCTCGTACTTTTGTCGGAAAAGTCAAAAAGTACCTCGTACGAAAAACGACAAAAGATTCCTTTCATATATTTTACTAAAAACTCACCAAAGGGTAAAATTGTATTTAAAAAATTGTAGGTGGATGGAAATAATATTACATATTGAGGAAACATGGATGTGGATGATAACATAAACCCCAGTAAATTCCAAAGTATAAACAATCTCGGATAAAAATGAGATTGTGATATTTCCTTTTCCTTAGGTCCGATTTGCTTCGTAAGTGTCTGAACCTCCTATATAATGATTTAAATAATTTTATTGACTTATTATAGAATCATAATTATTTTTATGATATCATATATGGTCATATTCTTAGCTTCTTATTAGTAATATTTCATTACTACTTGTTATTCGGGTGTTTATAACTTTTTTTTCTTATGCGTGTTTTGTCGAATAAATTTTTAATTTTATTTTTAGGTTATAGATACCTCATTTTCAGAATGGTATTAGTGTAATATATATCATATTCATTCATTCAATCCATTTATATTATCATTATGCAATAAATATCATGTAGAACAAGTCGCATCACATCGTGGAGACGGTATTCCGTATGTACGCCCGAGCGATGATATCATTCCTATGATCGTGGAATTTTATTAGAGTGTATGTATACTATTTCAGAATCAATATAACTTCACAATAATCATATATATTTATCCTTTACACCATTATACCCATCCATGTAAGGTGGTGGTGGAAAATAGATTACACCACGGCGTGGAGACGGTATTCCGTACGTACGCACGCGTGGTGATTTCATTTTCCGTAGGATGGATTGATAGTTAAATAGGTTTATTTCATACATATAATAAACTATCAGTATATGAGTGATACTGATGTTATTACTTCATAATTAAACAACTAAAGAATAATAAGTGGAAGAAGAAATAAAGATGAATGAATCGGTAACGGACATTACCTATTCTTTGAGGTGCTTCTTTGAGACCTCCTTTTAGGGCACTAAAATTGGTCTTTGAAGAAAACCTGGACCTCTAGGATGTCTCTAGGGAAGTTTAGAGGAGAAAGTGGTAGTGTTTGGCCGAGTGTGAAGGATCAATGTGGTGTGAGGAAGAGGGGGAGGAGGTGCCCTTTTATAAGGAAGGAGAGGGGCTCCTTTGGAAAAACTAAAAATATTATTTTATTATAAAGCCAAATTCGGTGATAAATAGATCCAAATTGATTTATTTTGAAGCTAAGATGGTTATGGGGCTAAATCCTCTAATCCAATAGAATTTAGACATGTTTAGGTTCCTATTTTAACCTTATCATTTAGATTTAACATTAAGTTAAATAATTTTACTTTTTCCGTGTCTTATTGTGTTCTTATACTATAAGGTTAATAGACCTACTATAAGCAGCCAAACGAACCCCATGTTTTTTATTATTAATATATATAACCTTATATAATTCATTTGGACGATCCTTAGATTTTTTTGAATAAAATAACAATTAATAATATAATATTTGTTTTAAAAACTATTTTATGTCAATTTTGACACTATTTAGTAATTGATTTTTGTGAAACTCATAACAGAATTATTAGTTCTAAAAACGTTACTTAAATCAATCCTAACATGTAATATTAACATATAAAATTATTGTAATCCATAAAAAGACTCAGATTACATTTATTTGGGTATTTATAACATCAATTATGTCAATATTTCATTAATAAGATAATTACTGCATCATCTTTGTGTCATAAATAAATTAACTTATTTAAAGTTTAAAAATTAAAAATAAAATATCATTATTTTGGAAATCATTATAGATTTCAAATTTATATTTATAGTCTAATTTATCTTATGTATAAACCTATATTAAAAATGATATACTTATTAATCTTTGATTTTAACTATTTTAACCCTTCTTTAAATAAATTAATAATAAATGTCTTAATCTAATCCAAGTGGGCCTAAATGGTCATATTTTATTCCTAAGGTTGTTTTTGGTCGAATTACACTTATCCAATAGAATTAGGACATGTGTTAGTGTAATAATAATATCATTTTTACCCTTAATTACCCAATTTACTTTTAACCATGGTAAATAAAAGTAAAAAGTTACTATTCATCAAAAATTATTTTCATCTCATTGAACCACATTTTACTTACTGACATCAACCGTGTCTCTCGGATTTTTGAAATTACACTCACAGAAGCGGTTAAAGTATGTTTTATGAAAAATTCAGTTTTTTACCAGCCACTTAGTGGTTTCACTATTCATCAGAAATTGAAAGTTTTCAGAAAAATACCAAAATTTAACCCTAGGGTAATTTCGATATTCCGAATCCAAAAATGAAGACAATTTTGAAAAATAAAATTTACAAAATTTCAAAAAGTGGTTATTACTATTCACTACGGCTAGTTTTAATAATGTTTTAATAGCATATCATTGTTTAGTGAAACTCGGAATTGCGTAGGACGCAAGCTATCGAAGAAGGTCGCGATTGCGTGTAAAGCAAGACAAGAAAGTGTTGTGTGTAGTGAAACATTCCGTTGATGATTTATATAACATAAATGTCTCGGGTGTTACATTCTACCCCCCCCCCCCTTAAAATGAATTTCGCCCTCGAAATTCGTCACTTTGTAACAAACAGATGAGGATACTTTTCCCTCATCATATCCTCAAGCTCCCATGTAGTTTCTTCTAATTGGTGGTTCCTCCATAAAACTTTCACCAATCGAGTGGTCTTGTTTTTTAGGATTTTTCCGCTATGATCTAGAATCTCTATCCGCTGTTCTTCATAAGAAAGATCTTGCTCCAGCGGTACAACTTTTGAGCTGAGTACATGTGAAGGATCCGGTATGTACTTTCTCAGGAGAGATACATGGAACACATCTTGGAATTGAGAGAGATTCGGTGGAAGCACTAATCGGTAAGCTACCTTCCCAACACGATCTAGTATTTCGAAAGGGCTGATATATCTAGTGCTCAATTTCCCCTTCTTTCCAAATCTCATGACCCTCTTCTAGGGAGATATTCGTAAGAACACTTTATCACCCACTTCAAACTCTAGGTCTTTTCTTTGGTTGTCGGTCTAACTTCATTGTCGACTCTGAGATGCTCTTATGTGTTGTTGAATAGATCTGACCTTTTCTGCCATTTCATCAACAAGATCAGGTCCAAATAGCTTTCTTTCCCCAACTTCATCCCAGCAAGTTGGAGTCCTGCATTTCTTTCCATAGAGAGCTTTATAAGGAGCCATCTGAATACTGGATTGAAAGCTATTATTATAAGAAAATTCCACCAAAGGTAGGTGTTGATCCCAACCTACTTTGAAATCCATCGAGCAAGATCTCAACATATCTTGTAGAGTTTGAATTGTCCTCTCAGACTGACCGTCTATCTGAGGAGGATAAGCAGTGCTGAAACTAAACTCTGTATCTAGAGTATGCGGAAGACTTCGCCAAAACATTGAGGTAAACCTTGGATCCCGAACAAATATAATAGAAAGTGGTACTCCATGAAATCTTACCACTTCCTTCACATATATCCTGGCAAGTTGATCCAGAGAGAAATCATCTCTAATAGCGATGAAGTGTGTAGACTTTGTAAGACGATCAACTATGACCCAGATAGCAATATTCTGTTTGTATGTTTTAGGAAGTCCTGTGACAAAGTCCATAGTGATGTTTTCCCATTTTTATTCGTGTATGGCTAATGGTTATAACATCCCCTTAGACTTCTATCTCTTACCTTTAACATGCTGACAAACCAAGCATCGAGAGATATATTCAGAAACATCTCTTTTCATGCCATCCCACCAGAAGTACTCTTTCAGGTCCCTATACATCTTCGTGCTTCCAGGATGAATAGAGAATAAAGAAATATGAGCCTCATCCAGCAGCGCCTTCTTTAATTCGGGGATAGGAGGAACACAAACCCGATTCCTGAACTTTATTATCCCATCACAATCAAGGTTGAATTCAGGAACGTTTCTCACCTTCTTTTGTAACTGGACATCTTCTTTATGTGCCTCTTTAATCTTCACATGTATAGATGGTTGAAAATTTAGTTGAGACAGATAAGATTTTTCCCCTTCCATTATAATTCCAAGATCCATCCTTTATAAATCCATAAATATTGGATCTTTTTTGATCCTCATCATGGATAAACTGGCATGTTCTTGTCAACTTAATGCATCTTCCACCTTGTTTGATTTCCCAGGGTGGTAATGGACTGGTCAGTCGTAATCCTTAATCAGCTCCAACCATATTCTTTGGCGCATATTCAGCTCCTTTTGGGTGAAAATATACTTTAAAATTTTATGATCAGTATAAATGTCACACCTTTCTCCATAAAGATAATCCCTCCAAATCTTTAATGGAAAGATTACTGCATCTAACTCCAAATAATGAGTTGGGTAATTTTTATCATGTATTTTCAACTATCGTGAGGCATAAGCTATCACCATATCATTTTTCATAAGAACACACCACAATACCTTCTTGGATGCATCACTTTAGATCACAAACCTTTCTACACTACAAGGCAGTGTGAGCACAGGTGCACCGGATAACCTTCTTTTCAACTCCTTGACATTCTCTTCACATTCCTCCGTCCAGACAAACTTAACTCCTTTCTGAGTCAACTTGGTGAGTGGATTAGATAACCATGAAAAATATTTCACAAAACGTCGATAATATCCATCCAAACCAAGAAAACTTCAGATCTCAGTCACTGTTGTTGGTCTCAACCATCTTTCGATAACCTCTGTTTTTGCTGGATCCACAGATATCCTCTCTTTTGAGATTATGTGACCCAAAAATGCAACTTATTGAAGCCAAAATTCACACTTGGTAAATTTGGCATAAAGATTCTCCTTTCTCAGGGTTTTCAATATAATTCTCAAGTGATCTTCATGTTCTTCCTTACTCTTTGAATAGACAAGAATATCATCTATAAAGACTACCACAAACTGATCAAGAAAGTCTCTAAAGACTATATTCATCAGATCCATGAAAATAGCTGGGGCATTAGTAAGACCAAATGGCATCACTATAAAATCATAGTGTCCATACCTCATATAGAAAGCCGTGTTTGGTATATCCTCCCTTTTGACCCTTAATTGATGAAACCCTGAACGAAGATCAATCTTGGAAAAGTATTGAGCTCCATGTAGTTGGTAAAATAAGTCATCAATGCATGGGATATGATATTTGTTCTTGATAGTAATCTTGTTAAGTTCTCGATAATCAATGAAGAGTCTCATTGATCCATCTTTCTTATTAAAAAACAGAAGAGGTCCTCCCCAAGGTGACGCACTAGGGTGTATGAATCCCTTATCAAGATTTTCTTGGAGTTTCTTGTTAAATTCCTGAAACTCAATTGGGGCCATTCTATAAGGTGTATTTGAAATAGGTAAAGAACCCAGTATGAGTTCTATTGAAAAATCAACTTCACGATTTAGTGGAAGACCCGACAATTCCTCCGGAAAAACATCATCAAACTCCTGTACAATGGGCATATTATTAATCGTGAGTTTCTCAACAACCATTTGAGATAAATAACCTTCATTTAGTGGAAACAAAACCCATAAGATGGAAGAAATTTCCACTGGAAGGTTATGTTCATCCTTGCATCGATAGATGATCATAGATTGATTTGGAATATGAAATTTGACTTCCCTTATTTGGAAATTGATATGAGCTCTATATAAAGAAAGCCAATCCATGCCAAGAATCACATAAAATTCCACTATTGGAAGGATCACAAGATTTTCAGGAAGCACATTCCCACAAAATTCAATCGGAGAAGAATTATAAACTTTTGATGCGACTATTGTGCCAATAAGGGTTGTCATAGCTAACTCAACATCTAATTGCTGAGGTAATATAGTGATATCTTTAGAAAACTTTTCAGAAATAAAGGAGTGGGTGGATTCTAAATCGAATAAAATATTTTCTACTTTAGAGTGGATGGTAAGTGTACCTTTCACCACATCATTATCATACTCCACATCGCTGGTAGAAATTGCATGTGACTTTCCTTTGTCTTTGGCCTTAAGAGTTTATTGACGTCGACCACCATCATCAAACCTTGGATTTGGGCATTGATTGGAATAATGCCCCATCTCCTTGCACTTGAAACATTGTAGTGTAGTAGGTTCATTCTGTGTATCCTTTCCTTTGTTTTCATCATTAGACATCTTCTTCCCATCATTGCAGCATTCAAATGCCCTATGAACTTCTCTTCCACATTTGAAACATTTACCTGTACCTTTAAGACAACTCCCACCATGTTTCTTTCCACACTTTGAGCATAAGGGAAAGCTCATCTTCTTTTCAGTGTGCTCTTTAGATTTTCCTTTGAATTCCATTTTCCTCTTCTTATCAAATCCAGATGACTGATGGGTTACTCCAATCTCCATCTCGACTTTGAGAGCACATCGAACGATTTCCTCGTAGCTATTGAAGTCCCTTATGGGTAACACCCTTCGAAGACTTGGTTTTATGCCAGTAAATAATTGACCGATATTATTCTCAGGTTGGATAATAATACCAGAAGCGTACCTTTCAAGTCTTGTAAAAGATTCTTCATAGGTACTAACAGATTCATTATCCTTTTTCTTCAGTTCAAGATACTCTTTCTCCATCATTGTTCGGAGAATACAGGGGAAGTACTTATTGAAAAATAAATTCTTGAACTCTTCTCATTCCATGGACTCAATTTCATCCCTTTGCCTCGTATTCTTAATAAGATTCCACCATTGATCAGTATCACCTTCCAAACGATACACTGCTAAGATGAATTTATCATGTTCAGAACATTGAAGAACTAAAAATATCTTTTCAGTAGTACTAATCCATTGTTCAGCAACTAATGGATCAGTAGACCTGCTGAATGAAGGTGGATGATTCCTCATGATGGATCCAACAGAATTTTGCTCCTTACTTTCCTCTTTTGGAAGTCCTTTATGATTCATAGCTTGAGAATGTTGTGTGAGCATGGATACAAAATTTTTCATTCCAGCTCCTATAACGTTTAGTTGCTTAGGGGGACAATCATTGCATTTCCCGTCGAATTCTGCATTAACACGGTTCCTTCGGGTTCCAGCCATTGACTAAAACCAAGAAGAATAGTGTGACCAATACTAATTATAATAAGAAAACCACATAATCAAGAATGAGATTTAACACTTAAGGTCTTATCCTAGGTTATTCATGGCCATTTCTAAAACACTAATATTGTGTTCTATGCTTAGACTTATCCTTAGGGTTATTACTAACGCTTTCACATCCTAGTTTCCAAATGTTGACTATACCTTTCCTCTAATACCAACTATAACGAACCATACTTTACATACATTGTTATGACTTCAGAATTGAAGCACAATTATTACAACATATAACAAAACCAGGAAAGTACTGTATAGGTATAAAGTATTTAGAAACTAGCAAACATAAACAACTGGTTCATAAAACATCTACTTTTCATTCCATTTATTTCATCATATCTAGAGTTCCTTTTTGGCATATCCTACTTAATAACCTTCTTCCTGACCTGGGGAAATAAAACATACAAAAGGGTGAGCTCAAATTCTCAGTAAGGGTAAACAAAAGAAATATCAATCACATTATATACATAAGAACATAACTTTTGGAAATCTTAACCTGCAAAAGAAATCATAATTTCATAACATGGGATAAATCATAGAAGTGAAATTTAATCCCAATAATCATAACATAAAACATGAAACTTTGTGGAATACACACATAATCATAGAGAATCATTTCTTATTAGTCAAGACACATGGCCAAGACTATCTTAGTGGACAAAGTCTATTTCTGAATAGAGTTCAGTCCTCGTTTCAGTCCTGTTTCACTGAACCGGTTTAACCTGCCGTTCCAGCCATGTCTATCTCACGAGATATAAAATCTTTACCCAATTCATTGGAGGGAGATATAGGTCCCACCAATATCATAATGATATCATTCTTATATGTACCACAAAATCATAAACCATACATCATAGCATAACCCATGTAATAAAAATGAGATTCATAAACATCGTGACATCATAAAACAATTCATATAAGATAAAGGAATTCAAAAAAATAATTCCATAAAAACATAATCAAATCAATGTAATAATAGGGATAGAAACCTAAACCTATATTACCTTAGATGGAAAAGAATTTTGATAAAACAATTGAACTCCATTCTTGAGGAAAATATCATTTCTACTTCAAAAACACTTTTCCTTTCTTAACATGTCATACAATTATAAACTAAAAGAAGTTGATTAAAAATAATCTTGAAAACTTGTAAAGTAAGATTCTTGGAAATAATGTTTTAAAAATCAATTCATGCTGTATAAGTTAAAAAAACACTCTTCTCGTACTTTTGTCAGAAAAGTCAAAAAGTACCTCGTACGAAAAATGACAAAAGATTCCTTTCATATCTTTTACTAAAAACTCACTAAAGGGTAAAATTGGATTTAAAAAATTGTAGGTGGATGGAAATAATATTACATATTGAGGAAACATGGATGTGGATGATAAAATACACCCCAGTAAATTCAAAAGTATAAACAATCTCGGATAAAAATGAGATTGTGATATTTCCCTTACCTTAGGTCTGATTTGCTTCGTAAGTGTCTAAAACTCCTGTATAATGATTTAAATAATGTTATTGAATTATTAAATAATCATAATTATTTTTTATTATATCATATATGGTCATCTTCTTAGCTTCTTATTAGTAATATTTCATTACTACTTGTTATTCAGGTGTTTATTACTTTTTGTTCTAATGCATGTTTTGTCGAATAAATCCTTATTTTTCTTTTTAGGTTATAGATAAATCATTTCCAGAATGGTATTAGTGTAATATATATCATATTAATTCATTAAATGCATTTATATAATCATTATGCAATGAAGATCATGTAGAACGAGTCGCATCACATCGTGGAGACGGTATTCCGTACGTACGCACGAGCGATGATATCGTTCCTATGATCGTGGAATTGTATTAGAGATTATGTATACTATTTCATAATCAATATCACTTCACAATAATCATATATATTCATTATTTAAACCATTATACCTATCCTAGTAAGGTGGTGGTGGAAAATAGATTACACTACGGCGTGGAGACGGTATTTTGTACGTACGCACGCACGGTGATTTCATTTTCCGTAGGATGGATAGATGGTTAAATATGGTTGTTTCATACTTATAATAAAATATCAGTATATGAGTGATACTTTTGTTATTACTTCATAATGAAACAACTAAAGAATATGAAGTGGAAGAAGAAATAAAGATGAAAGAATCGGTAACGGTCATTACCTCTTCTTTGAAGTTCTTCTTTGAGACCTCCTTTTAGGGCACTAAAATTGGTCTTTGAAGAAGAAAAGGACCTATATGATATCTATAGGGATGTGTAGAGGAGAAATTGGTAGGGTTTGTCCGAGCTTGAAGGCTCAAAGTGGTGTGACGAAGAGTGGGAGGAGGTGCCCTTTTATAAGGGAGGAGAGGGGCTCCTTTGGAAAAACTAAAAATATTATTTTATTATAAAGCCAAATTCAGTTTTAAATAGCTCCAAATTGATTTATTTCTAAGATAAGGTGGGTATGGGTCGAAATACTTTCATCCAATAGAATTTGTACAAGTTTATCTTCCTATTTTAACCTTATCATTTAGATTTAACATTAAGTTAAATAATTTAACTTTTACCGTGTCTTCTTGTGTTCTTATACTATAAGATTAATAATCTTACTATAAGCAGCCAAAAGAACCACAAGTTGTTTATTATTAATATATATAACCTTATATAAGTCATTTTTCCGAAACATAGATTTTTATGAATAAAATAACAATTAATAATATATTATTTGTTTTAGAAATTATTTTATGTCAATTTTGACACTATTTAGTAATGGATTTTTGTGAAAATCATAACAGAATGATTAGTTCGAAAAAAGTTAATTAAATCAATACTAACATGTCATATTAACCTATAAAATTAGTGGAATTCATAAAAAGTCTCAAATTACATTTATTTGTGTATTTATAACATCGATTATGTCAATATTTCATTAATAAGATTATTAATGCATCATCTTGGTGTCATAAATAAATTAACTTATTTAAAGTCTAAAAATTACAAATAAAATTTCATTATGTAGGAAATATTTTTAGCTTTCTAATTAATATTTATAGTCGAATTTATCTTGTGTATAAACCTATATTATAAATGATATACTTATTAAACATTGATTTTAACTATTTTAACCCTTCTTTAAATAAATTAATAATAAATGTCCTAATCTAATCCAAGTGGGCCTAAATGGTCATATTTTATTCCTAAGGTATTTTTTGGTCGAATTACACTTATCCAATAGAATTTTGATATGTGTTAGGGTAATAATAATATTATTTTTACCCTTAATCACCCTATTTACTTTTAACCGTGGTAAATAAAAGTAAAAGTTACTATTCACCAAAAATTATTTTCATCTCATTGAACCACATTTTACTTACTGACATCAACCGTGTCTCTAGGATTTTTTAAATACCACTCACATAAGCGGTAAAATTAAATTTTATGAAAAATTCAGTTTTTTAACAGCCACTTAGTGGTTTCACTATTCATCAAAAATTGAAAGTTTTCAGAAAAATTCCAAAATTTTACCCTAGGATAATTTCGATATTCCGAATTCAAAAATGAAGTCAATTTTGAAAAATAAAATTTAAAAAATTTCAAAAAGTGGTTATTACTATTCATAACGGCTAGTTTTAATAAATTTTTAATAGCATATCGTTGTTTAGTGAAACTCGGTATTGCGTAGGATGCAAGCTCTCGAGGAAGGTCACGATTGCGTGTAAAGCAAGACAAGGAAGTGTTGTGCGTATTGAAAGATTCCATTGATGATTTATATAACATAAAATTCTCGGGTGTTACATCCGTCACCATCATCTTTCGAACATGATAATTTATAAAGAGTAAGGATGTGATATCCTCATATTTGGGAACATTATCTCTAATCAAACATAAATCAAGATTAAATTTCCCTTCATGTGAAATATGGAAGATTTGATTCATTTCCACTGATGAAAAAAACTCTTTATCATTCACCTTTAATGAGATGAAATCTTTGTTATCACTAAAACTAAAAAAGTCATTTTTTAAAAAACACAGTTACTTCCCTTTCAAAAAAATAATCAAAATTTTCTCTATCAAACATAAACTTTTGAATTTGAAAGCTTATGTCTTTCATTAAAAACATATTCACGATAAAAAACCTTTTGAAATCAACTACCTTCACTTGCAGCACCCACTGATTTAAACTAGAAACCCTTTCCATTGTCCAACTATTGGGACTAGCCTCATTATTACTCAAATTATTTTCTATGTAAAATAGTAGTTATAATGAATATGGTTTGAAAAATATAGGGTTTAAGAGATCAAAAAATAATGTGCTCGATGGTTCAAAGGAAAATGAGATAGATGATATTATCTCAATAGTTTTAGGTGATAGTTGAGTTTCTCTAGCTGAAAATTTAGAGTAATGAATTGGGATTTTATAATGAAAAGATAGAATTTAAAATTAAAATAAAAAAATAACATTTCTTTATATAAACTAAAAACTAAATATACAAAAAAATTAATAATTGTTTATTATAAATAATAATTTAAAATGAAAATATAATTAAACAAAAAATTGTGTAAAAAATTATAAAAAATTAAAATTAACAATACTTTAATTTAAATATACATACCTCCCATTAATAAAATAAAAATACCAATGGTAATAGGTTCAATAAAAATATCAGCAACCTAATATTAAGTAAAAATAATTTATGATGAAATGCCTCCCGTAGTAGATGATCTTTATGAAAATGATGATAAATATCAAAATTTATAGTTCTATAATGGCCCAATACTTTTTTTGAAATATTTATTTCACTAGTATTATTATATAGAATAAGAATATGACCAAAATTATATCCAATGTCCAAAAAATTTTGTTTCAACCTCAACACATTTTCCAAATAACAACCGGAAGATATATATATTTCCTCATTACATGACAATGAAACCTAATGTTTTTTCTTACTAGATCATGAAACTAAGGACATTCATAAAAAATGATGGGTTTCATCGAAATCCTTTAAAATCAATATCTAAATATAAAATTAAATCACAATCTGAAATTTTTTGATAAATAAATGATAAAAAATATTTCCTTTTAAATATCATTAAATACTTTTAACAAAAAATAAATATTAATCTATTGTATTTGAATAAAATATTTCACATTAATATAAAATAAACATGACCTATGGACTACTAGCCGTAAGATATAATAAAATAACGATAATAGCAGCAAAAATATTATTTTTTTCAACTAGCTTACAAGCATTATCCAAATCATGTTTGATATTATAACACATAAGAGCTGCATAAAATTAATGTATTCATAAAATGGAGAATATATTTACTTTCAATGATAACATTTCCAAAATCCTTTTAAAATATTTGATATCTAAGAAATAAATTCAATCCTCCTATCAAACTAATTTCAAAATCACTTTTCCTGTGTTTTGAAAATTTATTACAAATTTTTTGACTATTATAACCAAATTTAATACCTTCTACATAATGTTTTACTAATAAAATATCATAATTATTTATTTTAATAAAAATATTAAGATCAAGGAATCCTATAGAAAAAAAAATTTTCAGTGGAAAAGATATCAACATCTCATACCAATCCTTGGTTATTGTCTAAGACCATAAATATCTTTAGAAATTTTAAAAACTGAATTTGGAAAAAGATAATATTCAAAACATATGGGTATTTCAATATAAACGTATTCAATTAAATATAATTTTAAAAATGAAAATTACTTGTGTCATGTATAATTTAAAATTAATAAAAAATTCATAAACTAAAAGTATCATAACAGCTTCAAGGCTAGAAATAGAAGAAAATGTGTTCTAATAATATATATCTTCCTCTTGATTTTAACACTTAAAAACTAGCCTATATTTATTTATATTCATTACATAATAATAATTTTATTTATAAATAAACTTTTAGTTACTGTGACATGATGATATGAGGGCCTATCATCTAACTCCAACACACAATTTCTCTTAAACTATTTTTTCCCTTCTTCTATTGACAATACTAAACTCTCATAATACCAATCTTCTTCTATAAACATATATTTAAACATATATTTAAAGAGAGAGAGCTCAACTAGGTTTCCAAAAATCCACCTAGTAATAAATCCTTCATATATGTCTCTTGTGATAGACTCTAAATAATTTTTTTTTCAATGTTATAGATTTTCTAGGTATGAAATTCCAAGGTTCCTAAGATTCATTATATTTAGAAATAGACTGATCATAATAATTTTATAATTTAAATTCACACATATCATTAGAATAATCAATTCTCAATATGTTAAAATAATCATTAGCTTCATCAATTTGCACTTTTTCTGTAATTAAAGGGATCATTTTCAACAAACATCACATAAATAGATTTTTGAACTATGCCTGAATTTTTATTATACACTATATAATATTTCAAAGTTGTAGAATATCCAATAAATATTCATTTATATACATTGGGTTAATAAAACCCTAGATTTTCCATAGTATTCATGATAAACATCTTACATCAATTTTTTTTTTAAATTACTCAAGCTTTAGTTTTTCTTATATTCATCAACTCATAAAAGGCCTTTTTAATAAGTGTTTTAATTAAGAATATATTCATAATATAGAATGTTTTATTAAAAACATATTCCCAAAAATAAGAAGGTAAAATATAATCCATTAATGTAATTCTATCCATTTCTTGAATAGTTATATTTCTTCTTCCATAAATTCCTATTTTGGAGGTGTTCTCATAGTGAAAAAAATATGTTTTATAACCATATTTGAGATAAAATAATTAAATTCATGATTCAAAAACACTCTTCCATGACACTTCTTAATGAAATTATTTTAAATTCTTTTTTTTTTCGAACCAACATCGAAAAATTTTTAAATACATAAAAAGATTCATTTTTATATTTCATAATGTAAACCCATGTAAAACATGAAAATCAATCAACTAACCCAAAAATAAAGAATATTTCATCGTAGATTTATACACCAGATGTTGTAAAAAAATCCATGTGGATAAGTTAAAAATGTATAGATGTATAAAATTTATTTATTTATTTTATAGAATAATTATGCTACTTGCCTATTTAACACGTGTCATACATTATTTTCTTATCAAACTTATGATATGGAACATCATAAAATTTCTTATTCATAGATAATATAGATTAAAATATATATTATAATAACCAGGCTTTATGTTCCATATTCATGATTTATAAAAATTTATTTATAATGTTAAAAATATTTTCACACATATAACTAATGTCTAATGTATTAAAAAAAATTATTCGATGTTCTATAAACATAAGTATGATTTTTATTAAAAATAGAAAATCAATCATTAGATAAATCAATAGTATAAACTTAATCATAGAGGTGATAAATACTTAATATATTGTGATTTAAACCTTCAACATATGTAACTCTACTGAACTGGATAGAATTTGGATCCTTAATTGATCTTACATCAATGATATTTCATTTTTTATTATCACTAAGGGTAACAAAAATTCCTTCAACAATAGATTGTGTATTAAATTTTTACAATTATACCCTCATATTTATTGAATAGCTAAATATAAATATATCTTATTAAACATATTCTTCTGTGGATATTCAGCAACTATAATTCCAACCATTTTTTTGTTTGAAAAAACGTTTGGGTCCTACCGTGTCAGAAAGAAATGATCTTGTAAACAATATCTATATTATTTTATAAATTAATTATATATTTAAATTTAATTAAGTTTCTAAAAATATAGGTTTTTATTACACTACTATTTTGAATATTCCTTAAGAAAAAAACATTAGAATAGTTCCCTTTAATAACACAATCAATGCAAGTAACTTTAGACATTATATGATACATTGATATTAGAAAAAACTAATTTATATAAAATTTATGCTTTTAAAAAATATTTCCATATTTTTAACATTCATTCTTACACAAATAATTTTCAATAATATTATATAAAATATATTATTCTTTAGAAAACACGGTAGTATTACTTTTGAAGGATTTTACATTCGAAATCGACTCTATGATTTTACATTCATGCTCAATACATCTTGAAGGATATGTATTTAATTTTTAATTCAATATTATATGATATTTTAGCATACTATCTTTATAAATTAATAAAAAAAATGAATCTTTTTAATATATATATTCCTTTTCATTTGGGTTTCAAATTTCCCATCAAACATAGAACAATATTATACTATTTTTATCACTTGTGTAGTTTCAATAATCAAATAAAAAAATTGATGAATTTTATGATTGTACCTCATCTTATGATGATTTAATCATATATTTGCTTTATTATTTGATTTAAATTGTTTAGATTTAATACTAGAACAACTTATTGAATATTTAGATACACTATAAGTAAACTTCATGTAACCATTAGGATTATAAACTTTCATATATATATTTTCATTCTTGGTATTTCTATGATTCTTAACAACTAGTTTCAACACAACATCATAAATAATTATTGTTTCAATTAATTCTATAATGTTATCATATTTAACATGATTTTTTGGCAAATTGAATCCAAAATACTATTCCATCATGTATCTTAATCAAGTATAGGCATTAGTGTCCTGAGATACAACACCATTAATTCTCTTTATAAATATAACATTAATATGAAAAATACATTAACCTTTATACATTATAAAATTAACAAAATAAATTTATAAGTATCATATCTCAACTATATAACATTATTAGTTCCTTCATATTCAAATGTAATTTAATAAAAAATTTCATAAGCAGTAGCACATTGAAAATTTTAATTTGAACTCATCCACTCAACATCCATAATTGGTTACATTCATTTCTCTTGCATTCATATCATATTCCCCAAATTTTTAATTATCATTTTTTGGTTAATCTTTTTGTATTTTATATCTCTCACCCATATTTAAATAATATTTTGAACCAAGATTTGTCAAATATATTACCATGTCATATTTTTAATATTTGAAATTTTAACTATTGAAAAAATGTATCCCTTATCAAATGCACACCTTATTTTATATCATCCATCGACATTGTTATTAATCGTGATAATAAAATCAAAATTTTAAATCTAAAAGAAATATTCAATAAAGAACTACTTTGATATCAATTATTTTCCAATAATGATGATGAAGACAGAAGATCAGGGGTGAATTGTGTCCTTTTTAAAACACATGATAATTTTAAATCTGACCTATAATATTCTTAAAAAGATAAAATATGTTTTTTATATAAATAGAGTTTTAAATAGTATATAAAATAATTGGAAATGAAAATTTTTATTGGTATTTGGTGTAAAAAGATACCCTAGTCCCCTCCATGAACACTCTATTAACAAGATTAATGATTCTCACTCATATATCCTTTTCCAAGTTATATTAATTAGTGACTAAAAGAAAATAAAACATGTTAAAAAACATTTATAATTCTTTAATGCAGTAATAATAGAATCCCTCAAAACACTCAACACAAGAGTCTTCAAGACCAAAAGTGATTTTCATTGGATGGAAAAATTCTCTATAACATCATTGAGATGTAGAAATTACATCTAACAAAAGAATAGATCCTAAAATAAATATATTAAAACATTTATAACACAATAATTAAAAAGAAAATTTGGATTCTATATAAAAAATATTCAGATAGAACTGCAGTATAAAAAACAACTTTTGTAGTAGTAGGAAGAACACAAAACTAAAACACAATGAAACATGTATGTATCAATAGTTTCATCCTGTAAATATCTTAACTAAATTAATAAGGCGTATCACATTTAAGTAGAGAATTTGTTATAGAAGATAGAATAATATCTTATAAATATGAAAAAAAATGATGAATATTCGAAGTAAGAGATTTAGATAACTGATCTTTAAAGTGACAAGTCATTAAAATATCGAATTATCATTAGATTTTCCATATTCAACCATTTCAAATAAACATGTATATTTAATTTATTCAAGTAAAATATATCCAAAAAAATAAAATAAGTCAAAATTTAAACATTAATAGGACATTTAAAGTTTGTATTTAATCATCTATATAAAATTATAACTTCCCTGAAAAATTAGAACAAATTAATCCATTCTTGAAGATATTTTTTAAACAAATTTGAATCTCTATGCCATTAGTCCATCTTAACCATCATAAAAAATTTATAATAATTAAGAAGATAACTCTTAAAGTTGAATGAATCACGTTGGGGATTGAACGCAGTGAGGTTGATTCCAAAAGTATGGGTGCAAGAAAAAAATTGAAACTAAATATAGATTTCTAGAATGTGGAGTATGAAAATAATGTGAGTATTTTTATGTTAGGTACATATCAAACAATAGGTACCCAAATGTTAGGTTATTTACAATAATTAGTTTCCCAAACACAATGTTCATCTCAAATGTGGCATTCTAAATGTTGGGTTGAAAATATAGTGTTGCAAACCAATGTTAGGTTTCAACTATACATCCTCAATAGTGATTTTGAAATTAATTTAAATATACCAAATAATTAAAAAATTAATTCTAAAATATAATTATCATAACTAAAATAATTATTCTAGAATTCTGGGTAAATATAATAATTATTCGAATAGATATAAAGAAAAAATCTACTCAAAGTAACATTACATTGAAAAGAAATGAGGTTATTTGTGAGCATAAAAGTCAATAAAAAACTTGCAGTTTCAACATTTATATTAATAACATATACAATAGAAAATAAACTTAGTAGTTAAATGATTCATCATATACCAATTTCATTTAGTGAAAGGTAAAGATGTGTATTTTGAAAATGGAAAATATGAAGAACTAGTTTTTGCATATTTAAACATTGAAAGGTGATATATTAATAAATATATTATATATTAATAACACCTTTAATGAATAATTAAAAATATTTTATTCATTATTATTAAATGGTATTAGAATTTTACAACAATATTTAAGCATTCATGATATTAATATAATAACATCATACACATAGGTGGTAAAACTAACCCAAATGAGAGCATGTTATAATTATTTTATCAATAAGGATATTTCTCATATATAATATGAATATATCATTTAAATAATAATAAAAATGTCATAAATATCATATTTATTCATTAATATCATTCATATAACCCTTTATTTGGGGTGATAGTTAGAAATGAAATTCATCGTTCGAGGAGAGGGGTAGTTTATCAAACACATGATTAACGATCCCATTTTTCAATGAATTAGATAAAATTAATTTATGAACAATTTATATATTATATTTATATTTCTTAATTATTTAGAGTATTATTTCCGAATATATATCATTTTTATTAACCATAAAAGGATGTGATGAAGAAAGAACAACATCATTTCATGTTGGTGGTAGTCTTCATGTACACAAGATCAATGTTGTTTTGTTTTTCATAGTTGATTGAAATGATTCAATGATGGTTGATAAATTAATAAAATATCAATTTACTATAACAATAATTCATTTTTTTATATTACAATGGTAAGGATTTGTTTGAGTGTGAATATTTAAGAATAAAACCAAAGGATTAAGTTATACTCATATTGGGACGTTGAATTTTCTCTTGAAACTCTCTATAAGAATAAAGGTTTTATGAAAATTAATTGGTATTAGAGGAATATGAATATGGTATTGGTTTATATAAGTATTAAAATGGTATATGTTCAGGGTTAAATTATTAAGTATTTTTGTAGTGTGATGTAGTGCAAGTGTTCCCTTTTATAAATAGAGAAAAGGGATATTTGTGAATAACCATTATTTTTCAACAATGGAATGACACCATTCAAGGTTTTATAGCTCCAAAAATGTTCAATAATGGATTTTGGAAATATATAAGGTTTATATAACCTAAACTACTCATTTTACTATATATTTAAAACATGTTTCAATCCTTTTACTACATTATTTTTAATATTGTACCATTTGTTTAACCTTGGTAACTATTTCTAATCCATGTAATTTATATTATAGTTGAAATATTGTGTAACCCGTCTTCCCAAAGTTGGGTTTTATTAACCTAAATTTAATACCAATATACTATAATGCAATTTATAAATAAGATAAAATTATTTTAATAATTAAACATTTAATATATAGAAAACTATTTTATAGAGATAATGGTACTTTTATCATTCAGTATTCATATTCTTATTCAGTATTGATTTCCAATATAATGTGTGACAATATATTTATTTATTACCTCAAAAATTATATTTTAATCATTTTTAATGATATTAATTTATTTTATTAGAAAAAAATTACATAATATTAATAAAACCATTCTTTGAAAATTACAGTTTTACTATTATTTTGATCATTAACATTAATCTAGATAATAATACTTTTATACCTAAGATTTTAACATATTACATATAATGAATATGTTGATATAAAATATTTAATCTAATTTTTAATTTAAATTTCACTGATGAAGAAAACTAATGTTTAATATAAGTGAATAATAAATAACTTTAAGAGTAGAATGTTATAAAAGTTTCCAAAACCTTAAAAATAGGTTTTAATTCATAAATATATATTTTCAAAAAAAATAAAAAAAAATTAGTTCGTTATTCCATTATGATAATATCATAAAATGAGAGGTACTATTAAAAAATTTATATTTTGTTATTCACTAATGTTTGAATTAATTTTTAGATACATCTCAAAAAATAAACTGAAGATAATATTTAGATGACTAATTTTCATATTCATTTCATTTTATCAAATTAAATTTATAAAATTTATAAATATATATTTTAAATATAAATATAAATAAAATATTACTTATAGAAAAATAAACATACTTTTCTCTAAAAGTAAAATTTACAAATGGGTGAAATATATGTGAAAAATAAATTATTACATTAAACATTACATGATTAAATCAGATTAATTTCTATAAAAATATCCGCCAATATATATACATTAAATATAAGAAAAATATATGTTTTTTGGTAGTCATAGGAGGGGATTCCGCTAGTATGGACCTAGTTGAAATTTTCATGATCTTGAATTTTGGCCATATACGATATCTCTAACACCATAATTGTTCGATTTCATCTTAATAATGGTATAGCTAAATCCCTATCTAGACTAAATCCCTTCAAATCTTTATAAAATTAACTTTTTAAGGAATAAGTCCACTACCTAGTGACATTTCATTCCTTTCAATTCATTGATTTCAAAATATAGTAATTTACTTTTTTAACCACTATTTTAATTGATATGTAATAATGGTAAAAACAATTTAAAAATCACAATTTCATTGTATTTTTGTGATTCATGTAGAAATATTTGTACAACATTGTATTAATTTAAAAAAAATATATATATAAAAAAATAATAGTGTTACATTATCCCCCTTAAATAAATACTTTCTTCACAATTTTAATTTTCATTCACTAAAGTAAGAATAAAAGGGATCCAAAAGAAACTCGAGATATATATTCTACTAAGATATCCACCTAATTATCCTTGGTAATACATGGAAAGTATTTATAAAAAATATTCTTAAGATTTATTAGGGACATACATTTCATAGATTCATTTTCATGATCTTGTTTCCAACCAAATACAACATAAAAATAATTATAATGATTTCCAATCATATTAGTGTAAATAATTATATGAATATGACAACTCAATTCAATGGTGTCACCCTCATTTAATTATATAATGTGTTAAATTTATCATTGATATAATTTTCCCAACCTTTCACACATTCAAATTATGTTATTTTTTCTATAGTAATATTTCTATTAGAATCTAGGACATAAATAAACATTTAATTAAAATATATCTAAATCCAACATATTGTACTATAATGATAGTTTTATTAGAAAAATAATTTCCCTTGGGAGATCGCATCTTGGTATTCTTAGGCCAACTCATCATTCACCACTGTGAATATTCGGTTCCCATTCAATCATCCATTTTTAGGGTGATTAACCTTATGCAAATCTATTCGACAACCACATACAAATGAAAGTATCTAAAAATTGATGTAATTTATAGGAAAAAAATACTCAAAATTTCATTATTATTTCAGTTTGTTATTCTATATTTAAATTTATACTTGAAACATATCTTTCGGTTATGTTGAAATTTCTTGGATCTAAAACATAAAAATAATCCAATTATCCTAAAAAATAACCAAACCCTGATACGATACGAATTATGGAAACCTAAGTTGAACGTATTTTTATTTTACAAGTTTTTTATTAAGTAAACATTACATATTACTAATAAATGAAAAATCCCAATATATTATGATTTATTGTTTCTAAGAAAATAAATATAAAAAATTTATTCTTTTATAATAAAGGAAATTTCTCTATAATTTAATCACATTAGACCCCCATTATATAATTCTGATAGGTTATACTTATATTATTAACATTGGGAATGAAAACATAGGAAAGGGGTGAGCACAACTTTTGAGTAAGGAAAAACATACCAACATTTCATCATGTTTTAGATCATAATAGTATGAGAAAATAAGATATAGAGAGAAGTTTCTTATTATAAAGAACATGAAAAAATAAGATTTCTCCTTAAGAAATGATATAATTAAATGTATTCTCAAATGAACAAGCATGAAGCATGGAATAGGAGTGTGAGATAAGAAATATGAAACATAGAGTATAATTATTGGTATGTTATATAGAAATTTCATATAATTATAGTAAAACATGACATTTTGAATAAAACAAAATGAGATCATGTTGACACAAAATCTTATGAAGAAAATATATACCATCATGTAGACAAACCATCATGTGAAAAAATTAATACATGATTATTTCAAGAAAAAATCATATGAATAAATAATAACAAAATCATTTCTATACACATACATTTAGGCAAATAATAACATGATCATTTCCATGAAAAATTATATGAACAATGTGTGACATAATTATATCAACACATAGTTACATGAACAAATCATAACATGATTATGTACACATAAATTTTTTTTCATATAATTAGATATAAAAAAATATCTATTTCATTATAGGCATATATAATAACCCACACATAAATGATCCACACACATGTGTGAGTTTGAATTCCATCATTAAAATTATTAAAAATAATCCATAGAAAAAAAATTAGTATCACGTCATTTCCATATGGTATCAACATAATTAAACTTAAAAATTTAAACAGTTTATATCAAAAATTAAACCACCCCCAAAATAATAATTTAATAAGAAAATTTGGTGGCCTTTTAAATAAAAACTAACATCTATGTAAATAATAAGTTTGTGTAAAAAATTAAATTGGTTTAAAAATAATAATAAAAATTTTATATTATGAGCTTTTAACATTGGCACAAGTGATGATATTATTGGTCGCATTGAAATATCAATTTTATAAATGCCACATTTGAGAAATTGAAAGAAATTTCTTTTAAAGAAAAATATATCGAAGAAAATATCAATAGTCAATATGTTAAAATACATCAGGGTTTTAAAAAGCTTAAGTCAAAACATTTTGAAAAATTTTTCTTTATAAAAAAGTAACATAAAGAAAGGTTCTATGACAGGTATATAATGGATTCAAAAATTTTAATTGAAAACTTTGTAAAATTTTTTTTTTTAAAAAAAATTGTTAATAAATCCTATAAAAAATCTTATCAAAATGAAATTTGTATTGGATGAAAAAAATTATTTTTTATGTATGGAAATCCTTTTTAACATTTTGAAATATATTTTTTGAAAAAAATAATCATAAAAAGAGGTAGTAAAATTAAAATTTGAAAAGTTATAATAAAAAATTGAAAGGTATAATGAGTAAATAAATATTAGTATATAAAAATAATAAAGTAAAATGATTTTTGGGGATAATAAAAATAGAAATAGAGGAAACCCCATCTTTAAAGGATTTCTGATTTTTTCCAAAAAATGGTAAACTTTTATGAGAATGAAATTCACTAAAGGGTAATTTGGTTAAAAATTTTAATTTCACCTAGATAGAAGAAAAATTTAATAGTAAATAAAATCTTATGGTGGAGGAAACAAATATTTGAAAAAATATGTTTTGTGAGAAGAATTATAACTCAATGAAGGCATTTGAGTTAACAAAAAACCTTAAATATTTGGTATAATTTGAATCAAAGTCATTTTAAAGGAAGAAAGTGATATGGATATTTAATCCCTATAAACAACATTAATATTGTAAAATATATTCATTAATAAATTTTAACACAATATTAAAGATATCGAATTTATCAATAAGAAATATGTCTCATAAAATTTAATTTGTGGGAATGAACCCATTACATTGTATCCCTAATTAATATAACACACTCTAACCTCATATATAAAATATATAAATATATATATATTATTCTATGATCCTATTAATATATATATATATATCCATTTATATACTTTACATATATCCGTTCATTTGGAATATATTAGTTGGTTAGGGTTTATTTTTATCATCTGATGATGGAAACAATGATTTATTGCTTCATACACATTTTTAAATGGACTTTCTTTTTATTATTTTTCAAAAAAAATCATATCATTATAATATCATTCAAGATAATTGAATAATGGTTTTTAATGACTCATCATATCCAATTTTCATTTGACAGAAGATGGTGGTATGGTTTGTGAAGATGGAAATTGTGAAGAACAAGATTCAGTGTGTTTAATGATTGAATGGTGATATATTAAGAAATATATTGAAGATAAATGAAACCATTCCAAAATAATTAAGTTATATTAAACAAATTATTATTACATTATATCACTAGTATATATCATTCCATCAACATTCATGACATAAAAACTGTAACATCGTTCAGTGAGGTCGTAAAACATACCCATGTGATAACATTTTTAATGATTTTAGGGATAGGGATAAGTTTTTAAATAAAATTACTATAATAATTAAATAATATTAATAATTTCATAAATATTATATTTATTCATCAAATTCATTATAGAACAATCTATGAAGTATTGTGAGGAAAAATGAAATTTTTCATTGATGGAGGTGGTAGTCTGCCTTATGCACAACTAATCATTAAATTTCACAATGAATGGGATAGAATGATGGTATTTAATAAATTATAAATTTTTAATTATAATAATTAAATATTATAATTTTACATTCATAAAATACAACCCATTTACATATTATGAAAGGCATTGATGGAAAAAACAACATCGTTTCGTGGGGGTCGTAGTCTTCATGCACACACGATCACTGTTGTATTTTTTTACCTATTGGATAGAATGGATTGAATAATGATTGAAATATTAATATAATAATGATTTATTATACTTATTATACTTCTTTATTTATATTAATATGGGTATTATAGTTTTTAAGTGAAAATTTGTGAAAAAAGTTAAGTATTAAGTAATACTCATGTTTGGACATTGAATTCCCTCTTGAAAGTATCCTTAAATATTAAGGAAATGGGATAATTAATTGAGATAATAATATAATGAAATTAATATAGTTTTATTTGGGGATAAAATGGTAGATTTTAAATATGAAATTAGAATGTATAGGTGTGGCACAAATAGGTGGAAGTGCTCCCTTCTTATAAATGAGGAAAATGATGCTTTTGTGAGTACCCATTATTTTTCAAAAATGGAATGACATTATTCAATGATAAAATTTTCAAAAATATTAAAATAACGGATTTTAGGTTATATATAGTATATGAATCCTCCACCACTCATTTTACCACAATTTTTAACATGTTTGAAACCTTTTACGACATGATTTTCACAATTCACCATTTATTTTCCCTTGGAAACAAGATTTTAAAGACGTAATTAATATTTTATTAAAAATTTATGGTAACCCCTATTACAATATATGGGTGTGATAAACCTAAATTTAATCCCCATACAAACAATTTCTATTTATAAATAATATAAAATTCACTTTTTAAAAAAATAATTTAATAAATAAATACATCATTTTGTAGAAAAAAGATTGTTATCATAATTAAGTAATGTTAGAATAACTTTTTATTGATTAAAAATTAAATTTGTGATAAGATATTCATATATGGCTTTAAAATTTTTATTAAACACATATTTTATGTGAATAATTTATCTTATTAGATGAAAATTTCATAATATTAGTATAACATTTCTTTGAAAATATTGGTTAACCGTTATTGTGGTCATTAAATTTAATCTTCGTAATCATAATTTTATTCCTATAAATGAAATTAAAATTATTACATATTATGATCAGGATTACTGAAAATATTAAGTCATTTGATTTATATTTAATTTCTATAAGTGATAAAAAAAATTTAATTTAAGTCAAAAAGAACTTTTTAGAGTAAGATGTTATTAATGTTTCTAGGACATTAAACATAGGTTTTATAAATTTAATAATGTATTATATTAATTTATAAAAATATATTTTCATAGAAAAATGTTTAAAATAATTTTTTATAAATATTATATTATTATAAATTTGTAAAAGTTATGGTATTAGCAAAAATAATATTTTTTACAATTCATCAGAATTTCAATTATTTTAAGAAAAATAAAAATAATTCACGCTATATAATATTAATATTATTAATTTTAAAATGAAGTTCATGTAATCAAATTAAAACTATAATATTTATATGTTTTTATTTAAAACATTAGAGACATAGAAAATCTATTTTTATATAAAAATAAACTTTCTCTTCTTTAAAGGTAAAAAAAGTAAAATGTTTAAAATACTCATGACAAATAACTTAATAAATTAATAATTACAAGTTTATATATAAATAAATTCTAGTTTCATATACCATAAAGATCTATGACTAATATCTATGAATAATGTATGCTTTAGTAGTAGTCATGGGTGGTTATTCTGATAGAATATATCTTATGAAAATTTCCAAGAGCTTAAATTTCTCTCACAAAAAATTTCACTCATACCCTAATTTTTCAAATTATTCTTGATATTGGTTTATTAAAATCCCTTTCTAAGGTACCTCCTTACCAATCATGGATTAATGAGCTTTATAAGGGAAACTCACGCTTCCCAATATAATTTATTTTATTTATTGTGAAATATTGTATAATATTGATACTTTTTTCCTACCTTCTTAATTAATGAATAGATTATAATAGTAAAATTTTATTTTAACATATCATGATTACATTTTAGTTCAATATTTATTGTAAAAAGATATCAAATATTAAATTAATTTTAACAAAATATATTTTCAAATATTGAGGTGTCAAACAGATGAATATGGTACCCACACACGTTGCACTTCTTACATCATGTAAAACTCTCCAGATAGGTTGGTCAGGACCCATCCTTGTTGTTTTCCCACCCTATGCACAATAATATATATGCTCCTGGACCCACATTAGTTTTTTCTAGATATTTCACTTATACATTTCATCCAAGAAGAGGTCAATCCTTATTCATCACCTCTATCCACATGGATTTAAGGGTGGCATATGATCTCAAGAGATCAAATAGATAGGGACCCTCTCATTCTATTTGGGTTATGGATTTCTACATGGGAGTTTTATTCCATCATTTTTTCCCACCTTACATGATGTGGCTATCTCATCTTCCACCACTAATTCTGGTTGTCTCCACTGTTGGCCCCTATTATTAGCACTGGTTGCTGCAGTGGCGATCCCATCATTGCCTCCCCTCTCAATGAAAATCGTTGGTCCCTTGAACAACAATCATAAAAACTCATGAAACTTCCACCACTATATCTTCAACCATGTTATCCAACCCTCATCACTACTATCCCATCTACCCTTTTCCATCACATCATCGTCCGAGGAGAGAAAAAAATATGGATATGGCCCCATATCAGGCCACCCAATGAATAATTATAATCTAAGTAGAATCCAAGATCAAATAGAAATATAGGGGAATGAAATTTATACCATAAATCGGTTCCTCGAAGATAAAAACCCAGAATTAAGAATTGATCATAAATAAAAAAATCACAATTAAGGAATCAAAAATTGAAATAGTGTATCATACCTCAAAATAGGATTAGTCATTATTGAATAAATAGCTTTTTAATATAACTCTATGGATATAGTATAACCAAAATGTATCATTTCCATATTATATAACCCCATAATTAGTTTTTATTGATAAATCTAATTAGAGTTCATATAGAGGCTATTATATAGGATAATTATCACCAGAAAATTAATTAATTCATCATTTCAATTATCAAATCTGACTTTGGGAATCCTAAAGTGAATAATATTTACACATTACCTAGAATAAGACCCTTATTTAGGAAAAAAACATGGGATTTTATTTCTCATTCAAATATTTTTTAAGGGTATAATCATAATTCCAATGAATGAATGTGTGTGTGTGATGAAGAAATGTTTTAATCCAAATATTTTTTATAAGACCCCAAAATTTCAAAAATTCTATGTTGCCTTATCATTTAATTTGAAATATAACATAAAAATATTTGGATGCACAAAAAATGGTATCTCCAAATCACCATTGGAGTCATTCGAGTAATATATATTTAAGTAAAAATATTAAAAAATTCCCCAAAAAACTCAATATTGATAAAAATCCAAAAAATCTATTCCAAGGGATAAACACCACATTAATTGGCCAATGAACACATTAGAAAGAAAATTTAGTGTCTTTCACTTTTTTAAATTATATTCTTACCCATGGGGAGGTCCTAGGGAACCAAAACTGAAATTGATCTTAAGTCTCATCATGAAAAACATTTTGTCACAAAAATAATGTGTTTAGTATTATACCTATATATTTATATCATATTTTTTATGATCACAAACCCAAAATTATTATAATATTTTAATTTTATTAGATGAATTTATATTGTTAAAGAACCATATATTGATCTTAATGAATCAAATTAAGGTATATTGTTGAAGTCTTCATAGGGGTAATGAAATAATGGATGTATTTTATTGAACTAAATTCATGTAAGTAACCTTAATTTCCATCTAGGTTTTTTTAAATTAAATGGGAATTTATGAGTATGCAAAAATTGACAGTGTATGATTCCGAGGCACAATGTTCCCGGTAATAATTTCTGAAGTTTTGTTCGGGTACGTTCATTAAATGTACATGCGAGTTTTTATAAATTTTGAACCGGTGCTCGGAATTGAAATCTGAGGGCACCGTTGAACTTGTAGTGTCAGTATTTTCTTATGAAGACTTTCATCTCAAGGGCATTTGGTCAAGAATAAAAGTTAGTCATTTGGATTTTTAGTAAATTAATTAAATAAAAATAAAGTAGTGTAGCTTTATATTTATTTTTTAGTTAAATCCTCCACTTGGAAGTTGGAAGTCGGAAGTGTGGGGACCACCCCACCATAACATCCCATGAGATTTTTTGGTGGTGGGGCCTACTCGAACCTAACCTCCCGCGAGAGGTTATGATGTGGGGACCACCCGATACTAAACCCCCCTAATAATAGTTGGAGAGGAAAACCTCCCAACTCCCCTCATTAATGTGGGAGAGCCACTCCACCCCCTCCTTTAATGTGCCAAATCCTCCTCTTTAATTTATTTTTCCAACATCGTGAATTAATTAAGTGGAGCCAACTTAATTAATTCACCCATTTTGAATTCTTATGCCAATGATAGATTTTATAATCTATTATCCTTAGCTACCTATTCTTTGGTTGGAAAATGAGGAAGGATATTTTGAGAGGAAATATCTCACCAATTAAGAATGAAGAACGAAGAATGTGTTCTTCCTACGAAGAACACTGAAAAGGATAATCTTATACTTCCTACAATGGAACCTCCTTCAACGCAAGATGTCTTCGACTATGATGAGCTGGCACACAAACTGATGATCGAGGAAAACACCGACGTCCGTCTTTCTTTCCAACGGCCTATCTTATTCCCTATGACTCAAACGATGAACAACGATCAAGTTTGGGGTTTAATTTCATTTAAGTGCTATGACCTTCCTTTCCATCAAAAAAGAAGAATGAGGATGTTGTCCTTTTGTGGGTGGATTTTTGTGCTCGAACTTATGAACCGATTTCTATCACCCTAAATGCGGAGGGTGTGGGATAAACTAACATGGCCCGTCTGCCTCTGTTGATTCTCTTTTTGTGATGCTATTCGGCATGGGGATGAAACAACGAGGCGACAAAGGTGACATGAAACAACTCTGCTACCCACCGTATCCAAAATCCACACCGCAATCATGATGCTTAGGTCAAACCAACTCTGCCGCTCCAGCCGAACTACGCCCCTTGATAGCCCGAGCCGCCAGCCTCCCCACACCCGGCCTCCTGCTAGCCTCTTGGGTGCCTGGTCGCCCGCAGACCTCCCATGTGCCCTGACCGAACTGCGCCGGCCCACAACACCTGGAATTTTCTCACCTCCGGCCTCCCGTACGCCCAGGACGAACCACGCAGGCCCAAGCCACCTGGCTCCTTTCCACCGCAGGCCTCCCATGCGCCGCTGCCAAACCACACCGGCCCGCACCACCCAGATCTTGGCCGCCACTGACCTGTTGTGAACCTCAGGCCGAACCGGACCCGACCGTCTTGGTCGAGTCACCCGAACCGCGCCCTCAGGACTCTGCGGGCCGAACCGGCCCCGGCCTCCCGGACCGAGCCGCCCGAACCGCGCCCACGCGGTGCTCCAGGCCGAGCCGCCCGAACCGCACCCACGCGACACTCCGAACTGAACTGGATCCACACCTTTGGGCCGAGCCTCCTACGTGGCACCCTCTAGGCCAAATCTCCCTTGTGCTGACATGCGGCCGGTCTGCGCCCTTACGACCGGTTTTCGCCCTCGCGACCTGCTGGGAGTGGCCCAGTGGGCCGAGCCAAATCTAAAGAGTTGACCCACCTAACAGGTCGGGCCGGACCCAACTGGTCAAACCAGGTCGACCTAGACTAGGGCGACCCAGCCGGGCCGGTCCAGACTGGTCTGGCCGGGTCGGTCAGACGGGGTTAGACCATACCCGGGCCCACTATAGACCCTTTACATTCTTTTGGCCATATCTTTGGCACCACACGTCCGTTTGATGAACCGTCAGTGACGCTGGTAATCATGGAGAATGGCAGTCCCTTTGTGTATAACTCACTGGATTTTTCGGTATAGTTGAGATACAGTTGGGTTCGATCGTCCATGAATCTAACCCAATCCCTGGGACTAAAATGCTAAAAACTCACAGACCATGCGTTCGATTGATGTGATGTCTATTTCGTTGAGACCTCTATGACATGGCGGACCTTTGAGATACTTTGAAAGCTCTGACTACTATTCCTGGATACTACGTGTTTTCGATAGAGAAGAGGATTCAGTGGATACATCTAATCATCTTTATCTCTCTACATAAGTTGTATACATGTGTGAGACGAATCAGTTTTTCTGTGTTTTCCCTCATGATTGAGATGGATCACTTGATAACATAGGTATATGTATGGCCATATATCTACGTAAGGTTATCTGTTTCTCTCATACTTTGTGATTTATCCTAGCTAGATTTAGTGAGACCTTGAGGGTATTGATGTCCCTACTGAGTATCTTTATACTCACCCCTACACGTTTTATGCCCACACATTGTTGTTTTGGATGCAGATGATGGACAACGCTAACGGAGGCTGAGAGTACTAAGACTGGACAATACCCGGAGGTGGATCATTTGGTGTGTTGGTACCCAGAGGAGACAGAAATATGTGGAGTGCTGAGGAGGATATCTGTACCTACCCCTCAGGTAGGAATCTTGAAAGACAATCCAATAGCTGTCTTTTATCTTTATTCAGTTGTATTGCATTTTAGTTGTACTTGTACCTTTACTTTTGGGCTTGTGTTCTGGCCCCTTTTACATTCAAAACTCTTTTTCTATAGAATTTACTTGGTGTTTCATCTAGCTATGTGCTTGTGCGCATGTGTGTTTACAGGTTATAAAGGCAATGGAATCCTAGTATAACAGAATTTTGCCTTTGGTGCTAGTCGTCAGCCCCTGGCCTATGGAAGGTGGGCATGGTGTAGTCACGACATAGACCCTGGGGGTCGGGTCGTGACATATTTGTATCTGAGGAGTCGGTTCTACTGCAGAACATAGGACTCAGATCATTTTTTTAACGGAAATAGTGTTAGGTGTAGTGAGTGTGGTTATCAATTTAGGGAATCTAGTGTCGGTGTGGCATCCGTCATATCCATACAACAGGACCATGACTTCTGATTTCTGACTCAATGCACGAAAACACTGATTGCATGTGTGTTTTCAAGAGTTTTAATTGTGAATTCTTTGAGTCTACTCACCAAGTATAACTTTTTTTGACTGTGGAAAACCTACTTCTTATTAGGATGCATCCACGCAGGCAGCCAGCTAGGGTTCCGAGAGTAGTACGCACAGATAGCACACCAAGCCATAAGGCCTCGGTGTAGGTCTTTTTTCACGCGGAGGCACCGACGATACCACTCCCCATTTAGACACTGATGCCACAAGCCCCTATAGCATAGAGTTCACGCTACTAGAGTGCATTGCATGAGTTCCAGCGCCAGAGGCCATCCAGTTTTAGGGGTGAGATGGACCTAAAAATAGCTGAGGATTGGCCGGAGGCTGTGGTGAGAGTCTTCAGACTAGTATGGACACCAACTGACCTTATGGTGATCCTTGCCGCGAGTCTCCTTTTGGTAGCAGCAAGTAGATGGTGGATCCTGATGCTCTCGGTGCATGACAAGGAAACACTACTCAGGGAAGATGTCGAGAGCATGTTTCAGGTAGAGTTTGTCCCAGCCACCCAATGTGTAGTGCAGATATAGGAGCAACTTGATCTGCAACAGGGTAGCATGATTGTGGCACAATACTAATTGCGGTTCACTGACCTCTTACGCTACTCCATAGATATGGTGTGAGACCCATTCTTCAGGGACCAGACCTTCAATCAGGGGCTTAGGTGACAGATCAGGGCTTTTATGATCTCCCTCAACATCTCGACGTAGGCTGGGGTGTTGGAGTGATCCCTCTTAGTGGAGAGTTTCCTTGTTGAGCAGTCACCAGCAGAGAGACCCTCCATAGGGAATCACATAGCAGAGTCTTCTGCAGCTGGAAGCAGAGAGATATCGCAGAGATCCAAGCAGACCAGACCATCCGGTGGATGACACAAAGACACAGGCTCAGTTGGGCAAGGCACACGAGACAGAGTCATTCATATGAGGAATATGTAGTGTTTCACATTCGGTGGGTAGGGTCACATGGCTCATGACTGTCCGAACTTCCATTCAGATGATCAGCAGATGGTCGAAGGACCGCTGAGGCAGAGAAAAATATTCAATTGAGACAATCCAAAGGGTACAGGTGGACATGGTAGAGGACCTGAAGGTGAATGACGTTTCGAGGTGTTACCACCACAACCACCAGGAGGTCCACCCCGACCGTAGGGAGCATGTGGACAAGGGAGAGCTCAGCTCCAGGCAGCTGAGGCATACGATCATGGTGCTCCAGAGATGATTCGAGGTATGATATGTGTCTACTCCACCATAGTTGTAGTACTTATAGACATAGGTGCTAGTCACTCTTTAATTGACACTACCCTTATTCGGAGCTCGGAGATTCCAACACAGTTTTTGGCAAGATCTTTACAGCTAAAGACTCCTACAGGAGTAGATTTGATGATTACACACTTGTGCTGGTAGTTTGAGCTTACTCTAGGAGGCGAGAGCTTCAGCTGGGATCTCCTAGTAGTGGCGTCAAGGGCTTACGATGTCATCTTGGGTATGTACTAGTTATCTATAGTCCATGCTCAGATAGATGGTATTAGGCACAAATTGCGGTGTATCTACATGGATGGGACTAGGTTTACCTTCACCGACGAGAAGGGAGCTGTTGCAGCGCAGGATGGACGTGCCCGGAGGAGAGTGCAGCCGATCACTCATCAGTTGGCTGCCCTTACCCTCGGAGTAGTTTATGTGGAGAGTCCGAGCTATCTTGTAGTAGTGGAATAGTACATAGATGTTTTCCCTCATGATATCCCTGGTATACCTCCTCTAAGAGAGATGGACTTTTAAATCGACTTGTTCCCCAGGACGACACCGATATCTGCACCAGCGTATCAGACGGCTCCCGCGGAGCTTCACAAACTGTAGGTACAGCTAGAGGAATCTTAGGGGAAGGGATTTATCTAGCCCATTATTTCTCCCTAGGCAACCCTGATTCTGTTCTCCAAGAAGGTGTTTGGGAGCTTGTGGCTGTGTTTTGACTATCAGATCCTGAACTAGGTGACGGTGAAGGACAAGTACCATCTCTTGAGGATTGAAGACCTCTTTGATCAGTTTAAGGGAGCATGGTGGTTCTCAAAGTTATACATCAGATCTGTTTATCACCAGCTAAGAGTTCGAATTGAGTATGTGCAGAAGACAACTTTCAGATGTCAGTACGGCCACTATGAGTTCTTGGTTATGCCTTTAGGCGTAACCAATGCTCCAACAGTGTTCATGGGACTCATGAACATGATTTTCCAGCCATACCTCTATCACTTTGTCGTAGTCTTCATTGATGAAATTCTCATCTACTCGATTACTGGGGAGGAGCATGCCTACCATTTGCGGGTAGTACTAGACACACTCCAAGAGCACCAGCTTTATGGTAAGCTCTTGAAGTGCCAGTTCTGGATCTGAGAGGTTAGATTTCTGGACATGTTATCTCGAAGGCCAGAGTTTCAATAGATCCAGCAAAGATTGAGGTAGTAATTACATGGGAACCACCCATGAGTGTAACGGAGGTACTGAGTTTCCTAGGGTTGGCTGGATACTAGAAGAGATTTTTACCATACTTCTCTAGAGTTGCATCACCCCTATCAGTCTTGAAGAATAAGGGGCAACCCTTTGTGTTTTCGGAGAGATTCCAGTAGAGCTTTCAGAAGATAAGGTAGAGGCTGAATAGTGCCCCCATCTTGAGGCTTCCAGAGGAAGGAGTAGGGTATGTAGTCTACTATAACGCATCAGGGGCCAGACTTGGATGTGTCATGATTCAGGAGTGAGTTGTAATCAATTATGGTTCTCGTTAGCTGAGAAAGCATGATCAAAACTATGCTACCCATGACCTGAATTTAGTATAAGTTGTCTTCGCCTTAAATATGTGGTGACACTATCTGATGGGAGAGAGTTTTACTATATACTCTGATCACAAGAGTCTCAGGTATATCTTCTCCCAGAAGGTCCTGAACCATAGAAAACGAATTTGACTTGAGTTCTTCCAAGAATATGACATTGAAATAGTCTATACTCCTTGAAAGTGGAACGTTGATGCAGATTCTCTCATCAAGAGATCTGGTATACAACTTCTATGCGAGGATACAAATCATCTAGCTGCTTTATGGATATCCTTTGTGGATAGAGATAGAGCAACCTTCCTTCAGTCTTATACAGTCACTCCCCCACTTCTTCATTAATTAAGGGAGGTGCAGCATGGGGACACTAATTGTGAGACACAACGTGCTCA
This sequence comes from Viscum album, assembly GCA_963277665.1. Classification (NCBI taxonomy): domain Eukaryota; kingdom Viridiplantae; phylum Streptophyta; class Magnoliopsida; order Santalales; family Viscaceae; genus Viscum; species Viscum album. Next base: position 788,653,315 of record OY728148.1, read on the forward strand.
GATATCCACAGGTCAAGCCCCTGATGGTATTTCTGAAGGTGGAGAGCACATCATCCTCTACATTGAACGTACCACGGTACTGGTGTCACTTCAGGAGGAAGTGTTGAGGGAGTTCCACACATCCCCTCTAGCGGTACATCCAGTACAGGTGAAGATGTACCGGGATCATCTACAATAGCACTAGGGGATGATAATGATGAAAGTTGTTGAACATTTTGCATCTCGATGCCACACATGTTAGAAAATTAAGGTAGATCATCAGGTACCAGCAAGCTTGGTTCATCCATTGGAGGTCCCAGAGTAGAAGTGGGATGGGATAGCCATGGAGTTCATGGACTCCCATATACATCAATGGGTCATGAACCTATTTTGGTGATCGTCGACAGACTCACCATGTCGGCCCACCTCCTACCGATTAGAGAGAAGGGTTCAGTAGAGAGCTTGGGACGCCTCTACGTGAAGGAGATTGTGTGGCTACATGGAGTAATTTCAACGATTGTCATAGATCGTGACACATGATCTACTTCCCGGCTATTGAAGGGGTTTCATGAAGCTTTCGGAACACAAATTCATTTGAGCACTACCTTCCGTCCTCAGACAGATGGTCAGACTGAGCGGACAATTCAGACCCTCGAGGACATGTTACGTTCTTATGTCCTCAACTTCAGTCATAGTTGGGAGGACCACTTACTTTGGTGGAGTTTTTATAACACAACATCTATCACTCCACCATAGGGATGACACCTTTTGAGGTGTTGAATGGGAAATTTTTCAGATCACCTTTGTGCTGGACTGACCCATGAGAGTCAGCACTGGTAGGAGTAGAGATGGTACGGGCTACCACAGAGAAGGTACAAATCATCCAAGAGTAGATGGAGACTACAAAAAGTAGGTAGAGATCATATTCCAATAGGATATGGAGAACTTTAGAGTTCGAGGATGGTGACCACGTCTTTCTACAGGTCTCACCCCGACGATGTCTATGGAGATTTGACCGAGGCGGCAAGTTATATCCATGATAATAGGAACTTTTTAGGTCCTCAGTAGAGTTGGTGAGGTGGCATACCACTAAGCTCTTCCTCCTCAGTTGCACTGGGTGCATGACGTCTTCCATGTATCCTAGCTGAGGAGATACATGCATTACCCTTATCACATAATTGACCATAGTGAGATGGACATCTAAGATGGGGAAACTTTTACAGAGGTTCTAGTGGAGATTGGGGATCGAGAGGAGTGGGTCCTATGTGGATGGTCGATACCTCTGGTGTGTGATCGCTTGAAGCACAGGAACCTCCAGGAGAGTACATTGGAGCAGGAATCTTAGATGCATGATCAGTACCCCCACTTGTTCACTTATATATGAGTTGTGTATTATGATGATGTAGAGCCCTGAGGATGGGAGAATGTAAAGACGCAGAATTTTCATGTAATTTTTTTTAATTAAATGTAAATTTTACGAGTATGCAAAAATTGACGGCGCATGATTCCGAGGCCCGGTGTGCCTGGAATCAATTTCAGAAGTTCTGTTCGGGTACTTTCACTAATTTTATGGGCGTGTTTTTATAACATTTAAATTGATACATGAAATTGAAATTTTAGGGCACCGTTGAACTTGCAGTACCAGTATTATCTTAAGAAGACTTTCACCTCAATGATAGTTGGTCGTGAATAAAAGTTAGTTTTTGAGTTTTTAGTAAATTAATTAAATAAAAATAAAGTAGTGTAGCTTTATTTTAATTTGTGTTTTAAAACCTCCACATGGAAGTTAGAAGTTGGAAGTGTGGGGACCACCCGACCATAATCTCCTATGAGAGGTTATAGTGGTGGGGCGCACTCGAACCTAACCTCACGCGAGGTGTTACGATGTGGGGACCACCTAAGACTAAATCCCCTAATAATGGTGGGAGAGGAAAACCTCTCAACTCCCATCATTAATGAGGGATATTCTCTCCACCCCACTCAATTAATGTGCCAAATCCACCTCTTTAATTTATTGTTCCATCCTCATGAATTAATTATGTGGATCCAACTTAATTAATTCACCCATTTTGAATTCTTATGCTAATGATATATTTTATAATCTATAATCCTTGGCTACCTATTATTTGGTCGGTAATGGAGGAAGGATCTTTTGGGAGAAAATATCTCGCCAATGAAGAACGAAGAACAAAGAACACATTCTTCCAACAAAGACCACCGATGATGTGCGTCTTCGACATCCTACTACGAATCCTCCTTCAATGTAGGATGTGTTCGACTATGATGAGAAGGAACATAGACCGACGATCGAGGAAAACACCGACGTCCATCTTTCATTCCAACGACTCGTCTTCTTCCTCACGACTCCATCAACGAACAATGACCATGGTAGGGGTTTAATTTCATTTAAGTGATATGTCCTTCATTTCATTCAAAAATGAAGAATGAAGATGTTTTACTTTTAAGGGTGGATTGTTGTGCTCGATCTTATGAACCGATTACTGTTACCCTAAATGCCGAGGGTGCGGGCCAAACTAACATGTCTTGTCTCCCTCTGTCCATTATCTTTTGTGATTTTCTTCATCATGGCGACAAAACGACGAGGTGAAAAAGGTGAGAGGCAACGACTGTGATACCCATGGTCTCCAAAACCCGCTCCGCCCTCACGGAACTTCAGCCGAACTGGCTCTGCCGCCCTGGCCGAGCCACACCGCCCGAAGGCCCGAGCAGCCGACCTCCTGACCCCGGGCCGCCCGCAGACATCCCATGCACCCCGGCCGAACCGCACCGGCCTGTACCACCCAGCTTCTGGCTGCCACCAACCTCCCATGCCTAGCCGCCCAAACCTCATCCTGCGCAGTGCTCTGGGCCGAACCGACCCTGGCCTCCCGGGCCGAGCCGCCCGAACTGCACCCACGCAGCGCTCCGAGCCGAACCAGCCCCGACCTCCCGGGCTGAGCCGCCTGACCCTCACCCCCATGGTGCTCTTGACCAAATCAGCCCCACGCCTCCAGGTCAAGCCGCCTATGCGGTTCCCTCCAGGCCGAACCACACTCATGCTGACCTGTGGCCGGTCTGTTCCCTTACAACCGATCCATGCTCTCGTGACCTGCTGGGATTGGCCCAGCGGGCCAGATGAAATCTAACAGGCTGACCCCCCTAACGAGCTCACCGAGACCCAATGGGTCAGACCAGGATGACCCAGACCAGGTTGGCCCAGACTAGGTATGGCTGGGTCCATCCGACTGGGTTAGACTGGACCCAGGCCCACTACTAACCCTTTACTTTATTTTGAACATATCTTTGGCACTAGAAGTCCATTTGACGAACTGTTAGTGGCGCTGGTAAACATGGATCATGGTAGGCTTTTAGAGTATAAAACACTAGAGTTTGGGTTATATTATAGATATGTTCTGGTTGAATCGTGCACAAATCCAACCAGGCCCCCGGGACTAAAAGATGTGGCAGAACATTGGGATACTTCAACAGCTCTAACTAGTATTCCGGAATCATATGAGATACTTTGACATATCTGACTACTATATTTGGATCATATGTGGGTTTGAATGGTCTGACTACTGTTCATGGATCCTACGTGGGTATGACATCTTGGTTTTCTGTTCCAGGATCCTACGTGGGTTTGACCGAGAAGACGATTCAGTGGCTACATCTAATCATCTCTATCTCTTTACTGAAGTTGTATTCCTATGTGAGTTGAGTCATTTTTTCTGTGTTTTTACTCATGATTAATATGGATCACTTGATAACATAGGTATATGTAAGGGCATATACCTATGTAAGGTTATTTGTTGATTTCATACTTTTTGATTTATCCATACAAGATTTAGTGAGACCATGAGAGTCTCGGGGTCCCTATTGTGTATCATTATACTCACCCCTACATGGGCTATGTCCGCACATCATTGTGTTGGATGAAGATGATGGAAATCGGTGACAGTGGCTGAGAGTACCAGGACTGGACGATACACAATGGAGGATCATTCGGCATATCGGTACCCGGAGGAGACGAATGGACGTGGAATGCTGAGGAGTCTATCTGTACCTACCCATCTAGTAGGAATCCTGGAGGACAATCCAATATCTATATTTTCTCTTTCTTTAGTTGTATTGCATTTCAGTTATACTTGTACATTTACTATTGTGCTCATATTCTGGCCCCTTTTACTTCCAGCACTCTTTTTCTATACAATTTACTTGGTATTTCATCCCACTGTGTGCTTGCATGTGTGTGTGTGTGTTTATAGGATATGAAGGCAATACCTTCCTAGTATTAGGGAATTATGCCTTTGGTGATAGTCGCCAGCCCCTGGCCTATGGAAGGCGGGTTTGGGGTAGTCACTGCATGGGCCCCGAGGGTTAGGTCATGACAATACAAGATTTGAAATAATCCTGAAGGGACATATTAATGTTTGATGTTTTTCATGATGCAATGGATAGATGGAGTACGGTACAAATAAACTAGTTCCATATAGAAATAAGGTTATACTTGTAGGAATTCCACCGAATAGAAAGTGGATGAATAATATTGATATGGTGGAAAGATGATTAAAGGTACAAGGTTAAAATAAGGCCACCAGGAAACAAGTTATGCCCATGGACTAACCAGTTTCATCTTGACAGAATTAGTGAACCCCAAGGAATCCCACTGACTAGCTGGTGGGAGTTATAGGGTAGCTGGTAAGCATCGAACATAATGACAATGTTGATTACTTCATTAAAAAATGTATCTTTAAACATGTTTTTTATAATTCTTAATTATGTTAAAAAACTTCAGAATATTTCTAACACTTTTAGATGAAATAAATTGAGGGATTTCGAGGCCTCATATAATTACAATACTCGCAATAGAAACATTGAAACCCTCGCATTGAATCTATAGTGATCCCAAATATTCATCAAAATATCGTATTTAAATTCACAGTTTATTTGGATCTCCTATACCATTAACTATATATCAATTCTCTATATTTTATCAATATATATTAAGTGATAAGAGAGAATATTTGGAATAATTTTTCTATAAGAAAATATCTCCCCTTACCAACTCTTCTACAAAGGGTTATCACTATATTGACACATACTTTTCATTCAATAGATTATAATCTTATAGGTTTAGTTACTTTAAGAACATGGAAACATAAACAACTAGTTCATAAGAGTTTGAAATTTTCTCACAGTTAGTTCCTTATAACTATCACCATTCATTGAAATATCATACATCACAAAATTACCCATTCTAGAATCATATATTTTTAGTTATTTTAAAAACATGGAATCATAAATAACGGGTTTATTAGAGTTATAAATTGAATCCCAGTTATTTCCTTATAACTATCACCATTAATAGAAATATCATACATAATATCATTCTTCATAACTTGGGGAAATCAAAGATAATAATGTTTTATCTCAATTGTTGAGTAAGGGTAATAAAGGGAGATATAATCATATCATTTTTATAAGGGTCTAATAAGATAAGAATAATATTTATAAATCATACCCATCATTTCATAGATCATAAAATTTATTCAGGGAATAAATATTGATAGTTGAAAAGACGTAAATCATAATGGAATCTACGTACATAATCCATGAGAGCATAGCATTGGAATAATCCATTGTTTTTTGGAATACACGTAAGAATTAAAAATATTATTTCAAGGACATAAAAAAGACACTCAAAACTTGTTAAAACTAGTATATCTACCCATATACCTATTTTGGTCTGGGGATGACCTCCTATTTACCCTCTTTTGATCATTGGATAACCTCTCATGTACCCAATTTTGACATTGGGAAAACCTCCCTTATAACATTTGATCTTATAGAACATTAATCATTACTCAGTGTATTTGAGAGAGATATAGGTCCAACGCATCACATAGTCTAAAGATTTTTGTGCTATAATATTATAAAACATCCACCATGTAATATCCCATAAAAATTAATTTTTTTATAATCATTTCATAATATCATTAACAATAAAAATGAAAAGGGATTTATAATCATGTTATCAATTCTTAATAGTATAAACCACAGAAAAGGAATGGGTTTAGTATGAATATCTAACACATAATCATAATCCATCCAAAGAAAGAACAAGTATGATATCTTTTGATAACATCCCTAGTAAATATTATATAACATCATAATATATAATATTAGATGGAAAATTAATATAAAATATAATATTGAACATTTCATTAAAAAATACATTTCCACATTAAAATAATTACATTAAAATATAAAATTATACCAAATATTAAATAAAAAAATTATTTAAAACATACATTGGAAAATTGAAAATGAATATTTAATTCCTTGATTGTTCATGATAGCAGAAAATATGGTTCATCTCAGACATGATAAAATGAAGATTCCTTTAACATTTTTTATAAAATCTAAATAGCATTTTGTGGAAAAAATCATAAATATTCCTTTTAAATAATTTTATAAAAAGTAATACATGGGTTAAAATTTCATTATTAAATATTTATTAAATAGTGCAACTTTATTTAAATTATTTTTAGGGAATATAGACATGGAATAAAAATGATTTTTGATCAAAGAGAGAAATGAAATTTGTTTTCCTTAGAAACATTATTTTGGAATATTGATTACATAAATTGGGGAAACGAAAAGAACATTTTTAATTTCATAAATTTATATAGGAGATGAAAATTTATGTGTTTCTTTAAAGGTATGTCATATTATCTCAAACGTTTAATAATAATAATAAACAATTCTGATAAACAATAAAATTGTAACATCAAATCTTTTCTGCATTGGTTAATTTGGAATCATAACCCCCATGAAATAAATAAAATTATATTAATATTTAAATAAAAACTAAATTCATAATAAATATCATAAAATAAATTCATTGGTAGTACATAAACATAAAAAAGAAATAAGTGATGTATAATTCATGTATCCCACAGAAATAAATGTGAGATGAAAATCCATTACAACTACGAAAACATTTGATTCATAATACCCATTAAAAAATAACATTAAATGAGACATTAAATAAAATGAAAATAATTATATTAAAAATATAACATGTCATATTATTAGTATATACAACAAAAAAAAAATCTACCGCTAAATGTGGCATATGTCTCCTCGAAATAAAATGGACATGAAATCCCTTACCTCAAGTATGGAATTTATTTATACTTGTTTGAGCCTCCTATATAATAAATTTATATTATATATATATATATATTATAAAATTAATCATATATATCATACCATATATAATAAAATTATTACCTTTTATCATCCCTTTATTAATAATTCCTTGTTAAAATCAGATTTTAGGTAATAACTGCTTCATTTGTCATGTTTATTCTGTTTTATTAATTTAGATCATTTTATATTAATCAAGGATTAACCATTACAGAATTTTAAAAATGAAAAATAGATAATAATATTCATTATATATGTACCTATTATCAGCCATAAATATTATAAATAGAAAAAAATGAATTACATTATTCATTGGGACGGTTGGTCATACATACGCATGAACGTTGTTTCGATTTTCCAGGAAGATGAAAAAAGGTAAGTAAATATTAATTAAACTTTATATAATAATTATTATTTAATATATATTATTTATGTTAATAAAATTCATACATATTATCATCTATGTAAAAATAAAATGAAACTATTTCACATCTCCTCTTGGAGGGCGTAGTCCACTCATACGCACAAGCAACGTATTATTTCCCAATGGATATTAAGGTAATAATTTTTATGTGAAATTATAATAAAATAAGAGTAATACTATCATAAACTTCATATATTAAAAATAATGCCATCATTATATCGATCCATGAGAGGCGGTGATGGAAAATGAATTACATTAGTTCGTGAGGTGGCAGTGCGTCATACACACGATCGACGGTTTTGTATCCCATTTGATTGAAGAGATGATAGATATAGGGTATTAAATCAAGGTAATAAAATCTAATTATATGATATATATAGGTTTTATTATATTGGAATTATTAATGCTTGGATTATGGTGTTAAGAGAATAAGTAAAAAATGAATGAGTTTATTTAAGACTATTGCCTTCTCTTAGAACAACCTCCTTCAGATCTATTATTAAGGACCATATGTATTGTATTTTGGTAATAAAATATGATATACAATATAAATAATAATATTGTGTAGAGAAATTGTATGTTTTTTTTCTATCCAAATTGATTATGAGGTGTAAATAAGTGAGGGGAGGCGATATAATTTTATAATTTAGGGGGAGCAGCATTTTTGATAATACCAAAAACATTTCCAAAATGGTAAGTCACTATCAAAAAAAGTTCCTACATAATTGGTTAATAATGTATATTATGGAATATATAGTCTATAAACACCTCAAATATAAAAAACATGTGATTTATAAAAGTTTTTCATTACCCTCAATGTTTTCTCTATTTAACCGTTATAGTTTTTTCCATAGTAAATAATCTCTTTTTATTTAGATGAGTAATTTTTCATTTAAGAATAAAAATAAAAATATAATTATTATATTATTTTTAATGGCTGATTCCAAATAAAAAATTATATTTAATAAAAAATAATCCTATGTGTGTTGAAAATTAATTGTCACACATGTGAGGTAATGAAACAAACCTCATTTTAACCATAACCACAATAATAATTTTTTTTCTATACTTACTATTTGTTTTGATGAAAAATTAACATGAAATTATTATAAAATATATTTTTTTATTATTTAAATATTAAATCAATTTTATCAAATTCAATTCAAATAAATGGAAAATTTTAATTTTAAATAAAACCCACATATGAGATGAAAATAGTGTTTTCCAGAGGAAAACTTTTCATAAGAATATAATGTTTTAATATCAATATTAAATATTAAATTGATTCCAATTAATAAAATATGAATATAAATTATTTAATTGAATCTATTTTCATTCTAAACCCATCTTAAAATTAATTGAGCTTTAAAATTCATTAAATGAATTTGTGATTTTTAATAAAACAATTAGTATCACTCATTATTCATGAAAAAATAAATCATTTAAAAACATTATCAAATGTATTATATTATATAATATTAACTTTTTAATGCAAAAAAACTTTTTTAAAATTAATGTTTTAAAAGTGTATAAAATAATTTTTAAAATATGTGTGAAAAACACGACAAAAAAACTTTTTAGAAAAAATAATTCATTTTTTAAACAAATAACTAAATTCATTATAATATTATACATAGAATAAAATATTATATGAATGATAAATAATTTTATTGAATATAAAATATAAGAATTTCATTATAATAACTCACTAATATTGAATAGTTTAATTTATTAACATAAAAACACTTAGCGCGCATAAAAATGGTTTTTCAGAGAAATATTTTATTATTTTAAAATAAATTATCTTCATTAATAATAAATTTTTAACCAATGAATTAATTTTATAAATGATTAATAGATATATGGTTCATAAATATTATTATCCAATTTATAACCACCAGACCAACTACTAGGTGATATATTTCATATTAAAAATAATATTTTAATAGCATAACATATTTTGATTAAACTCATTGTTGTGTGTAACAGAAGATAATGAAGAAATTAAATTTATTTAAACAATATCTCAAAAATTTTGTTACATCCCCCACACACCATTAATAATTTCATCTTAGAAATTTGAACTTGTTCTTAGTGGGGTTAACATTAGAGGATTATTTCATGGAATACCAACATTATAAAAATGTTAAATAAAAAATCCTACTGAGAAGTGGATAAATAAATTATCAAGGTAATATTTAATAATAGTTAACTAACTTTCGAAAGAGGATAAAATTATTAATAAATAAAAATATGGACATAGAAGATAATTTTTTTTTGCCTAAATACTAATAGAGAGTAATATAAAACATGGTGATGACAAAATTAATGACCATAAAGATATAAATCTAGGAAGTGTTAAAATAACATTAATTCAACAAAAATGAATGTTAATGTATAAAATTTTAATTTTAGGATTCATTTCCTAAATTTGATTAATTTTCATGGGAATATATACATACTTGATCTCATTCAATTTCAAAAACACAATATCATACATTGGTTGTTCATTGATTAATTACCACTTCATATCCCACTCCAAGAAATAAAGATGATTTTTTCATACTTAAAGAACTAATATAGCATAATGTCCATAAATTAATTATAATTCATTCCACTTATATCTAGTTTTTATCAAAACCATGATGTTGAGGATGGGTAATCCAATATGTGAAAAGCATAATATGAAGAAAAAATACATTAATAATTAAAAACATATCTATAATTAAACATAAACTATTCCATAAATTTTTAACCATAATACCTTTACATTTTTTAAAATATATATATATGTATGTTCACTAATTTTCCTAAAATTATCATAACATTAATCCCACAAATATCATAAAGTTACTCTTAATTATCTAATACAAGATATGTGAACACCTTGGTCATATATTCCCCAAAAACGTAGTAATAACTTGAATTATAATAGTAACTCCACGGAAATATACATGCTTCCTCATTCTTTCAAAGAAATGTAGACTATTTAATATATTCTATAAATCCACAAAATTTACAAAATCTATCAATGGTAACACAAAACACCTTTTCTATAAATTATTAATCAATTACAAGGTCATAAATTCTATCTAATTTACTCTATCTATGTTAAAAATATCTTTATACTAATTAAACACCATTATCTTAACATTAGGAACATATTAAGGGTTATATTTACCTTAATCGTATATTTTTTATATAATATGACCATTATATTATGTTAATTTTCTATTTTATCAGTACCACTCAACATATTCATTAAAATCCTTAATTAAAAACTTCTTCAAAAAAATAATTATATATTTCCAGATTCATATAACATAATTATTTTTTTCTGTTATATAAACACTTTTATAATTCCAATTCATCCTTAAACAATAAACTAGAATTAACTATCTCATTCAATATATATAAAAAATGGATCTTCATTCTTCCATGGACTTCACCACCCATTCTTTCTACAAACTCCATCATTCTAAAATTTAGAACGTTCGATAGTTTGTTAAGGTGAAAGTTACTTATCATAAATCAGGATAACTTATTTGAAATTATCAAAATATCCATCACTCCATGTATTATACCAATTGGGTTCTCATTAACACACTATCAAACCCATTCAACATTATCATAATTCCTTCGGGTTCCCACTATTAACTAAAACCTAAAATCATAGTGTGAGCAACAACCTTTATAGAAAAAAACTAAAAAATAAAGAAGAAAAAAGAATTATATATCTAAATCATGAAACCTTATTTTCAATCTATGGAATCTTAGGTCTAACCTAGATTATCCATGATTATATTCTATTCAACTCCTTCAAAATGGTTAGTGAAGGATATCTAAATTAACCTAATAATATCACTTAAGAGTTTTAAACTAGGTGTGTATCAAGGCCCAATGTAATTCCCCATGTAAAGACCGAGTCTATATCAATTAGCCTTTTTGGGGTTATTACCCCTAGGTTAAACATTCTTAGAGCCAATCCAATTTTTGTTCTAGAAAATGATGTTTTTCTTGGAAAGAAACACTCTATTATTTACCACGAATTTTAAATTTGTAAATGCCCAGACCTCTTCGGTCCATTACATTGTGAAAATATGGTCTTTGAGGTGTTTCTGGAGGTCAAAGTGACTTACACCAATAATGTTCCAAATTTCCAATTCTGTGAACAGTTCCATCAGTGAACAGTTCTATCAGTAACCTCAAATGGTAACCTCTCTTTCCTTTGAAAAATTTCTAATTCTATGAACAGTTCCATCAGTGAACAGTTCTATCGGTAACCCATATCGGTAGGTGAACAATGTTCTATCGGTGAGGTTCAGTGAATAGTGTTCTATCTATGAGGTTCAATGAACAGTGTTCTATAGGTTAGGTTTAGTGAACATCATTCTTTCAATGAGGATTTAGTGAACAATGCTCTATCATTGAGGATTTAATGAACAGTGTTCTATCAGGGAGGATTTAGTGAACAATGTTCTATCATTGTGGATATAGTGAACAGTGCTCTATCAGTGACGATTCAGTGAACAATGTTATTTTAGTGAGGATTTAGTGAATAGTGTTCTATCAGTGAGGATATAATGAACACTGTTTTATCAGTGAGGATTCACTGAACACTGTTCTATCAGTGAGGATTCAGTGAAGAGTGTTCTATCAGTGAGGATTCAGTGAACAGTGTTCTATCAGTGAGGATTCAGTGAAAAGTGTTCCATCAGTGAGGTTCAGTGAACACTGTTCTATCACTGAGGTTCATTAAAAAATGTTCTATTAGTGTGGTTTTTTGAAGAGTTCAATCAGTGAGGCTACATGAACAGTGTTTCTAGAACGATGAGGTCTATCGGTAACCTCTATCGGTAACGTCTAACAATAGGTGTATAGTAATGGTAGGTGTACAGTAATGGTAGGTCTACAATGTTTTGATAATGGTGAGTTCTATCAGTAAACTTTCTCGGTATCCTCTAATATTAGGTGTACAGTAATGGTAGGTGTACAGTAATGATAGATTTACAATGTTTCCAGCTTCCTACAGTTTCACCCCTTTGACTTTTCCTTTGATGTAAAATACATTTAAAGCCTTATTTTAAGGACTCTTAAGGCCGGTTCAAAGACTATATATCCTATATTAATTATTCCTATGGGTCGGGATGTTTTTACTTGGTCAAACCGTGTGGGTTAAGGTGATTCACTTTTAATGGGGAATTAGCTGTATCTTAAACCGTCGCCCCATTAAATCTTCAAAAGGGACAAGATATCATCCTCCCTTGTTCTTCCTATTTTTTCACAGCTATGAGATGATAGAACCTTTCAATCCTTCCCGTCAGAGTTCACAATCAAACTTTACTCCTCATATTGGTTCCGCTTTATTTTGATGCAACCGAGCTATATTGGTCATTCTTCGATATAAGGTATGTTTTATCGTTGTGCCCTGGGGGATCATCTCTCCATGCTTTTACTTTCCATATTATAAAAAGTAATCTCCATGCATCTAGTGGGATTTTTTTTGGGGTTTGGTTGGTGTTGTCGTACCGTGGCATCCTCAGGTGGATGCAGTTGTCGCGAGAGGCGGATCGCGACTCGTTGTCTAGATAAATAACGAGAGGAACTGGTTGAGGTAAAGGATTCATTGCTTATCTTTTCATTTATGTAAAACTGTATTATTTGTATGTTTAATCCCACTGGATGATAGTGGAATTGAAATAATAAATATTTTAACTGGATAAATAAATTGATATCGGTCGTATGTTATTGCTTCATGTTTTTATAGATTGTGGGATATCTATGTTTGCTTTTGATTAGTTGTTTGTTCATGATGGAAATCGGTAATGAACGTAAATTGGGATTAATTGGTAATTGTTTGTCTAAAGATAATGAGTCATGGAAAAAAATTTGGTTCTTATTGTAATTTTATGTTAATAAAATTAGCGCAGTAAGCTTGTTTAATTATTTTTGATAGCTTACTGATTAGGTTTTCAAATTTGGAACCTACGAATAAAAAATCTGTTAATTCAATATGGATTAACGACCTGATTTTCTGATAATTACTTAAAGGGTTCTGAGTTACCATCTTGATCATTAAAGGGACAAGATCCCAATTAATTTGGTTTTTGTTTTCCTGCTGGTTGTGTTGTGATGTGAGCCAGGATGGTTGTTGTGATATGTGGGTACATGGAGGCCCTTTTGGTTGTGGTAGTAGATGATTCCTAGAGTGGCTAGATGCATCATTTTATGCCTGTCGGTGTTAGGGAGGACACCAAGGATGATGGAATGGGATGGATGTGATTGTTGGATGATTGCTTATTTTTGATTGGTTTTTTTATCTTCTTTACTTTTCCCCACTACTCAATGCATCTAGTCTTACAGACCCTTCTTCCGAAAGAGGAGAAGACATACGAGGTATGCTACATGCATTCCGTGTTTAGATTCTCAAGGAACGATGGGTATATGCTCTTGATATAAGCGACAAAGACTTGACGGGTAGTAAATCTACCCACCGTGTTGAGCCCCCTTGTGTTAAGTAGCATATAATGTTTTTATAAAATGCTTGGGAATGTGGGAAAGTAATTATATAATGAATATTTTAATAAATGGTGTAAACCCATGGAGATGGTGTTTCTCGAACATAATGATGAGGTTGTTATTTTTATGGAACAATTGACTTTGGGTGTGATGCTAATAAAACATAATGTGGAATTTTTCACGGGTAATTAATGTATAAACAATTTAATTAACGTAATGTTGAACTGAAAAAGAGAATAAAGTAATATAATAAAGTTCTTTCAATGGTTGTGTGGATATATGATACCTAGTCTTATAAGTAGCTGCACGGAATTTGAGAGACGTTAGCTGCAGTGTGTCTTAGACTATGTTATGCCCATAGTGTGGTTGTGAGTTATAATATATTCTATACTTTTTGTGTTTCTATATTCCACTCCATAATATCAGTAAGGGAAACTGATATCCTGGGGATTCTGAGATCTGGGTGGGGGGGGGGGGGTGCTTTCCCCAATATTTGGGTGGGAGGATGGATGGATGAATACCCCATTTTTTCCTGCTCTCTTCTCTTGGTAGTTACTTATTCTAGTAGGTACATTGGTTAGTTTTCTCCATATATGTGTATAGAGGGATGTAATGGCTTGTGGTTATTCACACACATTTATTCTGGATATATTTTTCTATGGACTACTATAGGTGTAACGTGTATAACCATTGATGGCTTGAGGATCCTTACTCTGTGTATGGGCTATAATGCCTTGAGGTATAATACCCAATGTATGATAAATGTTATATGAGCTGTGGTGGCTTCTGGAAAATACATGGTTACTCTGGTGTCTGGATGTGGTGGTTTTTTTGCATGAGGTGCATATTATGGTGCTTCACCCAGGTGTCTTTAGGCATGAATTTTGGGAGAGAGATGCTCAAGATGTGTGACGTTGGGGTAAATCAGCAAACCATTGGGGAAGTAGAAGTTTGGTACCCTTGATATTCATTATTATATGATATATTCTTGTATGCGTTACTTGGTGTGTGTAGCCATGGTGAGGTTGGGAACTTAGAATGCATGTTTAGGTGACGATTTTGTTTCACTTGTTGTTCACTGTGCTTTAGCATGCTTTCTTTACTTTTTCATTAGAGGCTTCGAGAAGGATCCTTTTGAGTACAATATTATACTCACCCTATGTATATATAAACTATTTTTAGGTCACTTGGATTAGGTTAGAGATCAAGCTGGTGTTTACTAGCTTGTGGTTGCAGAAGATGTTCAGGCTTGTGGTTGCTGCTGTTTTTACTTTCTTTTGGGTACTTGCAGTTTATTCCCTTTCATTTGTAGTACTTCTGCATGACATTTCATATGTGTACTTGGGTTTTCGTTTATATTGTATTATGATTTGGAGTTGATTGGTATCTATCTTATCTCTATTTTCTGCATGTGTTCTCATAAAGGGTAATGCCTCCCATTTTGTGTGTTACTATACCCTTAGTGTTGGTCGCCAACCCGGGACCTACTGGCGGCAGGACATGGGGGTCATTATCTCCTTTCTCACATTGCTGGACCAGGAGGGGTACACTTTTAGGGGAGGGGGTCAAGATAGAGTGTTATTAGAGGTCTGGTTGAGGGATATGATGGAGTTTGGAGTTAGGAACATGTGAGGTTGGATGGGATGGTAGGGAAACAAAGTAATTCATGTTTAGCAAGTGAGGTAAACAATAGACACCAGCTAAGACATAGGCATTTAGGGGCCCCCATGATCTGATATATGGACCATTATGATTACTATGGCTACTAAACAAGGTGATACTAGTTGTAGGATAGAGACCTATGAAAGGATCAGGCATCATTTTTCTTTGTGCTTGTGTTTGAATTAGTGGACCTTGGGATAGGTTAACCTGAAGTGAATAAAAGAAAATAATTAATTAATTAAGGTTGAGTCTTCCATATTCCAGATTTAGGAGCTCTAACATTTTTTTATTTTACAGGAATGGCTCCAGGTCGACGTCCTCATCAGTTTTGCATAGAAAATGTAGAGCATGCTATTTCAGCAGATCTCCATAGGGTAGAGGTTGATGAAGAAAACACTTGGAGGAAGACAATCTGAGAGTTTTAGCTTCAGAGTCTTGAGAAGTATGAGATATCTATTTCATATTCAGTCATAGAAAACTGGTTATAGGAGGTAGAGTTCAGATTTATTTTGATTCATTCTCTTATGGAGCACTAGGTGTCCATGGTTGTGACGATGCTGTGTGGATTAGTGAGGAATTGGTGGTTCATGATCATTGGGGATTGTGAGGAGTCATCGATCTCATGGGAGGAGTTCTTATACAGGTTTATAGTCGAGTTTCTTTCTTCGACTACGAAGGCATCCAATGGCCAAGAGCTTCATACCCTTCTATAGTGGAGCTCCAGTGTTCGAGATTTTGGAATCCATTTCAAGAACCTTTTACTATATGCTTCACACATGCTTCCAAATGAGGAGGCCAGGGCAAGGCATTTTGAGGAGGATTTTCATCCAGAGATTGAGCGCCAGTTCATCCCATTTATGCTGAAAACATATCTTGAGGTACTGGCGAGGGAAGAGGCTATCGAGAGGACATTGGCCAGGATCAAATCATCAGGAGAGGGTAATTGCGATGATTCATCACGAAGTAGAGCTATGGTCTGGGGTCCTCGGTTTCCAGGGTAGAAGAATTTCCATTTCGGCAGTGGTAGGTCCTAGCCCATCACATCTCATTTCTCTAGATGCAAGAACACTTAATCTTATTCCAAGAGATTATGCACTTGTTTTTCTTGTGGTGGTCATGGCCATCAGCAGTGGGGGTTCTCAACCTTTCAGAGTAGTCATCGTACACCAGGCACTACGCTCCAGGTTCCCCCATTGAGACAGTTCCAGCCGAGGCAATAGCAGCCAGTTGCACCAGCTTTAGATCGTCAGAGGGTAGATGGGGCTGGTAGAGGACAACCCCAAGATGCTCCCCGTCCTCCAAGAGTAGAGTGCGGTTATGGTGGTGGTCTTCATCAGGGTCCAAGAGGTCGTGGAGGAGGTCATGGTTTGCTTCATGTTGTAGCGTTTCCAGCTCCATGCGAGCCAAACATCGTTTGAGGTACCCTTTTCTTGTTTTCTACCTTGGTGTATGCCTTGTATGATTTAGGAGAGACACACTCCTTCATATCATCCACCATTTTCCATGCATTGGGACTTGAGGTAGAGAGGCTTCCAGTTCCCTTGCCATTGACTACGCCAATTGGAGGTCGAGATGGCTTGTTTGAAGTATATAGAGACTGCGAGATAGTGTTGTGGCAACACCTCTCTTGGGTTGATTTCCTATGTTTACGAATACACCCATATGATGTCATCCTGATCATATATTGGTTGTATTCTTTGCAGGATATCATGGATTGCTTTAAGAAGAAGGTCATCTTTATTGGTGCGGATGGAGAGCAAGTGGTGTTTGTTGGGGAGAGAGATCCTCAGGTAGGTCATAGGCGCATTCCATCATTATCATCCATTATGGCTGAGATGATGTTGAGTTCATCAATGGTTCAAAAGTTGGAGTTTCCTAGGTTTTTATAGGAGTACCCTGATGTCTTTCCAGAAGGGGTTGTAGAATTACCCCCTCGAGAAGAGATTGAGTTTAGAATCGAGCTACAGCCAGGAGCGTCTCCTATATCTATGAATCCATATAGGATGGAACCTTATATGTTATGAGAGCAACATATACAGCTTGATGATATGTTACAGTGCGGTTTTGTTCAGCCAAGTGTGTCACCATGGGGTGAAGCAGTTTTGTTCATGAAGAAGTCTGACAGTAGTTTGCGATTATGGGTCAATTATCGTCCCATAAACAAAGAGACAATAATGAATCGCAATCCTCTTCCATGAATTAATTATTTATTCGATCGAATGAATGTTGCAAGTTGGTTATCAAAGATCGACTTGCGGCTGGGATATCATCAGATGCGTGTGAAAGATGAGGATATCCCGAAGACTGCCTTCCATTGTCGTCATGAGAATTATGAGTTTGTTGTAATACCATTTGGCATGAAAAATTCTCCAGATGTATTCATGGGATTGATGAATGATCTGTTCCGTGAGTTCCTGGACATGTTCTTGGTATTTTTCATCAATGAAATCCTTGAATACTCCACATCTTAAGAGGAGCATGCAACGCATCTAAAAGACGTTTTGGGAGTTCTTCACCAACATCAGCTGTTTAGGAAGTTGTTGATGTGTGAGTTTTGGGAACGAGAAGTCCGTTTCATGGGGCATGTTGTCTCCCAACAGGGAGTATCTGTGGTTCTATCGATGATAGAAGGAGTTTTGTCTTGGGCATCCCCAAGATAGTTTTAGAGGTGTGACGTTTCCTCGGTCTTGCAGGATACTACAGGAGGTTCATAGAAAATTTCTGATGAGTTACAACTCCTATGACAGCTTTGACTAGGACAGATCATGCATTCATATGGACTGATCAGTGTCAGAAAGATTTTGAGTATCTAAAGGAGAAGTTAGTAAGTTCTATAGTCCTTTGTCTTCCAGGTGAGGGAGTTCAGTTTTCTATTTTCTGGGATGATTCACATCTAGGGTTAGGACGTGTTCTCATGCAGCAGAGGTCAGTTGTTTCTTTAGGGTCTCGGCAGTGGCATCCCCATGAACACAACTATGCAACCCATGATCTTGAGTTGGAAGCCGTGGTGTTTTCCTTGAATTTGTGGAGACATTACTTTAGTGGTGAGTGCTTTCTGGTTTTCACCGATCATAATAGTTTGAGTTATGATTTATCTCAGTGTGACTTGAACTTATTATAGCTTCAGTGGATGGAGTTATGATAGGAATACATATTCAAAATATCATATACACATGGAAAAGGGAACTTTGTAGCTGATGTGCTGAGTCAAAAGTCACGTATTGGTGCTTTGCGTGAATCCAGTGATTCTTGGAGTGTAATGGAAGAACTGTCAGCATTGAATCTTGATATGGAAGATGTTGGGGGTAGTGGTTGTCTTCATCAGATGATGGTACAATCATCCCTGATACAGAAGGTGAAAGAGTCCTAGTTAAGAGATCTAGAGGTGGAGGTTTGTAGATACTGATTTTGTTTTAGTGATGCCCCTGATGGTTGGTCGGAGGATGAACAACACCGAGTGTTGTATCATTGAAGGATTTTAGTTCCCTTGACAATGCGAGAGATGGTTCTCATAGAGTTCCATAGTTCGCCTTTAGCAGCACATCCTAGCATGACAAAGATGTACCGATCCCTGAGGAGTTAGTTTTGGTGGCCTGGTATGAAGCATGTGGTTGCGGAGTTTGTGTCTCGATGTTTAGTCTGCCAGAAGGTGAAGGTCGAACACCGTGTTCCTGGTGGTCTTCTATAGCCATTAGAAATTCCCCTGTGGAAGTGGGAGGAAATCTCAATAGACTTTCTTATAGGTTTACCTCAATCTCCAGGAGTACATGATGCTATTCGGGTGGTAGTGGATCGTTTAACAAAATCGGCCCACTTTATAGTGATTATGGAGTCGAGATCAGTGGATGTTTTGTCAAGGTAGTATCTAGTGGAGGTGGTGAGACTTCATGGATTCCCTATGATGATTAGTTATGATCGTGATCATTATTTTACCTCTAGGGTGTGGAGAGGTCTCCAACATGATTTTGGTTCTCAACTATGCCTTAGCACTGCTTTTCATCCTCAAACGGATGGTCAGACAGAGCGAACTATCCAGACTCTTGAAGGCATGTTATGCTATTGTGTTCTCGATCTTGGAGGTTCATGGAAGAGGCACATACCCTTGGTGGAGTTCTCTTACAATAATAGTTTTCACTCCACCATCAATATGGTGCTGTTTGAAGCCTTTTATTGTTGGACTTGGAGTTATCCATTGTGCTAGAATAGGGTCGAAGAGTCAACAATTATCAGACCGGAATTAGTGCAAAATAAAACATAGATGGTTCAGGTGATTCGTGAGAGGATGAAGATAGAACAAGATAATTATAAATCATATTCTGATCAAATAAAGATACCCTTGGAGTTTAATGTTGGTGATAATGTGTTTCTGAAGGTGACTCCCTGTCGTGGGCAGCGAAGGTTTGGTCATGGAAATAAGCTTTCTCCTCGGTTTGTTGGGCCTTTCATGGTGTTAGCTCGTTTGGAAGATTTGGCATATCGAGTATCACATCCCCCACATATGAGTCAGATACATGATGTTTTCCATGTATCACAGCTCCGTCATTATCGTCATGATGAATCTCACATCATCGATTAGGGAGAGATCGATGTTGATGATGATGAAAATTTTGAGGAGCGACCTTTGGAGATGCAAGACCTCTAGAAGAAGGTTATGCGCATGCATTTTATCCACTTAGTTTGTGTCTGGTGGAGAAACGGTGGAATGGAGGAGATTACCAAGGAACGTGAGTCACATATACGTGCTCAGTACCCAAAGTTGTTTGATGTTTAACTCATTTCATGTAACAATGTTTCCTTTGTGGTTAGACCTTTCATGTTTTATTTATGAATTTCTTTTGTTACTTTTGTGGCTTACTCTCTTTTGAGAGGTATCTCGATGGGTGGTTTTTTGGAACTCGTTTCTTTTTTTTCACTTTAGGTTGGTTTAAAATTCCTGAGGACGAGAATGTTTTGAGAGATATCTATTATAATGGACCGAACATCTCAGGTCCATTACATTGTGAAAATATGGCATGTGAGGAGTTTCAGGAGATCAAGGTGACTTATCCCCAATAATGTTCCAAATTTACAATTCTGAGAACAGTTTCATCAGTGAACATTTCTATCAGTAACCTTTAATGGTAACCTCTCTTTCCTTTTCCAAATTTCCAATTCTGTGAACAGTTCCATCAATGTACTGTTTTATCTGTAACCTATAATGATAGGTGAACAACGTTCTATCGGCGAGGTTCAGTGAACAGTGTTATATCTGTGTGGTTTAGTGAAGAATATTCTATCGGTGAGGTTCAGTGAACATTGTTATATCATTGAGGATTTAGTGAACAATGTTCTATCAGTGTAGATTTAGTGAACAATGTTCTATCAGTGGGGATTTAGTGAACAGTGTTCTATCAGTGAGGATTTAATGAATAGTGTTCTATCAGTGGGGATTCAGTGAACAGTGTTCTATCAGTGAGGATTTTGTGAACACTGTTCTATCATTAAGGATTTAGTGAACAGTGTTTTATCAGTGAGGATTCAGAGAATAGTGTTCTATCAGTGAGGATTCAGTGAAAAGTGTTCTATCAGTGAGGATTCAGTGAACAGTGTTCTATCAGTGAGGATTCAGTGAATAGTATTCTATCAGTGAGGATTCAGTGAACAGTGTTCTATCAGTGATGTTCAGTGAACAGAGTTCTACCAGTGAGGTTCAGTGAATAGTGTTCTATCAGTGAGGTTTTTTGAACACTTCTATCAGTGAGGTTCCATGAACAGTGATTCCAGAACAGTGAGCTCTATCGGTAACCTCTATCGGAAACCTCTAACGATAGGTGTACAGTAACAATAGGTGTAGAGTAACGGTATGTCTACAGTGTTTCCAAAATGGTGAGGTCTATTAGTAACCTCTATCGGTAACCTCTAATAGTAGGTGTATAGTATGGGTAGGTGTACAGTAACAGTAGATGTACAATGTTTCCAGCTTCCTATCATTTCACCCCTTTGACGTTTCCTTTGATGTAAAATAAATTTAAAGCCTTATTTTAATGACTCTTAAGGCTGGTTCAAAGACAATAAATCCTATATTAATTATTACTATGGCTCGAGATGTTTTTACTTGGTCAAACCACGTGGGTTAATACGATTCTCTTTTAATGAGGAATTAAGCGTATCTTAAACTGTCACCCCATTAAATCAACAAAATGGACAAGATATCATCATCCCATGTTCTTCCTTATTTTTTTCAGCTATGAAATTCTAGAAACTATAAATCCTTCATGTAGGAGTTACAAAATAAAAATTTACTCCTTGGATTTGTTCCGCTCTTTTTTGATGCAACCAAGCTGCATTGGTCAATCTTTGATATATGGTATGTTTTATCATCATTCATTTGGGGATAATCTCCTCCTATTTCTCCTTTAAATAATATAGCATGTAATCTCCATGATTCTAATGGGGTTTTTCATGGGGTTTGGTTGGTGCTGCCAAACCGTGGCATCCTCAGGTGGATGCAGTTGTCGAAAGAGGCGGACCGTGACCTATTGTGTGGATAAAGAATGAGATGAACTATTTGAGGTAGTGGATTCATTTCTCCTCTATTCTATTACTTGAAAATGTATTGTTATCATGTTTTATCCCACTGGATGACAATGGAATTGACATAATAAATATTTTAACCGGATATATAAAATGATATCGTCCATATGTTATTGATTTATGTTTTTCCAAATAGTGTGATATCTATTCTTGCATTGATTAGTTGTTCATTCTTGATTGAAATTGGTAAAGAACATAAATTAGGATTAATTGATAATTGTTTGGCTAAAGATAATGAGGCATGTATACTAATTTGGTTCTAGTTGTAATTTTATGTTAATCAAATTGGCACAGTAAGCATGTTTAATTATTTGTGATAGATTACTGAATAGGTTTCAGGAATTTGGAACCTACGAATAACAAATCTGTTAATTCAATATAGATTAATGAACTGATTTTTTGATAATTCCTTATGGGGTTTTTATTTAACCTCTTTATCATTAAAGGTCCAAGATCCCAATTAATGTGGTGTTTTTTTTTCTGGATTCTTGTGCTTTTATGTAAGCCTAGATGGGTGTTGTGATATGTGGGGACATGGAGGCACTTTTGGCTGTGGCAGAAGATGATTCCTAGAGGGGCGAGATGCATCAGTTTATGCTTGTGGGTGTTGGGGAGGACACCAAGGATAATGGAATGGGATAGATTTGATGGTTGGATGCTTGTTGATTTTTGATTAGTTTTTTATCTACATTACTTTTCCCCACTGCTCATGGAAGATGGTCTTACATACACTTCTTCTAAAAGAGGAGAAGACACGTGGGGTATGCCACGTGCTTTCTATGTTGAGATTCTCAAGGAAGGATGGGTATATGATCTTGCTATAAGCGAAAAAGACTCGACGGGTAGTACATCTAAACACTGTGTTGAGCCCCCTTCTGTTTAGTATCATAGAATGTTTTTATAGAATTCCTAGGAACATGGGAATGTAATTCTATAATGAATAATGGAATAAATGGTGTTATCCCACGAGGATGGATTTGCTGGAACATAATGAAGAGGTTGTAATTTTGAAGGAAAAATTTACTTTGGGTGTGATGCTAAAGAAAATTAATGTGGAATTGTTCATGGTTAATTAATGTATAAATAATTTAATTAATGTAAAGTGGAACTGAAAAGGGGAATTACGTAATCTAATAAAGCTCTTTAAATGGTTGTGTGCATATAGGATACCTAGTCTTAGAAGTAGTAGCCTAGAGTCTGAGAGACGTTAGCTACAGTGTGTATAAGACTAGGTTATTCCCACAGTGTGGTTGTGAGTTATAGTATATTCTGAACTTTTTGTGTTTATATATGCTACTCCACCCTATCAGTAAGGGTAACTGACACCCCGGGGATTCTGAGCCCTGGGGGGTGATTACCCCAGCATTCCGGTGGGAGGATGGATGGATGACTACCCCCTTTGGCCCCACTCTCTTCTCTTGGTAGTTACTTGTGCTGGTAGGGAAAATGGTTAGTTTTCCCCATATATGTGTGTAGAGGGCTGTAATGGCTTGGGGTTATTCACACACATATATTCTGGATATAGTTTTCTATGGACTACAATTGGTGTTATGTGTATAGGCTGTGATGGCTTAAGGATCCTTACTCGGTGTATGGGCTATAATGTATTATGGTATAATACCCAACGTATGATACATGTTATGCGAGTTGTGGTGGCTCCTAGAAAATACCCGGTTACTTTGGTGTGTGGACATGGCAGTTTTGTGGCATGAGGTGCATATTGTGGTGCTACGGCCAGGTGTCTGCGGGAAAGCCTTTTGGAGAGATATGGTTAAGACGTGCGACGTTGGGTCAAAGTGGAAAACTAGTGGGGAAGTAGTAGAGATGTACCCTTTATATTCATTATTATATGATATATTCAAGTATGTGTTACTTGGTGAGTATAGCCATGGTGAGGGTGGGAACTTAGTATACCTGTTTAGATGACGAGTTAGTTTCACATGTTGTTCCCTGTGATTTAGCATGCTTTCTTTACTTTTTCACAAGAGGCTTCAGGAATAATTCTACCGAGTATACTGTTATACTCAACCTATGAATATATAAATTTTTTTTCAGGTCACTTGTAGCAGGTTGGAGATAAGGCTGGTGTTTACTATCTTGTGGTTGTAGAAGCTGTTCGGGCTTGTAGCTGCCACTATTTTTACATTATTTTGGGTACTTGTAGTTTTTCCCCTTTCAGTTGTAGTACTTCTGCATGACATTTCACATGTGTACTTGGGTTTTTGTTTATATTATAGTCTGAGTTGGAGTTGATTGGTGTCTATATTATATCTCTCTTCTGCATGTGTTCTCTTAGAGGGTAATTCCTCAAATTTTGGGTGTTACTATACCCTCGGTGTTGGTCTCCAACCCAGGGCCTACTGGAGGCGGGACCTGAGGGTCATTATCTCCCTTATCACATTGCCGACCCAGGAGGGGTACACTTTGTTGGGAGGGGGTCATGACAGAATTTCTCATATATATAGAATTTTCCTCATAGTTCTCACTAATTTTTCCTTATCCTAGTTTCCTAAGGTTATCTAATCCTTTCTCTGATACCAACTATATTGACTCAATATTTTCATCGAATTATATTACGTCATAATAGATAAAAAATTAAATACATTTAGAAATTATATTCCCCCTGATTTTAATGGTTTTGTTTCTTTGGATACAAAATAAAAATATTATTAGTTCATAAAATATATTCAGTTTCTCCAATAAATACCATTCCATATATCACCCTTCATAGACATACCCTACATAAATCCTTTATTCATATCCTAAGGAATGGAAACACAAGGAAGGGTGTCCTATGATGCCCAGTAAGGGTAAGAAAGGGAGATATAAACATATCATGAGAAGAAGTGCATGAGAACATGAAAATAGAATTTTAAAACCATACCCAACATTTCATAGATGAAAAAACTTAGTCTTAGAATAAATCATGGTATTCTATAATATATGAATCATTCATGGGTAGATATACATATTTTATGAATGATTAATATTGACATAAGGCATATATTTCTATAATATTCATAAGAATAGAAAATCATATTCAAAGGCTATCCAAAAATATATTCATAACATGTTAAGCTTGGGAAAAACACCCATTTACCCACTTTGGGCTTGGTGTAACCTCCCATGTTTCCTCTTTCAAGATTATGATAAACTCTTGTGTACCCTATTTCAGGATAGGGATTACTTCCCAAGTAACCTTTGATCTCATAGAAATATAATCATTACATAATTCATTAGAGAGTGATATAGGTCCCACCCATCACATAATCCACTCATTTGTGTTCCCCAAAGGTGATAAAATATTCAT
The DNA here is from genome assembly GCA_963277665.1 of Viscum album. Taxonomy (NCBI): domain Eukaryota; kingdom Viridiplantae; phylum Streptophyta; class Magnoliopsida; order Santalales; family Viscaceae; genus Viscum; species Viscum album. Next base: position 788,678,994 of record OY728148.1, read on the forward strand.
CATATAATAACAAATAGAATGAAAATGGGTTCCATAAACAATTAATCATAGCATAACCCATGGAAAAGAAATGGGATTCATAATCATCTTATCAATTCTCTATAGAATAACCCATGAAAAAATAATTGGTTTAATAAACATCTCTTTATCATAATCATAAACCATTCATTGAATAATAAGGATGGTATAATTGTATCATATCCCTAGTAAAGCTTAAGTAACATCAATGGTTTTTATATTATAAGGAAAATAATTTTAAAATATAACTTGGAATATTTCTTAAGGAAAATATCCATTCCACTTATCACTCTATAAAATATAAAAACTTCCAAAATATCATAGAAAACATTTCCTTTGAAAATAACCTTTGATTATTTTAATGAATATTTAAATAATTCATTGTGCATGATGAAGGTAAATACATTCCATGTCATAAAAAATAAAATGAATATTACTTTCATATTTTTTATAAAATTCAAAAAAAGGATTTCTTAGATAACAATATGAGGATTTATTTTTATCGATTTTTTAAAAAGTAAAAACTGGGTAAAAATTTCATTAAAAACATTGTAGAGTAGTAGAAATCTCTTAAAAATAATTTTATAAACATCAAAATTTAAGAAAACAGATTGTTTAACAAAAAGAGAAATAAAGTAAAATTTCATTCAAAGATTTATTTTAAAATAATGAGTATATAAAGAGATTAAAATTAAAGGAGAAAAATTATTTTCTATAAAAAGTCGTAGGAAAATAAAATTCATGTTTTTCTTGAGAGGTATATCTTAATATCTAATCATTAGTAGAATAATCACAAACAAACCTAATAAATTATGATATGTAACATTAAACCATAACCAATCATTTTTCTTTTGAATTATAACCCCCCTAAAATTAATAACATTACATGTAAATTTAAATCCACATTACTTTTATAATAATTATCATAAAAAACAGTCATTGGTAATATATACACCACACCCAATAAACAATTAATGTATAAGGAATCTATCCCACATGGATAAAAGTGAGATGAAACTCCCTTACAACTAGGGAGACTATTGATTCATAAACACCATTAATGAATAACATCCAATTAAACATTAAAATTTATGAAAATATCTATATTCATGATCAACCACACAAAATAAATGAGTGGTAAATATAGACTATGTCTTCATGAAATAAAATATAGACTAGAAATATCTTTCCTCAAGTCTTGAATTTATTCATACACATATTATCCTCATATATAATAAATATATGTTTAATATAAATCTATTATAGAACCATAATTATATATTTAATATCATAAATTATTTTGGTAAATTATTTTATCATCAATTTATCAATAATTCCTTATTAAAAAAAATTATAGGTACAAACTACTTCATTTTTAGTATATGTATATTTTTGTTAGTTTTGGTCCTTTAACTTTAATCATGGTTCAATAATATCAAAAAAAATTAATCATGGTATAAATATCATATTTATTCATTATATATTTATCTATAATCATCCATAAAAATTATATATTGAAAAAATGAATTACATCATTCATGGAGATGGTAGGTTGTATGTACACATGAATGATGTTTCCATTTTCTCAAATGATTGCATGATAGAGAATTAAATATTAATTTTCCTTTAAAGAATAATAATTATTTCATATATATCTTATATATTAATAAAATAAATCTTTTTTATCATCCATTTATGAGTAAAATGAAAAAAATTTCACATTACATCGTAGAGGCGGTAGTCCACGGGTACACATATGCGACTGTATTACTTTCCCATGGAATGGAAGGGTAGAAGGTATATATGATTTTATAATTAAAATAATTAAAATAATATCATATATATGATATATAAAGAAAAATTCATAATTATATCCAGTCATGTGAGGTGGTGATGGAAAATGAATTACATCGGTCCGTGAGGCAGTAATTTGTCGTACACATGATGGACAATTTTGTTTACGATTTGATGGAATATGAGACATATATAGGTTATTCAAAAAACATAATAACATATTATTATATTTTATATAATATAATTATTATGTTGTAATAATTAATAGAACAAGTAAGGTGGTATGAGAGGATAAAAAAAGAACTTCTTATTGAAGACAATTACCTTCACTTAGAACAACCTCCTTTAATTATCTTATTAAGGATTATAGGGTAGGTATTTTTGGAATTTCATTATCTCTATAATAAGAAAAAATATATTTGGTATATATTTTGGATTATTTTTGTTTAAAAATTTTTTTATTAGTTTTGTAAAAGTGAGAAGAGAGGGTGGAATTTTACAATTAATGCAGACTGACATTTTTGTAAATACCCAAACTATTCAATAAAGGGAAATCAATCTCAAAAAAATTTATTCAAAAAATTATAAATAATGTATTTTATGAAATATATTATCAATCCAATCATAAAATAATAGATATTTATTCACATGTTTTTCCATAACCTTTATGTTTTTTCACTATTACCATTTTAGTTTTCACCACAGAAACTAGTCGTTTTTAATTACATAGAAAATTTTAATATTAATCCTAAAAATAAAATTATTAATATTGGATAATTTTAAAAAAATAATTATAAATATTAAATCTAATTTATTTAATAACATTCTTATGTTTGTTGAAGATTAATTTTAGCACACAACCTAGTAACATGTAAAAGATGGTTTTAACCGGAGTTACAATAATTGATTTTGTACTATTTTAACTACACGTTATAACCAAAAATTAATTTGAACTTATTATAAAATATAAATTATTCTGATTATAAATATGGAATCAATTTTATCAAATTCAATTCATATATGTGGTATAATTTATTTTTAAATAAAACCCACAGATGCGATGAAAAAGTGATTTACATAAGAAAACTTTTTTATAAACATAAAATTCATTATTATAAAAATTCAACATTAAATAGATTAAAATCACATAAACTGATTTAAAAAATATATAATTGATCTCATTTTTATTTTAAACCCATATTAAAATAAAATTTCCATTTAAATTATTTAAAAAAAATTTAGTTTTTTAAAATAATTATCACTTCTCACTATTCATCAAAAAATTAAACTATTCAGAAAATTAAAACAATCTAAAATAATTTTGACATGTTGATTTAAAAAAATGAAATTAATTTTTTTGAACAAAGATTCTAAATTTTGAGAAAATAATTTTTAAAATCAAGTGCGTAAAACATGATGAAATAAATTTTTGAAAAAAATACATTTTGTTAACATAAAATTGGATTTAGTCTTACCGCATGATTAGAATAAAATATTACATGAATGATAAAACATTTTATTAAATATATAATATATATATTTCATCAAAATCATTAAAAAATAGTGATTAATTTAATTTATTAACATATAAACACTTTGCGTTCATAAAAATAGTTTTTAGAAAAAACAATTCTTAAATTTTTGAATGATTTTTTTTAAATTTATAATCAATTTATTGAATATGAATTTATTTTATACAAGTATAAACCATATACATTTCATAATTTATTTATTTCTATTTATATCAACTAATAGAATGGCTAGATGATAAATAAATGTTCAAATAATAAAATTTATATAATATATTGATGTTCTTTCGAACTCTGTGTTGCATATAACGTAGGATATCAAAGAAATTTAAATTATTTGAATGTCATACTCAAAAAAATCTAATGGTGTTACACTCAAAAAAACGAGTTAGGGATGGGTGCTCATAATTTGAAAAGTGAGGGATCTTATTTTATTTATACTTCCAACAAAAAGAGAAGGAAAACTTCATCACATGATATCTATTAAAGTAAAAAAAAAATACATAAACCTATCGAACCATGGAGAAAAGACTTAGGGGATAAAATTGAGATGTTTTATAACTCAGTTATTAAATTACTCTCTCTAATTTAATTATTTCATCATTTATTATTGAAATCTAATCACATAATAATAAAATTTCTATACGGATTTTAAACTACAATTCTTACTTAATTCACATATAAATTATTTTTTATAAATCAAAATGAAATAATAATGTTCCATTTTAATATATAATATAATTAATTTATAATTGTTTAATATCTCTCATTATAATAAAAAAATAATTATTGACCATGTTCATCATTTAAATTCCACCATATATTTTTCTTTAATTAAAAATATATTTTTGTTAAACTTTCCTTCATATATATTTTTGTCTTACTTTGTAATTCCCATAACACTCTTTGTTTTAATTTTTATAAAAAAAATCCCCACTAACACCACCACCACCACCCCTCCCCTATTTTTATTTTTTCTTGTTCTCTAAAATTTATTTGGTATAAAAGGATATCATTGTTTTTTTCAAAATATCCCTATTTTCAATAATTTGTTTTTATTTTCAATATCTTAAATGATTTCAATGTTTAATTTTTATAAATAGAGTCTCTTCACACACCCTTAGTGGTCCTGAAGGACAATTAGTGTACATGTAACTTTTTAAATTATTATTTCATTAAATATTATAAAAATCACTTTCCCAATATTCTTGGTAGTATAAGATATACTATCACTACTAGAAATAATGAATTTAGCCACAACTATATAGCCACGGTTTAAATAAACCGTGGCTAAAACCTAGGATATACTCACATTTATTAACTTACCTGGGGTGATATGCCCCCAAACCTCATGATTCTAAAAAATATTATCTCTGTTCTATGATTAGGTAGACCTCCTCACCTGATTCTACCACCAACCTACCGATCTCCTTCTCTGACGATGTGACCACCCAACCTCGATCCTCATTTGATAATGCATCCACCTAACCTCGGGCTGATCCTCCTCCAATGATGCGGCCACCCAACCTCCCCTCAATACTCTTCTTATGACGTATCTACCCCTCCAACTCTACCTCCACCTTCAGGCCACCCTCTTCCTCGACTCATATGTTTTTTAGTCTACAAACATTCTAGGCACCCATCCAAATCTCAACGATGGGTGGTCTATGACTCAAAACTTGTGAGTGGCCTGAGGTAGGGTATGTTATGGTTTGTTTTTTATTTCCTCAAAATTATTATTCTATTTATGTTGTTGGGGATTCAATTATATCTGATTTTCTCTAATACAAATCCACATACATATAAACCAGGATGGTTTTAATTCCTCACATGACCTCTGATTTCTACCACTCAGAAGGGTTTCTTTGAATTCAGATTCACAGCATCTTCAATTTTTATTGGTTAATATTTATTTTTTTCAATTTCTTGTCTTCTTAATTGTCAAATTTTTCTTTCATAGGGTATATTTGTCTTCACTTATTTCATTGGTTATGATTTCATTGACTTTTTTTTCTGATTTTATTTGGTTTGATTTTCTTATAGAGTTTAAATCTATAAATTCTAGAAATCATAAGTTATGATGATATGATTTTAATATGGATGAATGGTATATGGTGAGTTCTAAAAGAAAATTTCATAAATATATAGTATTCAATGATTATTATTACATTGTTTCATGTAAATATAAGTTTTATAGTGATGGATATAAGAAATATCACAATAGTTTTCCGAAACCACGATGTGATAGACACATAGGATATTGTTTCCCCATAGGGATGTATTAATTTCCCATTTGGTGTTTATTCTTAGGTTTTTTTCTTAGTTTTAATCCACACTACCCTACACCTCCCTACCAATTCTTATTTAAATAACACTTTTTTTTAAGAATTGGTTAAGATAAGTGTTTAACCAAACCTTAATTTATCAATGTATTTAAAATAATAAGGCATTTTCCATATTGTATTTTTAACACCTTAATCTTAGAACCATTGATTTTCATTGTTTATTTTTGATTACCTCGGTTCTCCATCTATCTCTATAGGTCCTTCATGGATGGTTCTTAATTTTTTCTGAATTTTTGGCAACCTGTTGAAGGTTGAGAGTTTTTACTTACCTACTGGATGTGTGTGGGATGATAAATATATTATAAAATTTATTATAAAGGTTATTTGGACTGATAATTCTTTCCATATACAAGTGAGACTATTTAATACTCCTTTAAACCATGAGTTTTGAACCACAATTGATGGACACCCCATAAATTGTCTGCACTGATCTACTGTAATTTATTAATTGTACGATAAAAAAATTTCCTCTCGTTGGATTTATATTTTTTAAGTCCTACTGATTTTTTTGAAATATATGAACTGAATAATAAGACGTTTTATTGAAGGTAGTTGGATAGAAAACTCAATATCCATTCCTATTGAATTTTAATTGAATGTATTAGAAAATTATTTGAGGAACATGAAGAAATAAGAGGCTATAATTTAAATAAATAATTCTTAGGAGAAGGTGAGTACATGGACCTATAGCCACAGAACTATAACCACAATTTTATTGGTCCGTGGCTATAGCTTTCTAATTTCCATGGTTAAATTAAACCACCATGGCTATATCTCTTCCATCTATTTTTCCCCTATTCTGTATCAGGCTCATCCTCCCCCAATCCGCTACTCACCTCAAACTACTCCTCCCCGATGACTTCTCCTCCCCGGTGACTTCTCCCTCCCGGACCTCTCCTCACTACGGATCCCTCCTCACTATTGACTTCTCCTCCCCAACCCCTCCTCCCCGACCTCTCCTCATCGTTTTTCCCTCCTCCCTCACAAACTCTATAACCACATCCCCCTCCTCCCTGACGAACTCTCTCACCATGGCACCCTCCTCCCTGACGAACACTCTCATAGGGGCACCCTCCTCCCTAGAGAACTCTCTCATCATGGCGCCCTCCCCCACCACGACCTCTGTCACTGCATCGCCCTCCTCCCCGATGCTTCCAGTCAACATATCACATCCCTCTACTATATTTTGTACCATATCGTTTCTTCAATGATCTAATTTTAAGGTTGTACTGTGATTTTAATTTCATGTGATATTTATTTAGATCATCCTTACTCTTGAATATATATAATTTTTGGTTCATGAAATTCATCTATGAAGGATTTAGATATACCCACTCAAGGTCTGGATTCCTCTTGGGATGAATTAATATAAGTATGTTAACCACAACATACAAGGTATGACCATCATACCATTTTTTCATACAATACCATTCATTCCTCAAGTTGAAATTTTGTGATATTTATTTTCTAATTGAAAAAGTATATCAGTATGAACACAATGATAAATCATTCACATTATATAAAAAATTTTAGAACCATCAAATGGAACAGTTATGTACTGAAGCCAGTAAGAAGACAAGATCCAAAACTGGCTCTAAATGCTAGACCTATTAGAGAGGAAAACAATGTTTTGTAATAATGGAAATAATTCATATATTACAAAAATTGGGAAATACAATGTGGAAGAGGCCTGTGAAGGAATGGTTAGTGTCAAAGAATATAATAATTTTTATAAAGAAAAATAATTTTGGTAAATTGTTTGGATAGAGAAAGTTATTCCTATTTTAAAAGGAGAAATATATTTTGGTAAAAGATCCCATGGTAGATATGGTTGTGAATTGCGTTGAGTATGAGAGAATAATATTAAAATATTTGAAATGTAATTTGATGCAGTTTAAACTATTTAAGACCTAAAGGTAAACTCCATTGCGAATGTTAATGGGAAATTAGTGTTCCTTGATGAATCGCCATCCCCATAAAAATGAGAAATATAGAAGGTAACCCCACTCCATAAACATTAAATGATACTAACAAGTATAAAGAGGTGTATGATTAAGGGGGATACATAATCCTTTGGGTAATTTGGATCAAAATAACATTAAATAATGATGGAATCAGATTAAACATTAAGCTTAAAATTTCATGTAGAAAGTGTTATTTTAGGTATTTCAGGAATATTTAAGTATTAGTATTGAATCTGTATGAATGGTATATGTTGACATACTATAATTGATAATGAAATTACTAATTTGGGTGCAATATGATGGTAGATGAAAAATATGATTTAATATGTTGTATCATGATGATTTATACATATAAAATATTATTTTATGATTTGTAGAATGTGGAATGAATCCACTAAGTGAAGAGAATCTAATAGGGCTATATTGGTGATAGATTATTGTTATACATATCCATATTCTAATATATTATATCAGTTATTTCCTATATTTTTTATTAAATGATATTAAAAAAGGAGATACTCAATAAATAGTGTCCCCAAAATTGAAAAACATTTAAAATAAACAATTTTGTAATCAAGAGGGAATTGGAGTTGAAGTTACAAAGGCTGTTTAAGTATTATATATAATTAAAGGAGTCTATGATATCCCAAATTACATCTAATATAAATAAAATTATCTTGTTGAATTTAACAAGTGGCATAACTAATGTCTAAAATGATATATCATTCACACTTTTTGATTTTCAATTTTTTGTTCCAATAAGCTTGATGTGAGTTTCGATAATAATATGAGTCTATAAATTGAAATATAAAGGATGATATGAATTTATTGGACATAGTGTGTTAGATAAAAAACCATGTATGTGTTATCTAAGACTCTTGTTTCTTACACTAAGCACTCCCATAGTAGGAATAGTGAATTTGTTGAAAACTTATCTTTTAATTGTTTATTCTTCCAAGTATATTTTGTAATATATTGATGAAAATATTTTGTTAAAAATTTATTTTAATAGTTTTATTATTAATTTATTGTTTATTTGAAAAATAAACATGAAAATAATTATAACTGGTATAATTGCTATAATTGGTATAATGAAATGATGCACAAAATTTGATGACATGGGGGGGGGAATTTTAAGTAAAAATAGATATTTTCATATGGAATTTAGATGTAAAGGTGGAGTAGAAGCACATGGAATAATACAATGAATTTCATTCAGAATTAGGGGGAGATGGAAAAGGTAGTTGGATTCTAGGGGATATTGTCATCTAAATCCAATGGGGAGATAGATGAACCCCTGAGAGTTTGGGGTGGAATTGTTGAAAATATGTATTCATTGGATTTTTTGCAATGTAAAAATTGGATTTTTTACTGATTCTTGTAGTATTATTATTGATTCATTAAATATATTATATTTAAGTTGACATAGTTATTAATATTTTTTTTGAAGAAAAATATTTGTGTGTAAAGGTGATACTATAATTCTACTCATGATTTGTACTGGAGTAATGGATACATTTTAAGAATAGGGTTTTTCAAAAGGGTGTTGATTAGATCACGAATAGACCTTTTATCTCTCACCCCTACCAATGAGTTATCTAATGTGGTGGACAATGCTAAGAGTTCTCGTCCTCTTGAAAAGGATAAGGCATTCCCCAAAAAGCATAAGAAACCCACTGTCACATATGTCTCAGAATCCTTGCATGAGGGGGATAGTAATGCCCACACTGGTTCTAGTGAACCCACACATGATGATTATGAGAAATCATATATGATTGAGGAAGAATATTTAAAGAGGAGTGCATGGAAAGGAAGAAACCCAATGATTGATTCAGATGGATACATTAATTTGAGCTACAAAAAGACTCAGAGACGTAAATATTACTCTAACATCCCAGGAACAATTTTCACTAGATCCTTTGGGGCCTCTCAGAAAATAAAACTGTGATTCCACCATAGACAATGGTTACTAATCATCCATAAGTATCCCTTGATTATGGAAACATAGACGATACTAAAAATATTGAAGAGGAAGACCCCACAATGTAGGATTCATATCAATATAATGATAATGTGAGTGATGAATTAGATGATTGGAAGGAAGAAAAAGATGAAATAGTTTTTAGAAGATACATAGATGGTGAAATATCTGCATATACTTGCCTAAAAAGTAGAAAGAGTATGTTCATGAAGATGGTGGAATAATTCAAGTGACATCAAGATTTTAGTTTCAAAGAAATTCCATGGAAATGACTTATTTTCTCCTTAAGATGTATTATGGAATCCTTGGTTTGATGCATGAGGTTGTAGCTCTATTTCACTTTGGGTGAGCACTTATTTTATTTTTAGTTTCATTGGTCAAATCCTTATAGTGATTCTCCTGGTTCATCAAATGCCATGGATGTTTGGATTTTCTGTATTTTTTGTGATTGTCTGATTGGTGTGTGTACTATTCCAAGGGTTGTAGTTGGCGGTTTCACTCTCTAAGGTTTTTCCTAGAATCGAAATGTTTTTTTGTATTGATTTTTTAAAATATTGTTGTGATTTCCTATTGACCATGTGTTTCCCTATACTTTTTTCTTCTTCTTCCTCAGTTGAAGATTGTGGTTTTTTGGAGGTCTTTTGAGGCTGTGTGTGATGTGTTTTAGGAGCTATTATTTCTAGAGTAGTGATTTGACTTTTTAGAGATGGTTTTTGGGAATTTTTTAAATGTAGAGAATTGGTGGTGTCTTTTAGGATGCAACTGTATAGATACATATTTTATGAGGGGTTGATGTTTGATGAATTCCTTGCTGGTGATGCTGCATATCAGCATGCTGTATTTTTCTTTTATCGCACGTGTGTTTTTTGTTAAGATTACATACATAATGAATGCTTAATCTACCATAGTATAATACTTAAATTTACTCCATGATATTGTAGGCTCATATTTGATCATGTACACTAAAAGTATCTTAGAAAACAATTAAAGATATCTATATACCTTGATCAATTAATTTTGATAAGATGTAATGACCAATTGCCTTAATGAATCAATTCTCAGGCTATGATTATTTTATCTAAAGTAACGACCTCAATAAAATGTATGAAAGAGGTACATATAATGTTATTAAATATTTTATTTGATATTGGACTATCACAATATCCAACCTCATACTGAAAAGGATTGGACTAAGGTTAGAGGAAACATGAAGGATAAAAAAGCTGTCTTGGAGAAATCTGACACAAGCATGAAAAAACTGGATATTTGGAGGAGGGAAAATAGTGATGCATCCTCATCAAAGCACCCATCTAAGAAATCATGGGATGAAATGGTTGAAAAGGAAGAACTGGACACTAAATAGAAGGCCTTTACTGGAGAAATTGCTAATATGGTCTTGCATACTGTCCAGTAGAAAGAACAGAAAGAGGGTGGGGCTGCACAAACTGATATATATAGACAGAATTCTCAGACTTCTACTACATCAAGTACTCTCAATGGCTTCCAATCTGCGGCTGCCTCTGAGGCCACATAACCCACTATAATGGACACTAATCCTGGTACTGATGTTTCTAAGTCAATATCTAATACATGAATTGAGGAGGGGACTTCAACACTGAAATCCAACACTCAATGACCTGATACAACCAGGGCTGATCATGTGCACGAGGATAATAACCACCTGGATAATCTGAATTCCAGTAAGGGAATAATTAACATTGTCCATGGAACCATCATCATAATTCTAGATCTGAAATTTGAGTGTGGAATCAAGGATTCCAATCACCTGGACACTGCTATCCAGGACACATATGCTGTGACTACAGACAGTGCAAAAAACATCAAATCTCCTCACCTTCACATAGTGATGCGATGCTAGAAAAAGCAGCAGTTCAGAATCTAGTTTGTAATTTGAAAATGGATGATATTATAAAAACACAACACATGAAATATGATTATGAAGGTCTTGAATTACAACAGACACATACAACCTGCCACCCCTGTTATAGATGAATTCACCACTCAGAAACAGGGTGACCAATCTATGGAATCTGATCACATAAAACCAGAAAAATAATGGATAGTGGTAAAGAATGAAACTGAGAACAAAAAAATTCACCAAGAAGAGGTCTCAACTGGTATGAAAAATAATCATAGCTATCCTAACCCTTCAAGGAATTTTCAGGGAAAAAATGCAGCAACACATAAAGTGCATTCTACCATGCAATTAAGAAAATCCAAGGGTGGGAAGAATTACGGAGGTAACAAAAACAACAGGCCTAGCCCCAAACATAAGAATAAATGGATATTTTATATTGGAAATGTTAGGGTATTGCTAACCCTAACACCATCAACAATTTAAAAAATTCACGTTTCACTCCTAAACTGAGGATTTTTTCTATCTCTAAACCTAAAGTCACTTTTACTTCTGGATTTATTAGTCTTGAAAAATATATTTAAAATTTAATAGGAGAGACTTCCAATAATAAAAATTGTGATTATTTGTGGGTCTTTCCACATATCACTATAGACAAAATTCATATTGTTAATGAGGATTATCAGACTTTGACATGTGAAATAAATATTCATGATAATACTTTCTCTTGTACTTTTGTGTATGCCTGTAAAAAATATGAAGACATAAGAAACTTGTGGCACAATATATCCTCCCTTAACAACACTATTCATGTTCCCTGGGTAATTATTGGTGATTTCAATGTTATCCTTAGATCTAGTGAAAAGCTAGGGCCCTTTCACTCAAACACTTGCATTAATGATCTTAATCACTATATTTATGATAATAACATTATTGAGATTAATCTGGTTGGGGCTAATTGTACTTGGTATAGAAGGAAACACAATATAATTTTAGAAAGTAAACTTGAAAGAGATTTCACAATCTTCAATGCTCTTGATAACTGGAATACCATCTCTTGTATTACTTTACCTAGGATTAATTCTGATCATCATCCAATTTTGGTGAGCCTCAAGACTAGAGACAACAAACATATTCCTCCTTTTAGATTTAATAATGGATGGGAAATTGTGGAGGATTATAATAAAATAGAAAAAGACACTTAGAATTTGATCAATTCAAATGATCCTTTTTCTATCAAGGGGGGTGTCCTGGAGGGATGGGGGCTGTCTAGGGGGGTCTGTCAGAGAGGGGGGTCTGTCTAGGAAGGAGAGGACGGGTGTCCAGGAGGGGGGGGGGTCTGTCAAGAAAGGAGAGGGGGGACTATCCAGGGGGGATGGGGGCTGTCGAAGGGGGATGAGTGGCTGTCTAGGGGGTGTCTAGGAGGGATGGGGGGCTGTCCAGGATCTAGCACCTACTTTACATACATAGCAAGCTGATTATTCTAGTCTTAATACATATATTGTGCAGGATCCTATATAGAGAATTTCTTTAGTTTCTGGTTCCTTTGGAGTTAATGAATTCTATTATGAGTAGGCAAATTATCTTACAGGATTTCAGGGATATGGTTATTATCACACTAGTGATTTATCAATAGTTCCTTCATCCAAGATTTCATGGAGAAAACTACTTGGAAGCCTTATTTTGACCCCAGTTTAATCGGCTAACTGGTTCAATTCACTTAGTACCGAATCCACTACGGGTGATGACAAAAAGTTTTCACCATACGAACAAGACCTGTGTGACCCCTCATCTACTAATACAATAGATTATATGGGTGAAGAGGTTTTGGAAACTTTTCGTTTTGATAAAGGAAGGACACAATTTTATGATAGGCCTAGTAATAGGCTTTGGTCTTCTATATAATGAAGGTAATCCTTTGGAACTTCCTAGGGCTTGGGAACACTCTCATGGTTAAAACCCTTAGGCACATTATTTTTAACAAAAATCATATACTGATTTGTCATACCAAGCCAAGAAAGAAGTTTGAGAATTTGATGGAATTCAAATGTAAATCTTTCAGTTACTCATTTTTTTTCTAATTATCAATTTGATGTTGCCACATAGTCTATGTTGGTTTAGAATAATGATATTGTCAATATCAATTCCTTACATAATGATCATCATTAAGTGACCATATACTATTTCATTGGTAACACTACAATTTCTGTGACTTTTTTCTATGCCTTCATAGGTGTAGATCCATTTTTTGTTATGATATATTCTATTTTATTAGAAATTGTGTCCTCTATTAAACATTTATTATTGAGTGGGATAAAATCATATATCGAACATAACCAAATTTAGTTCAATCTTGCACCAAACTAATTATATACCATTAACAGGAACAATAATTGTTAATTAATAGGAATGTACTATTTGATAGTATCATTTTGAAACACAGATCTATTTCCCCTTTCTTGCAGGAACTTGATTTGACCCATGGGGCATTGTGGTTATTATATGTTGTGCGGTGACATGTATAGTCATAGGATACATGTATGTTTTAGTTCAGTTTTTATTTTATTTTCTTTATCGCATTGGCCACTTAGGTCTTTTACTTCTTTCTGTGGACAAAGGGTAATTATATTCAGCAAAGGGGGAAAAATGGGGATCATATTTATTCATTTTGATGACTATGATCGAAGGTAAGATTGTATGGCTACTACTTATCTCTCACCTCATGTATTTGGATATATCAGTGATTTTGACTCCATATTATGTTTTTAGTAGGGCATTGGATCATTTCGTGTTGGTTCGGGTGGATTTGGTTCTCCCAATCGCGGTAAGGCTTTAATGAAGTTGGTTGGTTTATCACTGGTTATGTAGCATCCTTTAGGTGGTTTAATGTTCCTAATATCCTTTTTGTAGTGTGTTGATCCCTGCATGTTGGTTTCGAGTAGCAATGTTAAGGGCGACACGCCTTCATGTGCATAGGTAAGAAAGTATATGTATATGGGTTCCCCCTTTACGTGTATGGTCAACCATGGTAGTGATTATACACATATGGGGCTATGTGTACCAATTTATATATATATATATAAATGCATACGCCGGTGATTGGAGACTGATATTTTCATATATGCATATGTGCAAGGATCCCCTTTCACATGCTCTTGGCCATGCGGGTTTTTGCATATGGGATAGGTGTCCTTGCATGTATGTGAAGGTGTGTGTGGCCATTGGGGGAATAGAAAATTTTAGTTAGAAAGTTCCAATAGATAAAGTGGATGGTTTTATTCCACCTTGAGGTAGGATCCCTCTTGTAGCCTCTTTAACTCATGAATGCTTTAAATTGAATTTAGCTTCTTTTTTAATTCTTCTTATTTATATTGAATTTCATATCATGAATAAGTTTTCATTAACATAATTGTTTCCTTTTATACATAAATTCAATTTTTTATAATTAAATTCTTGTTTTTATAATAATGAAATGACATGATTTTATAATAAAACCCCTCCAAAAGAGGTGTGTTGTCTTCTAAAACAAAGAGTAGTGATAGTTATTGTATCATGTTTAGATTTGGTTTGAGTCTTTCATATGACTCTAGTTGGTGTTTGTTTTGTGGCTAGTAAGTTTTTGTTTTCTCTAAATAATATAAATTTTATTTTCATACTCATTTAACTCAAATGACATTGCTTGAGTAGGCATATGCCTTGACCATGACACTTTCTTTTTCACAATTAGAATATTATAAATAAAATTTCCATGTTTAGGAATAGTGAATGAATTTTTAAATGGTTTGTGTAGTGGGTATGATTAATTTATATTGTTTTGTTTCCCTTTAGAAGTTGCATCATTATGTCACTCACTACAACCTTCTTTAGTGATCCCTTATTATAGCATTTTAAATAGTTGATCTTTTCTATCATCTATCAGTGGGGTGACTGTCGGAATGTTTCCCGCCTCCTCTCACTCCCTTCACATATGGCTAGAAGATGCTACCCCACAGATATTGTTTGACCGGGCCTACACGCCGTGGTCACGGTGTGGTCACACCGCGGTCACGACACAGTCACATTGTGGTCACGCCGGGGTCACGCCACGGTCACGCCGCAGTCACGCCGCGGTAATGCCGCGGTCATGCCGCGGTCACGCCACGGTCACGCCATGGTCACACCGTGGTCAGGGCCCGGTGACGCTGCCATCACACTGAGATCACGTCGCGTTCATGCCATGATTTGGCCCTACTCCATGACAACACCTCACGGAAGTTCGTAGTGATAGTATTCCATGTGTCCTGTGATCAATGTCGAGACTGATTAATCACAATTTCTGTAGGCGGGGTGATGACCAGAATGTTTCCCCACCTCCTCCCGCTCCCTTCGCTCCTAGCAGGAAGATGCTACCCTACAGATGTCATTGGACCGAGCCAACACTCTGCGGTCATGCCGCGATTACGCCGCAGTCACACCGCAGTCACATCCTGATTTGTCCTTGCTCCAGGATGACACCCCATAGTAGTTCGTAGTGATAGTATTTCATGATTATTTTGATCAATGTTGAGACTGATTAATCATAATTTCTGTTGGAGGGGTGATTATGGGAATGTTTCCCTGCCTCCTCCCGCTCCCTTTGCTCCTAGATAGAAGATGCTGCCATGCAGATGTCATCGGACAGGGTCCACACACTGCGGTCACACCGCAGTGACGTCACAGTCAGACCAGGATTTTTCCCTGCTCCAGGACGACACCCCACGGTGGTTCACAGTGGTAGTATTCCATGAATATTGTGATAAATGATGAGATAGACCAATCACAATTTCTACTGATGGGGTGATGACCAAAATGTTTCCTCGCCTCCTCCCGCTCCCTTCGCTCATGGCCGAAAGATGTTGCCCTGTGGATATTGCTGGATCAGTAAAACATACTACGGTCACACCACGGTCATGCAATGGTCATGTCGTGGTCACGCCATGATTTGGCCCTGCTCCCAGTGGACACCCCACAATTGTTCACAATCATAGTATTCAATGAATCTTGTGATCAATGTCGAGACTGACAAATCACAATTTATTCCGGCGGGGCAATGACCGAAATGATGTGCCGCCTCCTCCCACTGCCTTCGCTCCTAGCCAGAAGATGCTACCCCATGGATGTAACTGGAATATGCCAACACACTGCGGTCATGCCATGGTAATGTCGTGATTTGGTCGTACTCCAAGATGACACCCCTCAACAGTTTGCAGTGATAGTATTCCATAAGTCTTGTGATCAATGTTGAGACTGACTAATCACAATTTCTTCTAGTAGGGGTGGTGCAAGGGGATTCCAACATGTAGGGCGGCTGTCCGGGGGGTCCAGTAGGGGGGGCTTCCATCAAGGGGGCTTCTATCCATGGGTTCCAGCAGTGGAGCTGCTATATATGGGGGTCCAGCAGGGGGTTGCTGCTGTCTAGGGGGGTCTAGCAGGGGGGGGGGGGTGGATGCTGTCTAGGAGGCTCTAGCAGGGGGGTGGGATGGGGGTGGCTATCCAAGGGGGTCCAGTAGGGGGTGGGGGGGGGGATATCCATGGGGTCCAATGGGGGGGCTTGGGGTGTGCAAGGGGTGTAAGGGATGTGTGTTGTGGGGGGGGGGGTGGCTTCTGTCTAGGGGTGGGGTGGTTTTTTTATAAAATGGGAAGAGGTCTTTTTTTATGTTCATGTGTATTGGAAAAGAAAATAATGTTGTTAGAATTGTCTTAAATAATTCATGTACAGTCTTCCAGTGCTCGCTTTTTCCAGTTACGATTGCGTCGCAACTGTGTTGGTGTTGTCCAACAGCAAGCAATGTTCTCACAGTTGTCTCTATCCTTGATTGGGAACTCACAAATACCTTCCAAAGCAGTCCACTGAGTGCGTATTCCTAGGATGTCTATATGGATTGACAAAAGAAGTTATAACAGCCTTCCTGCCCAGATCATAACTGAAGATCCATCCATAACATATATGTGGAAAGAATAAGATTACCTCAATTCCATAAATGAGAAAGATATTAATGGGATTGTATAAATATACAATGTAATTAAAATTCTAGTCAAATTTGATCATTAGGTTGTCACCTTGATAAATAATAAAGTGACATTATTAACTGATGTCCACATGGAGATGGAATCACGGACAAGATTCATGGACATGTGTTAATTATAAAAGAGAAATATGGACTGGGAAATAAAAACCATAAAGATATGTTTTAAACTCTCGTCCTCCCATTTCAGTAAATGGTTCTATCATCATCACTCCTGTGGTGACATGATGATCGCCATAAAAAATTAGGCATGTGAGACAAGGATCATGACCATCCTAGTGTAGTATAACACAATGATCTTGAAGTAAACATTCAGAAAAAAATTGATGAAACTCAGATGAATTCATTCTGCTTCAACATATGGGGGATGACTATCATTGGGAATCAGCTTCAGGGATTGGTGAACCTGTTAAGAAGTTTGTATCCTAAAAAATGATATAATGAGTTACATGGGGGGGGGGGGGGGGTTCCAATGTGTTCTGTTTTAGTTAATGTCTTTGATTTAAAATTGTAAGGCCAACTGTATTAGAATTCTAAGGGGGTGTTAGTCCAGGTGTCGGGGGAGAGGTGTGTAATGTGTTTTATTTAAGTTTTTGTCATTGATTTCAAATTTCACAGACTACTATATTAGTATTCTAGGGGGTGTCTTCTAGGGGTGGGGGGTGTCCAGGTCTTTGTAGAGGGAGGGGTGTCTAGGAGGGGGGGGGGGAATTGTAATGTATTCTGTTTTAGTTTTTGTCTTTGATTTCAAATTGAATTGCCAACTGTATTAGAATTCCAGGGGGTGTCTGTTAAGGGGTGGGGGGTGTCCATGAGGGAGGGGGAGGGGGAGTGTCCAGGGAGTCCAGGTGGGGTGTCTCTCCAGGGGAGGGGGTGTCTAAGAGGGAGGGGGAGTCACCATGGGGGTGTTTGTCCCAGGGAGGGGGTGGCAGGGTGGAGGTAGGGCTATCTTGGGGGGGTGTCATGGAGGGGGGGGGGGGGGGTTGAAATGTCTTCTGTTTTAGTTTTTGTCTTTGAATTAAAATTGCATGGAAAACTGTATGATCATTCCAGGGGTGTCTGTCTAGGGAAGGGGGTGTTCAGGAGGGAGGTGGGAGGGGAGTGTACGGGGGGGGGGGGGGGGGTGGGGGGGTCCAGGGGGTGTTTTTCTAGGGGAGTGGGGGATGCCCATGAGGGAGGGGAGTCTTCAGGGGGGGTATCTATCCAGGGGAGGGGGTGTCTGTCAAGGGAGGGGGAGTGTTCTGTCCAGGGGAGGGGGTGTCTATCCTGTGGAGGGGGGGTGTCTGTCCGGGAGAGGGGGTGTCTGTCCGTGGGGGGGGGGGGGTCCTGGGGTATCTGTCCAGGGGGTGTTCTGTCCAAGGGAGGGGGGTGTCTTTCCGGGGGGGGGGGGGTCTATCCAGGGGAGGGGGTGTCTAGGGTTGCCTATCCAGGGGGGCATCTGTCTAGGTGGGGGGTGTCTGTCTGGGGAGGGGGAGGGGTATAACTAGGGGTGTCAAGGGTTTTATATCTAGGGGGTGTCTGTCCGGGGGGGGGGGTCTGTCCAGTGGATGGGGGTGTCGAGGGTTGTTTGTCTGTCCAAGGTGGGGGACTGTTTGTGTTGGGGAGGGGCTGTCGAGGGGAGGGGGGTGTCCCGGGTTGTTTGTCTGTCCGGGGGGTGTCTGTCCAGGGTGGGGGGTGTATGTACAAGGGATGGGCTGTCTAGGGGAGGGGGTGCCCCGGGATTTCTGTCTGTCTGGGGGGGGGTCTGTCCAAGGTGGGGGTGTCTGTGTAGGGCAGGGTCAGGGTTGTTTGTCTGTCCATGGGGTGTCCGTCAAGGGTGGGGGGTGTCTATGCAGGGGAGGGCAGGGGGGGTGTCCATGGGAGGAGGGTTGACAGATAGGGGGGACTAGTAGGGGTAGGGAACCAGGGGAAAACAGTTATGGGGACTGGTAGGGGGAAGTGCTAGATGGAAAATAGGTGAAAGACATGCATGGTGGGGTGCGGTGGGGGTGGCAGGGGGACTAGTAGGTGGGTGGAAGGTAGGGGGACTAGCAGGGGCATGGGGTGGAAGGAAGGCATGTAAGCCTGCTGTGTTTTTATTGATCATTAATCTATATCCACTATTTCTAACAATTTATATAAGGCCTATTTTTGCTTTACCTAGAAATTGAAGATGTACCCACAGTTTGAACCGTAACTGAAGGCCATGTATGGATTAAACTTCTCCCATGGTTTCAAACCGTGGCTATAAGGCTTTAGCCAAAGTTTTAAACTGTGGCTATAGAACATGGCATATAGCCACACCAATACCATCCACGGTTCATTGAAACGTGGCTATAACCTATAGACATGGTTTTTGGGTTTAAATCCACTGTTTTAAAAGGTGGATATATACTAAATATCCAGTAGTGTATTTAGAAAAAAATTATGCATGAATATACACATTCTAAATAATCATATGAAAAATAAACTCCTAGTGACATGTATTTTTTAAAATTATTAAAAATATCTGAATTATTTACATTGTGGTTTATATATTAATGATTATAATTAAATTTTCACCTGTTAAACTACTCATAAAATCTTGAAATTCCTATAAGTAACTCATTAAGGAAAAAATAATGTTAAAGATACTAGACTATACAGTTTTATAATTTTTTTAATGATTTAGTATGAATATAAATGAATATATAACCATTATGCTTACATGATTTAATAAAATATTCAATGGTAACATATATTTTGGTGATCATTTGTATATAGAAACATTAGTGAAAATGATTCGGTAGGTATTTCCTAGAACTTAGGCACCCATGGTGACAATAATTCAAGAAGTGAAGCCAATAAATAAAATCTCAGCTAAGTATCTTATTAAAATATCCAATGATATATGAGAAAAACATGAAGCATTAATTCAAAATATAATCTAAAGAAGAAATGAAGAAAAACAAATAATTTATTTTAAATCTATTTATGATGATGAATCTTCTGAAATTGATACCAATTTTGAACCCCAAACCAATCAATTGAACAAAGAAACAATAAAAACATATATACTCCTATTTTTATAAAAATGAAAATGAAAATTAACAATTTAAAGTTTTGTTCTATGAACAGGACCAACCTATGGGAAGCATAGAAAGCCTTTGGGCTAGTGAAACTGAAGATAAATGGGAAACTAGGCACACTTTATCTCTTATACATACATTCTACTCATGACATAGAATCCCTATTTATCTCCTTCAATGGCAGTGCCTCCCTACCTCCCACATTCATATCTCTTCCTCCCCATCTCTCCTCCCCCCTTATTAGTGTAGGGTCACACATTTCATCATATCCTACACCCTCTCAATGTTTGTATTCAAAATAATTCGAATTCTACTACATGAATTCTAATTCGTACCATGCCATCTGAATGTCCTTCTATTCTACTACTTGTACACTTTCTCCAGCACTACCACTGAAAACTATTCTGGGGCCTCTCACCATTCCATTACCGTGACCTTTTCATTATTTTTATTATTGATGATAGAAAAACATAGGTTCACTCACACACCACAAGTATACATCACCTGTTATTTTTGTAAGACATTCATTTATCTTATGTTTTTTTTAGTTAATATATTTTTTATCTTAATGATTATTATTATTTTGTTATGATTATGATTATTTATACTTATATGGTTGTTCTGTTACTAAATAAGAGGGAAATATTTTAAAAAATGGTTATATTACCTGGTTTATCCCTAAATACATATATAACAAAAAGATATATTTCACTCCATAGTTCCCCATGTATAAAAATAATATGAAAAAAGAAAATTTACGGTAAGAAATCTCTTAATGTTTCAACTTAGTGATCAAGTGATGACTCCCCCAAATCTTATTCCTCTATATCTGCAAGTGTTAAATGCCTCATAGATAATATAAAATTAAATATTGTGTTTAATTATTTAACTTCTTATAACTCTATCTCTTTATCTGCCAATTATTCCTCCTCTTATTCTTTATCTTCATGTTAACTGAATGATCTTTGGAATTTCTATGAAGAAATCATTTCTAAATAAAAATAACATAAAAATAAATAAAAAAATCTTAACGAAAAGAGTAAATTTTTTTAATGACAATAATTTACTCTAAAAATAAAGATATTTTTTGGTTTTGAAGTTAAAATAAAAACAAATCATTGAGAATTCAGAATCCCAAAATAAAGATATTAGAAATTATCTTGAATAATTCACCCAATTCAAGGAAACTATAAATAAAATTTTTGTTTCTCAACGTCATGTAAATATATTCATGTTTTAATTTTTTCAAATAAATATAATAACTATATTAATATAAATACTTATTTAAAAGGGTTATCTAAATATAATTTTGTAGTTATTTTCATAAAAACGAGCATCTAACATAAGGATGTAATTGAAAAAAACAAGATATGGTATACCTAAAATTATCTTGTTTTTAATATAATATTTATACCATAAAATATCATACTAGATAAGTTTGGGTATCTAAATATTTATTAAATTTTATTTTTATATCCATGAATTTTTTTGAATCAAAATGATTATTAGAAAAATTGTTAAAATTGAGTTCGCATGGGTGCCGAACGGAACTCAAATTTGACGTTTTGTAGGAAAATTCCACTAGACCATATTCAAATATAATATGGTGTCTTATCATCAATTGGAAAACTGAATTCTAAATAATTTTTAGGATGATAAATTTATAATGAAATATTTTTGTTTCTAATTTATTTAAAAAAATTTTGTATGGGGATTAATCTAATAATTTTTTATTTATTGTCAGTGTTTATTAACTATTCTATATTTTTTAATATTTAATACATAAAATTATAATTTTATGTATAAAAAAAAGATAATTTGATTTATTGTAATACAATTTTTTCTTAGAATGTTCTTTAATGTCTTAGCTTATGGTATAATTTAAATTCTTACTAGCCTGAATCTTCATTCAAATATTTCAATAAATCATTTTTTATATTTTTTCTTTTAGGGGGTTCATTTTTTTAAATTTCCATCATCTAGGTTTTAAAAAAATAGATATTTTTATCACCCTTTATAATACTTTTGGAAATATTTTTTCCAATAATAATATTGAATATTTCTTTCTTCTATACAAAACTTATTATTTTTTTAAAAGGGATCTTGATGTATTTTTTAGATTATTGTTTTATTGTATGATCTTCAAAATCTTGATATAAATTTAGTAGTTTTTTAAATTAATTATTATTATCACTCTCACTCTCTATTATGAGAAAGTTTTCATTTCCTCATTAATTACAACAATTGAGGTGGTGTCTTATTTTGTGATGTTTGGAAGGATATACTTTTTCATGTGGGATGTTATTAATTCTTTAAAAGCCAACCATCTTATCTTTCCTCTCCCTATACATCTCTCTCTCTTAAATATACCCCCATATTCTATCAATCACTTTTATTGAAGTAAATGGAATGTATTATTTTTAAAAGTATCAATTATATTAAAGATGTTAAGTTTGTTTCTTGAATTTATTATTCTTCATTATTCAATTTCTAATGAATTTTAAATCAATATATTTTTATGTTTTTTCATATATATATTTAAAATATAATTCTTAAATTCTGTTAATTATTTTAAATTATTATTTTATGTCCTTTGGAAATCCATATAATCAATATTATATTTTTATCTTGAAATTTGAAATTATTTCAAATGTTTATATGAAAACTAATCTTTAAAATGAAAGTATTTCCATTTCTAAATTTTTTTAATGAAAACGGTATGAAATTTTGGTGTATTATTCTAGGAAAATTATTAATATATGAAAATTTGGTGAACTTAATGATTAGAATGTTTATATGTCTTATTCTTGAGAATATTGAAAATCTTGTATGAAATATCATGAACTATAATATCTTGATTTAATTTCAATGCATTATTTACTCTTTATTTTCCCTATATATATATATATATCTATGTGTGTGTGTTTGTTTGTGTTATGTTTTTTTTGATCATATAAACATATGAGATTGTTGTACCCCTCTCACTCTCTTATAGTGTTTTTGGGATCATAAACACACGATTACGTGTCTAATATTTTCATTTAAGTGGAGTCTAGTTATATTATTAAATAATCCATGTGTTAGTATTAATAAATCAAATAAATATATATCTATTAAGTCTTGATAGATTTGATGAAATCAGGTAATGAAATTATTGAACCAAACAAAAAAATTTAAAGCACTATTATGTGACTTGTTGACTTTTAGAGTAATATCGGATAGACCAGCTAGCTAGTGTAGGGTACCAGCTAACTAGTGAAATATTGGAATAATGGAAGACGTTGATGAAGTACATCAACAAAATGATAGATAGCCACAGGCTAGTCAGTCGAAACAATATAGGTGGTACAAGGATATAAAAAGGCCACTGGGTACGTAATTCCGCCCACCGTCTAACTAGTAGCATCTAGGAAGAAATCGTGAACCTTGTGAACGCCCTCTAACTATAAATGGAGCTTATTAAGTAGCTATTAATCATGAAGAATATTGTCAATGTTCATAACTTTGGTGGACTCTGTATCTTTTAACTGAATTTATGCTTAATATTTTTTCAATGATTCCAAAAGCTTCTAGGATATTTTTTAGGGTATAAATATTTTACCTAGAAGTAATAAAATATTTAAAAAAATATTGATTTAATTAATGAAACCCTAATTCCAAATCTCTAGTGACCCCAAATATTCCTCTCAATATATAATTTCAATTATCATGAATTTAGGATATCTTATACCATTACTTATCTATCTATTATATAAAATTTGATTATCATATTAAGAGATATTGGACAATATTTTTAATGGATTTATTACAAGAAAATATCTCTTCTCACCACCTAATTTACAAAGGTTTCACAAAATCGCAATGCGATGGAAATATGTTCAAAATCGGAAAAGTGAAGGAGCCTGTTTTGTTTATAATTTCACTAAAAAGAAATGGAGGACTTAGATACTTGATATCCATTAAAATAAAAGGAGAAATAAATATACCTATCAACTCTATGGGATTATATGTAAAGTCTTACAGAAAGATATTGTAAAACCCATTTATGTAATCTCTCTCCCTATCCCCAATATTTTTTTACTCAATGAATATTTTTATCAAATCACATAATTTCATAATTGTGATATTATTTTTCCTCTATACTTATAATTAATTAAAAATTTTTAAATACCCATTATTCTTATTTCATGTATTTGAGACCTTGTCTTCATATCTTCCTTATGAGTATTCGAGTTGTTCTATGTTTGAGGTAAAGTCATAATAGCATTGGGTGGATTCTAGGGATTTGGAGACTTTTTGGTTCAACAATACTAGTACCACTCCTATAGTGAAACATTATTTTGGATTTAGTATAATCACATATATAAAAAATATAAAAAAAATTGGTAGGTGAGGGTGTGGCTATTTGAATAGATTGATGGGGTAACATTTGAGCCATGTCTAGAAAGACTTCACTATGTCCATCGTGGATCCTCTAGTGAGAGAAAACATCCAATAATATAAAACCATTACTTGGGGGGATATATATAACTGGTGAATATGAAGCCACCATGTCCATTTATAGGGCTATAATAGATTACACGGTGATGATTGTACTAGAGTTAGAATGGATAAAACATCTTGTATTCTTCATGGTTATCATAAGTTTCCAAGAGAAAACTCATGAGAATTAAATGTGGGATCTTTAATATGAGTTTAATATGATTAATTAATTATACTATATTGAGCCATTCCATATATCCTGATGATTTCCAAATGCTCTGTATGAACCTAGGTTGAGGATGGGCTAGTTTTCCATCATTGAGTTTCCTTATTTAGGTAGCCTTGATCCTCTCAACCCTAATTTCCCAATATATTGGAAAATAAATTCTTGGGTGTTGAAATATAATTAATTTTGATTAACAATTATAGGATCCATGACCCTATTAACTATTAATTATTCCTTGACTGTTCAATTTTATCCTTCCTTCAATCAGACTCTAATTCATTCATTAATGGTGTTGAGTGTTGGGAGTGGATGGCCGGAATGATTTTATTGTTTTTTGTGAGTACATTGTTCGGGTGTAGAAACTCATGGAGAACCTTGACAGTGATTCAAACATGAATGAGGTGGTATTTCCATAAAATTTATAAGTCTTTGATATATTTGTTTTCTTAATATTAATTTTTTTTCTAACATTTATTAGACCATTCTTGATTTTTATCACATTTATATGTGTGGATATTGAAGTTCATCTTTGATTTATAATGTAATTCCTACACATTTTTTCCCTGTCACATGTTATAGATTTTATTTGCCAAGTTTTTTTATATTATAAATGGATTATGGACTATTGTGGTTTGGTTATCCCTTAGATGGGGAGTGTGTTGACACGAGATAATGATGAAAATGGGTTGGGACATAGGTTATGGATATGAAATCCTTTATGAATGACCCAATGTAGTGTTGGGATACAATGTAAATTTGTCTAGACTCGTGGTAGAAATGGGGTATGATGACATAATGGTCTAACCATTGAAAAAGTAGAGACTTGATGGTCTTCTTTATCAAACTGATAATCATAAGCCTTATGGATACTAAGAGATACATGGTGAAAAATTTTTCATCCCCAATTCCTGACATACATTATGACTTACTTCCCTCCCAAAACAGAGTTTTATAAAATACAGTCCGGGGTTGTGGATGCTTGGTTAGCGCACGACTGCTCGACACATGACTCTATTTTTTTCTGGATTTTATTTATTATCATGATAGAAACACTTATAAATATTTACTTCTGTTAAGTACACATTAATCATCCCCTAAAGTGTATATACTCACACCATTTATGGTTATCTTAATACGCATTCTGAATTTATAATCAAGGATACCAGAATGGGAATGGCCCCTGTGATAGGGAGTTGGATGATAGAGAATTGTGATCAGAGGTGGTACTAGGGTGTAATTTAGATTGATTTCATGGATTATTATTTAATTAACTATCTTTCTCACACTCCTTTTTGACCTACCACTTTGGGGTTCCTTGTTTTATTATTCTCCTTGAATAGGGATACATTCCACAAAATTTGTTGTAGAAATGGTTAATTATTCCTCTACATTATTCTATGTTATTACTAACAAGTTGTCTCAATTTATAATGGGGGTATAGTTTCCCCGCTAATGTTATTATGACCCTAAATCCTAGTTAAAAACACCTTCTGTATAGGGAGTATTGCGTAAGTCCATGTGGCACACCTGCTTAGACCTGGTGATTCGGGATAGAGTGTTATAAAATGGTATCAAAGGTGTGAGGTTCCTTTCATTATTTTCTTCTATGGACATGATAGAAAAATATTGGTTGTGTGGAACTTGGGTAGGGGAGTTATTTTAACACTACAATATTATATGAAATTTTTTCAAAAAAATATTTCTTTGATAGCATAGAAGATACACAACACTAAGACCAAACGAACAATGAAATATTCTTATTTAAATATGAGAATGATAACCTAGTTGTTAAATTTGTGGGTATGAATATGATAATCTACATTATGAAATATAAATATTTTTTTTACTAAATATTAAATAAATGGAACGTTTTTACTGAATAATCACTAAATTTTTATTAAAGTAACGTTATTCTCTGAAAAACTATTTCTTCCATAAAAATATTTTTAATTGATTTTTGTAAGAAAATACTTTAATTAATCGCTTGAAATTTTTGAAATTATATTTTGATAGAGGGAAATTATTTTTTAATTCAATATATAAAAACTATATTGGGATGAATATTTGATAATTTCTTATGCGGAATATTTTTCGATGAATATAAAAACATATATGATTTTTTTGAAAACTGTATCTTTATTTCAAGGATTGAAAATGTTCTATTTTATTATATAATGGTTATAAATTTAAATTTTTTATTATGTTTCATATAATCCAGTTGTGTTCATTTGAATCAAATTTATGTTTAAATATTCTATAAAAACATTTGTATACATAAAAGGCATTTTTAAGAAAAAATATTTTTTTTGTGTGTATTATATTTTTATCCTAATAAATAAAATTAATAAAAAATAGATAATTACATTAATTAAATATATATATTATACATTTAATAAAAACAATTAAAATTCATTTAACATTTTTCTAATCATGGGATAGGAATTAACCATGTTTTATGCTCAAAATGTATTTATTTTAAAATCATTTTCAGTTGTGTCTTGTGCGCTTATTTTTAAAATTAATTTATTTTAACTATTTGTATTTAATTTTAATAAATGGATTATATATTTGGAATAATGATTTTCAAATAATGAAAATGTCCCCCTTTTATTTTTGTTCAGTGTTAATAATTACCATGGTAAAATTTATCACCTCGGTAAAGTGAAAATCACATTAATCTAGGTTAAAACTAAGTGAAAAAGTCATAATTTCTCATCCTATTTTTTATTTGAGGAATTTAATTTTACCCATATCAACATAGGAACAAACTTTATTTGTTTAATATACACTTTTCCATGAAAATGACCTATATGATATTTAAACCAAAGAAAGTAACAAAATATCACTCTCTTAGTATTAAATATTTCTTATGTGTTTACATTGGGAAAAATAAAGTTGTGGGTTAATATTAGTGTTAATGTTGTGAATAATTAAATTTTATGATTTATTATAATTTATTTATAATTTATATTTATTAAATAATTATATTAGAAACTTTTGTGATGTTAATACAGTATTTATTAAATTAACAGAAGAAGAAAATAAATGATTTTAAAAATTTCAACGTGATATGATTTGTATTTTTTAATATGTCTCATGAATTTTATATATCTATATGACATATTATAGAGGTTTGAAATAATAAAATTTTAATTCCCCCTTTTTTCTTAATGTATTTAAATACAAATTAAATGAATAGTATTAAAAATCAAATTATTGATATTTTATAATAAGTAATGTTTTATTAAATGATATAAAAATCATAAAAATATATATTTATCCATATGAAATGGATACGGTCTGATACATGAAACAAGGTCCAATTTTGGGTTTTTCCATTTTATACTAATGTTATTATCCCATAATGAATTGAAAAAATTAATATTATGATTATGGTCAAAATAGTTAATGAAGGTCTTCATTAAAAAAGATAAAGGTAAAATATGTGATCTAAAGATGTCAAAATTTTATTTTATGATAATATTTAAACTAATCCTTATATTATCTTCAAATATTATCAATCTTTTTCATTTATTACTAGAAAATTAATATATAATAATTTAATGGTTTAATAAATTATAAAAGTTCTCATTCGCTCAATTATAAAATAGAAACATTACATTATCACATTTACACCACTTAGATTCTTTTATCTCAACCATACCCTAAAATAATAACTTATAAACATACATAGGATAATTCTAAAAGTTCCATTATTCCCAAAATAACAATCATAAGATCATTGATAGGATATCTAAACGAGCTATTTCAAAAAAAATGTAATTGACTTATGTGATCACATTACCTTAAATTAATCTTTTTCTTCCACTAAATCTGTTATATTATTAAAAACATAATTACAATTAATACATTGAAATTTTATTATGATTATGAAACTGCCATTATCCACCCACTTTCTCATCAAATGAGAGGTAAAATTATCACTTGTCAGTATATACAGCTTATTATATCCACATACAAATACAATTCATTTTCAATTAAATAATTTATGGTTGAGTATTATAATGATTTTAATATATATAAATAATAATTATGTCATAATTGGGACTATGTAATGATAATATTATATCTAAATTTCTACCTTTAAAAATTTTGGAAAACAATAATGTCTCCCATGCATATGTGTGGACTACCACCTCCATGTAGT
Source organism: Viscum album (assembly GCA_963277665.1). Classification (NCBI taxonomy): domain Eukaryota; kingdom Viridiplantae; phylum Streptophyta; class Magnoliopsida; order Santalales; family Viscaceae; genus Viscum; species Viscum album. The sequence continues at coordinate 788,708,468 of OY728148.1, forward strand.
GATATGATTCATTTTTCTTCCCTACTTCACAAGGATAGTAATAATGATGTATCTGATAAACAAATATTATCTAAATGACATAGTAATTATTTAAGAAAGGTTAATTGTTATTTTCATTTTATTTGTTCCATTTTCAATAAAATTAATATAGTGTTCATGCGTACGTAGGGTCTACCATCTCCTCGAATGATTTAATTCATTTTTCTATCTGTAACATTATAGATGAATATAAAAATTTATATATATAAGTAATATTTATGATATAATAAGAATATACATGATTCTAGTATAGAATTATAATAAATTTATATTTTTTACACCTGAGTTTAGAGAACCATCAAAGCAGGTTGACCTCGATGTAAGGGGTTTTCATCTCTCTTTTATTTATATCAGACACATTCCATATTCACCACCTATTTATTTTATGTGGTGTATATAATGCCCATGAATTTATTTTTTTATTAATATAATAATAATTAGTGGGATTTATATATCTGTATAAGGTTATTTATTTCCAGCGGCTAATGAATCAAATGTTTCTAAAGTGGTAAAAATTTTATGTTATAATCTAATTGTTTATCAGACTTGCTTAAGATTATGATTCTAATGATGAAAACATTGGATCTACCTATAAATAAACAGTTTTATTTTATTTTCCCCATTTTATTTCCAAATATTTAAATTTCTTCTGTTCATTTTCCTCTCTTAAAGTACTTAGGAAACCGAAAATATGATTTTAAGGATAATCAACTTTATTTATCTCTTCTGTTGATTATTTTATCATATCTATGTTTTCTAAAAATACTTGTAAAGAATGTTTTTACTATTCCCAAATGATTTTTAAATTTATTTTTACTCATTTTTTAATTTTAAAAAAATATTTTGAAAAGGATCTTTTTTGATTTTATAAATGAGGTATTTTTGGAGTTTTTATAAAAGTGAAAATGAATGTTTTATTTTAACTATTATCTAATAAATAGAATTTCCCACTATCATGGTCACTTAATAACTACAATATTCCGTTATATGTTTTAAATGTTGTTTTCATATAATTGTTTTCCATAAATTTATTGAAATTTTTTAATTTTGAAGATGAAAATTTTAAATTGAAATGTTATATTCCTAAAGAATGTGCTGCTGACATTTTAATGGAGTTTATATACATCAATGGAAAAAAATTCATTTTACTTATGCTATAATGGGAAATGATCTAAGGATTCCATCTATATTATTTCTCAAAATGGGTTATGTTTATGATGAAAAGATGTGAATGAAATATATTTCTTTGTATGTGTATCATGCTATGATGACATGATGAATTGTTTATAAAATACATTTATTTTCCATGGGTTAGGATATGATGAAATTTCATTGAAAATCATATCTTTTAATGGGTTTTTAGATTATGAATGTTTTATTAAGAGTGATCCTTTTTCTATTTATACATGTTCAAAACATATAAACTAATGTATTCTATAAACTCATGTTTTATTTTACTATTAATCTCTCATGGATAATATTATTTGATTATTTTATGATTTAGTTATTAGAAACCACCTTGATATATTCTAGGGCAAAATATTTTGATCTCTAATATTCATTATATGAATTTAAAATGTTATGATTATGTTCTCAATCCCTTATACACATGTTATACTCATGTGATCATTGATGTATCCCTATTTTCTCGTACCGAGCATCTGATATCATCCTTTATTTATGTTTCCCTTACCCAAGTTGTAAAGAAAGGTTTTGGGAATGATATTACTAATAAGGGTGATAGTTATAAATAACACATTGTGAGATTCTTATGAACTAGTTTTTTATGATTCCATGTTTTTTATGTTCCCAAGTCGCCAATAATAATTGTCTTATGTAATTATAGTGTGGATTAGTTTGTTATTTAATGAATATTCATCTAAAAATAAGTAATATTTATGTATGAAAATTGTGGTCCATTATAGTTATCATGTTACTAGAAAAATCAAATATAAAAGTCATCTGAGTTACTGGTGATGGAATATTTCTTATATATTTATGATATATGGGTGTGTTCATGCATCATGTGTTGGCATGCAAGATTACATTCCATATGTATACTTATTGAGTGTTGTGTGGTTGTTCTTTAATTAGTTTCCTTGAATTGTGCTTTATTCTATAAAATTTATGTATTCTCTTATAATATGATATTTCTATTATTAATTAGTTAGTTTAAGTTGAGCATGTTTATGTGTTATATTTTTTACTTTGAATAACATAGATGTATGGAGAAATAGGAATAATCCTTGAATTTTATTAGGAACGTTATATGTTCTTATTATAAGTAGCATATTAGGATAGGTTTTCAATACATATTCTGAATGTGTACCTATGAACTACTTTAGTTATACTATATGTAGTTTATTATAAATGTTTTAACTAAATGTTGTAATTTTTTGAAAGTTCACCTCATTGTTGACTGACGAGACCACCTAGAGAAGTAGGCCTGAACACTCCTGAAAGGGAGGAATTCCTAGTTCTACAAGTTTACATGTTGTAGAATATAGCTGAGTATGCTCTCATTCCTACTCTAGTGTTTTAGGTAGAATATACACTTAAATTAGGAGTCTTTAACATATTTCATGATCAAGTTAGTTAATTTTACAAGAATATGGTTTACTATGGTTGAGACATTATCTTCAACATTCTCCATTATTCCAAGGAACCAAATACCCTCTGGATATTAATGTATAAATTGATGTGATCAGGGGGATCATTGATATAATAGAGACCCTATAGGATTAATGGTTTTTTATGGCTTCATTCATGCTTCAATGACCTTCGTGGAGGTAGTTTAGTGTTTGAAATTAGGTTATAAGATGTGAATGAACGACTTGGATGAGCTTCAAAGTCCTTTTCATCAAGGAGTTATTTTAAAATATGTTAATGTCGCTTTGTGCTCATGAATTCATGGATATTTAGTAGGTCATGATGATAGTGTCTTCCTAATCAGTATTTTCCATGTATTTACTTCAATTCACTCCTATATTAGATGGTAATAAGGTGAGAAAGGTTATAGACTTCAATATCATCTTATAAGAATATTTGAGGTTCTAGGTCAAGAACGCGGACTTGATAATATATGTGGATGTGTTTAAAAAATCCCAGATGATTGAGAATGGTTTGGGTTAGAATAGAGTTATAATTTTTCTTCCATCCTTTAGTGGACTTCTAGGGATACATCTAATTATAGGAAGATGAAGTTAGATTTTTTTCACAAGAGAGGTAGCAGACAACCAGAGAAAGGCAGGGTTTCATCATCCTCTTCTATGTGAGGATGAGGAAATCTTTTTTCTCAATTATATAAAGAGTGAGAATTATAAAAAAATGTTCCCAACTCCCAAGACAAATTAGTTTTGGCATGATAATATATGGTATCATCAGATGTTCTATGTGAGGGGGTTTCAAACAGGTTCTGGCATGGGCATAGAAAAGATATTGACTAGGTCCCAGGGTTCTAGCTTGGGTCCTTAGTAGAAGAAATTGAACCATTTGACTTAAAACACCTAATCATGTCACATGTTGTAAGAGTAAGTTCATGGTTTGAAAGAAGGTGGTATGTATTTATTAGACATGGTTCCAACTGACAGTGGTGACGGGCCATCAACTATCCAAGGTATAATGGTGATTACATTTATTCTTTTTTACTTCCTTGTGTAATACTAGGACTTCCCATTCAATTATATAAATAAAAGTTATTTCTAGAATGGATTTACTAGTAATTTTATCTTTAAAGTTTTTACCTCTTGATACACCATTGGGGATGAGATGGATCCTATTTAGAGATACCCAGGATGTCTCATGGTGATGTCTGTTTATGGATAACTATGAAATTTCAATATCTTTATGATTATTATCCTTAAAGCTATATGTTCCATGGACTTCTTGACTAGTTATCAAGAACACTATAGAATATTATAATCCTCTAATACACAAAATAGAGAGAATTTATTTTATAATAGTTAGTGGGATGTTGGTGCTACAAGAGTCGGACCAAACCCGACTCATGTTGAAGTTATTACAGTATAGGTAGTTATCATGGTTCTTACAATGGATCCAGTAGAAGCCTCGTTTTATCCTCTACTAGTGGACCTTTATTAGAATGTATTTACCTATGATTTTTTTCACTCTTGATAATTGAATTGACTATTATATTGATGTCATGCCCAGAGCATAACCAATATCGATTCCTCTATATCACATGGTACTTGATGACTTGAATGAACTATGGTGAATCTCAAGAACATGTACATGAAATGTTTATAAAAATTATAAACATCTCATTGGGGATCTCCAGCATTGCACAAAAATAAGGTGGATGGTAATCATAGGATGTATGTAGTCTATAATAAGTTTAACAAACAAATATTAAATAAACGATACATGTTTCTATATATCAATGAATTTTTTGACTAGTGATGGGGATCATGATGGTTCTCCAAGTTTACCATATGTTTAGGATACCACTAACATTGGTTCAAAGTTATTATATTTCTAAAAAACAATCAAGAGTATATTTGGACTATATGAGTACCATTTCATTCCATTCGGGTTGATAAAATCTCAAATAGTGTTTATAGACTCATGAACATTTTCATCAATTCACATCTTGAAACATTAGTCATTATATTGATGGATTATATAATTATATATTTAAGGCCTTTACATGTGAATTTGTTTAACCTGTATATTTTATTCATAAAAATCAATGTGCATTGACTTCATATCATACTCTATAATTGTAAATTTTGTATTAAAGAGGTATGGCCCCTCTTACATGTAATTTATCAGGTTGAATTTCTATAGATTTGGAGAAGTTTTATATGTTGATGTCTGGGTATTACCCTATAAATGTTTTTTATTTTTGTATTTACTTCAGGATGACTAGATAATATCAATGGTTCATTCTAGAAATCTCCCTCTTAGTACCAATGATGATGGGGGGGCTTTCCTTTAAAGTATTGAAATTTTAATGGACTATAAATTGTGATGAGGTCTTTATTGATTAAAATTTTAAATTGAAACCAAATATAGTTTTTATTCTTATAGATCCTAATATCAAATACATATTTTACTTTGATTCCTCATTTTTTAGAGTGGTAGCTGTACAAATGTAGAGGGATCATGTAGTTTCTTACATATCATGTCAGTTGTAACCCGGTGAGAGAAATAATCTAGCAGCTGACTGAGATATTTCTGCGTTGGTCTATTAACTAATGTGTTGGCGAAATTATATATTTATTTATACATTTATTTAATTCACATATCACATGATTCTTTGATATATATTCACACAGTGGGATCTCAATTTGAAGAAGAGGACTTAAGTAGAGTATTTATACACATTCAATTTTGATATGGCCTACACACAAGGTAAGGGTAATGTAGTTATATATGTTATTATAAATAAAAAGTCAGATAAATTGAGTCTTGGTTAGTGGAATTCATATTAGTAATGTTGTTTAATGAGTTTGATGGAGGAATGGCTAATGGATGCATCAAAGGATCATGGTGTGATAACACATGATCCTTTGGTTGTCACATAATCTTTAGTAGACAATGTGAAAGTGATATTAGAGTTAAACCCCATGTGAATAATGATTTGAGAATTCTTGGGGGCGATTTTATTCATTGGTAGTCCATAAATGATGAATACCTGACCTACATTATTAATTCATTAGTTTTTTTCTTCCATGAAATATGATATGATAAGAGACTCTTATTCAACAAATTGAGAAGTGTGTATAGGGTCAATGAATATATACCATGGAATTTGAAATAAGTTATGTTTCTCCAATATGAAGAGGGATATCTCTAGATTTGTTTCATGAGGCCTTAAATTTCATCGGGTAAAGTCCAGCTTCATCATCCCTATGGTTTGATTCGGCCACAAATCAGGGCTGATGTGGTAGTTGGATGATGTGATGATGGACTTCATGATGGGGTTACACCAATCTTTAAGTAGTCAGAATGTAGGTTGGGTGATAGTTTTTTAGAAAATTAATGTACCCCATTTTTTTCCAACCTAAGAGGCTCACTCTATAGATGATTTGGGAAAGATATATTTCTTAGGAATCATTTGAATTCATGGAGTTCCATCCAATATCATATCAAATATAGATACACATTTCACATCATGATTCTATCAAGGATTGAATAAGGATTGGAGGACTCAGTTTAAGATGAGTACAACATATAATTAGACATCCAATGGAAAATAATAGAAGATTATTCATGTCCTTTATGATATTCGTTGGTCTTGCATCCCATAATTTATTGGAAAATAGAATGATCACCTAGCCATGGTAGATACAGAAATATTTTTTAGGATTCTATCTAGATGGAACCTTTTGAGTCTCTTTTTGGAATGTTTTGTTGTTCATCATTATATTGACATGTGCCAAGAGAGATAGTTAAGTTGGAGATAAGTATGATGAAGGAGAACTTTGAGAGAGTATTGTTGATCAGGAATCAGTTAGTTACCACCTATAATAGGAAAAAATCACATGTCAACCAAATGAGATGCCATTTGGAGTTCTCTATTGGTGATTCAGTTTTCTTATAGGTGTCACCTTAGTTGGGGTATCGATATTTGGAGAATAAATAGATGATGGAAGCATGATTTATGGGACTATTTAAAATCAGTGAACATATCAGAGTAGTGGATTACAGACTATACCTACCTCCACATTATTGAGTCAAGTATGTTGTATTTTATGTTTCCCATATTTGGGAGTTAAATTCCAAATTCTATTTATGTGATCGACTGTGAGGTTATTGTAATATATCCTAATAAATATTTTTTGGATCACCTGAATTGGATTAATGATCATAGTTAAAAGGTGTTGAGGGAGAATGTGGTTCCACTTTTTCGGGTCGTATACTAGCATGGATGGAAATGGAAGAAACAAGAGACTGGGAGTCAGATTTTTGAGCACGATGGCCTGAGTTGTTTTATTAAGACCACTAGAGATGATTCTTGAGGATGAGAATCCAAATTGGGGAGTTTAAAAAGAATCGTGAGTCTTGTTTCATGTATATAGGACATTTCTTTATCACATCCTTCTGAGTATCCTTATTGTTTTACTTTTAGAGTAATGTCTTAAGATCTTTGCATGGATTCTAAGTTGTATTGAGGCTTTTACGTTCAACACAGCCATCGCCATACCAATGATGAAAGTATTAATAATTGAAAGATAATACCTTGTGTAAATGAAACTTGGAAAATTTCTAGGATATGGAATATCCATAGGCATAGTGTTCTGGGGATGATATTTTGGTCCATAAATAGAGCGACCACACCCTTGCCCTTGTGGAGGTCATAGTGATAGAAACATCAAAAAAACTAGAACAATTTCCTGGTGGATATCATGTTTTTTTGGTTTAATTTAATCCACCGTGGACATGGTGGAGATGTTTTTGGACATCAGGGTGATGGTCGTGTTAGAGTTTGAATTGGTTGAAACAATAACTTTTCTTGGTGGATCTCAAGAATTTTAATGGGAAAATGTGTGTGGTTTAAATAAGGGGAATTGAATGTGATATTAATTCCATTCCTTCCAATATTAATTGATTCACACTACTCTATTGAATCATTTTATTAGTCCAGATGATTTATAAATACATTAGAAAAAACTCGGATGTGTTTGTGTTAGTTTTCTTACGTAGAGGTGGCTACATTAAATAGCCCCAATCCTTTCAAACATTTATATTGGTCTGTTGGAAAACAAATCACTGGCATTTGAGTGTTTATCATGTTTATTAAGACTCATAGGATTCTTAACCCCCTTCCACATTCACTATTCCTTTATCCATTAATTTTTCCTTCCTATAGAAAGACATGAATTCTGCCATTGATGGTGGTGAATATTGGAAGTTCATTTCAGGAAATTTTATTTCGGTTGGTGTGAGAATGTGGTTTGGTTGATGGAACTATTAGTGAACCTTGACATTGATATTTACATGCATTATGTATGAATTAATATGTTAAATATATGACATTTATATGATTGTTATCTTCATGTGATGTTGTGTGCTTCTATACATTATACTATACTTGAGTTTGATCACATGTGTGTGTGTGTGTCTACAAATTTTAATATATGATTTTCTATGTTGTGTCTATTCAAGTTATTCCTTGTTATGTGGGATGGATATATTTTTGAGGTTTTTCTTCTGTTATAAAATGGAAGTTAGACCATCGTGGATTGGTTATTCCATATAGAGAGAGCATATAGACATGTAATAGTGATGGAAATGGATCGGGGCATGGGGTAGGGGCATAATGGCCTTGAGGATTAAATGAAGGTACTGTCGTGATATTATGGCTATGTTTTCAGACCCACAGAAGAAATGCAGTATGATAACCTTATGGTAAGATATATGACATAGTTAGGACTTTATGGAAATGTGGACTATCCCAAAACACATTTTCCTTGTTTTTTCCAGGAGACAGATTGTGGTCTTATGGTCTACCTTGGTTCAAAACATTCTTTATGATCATATTCATAACATGGATCTAAAGAGGATACAATCATGGGTTGTGGTAGCTTGGTTACACCAAGATTTATCGTCACATGAAAGTGTGTTGTTTTCATGCACATTTATTTATTATCATAACATACACTCTTATCCATGTGAAGTCATGTTATGGACGCATTGGTGGTGTCCTCCTAGATTTATAATCACACCCTATATAGGTATCTTGATGTGCATGTAGACCTAATAATTAGGGATACATGAAGGGAGAAGTCACCAACAATAGGGATCTAGGACATGGATCATGGGGATCAAAAGATGTAACAGGGTGAATTATGGAGTAATACTAGAGTGTTTTATTTAGTTACATTTCTTTTTCACATTCTTGTTTCATCTACAACTTTTTTGGAAAATGTTTTAAAATTATTTATGACATAAGATACATTCCATGATTTCTTATAATATTTCATGATTATTACACTATTATATTCTATGTTATTACTGATATTTGTCTTTGTGGATACTGAGGTTATAATCTCCCCACTGACATCATTCAGAGCCTTGATACTAGTCAGAAATATATTTCATATGGGGAGAAATTCAGGACTACATGTGGAACACCCTCTCTGACCCAATGATTTGAGCTTGAATGTTACAAAATTCGAATTATCTATTACAAATTGTATCAAAATTATAATGATCTCTTTTCATATGTAATATCTTTAATTGAAAACCACTATCTATCACACATCATAATACAATATTAATTATTGGGTGTAATATTCTTTTAAATTTCATTTTCACTTTATCTTTAATTAATATTATATTTTCACTTCACTTACCTCCATAACTCTTGTTATTGATTTATTTTGAAATTTTTATCATCTCTATGTTTTTATTTTAATAAAGGAAATTCATCCCCCACCCCCATTACATTTTATTTGTATCAATGACCTTCATTTAGTACCATGATATTCATATTATGTTTCTATTGTAGAATCATTAATAACCCTTGGATACTCTTGGAGTATGGTTTTGGAAGAAGGAGTAACATTTAGAGTGATGAATTATGGAGTTATTTGAGATTATACAGTTATGCTATTGAAATATTAAAAAAATCCTTATTTGTATACTGATTGACCATCAGAGGATAAAATATTATGTGATATCATTAGTTGGAGTTTCTTTTCCGTGATTTATTTCTCGATTGAATTCAAATATATCTATGTTTGTCATTGATCACTTCATTTGAGGTGGGAATCTTGATGCACGTACCAGATATGGATGTTTTTTTTCATATTATTGAAAATTTGTTGATCAAGAATCACACACTAAAATGGTGACATCTAAACTATCATAAATATTGATAATTGAGAAGTTATGTTTGTAGTTCCATTGAGTAGGTTGTTGAGGATACCAACATGGATGTGTTTTTTAATGAGACGTATTTTTATTGAAGTGGATCTCTGAAATTTTATATTTATCTCAAGTTCAATTGAAAACTAAATATATTACGATAGAAACCTCAAAGATGGTTATCTTAGTAAAGTGAGACATACTTTTATACACCCCAGATATTTTGGACAGCTTTATGGTTATTCTTGGTCATATACCTTCTTGTTTGAATCTTGAATTCCAAAGGATAGAAATTGTTGAGAGGGTTCCATTATTTAATATAGTTGGAATGGGAATAAATTTTTATGGTTTTATTCTTTTAAGAAGAAATGTTATATGGTGGGGAGGATGGGACATATCATATTTCCATCCAAGGCTTCCTTTCCTATGGATATAATCTAATTATCATCTTAGTGAAAATAAATTATTTGTAACTCATTTTATATATAAATTAATGGAATGTTAGATTATAAAATAAAATATGTTGTTGAGTCTAGAATGTGTTGTTTACCCTAGGGTGTGAGTTGCATAATTTTTGTTAATTATCATGGTTATGCACAGAAGTGGCGATGTTATTTTTAATAACTTGTTATTTATTTTTTAATTTATTAATTATTCAATGAAACTAGTCACAAGATTCGTTAATCTCATTGGATAGGAAATGATTGTGAAATCTATAGTTTTCCAAACAATTACAAGAGGGGTTGTTGTAACTTGAGGGAGCATGACTTAATCATCTTTGAGTCAGGAAAACAAGGTATAGTTCATTGATGTGTTGCCAATTTTTATTGATAAATATTTCTTCACTCATTATAGACATATATATTAGTATTTATTTATGAAATTTCAGTCTTTTTTCCTACCTCATGAAAAATATAATGTCCTTAGATTTGTTAAAATAGAAATAATTTGTTTCAAGATAATATAGAGATAAATTAGAGAGAAATTATTGGTCAACTATTGATTATATTTTTATTTTATTGTCTCAATGATCCAATTATACATGGTTGAAAATACCTTGAAGAGGCGAATTTATTATCTTTTGAATCACCCCAATCATTGTTATAGATTATGAAACATATTATTTGTAGGTTTTATAATACTATGGTTTATCCCCCAATTTTTGGGAACTATATAGAGGTTGTATCTTGAGTGAAGATGGGCTATCTAATATGGGATAGAACAACCAAATTTTAGCATGTATAGACCTAGGACTCATGGATTGTACTTGAATAGTGAGAAAATGTAACATCCTAAAAAATTCAAATAGTACTTGTATTTTATTTATATATTTATTTTGTTTATAATTTAATAGTACATTTTTAATATGATCTTTTATGATACTAATTAATTTTCTGTAATCAAAATTAATTTTTATCTAAATTATAAAATATTACATTTTCATTTAAGAAATATCATTTTTATATCTTAATTCAAAATAAAAAAATATATTCTTTATTTAAATGTATTTTTAGCATAATCAATAATTATATATTTAAAATTGTATTTTAATATTTAATATTTTGGATATGTTATTTTAAAAGAAAAAATATTTCTATATATTGTATATTGTGTTTATAAATATCCATCTATTTAAATTTCAAGTATAAGTAGATAATTGGATTAATTATTAGTTTAATTCTAAAATATTCTTATTAGAAATAATATTAACTTGAAATACTATTATTTTATATTATTTTTTAATGAATAAATGATATTCTTTAGTTAATTTTATTACTTGATAGGTTTTGATATAATTTATTTTGAAAATTTATTAAATCATATATGTTTATAAATTTTTTTAGATGAATAAATTATATGTTTTTTAATTTAAATAAAATAATGATTTATAATTTTTAATGATTAAATTTTGGATAAATTAACTAAAAGTAATAATATTGATAATAATAAAGGGTAAATCATATTTTTAATAAAATTATTATTATTATTTTTAAGTTAACAAAATCTATAAATATACAGAAGTATAATTATATTAGTATAAATAAATAATAAATTGTATACATAAATTATTTAATTTTTTAAATAAAATCATTAAAAAATAGATTATTTATTTAAAAAAATTATATTAAATAATAATTACTGTGATATGATAAAATAATACAATAATAAAGTAATATTGACTTGAAAAAAAAGAGACATGAAAAAATATAATACAATGATAGGGAAAAAATAAAAATATGACTAACAAAAAAATGATAAAAAATTAAAAAATATGTGAATGGTTTAAAAAAAAATAAAAAAAGATGATAATATTTTATGTTAAACTGATGAAAAGGGAGAAAAATAAAAAAAATCATGAAAATGTGACATGAGTGAATAAATTAAAAATATAAGAAATATGATGTGAAATAATAGGTTAACATGAAATAATAATAAAGTTAACATGTTTGAATAAAAAAGTAGCTCTAGTTATTTTATCATTTGAAATTAACACCCTCTCTTCATGTAACACTAGTCCCACTAAAATCTACACTGGATTTTTTTATAAAAAACAAACAATCGTCTTACATTGTGATATTCAAAATTAATATATATGTGAATCTCATTCTATACACCTTTATTAGGTTATACAACCTTGTTTGAGCACCGCATTGTCTTCTACACCCTTACTGTTTTCTTTTGGTGTGTCCAGTCCTCATGAAAAATAGCTATTGTTCATTTATTTACAGTAACAGATTTGTTTAAATTAGTTTATAAACCAATCAATTTTTGTATGTGTTTGATTTTTTTAGTCTATAAAATTATCATCGATTTGCAAAGAGATGTATATGTGTGTCTGTGTCAGTATGTATGAATGTGTTTATATTTATATATGTATATATGTATCTATCTATTTATCTATATTTTCATTATGAATTTATATTGAAATAGATTGTTTTAAATTTTTGTTTTAAACTTATTAATTTATGTTTAAATTTATGGTTTTCTAAGTATTAGTTTTGATTTATAAAGTTATATATATATATATTAATTATGCTAATAGTTATGGTTTTGAAGAATTATTCCAATATTTTAAAAAAATATTTTTGGAACAATAACAAAATATATTTTTTTATTATTGTCTTTTATTTTTTTTATAATTAAATTTATTTGAGAATTTTTATTGTATTATATCATATTATGTGTAATTTTCTAAATAAAAGTTATTAGTTCAGATGAAAAAGGCCTCTACAGCTCCTTTTATGTTACTCATAAGTTCGATTTGGCCATCATTTAGGTTATCAATGACATTACAATAATTTTTATTCAATAAGTCATTTATTTGATTATAAATTAATATTTATGACCTTCAAATAATATTGGTTGTTTATAATCTTGGGTTTCTCCTAAATATGATTTATAATTTCTAAAAACGATTTTTATGTCATTTTATAAGGTATGTAGGAATATTTTTTTTATAAAATAATTAATGTATTTATTATTTTGAAACATTTTTGGGTTATTAATAAAAAATATATGACTATAAAAAAGTTTTTCTTAAAATTGGCACTAGTGTGTTGATTATTATGTTATAGTACAGGGGCATGAGCCCATTACATTAAGGGGACATTTTCCCATATCAGATATGACTATGTGGTCTTAGGGGTTTCTTATGGGCTACCATGTATCATAATTATTCCATTGATTTTTTTATTTTCAAATGGAGAAATATAAATAATTTTTCAAAAATATTATGATTTTGGGAAATTTATGGTTTTAAAATTTATAATAACTTTTTATTTTTATTTTTCAATGTTTTTAAAACCTATTTTATTTATTATTATTAGAAAATGAAATATTTTATATGTATTTACCCATTATTTTAAAACTCTTTATTGGGAAAATTTAATGCACACCCTATGTTTTGAAATTTATATTTTCTAGGTTTAGTAGAATTTGTTGAAGGTGCTCACTCTTTTGAGTCAATAAGGATTCCTTATGACTTTTCCATTCCTTCATGTTTGGAGAGATTTTTGAGTCAATATAGGTTTTTATGACTTTACCAATCTTCATGTTTTGAAAATCTGAAACACCTTATCTGATAGAAAATATCATTTTACCCAGTGTTTTAATTTCATAAGGAAAATTTTCCATCCTGAAGGAAATTTATCCTTAACATGTTTTCATTATTCATTATCTTGTATAAGTGTAAAATTTGGTTTCATATATAAAACCTCGGAATCATTTAATACTTAGATAAAGAGAATTCTATTTTTAGGATACGAATTAAGACATTGAGTTCTCTAAATTCAGACTCCGAACTCTTATGAGCTCTAACACCAAGTCCTCTGAATTCAGACTCCGAACTGTTATGAGTTCTGACTCCGAGTTCTCTGAATTCAGATATTGAACATTGTATATTCTGTCTCCAAATTCATAGGAACTTTAACTCCGAACATTGTATGTTCAGGTTCTGAATTCCTGTGAATCTAGATTCTGAATTTCCTTGAAATTTAGACTCTAGAATTCAATAGAGTTCAGGTTATGAATTCCTTAGAAAACATAATCTGAATATAATTCTATTATAAACACCGAATATGTTTTTTGTTAGACTCTAAACTTTTATTTTCTTACATTTCGAATGTTTGATTTTTCATTTGTAACCATATTTTTGCATACAATTGTTTTTCTATAAAACGATGTCATGCATTAAGTTACTAACTAACCATTGTTTCAGTGACACGTGTACAAGTCCCTCCGAAATGCAAGGAAAAATATGACATTTGGAGAAGGGAGCCAACCATTGGAGCTGTGTCTATAAATAGGAGCTCATTTGAAAGAGCTCAATACTGTTCAACAAATCTAGAGATTACATGATGTTGAAGTGAATTATATAGAGATACTATCATTATTTGTGCATACTGAACATCATATCCAGAATTTTTTTGTGCGTCTCTGAATGTTGTTGAGTACATTTGAGGACTTCTAGGGAAAGGAAGAGAGAGGTGTTGACTATATTAATGTTCGAGGACTTCCTTGCTGAGGAAGACATAGGTGCCAAGTTCCATGATGTTGAGGGCATGTGGGGATAACAAGACTGAATCCGATATTCATATCTAGGGCTTACACTAGTGTGGGTAAGACATACTTTCTTGAATGTATAAATCAAGGGACCTTTATCCAAGGTTGTTGGATATCCTTCTCTTTGGGTTAAAATATTTATTAGTTGTTACTTGATTTGTTTCATGTTTTCCTCTGCATTTTTATTGTTGAGGAAAGTATTACTATATTATACTTCCTTATACTTGCTTATACTTGTATACATTGATTGAGTAAGATTATATACGCTTTAAGGTAGAATCATTTTCTTTGTAAACTTTTGTTATGTTTCGTTTTCCAGAACCATCTTTTCCAGATCCACTTTCTCGGAATCATATTTCTGGAATCTAGCAAGTATGTATAACTAGAGGTATTGTGAATTATATTGTTTAACCTTGTTAAACATAATCATCATTAAAAGTTCCAAAGGAATTTTTTAAAGTATAAAATTCACCCCCTCTTGTATCATGAGCATTATTAGATACTTAATTCAGTATATATATTATTTCAATCCAACATTTGGTATTATAGAGTATATCATACTCTATATACCATCTCAACGATTCATATTAAAGGATTGGTTCAATCTGAATTAATCTCACAATTAGATTGAGAAGAGAATTCATCTTCTTCTTTATTTCCGGAATCATATTTTTGGACTCATAAAGTTCGTAATCATATTTTTCTTAGAGATACTCTTATTCTACTTTATCCCTGCTAAGGAATATTTTCCTTGTTTTATTATCCTTAATACGAACAAGTTTGTGTGGATTATTTTCTTTAAGATTTCATGAATAAATTTTGGTTCCATCGACAACATAAATACAACTAGACCACCTATTTTTGATGGGAATGATTACAAATATTGGAGAGATTTCATGAGGACAATTATTATAAATAATGGAGTGGATAATTTTGTTATACATAGTAGAGGATTTAAAATTCATGACAAGGAAGTTAGTACCTTCACAAATCATGAAAAGCATGAATATCAACTAAATTATAAGGTACAAAATACATTTATTTGTTCCATGAGTAGAAATATATATAGCCAAATTTCATCTTGTGAAGAAAAAAATTGTATTTGGAAGAATCTTAAAGGTACACACTTTGGAACTTCAATTGTTATTGAAATTAGAAGAGCCATGCTTAGAGCTGAATATCATGGTTTCTTCTTTTCTTATGGGGAACCCATATGTAATGTGAAATAGAGATTTATGATTATCGTTAATTGTTTACAATCTATGGGTAATAAAGGATTAGATGATGAAGCACTTGTGGATAAAATCATATACATCATGCCCAATGAATGAGAATCCAACAGAATAGCTATAGATTAGAATAGAAAGGTTATTCGGATTTCTCTTGATGAACTTTTTGGAAATCTTCTTCAACATGAGACCAGAATGAAGAGCTATGCTGACAACATTAGGATGAAAAAGGGGAATGACAATGTTTCTTTTACTACAAATTCAAATCATATGAAATACAAGACTCCAGAGAGAGCTACTAGATCTAAATCTAAGAAGATTATTATACAACAAGAATCTAATGGAAGTGAATCTTCAGAAAATGAACTATCCAATATTGCTCGAAGGATGAACAAGATAGTTGGGCAGAAGAACTTTCAATACAAATATAAGATGAAATAAAGGAAATATAAGAATGATTTAGAAGTCACATGTTATGAATCAAGAGAGCAGGACATAGAAGACCTGATTGTCCTATCTATAAAAGAATGAAAAGAAAGGAAAATAATTCTAATAGAAAGTGACAGAAGTAATAAAAAGATAAAGCTATGAATGTTTTGAAAGCTAATGACACCTGGAGTGCCAGTGGTGGTAACTCTTTTGATGAATCATCAGATTACGAATCTCCAGGATAGATTAATATTGGTTTAATATCCAGACTACCTATTGACAATAATTTCTTAGTAGATAAGGTACACAATACTGAATCAATGACCAATGTTTCTTTGATTGGGAATTAAACTAATGATAAATAATTTGTATTTTTGGATGAATAATTCACTTCTGATGAGAAAAATACTTTACCAACATATGAAAAAGTTTTGATGTTTGCTAAGCTTCTAGATAGTGAGAATTAAAATGTCAACAGAAATACTGATAAGGAAAATTCTAAGATTTCTATACTTACTAAGAAAATATCAAATCCTTCTAAATATCGTGATAAGAAAAGCCTTGATTTTGAAAGTATTTCAAAAAATCATGAGGAAGTAAATTCTGAGAAGGATAGACTTTCTAAATATCCAAAAAATATAATTTCTAATAAAAATGTTTTCGAGCCTAGTTCTAAAATTAATGTTTCTAAAGGAAAGAACTTTGTTATTAGACTTAAGTACGAAATGTTTTCCTTGAGGAAGTGTTTCTCAAGCTATACCTTAGGTAAGTAAAATTTTGATAAGATGTTTTCCCAAATCCGACCTCTAAGGAATAATTATAGTTTTGGTTATACTAGTTCTAAACAAATTTTTAGTAACAATTATTTGGTTCCTCAGAGGGATCTAGTATACACTAAGTGTTTGTGTGGTGGAAACTGGGCAAAAAGTTGTTCCATAAAAAACCCAGTATTTATGATTTGATAAAGCCTACTTTTCTAAGAAAATGTGGGTACCTAAGATTTTTCTTTCTGAAATTTCTGGATCCAAGAAAGTTTGGGTTCTGAATTCCTATCATTCTTATTTTCTAGAAAGTATAAAAAGTACCAACAGAAATACTTAGTACATGGATAGTGGATGTAACCAGTATATGATTGGTAACAAGAACGGCTTTTAAAAGTTTATCAAGATGAAAGAAGGGAGAGTAACTTTTGGAGATAATGCTAAGGGAGAAATTATTGGTATAAGTAACATTGTTCTTCTTGAAAAAAACATTGATTCGAAAGTTTCTTTTTGTAAAAGATCTTAAGCCCAACCTCATTAGAAAAATTCAATTATGTGATGAAGGTTACATTGTATATTTTAGGAATGAAAAGTGTTTAGAACACAATATCAAGGTAGAGTTTATTCATTCTTCAAATAGGCAAGAGAATGTGTATACACTAAACATAAAACCCTTTAGGAACCATGACATACCTTTCCATAGATCAATGGAATATAGTTCATGGTTGTGGAATAGAAGGTTAGGACTCTATAACCTTTTAAACCTATGAAAAGTCACAAATAAAATATTAGTTAAGGAGTTACCAGAGCATAGATTTGATTCTTTAAAAGATTGTGATCCTTGTCAATATGGAAAGAAAAAAAATAAAGTTTTAAATCATTCAGTGAGGTCTCAACCACTGATGAATTACAGTTAGTAAATATGGATCCTTTTGGACCAACACAAACTGGAATCATTGGAGGAAAATATTATGTATTTGTCTTAGTTGATGATTACACTAGATTTATGTGGATATATTTTCTATTAATGAAATCTGATGCTTTTTCTTATTTCTAAAGTTTTAGAGCCCTAGTTAAAAATCAGAAAAACCTTCTTTGATAAATATTCATAGTGATCATGAAGGAGGATTTCAAAATTCTGAATTTAAAACTTTTTTTAGTCGAAAAGGCATTACTCATAACATCTCAGCACCTAGAACACCTCAATTAAATGGTGTTATTGAAAGAAGAAATAGAATTCTTCAAGAGATAATGAGAACCATGTTGAGTGAATATTATATAGCAAATCATTTTGGGCTAAATCATTGAGTACTGCTTGTTATACTATAAATCGAGTTTTGATTAGACCTTTTTAAAAAAAACCCCTTATGAGTTATGGAATGGTAGAAAACATAGACTTTCCTACTTCATGGTTTTTGGTTTCGAGGTATTCATTTTGAATATTAAATATAATCCATACAAATTCACACCAAAATCGGATGAAGGAACTTTCTTAGGCTACTCCACAACTTATAAGTCTTATAGAGTCATCAATAAAAACACTATTACTATTGAAGAAAGAGTACATATTAAATTTGATGAAACTAACCCCTTCATTTCTAAAAAACCACAACCTACATCATCAGATGTGTTTTTCAAAAATGATTATCATCCTTTGTTAGAAGATACTTATGATAAGGATGATGCCCAATAAAATGATTCTGAAGCATTTACCCCAGATGAATTCCTACAATATGATGATGAACATGTTTTAGAAAACGAAAATCAGTTGTTTTTAAAGAATCACCCTAGTGATAATATCATTTGTGATGTGAATCAACTGGTAAGGACTAGAAGTTCCTTATTAAATGAATTAGAACATCTATCATTTATTTACCAATTAGAACAAAAAAGAACTGATGAAGCTTTAGGTGATGATGATTGGAAACAATATATGAAAGTTGAACTAAATGAATTTGAAAGGAATAAAGTCTGGACCTTGGTTGAAAGACCTAAAAAATATTTTGTTATTAGAGTAAAATGGGTTTTCATAAATAAATGTGATGAAAATGGAATCATAGTAATAAATAAAGCTAGATTGTTTTCTAAAGGCTATAATCAACAAGAAGGAATAAACTATTAAGAAACCTATGCTTCAGTAGCTAGACTTTAATCTATTCATATCTTTCTTGCCTTTTCATCATTCTTCATTTTCAAATTTTTTTAAATTGATATGAAATGTTCTTTCCTTAAAGGTTATGTTCAAGAGGAGGTTTTTGTTGAACAAACTCTTAGTTTTGAAGATAAAAAACATCCTGAACATGTTTTCAATCATTCCAAAGCTCTGTAGGGACTTAAGAAAGCCCCTCGAGCCTGGTATGATAGACTAACATGATTTTTTATTCAAAATAATTACGTTAAGGAAAAATGCAGATCCAACCCTTTTTATAAAGGAAGATATGAAAAAATTTTGATTGTTAAAATTTATGTTCATTAAATTATATTTGGTTTAACTCAGAAATCATCAACTGATTCCTTTGTGGAACTAATGAAACTTGTGTTTGAAATGAATATGATGGGTGAGTTAACGTTTTTCCTTGGTTTTCAGATTTCTCAAAAAAAAGAAGGAATCTATATATCCCAACATAAGTATATTAATGATATTCATAAAAAGTATGTATTTTACAACTCATAGAGTAAAAGTACTCCCATTGGTACCTCAAACACTCTTGATATTGATGAATCTGGGAAACCAGTAGATCAAACATCTTTTAGGGGTATGATAGGAAGTTTACATTAATTTACAGCTAGTTATCTAGAAATAATGTTTTATGTATTCTTATGTGCAAGATATCAATCCAATCCTAGGGAATCTCATTTATAGGTAGTGAAAATAATTTTTCACTACATAAAGGGAACTATGGATTTAGGACTCTTTTATACTTCTGGAAAAGATTTTGTTCTAATTTTTTTTCAGATTCAGACATTGGTGGATTTAGAATGGATAGAAAAATTAAATTCAGAACTTGTCATTTCTTAGGATATTCCTTAGTTTCTTGGTCATGCAAGAAGCATCACTCAGTAGCACTTTCCACTTCTAAAGCTGAATATGCAGCAGCTGGAAGATGTTGTGCTCCAACTCTATGGATACAACACACACTCACAGACTATGGTATGTGTTTTACAAAAACACAAATTTTTTGTGATAATACTAGTTCCATTTCATTAAGAAAAAAACCTACACGTCACTCTCATGCAAAACACATTGATATTAGGCATCACTACCTTAGGGATTACACACAAAAGGGGATATTATTCTTCAATATATCAGAAAAAAAGATCAACTTGCTAATATTTTCACAAAATCTCTACCATCTGATAGATTTGAATACATTAAACATGTCATAGGAAGATAACCATAAGGTAATCTTCCTTGTTGACATAATGTTTAAACCAATCTCCTTTCTGTAATAAAATTATTTTCATAGAATGAGTACATTTGTTTGTTAGATAAAATAAATTTTATCCTAGTCTATTTTTTTCATAATGAGGATTTTCATACTCAAAATTTTTGTAATGAATATTTTCGTATTCAAAATTTTCATAATGGAGATTTTTGTACTCAAAATTTTTCTTATTGATGTTTTTTGTTTTTCAAATTTTTTCATAATCAAAATTTTTTGGAATCTAAAGTTCTTCAATAATTTTTTTCCTCTATATGAATAATATTCCTGGAAATTAGAAAGGTATGTTTCCTTTACTAAGAATTTGTAATCATTATTTATATGCAATCATTTTCATTTGTATTTAAAAATTTTTGGATTTTATTTTCCTTAAATCAGAATGTTTTTCTTAAAAACCTCAAAAGATTGGATTCTATAATGTTTTCCTTATAGCTATCATATCTACCGTCAGATCTGATATGAATGATTCTTATCCATTTGATTGAGTTTGGAAGATGAATGGTCCCTTACAACACCTATATAAATTACCCGTAAATGGTTGTACCACATCGATCTCAAGCTCTCACGTGCTGAAATTGTGACCCTCTACTTACACCTGTTCCGAACTTCTCATGGTTTTCTCAATTCCGATTCTATGTAGAAGAATCCTCTCAGAAAGATATGTCTACTATCAAGCCAATTCCATAGTAGTAGGTGTATAGATAAAGGTTGGTGCATCCGAAATTTTTTGCTAAGTATGATGCAATCATTTTGAAGAATATAAAATTTAATGGATGGGAGAGTGTTTTCATTTCGAAGCCATGAGCTCAAGATTTGGTATATCTAGATTCTCTTGTTGAATATTATGAATCCGTTAGTTTCTCCAAGGAAGAAGGCAATGAGAAGTTTTATTTCAAAAGTTATGGAATTGATTATGCTCTTTCATATACTAATGCAGCTATTTTTATTGGAGTTCTGTATGATAGAGAAGCTGAATTTTATTCACATAATTTTCCTAATTTTCAAGGAACCTTTGTAAAGGTGAATGCTATTGAATTCCTCTGTCTTACAGATGCCATGACTCTAAATATTACTCAACTCTCTACAAATAATCAGATCCTTGAATTATGGGTTCAAGGATTTATCATTCTAGGAAAGGGTGATAAAGAAACATTGAAAAAAATGCGACATATACATCCTATATTTTTTGGTGAACCTGAGGAAGCTTAATTTGTCTAAGCATATTCTGATTATGATCAAGAATATCAAGAAGGGGAATCTGAAGGATCATATTATAATATACCCAGCCATTATTTCTAAGTTGATTGTTCGGGGCATGGAATTTTTTAAAATCTCTTGCAGCTTGAAACCAAGGAATTTCAAGGTTATTCTAGTCAGTGATGATAGTTTGAAAAGGATGAAAATTGGTTTTACCAATGACTCTAGAGAATTTTATGACCTACCAGTGGAAGAAGCTAAACCTGTTCTGAAGAAACAAGAAGTGTCTGAATCATTATGAAATGGAGGAAATAAGAGTAAGTTGATGGATGTAGAAGAAGAAGAAAAAAACCCAAAAGCTACGGAATATCAATCTGTACCTCCATAACCTAATAAAAAATCCTATCCAGACGAGATTGTAGTAAAATGGAGGGAAGATAAGAAGAATAGAAAAGATGGGGAGACCATGTTTTGACTAGACCCTACTGCAGCAAAATCCCTAAAAGAGAAAAAACCTGAGTATCTTGAAACGAAAGAGAAGGAAAAGAAGAAAAAGAAGAAGATTAATGATGTAGATATTATTCAATATCCTTTGAAGGCTACTGATAAAGAATATGTAAGTATCCCCGTAAAAAAATATATCTTCTTTGAAGCTTTAGCTAAGACTCTGGGTAAATGTTTTTCAATCTGGAAAAAGTGAAATAAAGAGAAGAAGAAGTAATACAAGAAGTGGAAGAAGAAGAAAGAAATTGCAATACTGATGATCTCATAATTCAAGTTAAAGACTTCTATGAGAAGGAAAGTCAATATGAGAGATTTTCAATCCAAACTTTAGAAGCAGAATATTTAAAGCTTGCTACCCCTAGGAAAGATGAGAAAAGAGAAGTTAACAAAGTAGAAGAAGAAATGAACAAGATATCTGAGGAAGAATGTTTTAATCGCCATTTTATTCTTCCTGAAGATGATAAGGCAGATGCTGAGAAGGAGAAGATAAATAAAGATATAATTGTTCAGCTGTCTAATAGTAAAAATGAATATCTAGATGGGGAAGCCATTCTGGGAACTAATAAGGAGAAACAAGTGGTTGTTGATACATACACTATAGCTATTGTGAAGAAGAAGGAAGCTGGTGGACCTTCAAGGAGAAATCTTACTAAGATAGAGAAATAGCCCTCACCTAGAAAAGTATCAGATTCAGAATCATCATCTATTGGACATGATTTTGTTGTGCAGTCATTGAAGAAGCTTGTTGGAACCATTCTGATTCTCCCATGTACAGACACTAGATGCCAGATGCTTCAACACAATATAATTAATAAATCAGATTCAATATCCACAGTGATGGAAAAGTGTGTCAAGCTTGAAGCTGATTTCAAGAATATCTTCATTAACAACAATGCCCACAAAGGTTCTTATAAGAAAATGGTTAGTTGGTGAAAGAATATAGTTGAAGACATGATAGAACATGATGAATTACAAGATGTTGTCAAGGATGCATTTAACATTGATGATGGTAACATCATAGATCATACAACCAGTTTTGAAGAAAAGTTATCTTTGGAACAAAATTCTCGGATTCCAGAAGTGAAAAATTTGAATGGAAGGTTGTATTCAGTTTCTCAAAGCTGGAAGAGAGAAAGGGATATTCGGATTGACATAGAAGAAAATCCTTTCAAGTAGGAAGAAGTCTTGAAGTCTTAGGCAGAGGTTTTTAAGTATCAGGAAGAAATAATCACGACTTTAGAGAAGAAAGCGGAGGATCAGGATCAACATCTTAAGAGAGTAGAGGAATATCACAAAGACCTAAAAAATTAGAATAATATAATCAAGAATTTGATGCTGATGGAAAAGGAAGGATAACTTTTTTTCAATTTGGTTTATTGATTTATTTTTCTTCCTTGTACAAATTCTTTCTAATCATAATGAAATTTTTGTTTGTCTGTGTTTTGGACGTGTTGTACTAATCGTTTAGGTACCATAATTTCATTTCCATTCCCTCATATTCTTTTTGAAAATCCCAAAGTGGGAGAGAAGAAAAAGAATACTATGTAAAGAAGAAATATCCCTAAGTAAGGAGGAGTTTTCATTACAGAGATTTCCATACACAAGATAATGAAAAATCTCATTCCAGAAATATAGAATACGATCCTTAGTGTTCCAAAACCTAAGGAGGAGTTAGGCATAATCATTATTTCCCATATGATAAGGGAGATAAGTTTTATTTTCAAAGTCTAGGAAAATATTTTCTAAGTCCTTATTATCTTTTCCAAAAGGATGTTTGTGCTTTACAAAAATGGGGAGTTTGTTGAGTCAATAATATTTCCTTATGAATTTTCTATTCCTTCATGTTTGGGGAGATTTTTGAGATAATAAGGTTTCACTATGACTTTACCAATCCTCATGTTTTGAAAATCACAAAAACCACATCTTAAGGAAAATTTCATTTTACCATGTGTTTTACTTTCATAAGGAAATTTTATTCCCCAAGAAAATTTATCCTTACCGTGTTCTTCATTATTTATTATCTTATCTTAGTGTAAAAATCTATTTCATATCTAAAAACTCAGAATCATATAATACTTAGATAAAGAGAATAATATTTTTAGGATATGAATTCAGACTCTGAGTTCTCTAAATTCAGACTCCGAACTCTTATGAGTTCTGACTCCGAGTTCTCTAACTTTAGACTCTGAACACTTATGAGTTATGACACTGAGTTCTCTGAATTCAGACTCCAAACATTGTATGTTCTGACTCTAAATTCTCATGAACTCTGACTCTGAACATTGAATGTTTAGATTCCAAATTCATGTGAATCCAGATTGTGAATTTTGTTGAAATTTAGACTCCAGAATTCTATAGAGTTCAAGTTATGAATTTCTTATAAAATAGAATCTGAATATCCTAGTATTATAGACACCGAATAGATTTTTTGTTCGATTGTGATCTTTTATTTTCTTAAATTCTGAATATTTTATTTTGTTAATGTAACCATATTTTTTCGTACACTTCATTTTTTTATAAAACGATGTCATGCATTCAATTACTAACTAAATATTGTTTGAGTGACAAGTGTATAGGTCCCTACGAATTCCAAGAAAAAATATGACACTTGGAGGAGGGAGCTGAATGTTGGAGCTGTGCCTATAAATAGGAGCTCATTTGATAGAGCTCAATATTGTTCAATGAATCTATAGATTACATTCTGTTGAAGTGATTTCTATAGAGAGACTCTCATGCTTTGTGCGTACTAGACATCTTGTTCTGAATTGCTTCGTGAGACTCTGAATGTTGCTAAGTACATTCGAAGACATCCGGGGATAAGTAGACAGAGGTGCCGAATACTTTAATGTTCGATGAATTCCTTGATGAGGAATACAAAGGTGCTGAATAACTTGATGTTGAGGGCTTTTGGGGATAGCAAGAGAGATTCTGATCTTTATATTGAGGTCTTACACTGGTGTGGGTAAAACAAACTTTTAGAAACTATAAATCAAAGGACTTTTATCCAAGGTTGTTGGATACCCTTCTCTTTGGTTTAAAAGATTTATAACTTATTACCTGGTCTGTTTCAATTTTTCCACTGCATTTCATTTTTTGAGGAAAATATAACTATCTTATACTTCCTTAAACTTGTATACTATGATTTAGTAAGATTGTATATGCTTTAAGGCTGAATATTTATCTTTTTAAACTTTTTTTATGTTTCATTTTCTAGAACCATCTATTTTGGAATCACTTTCTTGGAATCATATTTCCAGAATCTCGCAAGTTTGTAAAACTAGAGGTAATGTAAATTACTTTGCTTGACCTTGTTAAACATAATCATCTTTAAAAGTTACAATGGAATTATTTAAAATATATAATTCACCCCCTCTTGTATTTTTAGCATTATTAGATACTTCATTCAGTATCTATATTATTTTGATCCTATATTTGGTATTATAGAGTATATCATACTCCATATACCATCTCAACACACTCCACATATGGATTTATCACACCCGAATCATTTTATTTGTTTTAGTTTATTTTTTTAATACTTTGATAAAATGTAATGTATAATGTCTAATTCCCCAAACCATTAGACTGTAAAAGTTCTTGGAATGTTTTAAATGGTGTGTATCTATGCAGTCTCTTTTATAAGAAAATAGACAACATTTATTTGTGATGAACTCGTAGCATGGGTTTGGACCTCCACATATGGTATTAGAGTGACATAGTAGACAAATTGCATGATTGGATGTTGTTGGTAGAGTATATATGTTAATCAGTTCAGGTTTTCATAATTCGGAAGATGAGAATTCAGAATTTTTTTATATCCCACAAATAAATTGTGAGAGCACAATTCTTTTAAAGGGGAATAATGTAGCATCCTAGGAAATTAAAAAAGCACTTTTATTTTATTTATTTATTTATTTTTTATAATTTAAAAGAATTATTTTTAATGAAAACTTTTAAGAAACTACTTTATTTTTTGAAAACAAAATATTTTTTTATTGAATCTTTAAAATATTAAATTATTATTTATGAAACAATATTTTTATATCCTAAATCAATATTAACTAATATATTCATTAAATAAATAGATTTTTTTAATAATATAAAATTATTTATTTAAAATTTTATAAAAATTAAAATAATTGGATATATTAATATTTTAAATTTATATATATATATAAATATATATATATATATTATATAATAGATATGATATATTGTTGATCAATAAAACTAGTCCTATAGATCCTATTAGGGAAAGAGTCAACATGAAAATGATCACCCATTGATTTCCCCTAACATTCCGAGAGGTGATAATTCTTAATACCAAATCATTTGATGAAAGAAAATTTACACTCAATGAAGCTTCCACTTGAGGACTATATCTTTCTCAGAATAAGGATAAAAGGCTGAGAATCCCCCTTATTCATAGATAAGGTGGTAATCACTTCAAGGAAATCATATTCAATCACAACATTGTTCCAATATTTTGAACGAGATATAAGGATCCCATTGAGTATGGAAGATGCCTCTTCCACCACGAGACTCTAGGATTATTGAACAGCCCAACAATGAGCATCCACAACCATTCCATTACTATTATGGGAAATTAATCCAATACCTATCCATGTGTTAGAACATATGGCTACATCTGTATTGATTTTGACAAAACCCTATTGGTGGGGGACTAATAAGGATATTCTTACTGATTACTACTAAAATAAAGCACTAAATCATTCACATTCCAAAAATTCATCCATTCAATTTCCCACTCGATCCAAATGTGATCTTGGGTCACCTTATTTTGGAAAATGATTAGTTTTATACTATTACAAACTAGCCAAGAAATTGTATAAATCAGATCCACCACTCTTGGTTCCAACGGAGACACCCATTAGATATGGTTTTGGACCAACCCATTGAATGGATTAAAATCCTTTTTAAGATATGGTTACCATTATCTCTAGACCCATTACACACACTAAAGAATATAATTTCATGAAATAGAGATTCTACCTCTTTGAAGAATAAGGGATAGTGGTAATCCTCTATATGTTGGTGTTTCACCAAAAAATCATGGTTTGGCAGAACACCAGAGCACACTTGCTACCAAAACACTTAACCTTGGGTGGATCAATGGGAAACCATAGACTCATATAGTGATCATATTTATTGACATGATCCCATCCATGTGGCCTTAATTTATATCCCATCTGAACTAATTACCTCCAGTATGATTCCATAATCCAACAGATCTGATCATTACCCATTTCAAGTGTGAGAGGAATACTATGAATGAGTTGAAAATCAGATTCATTAAACCATGTGTATATCATTCGTCGGTCCCATCCCTCAAGCAATTCATTGATTAGATCTTGCACTCTAACACTTTACAACCCTGGTACAACTGTAGAGGAAAAACTAATATTTATTCCATTTCCTAGGCACAAATCATTCAAAAAACTAACGTTATTCACATCAGTAATTCTACAAACACAACATTTGTCAAGAAGATACTTCACCCCAATTACTTTACCATAGAAATCTATTTTATGGCCCTAGTTGGTCATGAAAAAAATTCAGAATGAGGAAAATATTTTTATCGTAGAACCACTGAGAAGTGGGAATTTGGGTTTAAGATAAGGTCTCATCCTTGCTTCACCAAAATTTCCTCATTAAACCATTTGAGATTCTTTATACTAAGACCACCATGGAATTTTGAAACACATAGTTTCACCCATAAAACCAAATGGGTGTTATGAATGCCATCAAGAGATCCCCATTAATGTTTTTCCTTCTAGGAATGGATTTGACCAACATGATTTACTAGAAATTTGAATAATGACATAACATAAGATGGGATTTCTTGGTCCACTAACATAACGAGAACCTCCTTTAATACCTTATAGATAATTCTACTAGGATAATGTAAAATATAATTATCCACAGTATAATTAATTATAGTGAAGACTTGTTTCTTACATCTAATGTTAAGGGTCAAGAGGCATAGATATTTATGATACTTTTCATCCATCGAGAAACCACACTCTTGTGGAAAATCCTACTACTTTTCTTGTATCACGCATTTATTGAATGGAAATTCTGACTTCAAAAGTTTAATTCATATCCCAGAATCTATTACATATAGATTAATGATATTTAGCACTACACTAAAATCTTGCGGGGTAGCTAATGAAAATTGGAGATAATCATCTGTAAAAAATATATGAGTGGTAAGGGAATTTCTATGTACCATAGAAAAATGGATAATTCTTCGTTCCACAATATTTAAGAGGATATGAGATAAAACATTGTTCACCATAATGATAAGATAATGTGGGAGTGGATCCTCTTTTTAATGACCTCTTAAGGTTTTTAATCTCACTGAAGGGGCCCCATTAATATAAATTCTAGAAGAGATAGTTATAAACACATTCCTGATATTAGGGATTTATTTCATTCCAAATCACATCCTAATGAGAAAAAGTTCAAGGAAGGTCAATTTGACTCTATTATAAATTTTCATCATATATAATTTCATTTTCATTGTGTATTTTTTGGATGTTGATCCAATTTTCATATACTGTAATATCTCAAACGCAATGGACACATTATTAGTGTTGGATATCATTGGAATGAATGCACTTCGGTTTTCAGTGACAACTAGTAGGAGACAATCCCTAAGTGTGGCCATAAAGATCTTGGAAATGATTTTGTACCCAAAAATGAACAAAATGATAGTTCAACATTCTATGATTTTATGAGGTAAATGGGTTTAAGGGATAATATTAACAAGAGTTTAATTTAGGGAATCGAGATGTGATCTACCCTCCCACAACTCCTTCATCAGGGTAATCCCATCTGACCCAACAATATTCCAATAGCACGTGACAAATAGTGAATGAAACCCATACGGACTTGTGGCCTTTGTGTAGTAAATCATTTGAAGATCCCAAAGAACTTCATCCTCAGAAATTTCCCTCTCCAAATTATGGTTCAAATCCTTCATGGAAGTTTTTGGAATTCAGTTAGTCATAAATTCAGGAGTGAAAAAACGTTTTGCTTTATAGTGGTTTCTGAAAAAAAATCAAAACAATTGAATGGATATCATTTTTTTCTTTAAAAACCCTCCCAGTATGGTCCTTTATATGAGAAATATGTCTTTTTTAATCCTTTTAGATTCTCTATGTTGAAAAGGATATAGTTCTATAAATTAGATTACATTTATAAATGTCAATTTAATTAAAATTATTCTTTTAATTATATAATTGGATTTATTTTTTGCTTCTTTACAAAATATTGATATTAGAAATAATAGTAGGTACAAATATTATTACATTATATTATTTTTTTAATAAATTATTCATTTTCAGTAGTAAAATTTACTACATGATATGTTTTGATGTAACTGATTTTTATATATTAATAAATTTTTTGTAACCTTTGTTTAAATAAATAAATTATATGAATTTTAATTTAAATAATGGAATGATTTATAATTATAAATGTTTAAATTTTGGATTAATTAATTAAAGGAAATAATTATAATAATAATAAAAGGGTAAAAAATATTTTATAAAAAAATTATTTTTCTTATTTTTAAGATAAAATAGTTTAAAAATATATAATTGTAAAATTATTTTAGTATTAAAAAAATGAAATATATATGTAAACTATTTAAAAAATGTTAATGAAAATTATTAAAAACGAGATGATTTATTTAAAAACGTTAAATTAAAAAGTAATAATTGTGAAATGATAATATAATATAATAATAAATCTAATACTAACTTTAATAAAAGATATATAAAAAAATGTAAAATAATAAAAGAGGTAAAAGAAGAAGAAAACATGAATCAAATGAAAAAATGTAAAACTAATTAAAAAATGGGAAATAAATGGTTTAAAAATGATAAAAACAAACTAATGATAAAAAAACTGGTGTAAATGAAAAAGAATAGAGAATAAATATGACAAAAATGTATGATAATGTGACATTATTGAATAATATAAAATTATAATAATAATAAAGTGAAATAATTTAAATTGCATAAAATAATAATAACTTTCAGAAGATTGAATAAAAAAGTAATTCATGTTTTTTTCTTCTTTTAAAATTAACAACCCATTTTCATGCAACATGAATCCCACTAAAAACAACCTGAATGATTTATAAAAAAACAATCCCTCAACTAACACTACATGGTTCAAAACTAATATATTTTTTACTCTCGTTCTACATACTTTGATCAAGATTAGCATGCCTGTTTGACGATTATATTGTCTTCTTCACCCTTTATTCTTTCTTTTAGTGTGTGTGTGCCTCGAGTAGAATGGTTTTTCATTAATTTATTTAAGGCAGTGGATTAGTTTTAATTTTTTTCTAAACTAATCAAATTATGCAAGGGTTTGATTTTATTTTTAATATTTCAATATATGTTTGATTTAAACAGGTATATGTATATATATTTTTATATATATCAATCTATTATTAATTATTTTCTTTAAGAATTTATAATGAAAGATATATTTTAAAATTTAGTTTTAAACCTATTAATTAATGTTTTAATTTATGATTATTATAAGGGTTAGTTTCGATTTAAAAATTTAAATATATATTCACACAAATATATATATTTTTATATATATATTATCCAAGGAATTGATGTTTTGAATAATTATTCCCGGATTTTAAATATGATCTTCTAGAAAAATTAAAAAAAATTATTCCATTATTATCTTTAATTTATTTTTTTACAATTAAATTTCTTTGAGATATGTTAATGTATTCTATCATTTTTTATGTGATTTTCGAAAAAATGCATTATTTTATGTGCAAAAATGTCTTTGAAACTCTTTATATGTCACTAATAAGTTGAATATGTCTATAATATATGTTAGAAATGACATTCCATGATTTTTTATTAAAGTATTCAATTATTTTATTATGTATTTATATTTTTTACATTAAATTTTTTTAATAAAAAAATATTTTGTTAATATTATTACATGATAAGTTTTAATATAATTGATTTTCAAAAATTATTAAATTATTATTTTTCTATAATTATTGTTTTAGTAAATAAATTATAGGATTTTGATTTAAATGAATGAATGATTTTAAAGTATAAATGACTAAATTTTGGCTAAATTAATCAAATGTAATAATAATAATAAAGGGTAAAAAATATTTTTTAATAAAATAGTATTTATTATTTTTATATTAAATTATTTTATTAAAATATAAAAGCATAATGAAATTATTATATATAAAAAAATAATTATATATATATATATACTATTCAAAAAATGAACATAAAATGATTAAAAAAATAGCAGTTTTGTTCTAAAAACATTGAATTAAATTATAATAATAATAAAATAATAATATAATATAATAATAAATGTAATCATGACTTTTAAAAATGGATAGATTTGAAAAAACGTCAAAAAATGAAAGATATAAAAAAGAAGAAATTTTCACTTAAATAAAAAACAATAAAATTAATTAAGAAAATGATATAAATGGTTTAAAAAACAACAAAAAATGATGATAATTTAATAATTTAAAATGAAATTAAGATTAGATATAAAATCAATGTATGATAATGTAACATGCTTGAATAAATAATAAATATAATAAATATCATGTGAAATAATAGTTTATTATAAAATAATAATATTCTTAACTTGATTGAATAGAAAAGTGACACATATTTTTGTTTGATTTTGAAATAAAAAAACCTTCTTTGTGTAACAGGAATCCC
Organism: Viscum album; assembly: GCA_963277665.1. Classification (NCBI taxonomy): domain Eukaryota; kingdom Viridiplantae; phylum Streptophyta; class Magnoliopsida; order Santalales; family Viscaceae; genus Viscum; species Viscum album. Next base: position 788,740,729 of record OY728148.1, read on the forward strand.
ACTAAAAATGACTTGAATGACTTATAAAAAAACCCTCAGATTATACTACATGCTTAAAAACTAATATATATGTAACACTCATTATGCACAAAATTACTAAGTTCTGCACACTTGTTTGAACACGGTACGGTCTTCTGCACACTATGTGTGTGCTTCTCTTGGGCCTAAGCCTTGATCAGAAGTTTTTTTTGTTCTTTTATTTAAGACAAGGGATTAAATTTCATTTGTTTCTAAAAATATAAATTTATTTAAGGGTTCTATTTTTTTAATATTTTAATTTATCTTCTACATACAATGATATATATATATATATATATATATATATATATCTATTTACCCTTTTTTCATTAATAATTTTTAATATATGAGATTGGTTTAAATTTATTTTCAAACCCATCAATTGATGTCTTAATTTATTGTTTTTCAAGGGTTACTTTTGATTTACAAAGATATATATATATATATATACACACAAACATATAAACAAACACACACACACACACACATATATATTATGCTTAGAATTAATGATTTGAAGAATTATTCTATGATTTTAAGTAAGTTGTTTTCAAACAATAATAAAACTATGTTTCCTTATTATTATATTTAATAGTTTCTTTTATAATTTAATTTCTATGATAATTGTTAATGTATTCTATCATTTTATGTGTGATTTTTTATATAAAAGTTATGATTTCATGTGCAAAATCTCTCTTCACCTCATTTTATGTAACCCATATGTTGGATATGGTCATTATCTATGTTATCAACGTCATTTGAGGTATGTTTATTCAAGTATTCACTAATTATATTATGATTTTATATTTATATATTTAAAATAATAAAAATTGTTTAAAATAATGTGTTTATCTTAAATATGATTTAGAAATTTGAAAAAAAATGTTTATGACATGTTAAGAAGTATGTCATATTATATTATTTTAAAGAAAATAATATATGCATTATTATGAAACCTTTTTAATTTATGATTGAGAATGGAAGGAATATTAAATTGTTTTTCATAAAATTTTTACTAGAGTATAGAATGTTATGTTATAGTATGGGTACTGAACCCATTACATTAATGGTATATTGTCCAAATCAAATACAACTATGTGGGATTAGAAATTTATTATGGCCTTCCGAGTTTCATAATTAGTCATTCAAAATTATTATTTTTAAAAGATGAAATCCAATTATTTATTTCAAAAATATTTTTAATATGGGAAATTTATGGTTTACAAAATTAAATTAACTTCTTATTATTACTTTTAAATGTTTTGAAAACCAATTTCATTGTATTATTTTTAGAAAATGTAATATTTTAAAATTATTTAACCATGATTCTAGAACCCCTTACTGGGAATATTTATTGTTCACCTTATGTTTTAAAATTTATTTTTCAATGGTTTATTAGAATTTTCTGAAGGAATTTTCATCTCTTACAGAGTTTGCACACCTGAAGAATTTTAGTTTTATTTTATTTTATTTATATACAACTATGATAAAGTTTATTGTATAATTTATAATTCTCCATAAAATAGACTAGAAAATTTCATGCAATGTTTTAAATGTTGTTTTTTTAATTTTCTTTTATAAAAAATAAACATCATTTATATATGTTAAACATAGAAGTGTGGGTTAATGGGTTCACAAAAACAGAAAAAAACTTCAAGGAAAAAGATTGAATAGAGTGGACACAACCGTGTTATATCTAGATGGGGGTGAGATGGAGTATATAATGAATAGTAAAATTCCATTTAATCATTATGATTAAACATCAATGATAGTGATGTGGTGTGGTAACCAATGTAATTTCTAATGAGAGATGTTGTATAGATCAAACATCTTCGTAAAAAAAATTTTATAACATCTTGAGGGTATGTATGGCATATGGTTAGGGGTTATATATGGAACCCTTATTGGAATAACCATGTTTTGGAATGTGTGGAATGGGAGGGGTTTAATTTAGACCCTAGAAATTATATTTGACACCTATTTTCAATATAGACCCCATGGAACCAATTTTTCATCAATTATAGATAATTATTTGGTAAATTTTGTTAATGGTGATTAAAATATTATGGAAATTACTAAAATTTAATAATAATTATTGGATAATAATTTATACAATGAAATATTGTGAATTATTATACTCAGTCATTGGACAGGAAATCATTTATTACATCGAGGCCATCCGAATTTTTGTTACTAGAATAGGATGTTGGCATAGATTGAGTAATTATGAAAATATTATTATTATTTAATAATAATAATATTGATTAAATAATTTTTAGGTATGAGATAAGGATCATGGAGATATAAATTTTATTTTTTTACGTAACCTTGGGAAGTGGTGAATGTAATTTCATAATCAACTTGATATTGTGAGAAATTCAATAACAAAGAAACTATTCGAATTTAATAACAATTCTTCATAAATAGTTTTTTATACACTAGCTGATATTATGAATTTATTACACAATATTTAATTTATGATTCCAACCACATATATTTGGTTTGAATGAAAATAAATAAATGTAATGAATGAATTATAGGAATAAAAGTGTTTTGTGGAATAAATAGAAAATAATGAGACTCGACTACTTGATTAAGGGAAGTTGGGATAATAAGAATTGGTTGCCACAATACATTCATTATAAAGATCCGAAAATTGTGGAGTTGATTTGATGATATAATTTTATTTGTTAATATCATGACACAAAATGATTTTTGTTTAAGGTAATAAATTTTTATAAAATGATTGAATCATAATTTATTTCTAATGGTGGGTAACGATATAATTAAATGATGGGAAATAGATGACTTTATAATACTAAGGATGGGGATTCCCTAGTGTGATATGACTAAAAGAAAATGGAAAATTCAGAATTGAAAAATCATAATTGATGAAATATTATCAATAATGGTGGATTTAAACTTAGGGGATAAAGTAGTAGAATCATTTGAGTAATTATTTGGTTGATCGAGAATAATGGTAGGATAATGTAAAAATGTAATAGAGTTTACTTGATAGGGCATTAATAATACAAGAAGTGATTAAAGTAGTATAAACTAAGTTAACATTTGTTAATAATTCAAAACAAAAACTTCTTGTTATTTAATTATTATCTATGAAAAACTATGAGTGGTTAATGTGGAAATCCATTGGGGGTGTTATGACACTAGTGATTATTAGTTAAAAAGTATTGTCTTATAAGTTTTAATAGAGCTAAATGCGCAATTTTATAACTAGTATTAATTAATTATTTAATTTATATTCACATTATAAGTGCATATAAAGTAGTATTAATTGAAGATGATGTAGTAGAAAGGTTTCTTTATGAGAATCCTTATTTAACAGATAAGAGGTCATTAATTGTGATACCTGATAATCCATACTCATTTTCATTTTGATATGTTGTATTGTGTGATATATAGATATAAACATAATCAATTACATTGAATGATCTCCATTTCACTCAACCATTATCTTGGTTTGGAGTGAGATAACATTTATTATACCTTGTATTTCTCTCTGATCTAGGTAAAGACTTATGAAAACCTAAATAAATTTCTTACATCACTCGCCAATTGATCTTGGATGAGATGGGTTAAATATTTCTTAGATATTATTAGGTCTGAGTATTTTATCCAGTATTTATGGTCTATGATGGATCGATATGGGCATGTCCTCCAATATCTATGATGTGAAAATATGATTTATGGGACGGGTGGAGAGGTTAATTCCACCAACATCCCTAATATGAAATTATAATTGATGGTAATTCAGGTGAGTGGTGACACTCTTACCCACCCACAAATCTGGGGTTGAGGTAGAAAATGATTTATCTGATAATATCTCCACTTTCTACCAACAAATCTAGCATTGGGGGTACCTAATTTAACATTGTTTCTTTATATATGTTTATTTTTAACACTATTTCTAAAGAACAAAAAGGATTATGATTGATAGTTTTTTTCCAATAATCTTGTCAATATTTATTGTTGTTCAGGGTGATAGAAGAAGATCAAAAATAAGATGAGTGAAGTTGTTTCCAATGAATTGATGGGAAATAAAATATTTTAGGCATCGCTTGAATAACATTGATTCAGATTTATGGAAGAAGAATACACTGCTAATGATTAATGAGTAATATTTGTGTGAATAATGAAATGTGATGAAGTTTGTTGAAAGAATTATAAACTATATTTTTACATTAATTGTTTGGAGAACTCATCCCTATATTCATGAAGTATATAAATTAATATTGAAATTATTAATAAACATAAATATTTTTGAAGAGTTTTACAAAAGGGAAAGTGTGGTTTGTATTTCTAAAAGTTACATGTTTGGAGGACATAAAATTATGTTACTAAAATTTATGTCTTGAAATTATGAGGGGAATTCAAGGACATCTTACATTTTAAAATACACACCCATGGAGGAAAATTTATAAAAGAAAAAGTGTTTATCAAAATGTTTTAATTATACACATGTTTGAAAATATTAAAATTTGATAATTTTAATGATTATAAATTAACCATACTGTTATGAAACATGACATTACAGACAATTTAATACTGAGTAATACCATAAGGAAATATTTAATTAATAACAAATTATTAAGTAACATTATGGGTCATTATTATAAATATAATGTATTATTTAGAAGTATTGTATGTATATGATGCATGAAGAAGGCATCCTCAAGACGAAAATGAAGGTTATGTAATCTCATGAATGGATAATTCATAAAATATCTATATTCCATAATCTAGGGAATGTATGCCTAAGGACAAACATGATGATATGCAGTTGCTGAAATATAATATTAATGTTGAATTCTAGAAAATGAAATTGGTTAGAATGAAATGGTATTTTATAAGATTGTCTAAAAATTTAAAATGGTGATGGAATGTTGTATGCTTAATGAAATAAACATCATTATGAATGGAAGATAAATTTTATTTGGGCAGAGTTTATCAAAATATTTGCTGATAAAATTTCAATAAGTATATGAATGTATAAGACATAGTGATTAGAATATAGATATGATCATAGGTGAGTAACACTAAAATTTATGAGCAGTTGAAGTTATATGATTCAATAGTTTGAGAAGGGTGGATTAAAAGTCCAAATAAAATGAAATTATTGAAAATGTTGATATATTTATAAAAAAAAGGAATTATGATTCTCAAATTTACAATAGGTTAAGAGACTACACAACCTTGTCTTTTAGGATCGAAAAAATATGAGATCTAGGTTAATTTTGTACTATAAATACCTCTAAACTCCACATTTTTCAATGTTAATCTGAGTGGGATGAGAGTATTTGAGAGATTCATATTCACATTTATCTCTTGTGGAGAATTTTATTTGAGAATTATATTCTATATGTCACTGTAGTGAATAATATCCTATGAAAATATTATTATAGAATGATCAACTATGCATGGGACTTCTATATATAGGGAGAGATGAGTATACAGAATAGTTGAGATTCAAATTCAATATATTGCATGAATATTTTGTTGTGATCTATGAGTATGTGATGATAATATCATATATAATTAGTTACACAATGAGTATTTGAGAATACTAGATGTAAGGGTCTTATAATTTGAGGTACCCAATATATAATTTCAAATAATTCTTTAAGTAAATGATATTTTTATAAACTGATATTTTAGATTATGAAGTAATTATGCTATGAATAAACAAACATTACTGAAACTAGTATATAGTAAGAAATAGAAACATACAATTATGGTGTTTTTATATTTAAAATGTCGAAGTTCATGAATAGGAAGATACATTTTTATGTTACGTACCTATAAGTTATTATGAAAGGACAACTATCCCAATCCATCATATGTTTAAGAATTTAGTTTAGTTGAAGTGATAAGAGTAATAAGTTACACAGTTAGATTAATTAGTGAGATTATTTGGAATTTATATCATATGATTTTATAGAAATTTGAGTGAAAAGGAAATTTCAAGGTGATTACAAAATCTTGAATTGATCAATCTAAATATTCAAGAGAACAAGGTAGGAATTAATGCACTATAATAAGTTTATTTAGTGCATTTACAAGACCTATATTAAATATAAGGTCTTATAGTTGATACAAATATATCATAGATCAGAGGAAATATATTTTTTAGGATTTCCTTGAGAATAATCATTAGAAACTAGAGGCTATAAATATAATCCATTCCTAACCATTTGAGTGACTAGAGACCATCCAAAGATAGTTTAATAACAAAATTGGGTGAAGGATAATATAGACATGCACCAATAAAGTGTAACTAGACACTTTGGGTCTAGGATTATACCTACCTCTTGGTAACAACCATTTATTATAGTGATATAATATGTGTCTCATGTGTTTCTAAAAACGTCAATGAGTAGGTACCCACACTGGTTTTGGACCATGTAAAAATATTATGTGTTTCCTTCATTTACTTTTTGTATTTCACGTGGTGTGAAAGAGTTTATGTAATTTTGGGATCCACTCATCCTAAAAAGTGATATAGGTTAAATTTATATATAGGTAAAAGTTTTAAGATGAAAATAAACCAGTAAAACTAGTTCACATTGATCCCCCCATCTTTTCATGACAACACCATTTTTTTGGAACATCAACTGGTATCTAAGCCCAAGGTTTACATAGAATAGATCTATATTTTCATAAATTTTTATCCCCATGACAGGAATTTCATATTTAAATAAGCCAATGATGTCACTGAGTTAGAGAATATTAAATATTGTTTTAATTTGTCTCAAATATAAAATATAATTCACACCTTTGTCAATATTAATTTTTTATAAAACCTTGACGAATATAGATAATAAATAAGAAAAGTAACAGAGAAAATCATTAAATGATAAAGAGGACATATAACTAGTTAAAAGTTGTAAATGTGGGCATGTATATGATATATCTATATATCTTAATAATTTTATAGATTCTAGTGAACTATTTGAAGATAATTTCCACAATTAATCCCTTAATTATTTTTAATTTTATGTAAAGTACAATTTAATGAATTTAACAGAGAAAGATTTGACATATATACTTATATAAATCATCGTACGATAAGATGAAAAATCAAAATTTGAGTTAGAAGCTGGTGTAATGTGAGTCGTATTGGCTAAAAATATTAACAAATACATCACTCTCACTAAACTAGTATAAGTCAATGAATTATATCTATCACTTTTAAATGAAAATTTTTCTTTGGTTGAGGAATAATTGAGTACACATATTTGTGACAAATTTGTGATAGAGAAAATTTTTAGTAATGATCCATGCACTATATGAAACTCATAAATCAATAATTAGTGTTAATAATTATTATCCTAAGATTAATGATTAAATATTGAAGGAGCATGAAAATTCACTATAATAAATTGGTATGTTTCATGTTGAATAAATAATGAATATGAAAAGTGAATGAGAAGAAACATTGAGACCAACTGAGGATGAGAAGAATATACATAAGATGAAGTGTATTGAGCTAGAAATTAAACTAAAATATCTATTAGGTACCCAATATAAACATATTATGTTTATAAGATTATAAATGATACCATGAAAGTTGTTGGAAATAGTATTTTCAATAAAATGACTCACTCTATGTGATATAATATATTGAGTTCATCTATAGAATTATCAACTACCAGCTAATGGATAAATCTAACCCAAATCCTAGAAATTTATGTTTCTACAAATATTTTTTCATCTTATTTTACATGTTATAAAACAAAATCTAATCAAATATGAGTAAACCAAAAAGTTGGTAAACCCCCCATGTTGATGTAAATGGTGTCCGGGATATTGGACCCCCCAAAAAAATGAAGAGATATGCTCTCCAAAAATATCAAGCTATCGAAAAAATAATAATTCTACACAAAGTAATAAATCCAGATTTATTAGAAAAATATTATGTTTTGGATGGTTTGTACATTAATAAATTAGATATAGGAACATTACTTCAATTCATAATGATTACAAATGAAATTTACTATTGGAGAGTAGATCAATAGTGAAAATTATTCCAATTTAGTATAAAAAAATTTATAGAAAAGTTTGAGAGTGAATTTTTATATCAAAATTGATTTATATTCCTAAAGAATTATATATAAATTGAAACACATGATTTCATGGTGATTATGAGTGTTGTTAAATACCTACCAAGAATTATTTGTATTTCTATGAGATGAGAAGACTACAAAATATGTAGAACCATAAAAATTTAGAAAATTATTCCTTGGTTTATAACTAGAAGAAATCTATTTAAAATGATACGCTTAATAAGAATTTTGAAATTCAGTGACACCAACGGAAAGATGTGTCCATTATGGAATAATTGATCACATCATAGAAGATTCTAAAATATCCTTGAATTTTGATGTTAAAGATAGAAAGTTGAAGCAAAAAATTTAATTATTCCAGGAATGAAATAAAAGTATTAGTATAGTGAAATTCAACCAAGATGGAGAATTCAAATTTCAGGAATGGTTTTATTAAATGATAACCCGGATATTAAAGAAGATATGTGTTGAAGGTGAAAATTTTATATGAGAACAACTAAAAAATGCATGACATCGATGCCTGGACAAGATGAATTATTAATGATAAAATGAAAAAAATCAGTGACACCATGTACCTGGAGTGGTGATACTAAAAAAATTATAAACACAAAAATAAGGTTGTTCATACAAAAAAAGGTTTCTTAAACCATATGGCCAGAACATTTATAGTTGTCTAGGGAGATAAATTAATAATTAAATAAATAAATTTATTTTCTTATAAATGACAAAAATCAAATTCCATCTAAGAATAAATCAAACGAAATAAATAAAATCTTTCTTAAAAATTAATTTTATATTTATAAAAATAAGTTGTAATGTTGACCTAAAGAGTTATCACCATTTTAAAGCTATAAGAAAATGTGTTATTGTGCTGATATCTATGTCTAAAACCTATTTCTTTAACTGATAAGAATAAAAAAAATATTATTCCCTTTTATATATTTTTTTTATCATTTGAAGGTAATTGATGGTGAGGTATATATTAGTAGAGGGACATAAAAATGTAATTCTTTCAAACCCTAAGTTTTTTTAATATATTTGTATTTTATAAAATTATATTTCTTTGATGAATTTTGTTACATGAAAAACTGAGTTGAAAAAAACATGATTAATATAAAATTATATTTATTTAACATGATAGTTATCACCTCATCAACGGATTGGAGGGTATGAATTAGAATAAAAAATTTATTAAAAATTATTTTTACGTAGGAATCAAATGAATTCATTGTTATTTAAATTTTCAATAATAAAAATAAAATCATATTATGGTAAAAAATTCTATATTTTTATTGTTCTCACAACATGTTTTTATATTAGTAAATTAAATTAATATAAATTAATGAATTTTTATAATTAAATGTATATATAATATATTCATTAAAATTTTATAACATTCATCTAATAATTTTTACATGGAAATGAATGAAGGTAAACTATGTTCTATGCTAAAAATTCATTTTTTGAGAAACATTTTTTTAGCATTTTTCACAATGATTTTATAAATAATTTTTTCAACTTATAGAGATTGAATCTTGTAAAATGGATCAAATTTTTTTAATCTGAATAATAACCATTATTTAATAAGGTAAACTTTATTTTTGTTATCAAGGAATAGTAAATACCGTAAAAAACAATTACCATGATTAGGGTTAAAAGTTTTTATCAGGGGGTTAACCTAAGAGATAAGGATTAAATTTCAAAAAAACATTTTTAATTCAAAATTTTTCTAGTATTTCCATGTTATCATTATTATATTCGGTAATTTATCATTTTAAACCACATAAAATGAGTAATACATTAATATATTTTTATCTTTTGAAAAAATACAATTGTATCATCTCACTCCCTTATAAAAGGACATTACATATTATATCTTCCTCACACTTAAAGAATAAATTCTCTTGGAAAATAACTAAAAAAATAATTTCCTAAAATTACTCTCCACATCCTAAAGTTACTGGTTTCATTTTAATACCATCGTTTCAAATATAAATAAGTAATTCAATTGAAGATTCTCAACAAAGAGGTATAACTCATATGTTAGTAGTTTAAATTTTATTATCAATCGAAATTATATAAATATATAGTATCCATTACAAATTAACTAATTATGTATATTTTATATAATTAATTTTTATTATTATGATGGGCCATCCATTTTCCACCTCTTTTCTAAAAAATGGGAAATAAAATTATTGCATGTGTGTATGTGTGTAATACCACCTCCATATAATGATATAATTCATTTTCCCTCCCCATACTTCATGGTTGGTTTTTATGATGGATTTAATGATAATATATGATATTTATGAAATAATTATTCTTCAATAATTATATTATATTATCTTCCATATTACAATTCTATCCATCAGAAAATCACAATGTCACTCATGCTTATGTTATGAGTAACACCTCCACGAAGCGAAGTGATTCATTTAAAATTATTTTTAGATGGATAGTAATAATGAATTACATAATTAAATTATTTTATATTTATGATGGATAAATTATTCTAAAAAGTTATTTATTATTTATATTTCTTTCAAATCATGCATATAAAAGTGTAAGCATCACTCGAGTGTACATACGAACACCCAGACCTATGAAGTTATGGGATTCATTTTTCATCATCATATTATAATAATGGTTATAAAATTGTATAAAATGAATAAATATGATACATATAAATTTGATAAAATATTTTAAATGAAAATAACAGGAAAAATTTGTAACTACTAGAACCACCAAATCAAAACAGGCTTGAAAAACATACTCTTTTTCAGCCAAATGATCTATTTAATAAAGAAATTATTAATAAAAGGATAATATGAAATTATAAATGAATGATATATAGTAAATTATTTCTGAATATTGTATGGTGATATTTTTATAAAATATATATATCTATTATAAATATTTTTTTTAATGCATACAATGAAAGATAAGAATTGAGGTAAGGGGTTTATGTTAGAGTCTTATTTCATTTCTGGATTTTATATGAAAAATTTTTTATTGAGGGAAATATATGGGTATTATCCTTTAAACCCTATATATTTTCTTCTAATATGGTTACTCATCTAAATTTTATGTATTCAAACCATTTTCATCTCTATAGTACTTAAAATGATTGTTTGTTTTTTAAGAAAAGAAGACCATATCACCTCTTTAGTTGCTGTCATTTTTCTTATATTACCATACTATTCCAAAATGATTTTTGAATGTTTTTACCTATACATGAAATTTTTAAAAAATTTCATTTTCAATTCCTTTGATTTTATTTAATATTTTTTAATGATTAATATTTATAATAAATTTTATTTCGAAACAACACATTTATTACTTTTTATAAAGGTGTGACAAAAATGGATTCTTTTAACATATATGGATGTAATTTTTTTTTCTATTTTTCATGAAAATTATTTGTTTTAAAAATTATTTTAAATGTATCATTGGATTTTTTAAAAGAAATTTATTTTTTCAATATTCTATGAATTTTTAGTAACAATGTAATCAAAAGAAAAGGATATTTTTTCATGTTTTCAAAGAATATTTCAAATGATATTTGAAATGAATTTTTCATCACTGTCAACAGAATTTGAGGATTCATCTACTTCACTAGGTAAGTGATCTTATGAAATAATCCACTTTCTTTCTCTATATTTCATCTAATGATTATTATTTGTAGATGATTCTATTTAGATTGGATCTTTCTCATGGGTTAATTATGTCATGACGAAACCTTTATGAAACTTGTTTTCTTTCCATGGGCGTGATATAATGATATTATGAATATTTTATGATGTTGTGGAACACATATGTGTGGATTTCATTATGTGATAAATGGACCTAAAATTATATAGGACTTAAATTCATTGTGAAATGATGACGGAGTTGAGAATATCCTATGATATAACAATGATTATAAATACCTAAGTGATGATGGATTTAACTAGATGAAATTTACTCCTCGGATGGTGTTAGAAATTATTGGGTAGTCATTTTTATTATGGGACTCTATCAATAATGTTAGTATTGAGAGTGAAAATTGACTATGGAAATGATTTTATGTTCACATGTGTATTGTAAAACTAATTTCTTATTCTTATGATAGGTTCTCATGGATAATGATTGATTATTGATAATTTTTCATTATTATGTCTTATAGATTTTGATGAAAATAATCTTCTTCCATGATTCATGATTAATGATATTTGAATGAATTTGTATTATTATTGTAATTTATGATCACATTCTTATAACCATATGTTTATCTTATTCGTAATTATGATCATTGATCGATATCTCCTATGTTTACTCTAATTGATTATATAAGATGACAATTTATTATGTTTCATTTTCCCAAGTTATAAAGATAGGTTTCAAGTAGGGTTTTCTAGGAAATGTACTATGTGAGATGATATTATGGGTGATGTTTAAGATATTTCCTGAAAGAATATTATAATGTACCTTGTATCCAAATACACTAATATTTATGGTCATAGAGTGTGTATAATTATTAAATATAATGAATATTCATCTAAAATACGGCGATATTTTCTATAAAATTCTTGGGTTCCATCAGTTTATATCTGAGCAGAGAATAGTTATTTTTGATATTAGGATTATAAAACATTATTTAAAATGATGGGGATATATAAAAGTATAGAATAATAACTTGTTGAAATAGAAAAGTATATATATTTTTTTGTTTTCCTAGAACGTAAAAACATATCCGAATATAAGAATGTGGATGTGGTCATGGTATATGTAAGAACATGGTTCTTATATTGAGGCGTGGTTTCCTTTTATTCTTTTTTCCATTAGGTGTTTTTGAGAAAACAATCGATAACTAGACAAGTACTGGGATCCTATTCTCACATGGGATTATTCTGGGTTACACACCGTGTCATCTTAAGTAAACATAGTATAGTTTGGCTGTGTATGATGGGAATACATGGTGTTTGGGAATGTCAGCAAGAAAATAGGAAAAGACAGCTATATGTTGTGTACTTTTTGATACACGCCATGTAGCCATGTCAATAGGTTGGAATGTATGTCTGTGGAAGTTAGCTACCAAATGAATAGTAAAATGATATACATGTTGTGTATATAGAATTACACAATGTGTACATTTTTTTAATTAAAATGGGCAGTATCCTCGTTCTTCTATCATTTGGATTGAAGGCTCGCATAAGGAACTCTAGAGAGTTCCAGATCATCAAACTCTTCCCGGTTGATCATCTGAGCTCTAAATCAATCACTATTAGTTGTGTTTGAAACCAATAAGTAATATATTTATTACTCTTCATACATTTTTTCTTATTTTTGTTCTCGAATATGTTATTTAAGGTTGAATTTATGTTCTTGTTTTTTAGATCTATACCTTTCTAGCTTGAATTTGATGTCAATACTAGATGAGGAGAGTCATACTACAATGAGGTAGATGGTCTCATGCTAATTGTTTAATGTTAAGTAGTGTATATGGGTCTTTGTTCTACATGACCTTGTTTAGGGTGTTTCTTGATTGATTATTTGACCTATGTTAGTACCGAATGGATTTTAAGTGATTTTGTATATTAATTGGAGAATTATTAAGCTTATTTGGTTTGATTAAGGGCCACCCCATGGGTTTATGTTCCCTGAGATGACCATTTCTTAACCATTAGGACTTGGATGCCAATGGGAATGCCTTTGTTTCCACTTTGAAGTGTTTTATAATATGTAATTGAATCATTAAATTATTGAAATATGAATATCATTATTAAATCATTGTGATAGTTTAATTCACATGTTTGCTTTTTATAAAAATTTTCCCACATGAGATGTTCTTTTTCTATCTATGTAAGAGTTAAATATACATTTGTTATTTATTATGTTGAAATACTAAAACACAAGCCTTGTCCTTCAAGTTAATATGCCAAAATACTGATAAAATAGTATTTTCCCTAACATTAATATGATGAAAATCCAATACATTGGTCTTGTACCTGATTTGAATATGTTAACATTCATATATATCAGGTTAGGCCCTTGGACACATTTAAATGGAATGACTTATAACGTGTCTTCCAAGATGAAGCCCAAATATTGTTTTTGATCTTCACTTCTTGTGTTTAGATAACTTGTTAAGGTATCTATTGTGTTTAACTTATATATGGGATTGATTGGTTTCGGTCAGACCCCGAGAAATATATAATGTAATAAATTTTAATTGATTAAATAACAAGAAATGAATGTATATAAATGGGAGTAATTGTAGGGTTGCTAATTTTTACTTCCTGCTAGTTTACTGCATTTCACTATTTTACACTATTGTTTCGTATAATCACTGATAGATTGGAAAAGTATTTTGGTTGTTGCCTACTAGGATTTAGCTCTCAAACTCTATTTGAACCATTTTTTGGAACAATGATACTGTATTGATTCATGTTTCAATTGGGGAAATGCCCCTTTCTCAGGTACATGATTGCAGCTTAGGAGTACGAGATAATAAGACCCAGTAAAGGCTTCTGATGCTTCTAACAATCATTTTGTTCTACCTCAATTTGTAATTGTATTTTAATTTATCACAGTTTGTCTTATTTTCAATATTTTCATAGAACATGTGATGTGGTTCATCATTTGATATCATATGCCTTTTGGTTATCTTTATCTTTTAGTCTTCAGTTCTTTACTACAGTTGCATACTGTTTACTACTTCCATTATTGTTATTATTTATTACATTGTGTTACACTCTGTCAATGAGGGCATATTTTACCCACATTCACACCTTATTTCCTCACTACTAGTTGGTAGCCTCTAGCGTGTGGGGAAATGTTCTTGAGGCCATGTGGACAACCGGGTACGGGGAACCTTTTAGTGGCATCCAGATCAGGGTCATTATAATGTGGTATCATAGGGGTTTCTTTTCTGGTTTTCTTTACTTTTTGGAAAAATTAGATAGGTATAGGGAAGAAATTCAATTTGGTAATATCTGTACCCACAATTTTCTACCCTGTGTATAGGGGAAACCAAAATTACCTTGAACTAAATCGTGCTTTTAGATTTTGAGCTATTATAGTTGATTTAATTTCACTGTTGGGTGACAAACATGTTTTGTGCTGTTATTATTGATATTATTATGGTTTTAATTTGTTTCAACCTAATGAGATAAGGGTATTCAATGTCATGCATTATATATGATCTTTTTTGAATCACTTTCCATGCACTATGCCATACCATATAGGATGCATTAGATATTTCATGATGTTGTGATAGTTTATGTGTTAATGTGCATGTAGTTATTGTAGTTGGGTGTAGTATATAATAATGTGATGTCAAATTTCCATTAATAAGAAGTATTTGACCTTATGAATTGAGTAATTACACACCATTGGAATATAGATATTAAAAAAATGTTTTTGGTATCCTCTTCTTGGGTACCAAACATTGATTTTTGGGGAGTATGGGCCCTCACAGATAGAAATTTGGCATCGCACTAGGTGTTTTTTTGAATATAAGATGTTTTCTGGGAAATATAATTTTTCTACCCTGAAAAACCTAGTATACATGGCATGTAGTTTAGCTAAAAATGTTGTGTATTATTCTTGTTCAGGGAATAAGGCATTCTATGTTTAAAATGAACACGCTATGTACCTTTTCCACATTCCGCGTAATACCTTTTGTATATGTTGTGTAATATATATATTAATATATAATTAATATCATTCAGTAATGGTAATTAATTATATTTATTTGGATAAAACACCTATAATATTTATTCTTTATATTAAATTGGTTTATATTTTCATTTATAATTAATTGGTAAACTATGACTTCATTTTATATATTTATAAAACACATATTTTTATAATTTAGTGAATATAATACATAACCACTAATATAATTTCTAGGTTATACAAATAATATATTGTTCTTCAGAAAAACATGGTCTTGTGTGTAACATGACCTATTGAAGAATGTATTTATTCTGTGCAATGCAAGATAACTTAGTATTACATTCATTGAAAGTTATATCATAGATTTAATTTTTTAAAATTAGTTATTATATTTGAAATCATTATGATATTATAATCTCCTATGTCCTTGGTGTTGTGTGTCATACACGCTATTGCATATAATGTTCTTACTTTAGAATTTTAGGGTCTTACATTCTCAACATCTTAATTAAATTTCATCCTCAAAATTTCAACTCAACTGGGGTAATAAATTATTTCTTATTTCTTATTTTAAAATCCCACATCATGAGAAGGGTTGGTAATAAACCCTCTAGAAAAGAAAGAATCTGAAGTAAAATCGTCACACAAAATAACATATTACTAGGTCTCTAAGTAGAAGATAATTCTTGTAACGTAAGGATACATACATAGAGGGAAAACCTAAATATTTATAGGGAGTGATTTAAATAAGAAATCATATAAAATATGAATGATCATTATAATTTTTAGGCCTTCAAAGAAATAAACTTTTGTTGATTTAAAAGACCATTGGTTCGAAAAAAAATCAGATATTATGAAAATGTTTTTTATTAGTTTCCTAATGTTGAGTAATTATTTTACTATCTAAAAATATAAGTAAATATAATTACAAGATATATTTTTAAAAAAATAGTATCAACTTTTGGTTATGATTATATTAATTTCCAATTCAATCACAATTTAACTTTGATGCCTGACGTACTAAAATACTCTTTCAAGTGATCATAAGGCCTATAAAAGAGTGACATGTAAAATTATATATCTCTAACTATTATGAAAATCATATTTTTTAATGAATTAATCTATAAACCTAAAAAATACACACTACAAGTTCATCATTAATATTTTTTCATCAAATTTTTTATATAAAAAAATTAATAATTAACCAGGACATCATGTAGTTTAGTTGTAGGAATTAATCACTTATCGTCATTAGGTTGTGGGTTTGAGTCACAAAGTCATTTCATACTTGATGTGTTGTCACCCATTATATAGGTTTTTATTTTCTATAAATATATTAATATATTTTAAAAAATAAATATATTGGACATCCTTGAAATTTAACCCTTAAATATCCTTATAACATAGGTATTCAATAAAACCTTAACATATAAATACATCATCCATTTATTTCCACATAGTTTCTTTTACAATCAATAGTTTATCCCATAACATATGGAATTGACACGCGTAATTCCAAGGTTACTCGTATTTAAGGAAATAATCCATAAATAGATCCTTAGGATGATTTTAATTTCCTTCCATAATACTCTTAATTTTCGAAAGTAATTCTTGGATTTATATCCTTCTTTCCTATGCATAAATCATTTCTCAATTACAGTGATACAATTCCTTTAGTTCCTCCTTCCACATTTCATACATGATGTAAATTGAGAATTCATTTCTCTATGGTATCCATAACTAGATCTGTTATCAACCTTTATCCTTCCCTTCTTGGGTGTGTTAAGGTATATGTTTTGAATTATATTTCGGGAAAACTGATTAGGCACGAATTTGATATCTTTCACTGCAATCTGCATTCCATTTTGTTTCTCATTCTCACAACCATGTATTTCAAGTTCAATGTTAACCTGATTCCTTCATCTTCCATCCATTAAAAAAACTCAAAAGCATAGTGAGAGTAAAAATAGTCATAGTATTAAAAGCATATAGTCATTTATAGAATATCTAAATCATTACACCTTATGTTAAATCTAAATCATCTTAGGTTTATCCTAGATAATTCATTATTATTATCTACTCATATTATTTATAGTGGATTGAAAATAGAATGTAAATAATCCTAAGAATATTCCTTGGGAGTGTCCAACTAGGTGCTTAGTAAGGCCCGTTTTTGTGTACTGGGTAATTCTTGATTCAGGCCAAACTCAGCTTGTTTGAGTGTTTACCTCTAGGTATATATGTTAGCGAACCATATCAACATGTGGTATCCATAAAATGATTTATTTCAAGGAAAATCACATAATATCTATCCTACTAATTCTTTAGGATGTTATTATATACTTATCCTCAAATTATACCTTAGGTTTTTATTCTGTAAACATGTTTTCTTAAATATAGTTCCCAAGGTTTCTACTAAACTTTCTCAGATTACAAGGGTAGAGAAATAACCATAGAAACCCCAAATCTGGTGTCATGCTACTATTAAATCAGAATAAGATACAATTAAATCATATCTTAAAGGACTGGACTGTTTAGTAATCTTGATAAAGTAGATATATACATGAGTCTTGTATTAAAAATGAATACAAAAATTACAAATTTTATTTTCATTTGGGGATAATAACATTATTCTGTAAAGTGTATCCTTGAATATCTTTCTTAGTACACATTAGTTCATCCTGTGGGAAGTAAAAAAAATAAGGGTGAGCTCAAATTATCATTAAGGGTAAGTATAGTGGAAGGAATAATAAATCAATGAGAACAGTAAATATGAAAAATTAATAACAGAATACACATTCGATGTAATAAATAAACTTATAAGGAAGTCTATGAATAATATAGAAAGGTAAATAACTAAAAACACATTCTATTAAAATATACAGATAAGAAAAAATCAATATAAAAGGTAATAAACGGAAAATTCATTCCATTTATCAATAAAATTATAATTAACTCCATATAATAATTTTATAATAGAAAATATCCAATGGATGAAAATTACTAAATCAAAATTAAGGTAATGCTTAATTATTTGATGAAATGTCTTGGCAATATGAAATCCTCTACAATCAAGATCTATCATCTAGATATTTTAAAACTAAAAGTAAAAACTATTTAATTTTGCAACTAATTTATCTTATGAGAATCTATTGATTCATCTAGGAGATATATAATGTTAGGGCCCCACCCATCACTATATATGCAATGAATTCCTTATATCGAATAAATAATATTCCTTATCAAATATCTGTATTAAATAATGGATACATATTTATCAATATTTCCCCGATAAATCTAATAATTTTCAATCTAAGAACTATATGTAAAAATCATATAATTTTTAGGAAAATAACATTTCCAAGATAAATGATATGGATAATTATGGTAAATTCAACATTATACGGTCATAGAAAATATAATATTTCATTGGGATAACAAAGGAATCCAGAACATGAGAATCAATACTACCCATTACAAAATAAATAAAAACCCATATATAATATGAATAATGATGTTATTAATACTACATATCCTATGTGGAGTAAACTAAAGGGTTTTTTTGTTATTGAAGAAAATAAAAACCATAAAAATTAAATAAAAATTTTCTTTTTTTTATAAAAAATTGAAGTTACTTTTCTTTGAAGATCAAAATTAAAAACAATTTCATTAAAAGGTATTGTTTTAATCATTCAATGGAAACATCAATGAAATGACGGTGGGTAATATATACATGTTGTGTAAGGTAAAAGTAATATTCCCATTATATGTTAAAAAGGTTAAAAAATTTCTTATTCAGAAAGAGACAAGAATATTCCAGTAAAAACATTTGTAAAAGATAAAAATGGTATAATTTTTATTAAGAAATGATTTTTTAGATGATAAAAAAATTGAAAAACTTTTAAGAAAAAATGGATTTTAGAAGAAAATAGGTTATCCAACTAAAGTGAAAAATGAAATTGGTCTTTCTTAAAAACATTTTGAGTACCAAAGAGGGGAAAATTATACTATTACATGGAAAATGTTTTTAATAACAATTAGATAATAATATTAAATGGATTATTAAATAATGATACAATAATATCATATGATGGAAATTCAAGGGTAAAAAATTCTTTAAAAAATGTGATAATGAAGTAAAGCCTTGAAAATACCATAATGTTGAAGTGAGAATCAGTCAATGAATAGATTATCTGTGTAAAATGTAATTAAATATAAATCAATTTAAAATAAAAAAATATTTATATAGTTATTAATCATGTATTCTTATAATATTAATGAAAACGAGGAAGTAATATTACCAAATGAAATGAAATTAGGTTATGAAATTATTTACCACTTGGTAAATTTTAACTCAAATACCAGAAGAAAAAACAATTTAAATTGAAAATTAAAATAACTTAAAGATAAAATAATTCCTGATATAAAATACCAAAATGGTAGCTGGATACCCAATATAAATAATTAAGTGGTGAATATGACATTTATCTCATAGAAGTAAAATGTGAGATGAAAATCTCTTATAACTGTGGTAATAACTGAATCATAAACCAACAAAAACAATAGTTATTAAATAAAAATTAAATTAAATGAACATAAAATAATACATGATATAAAATATAAAATGATTAGTATATACACCACATAAAATAATTATGTGGTGAAATGTTATATGCCTCACAGGAAGAAAAATGGGACATGAATCCCTTACCTAGTGTTTCCTTTCAGGTGACTATATTTGGACCTCTTATATAATGGTTTTAAACTTATAAAAAGCTTATACTAGAACCATAATCATATTTATATTTCCATATATTATATTATTATAATATCTTATTACGTGTTTGAAAAAAATATTTCATTTTTTCACTATTTCATTTATTAATTATCATGTTTTTTGAGAATGTTTTGAGTTTTTAGTTTTTATTCCTATTGATTATATCATGGATTAATCATATCCATAATTTAAACCATTAAATATATATCATATGTATTCATAATAATCCATAAAATATATAGATATAAAATAAAATACAATGTTCTTGGAGATGGTAGGTTGTATGTACGCATGGACACTACTTTGATTTCCTTTTCAAATATAAAAGAATGAAAAGTAAATGATATATATATGTATATTTATATTTATATTATAGTATCATATTTATGTGATATATTTACATAAGTTTATTAAAGAAATATTTTATAAATTACATGTATACTGAGAGTATATCACATCACTTTGAGGAGGCGGTAGTCCACACATCTAAAAATTATGTTATTGTATTCCTATAAAATGGAAAGCGTAAAGGTATGAATTAAAAAAATTATAGAAGCATAAATATGAAATAAATATCATAAATATCATATATAAACATTTTTTCCATCATAATTCACACCATTAGAAGTTGAAAATGAAGAATGAACGATCATATTTTCACGAGGCGGTAGTCTGTTGTACAGATGAATGGTAAGATTTTTACCCATTAAATTTAAGTGTCTGTATGTTTATGTGTAATATAATGACCCAATATTAACATAAATAGAAAATAACTCACATTTTTATAATTCTTATAACATTACAAAAAATACGCTCAAATATTGTTTTAGTCTAGTGCCTGTGGAATCATGAAAACATGAAAACAGGTACAAAATTGAACTATAATATCACCCAGTAGGTTTTTCATAACTAGAGTCCTTTAATACAAATCTTACATAATTCATTTCACCATATATTGGGGAAGGTAACATAAATTTTGGTGATCTTAGATTCATATTATTGGTAAATAAGGTATAAAAGTAAGCATAAAAATGAGCATAGGAGTCTGAGAATGTGATCAAAACATTTAAATATCATACCTTTCATATCAACGATCGTAAACCTGAATCATGGAATAATTATTGAGAGTTGATAATACATGAATCATAATTATATAAAAAATATAATCCATGAATGCATAAAATAAGAATAAAATATGAAATTTTGGAAAAAACATAGTCATATAATATGATTTACATAGTAGCCAAGGCATCGCTTCCAAGACCATATTAGTGGAAAAAGTAATTTCATGAACCGAGATCACTTTCTGTTCCATCCCTATATTAGTATCCATGTTCACTCCTCCTTCCAGCCATGTAATACAGAATCGAGTTCACTACTCGTTTCGTCCCGTCTTATCTCATGATATATAAATCTTTAACCAATTCATTGGAGGGAGATATAGGTCTCACCCACCTCATTGTGAAATCATCCATAATTGTTACATAAAATCATAGAAAATCATATATAAACCCATGAAATTAAATTGGTATCACAAAAATGTAATCATATCATAACCTTTTGAAAAAGACACAAATTTCAAAATCATTTCATCAAAAGAATAAATCATAAAAGAAGTAGGTTTTAAAACAACATAAATCATGAAAGAGAAAAGAATTTCGTAAAAATATTTCCATAAAATGTAAACCATTTAGGGAAATAATATTAATGGAAACACTGAGTCCTTTCCAAATAAATTCATGAGTTATAACAACAGATATTTTCCTCTATGGGAAATAATTTTGAAGTATTCTTCAAAAAATATTCATTGGGAAATTATCCATTCTCCTTTGAAAAATAATTCTTGAAATGTAATTTTTTTTAAAACCATTATAATTAGAAAATATATTAAATCTTATAAATGAATCATTGAAACAATTTAGAAATCAATTTTCAATTGAAAACATCTAATGGGACTTGAAATCAATTTTTCCTTGAGAACTTATAAAAGAATCATGAAAACAATTTGAAACCCATAAGTTTGAAAATAAATTTTACAATAATTTTTATAAAAAAGAATAATTTAAACATGATAATTAACCTTCAAATAAAATATGTAAGGTAAATCAGTACCTGCTGAACATTCATTTTTCACTGTAAATAGCTTAGAAAAGTCCATCTACTAAAAAATGACAAGAAGATTCCTTTAAAAAACATTTTTAATTAAATGGTTAAGAAAGTATAAAATTTTATTTTAAATATATTAGGATAATATTATATTATTTTTGTAAATATTTTTATAATTTTTTTTAAAGGACCACATATTTCCAACCGAAGACAAAGGTAAGGTAAACATTTCTTAAAAAAAGTTTCTAAATTATATTGATTACCAAATAGTGAAAAATGGGTAATAAAATATGAATAAATCAATACTAAATAAAGGATAATAATTTTTTTGAATTTTCTTGAAATATGTTTTGTAATATTTCATTAGTTAAAATTAGATCATAAACAATCTCGATAAATAGTGAATGTTTTTCAATAATCTTTTACCATATGGTAACAATGAATCATGCTCCTCATATAGTAGAATTTAATTATATGGAGGTTTAAAATATCATGAAAATAATTAGTGTCTATTCATAATATTTCAAAATCATTTTATACACCTCATATAATAATATAGGTGTATAACATGGAATGTGTATCAAAGAAAGAAAATTGATACACAATTACTTTACAGATTTTGGTAACTTTTAAAACTAAACATAATTAAAGAAATATCATAAAATGGTTATGTAAATACCCAAAAACATAAATATAATAGGAATATAATACATTAATAATATGTATATAAAGTATACAAAATAAGTTATCAGTGAATAAGGAAGGTATCTTATAGAAATAAAGAGAGAGATGAAATTTCATAATCTTCGGTCGTTACTCTCTCCATAATCTTACCAGATTCCTGTATAATAAATGTAATTTTATTATTCATTTTCTATATAATAATATTATTATATTTTAATACCATATATGGTTTCATTATTAGAATATATTACCTTCTTGTTAAAAATTACATGTCAAGGTTTCACTTTGAGAAATATCTGTTTTGTTCTTCACATGTGTCATAATTAGTCATATATTTATTCTTTATACTTTTATAATGATTTCTAGAATGTAAAAAATGATATAAATATCATATATATTTATAATATTGGTATTATAATAATCTATAGTATATAGATGTATGAAATGGAATACACTATTCATTGAGATGTTAGGTCATACGTACGCATGAAAATTATTTCTGTTGTATTGTCATATTGGAAGAAATGAAATAAAAGAAATATAAGTGTATATATATATGTATATGTATCATTATTATAGTATCATGATTATATCAAATATATCATAAAATTATACTAAATACAACTTTAATATATTCCATGTAGGTGTGAGAACGAATCACAACACATTAAGGGGGAGGTAGTCCACACATCCCCAAATGAAATTATCATATTTACAGAAGATGTAAATTATAAAGATATGTGTTGTTAATAATTAAAAAAGCTTAAATAAATTATATATATCTTAAATATTATATAAAAATATAATTTTCATCATAATTTCCACCATGATATGGGGTAAATGAAGGATGAACCATACCCATTTTGTGAGGTTGTAGTTCATCAATCACAAAAAAAAGTATGTTCATTACCCATTATATGAAAGTGTGTGTATGTATAGGTATAAATATTAAAATAACATAATATTATTATTTTAGAAAAATAGTTTTGTTTTAGAAAAAGGAATAAGTAGAGTAGAGGGGATGGAGAATGAAAATAAGATAAAGGAGATTGAGGGAGGATGTTTCTTCTTCTTTGGGTAACTTCTTTTGGTTTTTGCCATGTAACTTACATAGAATTCATTATTCCAAAAGGGAGACTTAAAGGAGTAATCTAGGAATATTTGGGGATGTTTTTTCTAAGAATCTAAAAATATAATTTGCTTGAGATGTGTGTGGAAGTGGGTGTAGAGGAAGCCTTTTCATAGCGGAGGAGGAGTGGCACTCTAGTAATATTTTGGAAAAGGGAAACCCCACCAAATTTTTTTTTATTTAAAGTGGATTCAATAATGGTAAAAAGAATATAAAAATTATTATAGTGTATATATATGGACATTAAATTTCTTTTTTACACATTTCTAGGTCATCGTAGGCCTTATGTTTATGGAGTAGTCCCTTGTTATGCTTAATTGAATCTTAATCGTTTTAATTAATTTTAATTACCATCACAAATATTCATGATAAAAAAATATATTGATCTTATTTGAAATTATGAATTAGTCTGATTCCAAATATTTAATCAATTTCTTTAAATTCCAATCACAAAAATGGCTGAAAGTAATTGAAATTTAATCTCAGAGACGGTACGACAAAAAATATTTTTAAATTAAAATACGTTCAAAAGTTTGCAAGGATTTCATAACATGTATCAATGTGAAATTGATTCCAATGAACTAATTTATATAAATTTATATAAATTAGATCTAATTAAAAGTTAAAACCAATTAATAATATAATTTATCATTATGAATAATTTATATGAAAAATGAATTTTGTGTTAAATTACAGTATTTTTCCCTATTCATAGAAAAATGAAACTTCACAAAAAATATCAAAAATTCACCCTAACCTATTTTTTTGTTATTATTTCAAAAATTAAGTTTATTTTTATAGATAAAATTTACACATGTTATAAAATTTATATTTTAAATAGGATAACCATTAAAACATAGTAAAATATCGTTAATAAAATTATATTTTTTTAAATGAGAAATTTGGGTTTTTCTTTTATTATTCCTCTAAAATCATTTATATTAAAATAAAAAATATTTAATTTAATATATATATATATATATATATTATGTTAATATCACTTTATAATTGTAATTAATTTAATTTATTAAGATAAAATAACTTAATTAGAATAATATTAGTTTTCTATTAAAATATTCTTTTTATATTCAATCAGTTCTTATATTCATTGTAACTAATGAAGAAATTATATATTTTTGGAAACTATATGTTTTTATATGTTAATTATTAATATTAATATCCACTAACTAAACATCCAGGTTAATTCTTAATATATTAAATATTAATATTTTATTAATATATTGTGTGGTAATACTCGATCGTGCATGTTGTGCATGCCGTTGAGGAAAGTGAGTCTTTTTAATAACATAAGATAATAATAGTTTTCTTTATAGATAAATATAACCTTTATATTGTTTTTATTTCATTATTATTTTTTCATTTCATATAACTCAATCCAAACTTAGTGCTTTAATACATATATAAAATAATTATTTTTTGTAATGTGTGAACAGAAAAATATTAAAGTGAATAAATTAAATCGAAAAAAATAATTAAAAAATATGTAGTTGTAAAACTCTAGGACTCTTAAAATGAATATTTATATTGAAATTCATTGGTTTTATTAAAGGTTTTATACATTAAATCTCCTTTCTTAGAAACCCAAATCGTAAAAATGAATAACAAACATTCATTATAAAAATGAATGTTTGAAACATAACGGCTACCAAAAGTAAAATATAATTGGGTTTTCATATGGGATAACATCGGTTAAGGTGATAAAATGGAAATTTTAGAGAAATTAAACTATCCTATTCTGATGGGAAGTGATAGAGTACAAGGCTAAGAAAAAAGATAAGAATCAAAAATCATTAAATCTGTGTTGAACTAAGAGACCATTTGAGTAATAAAAAGCAGAGGTACTAGGATATGATTTTCTATTTCAATATCCCTTTTCCTAATGATATAGAATTTTCCTAAAAATATGTACTTGATTTTTTCATTATAACCCCACCCTTTTTTGTTCCTCGATCCACTTCACCACTTTCTCCAAAAAGGAGGGGAATTTTTCATTTCTAATATAACAACCCAAGGTTATAAAAATAAATTGAAATTCATGAAACACTATATCTCCAAATAAAGAAACCATTTTAAAGAAATAGTTCTAAACTAGTTATTTATGAAAATTTTTACACTTCTATGATTTGAATTTCAAAAAATAAACATCTACGATTGTGATCAGTAAGTTATTTAGAATTTATTAGAACCAACATTCTTTTTTTTGTGAATTTTTCATACCCTTATCAATATAAATATTAATAGTAATATTATTCTA
Organism: Viscum album; assembly: GCA_963277665.1. NCBI lineage: Eukaryota > Viridiplantae > Streptophyta > Magnoliopsida > Santalales > Viscaceae > Viscum > Viscum album. The sequence continues at coordinate 788,767,464 of OY728148.1, forward strand.
ATGAATAATAAATATTACTAATATTATTATTTTTTCTTAATGTTATAAGATAGATAGATCATGATTATTTTTTCAAGGTGATATGAAATCAGTTAAAGTTTTAAAATAGTTATTTTTCGAATAAATAATTATTTTATTTAAAAATTATATTAATTATATTTAGAAAATTATATTCAAAAAATGAAGTTCAATTTTTATTCAACGCATAAAAAATGGTTATGGTGAATTTTTGTGATTTTTCGCAAATACATGAATTATTGGTGAATAGTGAAATAAAGTAATTAACAAAATATGCTAAATAAATGAATTTATGCATCATTGTTGAGTAAATTATGATGTAAATGGCCACTGTATTAAACTAATATGCACTCATTACTTCTTTTGGGTACATGAATCACAAATATTCAAATTCTTTAGCAAACTAATGATTAAAATAATGTAAAACACCTCCTCTTCTGCACTATAAATACCACCATCACCGCTTACTCTCAGACAACTAAAGATATAAAACGTTCCTATGATATACCAAATAATCATCCTAGGACCCTCATCCATATCCAAGACCTTCCGGTCTCACTGAAAGGAATATCCAAGGGCTTTAATAAGGATTTTAATGAGATGAAATCAAGAGGTAAAGATCATCTTTCATTTTCTTGTGTTTTGTTTTCAATTATTTTATTTTCTAATACAGTATTCTGATCCCCTTATCCGAGAGGAATTAAAGCTCCAGTATTATATATATTCTGAATTTGTATCCTGTTTTATTGAAAAATTCATCATCATTATTCCTCTTCTCTTCCTCTTATTCAAAAAATAAAAAACATTGTACGTGATTTGTCAATTTACCGACATCATGGACGATGTGTCATTAATTTTCATTACTTACTTCATAAGTAGATATAAGAAAATTTAATGGTTGAAAATTATTTTAAATTTTATGATATATCATCTTGGTTTATCTGTAGTTAACATATATTCAAAATATTATGTTATATAAGGAAACTAGTTTGTGATTATCAAAGAACCGACAAAATGATATAAACGGATATCACAAAAGATTTTTGTAATTATTAATCATCATAAAACATAAAAAATGATTTATAGAATCATTTAAAACTATATCAAAATTTTAATACCATTTCATTCTACTTTTGGAATTTCATTTCCATACGAAAAGAAAATCCAATACAATCTATCCAAGGAAATCGTGTAAAGAATGCACCAGAAATAAGGGAAGGAACACCTTTCTAATAATTAAAGGGTGAAATGATGTTATGAATTGATTAAAAATTTGTTATAAACATGAATATTTTTCTTTATGATATTAATAACACTTTTTAACCATTATATGATAGTTTTCAACATGTTTCAATGTATGATAAACCCAATGTAAGGGAATTCCTAACCCAATTTCCATTCTTTGGGTTAAACTTCTACTTAAATAATTCTATGGTATTAAAAGTGTTTTCATCCTGAATTTTATTTATATTACTTTTAATTATGTATTTATAGTGTCTATACATATTCTATCCACTCTATTTTGTCTCACATCAATTATATGATATTTTGTAGTAGATTTTAAAAAAAAATTCTCTTTTTAAAATTATCTTTTATAAAATTTAAAAGAAATTTTTTTAGGAAATTATTCATATTGTTTGATAATTTTTTGGTTATTTGAAATTTTATATGATGAATGTTTGGACATATATATCTTTCCAATTCATTGGGTATGTGTAATTTGGAGTTCGTTCATATGGTTTCTCCAAGTGTAACTCTGATAGTTACACACTAAAGTAGCTATGAGGTTTACATAGTAAGGTCACCATGAGTGTTACAAATCATAAGGTAGCAGAGAGGGTTACATGATTATGAAAGTAATTCCCCATGATACCTTTGTGGTTCTATTTATGTTCTTTATTTTTTTGTTGAAATCTCATAGAAATATCTTGTTTCACAAAGTAAGTATATATGGGTTACAAGTATGTCTTTTTGAAAATGATCTCATAAGTTTCCAATTATTTATGGAATAATGTTTTATTAAATTTTTTTATATCATTTATTGATCATGTTTTCCTTATACCATGTTTTTAAATTATTTTAATAGGTTATAATAATGTGTAAGACAAATAAGGAACCCGAGATAAATGTTATATAAAATTTTCAAAGTAAACATGTTTTATTTGAAAAGTTTAATTTTTTGGAAGAAATGGATTTTGTTTTTATTGTATCTGCTCTAAATAACTCTAAATTGTTTTTTATGTATTATATCCCAGATTTATAAAACAATTAAAATAAACATATCCTCAAGGTTAATTGATGTTAGTAAGTATCTAAAATCAGGATTACATATTGTAATACGGTCGGGTCCTTATTGTTGTTTTCAAAAGATTGTTTAAATAACATTAAGGGTTATGATGATTTTAAAACAATACCATAAATTGTTTTTACTCAATGGTTACAATGAAATGTTATAGAATTTAAATATTAACATTTTTATTCAACTAATATTTTTTTTTTCAAAATGGATTTCCGTAGAAGAAATAGGGAAGTTGAAGTGGAAAGGCACTAACATACCGATATCTTTCGGAATATGAAGCCAAGAATGGTAGGGATTGGATCTATGAAATTTTTTATAGTAATGGATTAGCTAACATTGGATATAAATGGTGGTTTAATCCATGTAAAAGAACAACCATATCTACCACAAAGTAATATGATGATAGTTTAAAATTTGATGAGGCAACACCCTCTTGATTTTAGTGGATCATATGACCCAGTAGTGGCTGAAAGATATATTAAATCACTAGAAAATATATTCGATGTTATGGTAAATTCAAATATTCAAAATGAACTTTTTTCAATTTAATGATTTTAAGGTGAATTTGATTAGTGGTTTTCAGTGGTCAAAAAAATTAGATATTGATAGGAGATTGATGTCTTTGATTGGGGTAAATTTAAAACTCCTTTCTTTGAAAAATGCATTCCAATTGTGGATCGACATAGTTTGAAAGAGAAATTTCATGAATTGAAGTAGAATGAGGAAGATCAAATATCAATGTATGAATTTAACTTCACCTGACTGGCAAGGTATGCTTCAAATCTTTATCTAGATCTTAATTAAAAAATAAATGTTTTTTACTCAGGATTGAATCCAATATATTGAAAGAAATTGTCTTTTTGTGAGTTAAAAAGTTACCATAAACTTGTCTGATGTGATGTGAGGGTTGAAATAGATTTTTCTGTTGATCACATGAACATCGAAAACTATGATTAGGAGAGGTCTTTGTGGAATGTGATGGGTAAGAATCAATCAACTAAATATGATTGTAAGAAGGTCCAGTTTCCATTTTTGTGAATAGTGTGGAAAAAACCCTCGGTAATGGATGACCAAAACCTAGAAGTGTTTTCGATGTTGTATTTTTTGACATATTTCCCATGAATGTAATGAAACAATCCGAAGACTAATCCTAATAATAAAACTACAAAGTGTTTTAAATGTGGTGAGTTGGGTTATTATGTAAATACATAACCAAAGAGATATTAGAATGATTCAAAGAATTCATACTATAAGCCAAAATAAGTAGTGAGATCCTTTGAGACTACGTTACCATATGTCGGTCCATCCAATGATGTTATATATGGTACCTTGTTTTTTATTCATATTTTGATAATGTTTTGTTTGATATAAGGCTTACATATTTCTTTATTTATGATAAATGTTCTGTTAAATTATTAATAAAAACTCAAAAAATGAAACCATAACATATTATTAAAACACCAGTGGAAATATTATAACAAAGAGGAATTATTTGAATATTTATATTCTGGTATGTGGAAAAATTTTTTGTGAAAATCTTGTGGTTTTTCCCTTAATAGTGATTAATGTCATTCTAGGTATGTATTGGCTATGTTTTAATCATTCTAAGATAGATTGTAGAGTTGAAATGATTTTTTTTCATAAAGAGTTTCAGTTTTTATACATGAATGAACCCATACAATGGATAACATATCAAGAAGATGAGAATCTATTGAAACATATAAATGAAAATTATCTTATTCATATTGTTAAAAACCAGGGAACTGTTCATATTAATATTGTGCCAATGGTAAATGAATATCTTGATTTTTTCCCAAATTATTTACCTGGTGTTATACCTGACTTGTAAGTTGAATTCACAATTGACTTAGTTCTTTATTCTAAATCAATTTTAAAACCCCCTTATGTAATGGATCAAATAAAACCTAATGAGTTGAAAAATCAGTTGTAGGAGTTCCTTGATAAATTATTAATTCATCCTAGAACTTTACCATGGGGTGATCCTATTTTTTTTGTTAAAACGAATAATGGTTCCATGAGGATTTTCATTGATTATATAGAAATTAATGACATCATAGTTAAAAACAAGTATCATTATCCTCATATCGATGACTTTATTTATTAGATCTAGGGGGAACACAATTTGTCAAAGGTTAACCATAGGTCAGGGTACCATCAGTTTAATATAAAGTAATTAGACATCCCAAACACTATGTTTTGTACTTGATATGGGAATTATGAATTTGTTGTTACACCGTTACAGTTTACTAATGCACATTTTTTATTTATTTTTCTTATGAATAAAATATTTCATGAGTTCTTGGATATGTTTATAGTTTTGTTTATTGAATAAATTCTGAAATTTTATAAAATTAAATAGGATTATGGAAAACATATATGGTATGTTTTAAAAACCATAAAGAAAGTAAACTATACAAAAAATTCATCAATAGTGATTTTTGGATGCAACAGATTTCTTTTCTTCAGAACATTCTAAATATGGATGGAATAACAGTTGATCCTTCCAAAAAAAAGTGGTTGATGAATGGTAAGGAGAAAAAATGCTATAGAATTTCATAGTTTTCTTGGATTAGAAGGATATTAGAGATGGTTTGTAAAAAATGATGCACATTTATCAAGCCTTATATTTAATTTAATATGGAAAGGGTTTAAATTTGTTTGGACAGAAGAATGTGATGTTTGTTTTCAGAAACTGAACAAGAGATTGGTGAATGCATCAGTTTTAACCTTTCCTTCCAGAAATGGTGATTTTTTCATCAACAATGATGATTAATTAAAGGGTCTTTATTGTGTTATGATACAAAATTATCAGCTAATTTCTTATCCTTCAAGAAAAATAAAAACTCATGGGGTAAATTATCCCACACAAGATTTGGAATTAGCAGCTATGATTTTTTCATTGAAGATTTGGTAGAAACATTTATACAGAGAAAACTATCTAATATATGCAAACCATAAAATACTGAAGTATATCTTCACATAGAAAGAATTAAACATTAAGCAGAGAATATGGAATGAACTAATAAAGGGTTATGATTGCATGATAAATTAATGTCCAAGAAAATCCAAAAAATTTGTAGCTTCCATGAGTTGAAAACATCATGCATCATTAACCATATTACATTTCATACATAATCCCTTTACTATAGATTTGATGTATTTTGGATTACAAGTTGTTGGTGAAAGAAATAACTCTATTTTGTTTTAGGTTTAAATGTAGTCCTTTTTATCAGACAAAATTAAGCAAGCACATTAGGAACACCATGAGCTATAGAAAAAGGTAGAATGGGTTAAAATTGGTAGGTTTCTGGAATTTAACCTTGATAAATATTTTGTTTCAAGATTCAAAATAATGATTATGTGTGCCTTTTGATTCCTAGTTAATGAAATATTTAGTGTGTGAAGCTCATAATAATCTATTTTTTGTTCATCATGATAGTAATAATATGTATATAAACATTCGATACTTTTACTTGTGGGATGGAATGAACAATGATATTGCATATTTTATTGTGAAATGTTTTACATGTCAATAGGTTAAAGCATAGTGGAAGTTACCCAAAGGGATAATTCTGCCCATTCCATTTCCATGGTGGAAATAAAAAAATATATCCATGGACATTGGGTTGGGGCTACCAAATACATTTAGAGGTAATAATTGGATTTTGGTAATTATTAACTAACTTGTCAAATTTGCACATTTCAATCATATTCGAGATACAATTTCATTGGATCCGCTTTCTCAAATGTGACTCAATGAGATTTTCAGATTACTTATAGTGCCTCTTTCCATTTAATCTAAAAAAGATAATAGGTTAACTTATAATTTTTGGAAGGGCCTTTAGAATTCATTAGGAATAAAATTAAAATACTTGTACAGCTTTTCATCCCTAATTAGATGGCCAGTCAGAAAAAATAATTTAGACTTCGTGGGATATGATTCAAGATTTTTCATGGACTCCCAGGGAATTTGGTATCAACATAATTATTTTTTTGAGTTTTCTTATAATAATAGTTTATATTCAAATATAAAAGTGTAAACTTTTGAGGAATTGAATGGGAATTAGTGTCAAACTTCAGATTTTTGGGTTGATGTCAGGGAAAGGGATTTTATAGGACTATAATTAATTAGGGAAGTTGCTGTGAAAGTGAAGATGACCTAGAAAAACATGAGAATAACATAGAGGAGTAAGAATCCTTATGCAGATAATAGGATGAAAGACATTTATTTTGAGGAAGCTAATCATGTTTTTCATAGAATATCATCATTGAAAAGTGATATGTGTTTTTGTATGAATGGAAAGCTAAGTCCATGGTTCATTAGAACATATTAAATCCTGGAGAAAGATGGACCAATAATCTTTTGAGTATATTTTACTCCATTTTTATCTTAGGTAGACAATGTTTATGATGTTTCTATGTTGAGAAAGCATGTTCAAGATTCATCATATGTCCTGATCCTAAAATAAATTCAAGTGGAATAAAAAATTTCTTATGAAAAATAACCTTTTCCGATTCTTGATCGTAGAGAGAAATTATCTGAAAATAAGGAAATCTACCAGGTAAAGGTTTTATGAAGAAAAAATATGGTTGACGAAGCAACATGGGAATCTAAAAATTCTATGAGGGAAAGGTACCCACACTTTTTAATAAGTAAATAAAACTGTGAGGACACAATTTCTGGAAGCTGGGGAGAATGTAACACCCCAAGGTTTTAAAAATTAATTTAAATGCTTGAAACACTTAATCACCACATAATGAAACTATTTTTAAGTATATAGTTATAAACAAACTGTTAAACTTAATTTTACTGATTCAATGATTTGAATTTCAAAAAAAATGGACATCTATGATTGTGATTAGTACATCATTTGGAGTCTCATAGTACCTGTAGAGACCCAAATCTTGACGTACATGGACATTACATTACATTTGCGGAATACTTAGTACATAACAAAAACACACACTAAAGGATCGTAATAGTTTAGTGTCTTTGGAAACTCGGAACGTAATCTTCTAATCGTGGTGAAAGTTCTTCAATATCTCCCATAAAGGTCATCCCTTTTTTCTACCTAAAACCTTTCTTTATATCCTGGGGAAAAGAAAACATAAAAGGGTGAGCTCAAATGCTCAGTAAGGGTAAACAAAAGAAAAATCAATCACATCATATACATAGCTTTGGGAAATCTTAACCTGCAAAAGAGCTCATAATATCATAACATGGGATATATCATAGAAGTGAAATGTAATCCCAATAATCATAACATAAAACATGAAACTTTGTGGCATACACACATAATCATAGAGAATCATTTCTTGTTAGTCAAGACTAATTGCCAAGACTATCTTAGTGGACAAAGTCCCTTTCTGAATCGAGTAACCCTCGTTTCAGTCCTGTTTCACTGAACCGGTATAACCTACCGTTTCAGCCCTGTCTATCTCATGAGATATAAAATCTTTACCCAATGCATTGGAGGGAGATATAGGTCCCACCCATCTTATAATGAATCCTTTCTTATGTGTGCAACATAATCATAAAACATACATCATCGCATAACACATGTAACAAAAATGGGATTCTTGAAACATCATGACATCATAAATCAATTCATATAAGATAAAGGAATTCATAAACATAATTCCATAACAACATAGTCAAATCAATGTAAAAATATGGATAGAAACAGAACCCTTTATTAACTTAGATGGAAAATAATTTTGATAAAACACTTGAATTGAATTCTTGAGGAAAATATCCTTTCTTCTTCAAAATCAATTTCTTTTCACAAAAATCATGCAATTTTAAAAGAAAAAGAATTTATTGAAAATAGTCATGAAATCTTTTAGAGGAAGCTTCATGAAAATAAGGCTTTATAAAACAGTAGAAATCCGTTCGTGCCGTATAAGTTAAAAAAACATTCTTCGTACTTTTGTCGGAAAAGTCAATAAGTACCTCGTACGAAAAACATCAAAAGATTCCTTTCATTTCTTTTACTAAAAACACACCGAAGGGTAAAAATGGATTTAAAAAATTGTAGGTGGATGGAAATAATATTACATATTGATGAAACATGGATGTAGATGATAAAATACACCCCAGTAAATACTTACGAATAAACAATCTCGGATAAAAATGAGATTGTGATATTTCCCTTACCTTAGGTCCGAATTGCTTTGTAAGTGTCCTAACCTCCTGTATAATGATTTAAATCATGTTATTTACTTATTACAGAATCATATTAATTGTTATGATATCATATATGGTTCACTTATGACATCATATTACCCGTTCTTTTGTAAATTCCATGTTAAAGAAGCGTTTTGGGTAAAATCGTTTCCTTTATCGTAGGTGTTTTGACTTGTTGTTCTTGACATCATTATTACTTATATCATGATTTACTCACTTCCAGAATATAAAATATGATTTATATATCATATATATTCTGTATATATATATATATATATAATAGGTAGATAAATAAAATGAAAAACACCGTTCATGGAGACGGTAGTCCGTACGTACGCATGAACGCTATTTTCCTTTCCTTATTGTCTTGAATGGAAGTAAGTAGATGACATACATATATATATATATAAATAAATCCAGTAGCTTTATAATGTCATATATTTCATTATTATTTCTTATATATACTTTATAATCATTCTTAAATGGTTAACATGGAGAATGAATCTCATCGCGTCGTGGAGACGGTAGTCCGTACGTACGCACGAGCGATGATATCATTTCTATAAATATTGAATTGAATTGGAGTGGATTATACAATATATCAGAATCAATATGATGTTGTAATAACTATGTATAGTTATTCTTTACACCATTATACCCATCCATGTAAGGTGGTGGTGGAAAATAGATTACACCACGGCGTGGAGACGGTATTCCGTACGTACGCACGCGCGGTGATTTCTTTTTCCGTAGGATGGATAGATGGTGAAATAAGGATGTTTCATAATAATAATAACATATCAGTATATGAGTGATACTGATTTTATTACTTCATAATGAAACAACCTAATAAGAATAAGTGGAAGAAGAAATAAAGATGAAAGAATTGGTAACGGTAATTACCTCTTCTTTGAAGTGCCTCTTTGAGACCTCCTCTTAGGGTACTAAAATTGGTCTTTGAGGAAGACCAGAACCTCTAGGATGTTGCTAGGGAAGTGGAGAAGAGATTTGGGCAGGGGTTGGCCGAGCTTGAGTGCTCAAATTGGTGTGAGGAGGAGGGGGAGGAGGTGTCCTTTTATAAGGGAGGAGAGGGGCACCTTAGGAATATCTCAAAATATTATTTTATATTAAAGTCAAAATCGGTTTATAATGGTTCCAAAGGGTCTTATTTCGAAGATAAAGTGGGGATGGGTCGAAATCCTATCAACCAATAGGATTTAGACAAGTTTAGGGTATTATTTTAACCTTATCAATTAGATTTAACTCTAAGTTAATTAATTTAACTTTTACCGTGTCTTTTTGTTTTCTTTCACTATATGGTTAATACACTTACTATAACATGCCAAAAGAACCCCAAATTGTTTATTATTAATATATATATCCTTATCTAAGTCATTTTGCTGAACCTTAGATTTTTAGTAATACAATAACAATTAATAATATAATATTTGATTTAAAAACTATTTTGTGTCCATTTTGACACTATTTGATATATGATTTTTGTGAAAGTCATAACAAAATTATATGTTCGAACCAAGTTGATTAAATCAACATTAATATATCATAGTAACCTAGAAAATTAGTGGAATTCATAAAAAGTCTCAAATTACATTCATTTGAGCATTTATAACATCAATTATGTTAATATTTCCTTAAAAGGGTAATTACTGCATCATCGTTGTGTCATAAATAAATTAATTTATTTAAAGTTTAAAAATTATAAATAAAATATCATTATGTAAGAAATAGTTTTATCTTTCTAATGAATATTTATAGTCGAATTTATCTTATGTATAACCCCATATTAAAAATGTTTTAGTGAATAAACTTTGATTTTAACTCTTTTAACTCTTCTTTGAATTAAATAATAATAAATGTCCTAATCTAATCCAAGTGGGCCTAAATGATAATATTTTACACTTAAGGTTGTTTTTCGTCGAGATACACTTGTCCAATAGAATTAGGACATGTGTTATGGTAATATTAATATCATTCTTACCCTTAATTACCCTATTTACTTTTAACCGTGGTAAATAAAAGTAAAAAGTTACTATTCACCAAAAATTATTTTCATCTCATTGAACCACATTTTACTTACTGACATCAACCGTGTCTCTCGGATTTTTGAAATTCCATTCACAGAAGTGGTAAAATTAAGATTTATGAAGAAATTAATTTTTTTAACTACCACTTAGTAGTTTCACTATTCATCAAAAATTGATGTTTTTCAGAACAATGCCAAAATTTCATCCTAAGCTATATTTCATATTCCGAATTCAAAAATGAAGTCTGTTTTACCAAATTCATATCATAGAATTTGCATTAATTAATTTTATAATTAAATCCCGTTGTTAAAACAAATAGCGTGTTTTTAAGAAACAATATCTATCAAAAGATTGACACTTGATTATGTCTGGTTTAAATTTGAAATTACATCCAATGACCAACATTGTATTAAATTGTAAAAATATATTCTAAATATACTTTAAAACCACTCGAATTAATAATTTATCACTATTAATTATTTCGATTAAAAAAGTTGTTTTTAATTATAATTTAGTAATTTTCACTATTCATCAGAATATGAAAGTTATCCGAAAAGTACCAAAATTTCACCTTAGGCTAAATTCGATACTCCGAATCCAAAAATGAAGTTCATTTTGAAAAATAAGATTTACAGAGTTTTAAAAAGTGGTTATTACTATTCATAACGGCTAGTTTTAATAATATTTTAATTGTATATCGTTGTTTAGTGAAACTCGTTATTGCGTACTACACACGCTATCGAGGAAGGTCGCGATTGCGTGTATGCAAGGCAAGTCAAGGATGCGTGTTGTGCAAGCTCCTTTTGGTGTAGCGTACAACACAAGACTTTAATAAAATTAAAAAGAATATTTTTTTATAAAATATTGGGCTGTTACATTCTACCCCCCTTAAAATGAATTTCGCCCTCGAAATTCGTCGGGGTTATAAATGGTTTACTATTCGAAAGTTTCTTTAATAGAAACCCACATCATAAAAAGGAATATCAAAACCAATCTTTAAAAACAAAAGTATGAAACGTAACGGTTACCCAAATAAACTAATCATTGGGTTTCCACATAGGTGAAAATATGGATATGGAAGAGAAATCTAACCATCATGTTCTGATGGAGAGTGGTAGAGAACATGGCTATGGAAAAGCCAGTAATCACAAATCCATAGATTTGTGATGATATAAGGTACCATCTGATTCATCAGGTATAAGATCACTAGGACAACATTTTTGGTTTTCAAGATCATTTCCCCTAAATTTGAAAATTTGAATTAGAATAAATACTTACTTTATTTTGGTACAATCTCACTGTTGTTCATGCCTTGAACAATTTCCACTTCATCTCTTAAATAAATGAAGTTGAATTTGTTCTTCGTGAAGTGTTAGCAGATCATGTGATAGAATGACGGGTCAATCCATCTGTCTCAAACAAAAGGTTAGCAAAAATTATATGCATAAATCGATCTATAGTGAGATTAATCATATATGGTTCCTAAAATGGACTTATACTTCATATATCATACTGCTTAATATAATAAAACTAGTTTCTACTAAACAGGGACTTCCTGTAGGTCAGTGGTAGGCGATAAAGGCCAGTCGCACTTCGGTTGTGGGTTCGATTCCTACAGCCTTGTCCGAAGCGATGGGCTGTCGCCCGTCCTGCAGGTTGTCCTTTTTTCTAAAACTTCATTACTATAACATCCCATCAATAATATCGAAAAAAAAACTTCTATCCTTAAACAATAATCACTTATGTCCAACATAATCCATTTCAATCTTTAGGCTTATCCATAATACTGCAGTCCACTCTCATAACATAGTGAAAACGATTACCAGAGATTTAATACCATCGTTGATCCCCATATATCATAAGATATGTTTTGTTGGTCTCATTCTAAACATTCAAAGTCCTTAATCATGTATTCTCTTGAATACCTTAATGAAAACCTGAATGCAGTTAAAAGTTAACACTTTCCACATACCAAAATCCTCAAAATTCTATATACTCAATCCATGATATCACTTAGTCCTTATATCAATCATGAGCTCATGAATACTATTAAACATTTCATTTTCTCGTCTTCATTATGCGCATATCATCTTATTTCCAAAAAAAATATCTCAATCACTTTGAATACCACATCAATAAATATTGCAATACTCAATGATACAACATTATTTTGGAATCCCATTACATAAACGCTTAATCATTCCACCACATCGTTATGATATTCAACAACGCCAATAGTGATCGCATGTGACATCCCTTTGTCCTTTGCCTTCAGTGGTTGCTCATGTTGATCATCACTAACCCTTGGATTAGGGCAATTATTAGCATAATGCCCCATTTCCTTGCACTTGAAGCATTGAAGTGTTGGTGGTGCGTTCTCTGCAGTGTTTGCTTTATTCACATCATTAGAAACCCTTTTTCCATTACTTCGACACTCAGCTTCTCGATGACCTTCTTTTCCACACTTAAAACATTTTCTAGTTCCTTTAAGACAATCTCCACCATGCTTATTTCCACACTTTGTGCATAAGGAAACATTCATCTTCTTTTCACCGTTATTATGAGATTTCTCCTTGAACTCCATCTTTCGTTTCTTGTCAAAACCATGAGATGGATATGTAACACCAACTTCCATTTCTACCTTGATAGCACAACGCACAATTTCTTCATAGCTACTGAAGTCTTTTATAGCTAATGCCCTTCGAAGACTTGGTTTTAAGCCACTGAAAAATCGATCAACTTTACTTTTAGGTTGGATGATAATGCCAGATGCATACCTTGCAAGTCTTGTAAAATTCGCTTCGTATATACCAACAGATTCATCATCCTTCTGCTTCATCTCAATAAACTCCTTTTCCATCTTTGTTCGAAGAATACGAGGGAAGTACTTACTGAAAAACAAGTTCTTGAACTCGTCCCATTCCATGGACTCAATTTCATCCATTGGCCTCGTATTATTGATAAGATTCCACCATTGATCAGCTTCACCTTCCAAATGATATACTGCTAAGATGACTTTATCATGTTCAGAACATTGAAGAACTGAAAATATCTTTTCAGTGGTACTGATCCATTGTTCAGAAACAAGTGGATCGGAAGTCCCACTGAAAGAAGGTGGACGTTGCCTCATGAAGGACTCAATAGAATATTGTTCCCTTCTCTGCTCATTTGGAAGTCCAGAATGATTCATAGCTTGTGTAAATATAGAAATAAGATTTTGCACTCCATCTCCCATAACATTTGTTTGTTCAGGAGGGCAATCATTGCATTGTCCATTGCATTGATCAACACGGTTCCTTCGGGTTCCAGCCATCCTCTAAAACCCAAAAAGAATAGTGTGAGAGGCAAAAATCATGCTAGGGAAAACAACATAATAAAGGGGGATTACCTTCAATATCCAACATCTTAGGTTTAATTCTATGATCGTTAGCGTAATTCTATTACTATAACCTATACGTATACTTATCCCTAGGGACATCCCTAGACATACCTTAGAAATATCTCTAGGAATCTCACTAACGTTTTCGCATCCTAGTTTCCAAAGGTTGACTAAACCTTTCCTCTGATACCAACTGTAGAGACCCAAAGCTTGACGTACATGGACATTACATTACATTTGTGGAATACTTAGTACATAACAAAAACACACACTAAAGGATCGTAATAGTTTAGTGTCATTGGAAACTCGGAACGTAATCTTCTAATCGTGGTGAAAGTTCTTCTATATCTCCCATAATGGTCATCCCTTTTTTCTACCTAAAACCTTTCTTTATATCCTAGGGAAAAGAAAACATAAAAGGGTGAGCTCAAATGCTCAGTAAGGGTAAACAAAAGAAAAATCAATCACATCATATACATAGCTTTTGGAAATCTTAACCTGCAAAAGAGCTCATAATATCATAACATGGGATATATCATAGAAGTGAAATGTAATCCCAATAATCATAACATAAAACATGAAACTTTGTTGCATACACACATAATCATAGAGAATCATTTCTTGTTAGTCAAGACTAATTGCCAAGACTATCTTAGTGGACAAAGTCCCTTTCTGAATCGAGTAACCCTCGTTTCAGTCCTGTTTCACTGAACCGGTATAACCTACCGTTCCATCCCTGTCTATCTCATGAGATATAAAATCTTTACCCAATGCATTGGAGGGAGATATAGGTCCCACCCATCTTATAATGAATCCTTTCTTATGTGTGCCACATAATCATAAAACATACATCATCGCATAACACATGTAACAAAAATGGGATTCTTGAAACATCATGACATCATAAATCAATTCATATAAGATAAAGGAATTCATAAACATAATTCCATCACAACATAGTCAAATCAATGTAAAAATATGGATATAAACAGAACCCTTTATTATCTTAGATGGAAAATAATTTTGATAAAACACTTGAATTGAATTCTTGAGGAAAATATCCTTTCTTCTTCAAAATCAATTTCTTTTCACAAAACATCATGCAATTTTAAAAGAAAGAGAATTTATTGAAAATAGTCATGAAATCTTTTAGAGGAAGCTTCATGAAAATAAGGCTTTATAAAACAGTAGAAATCCGTTCGTGCCGTATAAGTTAAAAAAAACATTCTTCGTACTTTTGTCGGAAAAGTCAAAAAGTACCTCGTACGAAAAACATCAAAAGATTCCTTTCATTTCTTTTACTAAAAACACACCGAAGGGTAAAAATGGATTTAAAAAATTGTAGGTGGATGGAAATAATATTACATATTGATGAAACATGGATGTAGATGATAAAATACACCCCAGTAAATACTTACGAATAAACAATCTCGGATAAAAATGAGATTGTGATATTTCCCTTACCTTAGGTCCGACTTGCTTTGTAAGTGTCCTAACCTCCTGTATAATGATTTAAATCATGTTATTGACTTATTACAGAATCATATTCATTGTTATGATATCATATATGGTTCACTTATGACATCATATTACCCGTTCTTTTGTAAATTCCATGTTAAAGAAGCGTTTTGGGTAAAATCGTTTCCTTTATCATAGGTGTTTTGACTTGTTGTTCTTGACATCATTATTACTTATATCATGATTTACTCACTTCCAGAATATAAAATATGATTTATATATCATATATATTCTGTATATATATATATATATAATAGGTAGATAAATAAAATGAAAAACACCGTTCATGGAGACGGTAGTCCGTACGTACGCATGAACGCTATTTTACTTTCCTTATTGTCTTGAATGGAAGTAAGTAGATGACATACATATATATATATAAATAAATCCAGTAGCTTTATAATGTCATATATTTCATTATTATTTCTTATATATACTTTATAATCATTCTTAAATGGTTAACATGGAGAATGAATCTCATCGCGTCGTGGAGACGGTAGTCCGTACGTACGCACGAGCGATGATATCATTTCTATAAATATTGAATTGAATTGGAGTGGATTATACAATATATCAGAATCAATATGATGTTGTAATAACTATGTATAGTTATTCTTTACACCCTTATACCCATCCATGTAAGGTGGTGGTGGAAAATAGATTACACCACGGCGTGGAGACGGTATTCCGTACGTACGCACGCGCGGTGATTTCTTTTTCCGTAGGATGGATAGATGGTGAAATAAGGATGTTTCATACTTATAATAACATATCAGTATATGAGTGATACTGATTTTATTACTTCATAATGAAACAACCTAATAAGAAGAAGTGGAAGAAGAAATAAAGATGAAAGAATTGGTAACGGTAATTACCTCTTCTTTGAAGCGCCTCTTTGAGACCTCCTCTTAGGGTACTAAAATTGGTCTTTGAGGAAGACCAGAACCTCTAGGATGTTGCTAGGGAAGTGGAGAAGAGATTTTGGCAGGGGTTGGCCGAGCTTGAGTGCTCAAATTGGTGTGAGGAGGAGGGGGAGGAGGTGTCCTTTTATAAGGGAGGAGAGGGGCACCTTAGGAATATCTGAAAATATTATTTTATATTGAAGTCAAAATCGGTTTATAATGGTTCCAAAGGGTCTTATTTCGAAGTTAAAGTGGGGATGGGTCGAAATCCTATCAACCAATAGGATTTAGACAAGTTTAGGGTATTATTTTAACCTTATCAATTAGATTTAACTCTAAGTTAATTAATTTAACTTTTACCGTGTCTTTTTGTTTTCTTTCACTATATGGTTAATACACTTACTATAACATGCCAAACGAACCCCAAATTGTTTATTATTAATATATATATCCTTATCTAAGTCATTTGGCTGAACCTTAGATTTTTAGGAATACAATAACAATTAATAATATAATATTTGATTTAAAAACAATTTTGTGTCCATTTTGACACTATTTGATATATGATTTTTGTGAAAGTCATAACAGAATTATATGTTCGAACCAAGTTGATTAAATCAACATTAATATATCATAGTAACCTAGAAAATTAGTGGAATTCATAAAAAGTCTCAAATTACATTCATTTGAGCATTTATAACATCATTTATGTTAATATTTCCTTAAAAGGGTAATTACTGCATCATCGTTGTGTCATAAATAAATTAATTTATATAAAGTTTAAAAATTATAAATAAAATATTATTATGTAGGAAATAGTTTTATCTTTATAATGAATATTTATAGTCGAATTTATCTTATGTATAACCCCATATTAAAAATGTTTTAGTGAATAAACTTTGATTTTAACTCTTTTAACTCTTCTTTGAATTAAATAATAATAAATGTCCTAATCTAATCCAAGTGGGCCTAAATGATAATATTTTACACTTAAGGTTGTTTTTAGTCGAGATACACTTGTCCAATAGAATTAGGACATGTGTTATGGTAATATTAATATCATTCTTACCCTTAATTACCCTATTTACTTTTAACCGTGGTAAATAAAAGTAAAAAGTTACTATTCACCAAAAATTATTTTCATCTCATTGAACCACATTTTACTTACTGACATCAACCGTGTCTCTCAGATTTTTGAAATTCCATTCACAGAAGCGGTAAAATTAAGATTTATGAAGAAATTAATTTTTTTAACTACCACTTAGTAGTTTCACTATTCATCAAAAATTGATGTTTTTTCAGAACAATGCCAAAATTTCATCCTAAGCTATATTTCATATTCCGAATTCAAAAATAAAGTCTGTTTTACCAAATTCATATCATAGAATTTTCATTAATTAATTTTATAATTAAATCCCGTTGTTAAAACAAATAGCGTGTTTTTAAGAAACAATATCTATCAAAAGATTGACACTTGATTATGTCTGGTTTAAATTTGAAATTACATCCAATGACCAACATTTTATTAAATTGTAAAAATATATTCTAAATATACTTTAAAACCACTCGAATTAATAATTTATCACTATTAATTATTTCGATTAAAAAAGTTGTTTTTAATTATAATTTAGTAATTTTCACTATTCATCAGAATATGAAAGTTATCCGAAAAGTACCAAAATTTCACCTTAGGCTAAATTCGATACTCCGAATCCAAAAATGAAGTTCATTTTAAAAAATAAGATTTACAGAGTTTTAAAAAGTGGTTATTACTATTCATAACGGCTAGTTTTAATAATATTTTAATAGTATATCGTTGTTTAGTGAAACTCGTTATTGCGTACTACACACGCTATCGAGGAAGGTCGCGATTGCGTGTATGAAAGGCAAGTCAAGGATGCGTGTTGTGCAAGCTCCTTTTGGTGTAGCGTACAACACAAGACTTTAATAAAATTAAAAAGAATATTTTTTTATAAAATATTGGGCTGTTACAGTACCAACTTGTTTTTTAGTGAATAGTAACATACCCTTATGAATAGTATTATGAATAGTAATATGACCCTTATTAAATGTAAATTTTATTATTATTAGTTTTTTATTATGTTTATAATATAAGCATATCTTCAATATAATTTCAAGGTTATATAAAATTAGTTATAGTGATAAAATTGTTATTTATTTTAATAAATTATGATTCTATTTAAAAATAAAATTAATCATATATAGAAAAATATTTTTAAAAAATGGAGTTCATTTTTGAATTCTAAATGGAGATAAAGGATTAGGGTGACTTTTTTAAATTTTTCTAAAATACATGAATTTTTGTGAATAGTGAAATACAGTAATTAACAAAATATACTAAATAAATGAATTTCTTTGTCCTCCTTGAGTCGTGGATGATATAGATGTCCATTAGTTCAAACTCACATACAATAATTACTGTTCTGGGTCATATTAATCTAGACTATTCATAGTCTTCGGTAAATATATTAAACTAATGATTAAAATAATGTAAAACCCCTACTCTCCTCTAATATAAATACCACCCTCACCCCTCTTCCTATCAAACCACTAAAGCCTTAATCCTTGTCTAATTTTTTTCCAAATACTCATACCAAGACCATCCCCCACGTCCAAGTCTGCTGGTATATCCAATGACTAAAACCAGTGGACATAATGTTGATCTCAAGGAGAAAAGATCAATAGGTAAAGATCATGTTTCATTTTCTTTTGTTTTCTTTTCAATTCATTTCATTTCTTATACTTTATTATCCCCCCATATTAGAGAAGAATGAAAGCTCTGTTATTAAATATATGCAGGATTTTTATCATGTTTAAGGAAAATTAATCACCATTATTTCTCTATGATTCCTCTTACTCTAAAAAGAAAAACATTTTTCATGATGTGTCGATTTACTAACATCATGGATGATGTGTCTTCAATTTCCATTAATTCCCTAAAAACAGGTTATAAAACCACATTAATGGTTGAAAAAAATTTAAATTGTATGATATATCCTCTTTCATGTTATATAGTTATCATATATACATAATATTATGTTATCTAATGAAACTTGTTTGTGATTATCAAAGAACCACCAAAATTATCTAAAGGGATATCACTAAAGATTTGACATATGATTCATCCGCATACCATAAAAAAATTATTTATGGAATAATTTAATATTATGGAGACACATTAAAACAATCTCATTTTAATTATTTAATTTATTTTCCATATGAAATGAAATTCAAATACAAACTGGCAATGGAAATCATATAAAGAACGCACCCGAAACAATGGATAGAAAAATATTCTAATACTTAAAGGGTGAAATTATGTTAAGAAATTATAATATAAAGTGTTATAAACATTAATATTTTTATAATATATTAATAACACTCTTTTAATGATTATAAATGAGGATTAAATACTTTCTGAAGTAAGACGAACCTGAGGTAAGGGAATACAAACCCAATTTCCATTCATTGGGTTAACCTTCTACATCATTAATTATGTGGTATTAAATTTTTTTATTTAATTAATTTTGATTATATTATGTTGAATTATATGTATTTACTATGTATATACATATTCCATCAACACAATTATGTCTCACTTCAATTATATGATATTTTTAAGAAGCTTTTATTTTAAAAACCTCTTTTAAAATTCTATTTTATATAATTCAAAAGAAATGTATTTATACAATTATTCCAGTTGTATGATTATGTTTTGATTCATATTCATTTTTTATGATTAAGTTTGGGTCCTATATCTCCCTTTTATGCATTTGGTATGTGTATGATGGAGGTCCTTCTTATGGTTACTCCAATTGTAACTATGATAGTTACACAATAAGTTAGTCGTGAGGGCTACATTGTAAGGTATTTGTGACAATTCCAAATCATAAGGAAGCCAAGAGGGTTAAAAGATTATTTATGTAAAGAAACAAGATACCATTACGGTTCAATATATGTTATTTATGTTTTGAGTAAATATCATGGATATATCACGTTTCACAAAGTAAGTATATATCAGTGAGAAGTATGTCTTTTTTAAAATGATTTCATATGTTTACATTTATTCATGGACGGATGTTTTCATTCCTTCATTTTATATCCCTTACTGAGGTTTTTATTCTCATAACAAGTTTTGAAATGATTATCATAGGTTATAAAGATGTGTAAGACAAAGAATGAATCCATGTTACATTTTATGATGTTTTATAAAAGAAAACATTTTTTATATAAATTTTCATATATTTTGGAAGAAATTGATGTTGAGTCAGTAAGGTTTTCCTTATGACCTTTCCATTCCTTCTTATTTTGAAAATCACAAACAACTTATACTTATGTAAATGTATGTTTTACCTCCATAAGAAAATTTATCCTAACCGATAGTTTCTTATACATAGAAATATGTTTCTTAATTGCAAAAACCGGATTGTTAACCAAAATCCTGGATTCATAAAATGACAAGTATTGGAGTATTCTGTTTCTAGGATCTGAATTCAGGTTGTGATCTATAATGAAGTTTCACTCCGAATTATGGATACGAATTTTCATGAGTTCGACTCCGAACTCTTAAGTAGTTTGACACCGAACTCTTATGTAGTTCGACTCCGAACTATTAAGTAGTTCAACTCCGAACTCTTAAGTAGTTCGACTCTGAACTCATAAGTAGTTCAACTACGAAATCTTATGTAGTTCGACTCTGAACTCTTAAGTAGTTCCACTCCGAACTCTTATGTAGTTCGACTCCGAACTCTTAAGTGGTTGGACTCCGAACTCTGCAAGTTCAAATTCCAATCTCTGATAAAACCAGACTCTGAATTCCTATAAAAATAGAATCCAAACTTTTCTTAACATAGAATCCGAATCTCATTTTGGTTAGACTCCAAAATTTTAAATTTTCTTACACTCCAAATTTTTAGTATAGCTCTACTTACATATGCTCCATTTCAAAACGATGTCGTGCATTCAATTATACTTAGTTTGTTATTAAACGGTGTCGTATATTCTATTGTTAAACTAACCGTTGGTTAAGTTACACATGTATAGGTCCCTCAGATATTTAAGTAAAATATGATCATTGGAGAGGAGGCCGACCAAGCCTATAAATAGGAGATCATTTGAAAGAGCTCAATATGAAAAAAAATGATGTTGATCGATCTAGAGACCACACACTGCTAAGGTGATTTCTAGAGAGAGAAATATTTTCATGGCTTGTGCGTACTGAACCGCTCATTCAGTTTTTTCTTCATGCGATTCCGAATGTTGGTGATTACATTCGAGGACTTCCGGGGATAGGAAGACAGAGGTGCCAACTACCTTAAAGTTCGAGGGCTTTCTTGCTGAGGAAGACAGAGGATCCAACTACCTTGAAGTTGAGGCCTTGCAGGGATAGCAAGATATAGATTCTGATCTTCGTATCGAGGGATTACCCTGGTGTGGGTAAGACATACTTGCTTGAAAGTATAAATCAAGGGACCTTTATCAAAAGTTGTTGGATAACCATCTCTTTGTGTTAAAAGACTTATATCTTGTTACTTGTAGTTTTTAATACTTGTTTTTTTGCTGCACTTTTGTATTGAAAGGAAAGTATAACCTTCTTATATTTCCTTACACTTGTACTCTGATAAGTTTAGATTCTATACGCTTTAAGGTAGAATCTCATATTGTAATCTTTAGTTAAGTTTCGATTTCTGAATCCATATTTCCAGAACCTGCTTTCCGAATCTCTTTCCACTTTTAAGCAAGTACATAGAACTTGAAGTTTATAATTTCATTCCTTATTCCAATTTTTTAAATTGTTTTTATAGGTGTTGTGAATTTGTTTTAGTTTAACATTGTTAAACAAAGCCCTTTCCTTTGTTTAAGGAAATTTTAAAAATATACAATTCACCCCCCCTCTTGTATATTGAGCATCTACATCATTATTTAGATCCTACAATTGATACTATTTTTGTGGTATCTTCTTTATATAAATGTTGAATGTTATATATCTATTATATCTCAATTCTATATTACTATAAACCCTAAAATATCTTCATTGTTATATTAATTTATATCTTGACTAAAAGTCAAGATTTTATTTTGTAATAAGGTCGGGTCCATATACCTAAACCTCTAATAGATCATGAGATCCATGATATTCCATCCCATCTGTCATCAGTTATCATCAACACCATATTTCTATAAAAGTTTATCCAATATGCATAAATCCTCATATTGTGAGATAAAACTTTATTCTCAGAAACATCATCCAAAGATTAAATGGTTAAACATATAACCCTTATGAAACATGAAAATCTGAAACATTATAAATAAGGTCACCAAATCATCATAAAATTATTCCCTTGTATATCATAGTGTAGATCTTGGTTGTCACATTTGAAACATGTGAATAAATTCATCAAATATTTTAAAGAAACATTGTAATAACCTTAATTACCAAAAATTCTTATTGTAAAAATTAATCTCTTTTTATTTCAATGTATGTTAGATATATTACTTAAATCTAAAAAATATTGTAAACTTGATAACTTAAACCACTTTTTTACAGGTCCTTAATTAGTTCATAAGGAATCAGTACTATAAAATTTACTTATTCATATCCGAAATATCTTTATCCAAATAACATTAAATTAACATAAGTAATATATTAATTGTTATCTACCTTTATTCATAATATCACATTGTCATTAAATCAATTTTCATGTCCATCAGAAACATTCAACATAATCTTTTAAATCCATTGTTAAAAAACATAAATTGAAAAATCCTTGAATATTTCACCATTCATTCTACATAATTATTGAATCCCAATACAAGAAACATTGATTATTCCACTTTATCCATAATTCTTAATAAGGCTACCTAATCATATTTCTTAATGCCTATTTCATTTAATATTATTTTTTTAGTCTCATCATCATCAACAATATAACCATTACTCGTACAACCTTGTTGATTTTTGTAAGAATATTTCCACATAGGAAAACATTTTTCATAATGAAAATTCATTCCACACTAAAATCATTTAACCTTTAATGATGCCTTAGGGAGGCCATTATTCTCATCTAATTGGTTACTCAAACCCTTCATTTATCCCTTATTGTTATATTCATTGTTTCTTTCTTTCCCATGGTCAAAAAATCATCTTACTCCCCTAGGACATTCACTTAAGTGATTATTTCCAAATTCTTGTCATAAGGAAAACATAATCATCTTTCGTCCATGGTCTGTATTACCTAAAATCTCATCAAACCTAATCATTCTCATATTTTGTGAGTTTGAGAGTTGGTTAAGGTTCACGTTTTTTGATCATGCGTCTTGAAAACTCATTAGGAATGAGCATAACATCCTTCACTCCAGTGGTCATCCCATTTGAAATTTGATAATCATATTTTCCATCACTTTCAAGGTTAATCTAGTTCCATATAATTCTATCCATTAACTAAAACTATAATTTTTTTATTAAGAAGCGATTATCATTGTGAGGAACCACATAATCATGAAAAGTAAATTATAGGATGTCTATGTTATGACACCTTCCTTAATATATGACACCTTAGGTTTGTCCTAGGACATTCAAATCCAAATTATATTTAATTCCTTCATGATGGTTTATGAAGAGTTTTTTAATTCCCAAAGCATATACCCTAGTAGTTTCATACTAGGTGCATAGTAAGGGAAATTTTTTATACCAGGTTACCCTAAGTTAAGCCCAGGACACCAAGTCAGAGTTTTTACTCTCAGGTATATTTATTCCACAAAAACATCAAATTATATAATCGAGATAGGGATGTATTTCTGGGAAATGACTCACTCTATCCTTTAACAAAATTTTATGACCTTTTTCCTATAATTATAAATATATATAGAAATATCCTTAGACATGTCCTTGTATGTCACGACCTGTCCTTAAGGCCCATGCTGTGACTAACCCAAGTCTGCCTTGCAAAGGTCATGGGCTGGTGACTGGCACCAAAGGCGTAAATCCTGATAAAAGGGAAGGCATTTCCTTTATATAAGAAAACAAACACCGTATAGTACACAATATAAAGTAAACACTAAGTGAACTGAGTACAAAAGTAAGTGCTGGAAAGTAAATGGTCCAGAATTCAAACCCAACAGAATGTATAGTAAAACTGAGAATAGAAAGTACAATAGAAAAAAAGTAGAGTAGAAACCACCAAGTTGTCCTCCGAAACTCCCACCTAAAGGGTGAGTAAGGATAGTCTCATCGGCTCCTTGTGTCCGGCCATCCACTCCATCTACATCCCGCCTGATAGTCCACCTTCGGGTACCGTCCCGCTCCACACGCCTCAACCACAATCAATGTTGTCCTTCGTCTGAAACCAACACAATGTAGTGCGGGCATAGCCCGTACAGGGGGGAGTATATGATACTCAATAGGGACCCCAAGACTCCCAAAGGTATCCCAGAATCCTCGAAGGATAAAACAAAAAGGAAAGATACAATCACGAATTATAAACCAACTCTACTTAGGTATATTCCCATACATATACCTAAGTCATCAATTCCAGTTTTGCTCTGACTCATGAGCCCAAGTTCAACCCAGTCCACACAGGAAAGTACAACTCAATCAATACAAGAAAGCACAACTCAATCTACACAGGATAACAAGTCAATCATATCGCAGATAATGATTGAAATTCAAGACTCAACTCACACATGTATACTATTCATGAAGTGGGGTGGAGATGATTGATGTAGCCTCTAAATCATCTCCTCTTCCAAACCCCTGTAGGATCCAAGTACAGATGTCATCGCTGCCGAACCCATGTAGGATCCAAGTACAGTAACCATCGCTACCAAACCAAAATAGGATCCATGTATAGTCGTCATCACTGCCGAACCCACGGAGGATCCAAGTACAGTCGTCATCATTGCCGAACCCACGTATGATCCATGAACAATCATCCTCGCTGCAGAACCCATGTAGGATCCAAGTACAGTCGTCATCGTCGTCGCAGTCGCAGCCAGCTCTAGGGTTCCAGCACACCGAAAACTTGATTCTTAGAGGCTCCGCTCCACGAGCCAAGGGGTCGATAAATCAACTGTCATGATGTTCAAATTTGATGTATCTTAATATTCTGTCTCAGCAATAGGAACTCAATGTGACAGACGATGCGTCAATCGTACGCCCGGTCTGAGAGTTATTGGATTTTCTGTCCCAGGGGCCCGGTTGGTTTTTAAAATAAAACCAACCCGACCAAACTCCAGCTACATCCAAAAATCACGAGAAGTAAGCCAAAAGAACCGTCTCACTAAGATAAATTCAACGTAACTGACGGCACGTCGTTCGAACGTCTGGTCGTTAAGTTATAAGCGTTTCCGCTCCATGGGCTCAGTTGGTTTCGGGTTCGAACCAACCCATACATACACAAACATTACCTAAAGATTGAGTGTAACATACCAAAACAACTGTCTTGATCCATGGATCCCAACGCAACTAATAGTGCATCAATCGGAGGTCCATAGCCCATGTTATGGCCATTTGAACAGATCTGTCCGAAAATAGGGGGTTTGGGCCCGGTCCGACCTGACCCGATACACCCTGGGTCGGCCCGAACCGGTTTGACCCAACCCTGGTCCAGGTCGGGACCAGTTGGGCATGGCCCGGCCTGGCCAGTGAGGTCCAGCATAGCAAGCCTAGCCCAGCCCAGCGCGGCGGCCCGTCCCAGCGCGGGAGGTCCGGCCCAGTGCGGGCGGCCCTGGCCCAGCGCTGGCGGCCGAACTCCGAGCGGCCGCGAAGGGGGGGGGGGGGGTGGCCCCCCTTGTTTTGAAATAGAGGCCCCTCTCGTTGGGGCCTTCCCTTGCCTACTGGTCAGGGGTTGTAAAACCCAGTCTTCCCGAAAACGGCCAACCGTAATGGCTTTCCAGTGAGCTACCATGCCCCCCCCCTTCGGGTCCCGCCTCCTAGTGTGACGGTGGTTGACTGAGCTCGACCGCTTCCTGTTGAACTGCCGCGGACTAAGGTTGTGGCTTCTGTCCTGCCAGCACTGTGCCCCTCTGCCGCGGCCCGCTCTTGGCCACGGCCTTCTTCGCCCTCTCCCGCACGGCGCGAAGGCGCCGCGCTCCACCGCCATGGCCTGCTCCGGCCGTGGTCTTCATCGTTCCCACGCGGTGCAATGACACCGCTCCGTCTTTGCCTCAAACACCATTGTTAAAATACAAGAGACGGGGAGGAGAATCGGCCGTGTTTTTGAGGTCCGAATTCCTCCCGTTACGTTGGTAAAAATTGGAAAATTTAAACGAGATACGTCAACGTTATTTCAAAGCACAATCTGAATTCACCAGTAATTAATTTAACCCCTACCTCAAAAAAATAAGGTTGATTTATTGATGAAGGAAGGAAAAGATTTCGTTGTTCCATTGATGTTGTCACGAGATGATGGCGTCGCTTCGGCAACGTCGAGAAAAAGGAAGCTGAGGTTGGCGCCGACTTTCTTCACATTCTTCAACAAAGAAGATGATGTTCTTTCTCCTCCCAAGCCCAACACAATGAGCCAACCCCCAAATAATATAAGTCCACCCATATTTTATTAAATCATGGAAAGAATTTAAAATTACAAAAATCAAAAACAACTCACTTAATTAATTAAGCATAAGTTGTCTAATTAATTAGGTGTTTAGTTGGCATTAATTAATGTGGGAGAGTTACATAACTTATGAGGGGTTTAGAGGAGTTAGGGAATGTGAGGGGTTAGGCTCATGTGGAACCCACCGCACCTTTAACCACTCAATGGTGGTTGGTATCTAGTGGGTCCCACCCCAACTTCTAGTCCTATGATTAAACAACATTGAAAAGAAATAAAATTGTAACACAATTTTATTTTACTCTTCTTTTAATACACACATTTTTCTACAACTCCTCCCAAGAAAACACAACTCCAGTAAAGGCCTTCTTAAGCAATTAGCGGCGCTGCGGTTTCATCGGTTCCTCAGATTTTGATTCCGAGCATCGGTTCAAAAGTTAGAAAAACCCGCTCGTTCGTTCACTGAACTTACCGGAGCTAAACATCAGTAATTGATTCCGGGCACACCGGGCCTCGGAATCAGGTTCCATCAGAAAATGCGTACTCGTAAAATCCCAAAGAATTAAAGAAAAAAATTTCCTCAAAATTTACAGGTCATTACATTGTAATTCTCCACAAGGTTTTCCAATCCCAGTTTCCAAATTTTAATTAGACATTCACTTCAATTAAAACTATAATGATCCAATCTTATCAAACATATACATTTCATCACTTTTTCATAATTCATAAAACATTAAAAAAATAGATGCTCTAAGACCATAATATTCTAGTGCCTTTGGAAACATGGAGACATTAAAACTGGTACATAAGTGAGTTAATTATCTCCCACTAGGTTCTTCTTGAACTGAACCCTTTTTAGACACAACATACGTAATAAATATATTCATAATCAGGGGAAGGAAACATAAAAAGGGGGTAACCTTAGATTCTTAGTATGGAAAAACAAGGGAGATATGTATACATAAACATGATCATATGTGTACGAGAATGTTCTCAAAACATTTATTATCATACCCTTCATGTTATAGGTCATAAAAATTAATCATGGCATAATTCATGACAGTTTATAAGACATAAATCATTAGTAAATAAAGAAAATAATCCCTAAAATCTTAACATATGAATAAAACATAGAATTGTTTTAAACACATAAGAATGTAATATGATTTCCATAGTAGCAAAGGGATATCTTCAAAGACCATCTTAGTGGAATAATTCTTTTACTGAATCAGGGTCACACTCTATTATAGTCTTGTATTGATGAACCAACATCACTCCTTGATTCACCATCGTAATACTAAATTGAGTTCACTCATTATTTCATCTATGTCTATCTCATGAGATATAAATCATTACCAAATGCATTGGAGGGAAATATAGGTCTCACAAATCTCATAATGAAATCATACATACATGTGCCAAAAAATCATAAAGAAATCATACGTGAACCCAAAAAAAGGAATGGGTATCATAAACATGTAATCATATCATAAACTATGGAAATATATATAGGTTTCACAGTCATTTCATAAAAATCATAACATGTGAGTGAAGTTTATTTTAAAAGAATATAGCCTATGAAAGAGGTTTATTAAAAAACATATAACCAATGAAATGGAAATAGATTTTATAAAAATCATTCGATAAAATTTAAAACATTCAGTGATATAATATGAATGAATACATTGAATAATTTTCCTAGAAAGGCATGAATAACACTAGAAGATGTTAAATTTGATTAGAAATAATTTTGGATGATACCCTAAAAATTATTCATGAGGAAATTATCCATTTTAATTTGATAAAATATTCTTAAAATTTAAAAATTATTTAAAACCCTTTTCATGAAAATGAACTTCAAAACACCTAAATGAATCTTTGAAAACTATTTTCAAGGATTTTTTATTTGAAACTTTATAATGGGCCTTGAAAACCTTTTGAAAACTATTTTCCTTGAGAACATATAAAATAATCTTGAAAACCATCTTAAATCCATTTATTTGAAAATATCATTTAAAAAAAGTATTTAAAAATATCATTTAAATCAAGCAAATTCAGCTTCAAATAAATGACAGTTGATAAATACGTATATACCGAACATACTTTTTGCACCGTAAAAAGTTTAGAAAAGTGTCTCAGTCGAAAAAAAATTATAAGATACTTTTTCTCAAAACCCTTTTCAAAGGAAATTCAAGGATAAAATTTATTTTAATGATATTAAGAGAATATTATACTATTTTTGGAAACCTTTTTAGAAAACATGGTTTTGAAGGAACACAGATTTCCACCGAAGAAAGAGGTAAGGTCATATTTTCTTAATTATCTTAAAAAATAAAGAGTGTAAAAAGAGTAATAATACATTAATAAATTGAGAATAATCTCAAAAGAAAAAAAATCATGATTGTACTTGAAATATGGATTATAATATTTCATTAATGAAAACGTAATCATAATAATCTCGATAAATAGAGAGATTGTTTTAATAAACACTTACCACATTGTAACTATGAATTGTATTCCACATATAAGAAAATGAAATCATATTTTTCTTTGAAATGTCATTAACGTATTTATATTCATGTTATGACATGTTAGAGGGTGTTTATAAACCTCATATAAAAATATAGGTGTATAACATGGTCAATGTCTCAAAGAATGCATTTTGAGACAAAATCACATTACTGATTTTGGTATCTTTTGAAACATAAACCTCATAAGAGAAAGATCATAAATTTTTTATGTAAATAGCCATATATTTAAGTATAATAGGCATATAATACATTAATCATAAGTATATACACCATAAAAAATAATTGAGTGGTGAATAAGGCATGCATCTTAAGGAAATAAAGAGTGAGACGAAATTCCCATACCTTGTGTACTGAATCTATTCATACTCATAAAATATTCCTATATAATAAATACAAGTTTAGTATAAATCTTCTAAAAAATAACACTCTTATATCTAATTCCATATATTACTTAATTATGATGTAATATTATCCTCTTGGAAACAATTCTATGTTAAGGTTTCACTTTGGGTAATACCCACTTTGTTCTTCACATGTGTCTTAATTTGTTATATATCTGGTATTTATACATATTTCATGATTTCAAACATTTTAACCATTATATAAATATAATTTATATTCACTACATGTGTGTTATAATAATCTATAGGAAATAGATTTACTAAATGAAATAAACTGTTTATAGAGACGATAGGTTGTACGTATGCATGAACGTTGTTTCCATATTATAATCGTATTAGAATAAATAGAGTAATTGATATATATATATATCATTATTAAAATATCATTACTATATCATATATATCATATAATTTCACTATATACATTCTATGTAGTGTTTTAATGAATCACATCACATTGAGGGTGCTGTAGTAAGTACTTCCTCAAATGAAATTATCGCATTTATTAAAGATGGAAAGTATAAGGATATGTGTTTTAAATTAATTATATAGGATTAAAGACCTTATAAAAATAATAATTATTATATAAAAATATACTTTTAATCATAATATCCACCATGAGAGGTCGTAATGGAAGAATGAACATTCATCATTTTGTGAAGCAGCAGTTCGCCCCACAAATATACAATATGTTTATTACACATTAGATGAAAGTGTGTGTATGGGTAGGCTAAAATATTAGAATAAAAAAATCTTCATATATATATTATTGTTATTTTGTATAATTATTGAAAAAATAGAGTGGAGGGTATGGATAAAGAAAACATGATAAAAAATCTTGAGGGTGGATGTTACCTCTTCTTTAGGTAACTCCTTTTGGTTTTCACCAAGGGACTTCGATGGATTTATTTCTTCCCAAAATTAGGCTTGAAATTTAAATTTAGGAATTTTGGGGAGATATTTTTTTATATCTTTTCTAATATTATGTTTCTTGAGATGTTAGTGGAAGTGGTATGAGAGGAGGCCTTTTTATAGTGGATAAGGAGTAGAAAACTTGTAATATTTTGGTAAAAGAAAACCCCTATAAGGCCCCATCCTTAAACCATACGTAATCTTGAGTTAATACAAGATTACAAATTGAGGATCTTTTCAGGTTTAGAGTTTTAGAGAATTATATCATAAAACTTTCATTACATTCCACGTTTACACAAATTGGTTACATAAAAGATAGTATTCATTTTTTCCCATCAATGAAAACATATTTAAAAAATAAAGCATGGATTCTTTCTTGGAAATTCCTTGACAATATCATCATGACATGTACCTTTCCCTTGACCTGTGAAAAACATTTCAAAAAAACATGGGATGAGCATAAAAGGCTCAGTAAGGGTTATAAAAATATGGAAAGGAAACATGAGTTCATATATACATAAGAATGAAATCATACTTTACCTGTAAAACATCGGCACTTTAACATACCTCATAAAATCATGAATAAATCATAGAAATCATAAGACATAAAAGGTAACTTGAGGCATTCATAACATTCTTACGTAGGGAGTAACCCTATTGGTTAGGTTTGGAATACCCACCACAGTATATTCCCAAAATCTTTTCGGAGAAACCTTAACGTTTCACTCCTTCGTGTTACCCAATGCATTGGAGAGCTATATCGGGCTCACCCACCCTTAGATTATCACGGAACCACCCATATTCATAACAATTACCAAGAACCATAACAAAATCATAGCACATAAATTAATCATAAAGGAAAGATAACATTCCCACATTGCAATAACATTATAAAATTTTAAGATATTGAAATAATGAATCCACTCTAAAAACCATTTTCAAAACCATTTAAAACATTGAATAAAGAGATTTTTGAATCAAAGTGTCCCATACAACTTTGAAAATTTTAACATTTTAAACCATTAATATCCATATAAATAAATCCTTAAACCCATTTTGAAAACATGGATATTTAAGAGAAATATTTATAAGATTAAATCATTAAAACATTTAAAACAATATTTTAGTTAAAGTGTTTTTACCAAAATGAGAGACACTTGAATACAATAATTGAGGAATAACATTTAATAAAAACATTATAATATCATGAGAATAATGGGATTCTTGATATAATATTCCAAATGATAGTATATACACCATATAATAGTGAATTGGTGCATAACAACAATGATGTCTCAATTGAAATGTAAATTGAGATGAAATCCATTATAAAGATGGTATCCTTAAATTAAGGATAAATCAATCTCATAATTATGTGTGAAAAATATAAATACACCCAATATAAGTGTATATTAAGTGTAAAATAATCAAAGGTCATTCACAAATATTCAAAGGATGACATATTCAATAAATACGTGTTGAACCCAAAGAAATCGAAATTGTGTTAAGAAGTTCCCTTGGTAAAATTCGACAACCTAATGGCATCACTTTAAAATTCAGAAAATGAGTTGATGAGAGGTAAAAAAGGGTATCTCATCACATGGAAATAAAATTTAAATCAATAAGGATATATAAGAACATATACCAACATAATATTATGTGAATTAAAAGTCATAACAAAAGAAGTCTTATAAAAAGTGGAGGGTGAAAGATCCCCTTACCGAGTTGGGTAACTTTCGAAACGTACACCCCATTGAAGAAGGGTCATATAATGAAGATGTGTATACCCATAAATGAAATTATACTACAAAAAGTGTATAATAATGGGCAGTACATACACCACTCAAAGGAAATAGTGGATAACGTAGCATAAATGTCACGAGAATAAAAGTGAGATAAAAATCCCTTACGAAAACTCGGCAGGCTAACGGTGCCACATAAAACTTCCAAAAATGGATTTATGAGATCAAATATGGTCTCTCATAATATGACCATAAAAATTAAAGTATGAGGAATATAAAAGAACATCCCCAAACATAAGAAAGATGAGCTTAAAAGAAATGACAAAAAAGAGAGTACTTAAAAAGAAAGAGAGAGGTTAGATCTCTTTCGAAAATTCGGCAGCCTAACGACGCCGCTCAAAACTTACAAAATGGATTGATGAGAGAGAATAGGGTCTCTCATCATATTAAAATAAAAATTACAGTAAGTTTAATATAAAATAACATCCCAATCACAACAAATATGAGCTTAAAGGGAATGACATAAAAGAGTGTAATTTAAAAGAAATGGAGGAGTAGGATCCCTTAACTCATGTCCGACTTGTCTTCTTCGTTTCTTTATTTTCCTGAATAATAAACTTTGGTCAATTTATAATTTCCTAAGGACCTCCTTTAGAGATTATTATTCAGTTAATATCACATATTATAATCCTTTAATAACTGTTTAATAATGTTAGTTCATATCAGACGTTTTTGTCGATGTTTGGTACATGAGTAAAAAATGACCTTGTTTGAAAAACGATTTCCCATGTAGTTATAAGTAAATAATTTTCAGAATATTATTAATGATTAAAATATCATATATATCCAGTAAATATTCATTTTCTACTATTCCATATCATTTGGAGATAAAAAACAAAAATCACCGTTCATGGAGATGGTAGGCCGTACGTACGCATGAACGCTACTTTCATTTTTTTCTTTTTCATATTAATGGAATTAAAAATAAATGATATATATATATATATTATAATTACAGTATAATATATATTTTATATAGGTCACATATGTTCATTAATTTCATACTTTATATATTCCATGTATTGCATGTATGAGTCACATCACTTGATGGGGTGGTAGTCCACACTTCCTCATATGAAATTATCGCATTTACACAACATGAAAAAAAATAAAGGTATGTTTTAAATATAAAATAAATAATCATATATTAAACATAAATACCATATATATAATATATAAATTACAGTGACATCATAATGGACACCTTTAAAGGTGTTAAAAGAATATTGAACAATCATCGTTTTGTGAGGCAGAAAATCACCATCCACAGAAACAGTATGTTCTTTAACCATTAGATGTAGGTGTGTGTAAGTGTAGCTCTAATTATTATTATAACAACATCCTAGTATATGTAAGATACTATTGTTGTTACAAAATAAATTAATAAAAATAGTTTAGGGGGTTGGAGAAGCAAAATAAAACAAAAGGACTCAAGTGAAGACATTAACTTAAAATCAGGTAACTCCATTTTGGTTTGAGCTCAAAGGCTTCCTTGGGAAGAATTATGCCCAATGTGAGGCATCAAGGAGTTAGAGAGGGATATGGATAGACAAAATGGGAAGGTTTTGGCTGAGACAAAGGCTTTGGAAGTGTGGGTAAGGAGGTAGAGGTGAGGGCCTTTTATAAGAGGAGGGGAGGGGAACTCTTGGAAAGTAAGGAAATGTTACATTATTTTAGAATGAGTTTCGGATTTTAAAGGACCCAAATTGGTGTGTTTCGAGTATAAGATGATAATTTTTCGAGATCCACCCATCCAATAAGTTTTGGACATGTGTAGGTCATAGAGTTTACATTATCTTTCCATTTTATTTAAATCGTTAAATAATGAGGTCATCGATGCATCATTATGATGTCATAAATAATTTAATTTATTTAATGTCAAAAAATTATAAAAAAATATCATGATGTATGAAATATTTTTATCTTTATAATGAATATTTATAGTCCAAAAGATCATTTATGTAGACAAACTTAAAAATATTTTACATAGGTGATACATTCTTTGTTACATTTAACATTCTTGAAAAATAAAAAGATAAAAAGTCACTTTCTCACAAAAGTGATTCCATGGGGACACCAAGTTTGGCACAAGGCATCCCATGGTCGGCCATGAGGCAACCAGTAGCCTTAGGACACATTTTGTGGTCATTTTGTATTATTATCATATTAGTTTATTATCTTTAACTACCTGATTACTCATTAATCAAGATAATTAAAGATAATTACCGTCGTTACTATTCATAATGTCCAAAAACAAAAGAGTCTTAATTACATAATTTGGAACTTCGGATTCCAAATATGTAATCCATTTTACCAAGTTAAAAACACATAATTTGCAATAATTAATTTAAAAAAACTTCCCGTTGTCAAAACAAATAGCGGGTTTTTTAGAAACAATATTTATGAAAAGTTTGGCACATGTTTATGCCTAATTCCAAAGTGAAATTAATCCTATTGACCATCATTGAATTACATGGAAAATATATATTCTAATTACACTTTAAAACATATTAAAAAGATAATATAACCATATAATTAAATTATATGAAAAAGTAGTTTTGATGTAAAATGCAGTATTTTTCACTATTCATTGAAAAATGAACATTGTAAGAAAAATACCAAAAATTAACCCAAGGTAAATTTCAATGTCCCAATCATAAATAATATGTTTATTTTGAAAAATAGAGCTTATAAAATTGTCAAAAAGTGGATTTAAAAGGGGTTCTCCATCAAAAGGTGGTTAATCGACCTTTTAAAGAATATTAGAATATTTACGCTTAAAAACTGGATTCATTTGCATTTTTAATCCCCTAACATTTATTGAAAAAAAGTAAAAATATTTGACAAACATATATAATCATTTTGTAGTTAGTTCTGTTCATTACCGTCATTACAACGGCTAGGCGTTAACTACTATTTAAAATAATATTACTTTATTATTGGAGTGAAACGTTAGATTCCCAAGAAACTCATTGTTGCGTGTTGGGTATGCCATCAAGAATAGCGTCCCCTTTAAAGTCATATTAATATTTTATTCAAAAATATGGATAAATGTGAAAATTTTATACTCTTTATTTACCTGTGGTGTTACATCCTTCCCCCTTTTGGGAATTGCGTCCTCGCAATTTTAAAATTGAGCTTGGAAACATCCTTGAAAGTCCCACATCGGAACAACAGTCGGAAAAACAATCACTTTAAAATAAAGGAAGATAAGTACAGAGGTCACCCAAGTTAACCCATAATAGGATTCCATTTAGGAAAACATGGACATGGAGGAGAAAACATAGGGTCTTGTTCTGATGGAGAGTTATAGACAACATGTTTAGGAGAAAGTTAACCACAAGAAAATCACAAACTTGTGATGAGTTAAACGGTATTTGATTCCCTAGTAGGAAAATTTAATAGACAAAATTTTTGTTTTAAGTTACATTTTATTAAGGAATTTATTCAAAAGAAAACATAATCACTTATCATGTGTACTTTCAACTTTTATTAGATTCTTTACGCAAACTCATATTTTCTCCAAATGATAAGTATTTAGGAAGACTTGTTCACATGAAGAGTACTATAATCAACTTCTAGAGAATCACCTAATCCAAAAAAGAGAACTATATACTTCCCATGTATTTAGACTTTAACCAAAACCAAAACCAAAAAGGTTAGTACAGGATCAGATAATCCAGAAAAGGATAACCCTTTATAAAAAGAAAATCTATTCGTAATCTCCAAAATTTGTCTAACAAAACCCAAAGTTCAACGAGGACAATCTGATAAACAATTTGACCATAGAATTATTCAAAGTAAACCAAACTAAGATTGAAGCCCAAATAGTTAAAGGATTTAGTCACATAGTCTTCCAAGTTAAATCGTAACATTTATCTCCAAACAACATCAGTTGCTCTTAATGTCTCCTATTGAAAAGTAATTAACCTAATCACATATCCTCCATGATAGGTTAATAAATTTCCATAGATAACCAAAAATCAACTTACTCTTAATTAATAAAATCATCTAACTAAAAAGAATCAGTCAAACTAACCAGGGACTTCACGTAGTCCAGTGGTAGGTGATAAATACCAGTTGCACTTTGGTTGTGGGTTCGATTCCCGTAGCTTTGTCCGACGCGACGGGTTGTCACACGGTCTGCCTGTTGTCCTTTTTTTATAAAACTCCAAAAATAACCCTAACATGTTTTAACCTCAATAGTTTCCTTATACCTCTCATTTTCATCCAAATTTGTTATGATATCAAAATCATAATTCTTGAAGTCTTATTTCACCACCATAAGATACAATAAAACGATTCCCAAAATGAATAACATCATACCTTGATCATGGCGTCCACTCGGTTTCATCGTCATCTTGCTCGTGTAGGTATAAGTCACATACATTAGAACAATGATTTAGAGATCTTTCAAAATAATTTTCTTCCTACATCCAAATACACATTGTACAACATGGTTCAAATGGGTGTTCACAGAAAAACAGTTTTGGAAAATAATCATGTATGACATATAATTCCAAAACATCTGATAAAACATGATTTCTATAAAATAGTCGGACAGAATTTGTGTTGAAACTTTATATTATTGGTCCTTTTTAAAATACCATAAGTATGTGCTGAGAGACTATATTTTAAAATCATATATAAATAGGTTGTGTAAGGGTCTCCTTCCTCAGCACCATTTTTAAAATCATAATATGCTTCAAATTATTGTGCCAAGGTAAAATATTTGAAAATACCTTGATAATATTTACCTTTCTTGAAAATATAAAAATATTGTGAAAATAGTATTTGTCTAAAAACAACCCATGATCCACGATGATAATGAGGTATAGTGGAGGTGTTTGATATCTCAAACAACTGCTTTCAAGTGAGTTATATGCTAAAAAAAGTTTCACAATAATCTGAACATGACATTGCAATAATTATTGCAAGCATATAATCAGGAAGAGATAGGAATGTCGTTTGAGATCCCTCTCCTTCCATTCGTAATCGACTTTACTTGACCTGCAAAAAGTTATAAAACAAGGATCTAACTGAAATAATAGATATAGGGACTAATCATGTGTCTAACAAAAACTCCTAATCCCTAAAGTTGTCTAAACCGACCTTTGATACCAACTATAAGGCCCCAGCCTTAAACCTTACGTAATCATGTGTTAATACAAGATTAAAAATTGAGGATCTTTTTAGGTTTAGAGTTTTAGAAAATTAGATCATAAAACTTGCATTACATTCCACATTTACACAAAGTGGTTACATAAAAGATAATATTCATTTTTTTCCATCAACGGAAACATATTTAAAAATAAAGCATGGATTCTTTCTTGAAACTTCCTTGACACTATCATCATAACATGTACCTTTCCCATGACCTGTGAAAAAGATTTCAAAAAAACTTTGGATGAGAATAAAAAGCTCAGTAAGGGTTATAAAAATATGGAAAGGAAACATGAGTTCATATATACATAAGAATGAAATCATACTTTACCCTTAAAACATAGGCACTTTAACATACCTCATCAAATAATGAATAAATCATAGAAATCATAAGACATAAAAGGTAACTTGAGGCATTCATAACATTCTTACATAGGGAGTAACCCTCTTGGTTACGTTTGGAATACCCACCACAGTATATTCCCTAAATCTCTTCGGAGAAACCTTAACGTTTCACTCCTTTGCGTTACCCAATGCATTGGAGAGCTATATCGGGCTCACCCGCCCTTAGTTTATAACAGAACCACCGTTTTCATAACAATTCCCAAGAACCATAACATAATAATAGCACATAACTTAAGAAAAAATGAAAGATAACATTCCCACATTTCAATAACATTATAAAATTTTAAGATATTGAAATAATGAATCCATTCTAAAAACCATTTTCAAAACCATTTAAAACAGTGAATAAAGAGATTTTTGAATAAAAGTTTCCCATACCACTTTGAAACTTTTAACATTTTAAACCATTTATATCCATATAAATAAATCCTTAAAACCATTTTGAAAACATGGATATTAATGAGAAATATTTATAAGATTAAATCATTAAAACATTTAAAACGATATTTTAGTTAATGGGTTTTTAACAAAATGAGAGACACTTGAATACAATAATTGAGGAATAACATTTAATAAAAACTTTATAATATCATGAGAATAAAGGGATTCATGATATAATATTCCAAATGATAGTATATACACCATATAAGAGTGAATTGGTGCATAAAAACAATGAATTCTCAATGGAAATGTAAATTGAGACGAAATCCATTATAAAGATGGTATCCTTAAATTAAGGATAAATCAATCTCATAATTATGTGTGACAAATATAAATACACCCAATATAAGTGGATATTAAGTGTAAAATAATAAAAGGTCATTCACACATATTCAAAGGATTACATATTCAATAACTACGTGTTGAACCCAAAGAAATCGAAATTGGGTTAAGAAGTTCCCTTGGTAAAATTCGACAGCCTAACGACATCACTTTAAAATTCAGAAAATGAGTTTATGAGAGGTAAAAAAGGGTATATCATCACATGGACATAAAATTTAAATCAATAATTATATAGAAGAACATATCCCAACATAATATTATTTTAATTAAAAGACATAACAAAATAAGTCTTTTAAAAAGAGGATGGTGAATGATCCCCTTAAGAAGTTCGGTAACTTTCGAAACGTACATCCCATGGAAGAAGGGTCATACAATGAAAATGTGAATACCCATAAATGAAATTATACTACAAAAAGTGTATAATAATGGTAATTACATACACCACTCAAAGGAAATAGTGGAAAACATAGCATAAATGTCACAAGAATAAAAGTGAGATAAAAATCCCTTACGAAAACTCGGAAGGCTAACAGCGCCACTTAAAAATTCCAAAAATGGATTTATGAGATCAAATAGGGTCTCTCATAATATGACCAAAAAAATTAAATTATGAGTAATATAAAAGAACATCCCCAAACATAATAATGATTATCTTAAAAGAAATGACATAAAAGAGAGTACTTAAAAAGAAAGAGAGATGTTATATCTCTTACGAAAATTCGGCAGCCTAACGGCGCCGCTCAAAATTTCCAAAGTGGATTGATGAGAGAGAATAGGGTTTCTAATCATATGAACATAAAAATTAAAGTATGATTAATATAAAATAACATCCCAATCACAAGAAAAGATGATCTTAAAAGGAATGACATAAAAGTGTGTACTTTAAAAGAAAGGGAGGAGTAGGATCCCTTACCTCAAGTCCGACTTGTCTTGTTCGTTTCTTTATATTCCTGAATAATAAACTTTGGTCAATTTATAATTGCTTAAGGAAATCCTTTAGAGATTATTATTCAGTTCATATCACATATTATAATGTTATAATAATTGTTTAATAATGTTAGTTCATATCAGATGTTTTTTCCGATGTTTGGTACATGAGTCAAAAATGAACTTGTTTGAAAAAGGAATTCCCATGTAATTATAAGTAAATATTTTCCATAATAGTATTAATGATTAAAATATCATATATATCCAGTAAATATTCATTTTATACTATTCCATATCATTTGGAGATAAGAAACGAAATGCACCGTTCATGGAGACGGTAGGCCGTACGTACGCGTGAACACTACTTTAATTTTTTTTCTTTGTCATATTAATGGAATTAAAAATAAATGATATATATATATATATATTATAATTACAGTATAATATATATTTTATATAGGTCACATATGTTCATTAATTTCATAATTTATACATTCCATGTATTGCATGTACGAGTCACATCATTTGAGGGGGCTGTAGTCCACACTTCCTCATATGAAATTATCGCATTTACACAACATGAAAAAAATAAATGTATGTTTTAAATATAAAATACAGAAGAATATAGTAAACATAAATACCATATATATCATATATAAAATACAGTGACATTATAATGGCCACCTTTAAAGGTGTTAAAAGAATATTGAACAATCATCGTTTCGTGAGGCAGAAAATCACCATCCACAGAAACGGTATGTTCTTTAACCATTAGATGTAGTTGTGTTTAAGTGTATCTCGAATCGTTCTTATAACAAAATCCTAGTATATGGATGATACTGCTGTTGTTACAAAAGAAATGAATAAAAAGAGTTTATGGGGTTGGAGAATCAAAATAAAACAAAAGGACTCAAGTGAAGACATTACCTTTAAATCGGGTAACTCCCTTTGGTTTGAGCTCAAAGGCTTCCTTGGGAAGACTTCTGCCCAATGTTAGGCTTCAAGGAGTTAGAGAGGGATATGGAGAGACACAATGGTCTGGGTTTGGCTGAGCCAAAGGCTTTTGATGTGTGGGTAGGGAGGTAGAGGTGGGGGCCTTTTATATTAGGAGGGGAGGGGCACTCTTGGAAAGTAAGGAAATGTTACTTTATTTTAGAATGAGTTTCGGATTTTAATGGTCCCACATTGGTTTGTTTTAAGGATAAGGTGATAAGGCTTTAAAATACACCCATCCAATAGGTTTTAGACATGTGTAGGTCTTATATTTTACATTATCTTTCCATTTTATTTAAATCGTTAAATAATGAGGTCATCGCTACATCATTATGATGTCATAAATAATTTAAATTATTTATTGTATAAAAATAAAAAAAATATCATGATGTAGGAAATATTTTTAGCTTTCTAATGAATATTTATAGTCCAAAAGATCAATTATTTAGACAAACATAAAAATATTTTACTTAGGTGATACATTCTTTGTTACATTGAACATTCTTTGAAAATAAAAAGATAAAAAGTCACTTTCTCACAAAAGTATTTCCATGGGGCCCCCATGTTTTTCACAAGGAATACCATGGTCGGAAATGAGACAACTAGTAACCTTAGGACACATGTTGTGGTCATTTTATATTATTATGATATTATTTTATTATCTTTAACTACCTGATTACTCATTAATCAAGATAATTAACGATAATTACCGTCATTACTATTCATAATGTCCAAAAACAAAAGAGTCTTAATTACATAATTTTTACCTTCTGATTCCAAATATGTAATAAATTTTAAGAAATTCCAAAAACATAAATTTCAATAATTAATTTAAAAAAACTTCCCGTTGTCGAAACAAATAGCGGGTTTTTTAGAAACAATATTTATGAAAAGTTTGGCACTTGTTTATGCCTAATTCCAAAGTGAAATTAATCCCAATGACCATATTTGAATTACATGGTAAAAATATATTCTAATTACACTAAAAAAAATTAAAAAGATAATATAACCATATAATTAAATTATATGAAAAAGAAGTTTTGATGTAAAATGCAGTATTTTTCACTATTCGTTGAAAAATGAACATTGTCAGAAAAATACCAAAAACTATCCCAAGGTAAATTTAAATGTCCCAATAATAAATAATATGTTTATTTTGAAAAATAGAGCTTATAAAATTGTCCAAAAGGGGATTTAAAAGTGGTTCTCCCTCAAAAGGTAGTTAATCGACCTTTTAAAGAATATTAGAATGTTTACGCTTAAAAACTGGATTCATTTGCACTATTAATCCTCTAAAATTTATTGAAAAAAATTAAAAATATTTGACAAACATATATAATCATTTTTTAGTTAGTTCTGTTCATTCCCGTCATTACAACGGTTAGGCGTTAACTACTATTTAAAATAATATTATTTTATTATTAGAGTGGAACGTAAGATTCCCAAGAAACTGGTTGTTGCGTGTTTGGTACGCCATCAAGCATAGCGTCCCGTTTAATGTCATATTAATATTTTGTTCACAAATATGGATAAATGTGAAAATGCCATACTCTTTATTTACCTAGGGTGTTACAACCCCACACATATATTTTAATTACATGTGGAAAACATAATGGTAAAAAGTCTATAAAATGGATTATATGGGTCTAATTATGTCGATAAAATGTATTTTGGACAATTTTCTAGATCATATTAGGAATTATGTTTATGGTTTAGTTCCTTTTTAAGCTTAATTTAATCTTAATCACTTTAATTAATTTTAATTAATGTCACTAATATTTTTGGTAGAAAAAATAATGTGACCTTATTGTAAATTATAAATTATTATGGTTCAAAATAGTTAATCCATTTTTTCAAATTCCAATCATATAAGTGGTTGAAATTAATTTAAATTTAATCTCGTAGATGGGAAAATAAAGCGGGGTTTAAAAGTAAGAACGTTCAAAAGTTTTTTAGGTGTTTATAACAAATTTAAATTTGGAAAAGATTAAAATTACCTAAATTGAATAAATTGACAACATTTTTATCTAACGAAACATTATAATAAATTAGTTATATAATTTAACCTTATAGATAAATTATATTAAAAAAAATTAGTTAAATTTTAGTATTTTTCAATATTAATTAAAAAATGTAACTTCCCCAAAATATAAAAAAAATCATTCAAACCTAATTAATATGTTAATATTTTAAAAAATGAAGTTTATTTTTACATATTAAATTTATAAAAGTTCCCAATTTATAATTTAAAATAAGTTCTCTATCAAGAGAAAGTAAAAGTTATTTAATAGAAATATAATATTTTAAGTGTAAAATTTGGTTTTTTCTTATCTTATTCTTATCAAATCAACTGGATAAATATAAAAATATTTGATCGAATATGTAATATATATTAAATTAATATCACTCATTAATTGTAATTAATTTAATTTATTTTGTTAAAATGAAATTATGATGATATAAATATTTTTTATGAAAATATTTCATTTATTTTCAATTGGTTCTAATATTCATTATTACTAAGGAATTACTTGTATATTTTTTCAAACAATAAGTTTTAATAATTTATTATATAATTTTCATTTCTTCTAACATAACTTCTTGTTTAGGTCTTGATATATTAAATAATAATATTTTAATTATATATTGTTGTTTATTAAATGTTGGTCTTATGTGTTATGTTGACCGTAAAGGAAAGTCAATATTGTATATAACATAAACAAACCTCAGTGTTTCATATAGAGAAAGATAACATTTATATTTCATGCAGTGCATGATTAAGTTATAATATCATATAACTCAATCCAAACATAGTGCTTTAATATATATAAAATATCTATTTTATGTTTTGTGTTAACAACATAATATCAAAAAGAATAAATTAATTAGGAAAAAATAATTCACAAAATCTACCGGTATTTCATGTAACACTTAGAATAACAAAATGTAATTATATTTAGGATAATTTTGTTATTATATAATTATGTAATAAGGAAAATTAAGGGAGTGGGGATAGAAATAAAATGAAAGTAATTTTTGTAAAATGTTACATCATTTTCATGTAACTGCTTTTGGATTATACCAGACCTCCTTGGTAGGATTTA
Organism: Viscum album; assembly: GCA_963277665.1. Lineage (NCBI taxonomy): Eukaryota > Viridiplantae > Streptophyta > Magnoliopsida > Santalales > Viscaceae > Viscum > Viscum album. The sequence goes on from OY728148.1 coordinate 788,811,425, forward strand.
TAACTAATTTGAGGATTATAGGATAAGGGTAGGGATGTTGAAATATTGTTTAAGTATATTTTTGGAGAGAAAAAATTCTTGAGAGTTTTGAATAAGTGGGAGGGGTGAGTTTCTTTTTATAGTAGATGAGTTGCATCCTTGTTAATTTTTGAATAGAGAATTCCCCCAATGTTTGGTCCATGTAAAGTGGCACAAATAATAGTCCAAATTCTATTAAATGGAGTATATGGAATAATTATGGATATTAAATAGATTTTGGACAAGTTTCTAGGTCATTTTTCCTCTTAAGGTGAAAATTTAGTCCCTTGTGAATCTAATTTTCCTCTTAATTGATGTAATTAATTTTAATTACTTTCCCTGATATTTTTTTCATAGACTAATTTAACCTTATTAAATATTAAAAATTATTTTGATTCCAAATATTAAATCAATTTTATAATATTCCAATCACATAATTAGTATAAATTAGGTTAAAATTAATCTCATAGATGGGATAATAAAGAGGGTTTTTAAAGTAAACATATTCACATTTTTGAGATGTCTTTAAATCCAAATTCAAAGTGAAATTTATTAAAATGAAAAAAATTATATTAATTGATAAAAATTTATCTAATTAAACATTAAAACCGAATCAACCCATAATTTAACTATGTAAATATATTATATGAAAAATAAGTTAGGAATTATAATTCAATATTTTTCAATATTTTTCATAAAAAGAAAATTCACAGAAAAAAATTCACCCTAAGATAATTTTAATATTAAAAAATAAAAAATATATTTAGTGTATAAAATTTATAAATTTCTTAAAATTTAGATTTTAAATGGTTTCTCTCTTAAAAGGTAGAAAAAAATTCATTTTTAGGAAAATAACCCTTTTAAAATTTAAACTGTATTTATTTTATTCTAATACATATCAAATATATTGGATGAATATAAATAAAGTTTTATTAAATATAATATATATATATATATAAATATATTTCATTTAGATCATTCACTAATATTAATTAATTTAATTTTTCTAGACAGAACACCTATACAATATTTACATTATATTCAATTGGTTTATATTTTCATTTCTAATTAATTCCTTACATATGAAATCATTTTTTTATAAACAATATATTTTCATAAATTACATAATATTATTCCGAACCACTAATTCAACATCCAAGTCATATTAATAATATTTATTTTCATGGTAAAACTCATTTTTTTATGTATCACAAGCTATCGAAGGAAGTCTTTGTGTGTGTGATGTATGATATATCAATATTACATTCATTGGAAGATATATCATAGATTAAATTTTTTTAAAATATTAATTTTATTGTATATTCATGGGATATCATAAATACTTACACATTTGGTGTTCCGTGTTATACATTAAATTGCATAAAATGTTATTATCATAGAATTTTGTGGCATTAAATAATTGATTATATATGATATTGATGACATAATTATGACTTCTTAATATTATGATATTTTCTCCCTTATTTAATTAACATCTATTGAAAAATGATAATAAATAAGTTTGGATCTTATTTTTATTCTCATATTTTTTGAACCTTGATTAACCCTTTACACACTTACTGAGACAACTCAATTTTTATTCATTGAGGGAAATGATAGTTAATATAAATGGAAAAAGTCTCATAAAAGGACAAATATTAATATTAAAAAACATATAGTCATAACCTGAATGATGATAGATTGTTTTTGAAACTGTATATCATTTAATACAATATTATTTTCATAAAATATTAGAACTATTTATTAACTTTTACTTTTATAACATATGACAAAAAATGAATTTAGAATATAATATTTTTATGTATCCCTAACTTTTATTTTTTTCTATAAAATTTTTGGATGACCTTAGTTATTTAAAATTATACAACCATTAATATTTTAATATCGTTCATTTTATTTTTCTATTATTTATAAAATTACAATGTCAGCATTGTGTAAAAAATCAAGGTAATTTTTTAAAAAATAATAGATAAAAATAAATAAATTTTTTTAGATAAGTAATTTATCATTCATAAGAAAATTTATAACATAAAATACCATATATTTATTCACATACGAAGATAATAATAGTTATTAAAAATAAGAGTGTGTCATTTTTGAATTATCATTAAAAAAATATTATAAAGGACATAATCACATCCATGTTCCAAAAATATGATATATTTTAATTGTGGATGATAATGGAATAAATTTTCTCATCTAATAAAATTATGTCCCATGATAGGATACTTTTATATTCCTTGTTATATATTTTTGTAAACTAACATACGTGATTTACCCAGTATTGATGTAACAAAAATAATAAAGTAAATTATCATAATGTCCAAAAATAAAAGTAACTTATTTAAAAACATTTGACACCCAAATTCAAAATAATAAATCATTTTTTCATGTTTCAAAATACTTAAGTGTCAAAATATAATTTAAAATTTAACTGAAATAATGTTTAAAAAATCATTTTTAGAAAAAAAAAATTATTTTAAGTATAATTTTATTAATACTAAATTCATGTATAAAATATATTAAAACCCCATAAATATTTTATATTTAATAATAAATAAATAATAAATGTCAAAAATAATACAAAATATAAGTTTTCCTTTAAAATACTTTAAATGAAAACACAATTTTCTATAAAAAATAGTATTTTATACAATTATTTTAATATTCAATCCTTTTAGAAAAATATCTAAATTTTACACATAGAAAATATTGATATGATGAATTCAAAAAAATTAACTTTTTTCTCCAAAATTATTTATAAAATTTGAAAAAATATTTTTTCCATTATAAAAAACATTAAGAAAACCTTTTTCAAGAATTCATATCATTGAAAAATTAAATTGATTTAATAAAAGTTGGGTTATTATTTTTTAAGAATAAATTATTAAATTGGTAATGATTACGACAAATATATATTTAAAAATTTAGATAATTTTATCTTCTCCTAATAATTTAATGTTAAGGATATAAAAATAACATTTAAATAATAAATGTTTATTTTTGTCTTAAGCATGGTGTTGCATTTTTATACACTATAGAACAAAGTTTTCTATTAAACAAATCAAGATATTAATGTCTACCCCACCCTTAATAAATCTTTTCCTTGCAATTTGATCTTTTTTATATAATAAAATATCCTTTAATGTAATTCCACATCACAGAATGAGTTAATAAAGAATCCACTAAATATATGAAATTAAAAATACGAAGGCCATATGGAGTAACACATAACTATATTTCTATTTAAGAGAATATTTGATGGAAGTTAAAACATGTAAATGAATTAAAAACTAATATCCATTGACTGATAGATAGTTATAAATAATATGATATAGACAATGATAATGAAAAAAAATCATAAATTTCTCATGTTTGAAGATACTGTCGATTCATTTAAAATAGGGAAAATAGGATAATATTTTTTTCTTAAAGATCATTTTCCTACAGTTTACTCATTACTTACCATATATAATTTTTACATGAGTAATAGCACATACATCATTAGTATTGTTTCATCCTTTAATCAATTTCCACCACAATATCATATTTTCATCAAACGATTATTATTTAGGATGAATGTTTTATTAATAAGGTACAAGATTCAACTTCAAATGGATCACATAATCCACAAAAGGATAACAAGTGAGTCCTCCGATTATTAGACATTAACAAATATGAAAAACTTTAGGACAAGATAAGACAATTGTAAAAATTAATAAACTATTATATAAATAAATACAACATTAATCCCTAAATTTCAACCATAATACCCAATGTTCAAACTATGTCACACCATTTTAAAAATTATTAAATTTTATTCAAAATATTCACAAAAAATATTGAATCCATAAAATATGATGAATTTTATTGAATATTTTTACAAGGAAAATATAATATTTATGTCCAAATAAAATTATTCATTAATAACGTAAATACATAAAAAATTATATACACTAATTATAAAATATCCTTGAAATGATAATCATTTCCATAAATAAGTTGAATCACCATAATGCAACATTAATACTGTATATACATTCAAAAGCTAAATCAACCATTATTCATCTAATAAAATCCCATAATATTCTATTTAAATTAATTGTATACAGTTCCAAAATTAGTGAAATTCTCATTAATTGACATTAGTCACTCTGAAGAAACATTTAATATAATGGTTGTCTGAATGACAAAACATATATTCCAAAAAACAAAATAATCCTTAATTTCAAATCCAATATAATAGAAAAATAATTTCATACTAACCCGAACATCATGTAGTCTAGTGGTAGGTTTTTCACCCTTGAATCCCTTCTATTGTGGGTTCTACCCCATCAGATTTATAGATATTATGGTTCATCACATTTCCCCTGGGTTTTCATTTTTTTAAAACTATATAGTTATTAAAACATTTCCTTTAAGAATCAAAGATTATATAAACCCCAATAGTTCAAAATGACGTTAAATTTTTTTTTGAACTGTCTATATGAATTATTTCATAATTAATTATTATTTTTAAATGTAAATGTGACATATAACACTTCCAAATGAAAAATTTATCAAAATATCATTATTATCATTGAAATTCCCCCACATAAAATCCAAAAAGGGTTGTCTAAGACATTGAAAATTTGATCAGACTCAAATATATAAACCCATGATGGTATCCTTATCTATTAATATAACCTCACATGAAAACAACCTAATATAATATTTTTTCTAAAACCTATTCTAATATCGACTATAATAGCCTCAAAGATGCACTCTCAGATCTGGTGCTAAAAAATTTAAAATTTACATTCTTAGAGAATTAGTTATGATAAATGTGACCAATTTTTTACCATTTAAAACATTCTAAATCAAAATGAAATGTTGCAACATTTACCGACCCAAGGAACTTTTAGGTTTATAGAATTGGAGTGTTATGACAATATACTAACAAATTGTATTCATAAATAACTAGTTCATAAATATTTATGTCATATCCCATAAAATTTCCCACACATTATGTAACACCCCAGGTAAATAAAGAATATGACATTTTTATATTTATCCATATTTGTGAATAAAATATTAATATTACTTTGAAGGGGATGTTATGCTTTATGGCGTACCCAATACGCAACAACGAGTTTCTTGGGAAGCTTACGTTTCACTCTAATAATAAAATAATATTATTTTAAATTGTAATTAATGCCTAGCCGTTGTAATGGCGGGAATGAACAGAACTAACTAAAAAATGATTATATATGTTTGTCAAATATTTTTATTCTTTACAATAAATGATAGAGGATTAAAAATGCGAATGAATCCAATTTTAAGCGTAGACAGTCAAATATTCTTTAAATGGTCGATTAACCGCCTTTTGATGGCGAACGTCTTTTAAAACCACTTTTTGACAATTTTATGTGTTATATTTGAAAAAATAAAATTCTTCTTTATAATTGGGACATCAAAATTTACTTTGTGTAATTTTTTGGTATTTTTCTGAAAAAGTCCAATTTTTAATAAATAGTGAAAAATGTTGTATCTTAATTCAAAACCACTTTTTAATCTAATTTATTTATGTGATTAGATTATCTTTTTAATTGGTTTTAAAGTGTAAATAGAATATATTTTTACCATTTAATCCAATGGTGTTCATTGTAATTAATATCACTTTAAGATTGGACATAAAGGAGTGTCAATCTTTTGAAAGATATTGTTTAATAAAAACACGCTATTTGTTTTAACAGCGGGATTTAATTATAAAATTAATTAATGAAACTTATATTTTATTAATTTGGTAAAATTAAAATAATTTTTGAATTTGGAATATCAAATATATCTTAGGGTGAATGTTTGGTATTTTTCTGAAAAACATCAATTTTTGATGAATAGTGAAACCACAAAGTGGTGGTTACAAAATTTGACTTTTCATTTAAATGGGACTTTACCACTTCTGTGATTTGAATTTCAAAAATCCAATTTAAATTATTTTAATTGTTAAGTAAAATGTGGTTCAATGGGATGAAAATAATTTTTGAGGAGAAGTAACTTTTAAGTTTTATTAATCGCGATTAAAGGTAATTAGTGTGATTTAAGGTAAAAATGATATTATAATAAAATGAAAAAATATTGACACTTGTCCTAACTCGATTTTATGAGTTATGGACAACCAAGAAAACCCATGGGACGATTTTGGGTACCCCATGGTGCCACTTGGTTTTGATAATGGCATTTATGCCTTTTATTTAAAGTTAAAATAAAAATGACACAAACATGAAATGTTTTTCTAAAACAATTTTTACATGTGGTTATACAAGTCAGAATTTTGACTATAAATAGTCATTGGAAAGATAAAACTATTACCTACATCATAGTATTTTTTTTATAATTTTTAGACATTAAATAAATTAAATTTTTTATGACATCATGATGATGAAGCGATGACCTCATTATTTAACAATTTAAATAAAATGGAAAGATAATGAAAAATCTAGGACCTAAACATGTCAAAAACTTATTGGATGGGTGGCTTTAGAACCCTTATCACCTTATCCTTGAAAAACATCAATGTGGGACCATTAAAATCCGAATACCATTTGAATATAAAGTAACATTTTATACTTTACCAAGAGTGCCCCTCCTCTCCTCTTATAAAAGGCCCCCACCTCTACCACCTTACCCACACATATCAAGCCTTTGGTTCGGCAAATCTCTAATCATTTTGCCTCTAAAAATCCCTCTCCTCATCTTAGAAGCCTTAACATAGGCAGGAAGCTCTTCAAGAAATCCTTTTGGTTCAAACCAAAGGGAGTTACCCAATTTAAGGCAACGTCTTCACTTGTGCTCTTTTGTTTTATTTTGCTTCTCCAACCCCCTAAACTCTTTTTATTAATTTATTTTGTAACAAATACAGTATATTAAATATACTATGATGTTATTATAATAAGTATTAGAGCTACACTTACACACAACTTCATCTAATGGTTAAAGAACATACTATTTCTGTGGATGGAGAATTTCTGCCTCACGAAATGATGATTGTTCAACACTCATACAACACCTTCAAAGGTGGCCATTAAGATGTAACTATGTTTATATTTGATATATAATATTTTTATGTTTTACTTAAGCTTATTTATTTTTCAGTTGTGGAATTCCTTTATGTATTCCATTATCGGTATACACGATATCTTCATTTTAGGAAGTGCGGACTACCGCCCCTCAAAGTGATTTGATTCGTTAAATGACATATGTGGGATGTATAAAGGATGGATTTAAAGTTATTATATATGATGTTATACAGGAATTATAATATAACTTTATATAATTATTGTTTTCTTTCCATTAAATTATGAGATAGAAATGAAAGTAGCGTTCATGCGTACGTACGGCTTACCGTCTCCATGAACGGTGCATTTCATTTATTATCCTCAAATGTAATGTTCTATTATAAGTATATATAATGGATATATATGATATATGATACATCTAAAGGATGAATATAATTCTGGAATTAAAAATATATATCTCTCTCATTTAGTTTTAATTCCATTAATATGACATAGAAATGAAAGTAGCGTTCATGCGTACGTACGGCTTATCGTCTCCATGAACGGTGCATTTCATTTCTTACCTCTAAATGATTATGTAATATTATAAATACATGTATATTATGGATATATATGATATATATGATATCCAAATCAGGAATTTCATTCTGGATATAATGAACCTTTGGCCACACGAACAACATGTAATTGTAAGAAGTCCACTTTTGACTTAAGAACCAAATATCAACAAAACAAACATTATCAACTTAAATGATTACATAATGTTTATAACATGTCAATAATTGATATAAAAGGAATAATTTACATGAAAAATTTTCTTAAGCAAGTAGAAATTAACTCAAATTTATTATTCAGGATGTTAAAGAACGATCGAGTCAAGTGGGACCCGAGGTAAGGGATCCTACTCCTCTCTTTCTTTTTAAGTACACTCTTTTATGTCATTCCATTTAAATCTAATATTTCTTGTTATTGGGATGTTATTTTATATTACTCTTACTGTAATTTTTATGTTCATATGATGAGAGACCCTATTCTCTCTCATCAATCCATTTTGGATGTTTTGAGTGGTGTCGTTAGGCTGCCGAATTTTCGTAAGAGATCTAACCTCTCTTTTTTTTAAGTACTCTCATTTATGTAACTTCTTTTATGCTTCTCTTTGTTATGTTGGGGGATGTTCTTTTATATTCCGATTTATGTAAACATTATGTTAATATGATGAGATACCCTTTTTTATCTCATCAATCCTTTTTTGTAAGTTTTATGTGGCACCGTTAGGCTACCGAGTTTTCGTAAGGGATTTTTCATCTCACTTTTATTCCTGTGAGATTTATGCTACATTTTCCACAATTTACTTTGAGTGGTGTATGTACTACCCATTATTTTACTCATTGTGTAATATAATTTCATTTATGAGTATTTACATTTTTGTATTGTTCTTCTTTCACAGGGTGTATGTTTCGAAAGATACCCATGTCGGTAAGGGAACCTTTCACCCTCCTCTTTTTAAAAGACTTCTTTTTTTATGTCTTTTAATTCACATACTATTATGTTGGGATATGTTCTTCTATATCCTTATTGATTTAAATTTTATTTCCATGTGATGAGATACCCTTTTTATCTCTCATCAACTCTTTTTCTGAATTTTGAAGTGACGCCGTTAGGCTGTCAAATTTTTGCAAGGGAACTTTTTAACCAAATTTTGATTCTTTGGGATAAATGTGTACTCATTGAATATGTCGTTCTATGAATATGTGTTCATACCATCTGATGGTTTTACACTTAATATCCACTTATATTTGGTGTATTCGTTTGTCACACATAATTATGTAATTGATTTATCATTAATCCAAGGATATCGTCTTTGTAAGGGACTTCGTCTCAATCTACTTTCATTGAGGAATATTTCCTTTTATACACAACTTTCATTTATACGGTGTATAAACCCCTTTGAATTTTACTTTTATACAAAAGGAATCGTTTTCTACGAACAGTTTTACTAAATGACAAAATGGAATGTTTCTTTTAACGTACACGGTGACAATGACCTTTTCCGCCGCCGCGAGTATTATTTGATCTTTGGATTCCTCAACAAGCCGTAATGTTTTTAAAATAAAATAAATACCATATACACTTTTATGTATTTAGTAATTGAAAATGGTTTTGATAAGGGATTCTATTTTGTCAATATATTTAAATGATATATTATGATTGAAATGTGGAAATGTTATCATTCCTTTATATTGGTTTTATGTGTTATAATTTTATAATGGTACTTGGACATTTTACGGGTGGTTACGTGATAAACCATATGACGGGTGGTGCCGTGAATACCAGGATGGGTGGTTACGTTATAACCTCCAACACATTGGGTATGGAAGTTGGACGTATGGCTATTCCATTAAGTATGTATGGAAGTTGGCCGAATGGCTATTCCATTAAGTGATATGTGTGGAAGTCAACCTTCTGGTTATTCCACATAAGTATGTTTATGTACCAATTTACCTTTATATGTTATGTGATCATTATATGGTTTTTATGGTAATCTTTTGGTTAAAGAATGGTAAATAATGAACTTTTATTCAGTGAAGAGTTTTTACTACTTCGAAAAGGTGAAAAGTATAACTTTGATAAAGTATACATGGTTTACTTGTTGTTTTGAAAAACTAACAGTTTTCATTCTTTTTGTATCCCTTACGGAGCTTTTTATGCTCATCCCAAGTTTTTGAAATGTTTTTCACAGGACTTAACGGGGAATAGGGTCAAGGATGGGATCAAGGGAAAGTCATGAAACCTAAAACATGGAACTGGACATGTTTCTTTTTAAGAGTTTTTATATTATGGAAACTTAGTAAAAGTTTCTACTTAGTAATCTTTTGAGATGTAATAGTTATGTCCTAATTCTCTAAAACTCTAAACCTGAAATGATCCCCAATGTGAATTATTCATTTAATTCAATATTAAGTAAGGTTTAAGGCAGAGTCCTTATAGTTGGTATCAAAGGTCGGTTTAGAAAAATTTAGGGATTAGGAGTTTTTGTTAGACACATGATTAGTCCCTATATCTATTATTTCAGTTAAATCCTTGTTTTATAACTTTTTTCAGGTCATGTAAAGTTGGTTATGAATAGAAGGAGAAGGATCTCAAACGACATTCTTATCTCTTCCTGATGACATGCTTGAAATAATTATTGCAAAGTCATGTCCGGATGATTGTGAAACTTTTTCTAGAATACAACTCACTTGCAAGCAGTTGTTTGAGATATCAAACACCTCCACTATACCTCGTTATCATCGTGGATCATGGGTTGTTTTTAGACAAATACTATTTTCACAATATTCTCATATTTTCAAGAAAGGTAAATATTATCAAGGTATTTTCAAATATTTTACCTTATCACAAGAATATGAAGCATATTATGATTTTAAAAATGGTGTTGTGGAAGGAGACCCTTGCGTAACCTATTTATACGTGATTTTTAAATATAGTCTCACAAAACATACTTATGGTATTCTAAAAGGACCAATAATAGAAAGTTTCAACTCAAATTCTGTCCGACTATTTTATAGAAATCAGGTTTTATCAGATGTTTTGGAATTTTATGTTATACATGATTATTTTCCAAAACTGTTTTTCTGTGAACACCCATATGACCCTTGTTGTACAAGGTGTATTTTGATGGAGGAAGAAAATGATTTTGAGGGATCTATTAATCATTGTTGTAATGTATGGGATGTCTACCTACGTGAGCAAGATGACGATGAAACTGAGTGGTCGCCATGATCATGGTATGATGTTATTCATTTTGGGAATCGTATTATTTTATCTTATGGTGGTGAAATAAGACTTCAAGAATTAAGATGTTGAGATCGTAAAAAATTTGGATGAAAATGAGAGGTATAAGGAAACTATTGAGGTTAAAACATGTTAGGGTTATTTTTAGAGTTTTATAAAAAGGACAACACACAGACCGTGTGACAACCAGTCGCGTCAGACAAAGCTGCGGGAATCGAACCCACAACCAAAGTGCAATGGGTATTTATCGCCTACCACTGGACTACGTGAAGTCCCTGGTTAGTATGACTTATTCTTTTTAGATAGATGATTTCATAAATTAAGAGTAAGTTGATTTTGGGTTATCTATAGAAATTTATTAACCTATCATGGTGGATATGTGATTAGGTTAATTACTTTTCAATACGAGACATTAAGAGCAACTGATGTTGTTTGGAGATAAATGTTACGATTTAACTTGGAAAGCTATGTGACTAAATCCTTCAAATATTTGGGTTTCAATCCTATTTTGGTTTAATTTGAATAATTTTATGGAAAAATTGTTTATCGGATGGTCCTCTTTGAACTTTGGGGTTTTTTGGACAAATTTTGGAGATTAAGAATAGATTTTCTTTTTGTAAAGGGTTATCCTTTTCTGGATTATCTGATCTTGTACTAACCTTTTTGGTTTTGGTTTTGGTTAGAGTCTAAAGAAATGGGATGTATATAGTTCTCTTTTGTGGATAAGGTAATTCTCTTGAAATTGATTATAGTACTCTTAATGCAAACAAGTGTTCTTAAATACTCGTCTTTTGGAGAAAATATGAGTTTGATTAAGGAATCTAGTAAAAGTTGAAAGTCTACATGACAAGTAAGTATGTTTCATTATGATTTAGTTAAGCTCAAAAATAAATTCCTCAATGAAAATTAACTTAAAAGAAAAACATTGTCTGTTAAATTTTCCTACTGGGGAATAGAATACCGTTAAACACATCACAAGTTTGTGATTTTCTTATGGTTAACTTTTTCCTAGACATGTTTACTATCACTCTCCATCAGAACATGACCCTTTGTTTTTTTCCTCCATGTCAATATTTTCATACATGGAATTCTATTATAGGTTAACTCGGGTGACCTCTGTACTTATCTTTATTTTAAAGTGATTGTTTTACCGACTCTTGTTCCGATGTGGGACTTTCAAAGATATTTCCAAGCCAATTTTTAAATTGCAAGGACATAATTCCCAAAAGGGGGGAAGGATGTAACACCCCAGGTAAATAAAGAATATAACATTTTTATATTTATCCATATTTGTGAATAAATTATTAATATTACTTTAATGGGGATTCTATGCTCGATGGCGTACCCAATACGCAATAACAAGTTTCTTGGGAAGCTTACGTTGCACTCTAATAATAAAATAATATTATTTTAAATGGTAGTTAATGCCTAGACATTGTAATGGAAGGAATGAATAGAATTAACTAAAAAATTATTATATATGTTTGTCAAATATTTTTACTCTTTACAATAAATGATATAGGATTAAAAATCTGAATGAATCCAATTTTAAGCGTAGACAGTCTAATATTCTTTAAAAGGTCGATTAACCGCCTTTTGATGGGGAACCTCTTTTAAAACCACTTTTTGACAATTTTATGTGTTATATTTGACAAAATAAAATTCTTCTTTATAATTGGGACATCAAAATTTACTTTGTGTAAATTTTTGGTATTTTTCCGAAGAAGTCAAATTTTTAATGAATAGTGAAAAATGTTGTATTTTAATTCAAAACCTCTTTTTAATCTAATTTATTTATATGATTATATTATCTTTTTAATTGGTTTTAAAGTTTAAATAGAATATATTTTTACCATTTAATCCAATGGTGGTCATTGTAATAAATATCACTTTAAGATTGGACATAAACGAGTGTCAATCTTTTGAATGATATTGTTTCATAAAAACACGCTATTTGTTTTAACAGCGGGATTTAATTATAAAATTAATTAATGAAACATATATGTTATGAATTTGGTAAAATGGACATCATTTTTGAATTCAGAATATTAAATATAGCTTAGGGTGATTTTTTGGTATTCTTCTGAAAAACATCAATTTTTGATGAATAGTGAAACCACATAGTGGTGGTTACAAAATTTGATTTTTTGTTTAAATGAGACTTTACCACTTCTGTGATATGAATTTAAAAAATCCAATTTAAATTATTTTAATTGTGAACTATAATGTGGTTCAATGGGATGAAAATAATTTTTGATGAAAAGTAACTTTTAAGTTTTATTAATCGCGATTAAAGGTAATTAGAGTGATTTAAGGTAAAAATGATATTATAATAAAATGAAAATATATTGACACTTTTCCTAACCCTATTGGATGAGTTATGGCCGACCAAGAAAACTCATGGGTCGATTTTGGGTACCCCATGGAGCTACTTGGGTTTGATAATGACATTTATGCCTTTTATTTAAAGTTAAAATAAAAATGACACAAACATGAGATGTTTTACTAAAACAATTTTTACATGTGGTTATACAAGTCCAAATTTTGACTATAAATAGTCATTGGAAATCTAAAACTATTTCCTAAATCATTGTATTTTTTTATAATTTTTAGACATTAAATAAATTAAAGTCATTATGACATCATGATGATGCAGCGATGACCTCATTATTTAACAATTTAAATAAAATTGAAAGATAATGAAAAATCTGGGACCTAAACATGTCCAAAACCGATTGGATGGGTGTATTTAGAATCATTATCACCTTATCTTAAAAAAAATCAATGTGGGACCACTAAAATCCGCAAACCATTTGAAAATAAAGTAACATTTTATACTTTACCAAGAGTGCCCCTCCTCTCCTCTTATAAAAGGCCCCCACCTCTACCACCTTACCCACACCTCTCATGCCATTGGTTCGGCCAAGATCTGATCATTTTGTCTCTCCACATCCCTCTCCTCATCCTAGAAGCCTTAAATTAGGCAGGAAGCTCTTCAAGAAACCCTTTTGGTTCAAACCAAAGGGAGTTACCCAATTTTAAGGTAACGTCTTCACTTGTGCTCTTTTGTTTTATTTTGCTTCTCCAACCCCCTAAACTCTTTTTATTAATTTCTTTTGTAACAAATACAGTATCTTCAATACACTAGGATGTTTTTATAATAAGAATTCTAGCAAAACTTACACACACCTTCATCTAATGGTTAAATAACATACTGTTTCCGTGGATGGAAAATTTCTGCCTCACGAAACGATGATTGTTCAACACTCATTCAACACCTTCAAAGGTGGCCAGAAGATGTCACTATGTTTATAGATGATATATAATATTTTTATGTTTTACTTAAGCTTCTGTATTTTTAATTTGTGGCATACCTTTATGGCTTCTATTATGGGTATACGCGATATCTTCATTTTAGGAAGTGCGGACTACCGCCCCCTCAATGTGATTAGATTCGTTAAATGCCATATGTGGGATGTATAAAGGATGGATTTAAAGTTATAATATATGATTTTATACTGGAAATATAATATATCTTTATATCATTATTATTTCCTTTATATTAAATTATGAGATAGAAATGAAAGTAGCGTTCATGCGTACGTACGACTTACAGTCTCCATGAACGGTGCATTTCATTTCTTATCCTCAAATGTAATGTACTATTATAAGTACATATAATGGATATATATGATCTATGATAAAACTAAAGGATGAATATAATTCTTGAATTAAAAATATATATATCTCTAATTTAGTTTTAATTCCATTAATATGACATAGAAATGAAAGTAGCGTTCATGCGTACGTACGACTTACCATCTCCATGAACGGTGCATTTCATTTCTTACCTCTAAATGATTATGTAATATTATAAATACATGTATATTCTGGATATATATGATATATATGATATCCAAATCAGGAATTTAATTCTGGATATAATGAACCTTTGACCACATGAACAACATGTAATTTTAAGAAGTCCACTTTTGACTTAAGAACCAAATATCAACAAAACAAACATTATTAACTTAAATGATTACATAATGTTTATAACATGTCAATAATTGATATAAAAGGAATAATTAACTTGAAAAAGGTTCTTAAGAAAGTAGAAATTAACTCATGTTTATTATTCAGGACGTTAAAGAAGGATCGAGTCAAGTCGGACCCGAGGTAAGGGATCCTACTCCTCTCTTTCTTTTTAAGTACACTCTTTTATGTCATTCCTTTTAAATCTCATCTATCTTGTTATTGGGATGTTATTTTATATTACTCTTACTGTAAGTTTTATGTTCATATGATGAGAGAATCTATTCTCTCTCATCAATCCATTTTGGAATTTTTGAGTGGCGCCGTTAGGCTGCCGAATTTTCGTAAGAGATATAACCTCACTCTTTTATTTAAGTACTCTCCTTTATGTCACTTCTATTAAGATTATCTTTGTTATGTTGGGGGATGTTCTTTTATATTCCTCTTTCTATAAAATTTATGTTAATATTATGATAGACCCTATTTGATCTCATCAATCCTTTTTTGTACGTTTTATGTGGCGCCGTTAGGCTTCCGAGTTTTCGTAAGGGATTTTTCATCTCACTTTTATTCCTCTGAGATTTATGCTACATTTGCCACAATTTCATTTGAGTGGTGTATGTACTACCAATTATTTTACTCATTTTGTAATATACATTCATTTATGAGTATTTACATCAATGTTGTATTGTCTTTCTTTCACGGGGTGTATGTTTCGAAAGATACCCATGTCGGTAAGGGAACCTTTCACCCTCCTATTTTTAAAAGACTTCTTTTGTTATGTATTTTAATTAATATAATATTATGTTGGGATATGTTATTATATATCCTTATTGATTTAAATTTTATTTCCACATGATGAGATACCCTTTTTATTTCTCATCAACTCTTTTTCTGAATTTTGAAGTGACGCCGTTAAACTGTCGAATTTTTGCAAGGGAACTTCTTAACCCAATTTTGATTCTTTTGGATAAACATGTACTCTTTGAATATGTAGCTCTATGAATATGTGTGAATAACATCTGATTTTTTTACACTTAATATCCACTTATATTTGGTGTATTCTTTTGTCACACAAAATTATGTAATTGATTTATCCTTAATCCAAGGATATCGTCTTTGTAAGGGACTTCGTCTCATTCTCCTTTCATTGAGGCATATTTACTTTTATACACAACTTTATTTTATACGGTGTATAAACCACTTTGAATTATACTTTTATACAAAAGGAATCTTTTTCTACGAAGAGTTTTACTAAATGACAAAAAGGAATGTTTCTTTTAACGTACGCGGTGACAACGACCTTTTCCGCCGCCACGAGTATTATTTGATCTTTGGCGTCCTCAACAAGCCGTAATGTTTTTAAAATAAAATAAACACCATATACTCTTTTATGTATTTTGGTATTGAAAATGTTTTTGATAAATGATTCTATTTTGTCAATATATTTAAATGATATATTGTGATTGAAATGTGGAAATGTTATCATTCCTTTATATTGGTTTTATGTGTTATAATTTTATAATGGTACTTGGACATTTTACGGGTGGTTACGTGATAAACCATATGACGGGTGGTTCCGTGAATACTAGGACTGGTGGTTACGTTATAACCTCCAATTCTATGGGTATGGAAGTCTGCCATATGGCTATTCCATTAAGTATGCATGGAAGTTGGCCGAATGCCTATTCCATTAAGTGATATGTGTGCAAGTTGACCTTATGGTTATTACACTTAAGTATGTTTATGTCCCAAGTTACCTTTATATGTTATGTGATAATTATATGGGTTTTATGGTAATCTTTTGGTTATAGAAGGGTAAGTAACAGACTTTTATTCAGTGAATATTTTTTACTAATTCGAAAAGGTGTAAAGTATTACTTTGATAAAGTATACATGGTTTACTTGTTGTTTTGAAAAACTAACAGATTTCATTCTTTGTGTATCCCTTACTGAGCTTTTTATGCTCATCCCAAGTTTTTGAAATGTTTTTCACAGGACATAACGTGGAATAGGGTCAAGGATGGGATCAAGGGAAAGTCATGCAAACTAAAACATGGAACTGGACATGTTTCTTTTTAAGAGTTTTTATTTTATGGAAACATAGTAAAAGTTTCTACTTTGTAATCTTTTGAGATGTAATAGTTATGTAATAATTCTCTAAAACTCTAAACCAGAAAAGATCCCCAATGTGAATTATTCATTTATTTCAATATTAAGTAAGGTTTAAGGCTGGGGCCTTATACATGAAACCTTTATATGAAAATATAATAATTATTCAGTCTTTATATCCTAGGGAAATGAAACATATAAAGTTTGATATAGAATTATCAATATGGGAATAACATAAGGGATCTCATTTCCATAAATACATAGATCATCAATTCTGAGACATTTAATAAACATTAAATAATGTAATAGTCATTATAATCAATAATCACTAGCTATATGATGTCAATATAGTTCGAGGAATAATTACAACCCATATATATTCTCTTAAAAGTGTTATTTTCCATTTGGAAAAAACATAAGAAATTTATTTATGAAAACCATTTAAATGATTGTATAATACCATCTTATGCAAATTTAAAAATTCATTTATATTTTTAAAGATCATTTTATAAAATATTTTAGAAATCATGGTTATAGAAGAGAAGGATTTAAAATCTAAAATAAGATACATGATCTATATCACTTACATATAATTGTCAATATATTAATTTAAAAAATAAGGAAGGAATTGGAATATATAAATTTAATACAAATTAATAAATAGATAATAATAAAATATATGTTCTAAAATAATATATTATAATATGATTTCCCCTTATTGATCATTAAATAGAAACAATCTTGAATGAAAATCAGATTGAATCATTAAGCCTTTTACACATTAGAAACTCTTCAGTCACATGACCTATGAAATATAAAATCAGATGAAATAATATATATCTGGAATATATGCATATTCATGATATATTATGTCAAATTTCTTTTATATACACCATATTAAAAATAGTTGTATATCATAAACATATATCCCAAGGAAATGGAATTTGAGACGAATTACCCTCACAATGATCCCAACATTGAATTGAGAATTAATCAATGATGATATTTTGTATATAAATTTTAAATCCATATAAAAATGGTAATACATGATAAATAATTTTAGAGGTAAATTATCAAATAATCATGGTTTAAAAAAGTCAGTGAATAAGAGTTATAACTTGATGAATGAAAATTCATTTAATATTCCTTTTACCAGATGATATATGTCAATTCAATTCCTTTTGGATAATGTAACTAAAATTATAACAAAAAAAACATGAATTATGATGCATTAATGATATATCATGTTAATAGGGAATTATATAAACTATATAAAAAAATATTTTTCATATTCATATAACAGTTATCATTAAAAAAAATTAGGACAGAATCACATACATCGAGTCCATATTTTCAATGTACGACTATTAAACCTATAATAATCAAATATAAATTATTTACCAATTTTAGAATCTTTTCATAGTTTTATCATTTTATCATAAAACAATTAGTTTCATCTATTAAAATTTCTATTTAATTACTTAATCAGTTTAGTCTGCATTTGTTACTTTAACAATGTTCTGTTCGTAATTTCAAAACAACATTGGTGTATTGATCATTTTCAAATGGGACATTATAAAATCATATCCATTATAATGTTAAAGAAATATTTTTCAGTTTTTTATCAATTATAATTTTAAAAACATTTATTAAATAATTCTATGAGAAATTAACATTGTTACAATAATAGAGACGGTTGGACACAAGTTTGTATGAGTAACGTTTCCATTTTTCAATGATCATTAGAAATATGATAAGTATTATTTTATCATAAAATCATTATAATAATATCATAAATAATATATTAAATCTTTAAATATATTTATATATATAATCTATGGGATTTGGTGGTGAAAAAAAAATCATATCTCTCAGTAGAATTGGTAGTGCACATGTATGCAAGAACGACATTATCAATTTTTAGTGATTGGAAATTTTAAATTTTAAATAATATATTAATTTTTATGAAAGATTAAAATTTTATTAATGTTATATATAAACATTAATTTCACCATTATAATCCATCCATGAGATATGGTGATTTAAATTGAATTACATTTGTTTAGGAGTTGATAGTCCACCACACCCATAAACAATAAATTTATTTCCATTTTTTGGAGGTCACATATTAATTTGGGTAATGAAATTGACATTATAATATCTTAGTATATTGTATATACATATGTTATTATCTCATAATTTTGTTATAATTATGTTTAATTCCATTTTTTAGACACTTGATACATATATAGAAATTGCTTGTTTCTTTATCATTTGGGTATTTCTTTTCCTATATTGTTTATTATTGTGACATTTGTTCTGTTATATATGCTCCACCTATAGTTGGTTTACTTATGATGGTGTTTTACTATGATAAAATATGTTACATTCACCCCATGAATAACTAACCATTCTTTCACTGCAAGTCGGAAGCCTCTGGCTAACAGGGCGGCGTTCTTGAGGTCATGTTGTGAACTGTATCGGGGCACCGTTGTAGGGCACCCGGGCCAAGATGTTACAAAGTGGTATTAGAGGAGTTTTCATTCTTATTATTTTGTATTACTATTTCATTAATGGTATAAAGGATATTAGGAAGAGTTTGGGCTTGGTAATGAGCTCATTCAAGTGAGTTACAAACCCATGCCAGGGGAAAACCCACGTACATAGGGTGAGAATGTTGTTATAAATGTTTGTTGTTACAGTTGAATATTATTTCACATTAGGTGAAATAATTATTGTGTGATGTGATTATTATTTCTATACTTTATGGAGTATTGATTTGTGGATCAGAATGGAAATATTGTTGAGTCTGTATGAATCATTCTAGACACTATGGATTATTGTAACTTGCATCATTTTTGACATGCATGGTAAAACAGCTGATGGGTAAGTGTTGAATATAAATATTACTATTTTATAGTTAAGTTTAAATGAAAATGGTTTCTAAATTAAAATATTATAAAAATAATTTAAAATGATGAAATGATATTTATATAATATTTTTGAGTAATTGTTTTATATTTTTGATTTGTTCCCTATGGTGCGTGCTTGGCATTATTGACATATGCCTCCATGACAATTGTTGAGAGGACGAATGGGGGGAATAGCTAAGAATGTTCCTCCTATAGTTGATCCTAAAGAACTAATATTTCTAGTTATAGAAGAAGGGGAACGGTTTCAGAAGAACATCAATCCATTCCTGGAGTTCATGAACAAAGACTACAGGAGGGTTGTGAAAATCTTGTCTGATCTGGAATGAGAGTTTAAATATTAGAACACTACAATGTTTACTGGAGAAGTTTGACAGGAGGTAGCAATTTTTTCAGTTGAGTCGATCCAAACTATCCTTGACCACATAAAGAATCATGTTGAGAAGATATTCAAGCTAGGAGCTTTCTCGTTTGGTGGTAGAGCAAAAGTAGGTGGGACATCCAGACTCAGGATAAACAACTTGAAGCTATGGAGTTGATGGATTCTTAGGAGATGTTCATTAAGAACTTTTATAAAGAGATGATTATGTCTGAGAAAGTAGCTAAATCCTTGAGGATGACTACAGGGAATTTTTCTGTGATAGACTATGTTGGATGTTTTCCAACGTAGTGCATTTTTATCTAGTATTGAACGCTTATTAGGTTACTTCAGCAAGACTATTTCAGGATGGACATAAATGTGAAATTAGGTCTCCGGTGTATATTTAATGAAGATAAAGTTTACAGATTTCGTAAATCAAGATCTCAGTTTTAAGGGGAACCTAAAGAATGATTCTAGTGGCGAGGAAGTGATTCCTATTGGATGATCATATGGTGTTACCATTGAGAGCAGGAAGAGACATAATGAGAATATCAGCCAGATTAATGGGAAGAAGAGTAGCCAGTTAGGGGGATAGATTACAAAAGATTGTACACATTTAATATTCAACTAATGTGGAAGGGTGGTACACTTTTGGATGAATTTTACTATACTTCCATTAGATTGTTGATCCTGCGGAAATATGGGACACTTGAAGATGTTCTACAAGACCCTTTGGCAGACAGATAGTGATTGAGGAGATTGAATGAACTAGAGTACTGGAAGAGGGTATTATACACCATACCATTATGAAATTTGGATTTATGCTAGAAAATGTTGTAAATGAATTGAACATGGTACTTCTACGCAAGTGAGAACATATCAAAAGAACAATGAAATTTAAGGATGTCAGACAACATCCTAGGGAAGAGGCACTAGACAGTTACATGTGGTCCAACCTACACTTGTGAAGAGAGAGGTTGGACCATCAACAGTGATATGTATTATTCTTATAGATTCTAAGTTATATAGTTCCTTGTTTGATATTAGTGACTCTAATTCCATTGTATGAACAAAACTTTTTAATGGTTTGAGTCTGGAGGTGGAGTATCTAAGAATGGTTTTGATGATAGATACACCTTTTAGATTACTATCTAGAGATATCTGCATGTGCAAGGGATATTCACTTGAGATATGGGAGTACAATTTTCTATGGGATTTATATATCTCTGACATGATAGGCTTTGACCTAATCTTAGATATGGATTGAATAGTCTTTTACTAAGACCTAATTGATTTTTAAAACCACAGGGTGACACTTAAATCTCATGTGTGTGGCCGTTACATTCACCATGGGGAGTGAGATATCCAGGTAGCCTGAGTAGGGCCAATTAATCAACAACTGGTTGAGATCACAATCTAGGTTTCTAGTATTTTTCAGGATGATAAAGGTGTTAAGAAATATGTCCTTTCACATTAGGTGGGACTATTTCAGGCTTCCTTTTAGGATGATTTTCCAAGGCTACGACCTAATAGATATTTGGAATTTACTATTGAGATCATGTCAGGGGCTGACCCAGTATCCATTACAATGTATAGAATGGAACTGATAGAGATTCACGAACTCGAAGCATATAAGGGAAATTGATGGATAAAGGATTTATCTATCCATGTATATAGCCATGGGGATCACCTATTCTTTTTGGAAAGATAAATGAAGAGAGTTTATGTTTTTGTGTCGATTATGAGAGGCTGAAGAAGATGGTTGTAATGAACTGATATCCTCTTCCACATATTTATTATATTTTTGACCAATTGAAGGGATATTTTTTCATCTCAACGATCGGAAAAAGATCACGTAATCATCAGTTGATAGCTCAGACTTCTAATATACCAAGGAATACTTTCAAGAGATGGTATTGTATTTATGTTAGGTTAAAAAATGAACCAGCAGTGTTTATAGCGAAGATAAATTTGATCTTCCATCCATACCTAGATCAGCTTGGGTTGGTGTTTTTTGATGACATCTTGGTGTTCTCTAAGACATATGAATATTATATCCAACATCTTCACATCATCCTGAGTACACTAAGAGATCATTAGATATAAACCATGATATATAAGTGTCATTTTTGGATTGACCTGGTACACATCTTCGGGCACATAATCTTGAAGGAATGCATGTCAGTGGACCTAAAGAAGGGGATATCATTGGTTTCTTGGGAGCATCCCAATAATTTTTTTTTTGAAAACTGAAGCTTTCTGGGTTTAGCTGGATATTACAAAAGATTCATCCAACCATTTTTCTCATTTAGTAGTACAACTTTCACTCTTGAAAAAAAGTGAGTAATTAAAATGTCTTATAGGGTTGAAATAAATCACTATTACAATAAAAAATAGGTTAAAAAACATCAAATGAGGTGTTTTAATTTAGGGGTTTTCTTGAAGTTGAATTGTTCTAGATCCCTTCATTATATGACCCTTTTATTGAAATTTGTGTTATATTAGGCCAATTGATTATTATTTTGAATTTTTCATTACTTTACCGAGCATTATATTCATTCTTCTGAAGAACCGGTGTGTGACCCCCCTGTGTGATTTCCCTATTCGCCTCAACCGGGTGCACAAAACTAGGTTCTCCTTCATTTTATTATTTTTATATTTTGTTAATTATCCCATTTTTCCTCTACCTTTACCATTATTATTTTTTAAATAAATTTTCTCAGAAAAAGGGGATAAAAAGGATTGTTTCATAAATGAAAATTATTTATTTTTTCTGATAATTTATTCATATTTTTAAAAGAAATTATCAAAATAATAATCTATGAAATTATATTTTAAAATTTATTATTTTTTCCTTTTTGTGAAATAATATAAAATATAATTATAAATAAATGATATGGAATTATTACAAGATAATTATATATAATATTATCATAATTTATTTATTAGTAGATAACGTTCCTTTTTTTAGTGTGTTCATCGATTCTTCATTTCTTATCAATCAAGACCATACCACACACGGATCATTGACGTGTTGATCATATTTGTAATATGGAAGGTGGATTAATATCAAAATCCTCTAGCAATGGTTTGATCTCGTATATTCATGTTGTTATGTTTATAATTTTTTTTAACAATTAAGACTACATATTGAATTAATTAATGAGGTAAATAAAATAATTTTTAATTTTTTGAAATTGTGTAATTTTGGGATTGTGGAATAAAGTAATTAATTATGATAATTAGTTATGTTTATCGAGTTGTGTGTTTGAATAATAAATAAGTATAATTAATTGTTAAATTAATTATTAATGTAAATGATCAAGAAATTGGGATAATTTAAATGTTGAGTTATTTATCATGTAGAACTTTTTCGATCGAGAAAAATCAACTGATTTAGGTATATGTTCATTTTTTGGTTAAAAAAAGGATTTTAGGAAATCATTTTTCCATTGAGATTTAGGTTTTTATCATAAAATAATTTCATCCACTTCTAGGAATAGAATCTTGAAAATTGGATTCTATATTAGGAATTAATAGGTCCAAAAATTACTAAATAAGACTCATTTATTTCTTTTATAATTATTAATATTAAACATTATAAATATTTTTCACCTCGATAAGGGTAAATCGAGTATTTATGGTTCAAAATAATGTCATAAGGCCTAAAAATCATCAAAAACATAATCATATTTTATAGAATATATGTTTTTCAACCATCAACATAAATCACACAAAAATAGAGGTATTTATTTCCCCAATACATTGATAATGACCATAATATCAGTTTATATAATGAAAAAAAATGCCACACTCTTCAGTTTAATGTATGTAAATTTGTTTCACCGGTATCAAAATAGTTTACAGTTAATTATAAATATTTATCCAAATGATGGATTTTTTATAAAGGTTTTTATTTATTAATTTATAGTGATTAAAAAATTACCATAAATACTTATGTAGTGGCTACAAAATGGTTGCAGAAGTAGTACAAAATTAAAGTAAATAATTAAGAAAAAAAATTAATATTTCATTACTGAGTTGATATTTCTCTAGAATTTTATATATTAATATAAAATATTTGGGATGATTGAATAGTTTATATTTTAATTCCATCACTATCGTGATTCTATTAGAGTAAAATTAAAAGATTATTTCCAACAATCACATTAAATATTTTTATTATAAAAAAATTATTAAATGAAATGAAATTCATAAAAATATTATCATCAACCATGTCAGATGGATTTGGTCAAAATTTTAAAACATATTATATTTAGTGGTCCCGTTTCCATTAATTGTATATGTTTTGTCTTTTATTTTAAAAAAATTGAATTCATTATAGTCATAAAAATTGTTAATGGGTGGTTAAAACATAGATATTAGAGTAAATATTATATAAAACTACAAAAATTTTAAATATTGAGATTATTATAACTAATAACCATTCTATTTTCAAAATATATAAATTTGGATCCATTTTCCATGTTATTTAATTTATATACATTTGATACATCACGTATTTCCAAGAGTGCCCAGACCCACATTATATAAGGGAACAGAATGTCCCCTCTTTATCAGGGCTTTTTAACATTTTATATCTATCAATAAAATTAAAAATATATACCCAAAATTAGTAATCACATATTAGATTACCTAGTTTCATTAGAAGACAATCCCAGTAAAGATTTTTGACTAATCCTATATAGGTTTTCTAAAGAGGTGTTATATTTCATAACCAAGTGTTTTTATTTTATTTCTTTTTCTATCTCCTTCAAATATTAGTTAACTATTATAAAATAATAACATTGTTATATTGTATAAAATATTATTTTATTATGTTAATTGAATATTTTATATTGATCTACTCCTACACTAATTGGGAAATGTATATGTCGTGCATCGGTACAATAGACTACAGCCTCACAAACAAATTTATTTCATATTCCATCACCGCCTCTCACGGGTAT
Organism: Viscum album; assembly: GCA_963277665.1. Classification (NCBI taxonomy): domain Eukaryota; kingdom Viridiplantae; phylum Streptophyta; class Magnoliopsida; order Santalales; family Viscaceae; genus Viscum; species Viscum album. The sequence goes on from OY728148.1 coordinate 788,836,722, forward strand.
CAATAATGATGGATTTAAAATATATAAAGGATATTATTGATAGAAATATTATTCTATAAATATAAAATTCCACCAAAATTTGTTCCATTCAATCTATAGAAAATTAGACTGTTGTTTATGTGTATATGGGGATTATCGCCTCCACAAAGAGTAGTGATTACTTTTTTATCACCCTAAAAGATGAATTATATATATATGTGTGTGTGTATTTAGAAAGTTAAATTAATATTTATGAAATAATAATAAATTTTAAGATTAATTGTTTAATTGAATTTTAATTTAATATTGTAAATCATACTCATGCGTATTTACATCCTACCATCTCTATTGTTGTAATAAAATATATTTTTCATAACCATAATTCAATGTTTGTTTTAAAAGAGTAATTAATTTATAAAATTAAGAATTTTATCATCATTTATATTTAGTATATGATTCAGAAATTACATTTTTAAAATAGTTAACTAAAGAGAGTAATTTTTGGTAAATGGGACAAATATTCTCAAATAATCTTATAAGAATTTAATTGATTTGGTACATTAATATAAAATGATATTAATAAAATTAAGTATGAAATTGAATATTTTTTTAATAGTTTAAATAATTTATTTTATTTTATTTTTCAAGAACGTAAAAAATATATGTGATGAGCCAAACTCAATGTAAGAAACACTTTACTGAAATACACTATTTAAAATGATTTAAAGATCTATTTTTCTAATTATTATTATACCATTTCCATAATAGTAAAATTATTTTATAAATGTATTCATATGTAAATAAAAGAATTATAAATTTTATTTTGGGGCCCTTTTTTAGTTTCATTTAATGAATTCCAAAAACAATTCATTTTAAATATTTTCCACGAAATGTTTTGAGAAAATTTTAGAAGTAATGTTCGATTTTAAAATATATAGAAAAATCTATTTTCTTTCTACCGTAACCTTTATTTGATGTTTTGGTTCCTTTGTAATCATTCATTTGTTTCATATAAATACCATATTTTCAAATATTATGTTTATTTTTGTTCTCAATATAGTTTTTTAATAGTAATGGATATATCATTATCTCAATGTGTTTTGTATGAATGTTTCAAATTGTTTTCAAAAGTTTTATGATGAAAATGGGAAAATATAAAATGTTTTATTCATGATATAATATTTTAGAATAATAAATTATGATAGGTTATATTAATAAATATTATATGAATTGGAGAGTCCAATAGAAATTATATGAACAGAATATCCTGATACAACTTATCAAAATAGGTGGGACTAATAGAGCATGCATAATGTGTGATCATGATATATGTTTTATGGCATGGTTAATATTTTTTTCATCAAATAGAAGATGGTGGGAGTTAACCTAGATATTTTATCCTATTAATTTACTAGGGACAAGTTATTTATATGAAGGGTTATAAATATAATTCCATAAGTGGTTTAAATGTATTTCAGTTTTATTAGTATGTCTTTTAATTTTTTTCATCATAAAATTTTTGTCACAAATATAGAAATTAATCATTTTACATGCTCAAAGAGGACTGTGACAATGGAAAACAATTTATGGGTTTTCATTTTTCTAGTGGAATAATGGATTTCATACTTTTTTGTCCCTTACCGCGATTTTTATTATAATATAATTTTTTAATTTTTTTCTTCATAGGGTTATAGGATGGATAACAACAAAGAGGAAGTGATGGTTGAATTCAAGAATATTTTTCAGTAAATGAAAATATTTTCTAATTTTAATGTTGTATATTATGGAAAAAATTGATTTTGATTAGATGTGACTATATTTTAATATATGAATTTATTTTATCATAATAATAGATTATTTATCTAAAATCCTATACACCAAAGATCAAAAATATCTAAGAATATTAATTCTTGCATAATAATTAATGATTATATAATTTGTTTAAGTTTGTGTCTTGTACCAAGTGCCAATCATATAAACCCTATTGAAGCTAATAAAGTCTATTGGGAGGTCAATTAAATCATTTCAAAACCTTAAATAGTAGGTGTGTGCCTTATGAATTCCCGCAAAAAACTACTAAAAAATTAAATCTTTTGAAAAGAGATAATAAATTCACAAGGTTATAAGGACAGTCTTAAAAAATCCAAATGTCACTAAAACATTCATGGACCAACCCTCGATACTGAGAAATATTTATCCCAGAAAACGCTAATAACATAGGATTCTTCCTATCTCAGTGGGGATAAACCACCATTATTCATATCACTACATGAATTCTAACTATCTTATATCGATAATATTATAAATTACAGAATAATGAGTAAAAATATACCTTGATAATAATTGGAAGCAACTAGCATAATATTCTATATAAATTGATACCCAAATTGATGTGCTACTATATTGAATGGGATTTTCAATCCCCACATAATAAATAAAATATTTGAAGGATCAACAAGAATATAATATATATGATTCCTCCGAAAAAATAAATATAAAATGATAAATAATGGATGGAAAATGAAAACAAATAATTAAATAATTTTTTTAGCAGTAAAATTGAAATTGTAGGACAATTGAGAAAATAAAAATTTTGATTGCCGAGGTAAAAAAAATACAATGATACTAAATAATAAATATCTCTATTAGAATGTGCGTTAATTCCACATGAACGGCCACACATTATCAAACCCATATATATAATATTATCCATTCAGATGTGAAAACTACTAAACCAATAATACATAAAGAAAAGAGATAATATCTCTTTAGGTCACCACCCATGGACCCATAGAATAAAAAATTGAAAGAAGATACATTTCATGAATGTTTGAAGATGTAATGTAAAATTAGGTTTTATATTTTTATTTTAAAAAAATATAACATTTTACACTAATACATTCTTTTTCTCAAAGCTAAGCCTTTTCCCAAATAAAACTACATTTTATTTATATATAAAAAAAATAAAAAAAATTATTTTTTGAACTGGTTTTTAAAGAACATTGAAATAAAATGAAATGAAATTTAAAATTTTTCCATATAATTATATAGTGGAAATACACAAAAATAGTCTTCATGGAAACCAATGATGCTAATAAAAAAATAGTATAGAAGATTGTAAAAATATTCCTTAATAATACATTTTTTAGCTGGTATTCAAAAACACAATGGAAAACAACAAAATAATACTTGGTCTTACCATATCATCTCCTAAAAAATTTAAAATCCATTAGGTTGATATAACATTTTGATATTTATGAAAATAAAATGATGTTTGATAGCATATTTGAAACACAACACCAAGCATAAAGGACCCATGATATTAATATAATGACTATAAACATTGCATTAAACTAGTGGGTATGATGTGTATTAAATTATTTATAATATATATGTATAAATAATGCACTCAATATAAATTTTGATAAATTATTTGTAAATAATTAATTTATTTTTAGTAATGTAATATTATTCTTCAAAATTTAATTTCATTCTAAAATGTTTTTTTTTTCATTTCATGGAAAAATACTGTAATAAATTTATTGATCATTTATAAAATTTATATAATAACATTCTATTAAATTTTTTAAAATAGAATATAAAAATTTAATTTATGTAATTTTTGTAAAATATTGATTTTTTAGTGTACAGTAAAAAATAAATATATTTGTATAAATAAAATTTATTCTTAAAAAATTAATCAATTTAAAATCCATATAATGTTTTGGATATGATATTTATGTTGAATAAGTATATTTAGAAAAATTTAAAACACCTAATATATTTTTAATCAACTTCATTCTGTATTTTAGGATAATATTTTCATTGGGTCCGAAGAATTGATTTTTCTAAAAATGTTCTAACATATATATTGTTTCTACTTTTTGATTAAATAAATAAACCACCAATTAAGAAATTTTTAAATGAAATTATTGGAATAAATTTAAATATTTTATTAATTTATATTCATACAATAATTTTCATTAAGCATAGTGTTAATAAAAATTCATCATTTCCTTGAAAAATAAACTTCTTGGAAACCTTCTTTTACTTCATGTCTGTGAGTTTAATTTTAAATTAATGTTTCTTATTATGTGATTTGTGTATGATATAATGGAGTAAATATTTAATTTCATAAAAATTTATATTATCTAATAATGTAATCAAAATTATTTACCCCAATGAATAGTTAAATATGTAAAATATAAATTACTACTATTAAGGATAAAACAGGATTACTCAGGAGATAAACTAAAATGATAAGGTTCAAAATGACCTAACATCTTATCTAAAAACTATTTTATATACAATTTTAAACATTAAAATTTATAATTCATGAGAATAGTCTATATTGGACCCTTTTGGATGATAAAATACGTGGGTACACCATATTCATTCCGAACTATTCGACAGTGCCACCCACCTCACTTATAAAATGCCACCCACTCTCGTATCTTCTTTATAGATTAAAATAAATTTTACTTAGAAAATAACTTACCAAATAATTTCAAAAATTTTAGAACTCATCCTAGAATAAGTTTTTTGATATAAACTCATCATATGAATAATTTAGGCATAATATTAAAGATTTACTATGAGAAGAGGTAAAATTACTAACTGTGCATTTTTGTTTTATTTTTTTCTCAACCTCTTAAAGTATTCATAAAATATTGTCATATTATGTCAAAAAATATTATATATAATATTATTTTATTTTATAATTGGAATGTCCAAAGTTCAAATCCTCATATATCAAACGATATGAAGTCATCATTTATGTGTATGGGGTACTACCTTCTCGCGATCCGATTTCATTCTTTTTCTATCTCGCCACTCATAGATTTTTTTAAGATATATTTAAATTATATAGTTTTTATTTAAAAAATATGTATACTTATATATTTATTATATCATGTATTAATTTTTTATCATTCAATTCCAAGTGGTATACGATGACATCACTCGTGTTTATGACGAACTACCACATCGGGAATCAATGTTATTTGGTTCTCAATAATTCCTTATATGGGAGGTAATAATGTTAATATTAATGAATATATATAATATAAATGATATAATAATTATATTATTAAAATATTATCCATTATAAAAATATATTATTTCATTTTCATTCTTAGACTGAAAAATTATAACGTTGTTCATGTAGGTGGGGACAACCACCTGCAAGAAGGGATGCCATTCTTTTTTCACCATCACAGTACAACGATGTTATATGTTAGTATTTATAAATAAATTTTATTTTATTTTTTATATTATAATTATTTATTAAGTAAAAAATAATTTGATGTTTTATTACATAATGATCATTGTAAAAGAGAAATTTTAATCATTCTTACATACAAGCAACCATCCATCTAATCATAAAGTAGTTCATTTTTCATAAAGATATTATGATTGTTTTTTATGGTATTATTTATGAATAAAAATTATAGTCATGTCATGATTATTATTCTATATATGATTACATAATGACCTCTTTGACCAAGGACAACCCATTAAATTTATTTCAAAAGAGTGAATTGATCATCTTGAAAACATCATACATGGACTTAACTGATTAAATATTTAAATATAACATTAAAAACTAAAAAAATTTATTTATATGGTGTTGAACCTATAAAATGTTTTCAATAAATCAAATTAGTGATATAAGATAACTATATAAGAGTTAAAGGGCGGGCATGTATTGTCTGGACTAGAGGTAAGGGTTTTTTTCATATTAATATTACTTCTTTAAGACATATGCCATGTTTAACAATTTTATTATTTTGTGGTATAGATATTCTCCTATTTACATATAATACCATGGATCCATGAAAATCATGTTTCTTTTATTATAAATCTTATTTATTTCATCCATTTTTATTTGAATTGAAATTACCCTGTACTAAATAATTTCACATACCAATTTCTTTTCCTTGGGATATATTACCTTTTATTTACATCTTATATAATAATGATATGTGTGAAATGGATTTTAAATATATTAGTTTTTATTTAAATATTTGTATTTTGATATAAACAAGATACACATAATCTAATCATATATTAATTATAAATTCATTTTTATGATCATTGTAAGGAATGTTATCTATATTTTATTTCACTGAAGCATATATTGGTGTTACACACTTATGTGGTTTTATGAGGGGTTTATAGAGCCTATTTGACATGTTATATCAGAAATTTATCTATTCATATGATATTTAATCATTTTCATTATTACTCTTTTTAGGGATTAATATTCAAATGTTTCTAAAGTGGGAATGAAAATTCATTTAGGAATCCGATTTAAATGTTATTTTTAAAATATTTTCAAAAGGAATGTATTTTTTAATTAATATTACATAAATGGTATTTCCAATATTCATGAATACATAGTGATTTCATGTATCATATATATGATTCATGTATATTTTCAAAAGAAATGGTTTTTTTATAATGTAAATTGTTTTAATATTTTAAAAAGGGTTCTTTAAAAGAAATTATTTATTATAAAATCATATATATTTTCTCAATTAGTTTAAAAATCCTTGTTCTTTCAAAATCAATGTTTTCTAAAAAAATTAAAAATTATTTCACTCTTATTGCTTAATTGATTTTTTAAAAATAATTCTATTTTTTAAAAATGTTTTAGAATAAATATTTTGGTTATTATCCACTAAAATTATAAATTTTATTTAATTAAAAATGTGAAGGGAATCATGGTTTTAATGTGTACGCTATGAAACGTTTTCTCTCCATAATAACCATTAGTTACAATGAAAAATCGTTTACGATTATCCATTTTTATTTTATACTAAATGGTTAAATATAAATATTTTATTATTTTTTAGTTTTTAGGTGTGATTTTCAATGAGGAGTTTTTTCCCCTCATGAATTTTATTTGTGGGTTTGTAATGATATTTCCATTAATAAACATAAAAAACATTTATTGTTACACATCGTAAACTACGGATATTTTTCATTGATTCCATCCCTATTCATTATACGGTTGGATTAATATTGTATTAAAAAATAATTATGGATTTAATTTTTTTTCCACAGGTTAATTATATTTTAATGATAATGTTATGGAACCCATTTCTTACTGATGGGTTAATTATATTTCAATGATATTTTGATAGTACCTATTTATTTTCCCTTAGTTAATCATGTTTCCAGGATATTGTAATGCAAGATATTTATTTTTAATGGGTTAATCATGTTTCAAATATATTTTTATGGAACCCATTTATTTTTTAGTAGTTAAACACGTTTCAATGAGATTGATATAGAACTAGTTCTTTTCTATGGGTTAATCATGTTTTAATGAGGATTTTAGAGAACTTGTTTCTTTTCCACATTTCAATCAAAATGTTAAAGGTATAATTATAATTTTTTTAATTCTAATGAATAAATTTAATATTAATGTACCTATTTATGAATCATAGAAATTTTTAAAGAATGGGTGTTCTTATTTAAACAAGGGTGAGATTGATATAGCATATACAATTGGTGTTCCTATATAGTGCTCTAATAAATTTTTTAATGATTGTGTTCTTTGGATAATTATATTTTATGTTGACCATTTGTTTTTTAGAAATTTATGGGTTTTTAAGAATTCTATAAATATAATGTCTGAAGATATTTACACATTTTACCATATTGTCAAGGGTTATAAATTTTTATTTTCATCAATATTAATATCAAATGTCTTGTTATTATTTATTCAGATGATTATTTAATTTTTATATCCTTATTCCATGTTTCCATTTTTGATGATCAATGTTTTGATGGGTATGGATATTCTAATTCAAAAATCAATCACTTATTTATCTCATCACTCTCATATTATAATCATATTATAATTGATGATATTTAATTATTAATGGTTATGTTTTCACATACATAGAAATTAATCTCTCATTTATCTTGTTTAATTTTCATGAGTTAATATATTTTAATGTCGAATGAATAATTTCAAAAATACATCACATATTTATGAAGATGTTTCCTAAATAAAAAATAAGAAACACTAGTTTATGTGGTAGATATTATCAGTGAATGATATGGGTATTATGTATGTATGAGTTTGTCCAAATTATAAGTAAATATGAACAAAAATTATCTTTGATATTGTTAGTGATCCAAATTTCCATTTTAATGTTGTATGGTTTGGATAGAAATAATGGGGTCACCATCATCAATATCAGTTCTAGAAATGAAATGTTTATGTTTTTATCACTAGATACTTATGTGATAGTTCATGGATGTTATAAATGCCATCAGAGGATTGATGTAGATATCATTGATGTATTCATGTAAGGTAATACTAATAGTTATGGATACCATTGTAGGTATATAATACTAATGTGGATCATATGATCAAAGTCATATATAACCCATTTGCAGTTTTATGTGATGTGATATAAATGAAAATATTGACACATTAGCAGAAATTTTATTAAGGTTATGTATATGTAAATCTAAACATTATTGTGTAGTATTAATTTAAATATTAGAGAAATAATTATGCAGTTTTTTCATAACATTTAGGTTTTATATGATAATGGATATCCAGGTAATTAGTTGAACACAATTTTTGTCATATTGATAATGCTGGGATTCAAATGTTATTTGAGAACTATGTGATTTATGTTATTTCAAAATGATATTTCCATATTTTTTTTATCTTTTAGGATGATAGGTATGAGGTAACCTTTGAGGTTTAAAAAATATTTAATTTTTATGATATATAGGAATGATTTAGTTTTAACAATTGGTATTAATGTTCAATTTAATATATTAGTGTTTTATTTCATCATTTGATGACATACTGAATTTGGAAAACCTATTAACATGTGTTAAAAGTTTTGGTTTTGGTTATTGTATAAGGATAAGTAGAATATCGTTTTCACCTTTTATGGTTATTTGGAATTTTAATGTTTATTGTAGTGCTTTAAGAATGAAAAATTAATCTAGATACCTGTTTTTGGATAAAAATAATATATTGTGGTGAAAATTTTCTAATGGATTTAATTACACCATAAAAGTAACTATATTTCACTAAATTTTAATCTATATGATAAAATATTTCCTTTGATATAGGAAAATTATGTTGAGATCATTTATTTTCCTAGTTCCTTCATTTTTTATGAACTGATACTCCTTTTATTAATCACATATTTATGGTTATGAGGACCTTTCCTTCAAAATGATAATTCACTTGAATATGATCAATTGTATCTGTAACTCTACATAGTTATTTACACTTTCCTTCTATTACATGTTCATTCACTTCTCACCTATGTTCTCATATTTTGGAACATAGAATGTGTTATTCTAGATAAAATTCATACATTTTTTCTATCTTATCAAGAGGATATTTATTAACCCTTTTTATGTGGTGGGATTCATAGAATATGTTGGTTTAAAATGTAAAACCTTTAATTACCAATATTATTTTAAAATTTTGAGGATGAAATATATTGGTGGTGGAGAATTTATCACCGAGAAATCATAGAAAATAAATCTATGTTTGATGGTGTATTGATCAATCAAAAACGATCTTAAACGATTTGTAGAATATATAAGCGTAATAAACAAGCTATTAAATGTGATGGTATGAATGATATTAACTAAACTATGATACATATATTTATATATACATTTATTACTAAATATAAATTATTTATAATTATTTTTGTAATTAACTAATCAATTTTTAGAAAATTAATCTTATTCATCAAAATCTTATTTTTAGCAAAAATGATTTTTATTACTTTTCTGAAAAAAATATTATAATTTATTTTTTGAACATTTGGAAATTTTTTTGATAGAATTATATTCATTTTATATATCACCATATCAGAATTTTCTTTTTATGAAATATTGATATTTTTTTAGAAAATACAGATTTTGTTTGAATAGTGAAAAATTATGATTTTTGAAAACATGTCATTTAATTTTAATAAATTTGAAATTTTAAAAGTCCTAATATGTTCTAAATATTATTTTATGTAAAATTATTATTAGTTATTTATATTTAATCCTCATATATTTTTCTTTGAATCAACATCATATTGGAATTTAGTGTAAGGACCCGAAAAATCCCATGTAATGTTTTTTTTAATTATATGGAATTGTTCCGAGTCCACAGTTTCTTACGACACATGATTCTAAGGCCCAGAGTGCTAAGAATGTTTTTTCGATGATTCTATGTGGGTTTATTGTATTTTTGAGGGGGTTTTGGTAACTTCAGAACTGGTAATCGGATTCGAATTCCAAGGTCACCATTGAACTCACAACGCCGATGATTGCTTAGTGAGACCTTCACCTTAGCTGCATTCGGGCTAGAGTGTTGTTTGACATTTCACCCACGCGGTTGGTTTTTTTTAATAATAAGTAGTAAAATAAAAATAAAATACATGACATGTATTTTATTTTTATTCAAATTTATTTGAGTTAATTTGGGGTTTGAAATCCCCCATTAATTCATGTAACTCCTCCCTTAGTTAATTAAGGGAGGAACCTTCTTTGTTAGAGAGGAGGATCCGTTGGAGAAAGATCACCTTCCTTCTACTTTCTCCTCCACCTTCCAGCTTCTTCTTCCACCTTGATGGATATGTGACAGGCACCAACTTTAGAGAGAATAACTTACAACTCTGACGACATATGATATTCTTCCGCATCAAAGGAGGAGAAGCCGCCTAGGTAGAACGCCGCCAATGATGTCGCCATCTTCCATCGTCGACGAATGATAAATGAGGTAGGGGTCATTTTGATTGATTTCTATCTTCATTATTCATTATTCTTGAGCATTGATAATAGCCCTTTTCTATCACCCTAACGTCGATGGCGCGACCGAACAAACACGACCCGACAACCCTCTGTTGGTTCTCATTCATTGATGGTGGTGGCGGAACAACGGCTCCACTGGAGGAATGTGCCACGACCGATTGACCACGGAGGTACATGCGGTGAGTGGAAACGAGACGGACAGAGAAGAATCTGGTGGCACAAGGGCATCCATAGGGGTGCGGTGCCCTCACACAGTGTCAGAGGAAGGAACTATTTCCATGTAGGCTCTGGTAGTAAGAAGAGCTGAGCATGGCACTATCGTGCTGTTCTAGAGAGGAACCACCACAATAGGCTATGGCGGATGAAGCAGGGTGGTCGTGCTACAGGCGGGACCCGAAGGTTCCTCATTTACCAGGCCATCTCCATTATAAAGACCCGTAAAATTCAAGGAAATTTTTTTCTTAAATTCTATGGGATTTTACGTGTACGTAGTTTCTAACCGCACTTGATTCCAAGGCCCGGTGTGCTTGGAATCAATTTCCGAAGTTTAGATAGTGTACGTTCTGTGAACGAATGAGCGGGTTTTTCTATCATTTGAACCGGTGCTCGGAATTGAAATCCTAGGGCACCGATGGAAACGCAACTCCAGTAATTGCTTAAGAGGACCTTTATCGAAGATGCGTTTTCTCGGGCGGAGATGTTAAAAATTGTGGATTAAATGAAAAATCAATAAATTTGTGGTAGAAATTTATTTCTAAATCTAAGGTGGTTTTATCCTACATGGGGGAGTTAGGGGTGACCCATAGGTATCCTAACTACCCATGTGAGGATAAATGTAAAGTGGGGCCCACACGACCCCTGACCTCTTCACTTTCCAAAACCCCTCAACCCCCTTGGAATTAAATGTGTAACCCTTCCACCATCCCTCTCTCTCCCTCTTAAATCTTACCAACACACATTAAACAATTAATTGACCCACTTCAATTAATTAATGAGTGTTTTGAATTCTTAAATTTTGAAATGCATGGCATAAACAATTAAAATAAGGGGTGACCTTATTTTAATTTTGTTGGCTTGTTGAATGGGAATTTGGGAAGAGAGCCTTGTGTGATGGAAGAAGGAAGTTCCTCCATCGTTGAAGAACGTCATCCTATCCATGATGAATGACAACACTTTGACGTAGAGCACCGAATCCATGAATATAAATGACACACAATCCTCTTCTTCTCTACATTACAAAAAGAGGAGATGCTGCTTCCTCCTCGGGTGCACTTCGACGTCATGTTCCGATGACAACGAACAATGACACCTCTCAGTAGATCACGTCACAAGGTAGAGGTTATTATTTTTCAATTTTTAATCAACGTTCTTCATTTCTTATCTATTGGATTCTTGATATCATCATAACAAGAGGATATTGGACCGCACAAACACGGCCGATTCTCCTCCCCTTTTTTTGCTGATCATCGTTGGTGTTTGAGGCGAAGGCGGTGCTATGCCGTTGCACTGTGCGGGGATGAAGAGGACCTCCACCGGAGTTGGCCACGGTAGTGTTTCATGGTGTCATCGCGCCACACCGGTGAGATGAGCTACAGCCTTAGGCCATGGCGCACCAGGTAGGGGCAGCCGGCCAACCGGCCGCCGACGTCTCTAGGAGGCGGGACCAAGAAGGGGTCCCGCGGTGGTTCAAAACTGGCCGACCATAAAGGCTGACCATTACCAGGAAAATAGGGGGGTGTAACCCCCGGACTAGCAATTAGGGAGGACCCCACTGGGTCCACCGTTTCTAGGAAAAGGGGGCCCACCCCTCGCGCCCCGCTTGGCCAGCACCAAGCTGGAACTGGCTTTCGAGCCAGACCGCAGGCCGCACGGGCCAGGCCGGGCCACGCCCTCCCATGGTCCGGGACACAACTAATCGGTCCGGACTTAGATCCAGGTCAGTATGACCCGGTTTGGGCGGAACCAGGGGGTATTGTGACGTGTTGGACCTGGCACAGACCCCCTATTTTCGGATCAGGTTCATTCAAATGATCATTTCTTGGGCTACGTACCTCCGATCGACGCACCGTTTGTTGAATAGGGATCATTGGATAGAGATGGTCGTTTTTGTATATTACACTGAAGGTTTTGTAGATGTTTGGGAGTGGGAGGGATGGTTTGAATCTGAAACCAACCGGGCCCTTTGAGTAGAAACGCTTATAACTTAAGGACCGGGCGTCCAAATGAGGTGCCGTCAAATACGATGAATTCCGCTTGATGAGATGGTTATTTTGGCTTAATCCAATCAAGGATTGGATGACTATGGATATTGTCTGGTTTAGTAATTAGCGTATTTCTAACCGGGCCCCTGGGATGGAAAAGCCTATATCTCTTAGACCGAGTGTCCAATTGACGCATCGTCTGTCGCGTGATGTTCTTATTGACAAGACAGAATATTGTGATACAACATCTATGGAATTTGTGACAAATGATGTAACGTCCTTTTATCTCATGGAGCGGACCCTCCCGGAATCGATCATGACATGTGTGGGAACCCTAGAGATGGCTGCAACTGCGACGACGATGACCACTATACATAGATACTACGTGGGTTCGGCAGTGAGGACAACTGTACATGGATTATCTCTGGGTTTGGCTGCGATGACGACTTTACATGGATCCTCTGTGGGTTCGGTAGTGATGACGATAGTACTTGGATCCTACGTGGGTTCGACATCGATGGTTATTGTAATTGGATCCTATGTGGGTTCAGCAGTGACGACTTCTGTACTTGGATCCTATGTGGGTTCGGCAGGGGAGACGATTTAGTGGCTACATCTATCATCTCCACCCCTCACCATGAATAGTATACCTATATGAGGTGAGTTTTGACATTCAATCATTATCATCGATGTGATTGACTTGCTTTCCTATGTGGATTGTGTTTTTCTTTCCTGTGTAGACTGGGTTGTACTAGGGCTTGTGAGTTGGAGCCGAACTGGAATTGATGACATAGGTATATGTATGGGCATATACCTAAGAAGAGTTGGTTGATACTTTGTGTTTCTATCTTTCCTTTATAGTTATCATTTTTGGATTCTGGGAGACCTTCGGGGGTTTCAGGGTCCCTACTTAGTATCGTATACTCAACCCTGCACGGGCTATGCCCGCACTACGTTGTGTTGGATGCAGATGAAAAAAAAATGATAGAGGTGGAAATTTGTGGAGTGGGACGATACCTAGAGGTGGACCACTTGGCGGGACGTACTCGGAGCGGATGACCGAACCAGAGGAGTTGAGGAAACCATATGTACCCACCCTTCATGTGGGATATCTGGAGGACGACACAATGGTTGCTGGTTTACTTTACTGCAGCTATTCTTTCTTTACTGTTGTACTGTATTTTCAGTTGGGTTTGTATTCTGGACCATTTACATTCCAGCACTTACTTTTGTACTCATTTTACATAGTGTTTACTTCATCTTTCATACTCTTTTGTGTTTGATTACTTATATAATGGAAATGTAGTCCCTTTTTATCAGGATTTACCCCTTTGGTGCTAGTTGCCAACCCCTGGCCTATGGAAGGCGGTCTTGGGGTAGTCACGTCACGGGCCCCGAGGATGGGTCGTGACAAAGTTGTATCAGAGTAGTCGGTTCTACCGTAGAACTCGGGGCTCTAATAATTTCTTCCTGTGAAGAAATAGTGTTAAGGGTATTGAGAGTGTTTATCAGTCCAGGGTGTCCAATGTTGGTGCGGCGGTGGACGTATCCATACATCAGGACCCTGACTTCTGATTTCTGACTTAGTGATCGAAAAAACTGATTGCATGTGTGTTTCAAATGTTTTCTTTGTGATTACTTTGTGTCCGCTCACCACGTATACTGTATCAACCATGGCACACCTTTTTCTTTTTAGGATAGCCCCATGACGGCAACCATCATGGGTTCTGAGTAACATGCGATATAGAAGCCCACTGAGCGACGAGGCCTCGGTGCAGGGCCCCATTACAGCGGAGGCACCAGCGGTACCTCTACCCACTGGGCCACCGATACCACTAGCCCCAGCATTGGGGAGTGCATGTCGCTTGAGTGCACTGCACGAGTTTCAGCATCAGAGGCTGCCGAGGTTCCATGGCGAGATGGACCTTCAGGAAGCTGAGGATTGGCTGGAGGCTATTGTCTGAGTCTTCAGATTGGCAGGGTTGCCAACTAACCATATGGTGATCCTTGCAGAGAGTCGTCTGCACGCAGTAGTAGGTAAATGGTGGAGCTTTATGCTCCAGGTGCAGGATGAGGCATCACTACTTTGGATGGACTTCAAGAGATTCTTCTTCTCGGAGTTTTTTCCAACCACCCTCCGTGCAGTGCGCATCCAGAAGATACTACAGCTGTTGTAGGTCAGCATGAATGTACCCCAGTACTCGGTGAGATTTTCTGACCTCTCATGCTACACCACAGACATGGTACGAGACCCATTATTCTGGGCCTGGACCTTCGAGAAGGGACTAAGGCATGAGATCAGGGCTTCTATGATCTCCCTCAGTATTCCGACGCAAGAAAGAGTACTAGAGAGAGCCCTTCTTGTGGAGAGCTTCCTTACTGAGCCTATGCCAGTAGCGAGGCCTACCGCAGGGTGACATGTAGCAGAGTCTTCTGCAGCCGGCAGTAGATAAATGACACTGAGGGCCATGTGGACCAAGCCATCAGGTGGGCGACCTCAGGATATTTTTTTGGATGTGCGGGGAACACACAGTAGTGCCAGTAATATGAGAGGCAGGTAGTGTTATGCCTACGGTAGGTAGTGCCACATGGATCGTGACTGCCCGACCCTTATGAATAGGAGTATTAGACTGTTGAGGGACAACCTAGGTAGAGGTAGAGGTTCGATCGTGGTGGTCCGCAGGGATTAGGCAGACGATGCAGATGAGATGTCCGAGCAGCGGGTGGTATGTGATGCTTTGAGGCTATACCACCACCACCACTAGGAAGTCCACCCCGACCACAGGGAGTAGGCGGACAGAGGCAGGCTAAGCTTCAGGCTGTGGAGGCATACGACCATGTCGTACCTGAGATGATTCGAGGTACTATATGTGTCAACTCCATCCTTGATGTAGTTATAATAGACACAGGAGTGAGTCATTATTTTATTGCTGCTTCCCTTGTTCGGAGCACAAAGATTCCGACGGAGCCATTGGCTCGATCCATAGGGATAGAGACTCTTACGGGAGCAGACTCAATGATTACGCACTGGTTCCGTAAGTGTGAGCTTACTCTAGGGGGCGTGAGATTCGACTGGGATCTTCTTGTAGAAGCGTCGAGGCCTTACGACGTCATCTTGGGAATGGATTGGTTATCTAGAGTCCATGCTCAGATCAACTATATTAGGCGCAAGGTGCATTGTGTCCACACAGATGGGAGCAGTTTCATCTTCACCAGAGAGAAGGGGGAGCCTTTGCAGTGTAGGATGGACTGACGCATAGGAGAGGGCAACCGATCACACATCAGTTGGCTAGTGTCATTATCGGAGCAGTCGATGTCTGAAGTCCGAGTTTTCCTGATGTGGTGGATCAGTTCGTAGACGTTTTTCCTAAAGACGTTCCAGGACTACCGCCTCGAAGAGAGGTATACTTCAATATTGACATGTACCCCGAGATAGCCCCGATATCTACACCAACATATCGGATGGCTCCCGCTGAGCTTCGTGAGCTGCTATACAGCTGGAGGACTTACAGGGAAAGGGATTCATCCGACCCAGTGTTCCACCCTGGGATTCCCCAATTTTATTCATCAAGAAGGCGGATGGAAGCATTCGACTGTGTGTTGACTACCATCACCCGAACCATGTGACCGTGAAGAACAAGGATCCACATCCGAGGATTGATGACCTCTCCAATCATCTCAAGGGAGCTTTATGGTTCTCAAAGATAGACCTTAGGTTAGGCTGTCATTAGCTCAAATTTCGAGACGAGGATGTGCAGAACACGGCCTTCAGGTGTCGGTATGGCCACAATGAGTTCTTGGTTATTGTTTTAGGTGTATCCAATGCTCCAGTAGTGTTCATGAGTCTCATAAACAGGAACATCCAGCCTTTCCTCGATCGATTTGTCATAGTCTTCATCGAAGACATATTGATTTACTCGACTACTAAAGAGGAGCATGCCTACCACTTGAGGGTTGTACTGGACACACTCCGAGAGAACCAGCTTTATGGTAATCTCTCGAAGTGCCAGTTCCGGATTTGAGAGGTCCACTTCTTGGGTAACGTCATCTCTAAGGCATGAGTTGTGGTTGATCCCACGAAGATCTAGGTGGTACTTACTTGGGAGCCACCCAAGACTGTGAATGAGGTATGGAGTTTCCTAGTTCTGGCTGGGTACTATCAAAGATTTGTGATAGACTTCTCCAGAGTTTTATCACTACATTCAACTTTGACGAAGTATAGGAAACCCTTCGTGTTGTTAGATAGATGTCAGCAGAGCTTCCAGGAGTTGAGGCAAAGATTGACCAGTGCACCCATATTGAGTCTACTAGATGAGGGCGTAGGGTATGTAGTTCACTGGGTGCATCAGGGACCAGAGTCGGGTGTGTCCTGATGCAGGAGCGGGAACTGATCACCTATGGTTCATGATAGTTGAGGCAGCACGAGTAGAACTACGCTACCCATGACCCGAAGTTAGTAGCAGTGGTCTTTGCCTTAATGATGTGGTGGCACTATCTGATGGGCGAGCACTTTACAGTATACTATGAACACCATAGTCTTAGGTATATCTTCTCGCAGAAGGACCTGAACCTGAGATAGTGGCGATGGCTTGAGTTCCTCCAGGACCTTGACTTTGAGATAGTCTATACTTCTGGGAAGGGTAACATAGTAGCTGATGCTCTCAGAAAGAGTTCGGGCATTCAGCTACATGGATAGGTGACAGAGCAGTTAGATTCTTTGCAGATATACTTCATGGATAGAGATGGGGCAGCCTTCCTACAGTCCCTCACAGTCACTCCTCCTCTTCTTTAGCGGGCCATAGAGGCACAGTGTGGGGACCTTGACTGTGAGACATGACGTACTCAGATTTCCACAGGGCAGGTGCCTGATGGATTTTTTGAAGGATCAGAGCATTTCATCCTATTTAGGGGACGTTCCATGGTACGAGTGCCCTTATAGGAGGAGGTGCTGAGGGAGTTTCACACTTACCCTTTGGTGGTACATTCAGGAGTAGCGAAAATGTACCAGGATCTCAGACGACGGCACTGGTGGCCGGGAATGAAGAATTTTGTGGCAGAGTTCGTTTCACGATGCCTCTCCTACCAACAGGTGAAGGTGGAGCACCATGTTCCAGTAGGCTTGGTACAACCCTTAGAGGTCCCGGAGTGGAAGTGGGATGTGATATCCATGGATTTCGAGATGGGAATTCCACGTACATCTAGAGGACACAACTCCATTTGGGTGATCATAGACCAACTCACCAAGTCGGCCCACATCCTACCTATCAGAGAGCAGAGCTCAGTGGAGAGATTGAGATGCCTCTACGTTCTATAGATCGTACAGCTTCATGGTGTGCCATCGACTATCATCTCCGATCAAGATACTCGCTTTACTTCCCGGCATTGGAGGGGTTTTAAGAGGCATTTAGGATGTAGCTATGCTTAAGCATCGCCTTTAATCCTCAGACGGATGGCCAGATGGAGAGGACCATTCAGATTATCGAGGAAAAGCTCTGTGCAGGTGTCCTTGAATTTGGTCGCAGCTGGGAGGATCACCTACCCTTGGTATAGTTTGCGAACAACATCAACTACAACTCTACCATCAGGATTTCACCATACGATGCACTGTATGGCCAACCTTGCAGATCACCTCTATGCTGGACTGACCCTTGGGAGTCAGCAATTGTAGGACCAGAGATGGATCAAGCTATGATAGAGAAGGTGCAGATCATCCAGGAGCGGATTAGGACTTGACAAAGCCAACATAAGTCCTATGCTGATAGGAGGAGGAGACCATTGGAGTTCGACGATGGAGACCAAATTTTATTACGGGTCTCACCTCGATGTGGATTATGGATACTTGGCCGAGGCGACAAGTTATCTCCGTGCTTCATTGGATCATTCCAGGTTCTCAGCAGGGTAAGCGAGGTGGCTTATCACCTGGCCCTTCCACCTCAGTTGCACCGGGTGCATGACGTTTTCCACGTATCTCAGTTGAGGAGATACGTGAACGACCCGATGAATATCATCAATTACGAGGAGATGGACATCGGTGGCGGGGATAATTTTTTGGAGGTCCCGGTGGAGGTCAAGGATCGACATGAGCGGGTCCAACATGGAAGGTCGATTCCACTAGTGCGCAATCGTTGGTAGCACGGTAACCTCCAGGAGAGCACATGGGAGCGGGAAGCTCAGATGCATGCACAATACCCCCATTTGTTTTCCTAGTTTATGATGTAGCATTATGGGGACATAAAGCCCTAAGGTGGAAGTAATGTAAAGTCACGTAAAATTCCAGAAAATTTGTTTCATAAATTATTTGGGATTATACGATTATGCAGTTTCTAACGGCACTTGATTCCAAGTCCCGGTGTGCCAGGATTCAATATCCAAAGTTTATCTCAGGTACGTTCAGTGAATGAACGAGCAGGTTTTTCTATCTTTTGAACTGGTGCCCAGAATTGAAATCTGAGGCACCGATGAAACCGCAACGTCAGTAATTTCTTAAGGGGACCAAAACCGAAGATGTGTTTTCTCCAGGGGAGATGTTAAAAAATGCGGATTAAATGAAAAACGAATAAATTTGTGGTACAAATTTATTTCTAATTATAAGATGGTTTTATCCTACATGGGGGAGTTAGGGTAGTACCCATATGAATCCTAACTGCCCATGTGAGAATACATGTATGGTGGGGCCCGCACGAGCCCCAACCTATTCACTTTCCATAACCCATCAACCCCCTTGGAATTAAATGTGTAACCCTTTCACCTTCCCTCTATATCCCTCTTAACTCTTTCCAACACACATTCAAAAATTCATTGAACCACTTCAATTAGTTAATGAGTATTTTGAATTCTTAAATTTTGAAATGCATGGCATAAAAATCTAAAATAAGGGGTGACCTTATTTTAATTTTTTTGTCTTGTTGTGTGGGAATTTGGGAAGAGAGCCTTGTGTGAAGGAAGAAGGAAGCTCCTCCATCGTTGAGGAACTTCATCCTCTCCATGATGAACAACACCTCATTGAAATAGAGAACCTAATCCACGAAGATAAACAATGAAAAATCCTATTCTTCTCTCAGTGACAAAAAGAGGAGACGCCGCTTCCTCCTCGTGCGCACTTCGACGTCACCTTTCAACGACAACAAACGATGCCACATCTCCGAAGATCACATCACGAGGTAAAGGTTATTATAGTTCAAGTTTTAATCAACATTATTCATTTCATAAGTATGGACTGCTTGATATCATCATAACGGGATGAGATTGGACAGCACAAAAATGGCTGATTCTCCTCTCATTTTTTTTGTTGATCATCGTTGACGTTTGAGGTGATGGCGGTGCGGTGCCGTTGTACCGCATGAGGACAAAGAGAAATATAACCAGAGTGGGCCGTATTGGTGGGTCATGGCACCGTCGCACCACATCGGTGAGATGAGCCATGACCTTAGGCCGTAGCGGACCAGGTAGGGGTGGCCAGCCAACCGGCCGCTGACATCTCCAGGAGGCGGGACCCGGAAGGGGTCTTGGGGCGGCTCACAACCGGCCGACCATAAAGGCCAGCCATTTACAGGAAAACCCGAGGGTGTAACCCCCCCGAATAGTATTTAGGGCAGACCCAACTAGGTCTGCCGTTTCTAGGAAAAAGGGGAACACCCCTCGCGCCCCGCTCGGTCAACGCTAAGCTCCGGATGGCTTACGAGATGGGCCGCAGGCCGCACTGGCTGGGCCGGCCACGCTAGCTGGGCCGGGCCACGCCCAATCGAGCCGATCCCGGACCCAGTTCAGGTCAAACCAGTTCAGGCTGACCCAAGGGGTATTGGGATGGGATGGACCGGGCCCAGACCCCCTATTTTCCAACCAGGTTCGTTCAATTTCTCATATCTTGGGTTACAGACATTAGATCGATGCCCTGTTAGTTGCGTAGGGATCATTGGATCGAGAAAAGTCATTTCGGTATATTACACTCTAGGTTTTAGTGATTTCTGGGTACAACCAGGTTGGTTCGATCCCAAAACCAGCTGGGCCCTTGGAGCGGAAACACTTATAACTTAAGGACTGGATGCCCGAAGGACGTGCCGTCAAATACGATGAATTCCTCTTGGTGAGACGGTTATTTTGGCTTACTCCACTCTTGGTTTGGATGACTATGGATATTGGCCGGGTTAGAAATGAGCATATTTCTAACCAGGCCCCTGAGACAGAAAAGCCTATATCTTTCAGATCGGGCATCCGATTGACGCGCCGTCTTTCGCGTTCAGTTCTTATTGACAAGACAGAACTTTGTGATACATCAAATCTGGACATCGTGACAGTTGATGTAATTCCCTTTTGGATCTTAGAGTGGACCCTCCCAGAATAGAGTGTGCTATGTGCGGGAACCCTAGAGCTGGCTGCGAGTGCGACGATGATGACGACTGTACTTAGATCCTACGTGGGTTCGGCAGCGAGGACGACTGTACTTGGATCCTCCATGGGTTCGGCAGTGATGAAGACTATACTTGGATCCTCCATGGGTTCGATAGCGATGAGGACTGTACTTGGATCCTACGTGGGTTCGACAGTGATGGTTACTGTACTTGGATCCTACGTGGGTTCTGCAGCGACGAATTTTGTACTTGGATCCTCCGTGGGTTCGGTAGGGGAGATGATTTAGAGACTACATCTATCATATCCACCCCTCTTCGTGAATAGTATACCTATGTGATCTACGTCTTGACTTTCAATCATTATCATTGATGTGATTGACTTTATTTCATGGGTGGATTTGGTTATTTTTTCCTGTCTGGACTGGGTTGTACTAGGGCTCATGAGTTGGAGATGAACTGGAATTGATGACTTAGGTATATGTATGGGCATTTACATAAGTATAGTTAGTTGATAATTTGTGTTTGTATCTTTCCTTTGTGGTTATCCTTTGTGGATTCTCGGAGACCTTCGGGGGTACCGGGGTCCCTACTGAGTATCGTATACTCACCCCTGCATGGGCTATTCCCGCACAACGTTTTGTTGGATGCAGAGGACAGAAAACACTGATAGAGGTGGAGACTTGTGGAGTGGGACGGTACCTAGAGGTGGACCACTTGGCGGGACGTACTCGGAGCGGACGGTCGAACCCGAGGAGATGATGAGTTCATCTGTACCCAACCTTCAGGTTGGATATCCGGAGGATGACTCTGTGGTTGCTGGTATACTTTACTGTAGCTATTATTTCTTTACTGTTGTACTGTATTTTGAGTTGGGTTTGTATTCTGGCCTATTTACTTTCCAGTACTTACTTTTGTACTCAGTTTACTTAGTGTTTACTTCATCTTGTGTACTCTGTTGTGTTTGATTACATATATAATGGTAATGCCTTCCCTTTTTATCATGATTTACGCCTTTGGTGCTAGTCGCCAGCCCCTGGCCTATGGAAGGAGGGTTTGGGGTAGTCATGGAATGGTCCTTGAGGATGGGTGGTGATAGCCACACACTGACTGTTACTGAAGACTAGGTGTGTAATTCACCCTTTGATTAATAGGATGGGCCCCGTCCCTAGCCGGCACCCCCGCTGGCCAAACGGGCCGACTAGGCAGGGCCTCCGCCCCACCCCTGCAGGCTGGGCCTTGTGTTGGGCCACTTTGTGCCCTCAGGCGGGGCCCCAGCACGGGCCACGCAGGCCGTGCCTCCCGTAGGACAGGCTGCCGCGTCGGGCGGGGCCACCGCGCTGGGCCAGGCTGCTGCTGCCTGGCTGGGCCGGATACGACGGGTCGGGTCAGACCTGTGGACCGGTTCGGACCCCGATCTGGATCCAGACATGATCGGGTAAGCCCAAACTAGGTCGGTCGGACCAGACCGGGTCGGTTCGGTTCGGTCCATCTATGCCAGACCGGACCCAGACCCAGTTCTTACCCATTTCACCATTTTTTCCATATCATGGGCTACAGGTGTCCGATTGATGAATCATCTACACCGATGAGAAACATGGAATGAAATTTTTCATTTGGAATACCCCAAATGAAGGATGGACATAGTTGGGGTATGGCCGGGTTGGATTGAACCTAAATCCAACCGGGCCCTCAGAGTAGAAACACCCATAACTCACAGACCGGGTGTCCGATTGACGCGTCGTCTATTGCATTGGCTTCCTTATGATGAGACAGAACTATGGGATACATCAACATGAGACTTCTTCTTAGTTTATTTATCAACAATTGGCATGAGTAGCAGAACCTCCCGGAATCAAGTGTGCTATGTGCAGGAACCCTATGGCTGGCTGCGACTGAGATGATAAGATCCTACATGAACCTACTACTATTCCAGGATTGTCTGTGGGTTCAAAAGCGATGATAATGGACTATGAACCTCCATGGTTTTGACAGCGATGATACTGGACTGGGATCCTCCGTGGGTTCGACAATGATGACTTTTTTACCGGGATCCTCCGTGGGTTTGACAACGCCGATACTGTTATAGGATCCTACATGGGTTTGAAAGAGGAGATTATTCAGTGACTATATCTAATCATTTCTACCCCTCTACTTGAGTTAAATACCTGTGTGAGCTGAATCTTGACTATAAGTTGTTATCATCTAGATGATTGACTTTACTTCCTTTGTGAAATGGGTTGTTCTTGGTCTTGAGTGTTGGAGCCAGACTGTGATTGGTAACATAGGTATTTGTATGGGCATATACCTAATTAGGGATGGTTGTTACTTCATGATTGTATCTTACTACTATGGTTTATCCTTAGTCGAATTTTTGAGACCTTCGGGGGTCTTGAGGTCCCTTACTGAGTATCATTATACTCACCCCTACACGGGCTTCGCCTGCACATTGTTGCGTTCTATGCAAACGACGGTCAGCCGTGATTGATGCTGAGGGAGCCAGACGGGAGGCTGCTCGGAGCTAGACTAGATGCTATGTACCTCATGGATGTGTTGTTCATGATCTGTACCTACCCTTTAGGTAGGATTATCCCATAGGAAGATCCAGGAGATTGTTGACTTTTTACTTGTACTTGTACTTAGTGTTCAGTTGGGTTTGTATACTGGCCCACTTACATTTAGCACACATATCATTCTATAGTAGTACTTGTTTCTTTTACTATTTGTGTTTAGACTGTGTGTGTTACATGATTAATGGAAACGCCTTCCCTTTTTACCAGGGATTCTCCTTTGGAGCTAGTCACCAGCCCCTGTCCTATGGAAGGAGGGCTTGGGGTAGACACGACACAAGCCTCAAGGATGGGTTGTGACAAATTTGTATCAGAGGATTCAGTTCTATTATAAAAAATTGAATATAATTATTTTAATGGAAATAGTATTGAGTGTTTTGTGTGTGGTTATCAGTTTAGGGAAACTGGTGTTGGTGCAGCGACTGACATATCCGTACACAAGGACTCTGGCTTCTGATTTCTGACTCAGTGCATGAAAACACTGATTGTGTGTGTATTTCCTTTAAAAGGATTTCTTTGTGATTACATTGTGTCATCTCAGTAGGTATATTTTTTTGACCATGGCACACCTATTTCTTTTCAGGATGACCCCACATAGGTAGCCAGCCAGGGTTCCGGGATGTTTATGAGATGGTTGCCCACCGAGCGACGAGGCCTTGGTGCAGGTCCCCATCACAGTGAAGGCACATGCGGTACCACTCCCTACTGGCCCACCGATACCACTAGCTCTAGTAGCAGAGAGTGCACTCTGTCTGAGTGCATTTCACGAGTTCATGTGCTAGAGGCTTCCCATTTTCGGGGGAAAGACGGACCCATAGTGAGCTGAGGATTGTCTGAAAGATGTTTTGAGAGTTTTCAGATTGGTAGGGACACCAACCGACCTTACGGTGGACCTTCCCACAGTTCTCCTACAAGTAGTAGAAGACAGATGGTTGGTCCTGATGCTCCAGGTGCATGATGAGGCATCAGTCCTTTGGGAAGACTTTGAGAGCCTCTTCCGATCAGAGTTTGTTCTAACAACCATTCGTGCGGTGTAGATTCAGAAGATTCTTCATCTGCAGTAGGGTAGCATGACGGTGGCACAGAACTCAGCGAGATTCACCAAACTCTCGCACAACTCTATATATATGGTGCAAGACCCATTCTCTAGGGACCAGGCCATTCAGCAGGGACTCAGGCATGAGATCAGGGCATCGATGATCTCCATCAGCATCCTGATGCAGGTAGGGGTGCTGGAGCGATCCCTTCATATGGAGAGTTTTCTTGCTGAGCAGTCACCAGTAGCGAGACCCACCACTGAGGGACACGTTGCAGAGTATTCTATAGCCGGTAGTAGACAGATGTCATAGAGGTCCAAGCGGACTAGACCATCAAGTGGGTGACCCCAACATACAGGTTTGGTTGTGCAGGGAACACGAGACATAGCCAGCCATACGAGGAGAAGGAAGTGCTATGCATGCGGTGGGCATGGTCACATGGCTTGTGAGTACTCGAACTTCCATGTAGATGAGAAGAAGATAGTAGAGGGACCTCCCAGGCAGAGGCAGAGGTTTGACCATGGTGGTCCGCTGGGATCAGGCGGATGTTGCAGAGGAGTTGGCCAACTAGCAGGTGGTGGACGACGTTTCGAGATCCTACCACCACCACCACAAGGAGGTCCACCCCGACCATAGGGAGCATGTGGACAGGGGCTGGCTCTACCCCAGGTAGTCGATGCCTATGACCACGGCGCACCTAAGATTATTTGAGGTACTATCTATGTCCACTCCACCCTTGATGCAGTACTTATAGACACATGTGCTAGTCATTCTTTTATTACTGCTGCCCTCGTGCAGATCTCGAAGATTCCGGTGGAACCTTTGGCTCGATCCGTACTACTAGAGACTCTTACGGGAGAGGATTCGATGATTACACACTGTTTCAGGTAGTGTGAGTTACCTCTAAGAGGCAAGAGCTTCAGTTGGGATCTTCTAGTAGCGGTGTCGAGGCTTTACGACATTATCTTGCGTATGGACGGGTTATCCATAGTTCATGCTTAGATTGACTGCATTAGGCAGATATTACGGTGTGTCCATGAGGATGAGATGAGGTTTACCTTCACCGGTGAGAAGGGATCCTTTTTAGTGCAATATGGACACACCCAGAGGAGGGGGTATCCGATCACACATCAGTTGTCTAGTATCATTCTTAGAGCGGTTGATGTGAAGAGTCTGAGTTTTCTTATTGTGGTGCATCATTACGTGGATATCTTCCCTGATGATGTTATAAGACTACCTCCTTGTAGAGAGGTAGAATTTTACATTGACTTGTACCTAGGGACAACACCGATATCCACACCAGCGTATCAAATGGCTCCTACAGAGCTTCATGAGCAGCAGGTACAACTGGAGGACTTATGGTGGGAGGGATTCATTCGACCCAGTGTTTCATCCTGGGCATCCCCGATTTTGTTGAACAAGAAGGAATATGGGAGCTTGCGATAGTGTGTTGATTATTAGCTCCTGAACTAGTTGATTATGATGAACAAGTAACAACTCCCGTGGATTGACGACCTCTTTGGTCAGCCGAACGGAGCACAATGGTTCTCAAAAACAGATCTTTAATCGGGATATCACCATCTCAGAGTACGGGATGAGGATGTGTAGAAGACATCCTTTAGATGCTGGTATGGCCACTATGAGTTCTTGGTTTCGACATTTGGCATAACCAACACACCAGTAGTGTTCATGGGACTCATGAACATGATCTTCCATCAATACCTTGATCGCTTTGTGGTAGTCTTCATCCATGACATTTTGATCTACTTAGGTACCGAGGAGTAGCACACCTTCCATTTGCGGGTAGTACTGGACACACTCCGAGAGCACCAAATTTATGGTAAGCTCTCTAAGTGCCAGTTTTGGATCCGATAGGTACACTTTCTGGGACATGTCATCTCAGAGGCTAGAGTTGCAGTGGATCTAGCGATGATCGAGGAAGTACTTTCTTGGAAGCCACCCAAGAGTGTGATAGAGGTACTTTGTTTTCTAAATCTGGATGGGTACTATCGAAGATTTGGGCTAGACATCTCTAAAGTTGCTTCTCCACATTCAATGTTGACAAAGAAGGGGCGACCCTTCGTGTGGTCAGAGAGATTCTAGTAGAGATTCCAGGAGATGAGGAAAAGGATGACTATATAATGACCCGTTCATTTCATGGAAAAGTTTTTTCCTAAATTATTTGGAATTTTACGAGTACACAGTTTCTAACAGCACCTAATTCCAAGGCACGGTGTTCCCGGAATAATTTTTCAAAGTTTAGCTCAGGTACATTCAGTGAACGAACAAGCTGGTTTTTCTATCTTTTGAACCATTGCTCAGAATTGAAACTCGAGGGCACTGGTGATCTCGCAACACCGGTATTTTCATAAGAGGACCATTAATGAAGATTTGTTTGCATGGGAGAAGATGTTAATTTTTGTGGTTTTATTCAGAGGTGAATAAAATTATGAAACAATTTTATTTTAAGTGGTTATAACCTACAAGGGGAAGTTAGGGTTGGAGCCACTAACATCCTAACTACCCATGTGAAGATAAATGTGAGGTGGGGCCCACACAAGCCCCAACCCTTCACATTTCCATAACTCTCATAAACTCTCCCTTTAAAACTTGTTAACTCCATTTTATTAAGTAACTCTCCCTCCCTCCCTCTTTATTGCATGCCAATACACACATTAATTAATTGAAACTCTTCATTAATTAATTAAGTGTTTGAATTTTGAAAATTTGAATTCATGGAATGATTTAATAAAATAAGGGAAGCATTATTTTATTTTTGGGGTTGGCATGTTGTGTAGAGATTTTGGGGAGAGAGCTCTAGTTTTATTTGAATAACTTCATCCTCAATGAAGAACGTCAACTCTTCGACGAAGAACAACGACTCGATGACCCCGACTTCTCCGTCCTATTCTTCCTCCCGGATAAGGGAGGAGACAACGACACGGGAACTTGTACCGTCACACCGGTAGTGTGAAAAGAACCACGACTCGCTACACAGGCCACTTCGGCGGAGGAACCGTCCGGCCCGTCTGCCGACCAGGCGGAGCTGGACCGCGACGCCGGGAGGGTGCCACATTAGAGAACAGCGGCCCTCCCATGCGGTCCGCATGTGCATAAGACCTGATAGACTAGCCGGTCTGGTTGGGGGAAGGGCGGTGCCACCTGGCCCTACCGGTGCAGAAGACCGGGGGGCTGCCCCCTGGAGCCCGTGCGGCTGCGGCCGTGCTGCTCGGCCAGCTGGCCGAGCAAGCCGGGTCGTGCACCCAGTGGGGCCGCGTTAGGCTGGGCCGAGCTGGACCACGCAGGGCCGTGCTGAGATGGGCCACACTGGACCGGGACAAGTGGGGCCGAGTGGCGTCGGGCCGAGCCGGGCCGCACCGGGCCATGCCGCACCGGGCCAGGTCGGGCCGTGCCACTTCGGGTCGGGCCGCGCCACTTCAGGCCGGGCCATGTCCCTTTGGGCCGAGTTATGTAATTCTTTGGACGGGTCCAACACCCCTTCTAGGCCGAACCCGTCAAACTGGGTCAGCCAAACCCATCGGCCCATTGGGCTAAACGGGACGGGCCCATTATTCACTTAAACGTGAATAACATAAGGACCACACGTTTGATTGAGGCTGCGTCTACGGCACTAGGACTCCTTTGACGAGACGGACCTTTTGTAATACTATAAGTGAGTTGTGGACAACATTGGATATCGACCGGGTTAGAAACGAGCGTATTTCTAACCTGGCCCCTGGGACAGAAAAGCCAATATCTCTCGGACGGAGCATCCGATTGACGTGCCGTCTATTGTGTTGTGTTCCTTTTGATGATACAAATCATCGAGATACATAAACTCTAGTATTCGTGAATGTTTATGTATCGCAGCCCCTTGGCTCATGGAGTGGACCCTCCGATAGTCGAGTGTGTTGTGTGCGGGAACACTAGAGCTTGCTATGACTGCGACGATGATGACGACTGTACTTGAATCCTATGTCGGTTCGGCAGCGAGGAAGACCGGAATTGGATCCTCCGTGGATTCGGCAGCGATGATGACTACACTTGGATCCTATGTTGGTTCTACAACGATGGTGACTGTACTAGGATCCTACATGGGTTCGGTAGCGACAACTTCTGTACATGGATCCTACGTGGGTTCGGAAGGGGAGATGATTCAGAGGCTACATTTATCATCTCTACCCCTCTTAGTGAGTAGTATTCATATGTGATCTGAGTATTGATCTTTCAGACATTATCATCGATGTGATTGATTTTCTTTCTTGTGTGGATTGGGTTGTGCTTTCCTATGTGGAATGGGTTGTACTTGGGCTCGTGAGTTGAAGCCAAAGTAGAATTGATGAATTAGGTATATGTATGGGCATTAACCTAAGTAGAGTTGGTTGATTCTTCGTGTTTGTAACTTTCCTTTGTGGTTTTTCCTTTTTGGATTTTGGGAAACCTTCAGGGGTCTCGGGGTCCCTACTGAGTATCATATACTCACCCCTGTATGGGCTATGACCACACTACATTGTTTTGGATGCAGACGACATAAAACACCGATCGAGGTGGAGTCTAGTGGAGCGGGACGGTACCTAGAGGTGGAGCACTTGGCGGGACGTACACGGAGTGGACGACAGGACCCAAGGAGCTGAGGAGATCATCTTTACCCACCCTTCGTGTGGGATATCTGGAGGATGAATCAGAAGTTGCTGGTTTACTACTACAGATGTTCTTTCATTACTGTTGTACTGTATTTTCTGTTGGGTTGTATTATGGCCCATTTACTTTCCAGCACTTACTTTTGCACTCAGTTTACGTAGTGTTTACTTCATCTTGCGTACTCTGTTGTGTTTGTTTACTTATATAATGGCAATGCCTTCCCTTTTATCAGAATTCACACCTTTGGTGCTAGTCGCCAGCCCTTGGCCTATGGAAGGCGGGCTTGGGGTAGTCACGGCACAGGCCCCAAGGACGGGTCATGACAAATTGGTATCAGAGGAGTCGGTTCTACTGCAGAACTTAGGACTCTGATAATTTCTTCATGTGAAGAAATAGTGTTAAGGGTATTGATTGTGGTTATCAGTCCAGGGAGTCCAGTGTTGGTGCGGTGGCCGGCGTATCCATACACCCGGACCCTAAATTCTAATTTCTGACTTAGTCCTCGAAAACAGTGATTGCATGTTTGTTTCAAACGTTTTATTTGTGATTACCTTGTGTCATCTCACCAGGTATACTGAATTAACCATGGAACACATGTTTCTTTTCTGGATGGCCCCATGACATCAGCCATCTAGGGTTCCCAGTTATGTGCTCGATGGCAGCCCACCGAGCGACAAGGCCTCGGTGTAGGGTCCCATTACAGCAAAGGCACCATCGGTACCTCTACCCACTAGGCCACAGATAGCACCAGCCCCAACAGCGGAGAGTGCACGCCTGAGTGCACTGCATGAGTTTCAGCGACAGAGGCCACCCAGGTTCTGCTGAGAGACAAACCCTCAGGCAGTCGAGGATTGGCTGGAGGCTATTGTTCGAGTCTTCAGATTGGTAGGGACAACAACAGATCTTATGGTGATCCTTTCCACGAGTCTCCTGCATGCGGCAGCAGGTAGATGGTGGAGCCTAATTCTCCAAGTGCACGATGAGGCATCTCTACTATGGATGGAATTCGAGAGCCTCTTACTATCGGAGTTCATTCCATCCAGCCTCCATGCGGTGCGCATCCAGGAGTTACTATAGCTGCGGTAGGGAAACATGATAGTTGTCCAGTACTCGGTAATATTTATCGATCCCTCGCACTACTCCACATACATGGTATGAGACCCATTCTTCCGGGCCAGGACCTTCGGGCATGGACTGAGGCATGAGATCAGGGCTTTGATGATCTCCCTCAGTATTCTGATGTAGGAAGGAGTACTGGAGAGAGCCCTTCTTGTGGAGAGCATTCTTACTGAGCCTACACCAGTAGAGAGGCCTACCACAGGTTAAAACGTAACAAAGTCTTCTGTATCCAACAGTAGACAGATGTCACATAGGACCATGCGAACCAGTAAATCTGGTGGACGTCGTCAGGATACTGGTTCAGATGTTTGGGGAAAATGTAGTAGAGCTAGTCATATGGGAGGCATGCATTGCTATTCATGCGGTGGGCAGGTCCACATGGCTCGTGGCTCCCCGACCGACCATGAAGAGGAGAAACAGATGGTTGAGGGACCAGCTAGGCAGAGGTAGAGGTTGGACCGTGGCAGTTCGCAGGGTGCAGGGGGACGAGAAAGAGGAGCTGGCCGAGGTGCGGGTGGTGGGAGACGCTTTGAGACTCTACCACCACCACCATTAGTAGGTCCACCCCAACCACAGGGAGCTGGCGAACAGAGGAAGGATCAGCTTTAGGCGGTGGAGGTTTATGACCACTGCGCACCTGAGATGATTTGTGGTACTGTCTGTGTCTACTCCACCCTTGTTGTAGTTCTTATTGTCATAGGAGTGAGGCATTATTTTATTGTCGCTTCCCTTGTTCGGAGATCGGAGATTCCGATAGAGTTGTTGGCTCGATCCTTATGGCTAGAGACTCCTACAGGATTAGACTTGATGATTATACACTGGTGTTGGTAGTGTGATCTTACTCTAGGAGGCGAGAGATTCAGCTGGGATCTTCTTGTTGTGGCATCGAGTCCTTATGACGTTCTCTTGGGCATGGATTGGTTATCTATAGTTCATGCTCAGAT
This sequence comes from Viscum album, assembly GCA_963277665.1. Taxonomy (NCBI): domain Eukaryota; kingdom Viridiplantae; phylum Streptophyta; class Magnoliopsida; order Santalales; family Viscaceae; genus Viscum; species Viscum album. The sequence goes on from OY728148.1 coordinate 788,868,361, forward strand.
CGACTATATTAGGCACAAAGTGTGGTGTTTTCACATAGATGGGAGTAGGTTCACCTTCACTGACGAGTAGGGAGCCTTTGCAGCATAGGATGAACTCACACAGAAGAGAGAACAACTGATCACCCATCAGTTGTCTAGTCTCATCCTAGGAGTAGTTGATGTGTGGAGTCCGAGTTTTCCTATTGTGGTGGATCAGTATGCAGACATTTTTCCTGATGATGTTCCAGGATTATGTCCTTGCAGATAGGCAGACTTATATATTGACATGTACCTCGAGACAACCCCTATCTCTATTCCAGTATATCGGATGGCTCCTGCTGAGATTCGTGAGCTATGGGTACATGTGGAGGAGTTGTAGGTAAAGAGATTCATCCGACCTAGTGTTTCACCCTAGGCTTCTCTGATTTTATTTGCCAAGAAGGTAGATGTGAGCTTACAACTATGTGTCAACTACTGTCGCCTGAACCAGGTGACTGTGAAGAACAAGTATCCACTTCTGAGGATTGAAGACCTCTTTGGTAAGCTCAAGGGAGCACGATGGTTCTTGAAGATAGAACACAGGTCAGGCTATCATCAGCTTAGAGTTTGAGATGAGAATGTGTAGAAGACGACCTTCAGGTGTTGGTATGGCCACTACAAGTTCATGGTTATTCCTTTTGGCATATACAATGCTCCAACAGTGTTCATGAGTCTCATGAACATGATCTTCTAGCACTACCTCAATCAATTTGACATAGTCTTTATCGACGACATACTGATTTACTCGACCACTGAGGATGAGGATGCCTACCACTTGCGGGATGTACTGGACACAATCTGAGAGCACCAGCTTTATGGTATGATCTCAAAGTGACAGTTCCGGATTCGAGAGGACCAATTATTAGGGCACATTATCTCTGAGGTGGGAGTTGTGGTGGATCCTGCAAAGATCGTGGCGGTGCTTTCTTGGGAGCCACCCAGGAGTGTGACTGAGGTCCAGAGTTTCCTAGGTCTGACTGGGTACTATCGGATATTTGTGACAGACTTCTACAGAGTTGCAGTACCACATTCATCTTTGATGATGAAAGGGAAACCCTTCGTATGGTCAGATTGATTTAAGCAGAGCTTCTAGGAGATGAGATAGAGATTGACCAGTGAACCCAACTTGAGGCTACCGGAGGAGGGAGCAGGGTATGTAGTTTACTGTGATGCATCAGGGACAAGACTCAAGTGTGTCCTGATGTAGGAAAAGGAATTGATCGCTTATGATTAACGATAGTTGAGATGGCACGAGCAGAAATATACTACCCATGAACTGGAGTTAGTAGTAGTGGTCTTCGCCTTGAAGATGTACCAGCACTATCTGATGGGTGAGAGCTTTACAGTATTCTCTGACCACCAGAGTCTCAGGTATATCTTCTCACAGAAGGACCTGAACCTGAGATAGTGGAGATGTCTCTTGTAATGGCCCAGACCTCCCTGGTCCATTACTTTGTGAAAATGTGGTGTTGGAGGTGTTCCGGGAGGACAAGGTGACTTATCCCCCAGCTGCTGCCTACCGGTAGCTCGGTCTACCGGTAGCTGCTGATTACCGGTAGCTCGGTCTACCGGTAGCTGCTGATTACCGGTAGCTCGGTCTACTGGTAGCTGGTGATTACCGGTAGCTCGGTCTACCGGTAGCTGCTGCCTACCGGTAGCTCGGTCTACCGGTAGCTGCTGATTACCGGTAGCTCGGTCTACCGGTAGCTGCTGCCTACCGGTTGCTCGGTCTACCGGTAGCTGCTGATTACCGGTAGCTCGGTCTACCGGTAGCTGCTGATTACCGGTAGCGCGGTCTACCGGTAGCCGCATCCTACCGGTAGCTGGGTTTACCGGTAGCCACGACATACTGATAGCTCGGTATACTTGTAGCCGCAGTCCAGCAGTAGCTCAGCTAACACTTTGCCAAATTTCTAGTTCTGTGAACAGTGTTTCTATCGGTGAGGTCCTATCGGTGGACTTCTATCAGTGAGGATCTATTAGTAGACTTGTGTTTCTATCGGTAAGGTTCTATCGGTGAGCTTTTCTTTCCTTTGCCAATTTTATTTAGTTCTGTGAACAGTGTTTCCAGACTTCATAAGAGCTACCGATTCCATACTTTGCCAAATTTCACGAATGAACAGTGTTTCCAGACTCCATAAGAGCTACCGATTCCATACTTTGCCAAATTTCACGAATGAACAGTGTTTCCAGACTCCATAATAGCTACCGATTCCATACATTGCCAAATTTTGAGTATGTGAACAGTGTTTCCAGCTTCGCAAATTTGACGTTTTCTTTGACGTAAAATACTTTTAAAACCTTATTTTAAGGACTTTAAGGCCGATTCAAAGGCCATAAATCCTATAATAATTATTCCTAAGGGCGGGATGTTTTTTTTACTTGGTCAAACCGCGTGGGATAATGCGATCCGTTTTTAATGGAGAATAAACAGGATCTTAAACTGTCGCCTCTCTAATTTTTTTTAAAAGGAACGAGATAGCATTCTTCATTGTTCTTCCTCTTGGTTCTCATCTACGAGATGCTAGAACCTTGCAATCATTCTCGTAGGAGTTTCACAATCAAACATTACTCAGATCAGTTCCGCTCTGTTGATGCAACCAAGTTGTGTCGATCGTTCTTCGATATAAGGTATGTTTTATCATCGTTCCTTCGGGGATCACCTTCTCTTGTTCTTCCTTCCATATTAGCATGTAATCTCTATGGTTCTAATGGGTTTTCTTGGGGTTGGTTGGTACTGTCGTACCGTGGCATCCTCTGGTGGATGCAGCTATCATGAGGAGAAGAGGACTGTGACCCGTTGTGTGGATAAAGGACGTCATGAACTCTTCGAGGTAGGGGATTCATGGCTCCTCTAATTGTATATGTGCAATCGTAGAATTAGCATGATTTATCTCTTTGGATCACAATGAAATTGACCTAATTAAATTCTTGAACCGGATTAAAAGAATTGGTTGATCGCATGCTGTTGCTTTATACCGTGATAACGGTTTGCCTCATGTTTTCCAAGATATAGTGATATCTATGTTTTCTTTGATTTGTTGTTCGTTCATGATAGAAATTGATAATGAACGTAAATCCGGAATTAATTGTTAATTAATTGGCTAAAGATAAAGAGGCTTGTAAATTAATCTGGTTATTGCCGTTGTTGTAGTTGTTCTAATTTGAGGATAATCAAATTAGGGAAGTAAGCATGGTTATTTAAATTGTTATAGCTTACTGATTAGGTATCCATGATTGGAACCTATGAATAACAAGTCTGTTAATTCAATATGGATTAGAGAACAGATTATGTGGGAATTTCTAAAAGGGTTCTGAGTTACCCTCTTGTTTGTTAAAGGGCCGAGAGCCCACTATGTGATGTTTGTTTTCCTACTGCTTGTGCTGTGATGTGAGCCTGGATGGCTGTTGTGATATGTGGAGGCATGGAGACTTGTGGTTGTGGCAGCGGATGACGCCTAGTGTGGCGAGATGCATCGGTTTATGCATATGGGTGTCGGGGAGGACACCAAGGGTGATGGTATGAGATGAATGTGATGGTTTGATGTTGGTGGTTTGGTTTGGTTGCTTATCTGCTTTACTTTTCCCCACTGCTCAAGGCAGATGGTCTTGCTTACCCACTTTCCGAAGGAGGCGAAGACACACGGGGTATGCCACGTGCTTTCCGTGTTTAGCCTCTCGATGGAGGATGGGTCTATGCTCTTTCTATAGGCGGAAAAGACTTGACGGGTAGTATATCTACTCACCGTGTTGAGCCTCCTTTGTGTTTAGAAGCATAGGATGTTTTTCTAGAATTCCTGGGAATGTGGAAAAGTAATTCTGTAATGAATGTTTGATTAAATGGTGAAAATCCACGGGGATGGAGATGCTGGAATTTAAAGGTGATGTGAATCTTAAAAAGGAGCAGTTGTTTTTGAAAGTGATGCCATTTCAGTTTAATGTGGAATTCATCATTCTTAATTAATGTTTAAAGAATTAATTAATGTACAGTGGAACTGATAAATGAGAATGGAGTAATCTAATAAAGCTCTTCATTGTTTGTGTGCTTATAGGATACCTAGTCTTAGAAGTAGCAGCCTGGAGTCTGAGAGACGTTAGCTGCAGTTGTATCTAAGACTAGGTAATGCCCATAGTGTGGATGTGAGTTACTTATATATTCTGTACTTTTTGTGTTTCTATACGCTACTCCACTCTGTCGGTAAGGGCAAATGACACCCCGGGGATTCTGAGCCCTAGGGGGGTGTTTTCCCCAACATTCTGATGGGAGGTTGAATGGCTGACTACCCCTTTTGGCCCCTCTCTCTTCTCTTGGTAGATCCTTGTGCTGGTAGGCACAGTGGTTAGTTTTACCCATATATGTGTGTAGAGGGCTGTAATGGCTTGTGGTTATTTCACACACATATACTCTAGATATAGTATCCTATGGAATACTATAGGTGTAACGTGTATAGGCTGTGATGGCTTGAGGATCCTTACTCGGCGTATGGGCTGTGATGGCTTGAGGAATAATACTCGACGTATGATACACGTTATACGATCTATGGTGGCTCCCGGAAACTACCGGGTTACTTTGGTTGTGAGGACGGTGTGGTGCTTCGCCCAGGTGTCTGCGGGCAATCCTTTGTGGTGCACGAGGTGCAGATTGTGGAGCTTAGCCCAGGTGTCTGCGGGCAAGCCTTTGGAGAGAGATGCACAGGAAGTATGTCGTTGGGGAAAAGCGGAAAACCAGTGGGGAAGTAGTAGCGGGGTACCCTTGATATTATTTACTATATGCTATATTCTTGTATGCATTACTTGGTGAGAGTAGCCATGGTGAGGTTGGGAACATAGTATACCTGTTTAGATAACGAGTTAGTTTCACTTGTTGTTCACTGGGCTTTAGCATGCTTTCTTTACTTTTGCACGAGAGTCTTGGGGAGGATCCTACTGAGTATACTGTTATACTCACCCTATGTACATATAAACTGTTTTTCAGGTCACTTGGAGCAGGCTGGAGATCAAGCTGGTTACTACTAGCTTGCGGTTGGAGGAGGAGCTGTTCGGGCTTGTGGTCGCTGCCGTTTTTCTTTCTTTTGGGTACTTTTAGTTTTCCCTTTCAGTTGTAGTACTTTTGCATGACATTTCATATATGTACTTGGGTTTCTTTTATATTTTCAGTTATGAGTTGGACTTGGTTGGAGTCTATTCTATCTCTCTCTTCTGCTTGTGTTCTCTTAGAGGGTAATGCCTCCCATTTGTACGTTATTATACCCTCGGTGCTAGTCGCCAACCCGGGGCCTACTAGAGGCGGGAATCGGGGGTCATTATCTCCCTTTTCACATTGCCGGCCCAGGAGGGGTACACTTTGTGGGGAGGGGGTCATGACAGAGTGGTATCAGAGGTCTGGTTGAGGGATAGGATGGAGTTTGGAGTTAGGCACAGGTGAGGATGCATGGGATGGTAGGGCAACGGTGTCATTCATGTTTAGCAAGTGGGGTAAACACTGGAGACCGGCAGAGACATAGGCGTTCAGGGCCCCCTATGATCTGTTGCACGGACCTTTAAGTTTACGATGGCTACTAAAACAAAGTGATACTAGTTGCAGGGTAGAGACCTAGGAAAGGATCATGCATCATTATTCTTTGCGCTTGTGTTTGAATGGGTAGACCTTGGGATAGGTAACCAAAAATTAATAAAACAAATTAATTAATTAATTAATGTTGAGTCTTCCATATTCCAGGCTTAGGAGCTCTAACATTTGTTATTTTACAGGTATGGCTCCAGGTCGACGTCCTCGTCAGGTTTGCGCCGAAGGTGCCCAACAGGCTGTTCCATAAGATCGCCGCCGGGTAGAGGTTGACGACGATGACACTTGGAGGAAGACACTCCGAGAGTTTCAGCACCAGAGTCTACAGAAGTACGAGGGCTCCGTTTCAGATGCAGTCACAGAAGACTTGTTGGAGGAGGTCGAGATAGGCTTCAGTTCGATTCGTGCTCAGAAGGAACACTAGGTGTCCTTGGTTGTGACAATGTTGCGTGGAGCAGCGAGAGAGTGGTGGTTCTTGTTCCTCGGAGATCGTGAGGAGTCAGCGATCTCGTGGGAGGAGTTTCGAGACAGGTTTAGAGTCGAGTTTCTTTCATCGACTGCGAAGGCGTCCAGTCGCCAGGAGCTTCTTACCCTTCGACAGGGGAGCTCCAGTGTTCGAGAGTTTGGAATCCGTTTCAGGAACCTTCTACGATATGCTTCAGACCTGTTACCAGATGAGGAGGCCAGGGCGAGGCATTTCGAGGAGGCTTTGCGTCCAGAGATCCAGCGCCAGGTCACCCCATTTATGCTGAAGACATATCTTGAGGTGCTGGCGAGGGCAGAGGTTGTTGAGAGGACTTTGACCAGGACTGGATCGTCACGAGAGGGGAATCGTCATGATTCCTCACGAAGCAGAGATATGGTCCGGGGTTCCCGGTTTTCAGGGAAGAAGAGTTTCTGTTCACCTGGGGGTAGGTCCCAGCCCTTCCCATCTTGTTTCTCCGGAGGCAGCAACTCTCAGGCCTATGCCAAGGGATCAGGCGCTTGTTTTCCTTGTGGTGGTCGTGGTCATCAGCAGAGGGAGTGCCCGGCTTTTCAGAGCAGTCATCGTGCACCAGGCGCTCCACTCCAGGTTCCTCCGTTGAGGCAGTTCCAGCCGAGGCAGCAGCAGCAGGTTGCACCAGCTTTAGATCACCAGAGGGTAGATGGAGCAGGCAGAGGACAGCCCCATGACGCTCCCCGTCCTCAGAGAGCAGAGTGCGGCCGTGGTGGTGGTCGTCATCAGGGTCAGAGAGGCCGTGGAGGTGGTCGTGGTCAGCTTCATGCTCTAGCGTTCCCAGCTCCAGGCGAGCCAGACGTCGTCCGAGGTACCCTTTTCTTGTTTTCTACCTTGGTGAATGCCTTGTTTGATTCAGGAGCGACACACTCCTTTATATCCCCTACCCTTGTCCACGCTTTGGGACATGAGGTAGAGAGGCTTCTAGTGCCCTTGGCGTTGACTACGCCAGTTGGAGGTCGAGCTAGCTTGTTTGAAGTATGTAGAGACTATGAGCTAGTGTTGGGGCAGCACCGCTCTTGGGGAGATTTCTTATGTTTACGAATACAACCATATGATGTCATCCTCGGCATGGATTGGTTGTATTTGGTGCAGGCTATTGTGGATTTCTACAGGAAGAAGGTCTTTTTCTTTGATGAAGACGGAGAGGAAGTAGTGTTTGTTGGTGAGAGAGATCCTCGGATGAGTCATAGTCGAGTTTCATCCTTATCATCCATGATGGCTGGGATGATGCTGAGTTCTTCAGAGGTTCAACAGTTGGCGTTTCCTAGGGTCGTAGAGGAGTACCCTGATGTCTTTCCAGAAGAGGTTGTATCCTTACCCCCTCGACGAGAGATCGAGTTTGGGATCGAGCTACAGCCAGGAGCGTCTCCTATCTCTATGTCTCCGTACAGGATGGCCCCTTCTGAGTTACGAGATGTACGTATTCAGCTCGATGGTCTGTTGCAGTGTGGTTTTGTTCGGCCAAGTGTGTCATCGTGGGGTGCACCAGTTTTGTTTGTGAAAAAGGCTGATGGCAGTTTGCGGTTGTGCGTCGATTATCATCGCTTAAACAAAGTAACAATAAATAACCGCTATCCTCTCCCGCGGATTGATGACCTATTCGATCAACTGAAGGGTGCAAGTTGGTTATCAAAGATAGACTTGAGGTCAGGATATCATCAGATGCGTGTAAAGGATGAGGATATCCCGAAGATTGCTTTCCGCTGTCGTCATGGGCATTATGAGTTTGTTGTAATGCCATTCGGCGTGACAAATGCTCCAGCTGTTTCATGGGGTTGATGAATGTTGTGTTCCGTGAATTCCTGGACAAGTTTTTTGTGGTTTTCATCGACGAAATCCTTGTATACTCCACATCTGAAGAGGAGCATGCATAGCATCTACGAGCCGTTTTGGGAGTTCTTCGCCAACATCGGTTGTTTGGGAAGTTGTCCAAGTGTGAGTTCTGGGCTCAAGAAGTTCGTTTATTGGGACATGTTGTGTCGCAACAGGGAGTAGCTATTGATCCTTCGAAGATAGAAGCAGTGGTGTCTTGGCCATCCCCCAAGACCGTGTCAGAGGTGCGAAGTTTCCTTGGTCTCGCAGGCTATTATAGGAGGTTTGTGGCTAATTTCTCCCGAGTTGCGACTCCTCTGACAGCTTTGACCAGGAAGGATCAAACGTTCATATGGACTAATCAGTGTCAGACATCTTTCGAGTATCTAAAGGAGAAGTTGGTAAGTGCTCCAGTCCTTTGTCTTCTAGCGGAGGGAGTCCAGTTTGATGTTTTCTGTGATGCTTCACATCTGGGGCTAGGCTGTGTTCTTATGTAGCAGAGGTCCGTTGTTTCTTATGGGTCTCAGTAGTTGCGTCCCCATGAATGCAACTATGCCACCCATGATCTTGAGTTGGCATCCGTGGTGTTTGCTCTGAAGTTGTGGAGACATTACCTCATTGGTGAGCAATTTGTGGTTTTCACCGATCATAAGAGTTTGAGGTATGTTTTCTCCCAACGCGACTTGAACTTGAGGCAGCGTCGGTGGATGGAGTTCTTGCAGGAATACGACTTCGAAATATCGTATACACCTGGGAAGGGAAATGTTTTTGCTGATGCACTGATCCGAAAGTCACGTAAGGATGTTGTACGTGAATCTGGTGATTCCTGGAGAGTGATGGAAGAGCTATCATCTTTGCATCTTGATATGGGAGAAGTTGGGGGAAGAGGTTGTCTTTTCCAGATGACGGTGCAGTCATCCCTGATGCAGAAGGTGGAAGAGTCTCAGTTGGGTGATTTAGGGGTGGAAGTTTGGAGAGACAGAGTTGTTTGTGGGGAGGCCCCTGATGGTTGGTCGGAGGATGAACAACACCGAGTGTTGTATCATGGCAGGCTTTTTGTTCCCTTGGCGATGCGCGAGATGGTTCTCCGAGAGTTCCATAGTTCACCCTTGGCAGTACATCCTGGTGTGACGAAGATGTATCGATCCTTAAGGAGTCAGTTCTGGTGGCCTGGGCTGAAACATATGGTTGCAGAGTGTGTGTCTCGATGTTTAGTCTGCCAGAAGGTGAAGGCCGAACACCGTGTTCCTGGTGGTCTTCTCCAACACTTAGAGATTCCTCAGTGGAAGTGGGAGGACATATCAATGGACTTTGTTACAGGTTTACCTCGAGCTCCGGGAGGACATGATGCTATATGGGTGGTAGTGGATCGTTTAACTAAATCGGCCCACTTCATAGCAATCAAGGAGTCGAGCTCAGTGGAGGTTTTGTCGAGGCAGTATCTGGAGGAGGTGGTGAGGCTTCATGGAGTACCTAGGACGATCATTTCTGATCGAGATCCTCGTTTTACCTATAGGGTGTGGAGAGGTCTCCAACATGCTTTTGGATCTCAACTATGCCTTAGCACTGCTTTTCATCCACAAACAGATGGTGAGACAGAGTGAACCATCCAGACTCTTGAAGACATGTTGCGCTCTTGTGTTCTTGATTTTGGAGGTTCATGGGTGAAGCACTTACCCTTGGTAGAGTTCAATTACAATAATAGTTTTCACTCTACCATCGGTATGGCGCCGTTTGAAGCCTTGTATGGCTGGCCATTCCATTCTCCGTTGTGCTGGACTGGGGTCAGAGAGTCGGCAATTCTCGGACCAGAACTAGTGCAGAATACAACAGAGATGGTTCAGGTGATTCGTGAGAGGATGAAGATAGCACAGGATCATCAGAAATCATATGCTGATCAAAGAAGGAGACCGTTAGAGTTTAATGTTGGGTATCATGTGTTTCTAAAGGTGACTCCCCATCGTGGGCAGCGAAGGTTTGGTCGTGGAAGTAAGATTTCTCCCCGGTTTGTTGGGCCTTTCGAGGTGTTAGCTCGTGTTGGATCTGTGGCGTATCGAGTAGAACTTCCCCCTCAGATGAGTCGGATACATGATGTTTTCCATGTATCACAGCTCCGTCGTTATCTTCATGATGAATCTCATGTTATCGATTGGGGAGAGATCGATATTGACGATGATGCAACCTTCGAGGAGCGACCTGTGTAGATCCAAGACCACAAGGAGAAGGTGTTGCGTGGGCGTTCTATCCCCTTAGTTCGTGTCATGTGGCGACACGGTGGCATGGAGGAGAGTACCTGGGAGCGTGAGTCACAGATACGTGCTCAGTACCCAGAGTTGTTTAATGTTTAACTCTTTCCATGTAATGATGTTTCCTCTATGGTTAGACCTTTCATGTTTTATTTTTTATGTGATTTTGTTAATGAATTGTTTGGTTATGGATTATTTGTTTCCATACTCTCGGATGTCGTAGTTTTGTTCCAGCTTTTGAACAACTCATGGTGGTTTTCCCCTGAGAGGTATCTTATGGGGTGGTTGTTCAGACCCCTCTTTTCTTCTGGGTTGGTTTTTAATTCTCGAGGACGAGAATGTTTTGAGAGGTATCTAATGTAATGGCCCGGACCTCCCTGGTCCATTACTTTGTGAAAATGTGGTGTTGGAGGTGTTCCGGGAGGACAAGGTGACTTATCCCCCAGCTGCTGCCTACCGGTAGCTCGGTCTACCGGTAGCTGCTGATTACCGGTAGCTCGGTCTACCGGTAGCTGCTGATTACCAGTAGCTCGGTCTACCGGTAGCTGCTGCCTACCGGTAGCTCGGTCTACCGGTAGCTGCTGATTACCGGTAGCTCGGTCTACCGGTAGCTGCTGCCTACCGGTAGCTCGGTCTACCGGTAGCTGCTGATTAGCGTTAGCTCGGTCTACCGGTAGCCGCATCCTACCAGTAGCTGGGTTTACCGGTAGCCACGACTTACTGATAGCTCAGTATACTTGTAGCCACAGTCCAGCAGTAGCTCGGCTAACACTTTGCCAAATTTCTAGTTCTGTGAACAGTGTTTCTATCGGTGAGGTCCTATCGGTGGACTTCTATCAGTGATGATCTATCAGTAGACTTGTGTTTCTATCGGTAAGGTTCTATCGGTGAGCTTTTCTTTCCTTTGCCATTTTTTTTAGTTCTGTGAACAGTGTTTCCAGACTTCATAAGAGCTACCGATTCCATACTTTGCCAAATTTCACGAATGAACAGTGTTTCCAGACTCCATAAGAGCTACCGATTCCATACTTTTCCAAATTTCACGAATGAACAGTGTTTCCAGACTCCATAAGAGCTACCGATTCCATACTTTGCCAAATTTCACGAATGAACAGTGTTTACAGACTCCATAAGAGCTACCGATTCCATACTTTGCCAAATTTCACGAATGAACAGTGTTTCCAGACTCCAAAAGAGCTACTGATTCCATACTTTGCCAAATTTTGAGTATGTGAACAGTGTTTCCAGCTTCACAAATTTGACGTTTTCTTTGACGTAAAATAGTTTTTAAAACCTTATTTTAAGGACATTAAGGCCGATTCAAAGGCCATAAATCCTATAATAATTATTCCTAAGGCCAGGATGTTTTTTTTACTTGGTCAAACCGCGTGGGATAATGCGATCCGTTTTTAATGGAGAATAAACTGGATCTTAAACTGTCGCCTCTCTAATTTTTTTTAAAAGGAACGAGATATCATTTCTTCGTTGTTCTTCCTCCTGGTTCTCATCTACGAGATGCTAGAACCTTGCAATCATTCTCGTAGGAGTTTCACAATCAAACATTACTCAGATCAGTTCCGCTCGGTTGATGCAACCAAGTTGTGTCGATCGTTCTTCGATATAAGGTATGTTTTATCATCGTTCCTTTGGGGATCACCTTCTCTTGTTCTTCCTTCCATATTAGTATGTAATCTCCATGGTTCTAATGGGTTTTCTTGGGGTTGGTTGGTACTGTCGTACCATGGTATCCTCTGGTGGATGCAGCTATCATGAGGAGAAGATGACTGTGACCCGTTGTGTGGATAAAGGACGTCAAGAACTCTTCGAGGTAGGGGATTCATGGCTCCTCTAATTGTATATGTGCAATCGTAGAATTATCATGATTTATCTCTTTGGATCACAATGAAATTGACCTAATTAAATACTTGAACCGGATTAAAAGAATTGGTTGATCGCATGCTGTTGCTTTATACCGTGATAACGGTTTGCCTCATGTTTTCCTAGATATAGTGATATCTATGTTTTCTTTGATTTGTTTTTCATTCATGATAGAAATTGATAATGAACGTAAAGCCGGAATTAATTGTTAATTAATTGGCTAAAGATAAAGAGGCATGTAAATTAATCTGGTTATTGCCGTTGTTGTAGTTGTTCTAATTTGAGGATAATCAAATTAGGGAAGTAAGCATTGTTATTTAAATTGTGATAGCTTACTGATTAGGTATCCATGATTGGAACCTATGAATAACAAGTCTGTTAATTCAATATGGATTAGAGAACAGATTATGTGGGAATTTCTAAAAGGGTTCTGAGTTACCCTCTTGTTTGTTAAAGGGCTGAGATCCCACTTTGTGATGTTTGTTTTCCTGCTGCTTGTGCTGTGATGTGAGCCTGGATGGCTGTTGTGATATGTGGAGGCATGGAGACTTGTGGTTGTGGCAGCAGATGACGCCTAGTGTGGGGAGATGCATCGGTTTATGCATATGGGTGTCGGGGAGGACACCAAGGGTGATGGTATGAGATGAATGTGATGGTTTGATGTTGGTGGTTTGGTTTGGTTGCTTATCTGCTTTACTTTTCCCCACTGGTCAAGGCAGCTGGTCTTTCTTACCCACTTTCCGAAGGAGGCGATGACACGCGGGGTATGCCACGTGCTTTCCGTGTTTAGCCTCTCGATGGAGGATGGGTCTATGCTCTTTCTATAGGCAGCAAAGACTCGACGGGTAGTATATCTACTCACCGTGTTGAGCCTCCTTTGTGTTTAGAAGCATATGATGTTTTTCTAGAATGCCTGGGAATGTGGAAAAGTAATTCTGTAATGAATGTTTGATTAAATGGTGAAAATCCAAGGGGATGGAGATGCTGGAATTTAAAGGTGATGTGAATCTTAAAAAGGAGCAGTTGTTTTTGAAAGTGATTCCATTTCAATTTAATGTGGAATTAATCATTCTTAATTAATGTTTAAAGAATTAATTAATGTACAGTGGAACTTATAAATGAGAATGGAGTAATCTAATAAATCTCTTCATTGTTTGTGTGCTTATAGGATACCTAGTCTTAGAAGTAGCAGCCTGGAGTCTGAGAGACGTTAGCTGCAGTTGTATCTAAGACTAGGTAATTCCCATAGTGTGGATGTGAGTTACTTATATATTCTGTACTTTTTGTGTTTCTATACGCTACTCCACCCTGTCGGTAAGGGAAACTGACACCCCAGGGATTCTGAGCCCTGGGGGGGTGTTTTCCCCAACATTCTGATGGGAGGTTGAATGGCTGACTACCCCCTTTGGCCCCGCTCTCTTCTCTTGGTAGATCCTTGTGCTGGTAGGCACAGTGGTTAGTTTTACCCATATATGTGTGTAGAGGGCTGTAATGGCTTGTGGTTATTTCACACACATATACTCTGGATATAGTATCCTATGGAATACTATAGGTGTAACGTGTATAGGCTGTGATGGCTTGAGGATCCTTACTCGGCGTATGGGCTATGATGGCTTGAGGAATAATACTCGACGTATGATACACGTTATACGAGCTATGGTGGCTCCCAGAAACTACTGGGTTACTTTGGTTGTGAGGACGGTGTGGTGCTTCGCCCAGGTGTCTGCGGGCAATACTTTGTGGTGCACGAGGTGCAGATTGTGGAGCTTATCCCATGTGTCTGCGGGCAAGCCTTTGGAGAGAGATGCACAGGAAGTATGTCGTTGGGGCAAAGCGGCAAACCAGTAGGGAAGTAGTAGCGGGGTACCCTTTATATTATTTACTATATGCTGTATTCTTGTATGCATTACTTGGTGAGAGTAGCCATGGTGAGGATGGGAACATAGTATACCTGTTTAGATAACGAGTTAGTTTCACTTGTTGTTCACTGGGCTTTAGCATGATTTCTTTACTTTTGCACGAGAGTCTTGGGGAGGATCCTACTGAGTATACTGTTATACTCACCATATGTACATATAAACTGTTTTTCAGGTCACTTGGAGCAGGTTGGAGATCAAGCTGGTTACTACTAGCTTGCGGTTGGAGGAGGAGCTGTTAGGGCTTGTGGTCGCTGCCGTTTTTCTTTATTTTGGGTACTTTTAGTTTTCCCTTTCAGTTGTAGTACTTTTGCATGACATTTCATATATGTACTTGGGTTTCTTTTATATTTTCAGTTATGAGTTGGAGTTGGTTGGAGTCTATTCTATCTCTCTCTTCTGCTTGTGTTCTCTTAGAGGTTAATGCCTCCCATTTGTACGTTATTATACCCTCGGTGCTAGTCGCCAACCTGGGGCCTACTGGAGGCGGGACTCGGGGGTCATTATCTCCCTTTTCACATTGCCAGCCCAGGAGGGGTACACTTTGTGGGGAGGGGGTCGTGACATCTCTAGTTCCTCCAAGACTGTGAATTTTGAGATTTTCTACACTCCGGGGAAGGGGAACATAGTAGCTGATGCTCTCCATAGGAGATCGGGCATTCAACTACCTGGAGAGGTGATGGAGCAGCTAGCCGCGTTGCAAATATCAATTGTGGATAGAGATGGACAGACTTTCTACAGTCACTCACAGTCACTCCTCCACTACTTCAGTGGGTAAGAGAGGCACAACGTGGGGGCGTTGAATGTGAGACACGACATGCACAAATATCCATAGGACATGCACCTGATGTATTTTTTGAGGGGCAGAGCATGTCATCCTCATCAGGGGACATACCATGGCACCTGTTGTATTACAGGAGGATCTGTTGAGGGAGTATCACACTTCAGCTTTGGCGGTACATCTAGGAGTAGCGGAGATGTACCAGGATCTCAGACGACAACACTTGTGGCTGGGTATGAAGAAGGCTATGGAATAGTTCGTTTCACGATGCCTCACCTGCCAGTAGGTGATGGTGGAGCACCAGGTTCCAGAAGGCATGGTACAACCCTTAGAGGTCTTGGAGTGGAAGTGGGATGGGATATCTATGGATTTTGTGCTGGGGATTCCTCGTACTTCTAAAGGACATGACTCCAGCTGGGTGATTGTCGACCGACTCACCAAGTCGGCCCACTTCCTACCTATTAGAGATCAGGGCTCAGTGGATAGGTTTGGATGCCTCTACATTCATGAGATCATACGGATTCATGGTGTGCCATAATCAATCATCTCCGATAGAGATGCTCACATTACTTCCTGTCTTTGGAAGGGGTTGTAGGAGGCATTTGGGACGCAGCTACGCCTGAGTGCTTCCTTTCATCCTCCGACGGATGGCCAAACAGAGAGGACCATTCAAACAGTCGACGAGATTCTCTGTGCATGTGTACTTGACTTTGGTTGCATCTAGGAGGATCACCTACCCTTGGTGGAGTTTGCGTACAACAACAGCTACCAATCCACCATCAATATTGCACCATACAAGGCATTGTACGGTTGACCATGCAGATCACCTCTGTGCTGGACTGACCCTGGGGAGTCAGCACTGTTATAACTAGAGATGGTCCAGGCTACAATAGAGAAGGTGCAGATCATCTAGGAGTGGATAAGGACTACAAAGAGAAAACAAAAGTAATATACTGACCGGAGGTGGAGACCACTAGAGTTTGAGGATGGCGACCACATTTTCTTATGGTTCTCAACTCGACATTGATTACTGAGATTTGGTCGGGGTGGCAATTTATCTCCATGTTTCATCAAACAATTACAGGTCCTTAGAAGGGTAGGTGAGGTGGCTTACCGCTTGGATTTTCCACCTCACTTACACCGAGTGACCGACGTCTTCCACGTATCTCCGTTGAGGAGATACGTGCACGACCCGACGCATATCATCGACTACAGGGAGCTGGAAATCAATGACAGGGAAACTTTTGTGGAGGTCTTGGGGCAGATCGAGGAATGACAGGAGCAGGTCCTACATGGATGGTCGATTCCTCTGGTGCACATTCGTTGGCATCCCAGGAACCTTTAGGAGGACACATGGGAGTAGGAGGCTCAGATACGTGCACATACCCTCATTTGTTTCCCTAGTTTATGAAGTAGGTTTATGGGGACATAATTACCTATGGTGAGAGTAATATAAGGAACCTTAAATTTCCAGGAAATATTTTTTCTTAAATTATTTGGGATTTTACGAGTATGTAGTTTTTTATGGCACCTAATTCCGAGGCCCGGTGTAACCGGAATAATTTTCCGAAGTATATCTCGGGTACATTCATTGAACGAACAAGTGGGTTTTTCTATCTTTTGAACCAGTGCTCAAAATTGAAATCTGAGGGCACCGGTGAACTCACAACGCTAGAAATTGCTTAATAGGACCTTTACCGAAGATGTGTTTTCTTGGGAGAAGAAGTTAATTTTTGTGGTTTTATTGAGAGGTGAATAAAATTGTTGAACAATTTTATTTTATGTGGTTATAACCTTCATGGGGAAGTTAGGGTGGGACCCACTAACATCCTAACTACCAATGTGAGGATAAATATTTGGTGGGGCCCACACGAGCCCCAACCCTTCAAGTTTCATAACTCTTATAAACTCTCCCTTTAAAACTTGTTAGCTCCCTTTAATTAAGTAACTCTCCCTCTATCCCTCTTTATTGCATGCCAACACACACATTAATTAATTAATTGAAACCCTTCATTAATTCATTAAGTGTTTGAATTTTGTAAATTTTAATGTATGGAATGATTTAATAAAATAAGGGAAGCCTTATTTTATTTTTGGGGTTGGCATGTTTTGTTGAGATTTTTGGGGAGAGAGATCTTGTTTGATTTGAAGAACTTCATCCTCAATGAAGAACGTCAACTCTTCGACGAAGAAAATGACTCGGCAAACCCAGTTTCTCTGTCCTCTTCTTCCTCTATGACAAGGGAGGAGACATCGACACGGGAACTCGCCAATGATGCCACACCTTAAAATCTTCTCTATATGAAAAAAATGGGAGATGCTGCTTCCTCCTCGGAAGCTCTCCGTTGACGTCTACAGAACCTCACCCTGTGACGCCGTCTTCTACGACACCTGTTGTTCGACATCATTTGTTGAGGTAGGGGTTAAGTTCAATTTTAATGGATTAAAATTTTTCTTTGGATTGTCATTGAGCATCTCGTTTACCTTGGCCGATTTTTATCATTTTACACGGAGGGTGCGGCCCAAACGAACACTGCCCGACAACCCTGCGTTGTTCTTGTTTATTAATTTAGAATTGGATATTGATGTAAGAGGAAGCAAAAATCCATCACGCCATGCTGGGAACGTGGCCAAGGGAACCGACGCCGTCGCGTCGGTTGTGCGGAAAGAATCGTGGCCCTTTAGACGGGCCGCTTCGGCAGAGGAACCGGTAGGCCCATCGGCCGGCAGGGCGGAGCTGGACCGTGTCACCGGGAGGGCGCCACGCTGGAGAACGACGGCCCACCCATGAGGGTCGCATGGGCAAAAGATCGGTCGGTCTAGCTGGACGGTTTGGGGAAGGGCGGCGCCGCCTGGCGCTGCTTCTGCAGAAGACTGGGGGGGGCTGTGACCCCCCCCCCCCACTGAAGCCCGCTAGGCTTCAGCCGCGCTGCTCGGCCAGCCGACCAAGACAGCCAGGCTGTTAACCCAGTCGGGAAGCACCGGGCCGGGCCGGGCCGCTCCCCGCTGAGCCTCGCTGGGCCGGGCCACGTCACTTCGGGTCGGGCTGCGCGACTTCGAGCCGGGCCACGTCTTTTCAGGCCGAGTTATGTAATTTTTTAGATGGGTTCGACTCCCCTGTTGGTTCGGACCCATCAAACTGGGTCAACCCGACCCGTCGGCCCACTAGGCAAAACAGGTCGGGCCCGTTATTCACTTAAACGTGAATACATTAAGGACCGCGCGCCCGATTGACACGCCATCTGCGGCACTGAGACTCATTCGATTAGACTGTCCTTTTTCGATACTCGAAGTGAGTTTTGGGCAACTGTGGATATCGTCTTGGTTAGAAACAAGAGTATTTCTAACTGGGCCCCTGGGACAGAATAACCAATATCTCTCAGACTGGGCGTCCGATTGATGTGTTGTTTGTTGCGTTGAGTTCCTTTTGACGAGACAGAACTTTGGGATACATCAACTCTAGTCTTCGTGATAGTTGATGTATCAAACCACCATGGCTCTTAGAGCAGACCCTCCCAAAATCGAGCGTGCTGTGTGTGGGAACCCTAGAGCTGGCTGCGACTACGACGACGATGACGACTATACTTGAATCTTACGTGGGTTCGGAAGCGAGTATTAATGTACATGGATCCTTCGTGGGTTCGACAGCGATGACAATGGCACTTGGATCCTACGTGGGTTTGGCAGTGATGGTTACTGTACTGTGATCCTATGTGGGTTCGGCAGCGATGACTTCTGAACTTGGATCCCACGTGGGTTCGGCAGGGGAGGTGATTCAGAAGCTACATCGATCATCTCCACCCCTCTTTATGAGTTGTATTCCTATGTGAGATGAGTCTTGATCTGTCAAACATTATTATCTATGTGATTTACTTGCTTCCCTGTGTGGAAAGGGTTGTTCATTCCTGTGTGGACTGGGTTGTGCTTTCCTATGTGGACCGGGTTGTGCTTTCCTGTGTGGACTGGGTTGTGCTTTCCTGTGTGCACTGGGTTGTACGTGGGCTCATGAGTTAAAAATGAACTAAAATTGATGAATTAGGTATATGTATTCGAATATACCTAAGTATATTTTCTTGATACTTCAAGTTTGTAACTTTCCATTGTGGTTTATCCATTGTGGATTCTAGGAGACTTTTTGGGGTCTCGGGGTCCCTACTGAGTATCGTATACTCACCCCTACACAGGTTATGCCTGTATTACATTGTGTTGGATATAGATGAAAGACAACACTAATCGAGGTGGATTCTAGTGGAGCGGGACGGTACCTGGAGGTGGACCACTTGGCGGGATGCACACTGAGCGGATAATCGTACCTGAGGAGCTGAGGAGATCATATATACCCACCCTTCAGGTGGGATATCCGGAGGACAACTTATAGGTTGCTAGTTTACTTTACTACAGTTGTTCTTTCTTCACTATTGTACTATATTTTTAGTTGGGTTTGTATTCTGGCCCATTTACGTTCCAACACATACTTTTGTACTCAGTTTAATTAGTGTTTACTTCATCTTGTGTAATCTGTTGTGTTTGTTTACTTATATAAAGTCAATGCCTTCCCTTTTATTGTAATTTACACCTTTGGTGCTAGTTTCCAGCCCCTGGCCTATGGAAGGCGTGCATGGGGTAGTCATGACATGGTCCGTGAGGACAGGTCATGACCGACTAGTATTCCCATCTTGAGGCTTCCAGAGGAGGGCGTTGGGTACGTAGTCTATTGCGATGCATCATGGATAGGGCTCGGTTGAATCCTGATGTAGGAGTGAGTAGTGAAAGCCTATTGTTCTCATTAGCTGAGACATTATGAGCAGAACTACACCACTCATGACCTGGAGTTAGCAACAGTGGTCTTTTCCTTGAATATGTGGCAGTACTATCTGATGGGCGAGTGTTTTACAATCTACATTGACCACCAGATTCCCAGGTACAACTTCACACAGAAGTTCCTGAACCCGAGACAACGATTATGGATTTAGTTCCTTTAGAACTATAACTTCGAGATAGTCTATACTCCTATGAAGGGTAACATTTTAGCAGATGCTCTCAGCAAAAGATCATGAATTTTGCTTCTAGGATAGGCAACAGAGTAGCTGGTCGCATTGTAGATATCCTTTGTGGATCGAGATAGAGTAGCCTTTCTGTAGTCTCATAGAGTCACACCTCCACTTCTTTAGAGAGTCATGGAGGTGGAGTGTGGGGATGTTGACTACGAGGCTCGGCGTGTACAGATATCCACAGGGCAGGCACCTGATGGATGTTCTGTAGGAGGGGAGAACTTTATTCTCTTCATGGGACATACCATGGTACCAGCATCACGTCGGGATGAATTATTGAGGGAGATTCACATGTCTCCTCTAGTATTACATCCAGGTGTGGAAAATATGTACCAGGACCTCCGATGACAACACTCGTTGCTAGGTATGAAGAAGGCAGTAGTAGAGATTATCTCACAATGCCTCACTTGTTAGCAAGTGAAGGCAGAGCACCAGGTTCCAATAGGTTTAGTTAAACCCTTTGAGGTCCTATAGTGGAAGTTGGACAAGATATCCATGGATTTAGTGACGGGACTTCCACATACATCCAAAGGTCATGACTCTATCTGGGTGATTGTCAACCGACTCACCAATTCGGCCCACTTCCTACCGATCAGAGAGAATGGTTTAGTAGAGAGCTTGGGACGCCTCTATGTATATGAGATCGTACGACTTCATGGTGTTACATCGATGATCGTCTCCGATCGAGATGCTCGTTTCACTTCCGGGATATGGAAGGGGTTGCAGGAGGCTTTCGAGATGCACCTTCACTTGAGCACCGCCTTTCATTGTCAGATGGATGGCCAGACTGAGAGGACCATTGAGACTCTTGAGGACATGCTCCGTGCATGCGTCCTTGAATTCGGTCGCAGATGGTAGGATCACTTACCCTTGGTAGAGTTTGCATACAAGAACACCTACCACTACATCATCGGGATGACACCTTTTGAGGCATAGTACAGATTACCTTGCAGATCACCATTGTGAGGGACTAACGTAGGGGATTCAGCACTCATGGGACCAGAGATGGTGCAGTTTACGAAAGAGAAGGTGCAGGTCATCCAGGAGCGGATGAAGACTACACATAGCAGGAAAAAGTCCTATGCTAAAAGGAGACGGAGACCTCTGATGTTTGAGGATGGTGACCACGCCTTCTTACGGGTCTCATCTCGACCAAGTATACGAAGATTTTTCCGAGGTGAAAAGTTATCTCCGAGGTTTGTTAGACCCTTCTAGGTCATCAACAAAGTAGGAGAGTTGGCTTAGTGCCTTGATCTTACACCTTAGTTGCACCGAGTGCACGATGTTTTGCACGTTTCACAG
Organism: Viscum album; assembly: GCA_963277665.1. Taxonomy (NCBI): domain Eukaryota; kingdom Viridiplantae; phylum Streptophyta; class Magnoliopsida; order Santalales; family Viscaceae; genus Viscum; species Viscum album. The sequence continues at coordinate 788,889,430 of OY728148.1, forward strand.
CTGAGGAGATATGTGCATGACACGAATCACATCATAGAATGGGGATAGCTCGACATCGACGATAGGGAATATTTCTCAAAGGTTCCATTGGAGATCGAGGATCGATAGGAGAGAGTCCTTCATGGGAGGTCGATACCTCTTATGCATGTATGGTGGGAGCACGAGAACCTCTAGGAGAGCACATGGGAGCAGGAGGCTCATATCCATGCTCAGTACCCCCATTTGTTTCTCTAGTTTGAGTTCTAGATTTCAGGGACGCAAAGCCATAGGGTCGGGAGAAGGTAAAGACTCATAAAATCCCATGTTTTTTTTTTTAAAATTATATAGAATAGTTCCGAGTCCATAGTTTATTACGGCGTGTAATTCTGAGGTCTAGAGTGATCGGAATGTTATTTCGAAGTTTCAAAATGCGTTCAGTGTGTTTTTGAGCTGGTTTTGGTAACTTCTGAATTGGTGCTTGGAATCAAATTCCGAGGGCACCATTGAACTCGTAGCGCCGATGATTACTTAGTGAGAATATCACCTTAGCTACGTTCAGGCTAGAGCGTTGGATGAGTTTTCACCCGCACGGTTCTTTTTTTAAAAAGATGTAAAATAAAAATAAAATCCATGACAAATATTTTATTTTTATTCAAATTTAGTTTAATTAATGTGGGGTCCGCAATCTTAAATTAATTCAAGTAACACCTCCCTTGATTATTTAATGGAGGAGCCTTCTTAGTTGGAGAAGTGGATCCGCTGGAGAAAGATCTATTTCCTTCTCCTTTCTCCCCCACCTTTCACATTCTTCATCCACATTGTTAGAGAAGTGAGAGGCACCACATTTGGAGGGAATAACTTCACCACCAATGATGTACGATCTTCATCCGCATCCAAGGAGGAGAAGCTTCCTGGGAAGAACGTCCCCTACGATGACACCATTTTCTATCGTCAATGAACAAAAAATGAGGTAGGGGTCATTTTAATTTATTAACATCTCCGTTCGTCATCGTTCTTGAGATTTGATAATATATTTTTTCTATCACCCTAATGCGGAGGGTTCTTGCTATAGAAACATGGCCTGAAAAACCTTTTATGGTTCTCATTCATTGATGGCGGTGGGGGCGCAACGACGCAACCGAAGGAATGGGCCGCGGTCAATGGGCCACGTCGGTACATGCAACCACCGGTAATAAACCAGCTATAGATGATGCCAGGGAAGCAAGGGCCACTAGTACACCGGAGGGTCGTGGCTCCGTCATGCTTGGTGTAGAACCGGGCCGCCGGAGGGGTGCAGTGCCGCCGCACCGCCCGGAGAACCGGGTCGCGACCAGGTGGGCCGCGACAGTGCTAGAGGGGCACGACCCCGTCGCACCACGCCAGAGAATGGAGCCGCGGTGGTCAGACATTCTGGGTGCGGCACATTTCCCCAACCCAGAGAAGAACTGCGGCCATATGCTACAACAGAAGGAGGATGGCGGCTGGCTGAGTCGGCCGCTGGCGGGTGCGCTATAGACGGGACCCGAAGCATCCCACGGTTACTGGGCGAGAGCCACGTGCTGGACATTGCAGAATATGGGGTGTGTAACCCCTCCATTTCATTTCTAGAGAGGGACCCACATGGCGCCGCCCTAGTTGGCACCCCCGCTGGCCAAGTGGGCCGATAGGGCAGGGCCCCCCCCCCCCCCCGCGGGCTGGGCCTCGAGCTGGGCCACTGCGCCCCCTCGAGCTGGGCCACCAACGCAAGCCATGCCACCCACAGGCTGGGCCGCCGCGCTGGGCTGGCCCACCACCATTGGGCCGGGCTGGATCCAGCAGCCCGGGCCGGGTTTTGTGGGTCGAGTCAGACCCGCAGACCGTGTCGGGTCGGGTCTGTCCCGCTATGCCGGACCAGACCCGAACTCAGTTATGTCCCATTTCACCTTTTTTCCCATTTCATGGGCTAAGTGTGTCTGATTGGTTAACCGTCTGCGCCGACGGGATTCTTGGAACGAGATGGCTCTTTTGGAATACCCCACTTGATGTTTGGACGCAGTTCGTTTATGGGTGGGTTAGATTGAACCTAAATTCAACTAGGTCCTCAGAGCGGAAACACCAATTACTCATAGACCGAGAGTCTGATTGACACATCGTCTATCGTGTTGGGTTCCTTATGATGAGATAGAACTGTAGGATACATCAACTCCAGATTTAGTGGTAGTTGATGTATCGACACTTGGCTTGAGGAGTGTACCTTTTTTAGTTTAAATAATAAATAAATAAATGCATATAATTTTATTAAATGATAAATAAATAAGAAATAATTATTATATAAAAAAGATATACTATGAAAACATTGATGACCTTGAACACTCATATTTAAAACCCATGTAATCCAAGATTCAATTTTTAAGGGACATGATTGGAACACTTACCTAAATTGGTTTGAAACTATAAAAACACTATTAAATATATGGACCAATGTATATGATGGCTAAATAGAAAAAAATAAGAAACAAATACACATATCCAATGACATCAAATGCTAATTAAATGATCAAAATTCCAAAATAATAGAGAGATATAGAGGGAGAACGTTTTTAAAAATGATCTCAATTATTTTCAAAACCATCAACCCAAATAAAATTTAATATACCTATTATAGTAAAATATCTAATAGAGAAAAAGTTATATAATAACACAATACATAGATCTGGAGACAACATCCCTTGTTTATGATTTTATTTAAGGGTAGAGGAGAAATATAGAGAAATGTTGAATGGAGATATACCTTGGAAAAACTATATACAAATCCACATTGATTATTTTAATAAATATATAGAAGGTACGTGACCAAAATATTTCCTAGATATGACCTCTAGTTTGATACCCAATGTGTGGTTGATATAATGCGCCAAACTAATAGTTTTTTGGGGTTTAGTAAGAATTTTTATAATAATTAAATTTCATCACATGGTTTTTCTTCAAGGTTTAGAAAACCATATATCAAATTTGATCCTGGTTCTATAGAATATGATATTTCACATTTTTTATTCACATAGATTGAATATCCATGTTCAATTAATATGAAATTATTATATGTTAATGCTTAGGGCTTTTCGAAGAAGGTTACATGGATTGGTTTAATCAGGTGCTAACCATACCCCCTCTAAGACCACAATAATTATGACATAGTTTCCAATAAATTTAGAATGGTTCCCCCTAACCAAAAAAGAACTAAAACACTCTAAAACCATGGAAAAAGACACCCATGATGAGAGGGTATCAATTATGAATCGAAAGTAATAAAATGATAGTGTTATCAAATGTCGAGATACGATAAAAACAGCATCTAAAATTAATTGTATGAGTAGATTATTGACCACCCATCTCATTGCATATAATATGGGACAATTTTGAGCCAATTGCCTTGATAATGCGTATCCTTTTATATGATAAAATTAATATTATGAAAATTTAAATCCTATCACCTATAAAAGGATACCTCATTCATTTATTCAAGGACAGACCAAAAACATAATGTCCCTCCTATACTATTCCATATTTCTTGACCAAACATATAACAACCTTGTTCTTCAACTTATATATTAAAATAAAGCCGCAAACCTCTCATTTAAAAGATTTCCTTTATGTAGAAATTGATTATACAGATATATGATAAAAATTATTTTTAATTATTCTTATATATATTATATACTTGAAAATTATTAACTCTGATTTGTCAAAAAAAATAGGTAATAAAAATATTATTAAAGTTATATTAATACAATCATTTTCATTTTCTACCCATTCACAAGTTATAACTTGCTTCTGCATTGGTATATGTTACCACCTACATGAACATTATTATTAAAATTATCCTATTAATGATTATAAAAAAATTAAATTCTTTAAATAAAATGTGATAATTATGAATTCAAATAATTTTCATAACTATGGATCGGTAATATTCAAAAATAAATTTTCCAATAAGGATTTTCATTTGTTAATTAAAAAATCACCAAAAAGGTAATTTTTATATATTCCATATATTGTTACCATAAGTTCTATGAAATTAATATGATAATAAATAACTATATAATAAAATTATTTCCATTTCATGAACATTTTTTATTTCACTATCCCAAGATAAATACCCAAAGATTAGAATCGCTAAATCAAATCATGTAAGGGAAACAAAATAAATAACATTAGAAAATTAATTTTAACATTAAAAATTAAAAATGTGTGTAATTAGTAATATTAAATTTGTGATATAAAGTAAAATAACTGTAAATAAATTTCATATTAATTTTAATTATAACATTTATTTTACAATATATGAATGCTAGAGTTCATCTTACTATGTATTAATCTATGGTACGGGGTTTTTTGCCTCAATTTCAATTATTTAATGAATGTTTCCTTTTATACTCTATGGTTTGGTATTTTTTTACTCCCCCCAATTAATGACTAATAATATAAATTTCAATTAATTTATGCTTTCTAAAAATACAATTAATCATCTCTCATTCATAGTATTTTGATTTAAATGTTATAGAAACAGTAAGGGGTTCTTCTTCTAAATAGCTTATCAATGAGGCATATTTCTTGATATGCCCGAATTTATTTTATATGGTCAATATGACTCATATTTTAAATATTATTTCACATTTGAAGCATTAATCAAGATATTTTTTCTCTATTTTTATTTTTTCTCTTTTAATAGGTTTTAGTTAAAATATTATAATATCTATAATTGTTTATCATTATAAATTTCCTTTATTTAGGATTATTTTATATTTTTCAATAATTTTCTTTTATGTGGTTTATATAATATCAATTTTAAATAGTATAACATGAATTTATTTATATTCATGGTATTTTATATCCCATATTAATTTATTTATTTTAATAGGGTTTTTATTTTCAATGTTGTATGTGATTTTAGATTTAATAATTTATTTTTAAGTATTGAAATCTTTTACCAAACTATTTTAAATATATTTCCATATTATTTATAATATTTTAAGATTTTTCTTTTTTATATTTGACAATTTTTGTAATTTTTATTATTCCCAAACTGGATTGATTTCACACCGCTAGTTTGTAATAAATATTATTATAGCTTTTAGTTTGTGTCTGTGGTTCAATTGAATCTTAACATTCAATTATTGAGTTTGATTTTCCCTTATTAATACTCAATATATCGATATACATTGTATCTATTGTAAATTTAATAGAGTATATCCCCCTTACTAGAATTTATTTACTCTTCATTTGTGGAGTGGTATTAGAGTCTTTTTAAAATTCCACAAGATCATGAAAAAAGTTTACCATATGGGATTTACATATTTGTATTTCATTTATCTTTTTAAATGGATATAATGATGATAAGGCTTATGTTTTTTTATTATTATTCAATAACCTAAAAAATCTGAATTCACGAATTATTAAAATGAAATTATCAAATTTTTGATACAATTAATATTTTCATAAATTTTATGAAAATATGAATTTTTTATAGTTGTTGAAAATAATAATAATAATGTTTTATATGATTTTTTAGATTTCATTTTTTGGGGGGATTAATCAATTAATTGGTCAAGATAATTTTTTTATGAAAAATTTATTAATGAAATTCTTCACAAATTGAGAAATGTTATAATTATTTGAAAAAATATATTTATTTATTTTTCAAATTATAGATTTAGTAAATAATTGTCAATAGTTATCTAAATTTGGATATTTTTATAATTTTTTTGAATATAATGATTGGATTTTAAATATTTTTTTAAAATAACATTAAATATTCATTATTTATTTTGTAATGCGTATTTTAACTATTTTTAAAAAATACGTTGTATTATTTTTAGAAAATGTTTAGATTTTCCTTTATAAATTTATAGGAGTGACTATTATTTTTAATGTATTTAAGAAAAATATTTTTCCAGATCTATGGGTTGAGGATTTATTAATCGTCTATATTAGTTTATAAATTATAATAATCATATAAAGGGTGTATATATCAGTGGGAAACCTATCAATACTACGTATAATGGTAGTGGAGACAGGTTTTGATTGGTATTATAATAACTAGTTATTATTAGTTTCTCTTATACTAAAAAATAATTCCAAAAATGTTTTATATAATAGGTTTCCCTATAATTAATTTTAATTGAATTGGTAAGAATTTTTAAGTATTATTTTATAAATGTTTTTGGAATGACATGTTGTATGTTTTGGATTATTTATAAAATGTTATATGTAAATTAACCTTGTTATTCAATGTTTTGAATATGATTAAATTTTTATAGTTTTTATAAATTATATATTTTGTAAGTGTGTTAATTTATAATATAATTATATAATTATTTTTATTTTTATTTAAAACACTAAACTATTATTATTTATTTTATTGTTAATGATTCATGGGAATCTATGGGGGTGTTTAGGGCAATAAGAATTTTTTATGTAAGCTCAATATGTTCACATTTCATTACATTTATATACTTTTCTTCATGATGGATGAATTTAAAATTATTATTTCTTTATTACTAATCAATCGTAGATCCATGGATAGAGAGACTATAAGAGTGTTAGAGGGTGATATCATATTTTGGGTTGTTTGGACTTTCTGGAAGTCCTTCTATTTTTAGTTTAGTATTAAATGTATATTTTTTTCTACTTCTTTAAAAATAATATATTTTTTCAAAATTTTATTGAAAAAAATATTAAATAAAAATATTCATATTAAATTTTTTATAATGGACCATTTTTTCCATTGTAACCGATTCGATAAATATTTTTCTTCCTAAACTAGTTTTAATCCTCGTTATTTCAATAGAAGTCACTCGAGGAATTCTTGTGGTTCAACTAAAATAACATGTATTGGTTAATCAATTCAGGTTTTTAAAAAAGTAATCAAAGTTACATTAAATTAATTTTTACAAGAAATTAATTTCTTTCGAGAGGATTTCTCAAAAAAAAATTCACTGAATGTGTGTATCTAACTACTCTATAGGGAACATCATGTTAATACAGATTATTTTGTAGATCATGAGGTTAAATAATCTCTTATAGCATTTTTTATTTATTTTTATATATTTCTGACTACAATTAAAATAGTTTATATAAATCATGGTTAATTGATTATATTATACATTATATATGATGTATCCAATGACTATGGTTTTAAACTGATTTCATACTCATGTATTTAAAATGATTCAATTTATTTTTTAATTTTTAAAAATTTACTTCACAATTTTATTAATTTTTTGGAAAATGATTAATGAAATATAAATAAATAAATCAACTAGGAAACCATGAAATATCTAGAGAATGGAATTCCAATATTATTTTACTATAATTTTTTGAGTATTATATATAAGTATCTAATTAATATGCATTCTTATTATATAAAGAAATTTTTTCATGGATGATTCTCTAATATACCCCAATATTTTATATTATTTTATAAATGTAATCAATCTAATAGAGGGAGTATAATAAACGTATTCTTAGATATAATGAAATGGAATCGTTGTTATAGGGATAAAATACACAGTATTTCAAAGGGGTTTCTTGTATTCCATTGAGGGATTGTTTTAATGGGAAAATAAACCATTTCTTATATTATTAAAATCAATGGACTTGTAGGGTTGAGTTTAGGAAATATGTACTACATGGACTCCCAAATATTAATGTATATAGTAATAGAAGCCATTTTATATGAGTATATTTCAAATATATGAATTTATAAGATATCAAAAAATTATGTGTATACAACTATAATGTATTTTACAAGGTAATATAATTCACAGACCTAGTTAAAATGAGTATACCTATCATTGAATTTTATATATGTTTTCCATACATTATTTTTATTTCAAAAAAATTGGTGAAAATAAGTTTTTTTAAGGATAATAGATTTCAACTTAGGATTATACCATATATTAACCAATAGATTACTATATTGAGCTTTTCTACTTTTTTTTACACCATAAATAAGGGAGTGATGAAAAGGGAAAATATTGTGTGAATATCATGCTAAAACACTTTCCTTCTATACCAAAAAATGGGAAACAAACCATTTAATTTACATTAATTGAATAAAATAGATTATCATAAACCAAATTTGATAAATATTATTGTTTTGTTGAAATAAATATATTCTATCATGGGAAATAAGTGTCGAAAATTTCATCATGGGAATACTCAGTACATTTTTACACCATAATGTAACCATTAGTTTATTAAGACATATTCTTTAGATTTATTTATTTAAATTTTCTTAGGTGTTACATATAGAGGAGCATCCAAAAAAACCCATGGACGTTGGATACTAGAGGGTGGATCAATGAATAATAGGTCTAGATATTATAGGAGAAGAGCTATAAATATATGATAGAATAATAAAATTTTTAAAAATAGAATATTTACTCAATGAGGTAGAACTTTTACTATTGAATATGTATTAAATTAAGCTAATACATAGTTATGGTCACCTACAATTTTATGAATTATATTGATTTTATATATAAATAATTAGAAGTTATTTTATATATGGGATTATATTAATTTATATCATCTATGATAGTATAACTATTGAGAATTTATATTGAATAAATTCCATATTTGTTATGAAATAATAATTTTTTTGGTGGAAACGAAGAGTAGGGATAAAATTTTTAGTCTTAAATACTCATTATTTTATGAATAGAAATAAGTATATATTTTATACGTATCAATACTCAAATATATATCCTTTTCATTGAATAGATTTTATGGGGATGGAAAAATACCATATTAGATTCTATAGTTAATGGATTATGTTTTTATCATCAGGTAAGAGTTATTCACACATTATAAATATGGTGGGATATAAATGTTTTCTTATGATTTCTAATTTTTTAAGAAATGATTTTTCATTAAATTAAATTATATGGGAAAGTGTTTATGAATTTTGATATGAACAATCATTCATTATATTTTAAATTATAATATGTGTACTTTAATGTATTTATTAATGATTTTTTTATTAAATATAAAGGGGGTGTTTATTTTACTATTGATATCACATTTGTATATATTTAGTAGGTAAATAATAGTGTTAAGATAATAATTTTTTTGGTTGTATGAACTTCAATTATAATTATTTCATTGAATATGTCATTTACCAGGAGAACCAATAAAATTATTTCAAAGAATCTTTTTTAGTAATTTATTTTTAGATGTTAATTAATCCATAATGAACCAATTAATTATAAGGATTAATAGTTTCAAAGGATATGACAACAATCATTAAGAAAACTATATGAAATATAGAAAACAAATACAATTTTTACAATGAAGGATTTCAAAAACCATGCATACTGTAAAATGATTAAATATTATGACTAACATTCACTAAAAAACTATATAATCCATATCAATCAAATATGATTTATAAAGATCATATGAGATTCTAATAAATTAAATCCTTTATCTTTATTTATCCATGAGCTTTGCAGAACCACATAATGATCGAGCATTATACTCTCCTCACCCACATAATTCTAGTGCATTAAATAGGATATGAATGATGTGGAAGAGAGTTATGTGATTTATGTTGTTTTTTATCAATTCATAAGAAAAATAATTACCATTTTATGGAATTATTATCCTTTATATTGATATTGGGACTCAACAAATAACTCTTTTAATTTACTTTTATTTTAAAATAACGCTTGCATAATGCATTAAAAAATAATGTAATTCATAATCCAATGAATGAATGCCCCTTATTTTCATCTTATAAAATGATATAAACAATTATACACAATGGGTGTTACTCAATTTTTTTTTAAAAAAAAATTCATCTACCTTTATAAAAATACTAAACTTAATTTGCAATTATGAAAACAAAATAATAATAGTAAACTACATTCCATGCATGTCATACAAGATTATGTGAAAAAATCAAAAAATATTTGATGATTGAAAACTAATCATTTAAGTTTATGGATTCAATTAATATCTCTTCAATCTCCAAAATAAAAAAATATCATACAATCATAGTTCCAATTCATGGTATGATAGATCATATACAATAAATTTTGACTCTATATCAGAAGTCATTTTGAATTATCTCTAAAACAATTTCTAGGAATCTCTCTAAGACAATAAAAATTCACATTTTGTTAAACATAATGTGTGACTCTATATTCATTTTAATCAATGTAAAAATATTATTTATAGGATCTATAAATGTAAGAAATGTTTTTCTACCAGTTTTGAGTAAATTATACACAATCCTCAAAGGAACTTATTGTGATATTTATAAAACACTTTCATATATATATATATATATGAGTCCAAGAGTTGCCTAATATACAAGAATTAATTATAATATGTTGATTCTATCAATGAATTTGAGTGATCATTGGACACAATATATATAAATTTTATATATCATACACAAATATTTTTTATTATATATGTATAGATTGATCAGGCACATGTCTGTCATATTTTTGGATGATCACATCACATTCCTCTTTCCCAAATAGATAATAACATCATTTTTATAGTCATGTTTTGGTCACTTCTTTATTTTATCACAATTATGGGCCTAGATTTCATACTCATAAAAATAGAGGAAAATTATAATCATAGTTGAGCTCTATTAAACTCCATGAGAAGAAAGATACCCAAAAACTACAAAATTATCTAATACCCAAGGCATGTGTAAAAATTGTATCAATGTATAAATATTTTCATGAATTTATAACATAAACCATATGTTGTAGGGAATCCAAATATGAACTATTCACTAATAGTAAAGAAAATTCAGTTTTTATGACACTCCACGAGGTATACATCAGGGGTCATCCAACACATAAAACATGTTCTATGACCCAAGATCATTTTCAGTATCTTCATAATTGTATTATACTATTGTTAACTTTATAATTTCTCTACAACCTATAATAATAGATTGAAAGGAATTGATCAGGATAACTCAAAGTCCTTTTTGAGAGTAAATTTATTATTAATAAACATTAATTGTTTATCTATATATTTATATATGTGTGTGGGTAGTAGATAAGATGAATTTTTATATACATATTGGATATATTTAATTATATATTAAACATTTTATATTTTTTAATGAATTGGGATGTGGTTTTATTTTCTAGAAATTAGGTATTTTAGAGTCAAAGGATGATATTGTGAATATTGTAATACTATCCTTTACACGCCATGTATTACATACAAGACATTTATACCTCATTAACATCATGAAATAATTTATACATTGTAAAAAATGGAATCTCTAAATGACATACAGCAATTACATGATGCATAAATTCTTTACACTAGGTATATATTCAACGATCAGAATCCCACATAATATTATTCAAATTCATAATTTGTGGAGATTTCATGATGTTCAATGTTTGATATAAAAAAATTCAATGATAAAATCTAATTTTCTAGAGGGAATTGTGGATCTCAAATACATTATGTGAAACATGATGACATGAAAAAAATATGTCATCATAGATCTCACTAAAGTCGGTACATGATCTACATGACTTAAACATCATGTACTTTTCAGACCAATCAACATTTCATCTCTATTGGATGAATATAAAGCTATACATATTTATATTTAACTTCATTTCTTTTTATAAATTCTTCAATTTTCATCTTTTTATCATTTTCAGACATTTTAATTTAATTTCTTTTATTCTTTCGCTAAATCTTTTTGAGTGATTGGTTGTGATTTCATTTCATTTTATACATATATTTCATCATCATTGTCCATTGTTCTTCAAAACTTGAAACATTCCACATTTTTTTTGTGTGTAGTGAGTTATTATTTTATTTACATTACATTATATTTTTTTATCTGGATTCTTAATTAGTCATGTCTTGTTTTTATTCTTTCCCATGTAGTTCTATGATTATTTATAACATGTTTAGCAACTTCTTTCATTCGATCAACACTTCCATGGATGAATAATCTTCACAGGGTTATGAGTCAATAATTGGGGTCTTTTTGAGCTTAATGTTTGTATATATTGAACCATGGTCACCCCATGGATAGAAATTAGTTTAATAATAATTTTTCCCCATATTCTATTTCATATCATTCACTATAGGAATTACAATTAAAAAAAACATACCTAATTGGATTTGAGTAAGACTATGACCATGACCTTGTGATGATTTATATATATAATCTAAGCATAATGTTCCTAGTTTTTCATAAATACCCTAACAATGGGATAGTTTCATCATAGGTGGATCCAATGGGTTTTTCCATCACTAATTGGAAACCTTTACATAGATTTGAATCCAAAACTATAGGATTATCCCAAGCTAAATCTAGAATTATCATTGATCACATTCCCAGAAATTTACCTTAATCCATTCCATCATTATCTATCATAAATCAAAAATACAAGGTTTTTTAAACCCATTCTCTACGTAGTGAATGTGAGGAATATTTCAATAATGTTTTGTTTGATGGGTTTCTAACCTTCCAGTAATCCTGATGGGACTTTAATTTTAATGTTACCAAGAAATAAGTGTACATTGGGACTATAAATTTCAAATCATAACACCAACAATGAAAATTAAATGATATGTGTGGGTGTATCGAATTTTTGCATCATTATTGGGAATTACAATCGTTTAGACACAATGAAATTTTAATAGACATTATATTACCTCACCCATCACCCTTTCATCATTTCCCATATATTTTTTCTTTTCCATTTTTCTTACTCAGGATCACATGTTCCATCTTTCTATATCTCGAACATCTCGTTATGTTCATTATCTAGAGACCCTTGTCTCACTCACTAACTCTTGACACACAAGAATATTTTATTTTTTTATCTTGAGAGTGAATAGTAGAATGCTTTCAACCACCAATTTAAAATGAAATAGAATTAAAATCATGCACTACCACAACACCAAAATATCACATAAGTGCCACCAACCAATCAAGGAGATAATTCATCACTATCAGAACACACTGTACCGGATTACATCATTCCTTCCAATAGAGGCGTTATGTAACATATTGTGAGCTCCCAAATTTAGGTACAAAATTTCAAAATGAAATTTGGACTCAAATATATGATTTAGAGCATGGGGAAATTTAGTGGGATTGAAAATGAAGACCCCATTAACATAGTTATACCTTCTTAGAGGTTTGAGTATCTTTTTACAAACATATATTTTCATTAAATGCTATAAGATCATGTGCCGTTGTCTTATCCCTATACGAATAACCCACGAGCTTTCTCAAAATTCAATCCCCCCAAGTCAATCAACGCATTGTATGAAATAGATGAAAAGATCATGTACAGATACATCCCTCATATAACAATATGGATAACATAGAAAGACATTCAAAACCTTTTATTGGTGGATGTAGAGGATTAATGGGATATATTGAAGGAGGTCCTAGAAAATACCCATATAACAGACTAGATGTTTAGCTACCATTTTAGGAATTTTGGCAAGGATTTGAACATACTTCACAGAAAGTTGTAGATAGTATTGCTGCTGCAACACTTTTTTTTCTCAAAATGGTGGAGTATGGGAAATAAATTATTGAAGGAATATTATCCAATTTTTGTCTATAATAATGTGATATAGGACCACTGTGGTGTAGAATCTATTAAGTGGAAGAAACCACCAACTTAAAAGTACATGTAGTTCATATGAAAAATAAGTTGGATTCATTTTAATAACTCTCTACACCACTACCTAATAATGATCCTATAATTGAATTGTTTTCCAATGAAATGTTAAGAGGTCCATACCAATACAAGTACTATAGTGATTTCTTAGAGGACACTATATTCAATGTTTCGAGTAATGTTAATTACATGAATGAAAATAAATAGTTCCAACAACCCCAAAAATATTTAATGAAACCAAAAAAATCAGTAAATACCTACTCAGTATCCATTGTAGCAAGACCAATGTAATTTTAATTACTGGATTGGAAATATACCACCAAGAAATCGTGGACCACCTGGGTAACCAAAAAAAATTACAACTCCTCAACAATAATTATAATTCCAACAACATTTTCTTATAACTCTGAAGATTCCACAAACTCAGCCATAATAATTCCAACATGCTCTATAAAGACCACAACAACATGCAAAACATCAAAAAATACAGTATTATAATATTCTTACATTCTTTATGCAAAAATAAAAAAAGGTTAACAACTATAGACAAGGATATTCAAAATCCAAAAGGAATCACTTTGAAACATGGAGAATAAAATATTGTAGATATCTAAAACTATATCTTTTAAAAACTAAGTACTTCTCTTAATAACACCAAATTTTATCTGTGGGAAGAGGAAAAAGATATATATGTTAAAACTATGAATATGGTAGACTTTTCATATTCATATGGAGACGAGAAAAAGAATTTATAATAATATGATATAGGTGGTCGAGGGAAAACATTAGAAATAAAACCAACAAAAAAGCACAAAAAAAGAATATCCAAAATTTAACATAGTTTATATAGGTCAAATAACATATAAGGTTCATGTCCCACTTCCAAAATGAATGATACAATAAAATAAAGGGACAATACAAAAAATTACATGAAATGTTTAAAAATTTTCATATATATATTTGCTTTGAAGATGAAATTCCCCATGTACAAACATATGCATGATTCTATAAACAATTTTTAACAACAAACTAATTTTAGACTTTTGAGTCATCTAAAAAATTGGAAAATTATCCATAACTTTCCACTTGTTGAAACCCCAAAAAATAAGATTCCTCAAAGGTTTCTCAATTCCTTGCACCATAGAGGCATACTAATTTGTGATAACCTTATGTGATATAGGTGTAAGTAATAATCTCTTTCCCATGAGTTTCTACAAAATTTAGGGACTTGAATAATTTTAACCAATTGGGATGGCACTAAAACTCGTTGAATCTCTAGTCTAGTATCCTAAAAAAACATCATCGGGATTGTCTTAATAAATTTCTAAAAAATCATTTTACCTGCCGATTTACTCATTCTAAGAATGGATGATGAAAAAGATCTTCCACTTATTTTAGGATGATCACTTATTTCCATTGAGATGGAACATATTTATTTAAACCCAGGATGATTAATATTAAAATATGGTGAATAAAATGTAGTGAGTTATTAAGAAAATGTATCTAATAAAATCTTTGATTCATCGAATATACAAAAAATATATATTGGTAATATGAAAGAGGATCATCTAACCATCGAAAATGACAACAAATAAAATGCCTCCTTTTGAAAAAGGATCTATTTTTTAAAATAATGTAAAATCAAAGGCACCTTTGAAAAGGGAGGTCATTCTACCATTTCTCCCCTCTATTTTCAAGAAATGTTCTACATAGGATTTCAAATCAATGTTAAATTCTTCTAATTTAATAAATTTCTAGCTCTAGAAAATAAATAATTATCTTATTTAAAAGGAAACCCAGGATAGATTAAATAGGATAGGGAATGTTAGTATATTCATTAGAAAACATTAGATCTATTACAGACTTTGTTAGAGTAACTAGCCCAAAATTGGTTTCAATATGAAGAAATCATTACATGTAAGAAATACATGGTGTGAAAATATCAATATAATAAAAAATTTATCTATACATACATGTTTTGTACTGAATACATGGAAAGTAAACTGTTAGTATTTTTTAAATCTTGTGATCCAACATTTCAAGACACCCCTCATCACCACTCCTCCCACCACACAGTCTACCTCCACATGCGCAATCCCTCACCGGAAAATCCTCTATTCCACTTCTGAAAACTACTCCCTCATCTCCCATCATTCTACCATATTCACCATCTTATCCAACCCCCACCCATTGAACCAAACCCTATGAACATAATATCCATATCCAAGAATGGTTTCACCCCACTAACCAACAATGTGCTTGAGCATGATGTCATTCCCCTCCACAAAAAATACAAAATCCTATAAAAGTTCCATCATCTTGTGATTCCTCCTAATCATGTTATTTTTTATCTTCTACCTCAGATTTTACATCTAGTATCTCACATTGAACTTATAGTAGGTCACATGGCCTATGTTATTTCACACATCATCCACCCCTAGATTTTCTAATCCACAACAGTAGGTCCATTTGGTCCCATTGCACACCAAGTAGATGTATACCAAAAATATGATGGACCACGAATTTCTAGAGAACATCTAAATTCATAAAGTGTTCCTTCCCCTCATGGGATAAATGCACCATACCCCAATTACCTAGCTGCGTGAGGATACATTTTGGAATCTCTTCCCTAATTTCCTCTATACCATTGAGTTGGGACTCGACTTTGATTGATTAAGACTTTGAGGGAAGCCTTGAGGGAAGAGCATGAGTGATTTTATTCCTTAGAATATAATCATCTATGTTCATCACCTCCCCTATCATCCAAACATTTCTTCTCAGTCTAATGATGTACAATTATAAAAGACTTTGTGCCATTATTTCTAGATACTATTAGATTCTATATAATCCTTAGAACATGAAGAGAACTATGCTATGAGGTTCTTCCCCTCAAATACTTCACAATTCCTTTTTCTTGATTCATTGGTCCATAGTTATACTCATGGAGGGGTGATCCAAATCGTGGTTCCCATTTACGCATCATATAGGGGTGGCCTAGCTGCCAACATGGTCATACAGTTTGGTAGGTTCTATTGGACCATACAGAAATGGACTCAAGGTACATTGATGGGTGGCTATTTCTATGCTCATTTTTTCAGAAATATTGGGACCTTCGAGTCCTCCCAACCCTATACCTCCCTCAATCCTATGGATGGATTACACTATGACTACTTCATAAGAGGGGTATTATCACGATATATGGAATTATCTACTAGTGGTAACCAACCTATATAGAGGATGCTATGAGGCCTACCCAGCATGCTGTTGGACCTCCCATAATAGCCTCCCCTACTCATGCCCAAACTCCAACACCATTCTATACTACCACCACAAGCTTGATCCGTCCACAGACATATCACACCATGCCTCCACCACTATTTCATGACCCATTAACACACCCATATCTACCCATTAAACAAACCATATTTATTCTACATCCACCATTACTTTTCCCACACCGTCCCCCACCCCGTCCTCCCATGAAGATCTCTAGTGTATACACATGTGTATTCTAGGGAACCTATAATAGATATAAAACAACTTATGAATTCCCCTTTTCAAAAAATCAATTTTAACTACCCCTCTGCCACCAACCACTAACACATTCCAAACCCTACTCCATGCCAACCATTTATCCTCCACCATCTACACACTATATCCCACCATGAATGACCTTATCCAATAGTTCACTGGTATTTCTTACAATTATGATTTTACAGTAGAGCATACGTGGTTTGGAAATAGACTATATATCAATGTTCCCATAATCAACCTTTCTACAAGACATAATACTTCCCTAATGATCTATTCCTCAACTCCAAAATTCCCTAATATCTCTACCATTACTATGTCACATAGTATGGAGGATTATCTACCATAGACATCCAATATAGATGATATAGATAGTGTTGGAAACCTCAGGCACCAACTATTGAGAACATGTTGGTTCAATAATTTTTTAATTTTTTTGTATTTAATATTCACAAATTCCAACAGTTATATTTATAAATAATTCACAATAGGTAACTCTTTATGATCTTTATTATTCATCAAAATATTTATTTCAACATAAAATTGAATTCATTTGATCAATGAGGAATATTTATTAACATTTTCACAATGTATGTTTTTTCATATTATAGAACCACTATTCATACACTGCATGTGTAAGTGTGCTGTATAAAATAAACTTAAATTTTAAATAGTGTGTAGTGATCATGAATCATATGATATTGGGAATTTATAGATGAATAACCCTATGTTTGGATGAAAAAATACGTTTGAGAAAATAGAATGTATGGAACAACAATGCTACATTCGGAATCAACCCTATGTTTAATGAAATAGATGTATGATATACCAAACATAAATTTATGATCAACCCAATAATGTAAACCCTACGTCTAGTGTTTTTTCATTACATGGATAAACCATACATTTTACTATTCAATTATGGTGTTTTAAATCTATGATATTTTCCGTTATTTATACAACGATATTAATAAGAGACGATATCATTTCAACCTTGTTTTAGGACTGATTCCAAGGATCATTATTATTGTTTTAAAGGCTCATTTTCAACAGAGTAAATTATTTATTATATTATGGGATGTTACAATTTTCTTGAAATAATTTTAATTTTAATATTTATAATTTATTAAGTGATATTTATAGAGATGGTTTGACTTGGATTTTCTCATCCAAATTTATAAATAAGAAGAAGATATTAATCAAAATATTATTAATGGTTGTTTATACATACAGAGAGAAATATAGAAAAATATAAAGATGATATATTTATAAGGAATATATCTTTGTTTTTCTGTTAGAGGTACACATTGGAGACAACCATGTTCTAATTTACCGTCTAACTACTAAATTTGTTGTAATCACTGGTGTAAATTTTTATTATATATTTCTTGATGTTATATGAAGAATTTGGAAAAGATACACATTGGAGACATATATGTTTAATCATTTTTATGGTGTTTTCATTATTTGCATTTGAAGAAATATAATTCATTATTGAAGATATATTTTTTTTATTTTTTTTATTTATGATCTTATTTCATTTTACATTTGATTTTATGACTGTAACGTTCAGTCTATTCCAAACATCAATTAAATATCTTTTGATTTATTGGTGTTTCATTTGTTCATACTCAGTTGTGGTTAAGAATTAATCCATTGATTTTCATTTCCCTATAAAAGAACCATATATCTTCTTTATTCCGTATTGTAAGTTGTCAAATGCCTTTACTCGGTTTTTTATTTACTGGTGTCAAGATAAGAGTACATGATTTTAAAATCACCAAGCATATGGAGTTGAGTGTTTGTGGAGTAGACTATGGGATCACTGTTCTCGGAACCAATATATATCATTTTTTTCATTTCCATTTTTTATTTTCCACTTCATCCTCATTTTTAGAGAGAAAAAGTATCATTAGATAACAAGAAAGTTGTTCTAAATTTATCAATTTTATTGATGTTCACAATTTACCCCTTCTCATGTAATTTTCTACATAATAGATATCCTGACTGAGAAATTGGTATACGAGGTACTTCACTTCTAAAAAAATTTCTTTTTTGAAATAATTTTATATACTATATCAATAGAGGGAATCATAATGTTTTTAATGTATCTAATAGGCCTGATTTAATTAAAAATAAGAAAAAATATTGAATTGTTTAATTCTAGAGAAGGTATGTCTTTGATTTATGCTCCTTATTTTTATGGTGACAATTGTGGATGTTGTAATCCTCATATGATCATATTTTAAAAAAAACATGGATAAAGGTGTATTTAAAAACTATTAACCCATATGATATTTTTGAAGAGGAATTATAATATTTGAATAATGATCATGAAAAATAATATTATCTCAATTCAAAATATATGAATGTTGTTGTGTTTTTTTGGAACCAAAAAATTCAATCGAGTATCACAATGTCCTATTACATATGATAAGTGGTATACTATTTATATTTCTTAAAATGTAACTATATACACAATATATTTATGGTAAAAAACTATGAAACTGTTTTTTATACATTTATAATATATGAGGATAAATATATTACACAAATAGAAATAATATTTAAAAATATTTTCAATGATATTGATTCTTTATGAGATTAAATTTCACAATAAGATCAATCATTGAATGTACAAAGAGTACTACCCTCAAAATATAGTGGAATATATATAGATATATTTCAGTCTACACCTATGAAAAATTTTGTTTTGAAGGAATTTATTGGGGCATTAGTGGTATACAAATATGTGATGTAGGATGTAGCTATGAAATATAATTTACATAATGAATCATATCTCTGAATTACTTTGGATGAGTCATTTGATCCATGTAATCTAGACTTTAATAAATATTTATCAGATCTAGCGGTGATATTTGAAATATTGTATAGAATGAAAAAAAGAGAGACTGGAGAAAAAAGATGTTGTGAGTGTAATAAAAATGGTCATATTAATGAAAATTGTTCTTTACACAATTAATTGAGGAAAGATGGATATTATAGAGAATGAATGAAAAATGAAAAATATACTTGGAGGATTAGTTCCAGTTCACATAATGAAACTTTTATAGATTATGAGGATGATCATAAAAAAATGGTATATCTAATGGCTCACAATAAAAATGAGGAACAATATTCTAATCCTAAAAACTAACATTTTGAAAATATTTATTATGATAAACTGAATAGATAATCAATTGTCTTACCAGATAAATATTAATCCATAATTAAATAAAATATAAAATTTTGGGAAACATATGATACTATTTTATTAGATAATGAAAAATTTTCAAAAAAATTATTGATTTAGAATCTAATGATTGAAAAGTTTCATGGGATTTATATGTTATTAATATTATTGAATTATTTACAGAAGAACAAGATTCAAAAATAGGTTCATGTATGAAGATAAAAGGAGAAAATATTTTAATCAAATCCTTTTAAAGAATAAAATTCCAAAAGAAAAACTTGGAATTGGAAGTAATGGTGAAAGACAAAAAATATATAAGAATTATTTTTTTTTCTGTTATGAAGAAAACAAATATCTCATGTGAAATATTTTTTTTGTGGTATTATTAGATATTTTGAAAATGATTAATGTTTTAGAAAACCATGAATTTATGTTTTTAAAATTTCATATTTTTTAGAATAATTGTGTAAAGGAAGTAGTAGGATTTCTACCAAATAGGTTTAGTTACATAGAATTTTAATTGATAACACTACTAGATGAAAGGGATATGGGTACCCAAATGCACCTTAATTTATTTTTTTCAATAATCAAACACCCTAATATATTATTAAATATATGAGTGGATCATTGATTTGTGACGTTTTTATTGAAATAGTGAATAACTATGAAGTACTTTATTATCAAAATTCATTATAATTAAGAACTCTATTTCTGGAAGTATTTTATTGTTATGTAATTATTGTGTATTAACTTTTAATATAAATTGGATAAATAAATCGCTAAAAATGTTAAAAAAATATTCATCATTGTTAAAAGACATAATTTATTTTCCGAATCTTTAAATATTTATAAACTTTTCATGAAAGTTATTTTAGGAAAATAGAATAGTTTTTTATGTTTTTAAAACTTAATATTTTTCTTTTATAAATTATTTTGAAATATTTTAATTCATATTTCATTTCTTTATGAAACCTATATATCATTCATTAAGATCATTTACTTTCATAATTAAAATATGTAATTATTATTCTATTATTTTTATTTATGAAATATGAATGGTTGTCTGCAGTATGATAGAATAGAACAAATCAACTTATTTGTAAATTTATTATTTATCGATCTTCTTATTCTGAATATCTTGTTTTAATTTTTTTTAAAACCAGATATCTAAATGATTAAATGATCAAGCACTATATGTTGAGGTGAATATCATTCTTGCAAATGAAAAAATGCATCCCTTCTATTTTTTAGAATAATACGTTGTTTTATTTTCTAAATATTCATATTAAAATTATCCTAAAATACTTGAAAATGTTCATTGTGATAGGGAACAGGAGGCTTCTTTATCTCAAATAACATATGATATTTTTTTGTTTAATTTAAATATATTAAGAGACGTAACAGAAAAGCAGTAAGGTTATATGGGTGAATCCAAAAAATCATTAGATGATCTTCATAAATAATATTTTCCATTTTTTTTGATTCATAACTGAGAAAATTTTATATTATAAAGGATAGTTTGATCTCAAAATTAGACATTGAATCATTAAAAATAAATAATCTATGTTAAAAATATATGATCATAGAAGAATATGTTTCCAAGATAGATCTTGATAAGATAAATTTGATTCTGCTAAAAAATTTTTCTCATATTTAGATCAAATAATAACTTATTTTCAAAATACATCAGAAGGATTGTTATGAGTTTTAGTAGATTTTAGAGAGAATGTTTTTTTAGATGTTTCGTATAAATAGTCAACTTCTTAGCCCTATTATTTTATTTTTATGTTCAATTTATATATATAATATTTAGGGAAAATATTTTTATATGTTAAATAAATTTTTTTATTCTTACATATGCATGAACTTTATATTTTTATATATTTTAATACATTTGTTTTTTACTCATGAAAAAATATTATTTCAAATAATGCTATAAGATATAATTCCAAAGATGATTTTAATGAAATAAATGTTTTATTAAATAGTTAACCAATCCTTATCTGAAAATTTATATATTTATAGAATCATAATTTTAGGGGGAGCTACTTTACAAAATAAATTTATTGGATTTCAAAAAAAGACGAGATGTTTTATATATTAATTCACAAAATAATTTTGAATGTTTTAATATCCATAAGAAGATAATATGTTTTAATGATGAAAAAATTCATTATTCTTATTATTCTTATCATTAAAGGGGGAGAAGTTAACAGTGCTAGATAAGTTTATTGTATATGGTCATAGTTTATATTTACATGATAGTAAAATCTTCCCTAATCAATCAATATAGGGATAATTTTTAATCCATATTTATAAGGGATATATATATTTGTTGGACAAAAATTTATTTATTTTAAAATTTTATATGAAATATTTTATTGTATTGTGATTTTAGTTTTATCATGGGTTTTGTGTTCCTTAAAATGTAGATATTGTTGAGAACATTTTGATAAAACAATTTAAATAACTTTTTTTAATTGTGATCTTCAAAAAAGAGAAAATTTAGGTTTCTAATGATTTTACAGTGAATTGACTTTTCAAGAAATTATTGTTCATTAGAAAATATATTTGGGAATAATATTAAAGTCATTGTATCCATGAGGAATATTCATTAAATTATTAGTAACACATTTTATCGGATTATAGAAAAACATTTAATACCCTTGCTGTGCATTCATAACATATATAATAAACCCTAAATTTTAAAAAACTAATATGGATCACGATCCTTATGTTTTTGGGAATGTATGAATGAAAAACCCTATATTTTGATGGAACCATATGTTTGAGAAAACATAAAGTATGGATCAACAACCATATGTTCAGAATCAACCCTATGTTAGATGAAAAAACATATGGTATTTAAACCCTACTTTTATGATTAATCCAATATTTGGAGTTGGTTCATTACATAGAGGAATCATACATTTGGATATTCAATAATGTTGTATTAAATCAATGATATTATCTATCCGTTATGCAATGATCATTATAGGAGTAGATATAATTTCAATGCTATTTTATGTCCCATTCAAAGGATCCTTGTGATTTTTTAAAGGCTTTATTTGAAATGGATAATTTTTTTTATTCTTATCGGACATTTTGATGCTATTGAATGAATTTGAATTCATATATTAACGATTTATTATGCTATATTTATGGGGTAGGTTTGACGATGATTTATTTGACGTGATGTATAAATACCAATATGATCTTTATTGAATTAAAATGGATGGATGTACATTCATGGAGACAGAAATATGGGCAGACATATAGTAGAAATAATCATTATGAATAGCTATTTTTTATTGATTTCAAAGTTAGAATTTAGATACATAAATGATTTGATATATCGAATCATTATTGATGATATTTTCATTTCTATTTTATATTTTTATTATTTTTTAGAAGATGAAAAAAGCATTTAGATACGATACACTTTAGAGAAAAACATATTTTAACATTTGGCTAGTGTATTCATTATAGTTATTTAAAGATAGACTCTTCAATATTGATGATCAATTTTTATATGTGCTATATTGATGATGTTATTAATGTTTGTAGTTCTTGCTATAACTGTGATGCTTGACCTATGCCATAATAAAATACTAACTCTTTTGATATATTAGAGTTTCAAATTCTCATACTCAATTGTGGTTATGTATAATATTTATTCCCTCTGTTGTGGATTTATGGTTCCCTGTAAATGAATCAGAAAGAATTGTGATGTCCAATAATAAGTTGATAACTACCTCGACTCAGTTTGGGATTTTATGGTCTTTGGATAAGGGGAAACAAAAATAAAACATCCAATCTCATGGATATGAGTGTTTGGGGAGTGTAATAAGAGATATTTGTGTCTTGAACCACTATACATATCTATGATCATTTTAATTATTTAATTCCCCATACTCTCTCATTTTGAGAGAAGGAAGGGTTCACTGCATAACAAGAGAGTTGTTCAAAATTCATCAATTTTTTTGAAGTTTCATAATTCCCCCCCTCTTGTTTCATTGTCTTTATTGTAGTTATATTGAACTAACACCCATTATTTTTGAAGTGATTGCTGATGATGAAATTAAATACATAGAGTGTACTTACTAGTTTACCATGCATACTTCCATAATTTTGTAATATATTTAGGTGAAATTGTTTATAACTATTTTAATATTTTTCTCACTGATGTATCATTTTTTTATATATACCTATGATACATATTTTCTCTTCACTACTATTTCGATTTATTTCATTTCACTCATGTATTAAAATATCGATTTTTACTGCTTCTACCTTCCCATATGTTATTTGTGTGCTTGGATCACCCCCATCAACCCTCCAATGTAGGATGAATCAGCATCTAGAAGACATCAGGAGATATCTTGAAGAGTTCTCACTGGATATCAATGATAAAAAGGGATCCCCACCATGATGAGAGAAAATTTATTCCGTCCCCACTAGTTTCAAGCACAGTATTTTCCTGAGATGGTAAATCTAATCATGATTCCCCATGTCATTGATGACATAACAACCCATTCATAAGGGTAAAAGGGAATTTTGATATAATGGATAGAATTACTGATCTACTTTTCTAACCATATCGCTGACAATGTTTTTATTAAAACTTTTTTAGAGGAAACAAATATTAATTAAATTTAATTTATTTTAGTTTAGTTATTAAGAATTATTTTCCATTTTAGTAGAATTATATTTCATAGGAGACATTGAATATAACTGTATATAAATATCATCCTTTATATGATTTAATTTTCATTATTATTCACTATGTTCAACTACCTAATTCACTTCTTACATCCTGGTAAAACCTATAGACTAATGTTTTATCGAGTGCGGGTTTTGTATTTTAAACTTATTATGCAGTTCTTAATTCAAAATCCCAACTACTATGTCTCCCCATGTCATCACACTCATTATAGTGAGTTCTCGATTCCTTAATTTCAATTCCAATTCCAATTTCTTATTTTAACTATATTATAATTGATATCTCTCCCCTGATGCATTAAAAAAATATTCTATAAACTGTATCATTTTACGTGGGGGTCATTAAGGAGATTTATTGCTGATAAATTGTGATTATTTCATATTTTCACTTATCATGGTGAGAATATTCACTAAAAAAGATTTAAAATTGAAAACTCATTACACACATATAAATAAAAGTCAATGTTATGTAGGTAATTATTGAAAACCATGTTTTATTCGTGTTAATATATTTAGTATTATGGTCGAGTTTAGTATTTTAATTAAAATTAAAATAATATGAAAATTATTTTTCTGATGTTATTATTGTAATTTATATCCATAATTATTTTCAATAATATTATTATACTCCCATTACTAATAAGATTTTGGTCCTATGATGTCATATTCTTTTCTATTCATATTTCATGATAGAAACATAGGGAGTGTAAACCTATTAGAAAATGAATTAATATCTAATGTAAGTTATAATAAAATAGATAAACTTTTGATATGATTGATTAAATCATTTTCCCCATTTTTCTTAAGACCAACATTAATTATTCCCTTCTTTGGCCTATGGTGGACAAGAAAATCATTTTTCAGCATGCTTCCCTTTCAATATGATTATCCATTCCAACACCACTCTTGGTATGATTCATTATTATACATTGACCAAGTGTGGGGTAATTATAACTGCTTATGGAAACAAGATTTTGTTATTATAAAGACATAATATGTCATTTTCAATTGACTTATATGACTTGTTTTAGGATTAATTTTGGAATTTTTCTATTCCAACCATTGTTATTTGAAAAATATATAGAAAGTAAAATATACAAAAATTAGGTAGTTTATTAGGATGTTTAAAAATATCCATTCCAAGAATAATGAATCATATGAGGGATCATATTTGGTTAGTGGATGGATGTGATACTTGCCATGGTCATAAAATTATTAAAACACAGATAAAGAAAAATAAATGAACAATGTTCATTTTTGATAGTTACTTGATATATTCATGCATTTACTTTGAAGTATTTGTATAATTCAAGAAATTTAATCATGAAATATTCAATTTATTTAAGTATTTATTTTTTTCTTTGACATTAATATTTATCTTACACTCCTTTTGGGATTGAATTTTTCATTCCTCCCACCTTCTGTCAGCCTCAGATTCATTTGAACTGTTTTTTATCAAGCCCTCATGATTGATTTTTGTATATGTCATTATGATGTAGAGATAATATAACTAATTAAACTGTATGGTTAGAAACATGTATTCAGTTTATGAGAAGAAATCCAATTACATTTTTCATTTATTTATTAAAGAAATTATATTGTGAGGTAAGGATAAAAATGTGAATAGAATTTCAGGAATAGTTTTGAAAGAGAAATTTATAAAACAATGAATATGGGTATAGAACTAAACTATGAGACATGACTAAATTTATCCATAGGATTTTTAATGCCAAATGAAATTTAGAATAAATTTAATATATAATGAATAAAATACTGAGTCTCTAAAAAACACACCATTGTTTTAACCTAATTAGTAAACATATTTTTTCCACCTCTGTTATTTGAATTTCTAGAAATTGACATATATTGTTGCATTCAATATTATATTTAGTGTCTGATAAGACAAACATAATTATTTTTTAATTGTGACCCTATTTTATTAATAGTAATATGAATAGTCATATGGCCATTATAAATAGAAAATTATATTATTATTTTATTGTCCTATGGTTATAATATGATGAGATATTGATTAATTTTTCCTGGTGATATAAAACAAATTATTGTTTTAAAATTGTTATTTTTTTAAATAAAATTTGATTTCATTTAAAAGTTAATTTAATAATATTTAGAAAATTATTTTACAAAAACATTATAATTTTTGAATTCGAAACATCAATAAATGGTTTAGGTGAATTTTCTGGATTTCTATAAAATACTTGATTTTTTTATAAATAGAAAAATATGGTAAATTATAGTATATATATATTATCATTTAAATTCACTATTCCTTACATCCTGGATGATGTATTAACACTTGGTTCAAACTCACATGTAATAATTACTATTATGTAGAACATGAATCAACACTATTTTTTGTCTTGAGTGAAAAAATAATATAATGAATAATATATTGAAAAATCACCCCTCTCCTCCATTATAACACCCAATCCCTCTTCTATTCTCTACTTTCAAACCTTGTTTCTTTCCTAATCCATGATTAAATATCCTCCCATGATCCTATAGGATTTCTAGTATCCATTATTCTCATAATTAGTCAAATACATTTCCCCTAAAGAGGCTCACAATAGAGATAACATCAAGAGGCAAATTCCTCTTTTCATTTATTTTATTTCTTGTTACTTTATTTTCTCTTTCTTTTCTGACCTAATTTCATCCAAAAATCATGATAACTATACTACCTTACATGTACTAGAATTTTTTATGATAATGGAATAATTTACCATTATATATTCTTTCCCATTCATTTATACTTTAAATAAATACTCAATATAAGATGGGTTAATTTATCACATTTAATTATGACAGGTTTTCAATTTCTATTACCATATTCAATTCTATTCATGAAACCATTATTATTCTTTCAAAAACCTATAATAATTTCATTATAAATTATTTAAGGTTATTTTATCTTTTTGTACACAAGATATTAATTTATTAATCAAAATGAGTACATTTTGAACAAAAACTTCCAATTAACCCAAACAATTAGCATAAATGTTTTATATAATGATACATATTCACTCCCAATAACAAAAATGAATTATATAACCTTTTAAAAATCTATATTTTAAAAAATATTATTCAACTTATGTTCTGTAAAGCCATTTTCATCTTATATGTTTACCATTACATGTAAATAAGTAATCCATTCATAAATACCAAGGATGAAAATGCTCCCAAACTATAATATTGAACCTCTTAAACCCATCAAGGTGGCCATGAATGAACATAACAAGTATATAATAAAACAATAAAATATATAATAGGATCTATAAATATTAATTATTTAATTCAATTTCTTTATCTTGGAATCTATGATCATGTAGAAAACTCCATCAGACTTAAGCAATGGGTTTTCTACATGAAACTCCATTTTCATTCAGTTTAATATTATTATATACTTTCTTAAATTAAATACTTATTTATTAATATTTACTCCTAAAAAATTCTATTAGAATTTTCTATATATGCGTACCATCCATAATCCAACATTCATTTATGGGCAGTTATTTGTTTTAAAAGGATCTGTCTAAAATTCTTCCCAAAATAGAAGCCCAATTAAAGGGAATTTCTCAAATTCAAATATATTTTAAAGGTCACTATATATTATGTTTTTATTAAAAATTATCTTTCTAAAATACCTAATTTTATTATTGAAAGACTATATTATATCACTTCTTGTTTTATACAGTGGATTTTTGAAAACAACTCTTCTTTTCTAAGTAAAAGATTTTTTATCATAGAAATTACTAGATGAATTTTTAAGAGTATCATAATATATTTTCACAATGTTTTTTATTCTTATGTATTAATGAGAAAAATATTTTATGATATAATCTACCATATTTAATTTAATGGTTTAATATTAGTTTCAATGTGGACGTATTTTCGTAAAACCATTCACATATTTACTCTAAATGGATAGTGTTTATGCTTAATGTTTGGGGAATGTTATTCAAATTTCTTATGCTAGAATAAATATGAATGTAAATGTTATTTATGATTATCCCCATTGATATAAATAATTTATTGGACTTAGTGTGTTATTGGAGAGACCCGCTATAGCCCCTTGATGCATCGGTAGGTCTCATAAGACAAACTACGTTATTGGCACGATTCATGAAAAATTGGTTCTTTTGTTTGTCTTGGCCCAAGGCCCTGACAATATGGTTACGAGGTTCGACATTATAAATTACCTCACTAAGAAACTAGTAATTTATGTTAATGTGGTTATTCGACTAGTAGAAGGCATTTGATTATGATTTATTATGGAATTATTTATTAATCTATTATTCCTTCCATATTGTGTACATGTTTATTTTTAAAGTCTTGTATTTTTAATTTTTCACCATGCCTAATGCTTATATTTATGATATCTTCCTCAGTATTTATTACCCTACTAAGAATTTGATCTCTAGAATTTCTTATGTTTCATTTTCCTAATACATGAAGTGTTATATTGTGAATGACATGGATGGGTAACCTAGGAGTTATAGATGTAGTCAAAGGAATTTATGTATAGTATTCCCTTTCAAGTTTTATTGTTGAACTTATGTATATATCTGGTTTTCTAATAAAATAAACTGTTATTTCCTTCTTGATATTAATTTCTTTTATTCATCCAGATTCAATCAAATAAGGTACCTTCTCATTGAAACTAGGGTCAGTTCCATACAAGATTGATTTTGGAGTACTTAACTTCTCTACTTTTAATTAGTTTTATTTTTCAAGTTGTAATGAATGCCTCATGTTTTAAATGTTGTTTCCTTTGTAGTTCATATTGAATTATTTTTCCCTAAGGACATAAAATTTTATATGTTTTGGGGAAAATGATAAGATAAATTTATTTATAAATTTTTGATACATTTAATTAAATATTATACATGTTCTAGTCGATAGTGGAAGAATTTCAGGTTTTTGTTCACATAAATTATGAATTTTGGATTTAAATATAGAAAGTCTCAAAAATAAAAAATGACAAGGTTGACATTATGTGTATTACATAAACTAAATGAAAACATATTTCACAACATTCCTATAAGATCAAAGAACAAACCATTAAATCATTACATGATACGAATCCTGTACATGACATTTAAATTTAGTATATATTTTAAATATTAAAAAATAAGAATCCCACTAAATGTTATTCGAAATCATGATATGAAATTTTTTGTTGACTTTTAAAGTTTGAAGGCTCACCTGGTCAAAGATACGAACTGATTTTTGGGTGGGAATTATCGATTTCAAATGAAAAAACTGTTGCTAGATTATCTAAGGAAAAAATGTCAAGATAAAGGTCTCTTAATCCTTTAAATGATGTGAGAAACCTTTACATAATGTAATTTTATAGCATCTTAATATTATATCAATCCTCCCTATATAGTGAGATGCTCATATTTTTCCTCTTATTTTCACCTAAATACTTCTTCTATGTTCATATTAATTCATTATAAACTAATTTTAATTCATTCCTTTAAATGTTTTAATAAGTAATTTTGAATTATTAGTTAATAAACATGTCTTTTAGGATTTTATATTTTTGTCTAGAATCATATTCCATTTTTATAATATGATTCATCACCACTCACAATTCATCATTAATGCATAGAACATTATTCATTTTCTATTCATCAGAAGAGAGGTTTTTATTATATTTAAATTGAATTCAATTATTTAACATTGATTCTTTATTATTGTATACCTGGATTTATTATTTCCTAATATGTTTCCTAATTATGAATAAAAAGTTTATTATTTACGTTCTTTCCATCAACACTCCCATGAACGAAAAATCCACATAGGGTAAGGGGACCGTATTAGGGTTGTTTCCAAGCATAATAAATCTACAGATTGAACCTTGGTGACCTTATGGATAATAATTAGATTAATAATATTTTTTTTCACAATATTTTGAACCACCTTGACCAAGGGAAGTGAAATTGAATGAACCTATCCTAAAAAGAATTTTGGAATGACAATGACCATTAGCATGTGACACTATTTGAATAGAATATAAGAATAATGTGATTTGGTTATTTTTTATACTATACTCATACACATGTTATAGCATTGGTATATCCAATTTGTTTGAATAAAACTAATTATTTAATTTTTCACCGCTTCACAACTTATGTAATAGGAATATGCGTAGATAATTGTTAGATTTTATACTTTTAATAGCCCTGAAATTGACCTTTATCATCTGCTTTATTATCTATCATAGATCAAAACTACCCAGATTAAGTAAAAACATACCCTAAAGAGTGAATGAGGATAATTATTCAAAGTGGTTTTTTTGATTTTTTACTGACCTACAAGTGATCCACATGGGTTTAAGCCCACACATCATCTTTTATATGCCAGAGTCGTAAGTGTAATTTGGGACTATACATTTGTAATCTGACCACTTCACACATGAAATCAACAATACATGTAGCCATATTAACAACATAAATTAAATAATATTAAATTTGATATTTCCTTTTGTATAAAATGACATATTTTCTATTCATAAACTCCATTAGTAATACATAAAAAACTATACATAACAAAATTTATAATATATCATTTATGGTATAATTCTAGATAATCATCTACTATTCTACAATTTTGTGGGTATTGTTAAAAACATATGAACATTATATAATTAAAATCATATATATATGTCACTATATAAAAAAGTATCCCACTAAACACTATAGTGAGTAAAATATATGCATTATGAAATATTGAATAAAAATGCGACAAGAGAACCATATTAATAATTTTTACTACCATGAACATATTAAAACACTATAAATCTGTAATATCCTTCACTTGTATGTAATTAATTTTGGATTTAGACATCTAATTATATATATATATCACAATCATCACAATAACTATAAACTTTTACATCAATGATTTTCATTCACATCTAACATGTCATTTAAAATTATAAGATCATAAAGTGATCCTATATATTTTACGATAATGTGGAATTATCATTTATTTAAAATATTCCAAAAATTTTAATTTTATATCATTGAATTTATATAAGTTCAATGATACTGCTAATAACATATTTTTCACAATACAATTTTTAAAATATCATTATATGATATGAAATCTACATTTTTATTCGGAATGATTCATATTTCTTTTATGTAATAATATTAATCAAACAAATTATTTATCACTATATCTTTTATGGAATTATAGTTTTTAGGAGAATTATATATAAGGATGATATTACTATTTAAAATATTCCAATAGTGATTTTAGATTATTAAGAACCTTGTATAGTTGATATATCACTGAGAGGAAGTGTGAATTGTTTTTATAGGTTTTTACAATTACATTTAAAGAAAAAAAAATATTTTTATCTTAAAGGGAATGATCCACTATTTATTATATGTTTCTCAATAGAATTAAAATACAATTAAATTAAATTCACAATGTAAATTTTCACATGGTTCAACATCAATGAGGAAAATTAATATTTTATGTATTAGATTGGTTATTGAGTTAAATAATATATCACATATTTTTTTGTTATTATAACATTATAAAAACACCACATCATTATTGGGAAGGTATCATCCTCTTTTAATGATAGGTATGAAAAACATTTGTATTAAAACATCTAATTATTTATTATGGTAAAATTTAATATTAATAATTTAATATACTCTTGGTATGATGAAATTATTCATTTTATATAAGGATGTGTTTTATATCTATGAAAAATATCTTCATTTTTAAAACCAAGTCTGTGAAAGAAATAGAAATAAAAAAAATATATCATGCAATTTGTCCTTACTTATTAACCATTGATAATTACCAAAATATAAATGATAGAGTGAAAAAAATACTTAACTAAATTATCCTAAAAAATACTATATTATAATCAATAAAAAATCTTTCCTCTATATAATAAATCAATAGAATTAACAAGAACAAGAATATGTTTTATTCTCATTCTTTGTGAAATTTTTTCTATAATCTCTAATTAATATAAGTTTCTAAATTATTTATCCTTAATCAAGCCTCAATTTTTATTTTTATTTTCTTTTTATTTTCACTTCATATTTTGAATAACGTTTCATACTTATTTATGGAAATTATTGTTTAATTTTTAGGAAAAAAACAATAATAGTTAGTAGCTTCAGATAATCCCCATATTATTGACCATGATTATTAATTTCAAATTACACAATTTGAAATTCTCATTAATATCATCCCGTGATCTTATTTTTTAAATATTCTGAACTTCACTTCTTTAATAATAACTTCTATTAATATCCTATTATATTTTATGATTTATAGTCCAGTAAAGCATAGTCTACCTTTTCTATCCTATTTTTTTTGAAATTATATGATATTTTAGATAAGTTAGTGGTTAATAATAATACAAATAAAATTTTATAATTCTTCAAAAATCATAATATATATTATTTTGTTTTAAATGACTCAGAAGATCCTTTGTTATTTTATCCCTCTATTTATTTCATACATATTATGATATTTAAAATGAGTAAACTATTTTTATAAAAGCCCATGTTACTTTAATGTTTTTGACCACAACTCTTAAAAAACATAATGATTTTATAAAATATTGTTATGAACTTA
Source organism: Viscum album (assembly GCA_963277665.1). Taxonomy (NCBI): domain Eukaryota; kingdom Viridiplantae; phylum Streptophyta; class Magnoliopsida; order Santalales; family Viscaceae; genus Viscum; species Viscum album. The sequence continues at coordinate 788,923,177 of OY728148.1, forward strand.
TTGGAATAGAGGATATTGAATATTGGTGACTATTATGAGTTTACGATTTTATTGTGAAGTTTTTACGACCCACATGGAAAATTTGAGGACTCTTATGAAGCTTTAAGGACTCTTGTGATTTAAATATGCCTTGGATGATTATCCTCTATATAGTTAATGTGAATCATAAAATGAATGCATGAATGTTATGAGAATGTATTTATTAAATTTTTTTCATAATTATAAAAATAAAAATCGATACATAGCTTTCGTAAATGAATTTGAAAAAAACTCTAACAAAATTATATGTTCTTAAAAACATGAAAACTCCTCATAAATATATTGTTAAAAACTAACATTGATATTTATAAATAAAATACATTAAGTAGAATCAGTTTATATAATATCATGGGGTTATTCATAATTGAAATTTCTTATTTTTTAAAAATATCTTAAACAAATTGTTTGTATCATTGATAAACCCATACCATCTTAATATATTTTTCAAATATTATATTATTTCTAAAAAATCATTAAAAATAAAACAATAAATACTATCTCATGTTGTTTATTTGAATAATTTTTTAATAATAATCTCCAATCAATATAGAAGTTATATATGAAATCAATAAACATAGTCCATTTATATTCATTCAAGCATAATAAACTGAATTAAATTTAAATAATTACTTTTTGTAACACATTACATATTTATATAAATGAAGAAAACATGTTTGATTAATTATCCCCTTGAATAAAACTCCTTTATATTAAAAATATTAATAAAGTAAAAACTTGTTGTAACACACCAAAAAAATAAACAAATTAATTTGTAAATTAATTTTTTATATAAAGGAAATTATATGAAGATTTTAAAATAGCATCAGGTATAATAGATAACTCCAAAAAAAAGAATCATTATTCTTCCTTCCAAATAACACCACTAGGTTTTGAGGACATAACATTATGTTTAATGTTTTATTAACTTTCTAACTAACTTTTCTTATTCTAATAATAAATTTTTCTGAATTTCATTGTTGTTACAACACCTAAACATTGTAATTATATTCTAAAATTAATTATCCTCAACAAAATTAGTATAATAGTATCAAAATTTCGACATTAGATTGTCAATGTTTGAAGATATATATTGATGAAAACAACGTGAATTACATAACCAGATTTGTATTGACGGGTGATTTTGGATCCTTTAAGTTAATATTATCATTAATAGATTGTGTCACTCATGACACTGAATGATTACAACAACGAACTAAAAATTATATTGATATTTTAAAAATAGATAATGGATGTAATCATGTATAGGTAAAAAATAACAAATCGATTAAAATAATTTTATATTATTATTGTTCTTTGAGTAATATCTTAGAAGGTTTCAATTCACAAAATAATTGAAATTTGTATAATTTTTTAAAATTTAAAATATAATTGATCATAGATAAAAGAATATTAAAATAAGTAATAATTATCATTATATAATAATATAACAATATAAAAGTATCTATAAATTTATATGAAACAAGATTAAAAACACTTGCTGTTTAAAAAAGAACATATTTTTAATAAAATAACTTTATATTTATATCTTGAATTTTAATTTTAAAAAATAGGCATTTTATTATTTTAATTTCAAAAAAACTAATGTCGTATTTGGATTATAAATTTAAATATAATATTTGGATGAATATTTTATTTTTATCTAAATTATTGGGTTTTAATTGAATTTTGAAATATAATATTTTTACAGATATCATGAATTTTAGTGAATCAATAGTCTATAGGATTATTAAATTTTTTTTTTACTATTTTTCTAGAAAATATATAAATTCAATCAGTTATATTATAGATTTAAATATATTGATTTAATTTTTGAAACTTATATATAAAATTTTAGACCATAAATAATATTTTTCTCAGTAATTTTTTTATAAATTATATACCAATTAAATTAAAATTATATTTTACTAATTTTAAAAAATGAAATAATTGTAATTTATTTAAATATTTGAATCATTATTGATAATTTATATAATAAGGAAAATTTATTTTTATTCAACTTTTTTTTTACTAAGGTAAAATTTAATTTATGTGGTAAAAGCTAAAATGGTAAATGTAAAAAATATAAGAGTAAAAGGACATAGAGTTGTTTAAAACTAATGTGGGAATTGTTTTTTAGAGACAGATAGATAATATAACTTCTACTATCTAATATTTATACATTTTGAGAATCGTTTGTTGATATTGACATCCAATTATTAAAAGGCTATATACATTTCCTAAAATTTGTTGCCTTTTCAAATATAAATGGGTATCTCCCCTCATAACATCCTCTCACACAAAAACCCAATATGATTAGAAAAAAATCATAATAAAACATCTATTATAAATTCATATCCACATTAATTATTTTATTTCCTTCTCATAATATCATCCCTAAATGGTTTAACACACTTCACAAAGGATATAACCCAAGTAGCGAGGTATATATTTCTAACCACTCTATTCTGATTTCTATTTCATTATGTGTAATTATTCTTTCTAATATTATATTAATCCATATTAAAATTAATATATTTGTATCAATAGTATACTTATATGTTTTTATAATAATGGTATAAGAATTAAACACATTTCCTATATTCCACTTTGAAAAACAAAATCATAAAATGTGTGTGTGGACTACCACATCCATTATGTAATGTGTTAATTTTCCATATAATCCTACACTGGATGTATAAAATTGTTATTTAATGAATACTTATGATACTTATTTAATTTGAAAATTTTTAAATGATAAAATATATTACTCATATCCTCTATTCTATGAAAATTAAATAATTATCCATGTGTGTATACAGTATATCGCCACCATTGATTGATGTATTCTATTTATTATTACCTATTTTTATAGATGGATATAATTTTTTAAAAAAAAAATAAATATTATTTTTTATATATATAACTGTTCTAGTTTTATAAATTGAATAATTTATAATTGTTATGAATGATAAATAATCATTCCCAAATTAACCATCTTAAACACTAGGACAAAAAAGTGAATTAAATTTATCCATAATATGTAGGGGATTTATACCAAAGAATTATTCTAATAATTATTTATAACTATTATATATCACCATATTATACACTAAATTATTTCATTGTGATATTTTTATAATTACACTATAACCAAATCACCTCACAATCATCCATTAATCATGGTATATCAATGTTTTAGTAGATTTTACCACCCAATTTCACAATAATATGAAAATATATCACGAATGACTATGAAAACCCAAAAACAATAACACAAAAAAAACATATATTAGGTAGTTGGGTTTATGATTATACCAAAATTAATATACACAAACACCTAACCCCCAAAGGGCTGAAAAGGAAATTCATAATCTCTTTAAAATAAAACCAACCCCTCAATTTCCTTTTAGGTATTGTTATTATATATATTGTCCTATGTGAACTCAAAATTATTTTCCTAAAGACTTATTAATACTAGAATTTATGAGCATTTATTATTTTCCAAATATCCTTTATATCAGCACAAGATCACCTATCCCAATACTAGTTATTGTGTGTCTCTATTGTGCTACCCATGAGACATTACCCCTGGCCCAACATTTTCGGTCTTGCATCACCTTATGGAAATATTATTTTTCACCATAATGAAATAATTACCTCATTAATCTATCACATATTTGTACGATGCTATCTACACATTTTCTACACCACACCAAATATACTATATATCCCCCACATTTAGATACATTCTAAAGTCATCCTCCAAACCCATGGTTAAGGCCCCTACATCGTACCCTGCCTTCTTCCATCATAGCATAAAACCCAATTATGGGACTTTTGTAGACCATCCACCACTCAATCCCACACTTAATTCCCACATCAACTGATTAAATATTCATAGAATCCTCTCGATGGTCAATGAGGGGAGCACAACCTAAGGGATTGCATCGACCTCAATCGATGTTGTCACTATGTAACCCTCAAACACAGTTACTGCTAGATCCAATGGTGGATTCATCATAACTTTTATCCAAATATACTCAATGTAAATATACCCACCATCACGTGGTCTTTTCCAATATTAACCACCTTAGTGTTTATACACCACTATCACCCATTATTTGTGGTTGAATTTCATTATCATGAAATCAAACACCATATTTCTATTAGTTTCGTTTATATTACTTGAATATCACTATATTTTTTACATTAATTTTATATTTAATGAAATACATCCTACATTACATTTAACCAATATATCCACAAAAATTTGAGACTAAATGTCATGTTGTCGCTTGGAATTGATCCCCATCCAAGAAGCATTATTAAGGCGGACCTCAACCACTGACACATGGTCCTTACTACACAATGAAAAGGTAATTAATTTTATAATATGATATAAATAGAGAAATAATTTTTAAAATTTTTAAAGGATATATAAATATTAACTCATTAATCAAAAAAATATTTTAATTTTTAGAAAATCACTGATGTTTCCTTATTTTAAATTTCATCATCAGGCATAAATGGTGTAACACATCTGAAATGAGTGGAAAAATAATAAATGAAATTTAAATCTACATAAATCAACAAAATTCATCTATTAATGTAACTTTATATTATCATGGAAGGATTAATCTTGTTGAAATGACCAATTCCAACCCAAATTTCTGCTAAATTTCTTCAAAACAATCAATTTTAGTCACACAGAATATTTAATGTAGGTAATAACTAAATATTATACAATTAAACAGTAATTATAAATTATGTATAAATTTTTTATGTATATTAAAAATGTTATAAAAATGTTATTAAGTTATTTAGGTTGGTTTTAAAGGATATTAAGGCACATCCAACTAAGAGGGGAAACAACATATGTGTTTTTAATATTATCTTTCAATCCATCGATACATAATTATAATTATGTATAGTTTTTTTTAAAATGATATATCTATTTCCCATTTAATGTTTTTGATCATGATCCACTATTTATTTATTATATTTAATGTTTTATATGAAATCATATCCTTATATGGGTATTGATTCAAGAAATTCTAAAATTATCAGGGCTTTAGTGACTGAAACTTATTCCTCTATGTTATACATTTTATTCATGAATTTAATCACCCCATTCTGACTAAATTATATATTTGTAACAATGTTACATATTAAATCACTGTGAAAAATATTTTTTATTTCAAATCTTCTTCTATGAAGTTTTTTATATACAATTTTTCTTATCAAATCAAATGAGTATTTTTTGAAAAGATAACCAGGACTATGTATTTTGAATTAATGATCAAAAAATACATTTCAAAAAAATATTTTGGTATTTGGGTATTATTTTTCCACCCTATAGTAAAAATTATTGACGTCTTATGGTGTTATTATCACCGATTAACAGTATATTTTTTTATAACATGATTATTTTGGGTGATTATGTTTTCATTATCAATGGATTTAATTCAAGATGTTATTATACAACATTTCAATGTTTTATGAAACTTATTTTACATCAATTATTTCTTTAGGAATGATGGTTTTTACCCATATATATATATATTATAAACCTTAATTTAATTTCCATGGGTTATTTATAATGTCAATAAATAATGATTTGTAGGTGTAACATATATGTATGTATAGTGATAGGGGTCATATATATCCCTCAAATGCGATGTTTATGGTTTTTTATCTCATGAGATAATGATTTTATGCAGGCGTGTAATTGTGGTTTAGCTTTTATCAGAAGGTTATTATTTGGTATAATTTAAAATTAGACATGATCAAAAGGATGTGTGTTGGTATATATTTTTTTTCTAATTTCACAATGTTTTCAGTGGGAATAATTAGGGTTCAACTATGATCATAAGTATATGAATGTATATAATTATTGTTTGTCCAACTCATATGTTTTTTGTGGGTATAATTTTAGTTTTTCTATTATCAATAGGTTTTTAGCAAGTATAATTATGATTTCCATATGTAGTTATTATTATACCAATATACTCATATTATGATCACATATGATCTTCAATTGTTATCTCTTATATTTACCCTTACTGAGTATCATAACTCATCCCTTTCATAAAAACCTATTTTCACAAGTTATAATGCTAGGAATATTAAGAAATCTTAGGAATAGTATATTATTTTCTGAAATAGGGGATTATTTTTAAAAAAATAATGGATTTTTCATTACATTGTTGAAAACATTTACACTTGGTTAAATGAGAAATGAGTTTTTTTGTTAATATTTTATCCAAATTCTAGATAAATATACACTTGAAAAGTCAAGTGAATTTATTATACTGATCAATTATCGTTAAATAATATAATTTAGTTGGTCACATATACTATCTATAATATATGGAGTTTGATCATGATTAAGATAAATTTAGAAATCTAAATGTATTTGATTGATAAACATTTATGCACAATAATTATCATATAATGTTCATGTGTAAATTATTATCATAACATAAAAGTTATAGTTATATTTTTAGGATAGTGAATGAAATTTAAAATATTTTATGGATTAGTATAATGAAACTCTAGAACACTTGATTTATAACCCAATGTGTAGTTTAAAAAACTAAAATTTTGATAATGTATTCATTTAGTGTAATTAAAGGAATTTTTTTATCTAGATATTAAAAGTGGTTGACAGATTTTTAACATTTGTACCTTTTGTTAATATTCCCATTGAAATTGGACTGGGTATTAAATAGATCATCAACTGGTGCTTGAAAAGGCAGTCTAATTCTATTGTTGGTTTGACACTCCTCAAGGAAATTCTATGTTCAATTAATATTCTTATATAATGAACCAGTATGATGTATTTGAGTATGATGCTATCTAATTTGGTTAGAGAAACTAATTAAAAACTAACATGGATAATGATGGATTGAACAACCAATGTGATATGTTATAAAAAAAATATCATATGTTAATCATTAATGTTTCAAAGCTGATTACATATTATGAATGATGTTTCTATATTAATATTTTGGAAATTATCATAACAAATTTTGTTTTAGTTTTTGGTTGAAATAAAATCAAGGAACTAAATTTGATGATTTTATGCATCTAAAATCTATTATGGATTATTACTGAATAAGTGAACATAATTAATTAGATGATAATATTGGCATATCCCTATTTTTAAGGATGATTTGATTATATATGTCTTACCAAAGGTATTGAGGATGATATCATAATAGAATTTTAATTTTAGAACTCATTGATAATATTATTAGTAATTGTTCATTATAATTATTATTCTAATATTTTCTAAATCTCAATATAATTATGTGAAACGTCTAAAGATTAATCTTATGATGTTTTTCAATAATTTTTTTGAATGTTATTTTAAATTTTATGAATATAAATGAATTGTGATTTTATGATAGTGTTATTTTTTTGGAAACCTATAGTACAACACATGGTGGAAGCATAGAGAACACTTTAGATTAATATATTCTTGTTGATTTGAACATGAAGGGGTGAATGATATTGAGAATGGGGAGTTAGATAGTATTTATAACCTTGAAATCGATTATTGGATTTGTGAGAATGTGCCCCATGATATTTTTGGAAAGGTTTATCTCATTAATGGGATTGTGATATTTTATTACTAGTTTGCAACTTTATGAACATGTGGTTGGAGATAAGGGTTATTTTTAGACCTGTTTTTTTATTTCCATGTGGTTTAATTTATTAAAGATTAAAATATTTATGGGAATGGTATATTATGAAGAAAACAATATTAAGGTATATACATATACAGGTATATTGTTACACTATGGTCATCTAAAGAAAGATATGTAACATGATATATTTTAAGAGAGATTGTGAGAATTAATTTAAGAAATAATATCCCCATTGATGAATTTGATAATAATACTCTTTCATTCCTTGATCAGTGAGTAGTAAATAAAATATGTATGAAACATTTTAATTAACTGGGGAATAATTTATTGAACATAGTGTTTATAGATCCTTTATGTTATTCTTATCTTCAATATCATATGTCACATGAAACATTTTTCTGATGATAAAAAAGAGTGAAATGAACGAAGATTAATTTATATTACATGAAGAATAAAATAAATATTAGAAAATATATAAATATCAATTAATATAATCACATAATATTATTTAATCATCATTAATATCATAAAAAGGATTCAATTTGAAAACCCCATAACAAAATTTTATTTTGTATTTTACATAAAAAATCAAAATAATTATATTAAAAATTATATAATAATATAAAATATTTTTTATAAGATCGTATATGAATATTCAATTTTTTATTAATCTTTATGAAATAATATTTAAAATAATTTTTTTTAATTGTCATTTTTTTAAATAAAAATAGTTTCTATTTTTATATGGTATTTTAATTTTAAAAATAATTGAATATTTTTAAAATATTAATGTGTAAGTATTAATGTCATTTTTCATTTATAATTTCAATATTTTCACAAGGCGAATTAATGATATTTTTCTTAAAAAAATATTGTAGGTGAATATCGCACTATAGTATTTTTACGAACACATCACTTTTTAAATAATTATTAGTTTATATGAATTATATTGATATTAATGAGACAATTTTATATAATAATTATTTATTTTATCAGTTACAATATATATTGAAAAATATTAATCTAGTTTATAAACATAATTTTATAATTTGTAACTTTTGTAATATTTTTATGAAGAAATTTTTTCTAATACATTATATTACTATTATTTTAAATTTATTTTTTTACACGTTAACAAATTTATATAAATTAATGTTTTTTTAAAAATTAATTATTAGTTAAAAATTATATAACAATGAAAATTTAATTTTTATTCATGAAAGATATGTCCCTTGTGTAAAAACAAGTTACCTCATTAAATGATAAAATGATAAATGTATTTAATCTTTAAGTAAAAGTCATTAGAAAGTACTAAAATATGTGTGTGAATCTATTATTGAAGAGTTCTCTAACCTTAAAACTTTCTATCTACATTGTTTGTCCATTTATAAGCAACATTACTTAAATGTGAGTACCCACTGTTAACAAGTTATGGGTATTTATGAAAAAATTCATCCATTTTCACTTGTAAAAGGGGAGTTTCTCTCCTCACCAACCCTCACAAAAAATACCTATTTTCATATCAAAATCCAACCAAGAATATTCCAAAACACACTCATTCACAGCATATTTTTTATTAATCTCAGAAAACTATTCTTCAATGTTCTAACCCCTTCACAAAAGAGATTATTTCAGTAGTGATGTATGAATTTGTAACAATTCCTTTCTCTATTATATTTTCTTACAATAACTTATTCTAAAAAACATTTTCACAATATTAAAATGATTAAATTTATTATCACTACTAAATAGATATGTTATTATAATGATGGTAGAATCATTAACCACATTTTCTATTATCAATTTTGAAAAATAAAAATAATTTTTTTTGTTTGTGATGACTTCTACCGACACAAATTTGCCACATTTTCTCCATTACATCAAAACCTATCTAGTTAAAAATGTAATTTATTTTATAATTAAAATATTTATGAATTTTTTATGATTCTAAAATGATAAACCATATTACTCTTTTCTCTCATTCTATGTATGTAAAATCCTCATCCACGCATACATGTGGACTACTACCTTCTTGTATTTATGTATTTCATTTTTCATTATATAATTTAATGGATAGTTCTAAGAATAATTTTATAGGGTAAATAAAATTTTTATGTTATGATTAAGATTCATGGAATAAAAGATGAATATAATATTAATGATATGAAAGATAAACCATATCAATAATGTTAATGATATTAAACTAGGAAAGTAAGATGTTAAAATGATTTATCCATAAAAATTATAGTTTTATATACATTAATTAATCACCTAATTTATTATATGGTATATATTCACTCTAAAAAATTATATCAATTTTCTATTATTATTATTATATAGAAGTAAAATCACATCATAAGTTTCAATTAATCATGGTATGTCTATGTTTGGGTTGATTGGCCACCTAATTCAAAAATGCTATGAAATTATGTCAAATATGTCTATTACAACATAATTAATAGTTTAATATGAATTATGTTTTTAAATAATGATTTTTGTTTCTATAAAAAACTGTCAATATCTAACTCAATAATTACGAAAACACCTTTATTCTATTATGTTAATCAACAAAAGTGTTGTTACTATTGATTTGATCTTAAAGGATAAATGAATAAACACTCATAAAATAAAATTAATATGTTTGAAATCATTATAATTAACCAATTTTAATATCTTTAAAAAATTAACAATGAACATTGTATGAAGAACAAATATCGACACATCTCTTCTAAATTTAATTTTAAAAGAACAATATTAAACACCGTTATTTTTAATAATAGATAATTACTATATAATATAAATTTAGAGAATAATTATGAATTATGTTTATAAAATAATTTATACCTAAATTATTTTATGAAATGATATATTAATATGTTTATAATACTTATATAGGTTATTAGAATCCATTGGTTGTAGTGGGGAAAACGTAGGGGTTTATTTTCTCAATGACCAATCCTTTGAGTTCTAATTCTTATTATAAAATATGTTTTATTTATATTGGTGTCTATAAATTTCATTTAACATTTTTTAGAGTGATCAACTCAATATTCATGTTATTTATATTTCATTTTAAATCATATATTTCAATAGGTTTTTATTCAACATTTATATTGTCATAATTTTTTAGGTAACTAATAATATAATGAACCATAATTCTAATACATATATATATATATATCATATCCTGATATAATAATATTCAGTTATATAATAAATATTCATGCATGAATCATACATTGATAGTATATTTGGAAGCAATGACACATAAACAACTAGATTATAAGATTCTCCCATTATGATCTTCATAAATTCGTCCTTCATAGACATATCATTTATAAATGTTTCATCATAACATGGGGAATGAAAAAAAAGGGTAATATCAGATTCTTATTAAGGGAAAACCATGATATCAAGGTCACATAAGCATTACATGACTATAAGTGCATGATAAAATGATATTAACATTTAAAATCAATACAAATCATATCCTTGATCATAATCATGAGTCATGGAATAAATCATAGATATTATAAAGATATAAATCATAAATGAAACAATAAAAATGACCCATGATAGTGCAACATTGGCTTAATACACGATTTTTTAACATGTAAATAAGAATAAAATCATTTTCATAATAGTCAATGAATATTTACAAGAACCTAATATTGGATTGGGTTTATTCCCAAAACCATTTTAGAAGTCATGCTTCACTCCCAATACCATCATAGTGGACGTGTATCACTCTCAAAACCAACATAGTAGTTAAGGTTAACTTCCATAACTATTATAGTCGATAGAGTGATTTATGTAATGGAGTTCACTCACAATTTATGTCATATTCAACCCGTCATATATCAAAATTTACCCAATCAATTGTAGGGATATATATGTCTAACCCATAAGATAATTAATTTCACACATATGTGTTATAGAATATTGGAAAACATTAATCAGATCAGAAACCATGGAAATAAATGAGTTTCATAAACACTTAATCATATCATAAAACATATAAGAGATACATATTCCATAAACACCATATAATTATAAACATAAAAAATATATTGAAATTTTAAAAATGGTATCCCTATATATAATCCCAAATAAATCATAAATAACATTAATGAATATTATCAAAATTGAAAAATTTAATTCAATATCAATGTAATTTTTTTGGAAGAAATTATACTTTTTACTTTAGATAATCCTTTTTAAATTATAATTTTTTTCAAAATATTAAGGAAAAAATATCATATAAAATAACCTTAGAAAAATATTATAGAATCTTCAATTAGTTGATCAGAGCTAATGGAAGACAATTTTTATCATTTTTTATATGATAAAATCAAAATTTCTTTTACAATTATTTAGAAAATCTCAAAACATTTATTGTTTAGAAAATGACAAGATGATTAATTTAAATTTTTTTAGAAAACTAAATCATTGGAAAAAATTAATCTAAATATCATATTAGATTAAAGAAAACTATATTTTAATCAAATTTAGAAAATAAAGATGGGGAAGAATATGGTTTTTTCATCCAAGCAGATAAATAATGTTGACATTCCGTTAAATATTATATTTGACCTATTGTCTAAAAAGATAGGGAAAACTAAAGTAGAAATGTATATTTATTAAATAAAAAAATATAAAAAAGGTAAAAAATATTATATAGTGTTATATCAAATTTTTTCATCATAAAAAAACTCAATAATAATTAATCTTAATAAATAATAAGATTGTATCATAAAACCCTTAGCAATTTGGTAAATTTTTATTCATAAGCCCCACAGATGAAAAAAAATTATATATATTTTAAAATACTCCTAATTTTAATATTATTTATTATAAAATTAATTCATTTGAGGTTTATAAACCACATAAATAAAAAAAATTGAGAATAGAATGATTCCCATAAGAAAAAGTATGGATAAAAACCCATTACATGCAGTCTGACTTCCATCATACGAGTTAGAAACTCATATATAGTAAATATATATTTATTATACCAACACTAAACAACCATACTCACATATATCATACAATTGTTTTAGTTATAACCTTTTATCAACTGTTTTTAACAACTCATTATTAATATCACTATTCTTGGGGATATTATCTTCATTTTACATGTTAGTATTAGTTTGGTTGTTTTGGGACATGTACATTTAAAATTGTGTAATCAATTCCATAATCATAATAATTATATTAACATAATATTTATTAATTATATATAATATTTAAGTAATAAATAAATATATATAATAAATTAATTACAGTGTTTTTGGATATGGTAGGTTGTATGTACACATGAACAATATTCCAATTGTTTTTAATAGATCCAAAGATAGTTAAATAACACCTCAAATTTATTGAATAATTATTACATAATATATATTAAATATATTTTTAAATCCATATTTCTTACCATCAATGAAAAATAGATGTGAAAAATAGATCACATTTCTTTGTAGAGGAGGTAGTCCATATTTAAGCAAGAGTAATGATTTTTTTTCGATAGTTTCGAAAGGTAAGAAAGTTGGTATTATACAAGTACTTATAAATTTTAATTATTTCATAGATATTATATATAAATAATAAACACATCAAAATATCTATTCATAAAATATGATTATAAGAACGAATTTTCCTCACTGTGTGGAGTCGGTAAGTTGTATATACACACAAGCGAATCATTCACTTCCCATATGATGAATAGAGGATAAATAAAGGTTTTTTTTAATTTTTAAACCATTTAAGAATATTGAGTATACATAATTTTTTTTATATGAATATAAAAAATAAATTGGATGTTAATGTTTAATTAGAATGAACGAGATTTGTGAAGTTGATTATCTCCCATATGAATGAAGTCCTTTGGATCTCCAATTAAAGATCAAAGGGTTAATATATTAAGAATAAAATATCCTTGATAATTTGTATAATTATTTGGATAATTTATTTTTTGTAGGATATGGTTGAGGTATAATGATTTAATTGGGGTGAATAAGGGAATATAGGGGTTGTCTTTTAAAATTGGTGCGAGGGGCACTCTTGGAATTTTTTAAAAGTTTAAAATATAATAATGTTTTTTCTAGTCTGAATGCCTCCAAAATTAATGTTATTAAAATAAAATATAGTATGGTTTTCAAATACAACCATACAAAAACATTTTTATTGGATTGTTATGTGATTTAATCATTATCATTACGTTTAAACCCTTAGTTATCCCATTTTACTATTAACCATGTTAACATACTGTTCACATTAAGAGGGTTATAATATCATATATAAGGTCCAAATTGTCCTATAAATAGCATATTGTAGATTTTATAGACCATATATTATCCAAAATTACTATTTCATATTTTTATTATTCTAAAAAATGTATTATAATAATTCATTGATAAAATACCATTATTTTCATTTTTTTAACTATTTAACTAATTTGACTAAAAATGCATAATATAAACTTTTAAAAATACATTTTTCTAATATAAAATAACAATAATTTGTATTAATAATATATGAAATTCATGTTAAACTATAAATAAATCAAATTATCTTTCTTATAATATTTTTAAAATCATTTATTATAATTTTTATTAGTTGGATAAATATTGTATTAGCATCGTCGAAGAATTTTAGGTAATTATATTATTAATAAATAATATAAATGAATTTACATCATGAAAATAGATTCATTATTATAAAATTATTTATTTATATTATTTCATAACTTTATTTTTTCTCTATGTGGATACATATAGATATTTAGAACTAAGAGAGTAACATTTTGTACCTATTTTTGATGTAAATACGATATAATTCATTTCCATGGAAATGTTTCCTCGTATAAAAATTAAATTTAATGAATATGGTGAAAAGGATTGAATTTCATCCATAAAATAAAAATAATTATAAATAATTAGCCTTATCAATTATTTTTATCCTAGAGTATCCTGATTTACCCCTTACACTGGTGATGAAATTTACCACAATTAATATTCTTATTGTCCATAAATAAAAGTTAATTTTTTTTTTACAAATTTAAACATCATGATTCCAAATAGGGAAATAAATTTGGAAATATTAAAATTTTTAATGTGGCATAAATAAATGATATGAAAATATTAATTGTGAAACACATGAAAGAAATTGTTTTAAAAAAAATACATTTTCAAAAACAAACCATTATTTATTATCATCCCAGGATTACAAAAAAATATTACATCAATGTAAAAATGTTTCATTTAATAATATATATTTAACTAATATCAGACACCAATAGTGATTAGTTTAATTTATAAAAATACTTTTCATTAATAGAAACATTATTTTAATTATAAATTCATTTTTTATTTGAAATTTATTTTTATTATTTATTTCTATTTAATTGACTACCATGGAAATAAAATTATACACATAAAATAATATGGTTTAATAATTTATTTTATTCTATTTATACCTTAAAATCAAATACCTATGATAAAATGTTCAAATATTAATATTTTAAGATTATATTTTTGTTTTTTTAAACTCTTATCTTGTAATGAAAGTAATCAAGAAAAATAATTTTATCTGAAAAACTATATTTCATAAAATTATAGGGCGTCACATTCTAACCCAATTAAAATCAAATTTTCATCATGTATTCTTCACACTAATACATAAAATATTGATTGATTTATTTCATTACATCCTATTGTTCCTATGTAACTTCTTCAAATTTATGATTTATATAGAGATCTTTTCGAAGGTGAGTAGTCTAGATTTGTAGAAAATTTACTCCATGAACCAATATTTCTAGAGTTTGTTCTTCATAGTTAATATCATGAAATTAAGGCATGAACTCTATTTTTATTATAATCGATGTTTCATTTATATACACACTCTTTAGAAAATTATATAACATATCATGAACTTGATAGATGTTTGGTGGAAGCACCAACTGATAAACTACTGTCCATACTCGATCAAGAAACATGAAAAAGAAAACTATAATTAGTTATCAGCATTAACTTTATTATATATATCATAAAAATACTCTATGTATAAATCATTTGAAACACATTCAATCTAATTTTAAATTCTAGGCCACACCAACAATTGTTAGAATTTTTTTTGATAGACTATGAGTTTCCTAGATGTGCTTCTGAATGGTTATATGTTTATTTATCATTTCCTTTTCTATATTTGATCTCACATGAATTATTTCTACAAATTTATCTAAGAATGTAATAGTTCTACACTTTTTTCAATGTATGTCTTCATAAGCATATATCTGAATTCTTGATTGTAAGCTATTATTTTAAGAAATCATTACTATAGTAAGATGTTGATACCAACAAACTTTTAAATCTATTGAATGTGAAATGATAAAGTCCTTGGTGTATTTTATTGTTCTCTTAGACTAAGAATCTATTTGGGGATGATAAGAAGTATTGAAAATCAACTATATATATAGATCCTACTGAATAATTGTCCAAAACATCAAGGTAAACATCATATACCAATTTGATACAATAGAATATGGTACACCATTCAACTATACTAGGAAATTAATATCAATTATAGAAATATTCTATAAAAATGAATAATTTATAATGTAAATAATTTTTTCTCAAATTGTAATATGACCAAATAATCCCCATATAAACTTATACATTTGTTTATGTATTGGGGAGTCTGATGAAAAAACCCACAGTGTTTATTTTACATTTCCATTCTAATATGGGTAACATTTGTAAAATCCCCTTATATGTTTTCCATATAATTTACCTTCAAAACTCCATGAATTAAGATACAAAATCAATAATATTTCTATTTAAATTTTCCCACCAGATAAAATCTAACATATCACTACACATATTTATACTTCTATGATGAATAAAAAATGATAAACAATGAGATTCATCCAAAAACTCATTCATCATGTCTGGTTCAGAAAAAACAAAAACATGGTTCTTTAACCACATCCTTATATAATTATTATGGTTAAATAATGGAATATTTACCACCTTCATTTATTGCTCTATATCTTGTTTTTTCTAGTTTAATGTTTACATCTATAGATGGATGAAATATCATTTCTTAATTATAATATTTCACCCCTTTCATTATTATTTCTAGACATATACCTTAAAAACCTATAAATAATAGATTGTATGTTATCCAAATCATATATACTCCAGAATTATTAGTTTTTCTCAAATAATCTACCAATATGCTCCCATTTCCATTGTCGTAATTTAGTAAGAAGTCACTATATTTAATTAGCTTCAAAAATCTTATTGAGCACATATTCAAGTCTTTATATGTGTAAATATACATTAAACTTTTATGATCCCTATTTATATCACACCTGTATCAATAAAGATAATTTCTCTATATATTTAATGAAAAAATTATTTCATCTTACACCAAATTAGGATTTTTGTTATTTTCCTCTTAAATTTTCAATTGATGTGAAGCATAGTCCATGACTATATCATTATACATTATAATGCATCACATTCCCTTCATAGATATATCCAAGTATATTACAATTCCTTATCCACTGTAGGGAAAAGTAAGAATAGTTACAATAACTAACCTTCTCTCTACTTACTAGAAATTTTATTCACCATAATCAATCTAAAGGATTCAATGTCTCTTTTGAGTGAACATTTTTATTGAATTAGATTGTTCTGTGAATTATATAAAATGCATTGATAATATCCTGCAATATATGAAAACTACTAATCTCAATAATAATGGTTGTACTGTGCCTATTCTCAATAACATAGCTTATTGAATGATATAATGATATTCCCTCACATGAGATTATATAACTCAATAATGAAACATAACAAATCCAAAATTCAAAAATGGTAATTTTTTTATATTGATTATCCGTCTTCGGGGTATTTGAAAAAATTCTAAAATGATCTCCATACCCCTGCATTCCAATTAAATATTTATAAGAGAATCATATAAAATGACTAATAAAAAATGATCAAATTAATCTCTAAAGACTATATTCAATAAATCCATCAAGAGTACATGGCCATTAGTTAAAAAAAATTATGTCAATATTAATTCATAGTGTATATACATTGTATGGAATTTTTTGTTGGTAATATAAATCTATTTACCCAAAATAGAATTAATTATGAATTAAAGTCAATCACTGAGAAATATTGATCTCTGAATAGATTATTGAACAATTAATCAATATGTAGTAGAGAATACTTGTTTTGGATTGTAATTATATTATGTTCTCGATAATCATTTGAAATTATCAGTGATCTATATTTCATCTTAACAAAAATAATAGGTGCACTCGACGAAAAAACACATGGATAAATAAATCTATTTTCATTATTTATTGGGAGTTTATAATTTAATTCATGAGAAGAAACTGGTATCAAGATATATGGAGTCTTTGAAATAGGTATAACATCATATTTTAGTTCTATTGAAAACTCAACCTAGTGATTTAGTGTAATAACATGGTACTTTTTTTGAAAGACATAAAAAAATTACCACACAATAGGAATAGCTTCGATTTTGAAATCCCCACCAAATAATGATAGTTAGCCCATTCAATTAAAAATCATGACCCATATTTTGGATTTAATTTATATCGAATGCTCATATTTTTATCACACTAATATATGATGATATTTTGATTGAGAATATAAAATATACCATCCCTGCATTTGAAATTGATGTGTTATTTATGTTGGAAAGTAAAATACCTTCCCAAAATAACATCAAACTCAGTTGTTGGGAAAATAACATGATTTTCGTGAAGCACATTCCCACAAACACCAATCATAGATGTATCAACATCTTGAGATTTGATCATTGTACCATTTGGGTTTTTTCTCCAACTCAGCATCTAGATTTTGATGTGTTAATATAACACCCTTAGTAACTTTTTATGATATAAAATATTTGGTATATCTAGAATCAAATAACAAATTAGATTTAATATAGTGGATGATATGTGTAAATTAGGCCACATCAATTTCAAACTCCATAATTCCAGTAATGATTGAATTATTTCTCCTATTGTCTATGGGATTATGATTTTTTGGAATTTATCTTTATTATTATCATTGGGGATTGATCATTATTTTTTATAATTCCCATATTCCTTGCATTTGAAATAGAGGACTATGAGTGGTGCATTCTGTAGAGATGTATCTCTATTCAAATAATTAATTAACATTATTTCATAAATTTGGGAATCAATTTCATGAGGACCATCCTTTTAAATATAAATCTTTTAATAATCCTCATAATAATATTTTCACCATTTTTCCATCGACACTTAGAGAATATAGTGATTCTCTTCTTTTTCTGTCTATGGTCTTTATTTTTTTATTTAAATTCAATCATTATTTTCTTATAAAAATATTAAATCATATTGGTAAATCCAATATAAAATTCCACATTGATAGAGAATTTAATGATTCTTTATATATTAAAATTTATCTAATGAATAACACTATTTTATTACATGATTTTAATCCACTAAATAATTGACCAACATTACATTCATGTTGGATGATATTCCTAAAATCATACCCCATAATTCACAACATTCTTTCTGCATAGGTACTAATGAATTTATCATCATGCATTGATAGATAAATTTACTAACTCTTCATTTCAATGTAATTAAGATAAGGAATTTAATTATTGAAACAGAAGTTATTAAATTTATCTGAATCGATAGATTCATGTACTTCATGCTTCCCAATATTCCTGATATGATGCCACCATTTATATTCTTCATCTTCTAAATGATTGACACCCAAAATGTCTTTTTCACTTTCTGAAAAACACATAAGAGATAATATTTTTAAACAGTACCGATATATTTCTCTTAAATTAGTGGAACAGAATAACTACTAAAATAATATGGATGTTTCATCAGGAATGAATCAATGGAATTTTGTTCCCTGTTTTTCTCATTTTCAAGGTTATTATGATTCATATCATGAGATAGTTGTGTGATCATTGAAATGAAATTTTTTGTTCCATGTCCCTTAGTAATTCGTTTTTGAGAATGAGAATCATTGTGTTGTCCATCTTATATATTATTAATGTGGTTCTTTAATGTTCCAATGATTGACTAGAACAAAAAATCATTGTGCGAGAAATAAGAAACATATTAGAGAACCACATAATTGTGAACATTTATATATTGTATGACTAAAAAAATGAATCTAATTTAAAATCTATGATACCTTAGGTTTATATTAGTTCATACATAATCAATAATAAAACATTATGATTTTATCATATACTAAGAGTTATTCATAGGGTTTTCAATAAGTTTTTTTCCTATTATTTTCACTATGTAAACTAAACCTTTCCCATATATCAACTAAAATTGCCCATAATTTTCATAAAATATAAAAAATATTAATAAATGAATATTTATTTCATAAAACAATGGTCCATTAATGAATTATATAGATTTAGTAACTTTGAAATCATGGAATCAAAAAAATAATGTTCAAAATATTCTACTATTATGTTCATAAAAAGTGTCACCCTTCATAGAATGATCATTCGTAAAAACATTCTTCATAACATGATGAAGGGAGACATAAGAAAGGGTGAGATCAAATGCTCTAAAAGGGAAAATACAGGAGATATAAATGTTCATATAATTATATCACAATGATAAATGTAGAAGAACATGATATTTACACTCTAAATCCATACAATACATATCATAGATCATAATCTTATTTCATGGAAAAAATCCTGTAAATTAATAGACATTAATAATAATAGAGTCAAAGAACATGAGGCATGGGAGTAATACATTGTAAGAAGATGTTATTTCATGTCAAACACATAATTAAATAAATTCATTTCCTCAATAGTTATGGATCAATACCAAAGAATGTATTTGGTTAACTCCCTAAAATAATTTAGTAGTCGATGAAATCTCCCAATACTATTATAGTGGATACCATTCAATACCAAAACCATAGTAGTAGTCACGGTTCACTCCCATAAATATTATAGTAGACCATGTAATTTACTGAATTGAGTTCAATCCCAGTTATATTCATGTATATCTCATGATATGTCAATGTTTACCTGATGCATTTAAGGGAGATATTGGTCCCACCCCTAAAATAATAAGAATCATACTTATGTATAATATATGATTATAAAAAATTCACAATATCAAAACATTGGAAATAATTCTTTTTGTTAAAAATTCACCTTATCATAACCCATAGAAAAAAACTTGTTTCATAATCCCATTTTTTTCATTAAAATAAAGCATCATAAGTTATAACAAATATTTAATCCTCATATCATATCATCATTAAAGCATAGGTAACATCAATATTTTAAATTTGTGTAGTAAAATTAGATTATGGATCACTAGAAAATGTCTTGAGGAAAATTTCCTTTTAACAAAGATAAAAAAATTCCAAAATGCAAAAAATTATCAAATATTAGTGAAAGTATTTTCCTCGATAATTAACATTGAAACATATAAACTAATATTTATTTCATTTATCAGCCAACACAGTGGTAAATTTTGTTTATTCTCTACACATAAAAATAAAATGTTCCTCCTAAATTTTCATAAAATAATGTCAAAAACTACACCACTCTGAATATGAAAAGATGATTTATTTTAATTTTCTTAAAAATAATAATTCAATGGTGGAAATGAATTTTAAAAGAAATATTATAAATGTAAAAAAATTGTTTATATATTTTATAAAAATGGATATGGGAGAATTTTTTTTGACAGAGGATACAAATTTTTTCTATTTTCTTAAAAAACCATTCATTTTATCATGTAAAATTTATGATGAAAATTAAATAAAAACAAGAATTTTAAAAAAATAATCATATTCAATTAATATTCATGTTGTTATTGAAAGTTTTATATGTTGTTTTCTTTTTCCAAAAACATAATAAAATAATTCCTGATAAATAATGAGATTGGGGTTCTAAACCATTACCACATCTGTAGCATTTGATTCACAATACCATTGAAAGAAAAACAAATTTATGGATATGTTATTCCACAAAACCATCATAATAAAAATCATAAATGAACGTCATATAACTTATAAAATACACATAAAATAAACATTCAGTGAATATGGAATTTTTTCCATCGAAATAATTATGTGACAAAGAAACATTATCTTATATACGACTTTCTTTGTGCATGTTAGAAAATCATATATAATAAATATGGATTTATTAGAAATATATTATAGATCCATACATACATATATATATATATCATATCACATATTATTTAATATAAATATTTTATAATCTTTTTGTTACCAATTCATTGTAAATATCACTATTTGGGTGATATCTTCTTTGTTTTTCTAGTATGGTTTGGTTAAATAATTTTGGTCCATGATAATTTATCATGATTTCATAATATATTTTTATTAATAATCATATTAGCATTATATATATTAATTTCATACATTTTTAGATACATTCATTACCCTTTATATGGTAAAATTAATTACAATATCTGTAGAGTCTATGGGATGTACGTACTCATGAATCATGTGTTAAATTTACCAATTATTTGTCTTGTACCATTTTATCTTTTATTAAGATGAATTTGTAATAATATGTAATGGATTATTTAATTTGACTACTTTGATATATATGTAATTATTTGTAACAATTTTATCTACATTTTTTGGTAGTGTGGAAAATAGAGAAATGTATAACAATGTATTTGATATAAAAGATGATTAACTATTTATCATACCATATATCATTTAATGATGAGAAATGTTCATATTGTTGTACATAAAAATTATATGGAATATAAGGCCCCAACCATAAACCTTACTTAATATTGAATTAAATTAATAATTCACATTGAGGATCTTTTCAGGTTTAGAGTTTTAGAGAATTAGAACATAAATATTACATCTTAAAAGATTACAAAGTAGACACTTCTACTAAGTCTCCATAAAATAAAAACTCTTAAAAAGAAAGATGTCTAGATTCCATGTTTTAGATAGCATGAAATTACCTTGATCCCATCCTTGACCTTATTCCACTTTAAGTCCTGTGAAAAACATTTCGAAAAACATGGGGTGAGCATAAAAAGCTTAGTAAGGGATACAAAAAGAATGAAAA
The DNA here is from genome assembly GCA_963277665.1 of Viscum album. Classification (NCBI taxonomy): domain Eukaryota; kingdom Viridiplantae; phylum Streptophyta; class Magnoliopsida; order Santalales; family Viscaceae; genus Viscum; species Viscum album. The sequence continues at coordinate 788,946,033 of OY728148.1, forward strand.
CTGTTAGTTTTTCAAACATCAAGTAATCCATGTATACTATATCAAAGTAATACCTTCACCTTCATGAAGTATTAAAAAAAACATCTTCACTGAATAAAGTATCATTACTTACCTTTTTGTAACCAAAAGAATTACCATAAAACCCATATAAAGAACACATAGAATATATAAAGGTAACTTGGGACATAAACATACTTAAGTGGAATAACCATACGGTTGACTTCCACACATATCACTTAATGGAATAGCCATACGACCAATTTCCATACATACTTAATGGAATAGCCATACGGCCGACTTCCATACCCAATGAATCGGAGGTTATAATGTAACCACCCGTCTTGGTATTCACGACACCACCCGTCATATGGTTTATAACGTAACCACCCGTTAAATGTCCAAGTACCAATATAAAATCATAAAACATAAAACCAATATAAAGGAATGATAACATTTCCACATTTCAATCACAATATATCATAAATATATTGACATAATAGAATCCTTTTTCAAAACCATTTTCAATACCAAAATACATTAAAGAGTATATGGTATTTATTTTATTTTAAAAAACATTACGGCTTGTTGAGGAAGCCAAAGGCCAAATAATACTCGCGGCGACGGAAAAAGTCGTTGTCACCGCGTACGTTAAAAAAAATTCCTTTTTGTCATTTAGTAAAACGCTTCGTAGAAAAATATTCCTTTTTTATAAAAGTAAAAGTCAAAGGGGTTTATACACCGTATAAAAGAACGTTGTGTATAAAACGAAATATGCCTCAATGAAAGGAGATTGAGACGAAGTCCCTTACCTTGGGTCCGACTTGACTCGATCGTTTTTTAACGTCCTGAATAATAAACTTGAGTTAATTTATACTTTATTAAGAACCTTTTTAAAGTTCATTATTCTTTTTATATCACTTATTGCCATGTTATAAACATTATGTAACCATTTAAGTTAATAATGTTTGTTTTGTCAATATTTGGTTCTTAAGTCGAAAGTTGACTTCTTAAAATTACATGTTGTTCGTGTGGTCAAAAGTTCTTTATATCCAGAATGAAATTCCCGATTTGGATATAATATGTATCATATATATCTAGCATATACATGTATTTATAATATTACATAATCATTTAGGGATAAGAAATGAAATTCACCGTTCATGGAGACGGTAAGCCGTACGTACGCATGAACGCTACTTTCATTTCTTTGTGATATTAATGGAATTAAAACTAAATGAGAGGTATGTATATTTTAATTCCAGGATTATATTCATCACTTAGATATATCATTAATTATTTATATCCATTATATACATGTACTTTTAATAGTACATTACATTTGGGGATAAGAAATGAAATGCACCGTTCATGGAGACGGTAAACCGTACGTACGCATGAACGCTACTTTCATTTCTATCACATACATTAATGGAAAGAAATAATAATGATATAGAGGTATATTATAATTCCAGTATAACATCATATATAATAACATTAAATCCATCCTTTACACGTCCCACATATGGCATTAACGAATCACATCACTTTTAGGGGGCGGTAGTCCGCACTTCCTTAAATGAAGATATCGTGTTTACCCATAATGGAAACCATAAAGGTATGCCAAAAATGAAAAGTACAGAATCTTAAGGAAACCATAAACATATTATATATCATATATAAAAATAGTGACATTATAATGGCCACCCTTGAAGGTGTTAAATGAGTATTGAACAATCATCATTTTGGGAGGCAGCATTTCTCCATCCACGGAAACTGTATGTTATTTAACCATTTGATGTAGTTGTGTGAGAGTGTAGCTCAAATAAATTTTATAACAACATCCTAGTATATTGAAGATACTGGAGTTGTTACAAAAGAAGTAAATAAAAAGAGTTTAGAGGGTTGGAGAAGCAAAATAAAACAAATGAACAAGAGAGAAGGAATTACCTTTAAAAGTGTAACTCCCTTTTGATTTGAGCCTAAAGGCTTCCTTTGAAAGGATTCATCCCAAAGGGAATCCTATAGGATGAGGAGTGGGATGTGGAGAGAGTAATTGGGCAGGGGTTGGACGAGCCAAAGGCTTGAGAAGTGTGTGAAATGGGGTAGAGGTGGGGGCCTTTTATAAGAGGAGAGGAGGGGCACTTTTGGAAAGTAAAGAAATATTACTTTATTTGAAAATGTGTTTCGGTTTTAAAAGGTCCCACATTGATAGAATTCGTGGATAAGGTGATAAGGGTTCGAAATCCACTCATCCAATTGGTTTTGTCCATGTGTAGGTTTTAGATTTTTCATTATCTTTCCATTTTATTTAAATCGTCAAATAATGATGTCATCGCTGCATCATTATTATGTCATATATAATTTAATTTATTTAATGTCTAAAAATTATAAAAAAAATACTATGATGTAGTAAATATTTTTATCTTACCAATGACTATTTATAATTAAAATTTGGACTTGTATAACCCCACTTAAAAATTATTTTAGTAAACCAATTTATGTTAGTGTCATTTTCACTTTAACATTAAATAAAAATATATTAATGTCATTTTCCAACTAAAGTGGCTCCATGGGGTCCCCAAGTTGGCCCATGGCTTGTCTTGGTCGGCCATGACTCACCCAATAGGTGTAGGACAAGTTTCATGGTGTTTTCACATTCTTATAATACCATTTTTACCTTAAACTACACTAATTACCTCTAATCGTGATTAATGAAAAAAAGTTACTATTCACCAAAAAATTATTTTAATCTCATTGAACCACATTTTACTTCTTAATGACAACCATGTATGTCGGATTTTCAAAATTCAATACACATTAGTGGTAAACTTTCATTTAACTGAAAAATCAGTTTGCTTGATTACCACTTAGTGGTTTCACTATTCATCAAAAATTGAAGTTTTTCAGAAAATTACCAAAAATTCACCCTAAGCTATATTTGATATTCCGAATTAAAAAATGAAGTCCATTTTACAAAATTCAAAACATATAAGTCAAATTAATTAATTTAATAATTAATTCCCGCTGTCATGCCAAATAGCGTGTTTTTGTGAAACAATAAGTATCAAAAGATTGACACTAGTTTAAGTCCGTTTTCAAAGTGAAATTAATTCCAACGACCACTATTGGATTTAATGGTAAAAATATTTTCTAATTTCACTTTAAAACAAATTCAAAAGATAATCTAATCATATAAATAAATTAGATTAAAAAGAGGTTTTGAATTAAAATACAACATTTTACACTATCCCTTAAAAAAATGAACTTTATCGGAAAGGTACCAAAAATTTACACAAAGTAAATTTTGATATCCCGATTCTAAAGAAGAGTTATATTTGGTCCAAAATAGAGTATAAGAGTGATAAAAACTATATTTAATGACGGTTCACCATTAAAAGGTGACAAGTGATCCTTTAGTAAAAATTAGAGTATATATGCCCTAAAATTGAACTCTTTCCGTATTTTAAGCCTTTATCTTTTATTGGGTAAATGTATAAACATTTAAAAACATATATAATAATATTTTAGTTATTTCTATTCATTCCCGCCAGTACAACGGCTACTTGTTAACTAACATTTAAAATAATATTATTATATTACTAGTGTGCTACGTAAGTTTCAAAGAAACTCATCATTGCGTATCGGGTACGCTATCGAACATAGCAACCCCTTTAAAATAAAATTAATATTTAATTCGTAAATATTAATAATTATGAAAATTATTTATTCTTTATTTACCTGGGATGTTACATCCTTCCCCCCTTTTGGGAATTGCATCCTCGCAATTTTATTCACTTATCAAAATAAGTGGGGGTATTTATCCCTCATAGCATTTTCAGATTCCCACGTTGCCTCTTCAATCACATGGTTTTTCCACAAAACCTTTACCTGATGAATCACCTTATTCCGTAACACCTGCTCCCTGTGGTCATGAATCTGGACCGGTTGTTCCTCATAAATAGGTTCTCTTCCAACTGAACTACCTCTGGACCCAAAACATGAGATGGATCTGGCATATACTTTCTCAACATCGAAACGTGAAAAACATTGTGTACCTGAGATAAACTCGGAGGTAAAGCCACCCGATATGCAACTGATCCAACTTTTTCCAGAATTTCATATGGTCCAATAAACCTTGGACTCAACATTCATTTCTTACCAAATCTCATCACACTTTTCCAAGGAGAAACCTTGAGAAAAACATGATCACCTACCTCGAAAGATAGATCCTTCTCCGGTTATCCGCATAACTCTTTTGCCTGCTCTGAGCTGTTCTCATGTGTTTCTGAATCAGCTGAACTTTTTCTGCAATCTCTTCAACCAATTCTGGTCCCATCAGCTTCCTTTCACCCACTTCATTCCAAAATGCTGGAGTTCTACACCGCTTCCCATATAATGCCTCAAACGGTGCCATCTGTATACTGGAATGAAAACTGTTATTATATGAAAATTCAACCAAAGAAAGATGTTGGTCCCATATTCCCTGATAATCCATAGAACACGCTCGTAGCATATCCTCCAATGTCTGAATTGTTCGTTCTGACTGCCCATCTGATTGAGGATGAAAAGCTGTACTAAAATTTTAATTCAGTACCCAACGACTTATGAAGGCCTTTCCAAAAGTTAGAAGTAAACCTGGGTTCACGATCCAATACAATGGAGAGAGGAACTACATGTAACCTGAATATCTCTTTAAGATACAACGGGAAAGTTGATCTAGAGAGAAAGTATCTCGTATAGAAAGGAAATGAGCAGATTTGGTCAAGCGATCAACAATAACCCAGATTGAATTATTACCTCGAGATGTCCTCGGTAATCCCACAACAAAGTCCATGGATATGTTTTCCCATTTCCACTCTGGCACTGGTAAAGGCTGAAGCATCCCTTTCGGTAACTGCTGCTCTGCTTTAACCTGTTGACATGTCAAACACTTCACAGTAAAATCATCAATGTCTCTTTTCATTCCATCCCATCAGTAATACTCCCGCAGACCTCTGTACATCTTAGTACTGCCAGGATGAAAAAACAACTCACTCTTCAACTGTGAATCACAAGGCACACATAACCTCTTCACAAACCTCAAAACAGAAACACAAACTTATCCAAGAACTCATGGAAAATTTTATTCATAAGGTCCATGAATACAGCAGGTGCATTGGTTAACCCAAAAGGCATAACTACAAATTCATAATGGCCATATATAGTACGGTACACAGTCTTCGGAACGTCTGCTTCTTTTACTTTCAACTGATGGTACCCCGACCTCAAGTCAATATTCGAAAAATACTGAGCTCCCTGGAGCTGATACCACTTCATTCGATGGCCCAACATCTGCTGAAGTTGTTGAAAATGATTTTACCACCACTTTATTCTTGTAGTCTAACTTCTTTCCCCCAGTTGAGTTCTTCGTTGGACACTCGTTTGCATAATGACCCATTTCATTACACTTAAAACATCTTATCGTTGGCTTTTCATTTCCTGCTTGATCATATTCCTTACAGTTACGAGCAATATGACCAGACTTACCACACCGAAAGCACTTACCAGACTTGGATAAACATTATCCAGGATGCATTTTACCACACTTCTCACAGGATGGATATTTGGTTTTCTTACCTCCTTGCTTCTTTGATGAATTCTTCCCCTTTTCCTGCCAACTAGACCTCTTATTCTATTGTTTGTCATAGAACACCTGATCGTCGACAAACTCCATTTATACCTTCTCCGCACATCGAACAAGTTTTTTATAACTTTTGAACTCACGAGAAGCTAAAGCCCTTCGATACTTTGGCTTTAACCCTGAGAAAAAACGGTTTATTTTACTATCAAGATCTCGTATGAAGTTTGGAGCATACCTTGCCAATCGAGTGAACTTTTCTTCATAAGTAGCCACTGAATCATCCTCCTACCTCAATTCTAGGAACTGTTTTTCCATCCTAAGACGAACCACCTTAGGAAAATATTTCTCAAGAAACATACCTTTGAATTAGTCCCAGTGAAGATCCCCAATCTCATCACTATCCCTTATATTTTTCACCATCGACCACCACTGATCTGCTTCACCTTCAAAACGGTAAACAACAAGACTAACCTTTTGATGTTTTGAACACCCCATGACATCAAAAATCTTCTCCAGTGCTTTAATCCACCCTTCATCTTGAACAGGGTCAGATGATCCTCTGAATGATGGGGGATGTTGCCTCATGAAGTTTTCCACCACTTACATGTTCCTCTGTGGTTGATCTGGCTGATCTCGTGCATGGATACCACCGCCATTTATCGCTTGAGTCAACTATGCTATCACTGCAACAAACTGTTCAGTTCCGATTCCAACCATCTCAGGTTGCTGATTTGGAAGGTTATCTTCCTCCTGATGTCGTCCCAACATAGCTGCTTTGTTTCCTCTGTGGAAAACCATTCTGAACATAGAAATATCTTAGGCGAAGCAACATGGTAATCTGTAAATGCTATATTATTTCAATCATATTATAATTTAACACTTTTCTAACTCCTAAAGTTGTCTAAACCGACCTCTGATACCAACTATAAGGCCCCAGCCTTAAACCTTACTTAATATTGAATTAAATTAATAATTCACATTGAGGATCTTTTCCGGTTTAGAGTTTTAGAGAATCAGAACATAAAAATTACATCTTAAAAGATTACAAAGTAGACACTTCTACTAAGTCTCCATAAAATAAAAACTCTTAAATAGAAAGATGTCTAGATTCCATGTTTTAGATAGAATGAAATTCCCTTGATCCCATCCTTGACCTTATTCCACTTTAAGTCCTGTGAAAAACATTTCGAAAAACTAATGGTGAGCATAAAAAGCTCAGTAAGGGATACAAAAAGAATGAAAACTGTTAGTTTTTCAAACATCAAGTAAACCATGTATACTATATCAAAGTAATACCTTCACCTTCATGAAGTAGTAAAAAAAATCTTCACTGAATAAAGTATCATTACTTACCTTTTTGTAACCAAAGGAATTACCATAAAACCCATATAAAGAACACATAGAATATATAAAGGTAACTTGGGACATAAACATACTTAAGTGGAATAACCATACGGTTGACTTCCACACATATCACTTAATGGAATAGCCATACGGCCAATTTCCATACATACTTAATGGAATACCCATACGACCGACTTCCATACCCAATGCATTGGAGGTTATAACGTAACTACCCATCTTGGTATTCACGGCACCACCCGTCATATGGTTTATAACTTAACCACCCGTTAAATGTCCAAGTACCAATATAAAATCATAAAACATAAAACCAATATGAAGGAATGATAACATTTCCACATTTCAATCACAATATATCATAAATATATTGACATAATAGATTCCTTTTTCAAAACCATTTTCAATACCAAAATACATAACAGCGTATATGGTATTTATTTTATTTTAAAAAACATTACGGCTTGTTGAGGAAGCCAAAGGCCAAATAATACTCGCGGCGGCAGAAAAAGTCGTTGTCACCGCGTAAGTTAAAAAAACATTCCTTTTTGTCGTTTAGTAAAACGCTTCGTAGAAAAATATTCCTTTTTTATAAAAGTAAAAGTCAAAGGGGTTTATACACCGTATAAAATAACGTTGTGTATAAAACGAAATATGCCTCAATGAAAGGAGATTGAGACGAAGTCCCTTACCTTGGGTCCGACTTGACTCGATCGTTCTTTAACGTCCTGAATAATAAACTTGAGTTAATTTATACTTGATTAAGAACCTTTTTAAAGTTCATTATTCTTTTTATATCACTTATTTCCATTTTATAAACATTATGTAACCATTTAAGTTAATAATGTTTGTTTTGTCAATATTTGGTTCTTAAGTCGAAAGTTGACTTCTTACAATTACATGTTGTTCGTGTGGTCAAAAGTTCTTTATATCCAGAATGAAATTCCCGATTTGGATATAATATGTATCATATATATCTAGCATATACATGTATTTATAATATTACATAATCATTTAGGGATAAGAAATGAAATTCACCGTTCATGGAGACGGTAAGCCGTACGTACGAATGAACGCTACTTTCATTTCTTTGTCATATTAATGGAATTAAAACTAAATTAGAGGTATTTATATTTTAATTCCAGAATTATATTCATCACTTAGATATATCATTAATTATTTATATCCATTATATACATGTACTTTTAATAGTACATTACATTTGGGGATAAGAAATGAAATGCACCGTTCATGGAGACGGTAAGCCGTACGTACGCATGAACGCTACTTTCATTTCTATCACATACATTAATGGAAAGAAATAATAATGATATAGAGGTATATTATAATTCCAGTATAACATCATATATAATAACTTTAAATCCATCCTTTACACGTCCCACATATGGCATTAACGAATGACATCACTTTTAGGGGGCGGTAGTCCGCACATCCTTAAATAAAGATATCGTGTTTACCCGTAATGGAAACCATAAAGGTATGCCAAAAATGAAAAATACAGAATCTTAAAGAAATCATAAACATATTATATATCATATATAAAAATAGTGACATCATAATGGCCACCCTTGAAGGTGTTAAATGAGTATTGAACAATCATCGTTTCGGGAGGCAGAATTTCTCCATCCACGGAAACCGTATGTTCTTTAACCATTTGATGTAGTTGTGTGAGATTGTAGCTCAAATAAATATTATAACAACATCCTAGTATATTGAAGATACTGGTGTTGTTACAAAAGAAGTAAATAAAAAGAGTTTAGAGGGTTGGAGAAGCAAAATAAAACAAATGAACAAGAGAGAATGAATTACTTTTAAAAGTGTAACTCCCTTTTGATTTGAGCCTAAAGGCTTCCTTTGAAAGGCTTCTTCCCAAAGGGAATCCTCTAGGATGAGGACAGGGATGTGGAGAGAGTAATTGGGCAGGGGTTGGCCGAGCCAAAGGCTTGAGAAGTGTGTGAAATGGGGTAGAGGTGGGGGCCTTTTATAAGAGGAGAGGAGGGGCACTTTTGGAAAGTAAAGAAATATTACTTTATTTGAAAATGTGTTTCGGTTTTAAAAGGTCCCACATTTATAGAATTCGTGGATAAGGTGATAAGGGTTCTAAATCCACTCATCCAATTGGTTTTGGCCATGTGTAGGTTTTCTATTTTTCATTATCTTTCCATTTTATTTAAATACTCAAATAATGATGTCATCGGTGCATCATTATTATGTCATATATAATTTAATTTATTTAATGTCTAAAAATTAGAAAACAAATACTATGATGTAGGAAATCTTTTTAGCTTTCCAATTACTATTTATAATCAAAATTGGGACTTGTATAACCCCACTTAAAAATTATTTTAGTAAACCAATTTATGTTAGTGTCATTTTCACTTTAACATTAAAAAAAATATATTAATGTCATTTTCCAACTAAAGTGGCTCCATGGGGTCCCCAAGTTGGCCCATGGCTTGTCTTGGTCGGCCATGACTCCCCCAATAGGTGTAGGACAAGTGTCATGGTGTTTTCACATTCTTATAATACCATTTTTACCTTAAACTACACTAATTACCTCTAATCGCGATTAATGAAAAAAAGTTACTATTCACCAAAAAATTATTTTAATCTCATTGAACCACATTTTACTTCTTAATGACAACCATGTATGTCGGATTTTCAAAATTCAATACACATTAGTGGTAAACTTTCATTTAACTGAAAAATCAGTTTGCTTGATTACCACTTAGTGGTTTCACTATTCATCAAAAATTGAAGTTTTTCAGAAAATTACCAAAAATTCACCCTAAGCTATATTTGATATTCCGAATTAAAAAATGAAGTCCATTTTACAAAATTCGAAACATATAAATCAAATTAATTAATTTAATAATTAATTCCCGCTGTCATGATAAATAGCGTGTTTTTGTGAAACAATAAGTATCAAAAGATTGACATTAGTTTAAGTCCGTTTTCAAAGTGAAATTAATTCCAACGACCACTATTGGATTTAATGGTAAAAATATTTTCTAATTTCACTTTAAAACCAAATCAAAATATAATCTAATCATATAAATAAATTAGATTAAAAAGACGTTTTGAATTAAAATACAACATTTTACACTATTCCTTAAAAAATGAACTTTATCGGAAAGGTACCAAAAATTTACACAAAGTAAATTTTGATGTCCCGATTCTAAAGAAGAGTTATATTTGGTCCAAAATAAAGTATAAGAGTGATAAAAACTATATTTAATGACGGTTCACCATTAAAAGGTGATAAGTGAACCTTTAGTGAAAATTAGTGTATATATTCCCTAAAATTGAACTCTTTCCGTATTTTAAGCCTTTATCTTTTATTGGGTAAATGTATAAACATTTAAAAACATATCTAATCATATTTTAGTTATTTCTATTCATTCCCGCCAGTACAACGGCTACTTGTTAACTAATGTTTAAAATAATATTATTATATTACTAGTGTGCTACGTAAGTTTCAAAGAAACTCATCGTTGCGTATCGGGTACGCTATCGAACATAGAAACCCCTTTAAAATAAAATTAATATTTAATTCGTAAATATTAATAATTATGAAAATTCTTTATTCTTTATTTACCTGGGATTTTACATGGAAAACCTAGGTTGGATCCTTCTAATTCTAATTAAATCACACCATGTTCATGCCTTCGTTGGTGTTTAGACCTTTTTATGTGTTTTGTTACAGGGAAAATGAACGTGTCACAGTGAAGTTGCGAGGTTTGTGTTACTTGTGTCTACATAGCTGGTGGGGAGATGGTGGGAGTCAACCTATAATTTCAAATAGAGTATCGATTTTGGTTTTATATTTCCATTGTTGTTTTACATATAACTTATGAACTATTTATCAACATTTCACTTGAATAACTTCAACCATTTCCCATTTGATATGACATATATTTCTGGTTATATATTCTATTTTTCTTTACATCATGTATATGTATATATATATATATATATTTCAATTTTCCATCAACATTTTTTTTGATATTTTTCCATCTTTATTTTTGATGCCCGAGTGCTAGTCACTACCCCATGGGGATCGACAACACTCTTTGAGTGTGTGATTGTCTAAGTGATTTTTAGATATTTTTATGACGAGACTCATGTTATCTTGTCATTCTGGGATGTATAACCCCATTTTTGGGTTCATGATCATGATCTTATTGTTATTTTAGGATTTTTTAACTGAAATTATATTTTCATATAATCATTTCTTATAATTTAACGTGCAGTGATATTCCTGTGAGACGTCTTCCTTTGGTGCCTTAGGAGGTTTAATAATATACTCCTCAAGGGAACAAACCTCCAGATTAGAATCATATCTAAGCTATTGAGAATTTAGTTGATGATGTTGACTAAATTTTATTCATTGTTCAGATCATAGTTTTTGTGGTACAACCAGGAGTTGAAGGAGAATGGGATCGATCACAAGATTTCTTATGTGAGATTCCACGATCCTATAGTGGCACGAAATAACTCCAAGAGGATGAGGACTTAATAGAATAAATAATCAAATCATTGAATTTCTATATACAAGGGAAAAAAATCAAGGTAATATATGTTGTGTTCAAACATGAGGGTCCCATCAACAAATGAATGGATTCCATGGTAAAGGAAGATATACATGTGTTCTGGGACTAAAATTAATTCAAGACACCATTATTACATTAGTTTCTCCTAGAGTCGTTAATGATGGTGATTTATCAGGATCTCATTTCTTTACAACTTAGAGATAATTCAAAGTCAGTGTAAACTATTGGATCATATAGATAGCTTGTTTTTCATTAAATAATGTAAATAATGACCAATTGAAGGATTAAAAGTACCTAAAGGGATTATGAATAGATATTAGTTCGTATGTATTTATATTGTATCTATATACCTATAACGAGATTTTAGAAAGGGAAATTATAGGAGATATAGATATAGTTGGAATGGTTCATCATTATTCCCCTGCTCATCCACCTAGTGAAAACATCAATGGCATGAAGGTGGAAAATTGGTAGTGGAAAGATCATTAATGTAATGGTGGAAGTTTTTCTCCGTTGGAATGCTCTTTTTCAACTCGTGTTATAGCTATTAGTGTATTAATTAATTTCTATTAGTGTGGGAAGTTCAGTAACAATTGGTTTTCTAATTCAGCACCTATAATGATGTGTAACAGTTGGGGGATATATGGCCTTCAACATCATTTAAAATAGGTTATGTCAATGCCTCATCATGTTCATGGATCGTTATATCAAAAGTCTATTGCATTATATTCTAGATCATTAATGACAATAGGGTTATGGCCATTGGCCACATTAGTAAATATCTTGCCCGCAATGTATTAGTATTTAGTTAAGGTAGATGCTGGTTCAGTGATAGTGAGATGTACCATATTTATTTCATCTTCAATTTATACTTCTATATTTGATAACAGTGACTCCTAGTTAATTATTCATGATTATTTTAATAATATGATTAAACTTATAATGGTGCTCAATTTTTTTGTGGAATTAGTGAAACCTCTTTAGAATTTTTAAGATAAGGGGTGCCAGTCGCTTTCTTGTTTGCTATTAATATATAATACATATGTAGAAAAGGATATTCCAATTCTCAATCGTGAATATATTGAATTCATCAACGGGATGGATTTTCTTATTATTTAACATTATGTGATTGATTATTAGAATCAATGTGTTTTTGTTTTCCATTGATGGGAATTCTATGTTGTTTTAGGTGTAGTGGTTTCCGGTGTCAGGTCATGCAGAACAATACCACATTGAGATCATGATTGTTATTGTCTCATGGAGCAGTTAATCCAAATTATATTTTTCTTATTATTGAAATTATTGTTCTTGTATTAGAAAATCAAAATTTTATCCAAAATGATTTCCCAGGTATTCCTCCAGAGAGGGAGGTATAGTTCTTGACTGATCTAGTGTGAGGTTCACACACTATTTTGATACCATTTATAATATGTTTAAATATGATCTCAAAGAGCTCAATATTCATTATGATGATTAAATGGAGAATGGTTTTTTCATGTGTTTTCCCTTATACATCCTCTCTTATCTTTGATTATAAGGTAGATAGTTCGCTCTTATCTTTTTTAGACTATTGGAATTTGAACTGGGTCATAATTAAATATATGTATAAATTTTCTAGAGTTGATTATTTTTTAGATTAAGAAAATGGTAAATGTGGGTTCCAAGGTCATTTTTTGTTAGTAAATCATCATATCAGATTTAGGGAGTTGCATATACCAAATAAGGTTCATAGGAGAAGGTATATCAATTTTGAATTTCATTTTTTGTTTTTTAGTGTGACTAATGCACCAATACTTTTCATAAATTTGATGAAATATATATTCTACCAGTTTCTCAATACTAAATTTATAGTTTTTGTTGATGATATTTTGAATTATCTGAGATCTGAGGTTGAGAAGGGAAAATATAGGAGTATATTTTTGGATATCCTAGGAAGTACACATTTTTTAGAAATCTTGAAAAATTTAATCTATAGATCCAAGAAGTGACATTCTTAGGCACCATGATATTCAAACATGGATTATAATTTGATCCTGGGAAGGTAAAGGTCATTATATCATGGGATGTTCTGGGTAATGACTTTTAGGTTCAGATCATCTGTGCACTTTCGTGATACTACCATTGATACATCAAGGATTTATCAGAGTTAACATCACCTTTTACTTCTATTACCCTGAAATGGGTGATATTAATATGGGATAAAAATTGTCAGTCTTCTTTAAATTAATTAAAATAATGTCTAAAACAACTTTTATTCTAATTTTTATAGATCCCGGTATGGGGTTTATTGTTTTTTGTGATACTTATGGTGCTAGTTTGGGTACCATAGTCATGCTAGATAGTTTATTCTATCTATTTTCATCTTTAGCCACATGAGAAGAATTACCCCACTCATGATTTATATATTTTTTCAAATTATACATGTTCTAAAATTGTGGAATCACTATATTTTTTAGGATAGTTTCATGATATCTTATAACTTTAAGCGTCTAAAATATATTCTTTGATAGAAATACATAAATATCATATAGAGGTTTTGGGTGAAATTTTTTTAGACGTTTTACTTCTAAAATTCATACAAACTATGGAAGGGGAATATTTTCAAAGATGATTTAAAAAGAAAGTATGGTAGAAGGCTATTCAATAATAAATTTAGTAGGTGATCTTTGTGGGACACTTTTCTTGGTTTCACATGGATGTTCAGGATGATTTATAAGGTATGGTTTTGACCTGTGTCCAGCTATCTATGCCCAGTATCCCGAAGCTGATACCTAACTAAATTAAATTTTCTTAGATACAAGATTCGAATAATATAGGACCAAATAGTTTTGTATATTAGTAGAACTAGATAAAAATGCAATTGTTATATTACTAATTTTCAAGGGAAACAATATAGGAAATCCATTAGAAGCACACATAAACTCCCAGATTATCCATGCATGTCATTGATAATATATATCAACGTATCATAGTAAAAAATCTTTTATATGAATTGAGTGAGAACAAATGCTCAGTAATGGTAATAAATACATCAGAATATTTCAAAAATATACATAAATAATAAGGCAATATGAATATATAAATACACATTCCATTAAAACATAATATTGAGCATAATATGGAAGTTATAAAATGTAATTAAATAATTCCTTATATATAATCACAAGAAAATAGAATGTAACCATAGATATTCTACTAGTAAAATAATAAAATGGATTACCAATTATAATTATCATAATGAGAGAATGACCAATTCCAAACATCATAAAGATATTGTTAGGGCTTCAATGAAGACACAAATCTTAAATGGGAAATAACCCAGTCTAATTAGTCAAATGATACCTACCAATGCATCAAGAGGCTATAGTGGGAACAACCCATCACATAATAATAAAAAAAATAATCATATTCAAAATCATGAAAAAAACAACAAATACATTTTATTTGAAAAAAATGTGAATACATTAACCTTAAACCATGAATGGTATCAAATAACACATCTCCAGTCAAACTGATCATAAGAAATTCATCAAAATATAGTATATGATATCATAAGAGATAAACATCAATTAATTATAAGATTAAAATAGGATTTTAACATAGACTGAGATACATTTAAAAGATACCACTATAAAATTCATGAAGCAAAATCTCATAAAAAATTCAAATGTGTCCCACACTACTTTGAAACATTTAAATAATCATACATATGAATTAATAATATTAAATTAAACATAGAATATCATGAGAAAATTAAAAATCATTCTCTGATATATAAAATGGTATTATATAAACAACACAAAATTAATATTAGTTGAACACGGACTATATATTATAGAAGTAAAAGTGAGAGGAGAAAATCTTTTTTACATTTGAAAGATGAGTTACTTTGGAAAATCATTTTTATTTGTCATAAAATAAGATTATAAAAATATATATCCCAAAATATAAAATAGATGAAGAATAAAATTATTTTTTATAATATATTATGTCCAACTGAGGTAAAATCATGTAAAAAGAAATTTAAAGAATCTTTAGAAATAGTCAACTTCAAAAAGATTTGAGTGAAAATATAAAATAGTCTTAGAAGCCAAAAATTGCTTACC
This sequence comes from Viscum album, assembly GCA_963277665.1. Lineage (NCBI taxonomy): Eukaryota > Viridiplantae > Streptophyta > Magnoliopsida > Santalales > Viscaceae > Viscum > Viscum album. Next base: position 788,961,692 of record OY728148.1, read on the forward strand.
TATTTGCATAGAACCAGAAAAGAACAAAGATTTGTTTGAATAATAACATGATTGATTTTAGAATAATATTTTTGTCTTAAAATAGAATATGGAGATTACATGAAAATGTTTATAAAATTGTGATGTTCTACTTAATCGTGTTAGCTTACTGGGAGGAATTAAGAACTAATATTTATAAAACATGACTTTAACCATCATATAAGGATAAAGTAACATGGATACATGAGTATGGAAAATATAAAACTAATTTACATGTAGTATAAATAAAATATAGTAGTTAAATTGGGATGAAGAGAGAGAAAATGCAACCCAAATAAAAAATGGACGTTTGGGGAGAATCCCTTACAACTCTATTATCAGTCCAATAATATGCCCCATGAAATTGGAGATCAAAAAATGAAGCATTTAATACTATGAATATAAATATATTAATGATATTATGCATAAAATAGTTTTATAAACACACCACACACATGAAATAGTTGTGTATAATGCATATCTCAGAGAAATAAAGGTGACATGAGAAAACCATTACCTTATGTATGAAAGTGTTATGCACTTGCACTTAATAACTTAGATATTGAAATTTTATTAATTAAAAATTTAATTCAGAACCTATTAAACATATATTTGAATCAGTAAAATTTTATTATTTTCATTTATGTTCTTTTATGAGTTATAAGATTCATTTCTGTCATTTGAGAGTGTTAGTTTTGTTTGTTTTTGTGTTTGGTTCACCGATATACATGTAAAAAAGATCATGTCAATTAGAATAGTTATCCAAAATTGAACTTATATATTATAAATTACCTTATATGAAATTTAATGGTCATATATTTCATTTTTTTAGATATGGGGATTATTAATAAGATAAAGCGATATTGATAACTATTTAGATTACATTGCCATTCTTTTGATCATCACGAACTAGTTTTCTATTAGAAATTTAAATTATGTTTAAATATACTGTTTATAGAACATTAAAAATGGTGTATTACATATATTAATATCTTATTTAACCATAAAAATGGATTTATGACCACACATTATGGAAAAATTGAATAATGAATACCCGTATTCCATGAAGGCGATAAATCGACACCATATGGATGATGTTTTTTATTTTTAGAATAAATAGGTAAAGATAAAAGAATTGATGGTTGATATAGAATTAAAAAAATAAAATAAAATTATTTATAACATAATATATTTATTATGAATTTTTAGATATATAATGTAGGGAATGTTAAAATGAAGGGAAGGAATTGATCAGAAATGAAAAGAATGAAGGGGGTATTTACCTCTTCAGTGTTGCCTCCTAAAGTACCTCGTTATGGGACATAGAAATTTCCTTTTTTTGAGACAAAAAATACAATTACATGAGGAAGAATTTTTAGAAATAAAATCTTCATAATAAAATTAAGAATCATGTCTTTATAGTTTTGAGAAGAAAGGGTGATGATTGTGGTATTTATAGTGTAGGAGACATGTGTTTTTATTATTATGAAATTCATATGTATATTATTAGTGATGAAGACTATGAATAATGATGATTTTTGTGACAAAATATAGTATCTAATTCATGTGAGTTCAAACATATTGGTTCTTACCTCATCCACTCATCTTTTATGACACAATAATTCATTTATTTACTTATATTGTTAAATATCGTAAATTATTATATTTCATTAATCACCAAAAATTCAACTATTTTATAAAACTTCCAAAAAATCCCCCAATTTTTTTTAAATGTATAAATCTAAAATTCACCAAATTTAATGCAAATAATATTTTAACATATGAAATTTAAATATTAATTAAAATCCTCATTTATTCAAAAAATACAGATTTCAAAATTATAACTGATTTTTTGACCATTAGAAAATTTATTTAAGGTCCAAAAAAATTATTATTTGATTCGAAGACTAAAAAATAATAATTTATAACTCTATTGTGTGAATATAAGTTTATTTAAATAGTTATTTTAATTATTAAATTTTAAATATACAATTACACTTCACAAAAATACTAATACTTAATTTTTCATTTTTAATACATTTATTTACTTATAACATGATATAATTATATCACATATTAATTTATGAGATACCTAAATTTTAATTATATTATTACTTGTGATATAAAATTAAAATAATACACATAATTTTATTATAATGAATATTATAATTTTATAGAAAAATTGAATCTTCTCTATTCCTTAGAAAATTAATATTTTCAAAAAATACTAAAATTTTTCCCTAAGATATTATTGGCATAAAAATTTTAAAAATGGTTTATATTTTGATAAGTATAATTTATATAAGATTTAAAATTTAATTTTATAAAAATTGTGCCATTAAATGGTTTTAAAACATCCCTTAGAAAACTATTGCATGTTTTGCGTCAAAATTTGATTTATTCTTATATTATGAAAATAAAATAATTTGGATGAATGTAAAAGTATTTTATTAAAGACATGAAATATTTATAATTATCTTAAATACTATTTATTCTTGACAATTTAACTAATTTGTTATACAGTTTGTCTTAAAAAAGGAAATTTAATTATATATCATTGTTCGTTTAATCTCTGTGTTGTGTGAAACTTATGTTTTCATAGAAATTAAACTTAAAAATGGATATAAAAAAATTTAGGTTTTTCATTTCCCTTCCATTAATAAATGGTGTAATTGAAAATTGAAATTTTACCTCAAAAATCAATTCTTAATATACTAAAATTCCATTGTTTGAAACCCACATCAGGAATAGGGTTAATAAAATTCCTCTAAATGATAGGGAAATAGAAATACTAAGTTCACTGAAAAACTATGATTTCAGTTAGAAAATAATATTTATATAGTGATAACATGGACATCGAAGGGAAATATAACTATCAAGTTTTGATGTAGAGTGATAGATAACTTGTTCATTAGAAAGATAACCATTACAAGACCATAATTCATTTGATCAGTTAAAATGACATAGATTTCTTAGAATGAAATATAAATAGATAATGATTTTATTCCAAACTTTTTTTCCTTGAGTTGAGGGATTATTTTAATATTCATTTAATAACATGAAAAAATAAACTTACATTATTAACTTTTATGTCATAAGAATAATCTCATCCATTGGTTGTGCTTCGGTATATTTTCACTTCATCCCTAATAGTTGGAAATGAATATTCAACATGAATTTTTAATGCCTAAAAAACATTTATAAATCATTAGATACTTCAGTAATTGGTTCATCAATTAAATATTTCATGGAAAAAAATTATTATCATAAATTATCCAATAAATCATTCTTTAACCTCAATTAATAATATTAAATGTTCAACATAACCCATTCAAACCATAAGACTCATCCAAAATACATCTATCCAAAATCACGATAAAAAATGTATCAAAATTTCTATGATATACTAACTATTTCTTTAAATAACCCAAATCACCATATATCCAAAATAAAAAAATATTTAACTCCAAAATAAAATTCAAATTTTATTCCATAAAATATTTTATATATGCTAAAATAAATTTGATCATATAATCACCACATCACTTCCGAATCCTAAAGTTATCTATTTTATAAAAAATTTCCTTAAAATAAAAATAATCTTTATACATTAAATATAAACTATTTCATTCCATTATGGAATTTATATAGGCTATTGAGAATATTTAAAGCCTTATCACACTTCAGTTGTGGCTTCAGACCCTACGGTCTGGCTGAATGTGTATGATGTCCCTCAGCCTACATGGTTGTCTTTTTTCTAAAACTTTACTAATATAAAATCCAAAATATATATGATGGATATTATTAAAAAAATTAATCCATAATTTTATCAATACAACCTAAATACATAAATTCTTCAACCATTTATTATCACAATGGTCCTTCTTTGGACTAGATTTTATCGTATAAAATAGGACATTGACTCGGGTAATATCAATACTCCCCCATTGAAGGGAGTGAACTATAAATGGATTCATGAGGTGCACATTATATCCTCTTATTATACTCTTCATTTTTATTCATCAATTATTTTATTTATGTCCTCATTTACCACAAAATGATCATTTATCTACTCCATTGAGACATGTTTCTGGGTTTCTCCTTTAACATTTCATGAATGATGGGAATCGATCGTTATGTTATCCATGATCTCAACCACTATAGCTCTTAGAAATTTGCACAATTCTGTCATTGGTTAGTTTGGGATTTAGTTAAGGTATATGTTATTAAATATATTTTTATAAAAATTATTATGGATGAACACAATATCTTTCAATTCTATATGCTTCATATTTGGTTTTGTTTCACTAAAACCTTGTCTATCATGTTCAATGTTCACATGACTAATTTGGGTTCCAGGCATTGGATAAAAGTAAAATGAATAGTTAGAGTAACTATAGTTATAGTGATAAAAATGTATAATCATTTATAGAGTTTCATTTCAACATATTTTAAACCCTAAAAACCATAACATTAGCCTGGGTTATTCAATTTAATTATATATTCAATTCTTTTATAAATATTTAAAAAGAAAATGTGAATTATCCTAACAATATCCCTAAGGATTTTCAAAACATGTATGTAGTAAGGACTATTGTCATGTAATATGATACACTGTTTCATGCCTGATAATCCTTGATGGATATGTTACACCTAGGTACATATATGCCAGAACCACACCCACTTATAGTTTTCATGAAAATAGATATTGCAAAAAATACACAAAAAATATATAACTTATCTAAATTCTAGGATCGTCCTATATGGTTATCCTCAAAGTCTATCATGGGTTTATTTACCTAATCTAGGTTTTCTAAATCTATTTTCCATGTTTTTTACTAAACAATATCCGATATTCATTAGGTCAGAATAATACGAAGATAACACAAGAGGGTGTGAATTGTGTCTTTTCAATAATCATCCCTGATCAAATCTCTTTACTCCCTTTGTGATTTATGATGATATGAAGTGTATTATTTTTAATTAAATATAAACATAGATAAAACATGAATAATTAACACATCAATTTTATAGTGTTTTGGGGATCACAGATCCCCAATTCCACTCCATAATAGTAGTCTCTTCGAGCATGGTGAATTTGACTTTTTGTCCTCTTATCACAAGACCTTCAGATCCACAACTTAATGTAGGTAGTTGACCCATTTATGAAAAATATAAACCTATCCTTATGGTTTTTTAAATGTAATTAATTATATAAATCTTTGTACAAAAAGCTAAAACTTCACCACCAAAAAGTATGACTTTATAAATCATTAATAAATCAAAAGAGTATGATTTGTTGATTGATCAGGTTGATAATCAGAGTTGCAGTAGAAACTGATAGAGGGTGAATCTTCTTCTGAAAAATATTCATTTTTCATAAAATAATTACACTAAAGTGATCTTTTATTCAAATGATTTCAATTTTAATATCAATAGACAATAGAAGTAGTCTTATAACAGTACGAGGTGGAAAATATTTGTCTCAAATATACATCATCTTCCATAAAATTATATTTTCAACCATTAATTTTAGCAGTACTATAAAATATATTCACAAGAATACCAATATTTTTTTTATATCTCTGATTAAATTGTGATATAATATATGGATCATATAGATTTATACCCTATTCTATATCCTAGAAAATTACCTGATAGAATGCATAAATTCAAAGTCAAACTATCCAACCGAGTCATTATAACACTTATAAATAGGAGTGATATTTCTTAGGGAATATGGTTAGATGAATTTATCACAATAATCCTTTGAATCGGTCATATGGAGTCTTTCAATAATCATTTAGTCCTATCAAGGTTGTTTCATGATACTTAGATGAAATCGTAGTTTTACAATTTTCTCTTGAATAGTCAAATGTATGGTTCAACTTCATAATGTAGCGTTAAATACAACATATGGTTACTTAACCATAATTTTATTTTCATGTAATGTAGGGATCAAAAATTACATAGGGATGATAATACATGTGTTCATCCATCTAGTATAAAATTTATTCCAAATGTAAGGTTGATTATCTATACGTTTAATATCTTTAAAGATGGGTATGGACAATGATTTCATACATTATTGTTGGGTAGATATACAATACCTTTATTTTTCAATAAATGTAGGGATTATTAACAATAAGTTTAATATCCAACATAGGGTTTCCAATTCATATGCAACCTGCCCAGTGTATCTTAGGAATGATAATCCATATGTTCATTTATTGAATTTACGGTATAATCATTTTTTCCAAAACATGTCCAATAATTTTAAATTCCCTCAAACATGATACACATATTTATTACATATAATCTCATCGATCATAATTAAATTAAATTTATTAGAAAAAAACAATGGTATTTGTGACTATAAAAATGATTATAAAACACATTATATTTTGAGGCAATACATTCCCCACATTCTCCACATTTTGATGATAGAAAAACCATAAAATAATTTACAGAAAACGTATGAATTGTAAACACAAAATAAACAATATTTTTTTATTTTTTTATTTAGAAAAATAATTTTTATAGTAGTATTTTGATTTCATAGAACTATTTTGATTAAATGAAAATTGAGGATTGAAAAATTTATAATGTTGTTTTTATGCAATTTTATCCACTTTTTTCAGATATCTAAAAGAATATATATTTAAAAATAAAAAAAATAAAATTTTCACACATCAATAAATGAATTTCGTAATTTATTGGTTATAAAAATATGAAATTAGTTATATTATTGTAAATTTGATCTTCAAAGCATAAAATGATATAATCTTATGAAATATAAAAATGATTTAATGTAAAGTAAACTAAAATGCTGATAAAATGTCATGAAACTAATGATTTCATCTCACAATCAATGTAATAATTCCTAAAAATGAGTGGGTTTGATATAATTGGTTTTTTTGATCACAATGTCCACTGGTAGAAGGTGATGTTGTATTAGTAATGATCTATACAACAACATGAATATCAAGGATTTTTACCTATGGGCTCTAAAAATGATTGTTGAAGAAAAATATTCATTTATGAGTCATCTTCCTTGAATCTTTATCAATCATCAAGAATTCAACCAAATTCACCTTAATAAACTCATTATATGTTTCGTTAGATATAATGAATGAATTAAACATTTCTCTAACTTGATGAATAACTAGTACCAACCAGGATTCATTAGAATTCAGATGACATATCAAATTCCTTTAATTTTCCATAAGAACATTCAATGGAGTACTGTCACAAAGAATAGTGTGAAATCTATCATTGAAATCAACTATCACATAAGTTATAACTTCAAATATTCTTATCATGTCTGATGAAATCTGTTGATAAGAGGATGAATCATGATGAAAGTATCCGACACATTGATATTCACTTATTAACAAATTCTTTTGTTCATAAAAATTAGATTTCTTTACAAATTCTTCATTAAAAGATCTAAATTCATCAGAAATATTTCTTATATACTCTTTAAGATCAACTACTGACACAATAGTTCCGGACTTTCATTGATTTGTGATTAAAGTGTCTAAAATATCTCTTTTAAGACTTTTGAACATCATAGTTCTCCAAATTTCTTCCTTTCATACTCCAAATCATACAATAGATTCAATATCTGTGCATTCAATTTATTGAAACCTTGAGCCAACTATTCAATATTTCTTTTCAACGAGTCAGAAGACTTATTAGATTGCGTTATGGTTTAACCAACTTCCACTAGATCCAAACATGGCTATTCCTATGAAACAATTATTAATTCTCTCAATATAGATAATCCTGCATTAATTGAATCAGAAAAAAATAACGAAAAATTTTAATCAATGCCTTGGTTGGTATTATTATCAAATTACCTTGATTGATCAAACCAATGGGGAATATGGTCAATATTTTTAGTTACTTGAGAATCCTACTTAGAAACTTCTTCCTCTATTGGCTGACCAACTTCTACTAGCTCAAAAATATTTATTCAAATTATTTTTTATTCATGAATAATTTCCTCATCAGTTTTTGATTTTTCTTCTTCATTGGGCCTTGGTTTCATAAGAACAATAGAAGGTAATTGATACCCTTAATCAACAATAATAATCCTTTCATGAAATTATATACCAACTAGTATAAGATAATTTTATAATTCACTCTATAAAAGTTATTTTTTTTATTCCAACATTTATAATATTTATATGATTACATCTCTCACCAAATGGGATGTCTCTTACCATTCCAAACCATAGAAACAAAATAGGAATATTATTCTTCAATAAAGTCCAAAAAACATCTTTGTAGCATTATAACAATAATTATTCCAATAATCTAACATAAATTTTCCAATGTTTAGTTTAATATTTTTCAAATACAAAAAAACAGTATACATATCTTGATAAATGATATTCTCTAACTAATTCATCCTTAGAACTTTTCTAAACTAAAATAATTTCATCAACACTCTTTGAGAAGAATTATTTTATTTTTTAATAACTTTCTTGATTATTCTATCTTCAAAAATATAAGACTTGATATCCAATGATTTTTGTTTCGAATCTCGTATATATCCAAATTCAAAAAGAAATTCCTTATTATGTGGACAAGGAAAGATCATAACAAATTAATATAGACAAGGTATAAAACCTGTTGTGATGTATCTAAAAAATAACTCTATCTTTATCATTTCGAAAACTGAAAGAGGAATTGTGTTATAACAGTTGTACTTCTATATCAAGAAGGTTGTATTTATATATATAAAATTGACTTCCATACCTTGAAATTAAATGTGTGACTTTTATGAAATGTTTGTTTTGTCCATAAAATCAAATTTTATTTCCTTTCGTTTAATAACATTAAAATATTCCAACAAAATAACTGGGTCACATTGAGAAACTTCATAAATTTTCCATAAAGTTTCAATTTTTAAATGTTATTTGTATTAGGTCCAAATGATTAGTGTTTTAGTACCTTGAAAAGAGATACAATGTATAAATTGAAAGGCCGTGAAGGAGTTTGAAGGAGGGTGGGAGAAGGCTAACTGTTTTCTCATGCAAATTCAGAATGCAACAATTAAATTTTAATTTGAAATGAAAAAATTTAAATTAAATCATTTTTAAAATAAATCAATATATCAGTGAATATAAATAATGAATAATAAATATTATTAAATACAATAAATAAATGTTACTAACATAAAAATAAAGAGATTAAAAATAAAATTATAATCATTCATTTGAAATTAAATAACTCTTACTCACCCGTAATAAAATCAAAACAAGTTGAGGATTGTGGGGTATTAAAAATATCATTTAAATGATAATTTTTATTTCCATATTATGAAGATATATCCTTTTTAATCACATGATCAATTAGAAAATTATGCCAAATATCTATATGATTAGTCCTAGAATGACTTATAAGATTTATTTAATATTTATTGCATATGTATTATCAAATAAAATAGGAATATTATTAAAATTTCTTCCAAAATATTGTAGAGTTTATTCCATTCGTAACACCATTGAACATAAACATCTAGTAGATATATATTATTCTCTAGTTGTTGATAAAGAAACTGAGTGTTTTTATTTATTTAAACTTGATGGTAATGATTTTTTTGAAAAGTTTTAGTTTCCTAAAGTGATTTTTTATTTAATCTAAACCTCCAATGTCAACATCTAACTATGAAATTAAATTAAAATCAGATTTATTTGGATAAATATGAGATTGAAATGTTGTTCATTTTAAATATCTAAAAATTATATTAATAGTAGTAAGATGGGATTATTTTGTAATTCACTAAAATATAGCTCATAAACTTATAGAAAACATTATGTCTAGTTTTCTAGTCGTATGATAGTAAAAACTACCAATCAAACCTCTATATATCTTGTTAATTGGTTTTCCAACATCATCTAAATAGAGTTTTATATTGGTACGAATATGAGTTGTATTAGTCATAATTTTTAAAACTCAAATTTTTTTAATAATTCAATAATATAATAACATTTATTTAAAAAATTTCTATAATCATTTTGAAAAATGTGATTCCATAAAATGAAATTCATTTCTCCCATTATAGTAATTTCATATTTTTTTTCATTAGTTTTCCAAATTAATTATAGATATATTTTTTTGTTGAAAAAAAATTTCATCATCGACATCAATTAGTACTAAAAATATATTAGAAAAAACAGTTTTCTTTAAATGTTAATGATCTATTAATACTAAAAAAAATTATTTTCAAATAAAAATAGATTAATATTTTATACCATGCTCTATGTTTATTTTTAAGGAAAAAAAGTCATTGGGTAAGACTAGGAAAACAAAATTTATGAGGTTTTTCAAAACCTAGAGGTTATTCAGTCTAAACATACTCTATTAAAAATCTATTTAAAAATGATGATTTAAAATTCGCCTGAAATAGTTTAAAATTTTTATGAGATTTATCAGATAAAATCTTTCTAATGGTTCCTAATAAAACTATATGTAAAAATGTTTCATCATAATCTATCCCTTTTTCATGATTATATCCTTTAGCTACTAATCTAGATTTATTTCATCTTAGAAATCATTAATCATCTTTTTTAATTCTAAATAACCTCTTATTTCCTATTAATGGATAATTAGATTGTCTTTTTACTGATGCCCAAACTTCATTTCTCTAGAATTGGTTTTAGTTCTTCTTAAATTTTTAACACCGAAATATCATCTTCTAAATCTTCTTCAGAATAAATAGGTTCTAACATGGATAGAAACAAAGATAATTTAACTTGGTTTCCTACATTTCTTTTCATTTTAAATATTCTTTCAAGGTCCCCTATTACAATTTTTGATGGATGGTTCTTTAAGGATATACACTGTCAAGGTAAGATTCTTTAGGCTCTTAAGTTACATGTTCTTATAAATGGGACTCAATTTTATTTATATTATTTTAAAAATCATCTTTAAGGGATTCATTTCTCATATTGTCAATAAAATATGTAATTTCCACTATTTGATCATTCTCTATAATAAATGTATCAGTTTAATCAATCATCATATAAACTAATTCTTAAACAATCCTTGAATTTGTATCAAACACTATATAGGATTTTGATATGGTATAATATCCCAAAAGTATACCTTCTTCATCTTTGAGATCGATCTTATTAAAGATTTATTTACTATTTAAGATATATATATTTCATCCAAAAACATTAAGGTACATTACTTAATGTTTTTTGTTATTCCATAGTTCATATGGAGCTCTTTTAAAAATTTTTTTTATAAAAAATCTATTCCTACTCTTGTAATACATAAAAACATATTACGAAACTAATTGGTACGAAGAATGTATTCATTCTGAAAAGTACATTCCGTTTTTTGAATTGTTCTATTTCCACTATAATCAATTCTATTTTTTTGAAGAATTCTTTCTGCATAGAAGGAATGTTTAATAAGTTGTTTTAAGAAAAAAAATTAAATTCATGAATCTCAAATTCCCCACCATGATCAATTCTCAATTAAATTATTTTAGAGCCTTTATCAATTTTAACAGTTTTAAAAATGATTTCAAAAATAGTGAATTCCTCATATTTATGTCTTAGAAAATACTCCCATGTTAATAGAGATTAATCAGTAACTAAAACATAAACATTTAATTTACCATCAATTTTTTTTACTATACATGGTCTAAACATATCTATATGTATATTTTCTATTAGATTGGATTTATCAATTATATATACAGATTCGAATGAATATTTTGGTTGCTTTTTGATTTGACATGAATCAAAAAATCAATCATGGTAAAATTTATGACATTGTAAATCAAAAAATAAATTTTTCTTAGATAATTTATCAAAAAAATATATATTAAAATTTATATAACTTCTATTCTTGGAACATGACTCATTTTTTTGTTTTTAAACAATTCATTTTATATTTACACAATGAAATTGGATCCAATGTATAAAAATTATCAGATCTTGGTGATCTAACTTAATGATGTTTATCATTGAACAAATTGATGCAATTTTTAAAATAATCAACAAAAATTCATCATCAAAATGTCCAGAAATACTTATATTATTGGGATTTAACCCTTTTATGTAATTTTAATTTTTAATTAATATAATATTTGGATCTCCAACCATTCCAACTCTATCAATCATTCCTTTTTCATTGTCACCAAAAGTGACTAGTCCCCTATTTGTCTGAGTCTATATATAGAAATTAGATGAGTCAGCACTCATATGCCTTGGGAAACCACAGTCCATATATCAAATATCATTAATTTCCTATGGATTTTCTCATGCAAAATAATCCAAACACAAGTGTGTTTTGTTAACCATATTTTTATGGGTCTAGAAGTGTCAGCACTCAGATATATAAGAACACAATATGCCTTATTTTTCCAAAATTGATATTATCATCTTATGACATATTTTGGAAACTAAATTTTTGTTTAATAAAACTAATTAGAGGATTTTATAAAGATAATTTATTTGAATAATGAACATTTGTTCCGCAGTGATAGGAGGAAGAAATTTTTGAATTTTGTATAAAACAGGTCCTGTATAATTTTGGGTTTTAAACCTTTCTTGATTTACAGAAATTTTATATCTTAAAAAAATTCTTCCCAATAATATCATTCAGATTTTTATCTCCATTATTTGAAATACTAGTTGTACTCTTATAAAGTTATTCTTCTTCCTTAAATTCTTTAATCCATTTTTCATGATCAATACATTTTTATGTATAAGAATTGAATTTTTCAAATTAAATATTCATATTGGATTATCAATCTTTATATTTCACCAAAAATGAATTGCGACATATTTAAAATTATTTATAATAATTTATTAACGAATACTATTTTTTATCTGGCATTGAATAATAATAAGTAAATTTTTAATTAGGTCACTTATTAGAGTCAGAAGTAGAAGAGTAATAGGATTGGACCTATTATTCATTATTAGCCTTAAAAAACATATTAGCTTTTAGGTTCTCTGGATATTTTTAAGAAATAGTTTTTTAAGAGCTTCTAGAGTCTTTAGATACACTCCACATAGCTTTAATTGGCCTTTTTTTATTTTTTTTATAATCATCTTTCTTATGATATATATCTTCATGACATTATCCATCATCTTTCAATTGGGGGAAACAAATTTTATTGTTTCCCAATTTCTTCCAATCTTATAATCTTACTTCTCTCTATTCACTTTCATAATTCAAACAGAATTTTATAAATCCTCATTTATTCTTTCATAATTTCTTGAATTTTCTGGCTCGTTATGTCATTTACATTTCAAAGTCCGAGGATTTGGATTTTTTTTCAATCTTGACATCTATTTTTTATTTTCATTCATGCTTCTGAGATTTCACTTTGAGAGAATTATTTTCCATTTTTACTACTATCTTATGATTTTCATCTTAATCCTTCAATTATACGTCATACATCATCACTAATCCAATCAGTTCCTTCATAGTTAAATTTTTTACATATGATTATTTTTGAATGGGTACATAAATTCAATTTTTATTTGAGGGTAATACTCATTGTACTTTTAGATATTCATCTAACTGACATATGGAATCTTATAATGAAATTTTTTTAGATAATCCATATTAACCATCCATTAATTTAGTGATTCTATATCTATAAAACATTTTGAAGGAGTAAAATATTATTTTTGTCGTATCATATCTAATTTTTATGATGTTTTTTATTCTTTCATATGTTACTATGTTTATCTACCACATTTCATATGATGTTGTGGAATATGACACTCTATTACATTCATAATGTCTAATTCCAAATATTTTGGAATTTATTGGCTTTGAATTGATTTCATGTTCATCTTACGTTTATACAGTCCAAGTATTAGTTTTTTAAGTAATCAAATAAGTAGTGATGATCATAAAATATACTTTGAAGCCCATATTTTTTAGATATACAATCATACGTGATTTCCTGTATCCATAGTTTCCACTTTTTGTATATAGAGCATGAATTATAGACACAAATTATTTTGGATTATCTATTTACATACTCATTTATAAATCTTATTCTCTTGAAAATTTTACATCATTGTTATATAATATACCCTTTGATATCAATTTTTAGGTTGGAATAATAAAATGATAACACAAGAGGGGGTGAATTATATATTTTGGATAATTTAAATTGATTATTTCTTTTGAATCCCTTTGTTTTTTATGTAGACATGTAGTGTGTTATTCAATATGGAATATAAAAATCAGAAAAATATAAAGAATACACAAAAAAATTTATAGTGATTTAGGGCACAATGAATCCCTAGTCCACTATACAAACAATATATTTATGAGCTTGGTGATTTTCACTTGTAAGGTCCTCTAATCACTTAACCTTCAAATCCATAACTGAGTGTAGGTATTTGACCCTTTTACAATGAGGATAAATAGTTCCCTCTAATTCTTTTATAGGGAACAAATTTAACACATAGTAATCTATGAAAATGACACTTCACTGAAGCTGGGTATGACCTATTGATACTACAATAAATTATACGATTTGATTTGATGAAGGTTCAAGTTGATCATCAAATTTGAAACAAAAACAAATAATAGATGTATCTTCTTCTTCATAAAATAATTTATTCTAAAAAGAATAAATTTGAAGTGATATTAGTTTCAAATTTTCATCAATATCAACAAACAACATTAGTAATCTTATAATAGTACGAGGTGGAAAATGTATATCTTTAAAGATTATCCTCTCCCAGAAAATAATAGAGTCAATCATTTGTTGTAAATGAACTGTAAAAGCTATTCACAAGAACACATACCTATGTTTTTATGGGTGTATTTTTTAGAAGAAATTTATATATAATATATAGATCATATATCTTCTTTATGTATTCTAGATTCAGGAGAACTCTCTGATAGAATTCTGAAAATGAAATTAAAATTTTCTATGAGATTTGTAACTTCCTTTAAGATTAGAAGTGATTTTATATTATGAATGAAGGTCTATGGATTGATCATAAAAAACCATTGAATCCATCATATATTTACTTTCATTTAGCCTGTAATACGTTCAATACTGTTTCATGAAACTCAGATGAAATAATTGTTCGATAACTTCTCTTTTGAATAGTCATACAAAGTGTCCAACCTCATAGAGTAGGGTTTATTTGTATAGTTGTGGGTTCCTACTAATAACAAGGAAGGTGGTCAGAGGCGAGCCCCTGATTATTTATTAAAATAAAGAAAAGTGCAGAAAATGCGCAAACCAAACCAGCAGCACCCAAACCAACATTCAAAATTTAAAACATCAAAAGGAAACAGGGCCTCGAACTTCACCCCATCAGCCAGCTCATCCCCTTGTTCCATGAACCCACGTCACCGCCTCGAATCACGCACCCTTGAAACCAGCAGTACCTCGAACCGCGCCCCGCCTCGAAACCATGCGAGACGACCGGAGAAACCTATCCGAACCGTCGGCGAGCTTCACCGGCATTCATCCACCGACACAGAGAAGGAGATCACATCAACACGCACCATCCGCCATGCAGGTCGTCGAAGAGGACGACAGACAAGACCAGATCGCCACGCGCCACCATTCACCGGGGAAAGCGGCAGAGCCGTCGACGGAACCACCGCATACCCCGCAAGAAACATCAGCAAGGACGCCGGAGTAGGACTCGACCCCTCCATTTTCAGTACAAACCATCGTCATCGACTCTGTTCAAGAGAAATGAACATGACCAGAAAATCCACCTCCCGACGTCGCCTTCATCAGCACGAACCAAGGAAAATGCCCAGCGCCGCCATCCGAGATCACCAAGAAAGCAAAGCCCGACCTCCAAACACCCAGATCAGAGGCCGAAGTGAAGATTCCGTACCGTCAGGCCAGGGACTCCGGCGTAGAATCAACACCGAGTCGCGAAGACCCCGGTGCACGCAAGAAGAGTCGATGCAGGGCCGAGCCGAAAAGAAATCCCACCTCAAATCTCCGAACCAGGAAAGAAGACGCGCAACTCCGGGATGAGGGAGGCGGCGAGAGCGAACCCTAGCCGGACGCGGTGCCCCTTACGGGATCCTGGGTTCCTACTAATGTATGGATCCATAACCATACATTCATCTATGTTTAAAAATAAGGATTAAAAGTAATTTATTTATAATAATCTATACGTCTAACCTGTGAGTAAAAAATTGATTCCAAACATATGGTTAATAATCATTATGTTCAATCTTACACATTTTAGGTATGATCAAAAAAGAAAAAAATTAACATTGGGTTGATATATCATTACTTTATTTTTCATTGAATGTAATTTTTTCAAACAATACAATTAATATCTAGTGTATGGTTTCTGATCTATACGAGAACATTTCAGCAGAGTTTAGGGATGAGGATCCATATATTCTTTTACAACATGTAGGGTTTTAACAGTTTTTCCAAAACACATAAAATAATTTAAAATTAATTAAAATAAGATACATATAATTATTATATATAAATTTCTAAAACATATTTAAATTAAATTTTGTAGAAAAAATTCATGGGTATTTGTGAGAATCAAATAAATCATATAACATTGAGGATTTTTGAGAGAATACATTCTCAACAATACAAACTATATAAATCATGAACCCAGTAACTTGGATCCAATGCCTTAATTTATTATATTAAAATATATATGAGATTATAATCCAATATAATTGAATATTTTATTATATTTTCAAAACTAGATACAACCATAATTGTTATATTACGAAAATAAAAGGAAAAACAATAGATAATGTCCTTTGGAAGCACCCATAAAATCAATGATTATCCATAAAAGTAATTCCTAAAATGTATCATCACATCTTGGGGGAAATTAGAACATAAAAAAGGGGTGATATTAGATTCTGAGTAAGGGTAAAAATACATATAACGATATCATAAATATACAAAAACAATAAAAAAAGTGTATAAATGAAACCACATTCCCTTAAAACATAATGTTTATCATAATATGGAAATAATAAAAAATAATTAAATAATGCCACATAAATAATAACATGAGAATGAAATGTAATCATGAATATTCTAAAATTCATATAATAAAATGAATTATCAATTTAAAATATCACAATGAGGGAATGAATAAAGCTTGACATCAAAATCATAATTTCATTGTTTCATCCAAGACACCATACATAATTGGGTAAAACCCCAATATAGTTTGTCTCATGAGAACTTCAAATGAATCTTTGGGTTATAGAAGGCCCCTCCCATCACTTACTATGTCTAAAACATTTCCTATATGAATAATGTGAAACATAATCTTCATTTACATTATTATTGAAAAATGAACATACAAAAATTGAATAATTTAACAATAAACCATGAATGGTATCAAATATTACACCTATAGCTAATCTAATAATAAACCCTTCAACAAAATATAGTATATGGTATCATAATGGATAAAAATAAATGAAGTAAATGATTCAAAAAGTAATTTAACATAGATGATGATATATTTCAATGAAACCACTGAAATTATATTTAGAAAAGTAATCTTTAAACATTCTATTGTTATGTATACCATATTGAAATAGTTAAAATCATAATCCCCTTGAAGGATTAACATTAAATGATACTTATAATATTATTAATATAGGAAGAATTAAGATATGACAAATCAAATATTAGTACAAATCCCATATACAATGAATAACTATTGAACAAGTCGTATATCTGAAATAAAGTAAAAGTGAGATGAGAAACAAATTTTTTAATTAGAATGAATACTTCTTTTAGAAAATAATTTCTATTTTTCATAAAAGTAGATTATGAAAATATATACCAGATATGTGTAGGAAAGGACAAAAAAAATTATTTTTGAGGGAGAAATTTTGTTTGATTGAAGTTAAAACATGTAAAAATAGTTTTTAATAAACTTTACAAATAAGCCAATTTAGTTCAGTTTGATGGAAAATATAAAAGAATATTAAAAGGGAAATTTGTTTAATTTCTTATATAAAACTAGGATATAATAAAGTATTATTTTCATGATAAAATAATTTATTTTAGAATAATATTTTTCCTTAGAATAGATTATGGAGCGTATATGAAAATTGGTAAAAAATTGGGATGTTCCCCTTAATCAGGTTTACTTATTGACATGAATTAAGTAGAAACCCATATAAAAAATGTATTTAACTATCAAAAAAATATTAAATGATCTGGATTCATGATTTTGGATAAAATATACCAGATTTATAAGGATTATATAATAATAATAAAAATAATTACATTTGGGTAAATATAGAAAAAATGTATCCTAAAAGAAAAATGGAAGGTCATGGAGAATTTCACAATACATTGAAATCAGTCAAATCTTATGCCCCATGAAATTAAGGATAATAAAATGAAATATCAAATACCATTAATAAAAAAATATTCATAATTTTATACATATAAGGTATGTATAAATACACCAGACACAATAAATAGTGGTGAATAAGGCATGTCTCACAGAAATAAAGGTGAGATGAGATAACCCTTACCATATGTATGAAAGTGTTCTTCACATGCACTTCATGTCATGGATAATGAAATTAGATTAATTATTAATATAAATAAAAAACTATTAAATTTTTATTTGAAATATTATAATATTATTTAGTTCTTTTATGGCCTTTTTATGAGTTATAATATTTAATTCCATCATTCGTAAGTGTTCGTTTCCTTGTTTTTCATGATCGGTTCACTTGTTGGCATGTACGAAATATCATATAAAATGGGAATAATTATCATGATTTGATTTTATATGTTATTAATGAAATTACATAACATTATATTGTTTAATATATAATTTGTATAGATACAATTATTATAAGTTATATAAATTATTACAGATAACCATTTGGGTTATTTAGGCGTTTTTTCGATCATCAGAGACTAGTTTTGTCTTATGAACTAATATTATGTATATATATACAAGTTAAATGAAATTAAAAATATTTTATTACATATATTAATTGATTTTTTATTAATAAATATTTTATTTCCAACCTTGATGGAATCAAATTAGAAACACAAACCATTGTCTATGACGGTGGTAAATCGGCACCTCACTGATAATGTTTTCATTTATAGAATAAAAAGTATAAGAGAATAGAATTGATGGTTTATATACCAATAAAATATTAAAATAACACTATAAATAAGAATAAGAAGTTATCATTTATGTTTGTACATAGTATGTATACAAAGGATAATAATGGAAATGAAATTGAATGAAAATTAATAGAATGAAAGGGGATTTTATCACATGAGTGTCACGTCCTTATGAACCTACATAAAGGACTTGTAAAAGGTATTTTGGAAATTTGATCCTTCCAAGAATGTGGGGAAGTATTTTGGGAGTGGTAATTTTTAGAATAAAATAATGTTTGAAGGCTTTGGAGGTGTGAGGAGAAAGGGTGGTGAGGGATGGTATGTATAGTTGATGAGAAAAGTGTTTTCTATTATTTAATTCATTTGTTTATTATTGAGGATCAGGAATATGAATATTGATCATTAATATGAATAAATAAAGTAACTAATGAGTGTTATTTTTAAAAAATGTGGTATTACCTCTTCCATACATCATTTATAACTCAATAATTCATTAATTTTTTATAAAGTAAAATACCATAAATTATCATATTTCATTATTCCCCAAAAATTATACTATTTTAGAATAATATAAAATATTCAATATAACCATTATCCAATGTGCTGAATTATAAAATGGACTCTATTTTATGAAAATAATTTTCTAAATATTATAATTATTTTTAATTTAAATCATCATTAATTTAAAAAATATTGATTTTAAAATTATAACTTATTTTATGAAACATTGTAATATTAATTAAACTATCCTAAAATTATCATAGAATCATAAGAAAGAAAAATATTAATTTATTAATCTATTTTTTGAAAATAACATTCATTGGAAATCATAATATTATTTATAATATTATAAATAAAAATTTAGGCTTCACAAAAATACCAATAATTAATTTATAAATTTTAAAACAATTATTTTATTATTTCATGATATAAATAGATAATATCTTTATATAGAATATAAATAAATAATATTTATACTTTAATTTTAGAGATAAAATTTAAATCAATAACTCTCTATTAATATAATGAAAATGACGGTGTAATAAAAAATTCTAGATTTTATCTTTGGACATCAAAAAATAAATATTTTATAAAAAATACAAAAATATTACCCTAACTAATTTTTGACATCCAAATTTCATATATAAAGTTTATTTTGATCAAAACAAATTTACATTTGTGTCAAAATTTAATTTCAAAACATGTGCACCGTTAAAAGATGATAAACCACACTTAGAGAAATAGTATTTTATGAGTAAACATTTAATTTATTCATATCATATGACTATAATATTATTTAAATGAATATAAAAACATTAAATTAAATATATAATATATATAAATTTCCTAATTTCGTTATTAATATTCATTCCTACAAATTTAACAGTAATTTTATAAGGTCATTTTAAAAATAATGATATTTAATTTATAAAATCGTTCATCTAATCATGGTGTTGTGTGAAAAATATGTTTTCATATAAATTAAATTTAATAAATGAAATACTATATAATATTGGGCTATTATATTAATCATTATCTCTCCTTTATTATATTCTATAGGTTTATTTGTAGGATAATGTGTTCATGGAAATTTATGAAACCAAATTTGGTGGGGAAACTATTTCGGATTAGTCTCTCTCTGCATATTATATTCTATATTTTGGAATAAACTTTTCATCTAGTCTTCTTAGAGTATATAAATTTTATATTTTTTATATTTTTTAATGTTTTAATCATCCTATAACTATAATGATTTATTATGACCTAAGGTGATGAATCTGTTGGCCAGGTATGAAGCATCAGATTGCAGACATTGTTCCCCACTACTATACCGACCAATAAATAAATATAGTGAATATGAATCCTTATGGTTTTTATCAAACCCTTTTATTCTGGTTTTTTAATTTTAAAATGTCTCTAAGAAATTTTTTATTGGATTACGTTGGAATTTTTTAGGGATGTCTTCTATCATTGAGGTGATTGATCGGATGAAAAATTTATCCCACATCATTATGAATAGGGACACCACTAATGATGAATACATGTGTAAGATGAATGTACATGGTATTTTGAGGTTTCATAGATTTACCTATAATAGTGTTTTAGAAATGGATCCTTATTTACCTATTGTTATGGAAGATTAATTATGATGAAATGGGTACTCAGGTCCAGGTGAGTATAACTTATCATACACACTTAGATGTCTAGAAAGAGCATGCTATTCAAATATAGGGGATATGTTATGTGCCTCTATCCTGAATTTTTGTAGATAATGGTATTTTCATATTTAATTATTTGAGATATATTATAAAAATATTTTTTATTCCTCAATCATAATGACTCTATTTGGGTCATTGTATTGTCACCAGTGTAGGTCACCACATTGTGGGGTAGAGGATAGTGAGGATGCTCTTGTTCAATTAAGTCTCATTCAAGAGACATTGATAAAGATTCATGAAATATGTCGGGATTTGTTAAAAGGGTATTATTGATATAAATCATATGAGGATCAGTGACATCTCTATTTATAGTTTTTCATTTGATGATTAGGTTTTCCAAAATCTTTCTCCTCTGTAGGGTCTCTACAAAATTGGAAAACAAATCATGATGGATCCATGATATGTTGGACCACTTTAGGTCACTTAGTTGATTGGGATGGTTTCAAATTAGAAGTTATTTCTCATTCAATTTATCATTATTAATGATGATTTATACATATTGAAGCTAATGAATGACCATATAATTGACTTTATCATTTTTAATTGGAAGTCATCAGGTTTGAGCAACATATTTCTATTGTAGAGAAAAAAGTAGATCTCATTAACTCTCAGGTGAATATCATGTTTTGTAATTAGATTATATTCGTCATAGTGATGAGGTGACATGTATAGAAATATAATGAGGCCTGGGAGTGTGATTCATTGATGAGGAAGTGGTGGACTCACCAATATCCATACATAATTAATCCACATGACTATCTGAGGATGTAAAGTGTTGTGATAAGGAGTTTATAACATCATTATACCCTATTTCAAGTATTTATCTCTTCTAAATTAGTTTCTCTACCAATTTTGATGGGTTATGGGGATCTCAATGGATAAGATGGTTTGTGTTTCAGTGCAGAATTTGGTATATTTTACATATTCTTGCATTTTTTAAATCATGTAACTGTTTATATGATTTGATACTATCACCATGAATATATATTGAATTGGATCAATTTGGGAAATGATTATATGACATGAAATTTTTTTCACATTATTTAATGGAAAAAAACTAATTATTATTGACCAAGGTGATGCATTTTTCATCTGATATAGTTAACATGGGCTTCACATGATGAAATAGATATTATGGATGTGTAATCCACATTTTATTTATTTTTTTTGCACTACATTCCTGATTGTAATTTTTTTTATATAATGTATTATATTCTAATTCCAAAGAGATATTCTAGGTGATTTTGGGGACCTCCTACAGTTTTAGATTATTTCATTCAACGATTCACTGTCATTGCGGTTGTTGTGAATTTTTATGGATAAATACTATTTTAAATTATTTATTATCATTGATCGCGACATCAAAATTTTTATCTTTATTTAATCCATTTATCAATGATTAGAATATTTTTTATAATTTTTAAATATATTGTGTGATCTTCATCGAGAGGTAGACCTTCATGTTGGCGGTGGTGTGGAATATGTGTCTCATTGAGGTATATTTTTATTTTTCCTCTCCAATGGAAATTTCACCTATTGAAATGTTTTTGAGATGTGGGGATAGATTCTAGTACCTTTATTTTTATCTTTTAATTCTTCAGTATTTTTGGATACTGTTATTGGAATGTGTGGCCTGATTATTTTTTATATGGGTCCATCTATTTCATATGTTGGACAAAAATTATTGGTTTGGTTTTTTAAATTTGTTTGGAAATGAATTTTAATGGTTGAATTATGTTGGATTAAAGGGTGTTTTAAAAAAATATTGTTTCCCCCTTATTTTGGTGAATGAAAATTGTATTTTTATGGCATTTTGAAATGGATTTATCAAATGTTTTTCAATGAATTTTTTTGATGAAGTGGTTTGGAAAATGTATTACATGGGAATCCTTGGGTACCTTGGTATAAGATGTAGTAATAGACATTGTTCATTGATGCTGTTGAGGGGTACAATCACTAGGGGTTCCTTTTGTCATGTTTTTTCTAATGATATTTTAGACACTATAGTTGGGATCACTTTATGGGGTGTCCATATAGTACATAGATTTGATCCACCTGTCTAGGTTCTTTATGAAGTACTGTTTAAGTATATTTATGAGTATCCTAACTAGCCTGAAAAGTTGTGATCCTTGATGTGATGTTA
Organism: Viscum album; assembly: GCA_963277665.1. NCBI lineage: Eukaryota > Viridiplantae > Streptophyta > Magnoliopsida > Santalales > Viscaceae > Viscum > Viscum album. Next base: position 788,985,210 of record OY728148.1, read on the forward strand.
CATGTTCATTGGATTTTATAGCTATATCTTTTACTTCCATGGATTTGATGTGATATGTGATACATGCTTTGATTTGACTACTTTGATGTATATGAAATGATTTGAAACTCCTTTACCTTATTTATTTCAAACTATGGAAAAAGGGTAAGTGTTTTTCCTTGATTTTGATATAAAAACCATTTAACTATTTTTCATCACATATTGTATTTAATTTTGATAATTTATTATATTTTTGTATAGGTACTTAACATGGAACACCAAGGTGGGATCCTATTTATCATGTTTAGATCACACCATACACATCCTTTCAATAATTCATAGGACATGTTATGTCATTCAATTAAGGTAATTACAAGTTGACATAGTGAGGTGGTGTGGTTTCTTTGATATTTGTCTGGGTAATAGGTGGTGAGATGGTAGTAGATTCCCTATGCTATCACATAGTGCAACTGTTGCATTTTTTGTTGAACGTTATTATTTATCATGTATGTTGGAGACTATACTATATATTTTGAGTTGTATCACTTCTATTATTTCTTTTTTGATATGAAATATATTTATCTTCTACTCTAACATTTTTCTTCCCATAATTTATATATATATATATATTACATGCCTTCTGCCTTCGGTTTGGTGAAATCATTTCCTCTGGCTGTTGTTGATTCCTAGGTGTCAATCTCTAGTTCACGAGGATTGAGAATTCCGTTTTTGGTATATGATTGATCATGTTAGGTACAAATGTTTAAGGGTATCTGGGTCGGTTACCACCTATATTGTAACTATAAATTAGTTTAACAACATATAATAAAACATAATAACAATTCATAATACAACAATCATATATGTGAATAACAATGGGAACACATTTTTAATAAATAAATATTTCTAAAATTTAACCTTGATATAAACATTCATGAAGAAAATGTAAATAGATATACATTAGACAGAATATAATATATATAATGTTATTTATGTTATAAAATTTTTAATATAAACACACTATATTCATTTTTAATAAGAAATTATTCATTATTATGAATTTTATAATATTTTATGAAATTAATGAATTAAAAAGCATATAAAATTAAATTTATTTTATATAATTTATCTACATAATATAAATATCATTTATTAATCCATATAAAACATTGATTAAATAAATTATCAAATAACTTTTTTTTATTTATAAAATATAATCAATAAAGGATTTCATTTGAACTGTTAAATTTTTATATTACGTACATTTCCTAACATGAAAGTAATTTTTCATATTTTTTTATTGTTTTAAACTGAAAAAAAACATCATATAATTACCTGATAATTTCTAAATAAAAAAATTATAATCAAATAAGGCTTACAATATGATAGTTAAAAAAATTTGTATCAACATTTTTTATTTTATAGATACTTTTGTTAGAATCATTTTATAAACAATTAATAAATATATTTTTAACATTTAATAATAAATAAATTTATTATCATGTTTATAAACTAATAAATATCTTCAAATAGAAATTTTTATAATTTACAAAAAAATTATAAATTATTAATTTTAAATAAAAATTGAATTTTTACAAAAATCTATTTTACCTACAAATAATATATAACAATATATGAGGAATTTTAAATTATAGTTAATATGGTTTTAGTAATTAAAACATTTATGCACTATCTGTAATAATTTATAACTCATAACCCAATAATTTCTTATGATATATAGATGATGTATAGGGCACATAATGGATCATATTATCACATATACATAATATTTTTCACCATTATGTTTTGGTAAATAGACTCGTAAACAAGATAAAAGGTTATATAATGTTTACTTGATCCACTCTTATCCATGAAAAATGCATACATAATTTTTTTTAGATGAACTAATTCACATGCACAAAGGAATACATAAACGTTACCAAATCAACACTTACTATAGGGTAATGAAATATTTATATTTCTATAAATTGACACTTGTAAAATGTTAGAGTCTTACATAAAGGATAACGATCTTCAATGGTGTTCTTAAAGATGACACTTACAGATGGGAAGTAATTTACATTAAGTTAATATATAGTAAAATAGAATTCATAAATATTGTTAGTTGAGTAACCCTTAAATATCTTTTCTTAACCCCTAGGTATCAAGATATCTAGTCATGTAGACCTTACATATTTATAGTGTGTCCCCTTATATATGTGGACATTTTAATTGATGATGTCACTAATATTACAATTATTATTTTATGATCATTTATCACATAAAATGTTTTTGAATCATATATTATCATATCACCTATATCTTTGAATAAGATACAAAACAAAATCATGATATGATAATGTCTATATTTTATAATACAAAAAGCTTCATCCTTTGACTAAGAAATAATTGAATGTAACATTATGATTTCCAATGTTTTAATTTCTGGAAAGATCATCCAATTCCTTAAAACATCCAGGAGACATTATACATTAACATATAATCTATAAAAAATTATAGAATACATTTTATTCATATCTAAAACATAATTTTGGGAATCAAATGAAATGAAAATATTTGACACCACTAACGTATTTAAAACAATTAAATGAAAAACATTAAATACTATGGATAAAATATGGAAACCAAAATCCAATATTGACTATGTGAGGATACCAATTTCATTTTTATAAAAAAATAAAGTACCTATGTTTGCACCATTTAACGTAGCCTAGAAACATTCATCTCTGTTGATTATAGTTGACGAAGACCATAAGAGATGTATTTCTATAATATAACTCTTTTAGATGTATCCATGAGTTGTGATAAATTTCTTAATACTTAATAGTTAATATCTCATCACATATGGAATTTTAGGGTCAATTGATGGATAAGGATGAATAGTGATAAAGTGATGATATTGAATGGGTTTCAAAAATGAATTAACATTCAACATTACAAAATTTTTATTATAGTAAGATTCATTGTATAACCATTGGGAAACTATAGAGAACTCCATGAATTTATTAATATATTTCGAACCATATGAGTAATTTTTGAACAAACAATGTAATAATTAATTATATAAGTGAAATACCTATGTGTTTTATCTTTTGAAATGATTTAATTAATGTATGTCAGAGGGAATTTTGGAATATTTTACTATTATGCATTCCAATAGATTCATATAAAATAATAATCCAGTAAATTGATGATTATATCATAACTAAATTAGTAAATTTTAATTTATCTATGTCTCACCACAAGACATGCACTAGTAAAAAAATGATATGATTAAAAAAAATCATACAAGTTAGAGGAATAATGGAATAAATACTTCATAAAAACAGAAATAATTCCCTTAAATTAATGATATTTTCAAACAACTATATGGTGTATAATTATTTTCTATAAATTATATATAACATGGTCTCCATAAAATAATGATAATATAAGAGAAAATTGTAATTAAAATAGTTTATTGTTTAATAAAACTAATTAGTTCATTGTAATTTAATTTTTGGATACTAATTCTATCATATTTTTAATTTCATTAATAAATTTTATCATTCAAAAAAATACTATTTTATATTTATAGTAATTTTATGATATTTTTATTTATTATAGGTTGTATGTGTAAACTTAAATTAAAATAGAGTCTATTTCAGTGAAATTATGTGTAAAATGTATATTAAATATATTTAAATTATATTTAGGTATTATGTTGGTTATGTTTCTAGGAAATTGCAATTTGAAAGATTTAATTTTTATAAATTATGATAATGTTGATGTTGTGATGTATTGGAAAAAGCATATAATTTTCTTTTCAAATCAATATTTTCCATGGTTTAGTTGGTTAGTATTATGATTAATTATTTATTTATTAATACTCATACACTTTTGATTTAATTGGAATGAAAATAATTTACATATATTCAATATGTAAATTTTTCGGATTCCTTTAAATATTTAATGAAACGATCAATATAGAACATGTTTCATAAAAATCATAGGTTGTGTCCTTACACAGAGTAAAAAATCATAATATATTGGTCAAGTAAATTAAAACCTAATGAGAAGATTTAACCGATTACAAATCAAGGCTTAATAGAGAAGGTTTATTTTTTTAATTGATTAAAGACATTATATTTTGGGATAGAAATTTATATTATATTTTGATCAAATCATTTTCAAGTATATATAATTTATATTAAATAAAAATATGATATATTAGCAAATTTTAAAATTATAATATTCATTTGGAAATAGATTATTGAATTCAATAGGAAATGTAAATTATGTGGTTTGTTATTTGATATTATATAACATGTATAAAAATAAAAAGAAGTTATGGGAAGTGGAAATTGGTTACAATGATGCATGAAATCCATTTAAAAGTGCATGGACAAAGCGAACATATTGTGTTATCTAACTTGAACGTCTTTTTATGATTTTAATGAAGGTAAAAGAAGGGAAATAATATTTTTTTTGTATGAAATAGGATGTAAGAGGACATAGTTTACTAGAAAACCAATAATTGATGAATAATATCATAGTATTTTTCACATTATTCCAAGAAGTATTGGTACTATTATCTTCGATAAAATAGATTGAAAAATATTTCCATTATTGAAGTAAATTAATGTATCATAGTTTTTTGATGATATAATATTATATTAAAATCATGTTTTTTTGTCTAGAAATGAATTCATATATAGCTTAAAAGTTTATCTATGTTTGATTTTTTATTATTTAATGGTATAAAAACAAAAATTAATAGGATTATTGTATCTATTATATACAACTACAATGAAATGTGAATAATTTTAGTTACATTGTGACTAGGATAGCACAAACACTAAGTGTGAATGTTAATATCTTCATAAAAAATGACCAAATTGAATATTATAGTCAAAATTTTCATATTAAGTAGTGATATTTTAGTGAATATCATTGTATGATATATATAATGAGGGATTTTGACTCCATGGATACGTAAATACCATTTTTATCTATTTAATATTCATGGATTGAATATATAATATATAATATATTATATATGTTCATGGGAACTTAAAAAATTATGATTACATTTTCTTATCTATACCAGAATAAAAAAAATTTAATTAAGATTTTGTATTATAGATTATATTCTTTGATAATATGTACCTAATTTGAAATGTTCCTAGGAATAATTGATGTCATTAGCTGAATTTATATAATAATAGATATATGTTTTCTATTTTTGGTGAACCATTTTATTAACTCTATTAAGGAAATTTTCATTTACAATTGTGTTGATTGTTGTAACACACTATGATTTTACAGTATGCCTCTTTTTAAATAAATACATTTTCTTCAATATCTTCTATTTCACACAACTTCAAATTCAAGCACAACATGATCTGTAAAAAAAGAAATTTAAAGAGTGCTTATTAATATTATGAACCACATCATAACAGTTATGAATATTAATTTTCAAAATAAACTTCATTTTTTAATTCATAAAATAAAATTTAACTTATGGTGAATTTTTGGTATTTTTTTAGAAAAGATTAAATTTTTTATAAATACCGAAAAATACTACATTGTTGTTAAAAATTGATTTTTTTTAAAATAATTATTTTAATTTATATTTATTTTTATGTTACAAGAAATAATTAATACATATATTAATCTAATTATTTCATTGAAGCTATTTTTATAAAATAATTAGATATAAAAATTTATTGAAATTTTAAATATCACCTTTACCGACCTTCATGCCATATTAGTGAGATTATCATTTGAATTGATTTTTTCATATCTATGAATAGAATTTTGAAAAATAGACATACATGATTTTAATTATTATGATTTTTTTAATAGGAATAACAAAATTTTTAGTCAATAATAACTATAGTAATTCTTTTACCAGGATTAAGGGTAAATAGAGTAATTAAAGAAAAAATAATATATTATTTTTTTATAGTTACCCTAAAACATTTACTAATTGCATTAGACGATCGGGTTTCAACCAAAATCAACCTTATGCCAAAATTATGATCTTTTTTAAGTCACTTCGGTAAGAATAATACTTTTATAATATTTTATTTAATGATATGTTAAGAATGTCATTCTCATAATTTTAATATATAATCATTTTTAATATAGATTAATATATAAGATAATTTTAATTATTAAAATCATTATATAAAAAATATTTATCTAAAATTTTTTAATTTATTTTTAAATTTATGAAATTTTTAATTAAATTAAATGGGGACATAATGTTGATGTAAAAATTGATTTATTAAATATAGACTCGCAAAAATGATAATAATAATATTAAAATAAACCTCATTTGAAATATTTGATGGAATACACTTATTTTATGAATAAATATGACATGTGAGGGATTATATATTGTTGTTTTTTCAAATTAATAATGTTGTTTTGAGTTTTTAAAATAGTCAACTGATAAATAGTGTCAAAATTGACATAAATGTGATTTTAGAATAAATAATATTTTATTAAATGTTATAAAATTAATAAATATCTATAATTTACTCAAAAAAATCAGATAATGTTATGGATGTAGTAAATTATCCAATTGGTTTTTGTTTGGAATTTTATAATAACTATATAAATATTTTTGTGTAAAATGAGATATTGTCATAGTAAGAGTTATGTTGTTAACATAAGGGTTAAAGACAAAAGATAATTTTAATTTTGTGACATTAACATGAATAAAATACATTAGATTAGAGGATTTAGACCCATACATATATTATATTTGAAATAAATGACTACTGAGCTATTCAAAATCAATAGTCAGTTTATTTTAAATTAATATTTATGGTGTTTCCTAAAGTGCCCCTCCCCACTCTTGAAAAAGGTTACATATCCTTCTCTTTTCTTCACACCTCCAAAACACTTTGGGTTGGAAATAACATATCCACTTTTCCTCCCAACATCCTTCCTTCATATTAGAGTCCATATGTTGGGAATAAATTCAACCTAATAATCCCTTTGGTACCAATCAAAAGGTGATACTCGAAGAAGGGGTAATTGTGTTACCAACTCAATTCAATTTCCATTCTTATTCTACATCCTTTTAATATGTTTTTTTCCATAATGAAGAAATAAATCCATTATCATCTATATGTATTAATTTTTTATGATTATAGGAAACCCATATTGTTCTTCTTAACCATCTTATGAATGTCAGTATCACCATGTGTGTGTTTTTACATCTTATTATCGCCACGACATGGTGTATTTTTTTCATAAAAAATTTATTTAGATGCGTATAATGATGAATATAATTTATATAAGTGAATATTTCATGAATATAATTCAATATAACTAATAAACCATTCAAATCCACATCATTTAACCATTATGGGAATGATATTAACGCTCATGTGTACGTATGTCTTACCATCTCCAAGACATGATAAGATTAATTATCCGTATTAACGATTGAAAAATAATTAAAAAATTTCTATAAAAATTATTATGAAATATATGGAATAATAATGAAACTATAATATATACATATATATTTTTTATTTACATGCTTCTATTCAATACGATAAGAAAACAGAAAGAACCTTCATATGTACCTATGGCCTATCATCTCCATGAACGGTGTATTAAATTTCATATATCTATATATTATATATATTTATATGTTGAATATATATAATATATGAATCATTTTTGACATTATATAAGTAAGTTAACAATGATCTATGTATTATTATAATGAATAACAAGAAAAAACATTTACGATAAACAAAGCAATTATTACCTGAAACATAGCATTATCATGAAATTATAAACTTAGTAGGTAATATAAAGTTATAAATGAATCATATATGATATCATAAAAATTTTTATGATTCATGTACATGTCTAAAATATTTTTAAAACAATTATATAGTAGTTTATGACATGTGCGGAGGGAATCAGACCTAAGGTAAGGGGTAATTTCGCAATCTCATTATTATCCGAGATTGTTTATGCGTAAGTGTTTATCAGGACTTATTTATCATCGATGTCCATATTTTTTGAAAATGACTTCAAAAGAAATTTTTTAATGTTTTTTAACTAAAAAATATTCTCAAATGTTTTGAATATTTATTCATTTATACCTTTCTAATTCATGTCCTTGTTTTCAAAAATGGATTTTATGGATTTATTTTTAATGAAATGAATATTTTTAAAAAATATTTTTTTAATATTGTTAAAGAAATTTCATTGTGGTATGGAATAAATTGATTAAAAAATATCTTTTTAAATTTAATATTATATAAATACATGAATTTTGAACATATTATTGAAAACTAAAAATTATATTTTTCTCAAAAAATTTATATGATTTTATTAGAGAAATTCCATCTATGTCACCATTCATTATTTTAACATAGGTAATATTGTGTTCGATCTACTATCATATCATATACCATATTACATTGAATGGTTTAAGAGTTAGTTTGACTGTGGATGTTCTATTTTTATACCATTAATCGTATATGGTTAAAGGATTCGCATTTTGTATGTTAGCTTTAATATGAATGTTTATATTGGTTATGTTTTACCCCATTCGTAAGAGGAATGAATTGGAAATAGTAAGTGATTGGAGGGGGCCTCTATAGCCCCTCAATGAATCAGTAGGTCTCATGAGACTAACTAGATTTAGACTGGGATAGGGCCTTTCCCATTTATTTTCATATATGGTTTCATCCAAGTCCTCACCTATTTATTTTCAGATGTATTGTTCAAGGCCTTGATGATATGTTTCAAATGTCTGACATTTTGAATTACCTCCTTATGAGATTAGTTATTAATATTATATGTGATTATTTGTCAATTATAATATCGAAATTAATTTTTAAATTGAATTATTAGATTAATTCACTCAATATTATACTAACAATTATGTTTAAAAGGATTTTGTTTTAGTTTATAGATTGTTTTAATTGATTCTTCTTATTTATGAAACATTGTCTGTTTTATTATTTACCCTTACAAGAAATATGAGGTCATGCATTTATTATGCTTTTTTCATTGTATTCCAAGAACTTTATTATGGTTGATATGTAGGGTTAATCTAAGAGAATAATGGAATTATAAAAGGATTATATATGTTTTATTTTATGTTTTGCTTCATAATAAAGGTTCATGAATGTAATCTATTTTCCTTGAATACTGAATTGAGAGGTCCTTTGGGATTAGAATCATAGTAGTCATGAAAATGTAATAAAATAATGCACTGTGTCTTGGATTTTGGTGTCAGGTAATTATAGTTGGTATTATAGGAATTTTATCGACAACCTTAGAATATAGATTTAGAAAACATATATTATGGATCATAACCCTAAGATAGACATTGGGGATAATCATAGAATAAAATAAAATAATTTTTGTATGGTAGAGATTATGTTAGTATTCCTAGAAAGTACACCCATGTCTAGATAATACAAGTATAAGTGGTTTTGACACTAATATACCAATGAGAAATAACATCGACTAGGTGTTCCGAGCATGACATAGTGTATCCTGCTATATAAAAATTTTACTTAATACAAACCTATTTTGTCTCTCCTTGGGGACATGCTTAAGAAAATTAATATTTTCTTTAAAAAACATTATAAAGGATTTATAAGTAAATATATCCCTAAAGAAACCATTTTTATGATTATGAGACTAGATATATAAAAATCGAAAATTTCTGTTATAAATTTTTCTGGTTACTAGAATATACTTTATGATTTAATGTAACCTAGCTTATGTCATCAATTAAAATTTTATCCCAGTAAAAGGAATGTGAACCTCACTGATGCACCTGATCCATATTATAAGAAAGATTATATATTTCATTGTCTTATTTCAATATTTTGAAGGGAAATAATGCGCCTAAAATTGTAATCATTTGAGGACTTAATATCAAGTGGGAGTGGGACATGTAATGACTTCTTTATGAATTATGGATTCAGATGGAAGTAGGAGAATAAAATGATAGCTATAAATTTTTTGGATAAACTAACTAATGGAAAGAAGTATTTTCCCACATCTATTAATTGTGGAAAGAAACACTGTAGTACTTGCTTGAAGGGAAGGTGAATTTTTTATTAGTATTGAGACAAAGGACACTATGTTTGTGATTGAAAGGGAAAGAATGAAAATTTCAATGTTCAATAATTCCAATCAAGGAGATGAGACACTACACTAATCAATGTAACAAGGGTGAATGAGTATACACCAAAAGAGGAAAATTGATCATGGAAAAGATTATTCTAATACCATAGATGACGAGGAATGATTAATGTTCTCATGTTTGGAATTATGTTAATTGTGTAGTTTATAAATGATATACTGGTTATATGAAATAAGGATTTTATAAGGACTGTACTATAGTACTATTTCTTTAATGATTTGATAATTTATGTTTAATTGTACCAAGATAAGTGACTAAATGACATTTTTATCATTTTAGGAAGCATATGGTTGAGGGAATGGTAACCGTTAATATGTTTCTGATACTATGAAAATGATGTCCGCATAATGAGATGATTTATTTAGATAATTTAAGCAAGATATTATTGAAATCCTTAGAAAAGATTAATTATTTTTTAAAAATATTTTTATTCCATCATTTCTGGAGTTTAAAAAATTTCTGGATTTTAGAAGTATATCCAATATTATCTATTTTACAAAAGGAAGAATGAATGATTTTCATAAGGTTGTATGGTAATTCAAATTATTAATATGTTTTAAGAGATGGAATGATGAAGTAATTCACATATTTGTTAAGAAATAATAAGAATTGTTTTATGTTTTTTTGGCAAACTAATTTTAAGTCTGATTTGGGAAATATGGAGATCTTTTGGACTACTAATTTGGAAATAAGTAATGCAGATAAGTATGAAAGATGAAATGGATAAATTTTAACATTGAATATTATTATTTTAGGATAAAATATTTCTTCATGCTATTATTTTAGTTTTATAATAATACAGTTTTTGATAAAGTATAATCTTCATGTTGAGAAACAATAGGTCACATCCCACAATGATGGGAGAGTTTAGTCCCCAACTTAAAGGCGATAAGGGTACACCACCTACAATTGACCTACGTGAAATCATGGTAGGTATAACGTAGAATTATATTTTTAAAAGGTATGAGAAATTAATTATTAGTTCATATTTGAAACCCTATACAGTTTAGAAAAATATTATATTTTTTAATTTTATTATCTTATTACGATAAAGACGAGTTTGTAGTAGAAATTAGTTAAAGGATGAAACTCTAATTGTAAAATAAGTATATTACCTAATTTAAAGAGTTTATGAGTTAAAAAAAATTCATTATCTGTATTGAAATTTTCTTGACACAAAAAAAATATATCATATAACTTTTACGTTTAATCGAACAGTCCCTTAGATCATCACAGATTTAGAGATTTGTGATTGTTAAATTTATCCAAATCATGTTCTCTATCACACTCCATCAGAACATCATGGTTAAATTTTTTCATTCATTTACAGATTTCAAACAAGGATCCTTGGAATATGTTTTCTACAGTGACTTCATACATTTCTGTATTTATTTTTTAATTTAGGTCCCATTAATTCTTTTTTCTGATGTGGGGTTTCAATAATGATGTTCTGAAAAGTCAAAACTCTTGGTTTCAATCCAATTATTAAATTGAGAGGAGATAATTTTTTGAAGTACAATAGAATGTAACAGCAAAATATTTTATAGTATGTCCCTTCTAAAATAAATCAATTTTCTTCCATAGATTTCATTTTAGGAAACAACGAGTTTGAGCACACCATGATATATCAGACTACCTATTTAAAAGCAGTTATTAATAGTATTAACCACATTAGGACACAAATAAATTTTAATTTAAAATTGATTTTAAATTTAAAATAGATAAATAATACATATAGTAATCCAATGTAGGTCATTTTAACTATTTTTTGAATGAAATAAATAAAAAATGTATTGATCTTTTGAATGTTTCTTTAACACATTTTCTCGCCACATCTACAGGATTAGCATTAAACATAAATTCCCATGTATATTAATTGATTTTTTCAATAAAAACATATATGGTAGTAATTATTATGATTTTAGTATCTAATTGAAACAACAAAACTTATAATGACTAGTCACATTAGTAATATTTACCATTATTAAGGATAAATCAAGAAATTAAAGGCAGTAATAATAAAATATTGTTATAATGTTACCATAGAACTTTCCTTTATTTCATTTGATTTATGGGTTTAGTAAAACATAATCCTTAGCCTGAAATTATCATATGTGTTAATTCACTTGGGTAAGAATAAAACATTTATTATATTTTATTTATAGGTAAGTTAAATATTTCATACTCATAATTTTAATAAATAAATAAATTTTAATATAGGGTTATAAATTAGATAAATTTAACTAAAAATAGTCATTAAAAATACAAAACATTTATCTACATCATGTTTATTTATTTATAATTTTATAAAATATATAATTAAATTATGTGGTGACATAATGATGATGCAGTAAATGATTTATTAAAGGAAGCATAAAATAAATGATATTAGTAATATTAAAATAAATATTATTTCAAATATTTAATGTAATCCATGAATTTTATGGATTAATATGACATTTTAGGCATTAGTTAATGTAGTTTTTCGGATGGAATAACATTTTTATGAGTTTCTAAAAAAGTCGGCTTCTAAATAGTGTTAAAATTGAAATAAATGGGATTTTAATATAAATAATATTTTATAAAATATTATAATGAAAGTAAAAATTTCAAATTCTGAAAACATGCTATTATAATATAAAATATGTCATTAATTGTCCAATTGAGATTCATTTGGAATTTTATAGTCACTATATTAATCCATTTGTGTAAAAATGGAATGTTCTCATGATAAGGGTTAAAGTTTTTTACTAATGCTTAATTCCAAAATATAAGGTCAATTTTGTAACCTAACGATGTAAAAAAATTTATTTGTTGAGATTATATCAAAACAGAATCATCTTAAATTCTAACTAACTCATTTTGTAGCTATTTAAAATCAAAAATCAATTTTTATTAAATTAATATTGTCGGAGTTTCCTAAAGTGCCCCTCCCATCTCTTATAATAGGTCACATCTACTTCACTATTATTTAAACCTATTAAACCCTATGGCACAGCCAAAATATGAAAATTTATCATCCCAAATTCTCCATCTTCATTCCATAGGTCATAACTTTGGCATAAATCTTTTATAATAGTCATTTTGTAGAAATCAAAATGAGATACACGAAGAAGATGTAATTATTTTACCAACTCAATTAAATGATTCTTCTTATTATATTATTTACAATATGAAGTAATAAATACCATATAATATATATTAATATATGTTATTTTGATTATGTGAATACCATATTCCACCTTCTATCCATCCTATGAAAAACAATATGAGCATGCGTGGGTACGTACAACTTACCATCTCCATGTCGTGGTGTAATTTTTTTAATAAATTCATTTTTTAGACATGTATAATGATGAATTTAATTATATAAATAATAAATAATACATGATATTAAATTTATAATATAAGGTCCTAGCCTTAAACCTTATTTAATCTTGAGTTATTACAAGATTACACAATGAGGATCTTTTCGGGTTTAGAGTTTTAGAGAATTAGTACATAAAACATGCATTAAATTCCACATATAAACAAATTGGTTAGATAAATATAGTATTCATTTTTCCCATCAATAGAAACATATTTAAAATAAAACATGGATTCATTCTTGACACTTCCTTGACAATATCATCATATCATGTACCTTTCCCTTGACCTGTGAAAAACATTTCAAAAAAAACTTCGGATGAGCATAAAAAGCTCAATATGGGTTATAAAAAATATGGAAAGGAAACATAAGTTCATATATACATAAGAATGAAATCATACATTACCCATAAAACATAATCAATTTAACATACCTCATCAAATCATGAATAAATCATAGAAATCACAAGACATAAAGGTAACTTGGGGCATTCATAACATTCTTACGTAGGGAGTAACCCTCTTGGTTACGTTTGGAATACCCATCACAATATATTCCCTAAATCTCTTCGGATAAACCTTAACATTTCACTCCTTCACGTTACACAATGCATTTGAGAGCTATATCGGGCTCACCCGCCCTTAGTTTATCACGGAACCACCCGTCTTCATAATAATGCCCAAGAACCATAACATAATCATATAACATAAAACATGCATAAAGGATACATAACATTTCCACATTTCAATCAAAATACAACACATTGATATAATAAAAACATTATGAAAACCATTTTCAATACCAAAATAAACGAAAATTAGAACATGCTATTTATTTTTCTTTTAAAAAGAAGGTATGGCTTGTAGAGGAAGCCGAAACTCAAATAATGGTCACGGCGGCAGAGAAGTCATTGTCACCGCATACGTATGACAAAAAAATTCCCTTTTGTCGTTTAGTAAACTCTTTGTATAAAAAAGATTCCTTTTGAATAAACTTAAAAGTCAAATGGGTTTATACAACGTATAAAAGAAGGTTGTGTATAAAACAAAATATGCCTCAACGAAAGGAGATTGAGACGAAGTCCCATACCTCAGGTCCGACTTGACTCATTCGTTCTTTAATCTCCTGAATAATAAACATGAGTTAATTTCTACTTGTTTAAGAACCGTTTTCAAGTTTATTATTCCTTTTATATCACTTATTGCCATGTCATTAACACTATGTAATTATTTAAGTTAATAACGGTCGTTTTAACGATCATTGGTACTTGAGTAAAAAATAAGACCTTTATAATTACAAGTTGTTCATGTATCCATTATATCCAGAATGTTATTCATGATGTAGATATCATATATTTCATATATATCCAGTACATGCATGCATTTATAAAATTACATAATCATTTAGAGGTAAGAAATGAAATGCACCGTTCATGAAGACGGTAAGCCGTACGTATGCATGAACACCACTTTCATTTATATTTTGTATTTTATAGAATGGAATCATAATGATATAAAGTGATATTATAATTCCATTGTAATATCATATATAATATCATAACTCCATCCTTTATATGTCCCACATATGGTATTAACGAATCAAATCACTTTGAGGGGGCGGTAGTCCGCACTTCTTTAAATGAAGATATCGCGTTTAACCATAATGGAAACCATAAAGGTATGCCCAAAATGAAAAATAAAGAATATTAAAGAAAACATAAAAATATTATATATCATATATAAATATAGTGTCATCTTAATGGCCACCTTTGAAGGTGTTAAAATATTGTTGAACAATCATCGTTTTGGGAGGTAGAAATTCGCCATCCATGGAAACAGTATGTTCTTTAACCATTAGATGTAGGTGAGTGTAAGTGTAGATCAAAACCTTCTTATAACAACATCCTAGTATATTTAAGATACTGTAGTTGTTACAAAATAAATGAATAAAATGAGTTTAGGGGGTTGGAGAAGAAAAATAAAACAAAAGGACTCAAGTGAAAACATTACCTTAAAATCGGGTAACTCCCATTGGATTGAGCTCAAAGGCTTCCTTGGGAAGACTTCGCCCAATGTTAGACTGAAAGGATTAAGAGAGGGAAGAGGAGAGACACAATGGGCAGGTGTAGGCCGAGTCAAATGCTTTGGAATTGTGGGTAAGGAGGTAGAGGTGGGGGCCTTTTATAAGAGGAGAGGAGGGGAACTCATGGAAAGTTAAGAAATGTTACATTATTTTAAAATGATTATCAGATTAAAAAGGTCCCAAATTGATATAATTCTAGGTTAAGGTGATAAGGGTTCGAAATACACCCATCCAATAGGCTTTGGACATGTGTAGGTCATAGATTTTACATTATCATTTCATTTTATTTAAATCCTTTATTATTGAGGTAATCGCTGCATCATCATGATTTCATAAATAATTTAATTTATTTAAAGTCTAAAATTTATAAAACAAATAATATGATGTAGGAAATAGTTTTAGATTTACAATGACTATTTTTAATCAAAAATATCATTTATGTAGACAAAATTAAAAATATTTTACTCAGGTGATACATTCTTTGTTATATTTAACATTCTTTAAAAACAAAAAGATAAAAAGTCACTTTCTCACAAAAGTGATTCCATGGGGCCCCGAAGATTGGAACAAGGAATCTCAGGGTCTTCCATGAGACAACCAGTATCCTTAAGACACATTTTGTTGATATTTTTTATTATTATGATATTATTTTATTACCCTTAACTACCCAATTACTCATCAATCAAGATAATTAAAGATAATTACCGTTGTTACTATTCATAATGTCCAAAAACCAAAGAGTCTTGATTACATAATTTGGACCTTCAGATTCCAAATGTTTAATCCATTTTACCAATTTACAAACACATAAATTGCAATAATTTATTTAAAAACAATTTCCATTGTCAGAACAAATAGCGGGTTTTTTTGAAACAATATCTATGAAAAGTTTGGCATTAGTTTATAACCAATTCCAAAGTGAAATTAATCCTAATGACCACTAATAGATTAAATGGTAAAAATATATTCAGATTACACTTTAAGACCAATTAAAAAGATAATCTAACCATATTGTTAAATTAAATGAAAAATGTAGTTTTGATGTAAAATGCAGTATTTTTCACTATTCCTTAAAAAATGAATATTGTCAGGAAAATACCAAAAATTTATCCAATGTAAATTTCAATGTCCCAATCATAAAGAATATGTTTATTTTGAAAATTATAGATTAGAAAATTGTCAAATGTTTGATTCAAAAAAAAAATTCCATTAAAAGGCAGTAAAACAATCTTTTAAGAATATTAGTGTATTCCATGCATAAGATTGTATTTATTTTAATTTTAAGCCTCTAAAACACTATCTTAATCATTAATAGACATAGATAAAAATATCTATTATTCATTACATATTTGGGCTGTTACATCTAAAATTAATATACCATTATTCAATACTATTTAACCATTATAGTAATGATATCGTCGCTCGTGTATACATACGACTTAACGTCTCCATGATGGGATAAAATTAATTCTCCATGTTATCCATTAAAGAATGATTATAAATATATATATATATATATATATATATATATTATTTATAAGTAATAAATATATGAAAAAATATTTATAATGGAATTATATATATCTATATATGTCATTTAATTTATTCCATTTAATACAATCAGAAAACAGGAACAATGTTCATGTGTGCGTATTACCTACCATATCCATGAACGGTGTATTAAATATCATATATCTATCTATTATATATAATTATATGCTGAATATATTTATATTTAAATCATTTTTTACATTCTAGAAATATATAAATCAGGATCTATGTAATAAGATCGTGGATAAAATTTAATAAATATGTATAATAGACAAAATTATTATTACCTGAAACGTTGCTTTAACATGGAATTGTTAAATGATAGGGTAGTATAAATACCTAAATTAATCATACATGTTATCATAAATATTATTAGGATTAATTAAATGTTAATAATTTTTATAAAAATACTATATATGTGTTTTAGACAAGTACAAAATGATTCAGACCTAAGGTATTTGTTAATTTCACAAGCGCATTATTATTCGAAAATGTTTATGATTAAGTATTTACTAGGAATTGTTTATGTCCTATGTACATGTTTCATAATGATTTTTACAAAAGGAATATTTCTAGTATTTATAACTGAAACATCATTTTAATATTTTGGTTGATTTATTCATCTGAATATTTTTCATTGGTGTCTACGTTTTCAAAATGGGTTTTATTGATTTAATTATAAGAACAATAATATTTTAAAATGATTTTTTTAAATTTTTATTAAATGTCCCAAATATATATTGGAATCTTTGATAAAAAAATATATTTATAAATGTATTATTTTATAAATAAGTGGATTTTTAATAATTTATTTCAGTGTAACGAAGTGTAATATTGTCATGAAATTTTAATGAGTTAATTATAGTTTTTTCATCTCAGTCAACATTATTTATTAAATATTATGTTCGATTGATTTTTGTCTCTTATCATATAATTTTCCATATTTCATTTATTTATTTATTATTTATTTCTTCTTTGGATGTTAAAGTTTGACACCATTAATGGTTTACAGTATAAGGATTCACATTTCATATGCTAGTTTTAAAACGAATGTTTAAGCTGGTTATGTTTTACCACATTCATAAAATGAATGTGTTGGAATCTCTAAGTGAGGGGTGAGCCCTACTAAATCCCCTAAATGCATTAGTATGTATCATGAGATAAAATATATATGGAAGTGGGTGATGCATTTCTCATTTATTTTCATATATTGATTCAGCCAAGGTCTTATCCATTTATTTTCTGATGTCTTAGCCAATGCCTCGATGGTATGATTTTTATTTATGGAATTATTCCTTCCCATATAATGAGTCTAGTTATTGATATTTCATGATTTTATTTGGATATTAGAATATACATTTAAATCTTTAAATTTAAATTTAATATTATTTCCTTCCATGTTATTCTCATGATAATGTTTAAAAGTATTTTATTTCATTTTATACATTGCCTTCAATGGTTATTATTATTTATAAAAGCTTCTACTGTATTAGGTATCCTTACATAGCATTTGATCTAGCCCCTTTCTTATGTTTTACCTGCCTAGAATTTTTAAAAGTGTATTATGATTGAAATCATGGGTTGGTCTCAGAGAATAATATAATTTTAAATGGATTATCTATGATGTATTTTATTTTTTGAATTATAATCATCTATTCATGTATTAAATCAATTTCCCAATACTGCTAAACTGATGATCCCATCATGATTATATTTTTTTATTATTCCAATGTATAAAAATAATTCACCTCCTCCATGATTCTCTGGTCGTGGAATTACATTTTTATTTGGTAAAATAACAATTTTAAGGCTTAGAATAGAAAAATAGAATATAAATCGGATTCAATTTAATAGAAATAATATAACAACATATCAATGTTCGAATATGTCTTATGTTAATAAAAATTTGTTATTTAGAAATTAATATTACTAGACTTGTGTTTTTATTATTGTCCTTTGGATTTGGATATAAAAAAAGAAAACATTGCAGACTAGAACAATAATCTATATAGTATTTTTAGGTTATTTATTGCATTGGATATGTGACTTACTGGTTGGAGTTGATAATGCGATATGAATTTACACATAATATTTTTTCATTTTTTGTATTACTAATTATCAATGAGATCTATTATGTGTATTATTATTCGAATAATATACACACAGAACCATATACTTGTTTTTCTCAGAAACAAGTATAGGTAGTATATGTAAAAAACATTATTCCTAAGGGGATATAATGTAACACCACAATATATTATAAAATATTATTTAAAAATTAATGTTACTATCCTCATTGTATTTTGTTACATGCAACACATAGTTTGAACAAATTACAATTGACTATTTGTAATTTCATTTAATCAATATCATTATAAAATATATGTTATATTTGGAGGTATGAAAAGGAATAAACAATTTTTAAAAAATATGTATAAAGAATTTATATTATTAAAATTTATTGATAAATAAGTGTTTATTGTTTGGAAATGTATTCATACGCTTTGAAAATACATTTTCTTTAAAAAAACATTTTTATTGGTTTTTAGGAAAGAAATAATTTTTTATTTCAATTTTCGATTTTTTCTAAAAACATCATTTTGTATAAAAAATTGATTTTTTTATATTTTCGTTTAAAATGTTTCAAATTTTTTACTAGTTATAATATTTTATGAATAATCCAATTTAATTCATTGAAATAATTTCTACTGTCAATAATTTTATAGCCCCATGTTAGACTTATGAAAACATTTTCTTTGGAAAATCAAATTTTCATTGAATCAGATCGTTAAATTTTAAACAAAATTTCTATAATTTAGTTAATTGAATTTGGAAAAATTATATTTCATATTTTTATTCGTAATTGATAATATTATATAATAAGTTCCATATTATTTTTTCCCTAATAAATAATAAAAATGGAAAAAACTATTTATCATTGTTTAGTATAAAATGTGTATTTGATGGGTTAATCATAAATTGGATATATTAATTTATTGTATAAACATTTAGAATTCCTATAATATTGAATTATTTTGACCATATCACCAATATAGTTTGGTAATATTCTATTATTGAGCATTTTTATATTATACAAATGTGCAAATGAATTTTTCTTTCATAAAATATGAAGTGTGTCTGCTCTCCACTTATAAAAAGCAAAATACAATCAAGTTAAATAAACAAATAAAACCCCTTTTGAATTTGTGTATACATAGGGAACTAAATTCCTTACATCCTTCCCTGTATCCTATTGGGATTCTTTTAATTGTTAAACTGTCTTATTAAAGGTTTAGTTGTAAACCAAAATAGGCTCTCCAAAGAAGAGGTAAATTGATTAATATTTCATTTCTTATTCCATCTTCTACATGCATAAAATATTATTAATCTAACCAGATATAATAACAAAATAATATTTTATTATAATTTTAATTTATTTTTGTATTTTAATAACCTATATCCATTTGTTCTTATAGTATATTGATAATGAAATCGGTGATCATGTGTATGAAAAACTACCACCTCAGGATCCAATTTAATGTTTTTATCCATCACCACCTCTCATGGCCGGAAATAATTATGGATACAATGAATATATAGAAAATTAATGAAAATATTATTATAATAAAATCATATTACCAAATATGATATCCTACATTCTAATATTTTTTAAAATGATAACATCGCTCATGTGTACTTTTTGACTACCATCATTAACAAGTGACGTGAAATAATATTCATTTTATTTTTACATGGATTGTAATTATGATTGATTTGATTACTCTACCCGATTTAGAAGAAATTATAATGATTTTGTAAAGGTGAATTAATATTTACTTATCTTTTATTCCTTATAGTTTGAAGTTGAAAAATGGTTCACGTATACATTTGGATTACTGTCTCTGTGAATGGTGTAATTAATTTTATATTTATAAATATTTTTGGTAAAAAAATATATATAATTAATATATATGTTATTTATATCATGAATAATATTATTGAGATTATTTAACCGTGATCATAATAAAATTACCAAAGATACCAAACCTTGACATTCCTAATAAGTGAAGTAGTTATTACCCAAAATATGATTTTAACAATGAAATATTGATTAAGAGACAATATAAGGTCATAAATAAATCATATTTGGTCTGATTTGTTTCATTATAGTTTGGAATTGATTTATAACATATATTTATTTATTATTTATGATGTTTGAACTAATATAAAGAATTTTGAGTAAGGAGGTAAGTGATTTGTAGTCTCTATTTTATTTCTGGGAGTCATATACCAAAATCACTAGTAATTTCTTTTGAGTTGTGTATATAAATTCACATAGACATTCAATGTCTTGAATACACTTATTTTCAGGATATTTATTCTTCATTTCATGTTATTATATAATGGATCTTACGATTCCAAATTTATCGAAGTGTTAAGGGTTTTTTTTGATAAAATATAATTATTTATAAAGATTTTTTATGATTATGATATTTATGATGAAGTCATATGATGTATATAAAAAAGTCTTCAATTGTATTCTTATAATATTATTTGATGACAATAAATGATTCTATTTCTTTAAAATCTATTTATAAACTCATGATACTAAAATAAATTTATTATGTAAAAACATATTTTTTCTCAATTCGGTCAAAATTTTTATCTCTTCATGGTCCATGTTTTGAAGAAAAAATAAAACAATGTTATTAATATTATTAAATGAAGAGTCAAAATTATTTTTACATTTTACTAGAATTTTTAAAATGGATTTATGGGAATCTTATTTTCTCTTTTTTAGTGAGTGACATTTGAATTTTAATGAAAATGTGAATAAAATAATTGTTTTATCATATATGGAATGAGAGATATCTTATTACTTAATGGACAATAATTTATTTAAACCTAACATTATATTTTTTTAAATATATTTTCAATTAAAATCATTTTAAAAATATTTTTTAAAATTCTTGTATAAAAATGTGTGTTTTAAAGTGAAATGGTTATTTAAATCAAGAGATTTTCCATGTGATATTTCAATATTAGTTTCCATATTAGATGAAATCCTTCTAAATTACAAAATATTTACTAGAGATATGATCATACGGAAATCCCATGAACCTCCAAAGTCCTATACACATGATCCAAGAATGTCATCTAGAATCTCATTTTCCCACTCTGTCTGGCCATCTGTCTGGGTATTGTATGTCATGATCATTGTAATCTATGACCCCAAATACTTCTGGAGGAAATTCAAAAACTGAAAGTTAAATAATGGTCCTATTAGAAATAACTATTGATGGCACACCATGATGTCTAAAAACATCCTAAACATACAAACAACTCAATACATCCACCTTCGTTATATCTCTGATCGAGATAAAGTGAGAAGACTTGTTCAATCAATCAATCACTAACCAAATAGTGTTCCCTACCCATGGTGTATGAGGAAATACAAAAAATAATTCCATTTAGATCTCGTTCAACTTCTAGGTAAGAATGGGTAATGGATGAAGCATGCCAGATGGTCTCCGATACACTGATTTCACCTACTGACCAGTGTAGTACCTTGAAACAAAGTCAGCTATATCCCATCTCATACCGTACCACCAGAACTGGCGATGAACATTGTAATACATCTTGGTTGTACTATGATGAAAATTCTACTTAGACTAGTGGATATAATGCATTACCACCTTCCATCGGGATAACAGAACCATTGTATGGCCCCTGAAGTAGAAAGTCCCATCAAGAGATAAAGACCACTCTGATGAATACTCCCCACCATGAAGAAACTGCATAGACTGCTGACCTTTCTGATTTACGGTCTGTTCTCACTGAATCAATTCTATAAGGGTAGAGGTTAACTGTTTACTATCCAAGAATGAACCACTGTTGTTTTCATTAGTCTCCAAGTGTATCTGGGAATAGAGACCCATTATTGTCCACTCATTGTTGGAATTCCTCAACTCTTACATTGGTACATTCCTACTCTTAGCGTCAACCCTCATATTACCCTTCCTTGGGTATATAAAATGTCAATGTCAAATCCCTGGAGATACCTGATCCAACGATGATCCCTTATATTGAGATACTTTTTTAAAAAAATTGTATGCTCGGCTCTTATATTCATAATATACCACAAATTTCACCCCAAAGAGGTAGTGATGGAAAGTCTTTACATTATGCATCATTTCTACCAACTCTAAGTCATGAGTTAGATAATTCTTCTTCGGTTAATGGAGCTGACGAGAACCATACCCCAATACATGGTTATCATACATGAGTACACACCGAAGTCCCGTACCTGAAGCAACACAATAAAACTCATTCACTTCCCAGATATTGGTATGATCAACATTGGTACAGTGGTCAACCACAACTTAAACATCTAAAAGGATGCCCAGAACAAATATCTCCATTAAAACATCGCCCATTTTTAGGTGAGTGCAGTCATGGTGGAGGCAAGCTGTGAGAAATCAAATAAAAATACTTATACTAACATACCGGGCTAAGAAAAATCTTGATCTCAAACACATTACTCAGTTGTTACTAAGAAATAAATACACTGATCCTTTCAAGTTCCATTGAGACCCCTTTTCTGAGATGACATTCCCAAAAAACCACACATCCCTGATATATAATATGCACTTCGACAGTTTGTCATTCTTGCAGTGATATCGCAAAGTGACCAAAATGATTCACATGTGATGATCATGTTCCACCTCAGATCTAGAATATACCATGATAAAGAAGTCAAGATATTGGTGGAACACCCTATTCAGGAGTTCCATAAAAACCATCGGATAATTTTTCAATCCGAAAGGCATTCCCAGTCACTCGATATTACCATACCTTCTCCGGAAATTCTTCTTTAGAATGCCTGATTCTCTCACTCTATGTTGTTGGTAACATGAGTTCATGTATATCATGTAGAACAACTTCCACCCATAAACAAGATGAAAGAATTGTCAATCCAAGGAAAATGGTATTTATTTTTGATGGTTACCTTATTAAATTTCTAGTAATCAATGCACAACCATAGGGTTCCATCGGCCTTATTTGTTAATAAAATCAGGGCTTTGAATGGAGATTCGCTCGGGTGAATGAATATTTTAGATTCTAAATCATCTATAGGTATCATTAATTCCCTCAATTCGGTGGGGGTATATATGATATGAGATAAGAGATATAAGTTGGGTTCCTTGTGCCTACTCAATCAAGAAATCCACATCCCACTCTAGGAGAAATCCAGAAAAATCAGCTGGGAATACCTCCAGATACTCATCCACTACAAAAGGAAATCGTCAATGTGAAGTGCCACTATTATCCTCCAATGCGAGCAATGATAAGTGATAAGAAAAATTCACCAAATCAAGAAGTGGAGGTCCCACATGACCTAAGGAAGGATCCCATTCCCCAAGAAATACCAAGTGTCTCGAATTAGGTTCCCTAAAACTAACCCGTCATCGAGAATAGTAAATTTGCACTTAGAAGATCACCATCCTATCCATGACTAGGATCACCTCAAGTCCATATCCAAGACCATGATATTCCACTCCATATCTACTCTTGACAAAGAGAGCATGCACTAAGGAGACCTAAGGACTTTCATCCACTTCCTCCCCAACGGTTTTACCAACTCCATAGAAATAGATAATAATTCAGTTGGTAGGTTCAGGACGTTAACAATTCAGGGAGATATAATGGAAACTTAGGAATCAATATCAGATAAAACTATAACTATATAAGAATCAATCAGAATGGTTCCTTGAAAAGTCAAAGGTCCTTCATCCGATCCCACTAATTCCTGATCCACAACATGCAGATGTCGGGTCCCTACCTATGAATGAATGCTCACCTGAGGCTCTTCCCGGATCTGGATCTGCCCATAAGATGATCTGGTCCTGCCAATATGGCCACCAAACCAAGATCCCATCATACTGGTCGGCTCTGACTGAACTTGTACTCCTCTAAAATCGTTAGATCTAGTCCCTCTATGGTAAGGGCGGGTCACCTTACAAAAGCACTGCAAGTGTCCCATAACTCCGCATTAATTACAAGGATTGAGAGGGGAGGGACATGCGGGCCAGATGTGTCAAGCCTTCCCACACTGATTTCACCCCACAGACCCTACACCATAAGACCCATATGATTTCTGCCAAGGGGGATGACATGAGATGCCACTACTCCTCTTCCGATGCTCATCACACTTTTTATTCATCTTGAATGAGCTACCACTGCCAAAAGTTGAATCTAATCCAACAAACCCCAATATTCCTCTCAAATCAATCTCGACCATGCTAGAATAATCAACCACTTTGGAATATGTTCCCATCTTGAACAAGTAAACCTAAGTGTAAATTTCAGTCCAAAGCCCCTTATAGATATTTCGAGCATTCCAATATTCATTAAAAAAACCTCAGGTGTGTACCGCACTAGCTCAGTAAATCAATTTTCATACTTCCTCACTGTATAACCCCTTGTAAAAGATCCTTGAACTCTTAGGATCTTGCGTTTTCCAGGAAATCGAGAATGTATTTCATGTTAAAGATACCCTTGAATTCTTTCCAACTCATCTTCACATTCTTACCAGCAGGAAAAAAGGATTCCAACCACTTCTGACTGGAACCCTATAGCTGAAATGAGTTACAATTTACCCTAACCTCCTTGGGTGTGTCAAAGAACTCAAACATACTATCTATAATTTCTTTCCATTCCTATACATCTTGAGGTTCTGAACAACCTCATAATTAAGGAGGTTTAGTCTACAAAAATATATTAGATTTATCCTTTCTAGGACAAGACCCATCCACTATAGCTAGAATAGGAGTGGGATAAGGAGTCGCCCCTTTTCCTAAATCCTAAACAGGTAGGACCACAACTTCTACCAATCATTGATCAAGTGGTGGGGGAGAAATATCTCTTACTTCCTCCCATGCATGTGTGTAATCTCTTCAGGGTGGAATCTGACTACATTATGGAACAGTCACAAAAAGGAACATCATTAATACATAATGTTTGAAGAAAAAAAATTCATAACAGACAACAATAATTAGTAAACCAAACATGAAAATGTAACATCATGTCCAAACCACGTTTTCCCCTCCCTATGTGCATGCTCAGTCTGATGCATGCACATCTCGCCTAGAATAGAAGTCAAACAAGCACCCTAACACCCCATGGAGACTCAGGTTCTGTCATGTGGTGTCCTGGGTAGGAACCCTACTCGCAACCAGAATACTGAGCCCCAAAATTCCAAGATCATGCCTAACCAGACTAGTCCTAAATATAATAACCCAAACAGAAAAACCTGGATCTGATATCAATTTTTCACAAACCAAATCGTGTCCCCATCCAAGCGGTGCACGACCTGGACCAGAACAAGGCCTAATGGGCATTACCTATCCCCACAAGTAGGCATAAGATCTTGTGTATCATAATAAAACTTGGTAATGATTTACCTAAATAAAAAAGGTAAATAAATCGACCCACAATATAAAATAGACAAAAGATTAAAGTCACAACCAAACATGCATTTAACCCAAAACCAAACTTTGTGTTTCATGTTTATACATAAAACCAAAAAAGATCTAATAGTTGGTTGGGTGATCAAAAACCAATACATAGACCTCTATCTGGTGAGAGGACACCAACATAACACCATCTCCACAACACCGCACCATGTAGTATGCTAACAACCTAAACCACCACATCCAAACGCCATACTCATACCCGCATCTAACATGCCCGAATCTACTAACACCAAAGTGTGTATGTATGGTGTGAGAAATCACCCAGTAGGATGCCACCAATGAAAAAAGTTCCATATATAAATATTTAATAATATTACAATTTTAGGTTTATCCATGGGATAGAAATGAACGCAATAACAATTTAATTAAAACTATTTGAAGAGAAGTAACTTTAAAGGGTGAATAGTTTTTTCAAATATTTTTTTTTCTTTTATATCATCAAAAAAGTCAAATCATATGCTGATCATGTGTGTAATGTAATTCCAAGAGCACCGCATTATAGGTACTCCCGTAGGGTGGTACCGTAGAACATCACATCACAGTGGACAAATGAAAAGAAACCACAACAACATACACTCTCATACATGAGACACTAGTAGAGGAACACATCCATAAACTAGTGGTCTCCAATCATCATCCAAAATATAGTTAGTTTTGTAATCTTCAAACCAGAAAATTGAATCTGGGCAGAAGCTGCTCCCGTATCACTAGCACTCTAGATCCAGTCCGCCAACCATGTATTGAGGCTTCCCATTTGTGCTCAAAAGTACTATGTTCAAATTTAATGTCTTGTTCAATAAGAAAAATAAAAAATGGTGTGATAAAGACCCAAAAACAAACTTTTCACATGAAAAGTTTATTTTTAAATATTTCACGGACCAAAAATCATTAAAAACTCAATCTTCATCACATAAAAAATAAAAAATAGATGTATAGTTTGAAAGACGATATACACAATTAATCAACAACCTGAAAAATTCATTGAACAATTTTAAAAAAAATGATGCACGAATAAAGATGCCAAAACCCACCTAAAACCACTTTTATAACAAATATTTATAATGACATCATATCAAAATGCAAACCACACTACCTGTTCCTTCTAACAAACTAACTGCATATTTTAACAAATACTAAAAATTCAAAAACCGTCTACGAGAAGATAAAAGACACATAAACTTCCAAATAAGAGAAAAAACCATGCACATTTAAAATAATTAAAAAATTTAATAAATAAATTAAACAAGCTACTAAATTAATAAATTAATCCAGACATGAGAAACCACCTACCTTGGTTTAGAAAAAACCTCACAAGACAATACAATGCTCCCGCTGCACGATGCTTGCACTGCAAGAAGAACAAAGAGACCCCTAAAAAATAGCGCATAATTGAATCAAAAATCAAACCAAACCTAATATAAACCCTAACCAAATCACCAAAAAAATAAAAGGATGAAAAATGAGGGACTTCTCACCTACGATGAGGGGTCTAAGAGGTCAGATGGAGGTCAATGGAGGCTTCTGGGGTGTGCACGGTGCCAAAAAATAATAGTGGATGTAACCAATCGTTCTGCTGAACAAATGGAGTGGTGCGTAGACTACTTTAAAATGGTGAGGGAGGGTCTCCTATATGGGATCTAGCTGAGGATGATCCAGTTGGTTTGGTGAGAGTAAGACAACGCACCTAGGTTTAACAAAGATGCTTTTTACTGGGAGTTTTGGCTTGATGAGGGTGGGGCGAGTTAGCAGGGTCAAATACGATGCAAGGATGGTCCAGAAAGAGTAGAAATGGAGGATGGTGGGTCACATATTGGTGCAAGGTAATAAGAAGGGTGTGACGTTGGCTGGACGGTGAGACTTAATGGAGTTTTTGGGAGGTAGACTGGGAGGGAAGAGCATCATAGGTTGGTGAAAAGTAGTAAGGAAGATGCTAGGGTTCACATAGACCAATGGAGAGAGGGGAGGATGAATAGTTCCTTGACAATGAGAGATAGTGTGGGGGAGAGGGGAAATAAAAAAATAAATTGAAATGAAAGAATAAAAAATGGAAAAAAATTAAAAAAGGGGGAATATAACCCTAAAAATCCTATCCTAATATAAAAAAAAGATAAATAAAATTGATAATATAAGTATTTATAATTGATAAAATAATAATTAAAATAAATAATTTCTTAATAAAATTTACTTACTTATATCATTATTAATAAAATGGTTAATAATGTTATAAAATTAGGTCAATAATTTATTTTAGGTATTCATATCAATTATAATAATATTATTATTAATAATAGTGATAATAATAATTTTAATTATATTCATTTTATTTTTATTCAGTTAGTTAACCATCAACACACATGTCATGTCATGCGTTAAAATCGGGAAGCCACACGGCTATGCCCATGACCTACCTGCGCGTCGAGCTAAGTTAAGATGGAAAACATTTGTTAGTGAAAAAATGCGATAATCATATTGGCTCATCCCACATTTCTTCCAAAAAATTATAAAAAAGAAAAATAAACCTATGAGAAAAAAATAAAAAACATACCATAACGTGAAGTCCAGTTGTGAAATACCCAGTTCCAGACCTATTTCTAAGAGTCCCTATATTGTGGCTCAGGTTGAGATTTCGTAATTAGAGAATAAACATCAGGATAACCTTGTAATGGGATTCATTTCACCAATTTTGTCACCTTATGGAACACATGATCTATTTTTTTTAAAAAAATATTGATTGATGAAACTACTCATTAATTACAATAAGATTTATAATTTCAAATCTACAATAAGTATCCACTTCCCCATATTTATGACTTGTTTTATTAGCTACACATAAATCAATAATTTTTAAAGATTAACCATCATTATTTGTATCACACATTAAGGGTCAACAAGGAGGAAATACAAACAATAATGTTTCATACAAGATATGGACACTATGAGTTTATTATGATGTGATTTGGTCTTTATAACTCCCCTACTATCTACAAGTATTTAATGAATATAGATATTAGATATTACCTTTTCTATTTTTTTTGTTATATTTATTGATGATATTTATATATATTAAATATGTAAGGAAGATCATGAAGATTACATGAGAAATGTATTAAAGAACCTAGATAAGGAAAAGATATATGAAAAAATTAAAAAGTGTTAATATTGGCCATTAAAGGTTTAATTTTTGGGTTATATAATCTCAATGGAGATTATATTTGTTTATCCATCATATATGTATTCTATTTTTCATTGCCCTATACCAAACACAGTAACAAATATCATATATTTTATAGTATTTTCCAGTTATTATCAATGTTTTTTTGTATAATTTCTCATAATTATCTAATCCAACCCTGGTTAACTTATAAGGGAGAAAAGTTCCTCTAGATAGATTAATTTTAGGAAAATTACAATGTACTAAAGAGAAAATTATTTAGTACACATGTGCTTACATTACCCAAGAGTGGAGAAGTTTTTTAAACATTAATGATGCATTAAAGAAGGTGTTGGGAGGCATTTCCATTCTAAATGTAATGGTTATAATGACTTCCAAATCATAATTTTTTATTCACTAGAAATATTACCCAACTCATGATTTTGAGTCAACTATGTAATTTTTGTATTATATAAATCAAGCCATTATCATTACGTAGGAAATTATTATATATATTCTGAGGAATAAACATTATAATATATATTCAAAAAGATGGAGTTGTAAAGTCCCTATATAATATGGTTTTAGATGATTAAATATTATTACTACTCAATACATTAACATCGTGTGAAGGAGAACATGATTGATGATGTTCTAAGTCTAATGGATCAAACTAGTTTAAGAATGACGAAGATAAAAAATGATCTAATATTTAATGTTTTTAAAAGATAGAAATGAATGTCTTGAGGGAATGGAAAAAATATTAACTGTCTCAAATGTGTTTTGTACCATCAATACAAGTAAATATTAAAGGGGTTTGGATGTATTCCATTGAGTTATAGAGGAAGGTGAGATATTTCCCACTGCATAACCATGATTATGATATAATAATATGGGTTAGAAATCATGTTTCAACGCTATTAATACCATATTCAAATAAGGTGATGTTATGGGAGGCTCATATATCATCATTACCTATTTATCCTAGATGTATGAAGATTTATAATCATTTAAATATGCCTTTAATGTGGGGTTACATGAAGAAATATATCACATAGTTGTATCATGATGTATGGTATGTAAACATGTAAAGGATATAAGAAAGAGATATAATGGGAGATTATAAATATTACCCATAACTAATTTAAAATGGGAAAACATATACATGATTTTTTTCATTGGACTCCCAAAAACATATAAATAGAACAATGATATATGGGTTGTAGTCAATAAAATTAATAATTTATTATAGTTCATATAAATCAGAGAATATTCATTTTTGGATCTTCTTGATAGGATATACATTATTGATGTGTAGGTTTGAATTTATGTTCTAGTAAAGATGTCAAAAATATCATAAAACATATTTGAATTTATGAAATACATGTTATTCTCAAAAATATTTCAGTCTATGAGAGAAATTCAAACCTTAATAGGAATGATGATATATTTTTCTATGGATTTCAATGGCGGATGGAATTGACCCATTCCTTTAGTCGAGTTTTACTAGAATGATATTTATCATTCAGGCATTTGTCTTGATCCTTTTGAATCCCTCTATGGAAATAAATGTAAAACTCCAAAGTGTTGGGATTATATTTTATAGTTAAAAATATTGGGACTAGAGCTAATAGATGAAATGGTAGAGAAGGATAGATCTATTAAAAAAAATCATATAAGGTGAAAAAGGTTTTTATAAAAGTTGTGTTCCTAATATTCGATGTGTATGTGAATTTAAACATTTTTAGAAGTTGTTTGCATGAATTTATCCAGGGAAAAATGTGAGGAGTTTTGAAAATAATGGAAATATGACACATTGGTTCCTTAGTCTCATTAAAATCATTGATTATATTGGAAAAATATATTACCATTTTTAATTTCCATAGAACAACTTTTAGGATCATGATATGTTTTATGTACATCTCAGATTGAATTATATACCTTATCCATCATAAGTATTAAACTAAGATGTAATTCCACTAATGCATACTATTTTTTATTAGGAACTACAAGTCGTTATTCTTGAAATAGATAGAAGGATCTATGATTGAAGACCACTCACCTAGTTAATATTATTCGGATAATTTTTTTTAATGAAGCTATGTTGGATTGTTAGAATGTGATGTTTTAATATTAACCTCATTTTTTCATCAGAGTGTTGAATTTAAATGGGAAAATTATATTTAATTAGTGTATAATGAAACAACCAAACATTTACTAAAATATTTTCTTTAGATAATATTAGCTTAATCGAAATCTTGTGTGACACACAACAAAATGTTTTTATAAATCATGATTTACTATAAATATTATTATTTAAATAATACCCTTATAAAATTTCCATTAACATAGTTTTATTAATAATAATTACCCCATTTTAAAAATTGGAATAAAATTTCTAGATTAAAAAATCGATAAATATGTACATTATTTTTGGTAAAGTGTATATATTTTTTGAAAATAATTTTTTCTTAAATAATAAATTATTGTCACAATTTATACGTCATACTGCTCTGGCAGAATTGATTGTTTCTTTTACTAGTTAAAATCTCTTTTGAAGAGATTATTCTTATAATTCATTTTATAATTTTTTATTCTCAAGTGTATTGGAAAAAATGGTGATATACATCCTCTATTTGGCATTATTGTAGTTTTCTAGAAATTTCCTTTTGTGGGATGGAATCAAGATTAATAATGATAAATCCTCAAGAGGTAATCTATTTATGTTGGGTTATGGAACTATTTCAAAGATCATCGTGGAGCAATCATATGATTTCTACATGGTTTATGAGTATTTAATTATTCTATTGATGTATCAATTCATGGTATCAACACTATAGTATAGAAATCCATATTTCAAGGGTGGAACATACTATTTTTGGAATGAGACTCTACCATTATTATGCAAGGAATAAGAGCATGCACTGCTCATCTATATTGGAATATTACAATATATTCGAATCAAATACATCGACTTAAATTCATCTATAGATTATATTCTTACACATGTATATATAAAATCCAATGTAGTTATGTAATAACTTGAAAATATTGTTTCTAATGGAATGTATCTTTCATGGTTTGATCATATTCTTCTAGATCCCATGACCCTACTTCAAACGGTCATGTTTAACTCTCTTATTTCCAAACATTTTATCATGTTATTTTTTTAATAAAATATTATTTCTCTTTTGTGATAGGTCTCATATCTCTCAAAAAATACATTGAATCAATTTTATGTTCAATTTTAATATAAAAACATATTACATTTATGATAACAGTTTTTATTAAAAACCCCATTTTACACACCTTTAACGGATTAATTTTAAATTAATCCCTCCCTTTTAATTGACTTGAATTTATAAAATGGTATTACATAATATTAATCTTCATAATTAAATTATATAAAAATTAGAAAATATTTAATCAAAATAAATTGTAAAAATAACAGAATATAATTTCTTCAGTTTAGGTTAAAACTGGTTTATAGGTGTTCAAACTAAAAATATTGGGGTTATAATAAAATAAAACACATAAATTTACTATATTGAAGCCAAATTTTGACCTGATCAGTTACGAGGTTTTAGAATGATCAAATTTTTATATTTTTACCTGTGAAAATGTTGTTATATCTTTTTATTTTAAAAAATTCCGTCTATAGACTATCCCCTTTATAAAAGGACACTCCCTCTCTTATCCTATCCAAAATTTTAAATAAATTTTGTTTAGAAATGATATTCTAATATAAAGTCCCTAAAACCCTCCCTACATCTTAAAAGAATAATTTTTATTAGTAAAACCACTTAATATAGCCTTATGTATACACCTATAATGGTTCTCTGAAGAAGAGGTAAAATTCTATATCATTCATTATTGTTTTATTTATTCCTCCACATCTACAAAACCATATTATAAAATTATTATATAAGAAAAAAGAATAGCATATAATTATTTTGTATTATGGTAATAGAATAACCTATATGTATAATCTCTTCTATCATTTGGAAAATGAAACCATCAGGTGTTTATATAGAAGAGTACCACGACATGATCTGATGTAATTCATCTTCTGTCATGAAATCTCACAAAAATGACAATTAATTACATGGTTTAACATCTTAGGATTGAAGTTCATTTAAAAAATTCATGACCAATCAATTTATTAATAGTTACTTTTTGATTTTCCAATCGTAATTGTAATGAAATTGACTAATATAGTATTTTGTGAAATTTACATTCTAAAATGTTATTTTCAATGTTCAAAGGTAATTATATTCAAGATAAAGCTGCAATTGATCATCAAAAATAAATTTTGATCTAATATGAATTCCTCCGACTTATGTTAATATTAATGGGGTTTTTCATTCATTGACAACATACTTATTATTTATCTAGATTGTATATATTATTATGAAAATATTTTACTTGAATCCTATAACATTTCCCTAGGATTTTATATAATGAAACTGGAATATATTTATACAAAAAAAATTTCACCTTGAGTTATGAAATGATGAAATGTTTATGAATCCTATTTTATTTAAATATATTATGTGTGATTAAATTTTTATGAAACCCATTACAATTCATTGGTTTTCATATGATGATTTTTTTATGATATTTTGGAACACAATTGTATGATTCTTATTATGTAATCAGGGATACATTATAAAAAAGTATAGTGATTCTATTATTACCAATGATGTTGGTTATGTTATGTCCAACTATTGTGTCCATGTTTAGTCTAAATATATTGGTACTCATATAACCAAGGATGTGTGTGACCTATATCTCCCAATGATGAATTGGTTAAATATTGACATCTCATGAGATAAATATGATTAGAATGGAGAGTGAATCTAGTTCAATAATGGAATATACCCACTATGATTGTGTTGGGAGACGAACATGAATAATATGATGGTTTTGTAAGTTATCCTAATCCACTATTATACTCATGAAAATAAACCATAGAAATGAAGGAAATGAAATTATATTGTTTTTTATACCAAAAATCATTGTCTTATGTTAAAATTATGCTCTCATGGATCATGTTATATGATTCATTTTTTATTCATGTCTTATTAAATTCCATTATTTATTCCATGACATATGTTTGTGATCTATTATATATAGTGTATGGTGTAAAAATATTATTATCATGTTCTCATACCCCTATGTATATTTATATTGATATATTATATGTTAACCCTCACTGGGAATCTGATCTCACAATTTATTGGGTTTCCTTCCATAGTTTAGTAATAGAGGTTTTATGTAGGTGAAGTATAAGATGATTTTTTATTAGTAATATGTTTATGTTACATATTGAAGGTTATTAATTAAATAATAATATTTTTTATCTAGTTTCTAGATACACTAAAATGTTATCTTCCTTGAGTAGTAATTTATTAGATGTATTGAATAAGCATATAAAAATATGTAATTTTAATGTTTTCAAATATTGGTTCATTAAATAGAATAATCTACTAGTATTGTTATTTTTTCATTGTTGTTCAATGAAATAAATAACATGGAAATATGTGTGTATACGAGACAACAATGTGTATGATATATTATGAAAAAAATGTGATTGCTGACATTTTATGGATTAAAATATTTTTAGTGGTGGTAAATATAATAAGGATATATTATATTTAAAGGCATTTTTTAGGTTTTTATATATTAAAGGGGTCAATTATTTTTTAGAAACTAACATGGTAGAAGAGAAGAATTATTGTTTATATGTTGTTTTTGTTGATACTATTTTTCTATGATTATATACTGATGATGAGAGAAGAATTCTAATTTTCTTCAAGGGACCAAATGATTTAAATATAACTATAAAATGGAAAGTAGAAATATCTAATTAAAAATAGATTATTATTTATTATTTGATTTTTATAGATTGAAAGGTTCTAAAATATTAAACATCCACTTTATAAATTTTGATTTGTGGAATAAGAGGTATTTATTGTATAAAATTGTGATATATCTGTATTATTTTCCATAGATAAATCACTAATATAGGATCATTTACATTGTTTCTACTCAATTTTTTTAGTGGATGATGTGTAATCCATTAAGATTATATATAATTATAAGTGACTCTTACAATTAAATCAAAGAGTGTTTAATCATTTTAGTGATTTGTTGAAAATTAATATTATTGATTATTTAAAGAAGTCCATTCCTAGTAAATGGTGGAAAATAATAAAAACATGTGGTTAAATAATGCGATTAGTACAAATTTCTCAATTATTGCATTGGAGGTGTCAATTTGATGGTTCTGATGTTTGGATAGGTAATATACCAAATGGATATAGAGGAATGTTACTATCTAAAATTTAAGTATAATTTTTATCTCATTTATATTCCCTAAATAGTGACTAAATTAATGGAAAATATATATACATGATTTCATTTACAAATTATACTATACATTTCAGGGGGTAGATACCAAAATTTTTGTAACGTTGTGACCCCAGTTACCCAGAGTCAGTGTATTATTACATAACATTGGCATGATCCCAAAAGATCATGTCTCAAAAGACCAATTAGTTTAGTAGGCTTGGAATCAATAGATACATTTATAATGTTTACATTAATTAATAAAATGAAAACTAAAACAATATAGTCTCCATAGTCCACACTCATATCCCCTCATATTATCCCTACAGGTCATTCATAAAATACATATTCACATCCTGGGAAAAATATAACATAGAAAGGGGTGAGCTCAGATGCCCAGTAAGGATAACAATATAGTTAAGCTTTCATAAATAAGAATAAACATTTAAGGAAATGTATAACTAAAACCACCGCCTTTTAAACATGAAATTATGCATAATATGGCAGAAATAAAATACAAAAATACAATTTACTTAACCAAATTGATATTCTAATAGTTTAATAATCACATTCAATATCAATAACCACTTCTATAATGACTGAATTCATAATTACAGACTATCATAACCACATAGTCAAGGACTCGTGCCAAGCCTACAAATAATATTTTTTCAAGGTATTGTGCCAAGACACTTGTTTGTCTAATGAGACCTATCGATGCATCTAGGAGCTATAGCAGGCTCCACCCGTTACTTACAATGTCCAATCCATTCCTCATATGAAAAGTTTGAAACATAACATAAACATTCGTATTATATCTAGCATACGAAATGTCAATACATTAACCACAAACAATGAATGGTATTAAAATAGCACATCCATAGTCAAACATAACTCATTTGACAGAATATAGAAGATTGTATTGTATCAGATTAACCTCTATTGAGAATAATTAATGATATTGAAATAGATTAAAATAATCATCAAAACTATTTGAGATAAATATCCCCTTTTTCTGGAAAACATTTAAAAGTCTCACTATTTTTCAAGTAGCCATTTAAAAATAGATTTTTCAATAAAAGTTTTCCCATAACACATTGAAACAATTAAAAGAATTTTTAATTTTATTAATTTCCATATAAAGAAATCCTTAAAACCATTTTTAAAACATGGACATTAATGAGAAAGATTTAGAATAAGAAATCTTGAATACATTTAAAATGATATTTTAGTTAGAGTTCCTAACCAAAAGAGAGACACTTGAATTCAAATAATTGAGGTAATAAAAACTTAATAATATCATGAGAATAAAGGGATTCAAGATATACCATGTCAAATTACATTATATACACTATAAAAATGTGATTTGGTGTATAATAACAAAGGAGTCTCAATGGAAGGTGAAGTGAGATGAAATTTCTCATAAAGGCCGTATCCTTAGGTTAAGGACATATCAACAACATAATTATGTTTGAAAAATATTAATACACTCAATAATATTGGATATCCAGTGTAAAAAAATAAAATGACATTCACACATATTCATGTAAAAACAACACCAATTAATTAGATGTTTAACACAATAACTGGAGATTGAGTTAAAATTACTCTTATCATGTTCATATGAATGACTTGAGAATTTATCAATGGAGTGATTATGTGTATAAAAAGTATATACCTAGGAAGGGGAGTGGAAATTATGACATAAGAAAATGAATATTGATTCTACACATAATATTGGAGTAAAATAATCAATGAAGTATGCGTAAAGCCGAATGAATGGAAATTGAATTTTCAAATTCTTTTAACGATTTGGTAACATGCGAAACATAAAACCATGAAAGAAGGATCATAAAATGATGATGTAAATATCCATAAATTAAAGTATATTACACAATGAATACAATCATGGGCATTACACACACCACATGCAATAAATAAGTGGTGAACAATGGAAATCTCACAAAATTAAAAGTGAGATAAGAAACCCCTTACATTGTACTTTTTCCATGGTCGAGGGTAGGTTAGAATCCTGTATAAGGGTGAAATAATTGTTATTGAATTATAAAATGATCATATACATTAATATGATATCATATATGATCTTTTAACATTGCTTTATTAATAATATCTTAGTATTATCATCATGTCTGGTGTTAACTTACTCGTTTTCTTTTATATGTTTTGTTATATAATTCATGTTTATTATGGGTAGGTTGTATCTTATTCATATAAAGAATTATATCTAGTCCTCAAAAAAAAATTTTAATCATCAAATGGGAATTACACTTGAATGGATACGATGGATAATGAATCTCATCGCGTTCGTGGAGACAGTAGTCCGTACGTACGCACGAGCGATAATATCATTATTTCGATATTAATATAATATATAATTGGATGGTATATCATATATAAAGAATAATTTTAATGTTATATTTATTATTTAAAAGAATTAAAAATCATTATTATACACATCCAAATAATAATGTATTGAAAAACAATTACACCACGACGTGGAGACGGTAGGCCGTACGTACGCACATATGGTGAAATGCCATTCAAAGGATGGATAGAATACTGAATATGGTTGTAACATATTTAAAATAAAATAATAGTATATAAAATATTCTGGAGTTATTATTTTAGAATCGAAATAATAAAGAATCAAGAAGTTGAAGAAGAAAGGAACTTGAAAGAGGGTGGTGAAGAAATTACCTCTTCTTAGGGTTCTTCCTTTTGATTTGATCAAAAGGGCTCCATTGGTTGGCTTTCTGATCAAAATAAGGCCTCTAAGATTAAGTGAAGGAACTTTATAGAATAATTGGTCATGGTTTGGCTGAACCAAAAGGCTTTTAAGGTGTTAAGAATTGGTTAGAATTGGTGTCCTTTTATAAGGGGGAGGAGGGGCTCTTTAGGAAAAACTTAAAGTATTATTTTATAATAAATTCAATTTCGGTTTCCAATGGCTCCAATGTTGACTAGTCAAATTATAAGGTGGATATGGGTCTAAATCATTTAAACCAACAGATTTTAGACAGGTTTTGGTCATTATATTAACCTTATCTTTTAGTTTTAACTCTTTGTTATTTATTTTGACATTTACCATGTCACATTGTATTTTTATATTATATAGTTATTAAACATACTATATAGATCCAAGAGACCCCCAAGTGGTCCATTAATGATATAAATATCATGATATAAGTACTTTGTAAGAGCCTTATATTTTTTTGAATATAATATAAATTAATAATATAATTTTTTTTTGAAAACTCATTTATGTAAATTTTGACAGTATTGAATAATTGATTTTTGTTAAAGGATTAACAACTTTATTAATTAGAATAAAATCATTTAAGAAATAATAAAATGTAATATTAACCAATAAAATTCGTGGGAGTCATCCAAACATTCAAATTATATTTATTTTAACATTTATAATTCCAATTATTTGATTCTTTCATTAATAAGTAAAACACTGTATCATTATTGTGTCATAAATAAATTTAATTATTAAATGCATAAAATTTGTAAATAAACTAAAATTTTGTATGAAATCATTTTAGATTTCTAATAAATATTTATTGTCGAAATTATAACATATATAACCCTATGTAAAAATTGTTTTGCTGAAAGATATATGCTTATGTCATTTTTGTATTTACTTTAACTTAATTTATATAAAGTGTCACTATCACTTACAAGTAGTTCCATGGGGTCCCAAAATCGACCCAATGATTCCGATGGTCGGAAATTTATCAACCAATAGAGTTAGGGCACGTTTTATGTTAATTTATTATTATTATAATATTATTTTTTACCCTTATTTACCAGATTTACCCTTTAACCAAGGTAAATAAAATATTTACCGAAATAATAATTCAAAATTTCTAAAAATAAAAGTTACCTATTTACAAAATATGGACTCCAAATTCTAAATATGGAATCCATTTTTCTAATTTATAAACATAAAAGTGGCAGAAAATAATTTAAAATTAATTCTCATTGATAAAACAAAAAGTGTGTTTTTAAGAGATAATAACTATCAAAAGATTGACACTTGTTTATGTGTAGATTAAATGTGAAATTATGTCCAATAACCAACATTGTATTTAATGGTAAAAATATATTCTAAATATACTTTAAAACCACTCAAATTTATTATATTACTATTAATTATTTTGATTAAAATTGTTGTTTTTAAATAAAATTTTGTAATTTTCACTATTTATTAAAATATAAAAGTTATCTGAAAA
Source organism: Viscum album (assembly GCA_963277665.1). Classification (NCBI taxonomy): domain Eukaryota; kingdom Viridiplantae; phylum Streptophyta; class Magnoliopsida; order Santalales; family Viscaceae; genus Viscum; species Viscum album. The sequence continues at coordinate 789,025,690 of OY728148.1, forward strand.
GTACCAAAAATTAACCCTATGCCAATTTTGATATTCCAAATAAAAAAATTAAGTCCATTTTGAATGATAAAATTAATAAAATTTCAAAAAGTGGGTATTACTATTCATAATGGAAAGTTTTATTGGTTGAGGTGTGTGTTAGAACTCGAAGTTGCGTACAACACACAATACAATATTATTCAAAGAGAATCATACCGTGGAAGTTTGGGGTGTTACATTATCCTCTCCTTAAATAAATTTCATCCTAGAAATTTTTTAAATTGGGCATGGGAGTATAATGGAATGTCCCACATCGGAAAAAGAGTCAATAAAACTATCACAATAAAAGAATGAAAGAGAAGTAAAAAGGTCTCCCAAGATAACCTATACTAGGATTCCATGTACAAAAGAACAAGGATATGGATGATAAACTAAGTGTCAAGTTCTGATGGAGAGGGATAGGAAACATGATCAGGAGAATGTTAACAACAAGAAAACCAAAATCTTGTGATGGCACAAATCGTCATTAGTTTCCCAGTAGGAAAAGTAAACAGACTAAATTTGTTTTGTTTTAAGTTACAATAAATAAAGATGATGAATTCATTTTTGAGATTGACTATGAAAATAAAGAGATATACATAATTTTTAAGTATAGTTTCATTCTTTAATAAATTTGCACCACAAACTCATTTTTTAAATGATGAGTATTGAAGAAGACTTGGTCACACTGGAAGAGCTAGAATAAAATTCTATAGAATCACATAATCCATGAAGGATAGACTATATATTTACCTTAACTTTAGAGATTAATCAAAACCAAAATAGTTAGTACATGATAATATGATCCTCTAGAATGGTATTCCTATAGAGAAAGAAACAGTAATATTAATTTCTAAAATCAATAACCCAATGTTAAATAAATACCATTCAATAAACAATTTTCCTTAAAATCCTTCAATATAATCCAAAATAATATTGAATCCCAAAACTTATAAGAATTTGGTTTTGTAGTCTTACATGTTAAATTGTATCTCCAAATGACATCAACTACTCATAAAGTAACCTACTTAAATCTTATTAACCTAATCTCATATTATCTTTTATAGGTTAATCATTTCCATAAATAACCCAAATCACTATAAATGTACAATACAAATGTAGATAAAAATCCACCATTACTCCTAAAATGAAAACTCATAGTATTCTATTTTCCTTGGCCACACAGTGTTCCAACAAAGAGAACATCTTCTAAAATAACATTTATCACTTAATCACCAAATCATTTTCCTATACTAAGGGTATTCATTTGAGAAGACATAAGAACACAAATCAACTTATTATTGATAAATAAAATCATTTAACTAAAAATAATTAGTCACACTAACCAGGTACTTCACGTAGTCCAGTGGTATGTGATAAATCTCAATCGCACTTTGGTTGTGGGTTCGATTTCCACAGCATTGTCTAATGTGACGGGTTGTTACACGGTCTGTGTTTTGTCCTTTTTCAAAAACTATATTTTATAACATTACCAAAATGAGATAAATTCCCCAAAATAACCATAACATAATTTTAACTAGAAATGTTATCTCATACCTTGCATTTTCATACCAAAATATAATAACTTGTAATTTCCTCAAACCCAATGATCATATAAAACCAAATGGTTTTTTATAACTATATTCACACGGGAAAATATAATTCTTCCTCAAATATCATTCTCACATGGAAAAGTAAGGGGTTACTAATACAAGAGAAAATTATTCCAAAGTAATCCCATCAACAAGGAGCACTAATACTTGTAAACATTTTTCCAAACATTTATTTCCACATAATTTCATCTTTGACCAAGAAAATATCATATAGAAAAGGGAATTCACTCAGGTAATGGCTAGGTCCCCTACATTTATGGAAAATGACTGTAAATGGATTCTTGGGACCATTTTTATTTTCTTCCATAGTACTCTTCATTTTTCCTCGGAAATCTTTCACATTATGTCCTTCTTTCCTGAACGATAAGTATTTCTTTAATCCGTTGAAACACTTTCTTGGGTGTATCCTTCCACATTTCCTACATGATAAAAATTTAGTATTCTTCTCTCCATGTTCTCCACTGCTAGAGATCTTATCATTCATCACTTTTCTCTTCTTTGTTGAGTTTGGGAGTTGGTTAATATATATGTTGTTGATCATGTTTTTGGAAAACTGATTTGGCATGAACACGATATCTTTTATGCTTATCAAAATTCCATTTTTTTACTCATTTCCAACACCATTACCGCCATGTACATCAGTCTCAACGTTACAAGGACTTCATTGGACTCCATCCATTGACAAAAACCAGAATTCATTATGTGAGTAACAGTAGTCATAAAATCATTTAGAGAATATCATGACACCATATTCTCAATTTGAAACACCTTAGGATTAACCAAGGACATTTATTCTCATCTTATATTAAAATACATCAAATTGGTTTTAAAGAAAATGTAAATTATCCTAAGCATATCCCCTGGGAGCGTTGTAACCAAGAGTGCAGCAAGGCCCGTTGTCATTAACTAGTTCCCGTTCGAGTCTAACTCAATGCGGTGTTTTTGGGTTTTACACCTAGGTACATCTGTGCCAGAGACACCTCTACCTGCTCGTATCTAGACAGGAGATTATTTCATGGAAAACAAACAAAATCTAAAAAATACCAAAATTCTAGGATGTTATTCTATACTAATCCCCAAATTCTATCTTAGGGATATGTGCTCCAATCAGAGTTTATCTAAATCTAGTTTCCAAGATTTTTACTAAACATCCTCTGATACCAACTGTAACACCCTGACCCCAGTTACCCAGAGTCGGTTCATTATTAAAAATTTTTGGCAATGATCACCAATGATCAAGTCTAGAAAGACCGATTTGTTTAGTAGCCTTGTATTCAATAAATACATTCATAACGTTTACATTACATCCTAAAATGAAAAATACAACAACATAGTCCCCATAGTCCACACTCATGTACCCTCATACTATCCCTATAGGTCATTTATAAAATACTTCTTCACATCCTATGAAAAATAAGACATAGAAAGGGGTGAGCTCAAATTCCCTGTACGGATAACAATATAGCAAAAACTTTCATAATTAAGCATAAACATTTAAGGTAATGTATAACTAAAACCAAAGCCTTTTAAACACAAACATAATCATAATATGTCATAAATAAAATGAAATAATTCAATATACTTATTCATAGGGACATTCTACTAGTCGAATAATCAAATGGAATATCAATAACCACTTTGTTAATGATGGAATGCATAACGCCAGACTATCATAACCACATGGTCAAGGCCTCGTGCCAAGACTAAAAATACGATTTTGTCATGGCCTTGTTCTAAGACACAAGTTTGTCTCATGATACCTACCAATGCATTGAGGAGCTATAGCGGGCTCCACCCGTCACTTACTAAGTCCATTGCATTCCTCATATGAAAAGTTTGAAACATAACATAAACATTCATATTAAATCTAGCATCCGAAATGTCAATACAATAAACACAAACCATTAATGGTATAAAAATAGAACATCCACAGTCAAACATAACTCATTAGAGACAATATGGAAGATTGTATTGTATCAGATTAACCTCAATCGATAATAATGAAGGATATTGACATAGATTAAAATAATCATCAAAACTATTTGAGATAAATATCCCGTTTTTCTCAAAAACATTTAAAAGTCACACTATTTGTCAGGAAGCAATTTAAAAATAGATTTTTGAATCAAAGTGTCCCATACCACTTTGAAACATTTAAAAAGAGTTTCAAATTTAAAACATTAATGTTCATATAAATAAATCATTAAAACCATTTTTAAAACATGGACATCAATGAGAAAGATTTAGAATAATAAATCTTTAAAACATTTAAAATGATATTTTAGTTAGAGTTACTAACCAAAAGAGAGACACTTGAATAAAAATAATTAAGGTAATAAAAACATAATAATACCAGGAGAATAATGGGATTCGTGATATACTATGTCAAAGTACATTATATACACCATATAAAAGTTATTTGGTGTATAATAACAAAGGAGTCTCAATGGAATGTAAATTTAGATGAAATCTCTCATAAAGGCTGTATCCTTAGGTTAAAGACAAATCAAAGACATAATTATGTGTGAAAAATATAAATACACTCAATATGATTGGATATTCAGTGTAAAACAATCACAGGACATTCACATATATTCTTGTAAAAACAACACCAATGAATTGGATTTTTCACTCAATAAATGGAGATTGAGTTAAAATTAATCTTATCAAGTTCATATCAATGACTTGAGAATTTATCAATGGAGTGATTATGTGTATCAAAAGTATATCCATAGAATGGGGAGTGAAAATTATGTCATAATAAAATAAATATTGATTCCACACAAAATATTGGTGTAAAATAATCAATGAAGTATGCGTAAAGCCGAATGAGTGGAAATTGATATTTCAAATTCTTTTATCAATTTGGAATGTTAAGAAACATACACCCATGAAAGAAGGATCATACAATGATGGTGTATATATCCATAAATTAATGTATATTACACAATTAATACAACCTTGGCCAGTACACACCCCACATGCAATAAATAAGTGGTGAACAATGGAAATCTCACAGAATTAAAAGTCAGATAAGAAACCCCTTACTTTGTAATTTTTCCTTGGTCGAGGGTACATTATAATCCTGTATAATGGTGAAATAATTGTTATTAAATTATAAAATGACCATATACATTAATATGATATCATATATGATCTTTTACCATTTCTTTGTTAATAATATCTTAATATTATCCTCATTTCAAGTGTTAACTTACTCGTTTTCTTTTATACGTTTTGTTACATAAGTCATGTTTTTTATGGGTATGTTGTATCTTATTCATATATATAATTATATAAAGTTCTTAAACATTATTTTTAACCATCAAATGAGAATTATACTTGAATGGATACGATGGAGAATGAATCGCATCATGTTCGTGGAGACGGTATTCCGTACATATGCACGAGCGATAATATCAATCTTTTGATTTTAAAATATTATATAATTGGATGATAAACAATATATAAAGAATAATTATAATCTTATATTTTTTATTTACATTATTTTCAAATCATTATTATATCCATCCAAATAATAATGTATTGAAAAACAATTTCACCACGATGTGGAGACGGTAGGCCGTACGTACGCACGTATGGTGACATGTAATGAAAAGGATAGAAAGAATACTGAATATGGTTGTACCATATTTATAAAAAAATTATGGTATATAGAAGATACTGGATTTATTATTTATAATGGAAATAACAATGAAATAAGTAGTTGAAGAAGAAAGGAACTTGAAATAGGGTGGTGAAAACATTACATCTTCTTCCGGTTCTTCCTTTTGATTTGATTAAAAGGGCTTCATAGGTTGTCTTTATGATCAAAATAAGGCATCTAGGTTGAAGTGAGGGATGTTGATAGAATAATTTGGAAGGGGTTGGCTAAACCAGAAGGCTCTGAAGGTGTGAAGAATTGGTTAGAAATGGTGTCCTTTTATAAGTGGGAGGAGGGGCTCTTTAGAAAAAACTTAATGCATTATTTTATAATAAATTCATATTAGGTTTATAATGGATCCAATGTTTATTATTCAAAGTCTAAGGTGGAGATGTGTCTAAATCCATTAAACCAATTTATTTTAGATATGTTTGTGTCATTATATTTCCCTTAACATTTAGTTTTAACTCTTAGTTAATTAGTTTGACATTTACCATGTCACATCGTATTTTTATAATATATAGTTAATAAACATACTATATATATCCAAGAGACCACCAAGTGGTCCATTAATTATACACCTATCATGATATAAGAACTTTGTTTGAACCTTATATTTTTAGGAATATCAATCAATTAATTATATATTTTTTAAAAAAACTCATTTATTTCAATTTTGACAATATTTAATAATTGATTTTTGTTAAATTCTTAAAAACTTTATTAATTCGAATAAAATTAATTTAAGAAATACTAACATGTAATATTAAGCAATAAAATTCGTGGATGGAATCAAAACATTCAAATTAAATTTATTTTATCTATTATAATACCAATTATTTGGTTCGTTCATTAATAAGGAAAATATTGCATCATTATTGTGTCATAAATAAATTTAATTATTATATGACTAAAAAAATAAATAAACTAAAATTATGTAGGAAATAATTTTAGATTTCTATTTAATCTTTATAGTCAAAACGATAAGATATACAACTCTTCGTAAAAATTGTTTTTGTAAAAGATATATGCTTATGTCATTTTTGTATTTACTTTAACCTAATTAATATAAAGTGTCATTATCACTTACAAGTGGATCCATGGGGTCCCAAAATCGCCCCAAAGATGACCATGGTCAGACATGTATCAACCAATAGGGCTAGGACACGTTTTAGGTTAATGTATTATTATTATAATATTATTTTTTTACCATTATATCCCAGATTTACCCTTTAACCATGGTAAATAAAAAATTTACCAATGTAATTATTCAAAATGTCTAAAAATAAAAGTTACCTATTTACATAATTTGGAACTCCTAATTATATATGTGGAATCCTTTTATCTAAATTCCAAATAGAGAAGTGGTAGAAAATAATTTAAAATTAATTCCTGTTGTTAAAAAAAGTGAGTTTTTATGAGATAATAACTATCAAAAGATTGACACTTTTTTATGTTTGGTTTAAATGTGAAATTATGTCCAATGACCAAAATTGTATTGAATTGTAAAAATATATTCAAAATATACTTTAAAACCACTCAAATTTATTATTTATCACTATTAATTATTTTGATTAAAGAAGTTGTTTTTAAATTAAATTTATTAATTTTCACCATTCATCAAAATATAAAAGTTATCAAAAAAGTACCAAAAAATAACCCTAAGATAATTTCGATATTCCAAATCTAAAAATGAATTCCATTTTGAAAGTTAAAATTTATAAAATTTCAAAAATTGGGTATTACTATTCATAATGTCTAGTTTGATTGGTTGAGGTATGTGTTAGAACTCGAAGTTGCGTACAACACACACTACTGTATTATTCAAAGAGAAGTGTACCGTAGAAGCATGGTGTGTTAAAATTTTAATAGGCTGTTCTAGTAGTTAATGGTGATGTCTATGAATATAATTTTTTGATATTGTTTTCATATTTCATTATTTATTAGAATAACATAGTATTTTGATAGTTAACAAAGAAAATATACTCATAATATCAATGTTATTTGCATGTATAACAATATATGTTGATCTAGTTTTTTTATATGTTCTACAAAATAATAATGTGAATACTTTATAATATTTTAAAATGAATAATTAGATAAATATTTTAAAATGGTTATTTATGAATAGATGTGCATCAATAATGTGTTTTCATTATGAAAAATGATTGTTTTAATATTATTTTATATTATAATTTATAATTTTATCCACGAAAAAAATAAACAATACATACAACACATAGTTTAATATCTTTTTATTTTAGTTAATTATTAAATATGAAGATAAATGACATTATAAAAAAAACTAGGACCCCACTTCAGTTTTAGGTAGTCCATGTGTTCCACCTTAATACATCCTCCAACAGTCTATAAATATTATGAAACATGAAGAAGTAATATCATACAATTTAGAGGCATTAAAAAATTCACTATTATACAAAAAAAATACGTATATAATAAGATATAACAATTTAATAAAAACATGGCCATCAACATTAATAAAAAATGGTCCTTATGAACTCATGATATATGTAGAACATTAAAATAGTATTTATAGTCATTAAAGAAAATAAAATGGCTCAAAATATAAAATAATGTCATATGTCAATGATATATTTTGTAGTTAGGAAAAATAAACCGACCCTAGACACATAAAATGTATATAACTTCCACATAAATACATAATTGTTATTTGATTACACTAAATCTATCCTAAACAATGTATCCACCTAACTATAAATAAACACAAAAAAACACAACACATGATAGAAATATTCCATAGAGGGGAGATTATCATTATTCCTTATAGTAATTTCAAAAGACAAAACCTAAAATAAATATACCATTAGTGTAAAAACAATTTTGAAACCCTTGATATGTTTTTGGATTTTTTTACTAAGAGTATTTAATGTGAATCCCAATCTAGTCATTATTTCTTTACATAATTGATATTGAATACTAAAGGGGAAACAGATCAACCAGAGCACTATATGAGATAAAACCCATAAACTAACAACACAACATAACTTATAAAATCTCTATATCATTACTTTTAATTAGTTGAGGGGTACCCACTACCTTTATGTGGAGTGCATGATGGCCATGTGGGAATTGAAAATCTTTGAGGAACCACACCACATCGTTTAGGATATGAACCGATTAAGGGACCATACAACATAATTGTATTAAAAATACCATAACAATAATGGGAATTATATTATGTAATATTTTAATGGAGGGATATCATCTATGTGTCAATATTTAATTTTGGGTGATACAGATAGTGTTATGATCTAAATAACATTACAAATCCCCCCCTCATCATCTTCACAAATCCATAGTGTATGAAAATAAAAAATGGCTTTTGGGACATCTCTATTGTTAAAATAGCATGAAAAATATCATTTTATATGAAAACAATCAAAATATAATTCTCAAAAATTTGACATTGATAACTATTTAAGAACATATAGAATATTTTTAAAAAAATACAATTATGTAATCTTATGTAAACATTTTTTTATAACAATATTCTAACCTTAGAATTAACTATTACATATTATCTACAATAAATTGTAGTGTATCAGGGTTGTGGTATTAATTAATATAAATTATGAAAATTTGTAAATATACCTTTATTAGATGATTAGTGAACACTATTTAGGGGATACTCCATGATTACCTTTAGGAAGGGTGTTTTTTATTACCAGTTTTTATTTCTTTGTTATTTATATATAGGCTATGTTTTAGGTCTAAACCTTGTTAAATATTATGTAAACTATGAGAGAAATTTATGAATTAATGTTAGTTTAGAAAACATTACTTATTTAAAATATCAATAATGTCAATTTTTGAATAACCAAATATATTATAATATAATATAATTATAACTAATTTAAAATAGACCTAAAATTAAATGTAGTCTATTATAAGTATTATATGAAATTTATATTATGATAAAATAATTTTTTTTATCCTTTTGGATTTCATTTTAGCCCTTATAATTTAGTCTAACCCCCTAATTTAACAAATTTAGACACAACCCAATTAATTTTATTTTGAAAACCATATGAACCAAAAAGAATTCAAATGTAATGATTTTATTCCTCCCTAAAATGATATATGTGTATATGAAATTTAGTTATTCAAATAATTCATTCATATTATATAAATTTTAATAATTTAAAAAAAAATTATTTTAATTTCATATTAAATGAATAAATAATGTCTCGGCATAGCTTACACATTAATTGTATTTTTACAAAAACCAAAATAAAGAAACAATTTTCCACGATAAGAAATAAATTTTTATATCTAATGGATATTTACATCTTGATGAAATTTTTTAATCCCTATAAAAATTTTTAGTTATATATGAAAAAAGTAACAATTTTTTCTATATATTTTACAAATATATTATAGAGGAAAAAATAAAATAAATATGGAACCATAATTACATGTTTTAAAAAATGGATGTAAATTTAAGAATTAACTCAAAAGATACAGAAAAAAATTAAGGTCATGTTTTGGACCTTTCAAAATTATTTTTAACCATAAATACTCGATTTACCCTTACAATTGTGATAATTATTTACTAAGATTACTATTCAGAGTGATCAAACATAAAAGGAACCTATTTACAAAATCGTTAAATCATGAATCAAAATGATGAATCCATATTTCAAGATTCAATTTCTCTAAATTGAATAAATTAATATTGGATTATGAAACAAAAAAATGAAAAAAAAATTCCTTGAAAAATGTGTTTTGTATTTAAAAATGTTTTTATACCGAATTAAATGATTAATTGCTTCCAATGAAATAAAATTTTATTATCATAAAGATAATCTAAATTTTTATTCTGTTTAACCATATTAAATATGGAACACTGTAAAAGATTCAATAAAAAATAAAATTAAAAAAAGTAAATATTTTTCACTATACACTGGAAAAAAATCATTTCAGAAAAATTCAAAACATTCACACAATGACAATTTGGAAATGTTGACTGCAAAAATATAACCATTATTTTAATAAAATCTAAAATATAAAAACCTAGTTATAAAACACCCTCTTAAAATAATAAAAATAAATTCCTGATGAAAATAGATTTTGGAAGAATAAAATGAAATTAATAAAAAATGAGATCTTATTTTTAATGATTTAATTTGTAAATTTATATTGATAATTGAATTTATATATTTTTTTCATAATGTGTTCAATCATATTTATACACACAAATTTAATATCATGATTGTAAGAGTCATATTTAAATAATAATAATATTTCATGGTTTGTTTTGGATTGATATTAAGTTTCATATACACTATCAAAGATAATGGTATTATTTTAAATTAGTATACTTTTAACTTCTACCCCATTAATAAATTATCTCCTCACAATTTCGAAACTAACTTGGTAATTATATTTTTGAAAATAGAAAAAAATCCCACATAAAAAAAATTGATAATAAAACATATATTTGAAAAAAGAGAAAGGGAACTATGATGGCCATCCGGAATAACATACAGTAGGTTTACAAATAGGATAACATTATTGGGAAGTGATTATATATAAATGGAAGAAAAAAATCCTAAATAGTGTTAGAGTGTGGCATAGATCATTGATCACAATAATGTGAATGAAAATGAGAAAGGTAACAACCACAAAACCATAAACCAAATACGCGTGAAATGAACTATCAATTCATCATAAATGAAGTTAATTGGATATAATTTTGTTTGTGGATCCTTTTCTAGAGTTTGGTAATTGTATTATCATCTGTTCAAAGAACATAATGAAATATAAATTCTTCAAACGATTAATTGGATCCTTTAATACATTCCAACCAAAATATCAACATTTTCTCTAAATGATGACTATTGAAGAAGAATTTCCCATGCATCAAACACTATAATTATTTTTGTAAGGACCACATAATTTTAAAGTGGATTAAAAATTATTCTTATTATCTTTATAAATTACCCATAACCATATTGTTTTGAACAAGGTATGATAATTAAAAAAAATGAATAAAAATTATTATGAATAAATAGAAGATTTATTTCTAAATATTTAATATTAATAAAAAATTAAATATAGATTATTTAAAAATAACCATCCCTAATATTCTTAAAAATATTCTCGACCATGTTTGAAGAAAAAAATAAAAATGTTTTAGTCACATGTTCCTCTTATATAAATTTTGTATTTATCTCTAATCAACTTTTTTCATTCCTAAATTTTCTTACCGAAAAATCTATATACTCTCATCATAAAATTTCCAAAATATTATAATCAATTCCCTAAATAACTGACATTTATATATCCAAATTAAAATCGCATAAGTCTATTAAATATTATTTATCCTTGATTTGTCAAATAAAATCCCATAATATCACATAATGTTCCCCTAATTTATAGTGATATTCTTCCAAAACAACAACAGTCAATTAATCATTAAATCAACATTCTATGTCATGGTTATATTTATGATAAAAACTTGTTTCCAAAATATAATATTCCATAATTATATCAACATAAAGGATTATATAAACACTAATTTATTTCAAAAAAAAACTAAACATATGATCATAAAATGCAAATTCATTTTTCCTTCAATAGAAATTTCACAAGAAAACCAAACCAAATCGTTATAATTAAAAAAATGTAACCCAATATAAACATAATAATCTTACAATTAATTCATTGAATACATAAAAACTGATGACTATTCCTTTTATATATTGAGAAACCTTGAAATTATTCCTTTACGATGCCTTAAAAAAATCCTTATATAATGTTATTTCCCAAAATAAAGGGTAATGAACAGTTCCTCAAGACTGTTGGTCACATGGCCTAAAGAGTACCTCCCCCTATAATAGAGGCATATGACTAGTAACAAGTTTATAATGTGGGATAATTGGGATAATATAACCACATATCTGAGTATAGGAGTTGAAAAGTCATAAATAAATAAATGGAAGCATATAAGATGCTAACAACAAAATGGAAAAGGAATCATCTAATATGTAATAATAATCAAGCCATAATTTGAGGAACATTCCAAATGATGAAATGTAATGTTTATTTTCAAAAAGAGGATACATAGATATAGAATGATTTTCCCTTACAACATGCTATCAAAAATAAACAGGGAAAAAATAAATCTCCAAAAGTATCATAAGCATACGATTATTCCTCTTCCCCCATGATCAATAATATATGAAAAAGTGATCAAGCATTATTGACCATGAATTTTACCATGAAAATAACTACTGTAATATAGTTTTCCCAGGAGCCAATGGCAGCCCAAATTAGTTGTCAGAAAAACATAGTAGGACAAAAATAATGGTTTCTAAAAGAATTCGGGAATATTATATAGAATAGATGTGTAAAGGTAGAATAGATAAATAAAATATTATTAATGTAATATACAGATAAACTAAAGTACCAATTGACCACCTAGAAGAGTATAACTAATTAGGCACAAGCCATGATAAGTATTATCTCATTTTTTCATTTACAACCATTTATTAGTATCTATAAAAAATATGTATTCATGTATATACACTATATATGGGATGGCATATATAAGCATATACATTGATACTAGGTGTGGACTGGACCTAGGTTGTAACTAAGGAATCCTTTTATAGTCTAATGAGATATAGGCACTAACAAGGGTATTAGAACAAAATAAAACATGAATTTTTATTTTATGTTTGGAACTTGAGGTAGTTGGGTGAGTTGTTATTCCCAACTCTTGAGGTAAGGTAATGTGTAACATCATCCCCGTAATTAAAGTAAATGGTATGAGATTCCATGTCAATAACCCAACTTAAGGGATAATGAAATTCCATTCTCAAAAAGTCCTTTAACCGTTGCCCATGAACCTACATCCATGGTCTAATCATAATAATCATAATGAATATGCAATTGGTAATTTATATACATTTAATACAACTATTAATGGGATCCACAACTTATATAATACATTACCTAATCATAACTTGTTATTTTTTCTAGTAACTCAAATCCATTCAATTTAGGTTAATAAAATTATTTTATAAATAATGGAAAACCCAATTTAACGTCATGAAAAACTACTTATGATGTGGTTTGGAAAATTATTAATTTATAATAATTATGGACTTTAATTCAATACACCCTAGGGGTTTCAACGAATTAAGTAGATATACTATTAAAAATTAATAATACTCTAATAATGTATCATAACATGGATTAATTTACATAGAGTGAAAAAAAATCTTCAAAGAAATGCATGAATAGGTCTGGTGTGCGACACTACGACATATTTTATGAAAACGTGTATAATATTATGGAAAATTACTAGACATCCTATGAAATGATTGTCATTAAAATCAAGTCAATGTTTAAAATTAATTTGTTCCTACTACTACTATCTTTTGGAATGTATGTTCGAACCCACTGAGAAGGAAGGTATACTAATTTCTTCTAAGAAAACTCTAAACAGACTACAGTTTTAAGTAGTAAGGATAAACTTGATTTATTATTTTTTTTAATTTTTTTATTTAATGTTCTAAAGTAGAACCATATATTTTTTATGTACTTTTTTCTAAAATATAATGAAATAAGAATAATTATGAATGAATAAAACAACAGAAATATAGAATACTGATAGATGAACAATCCAGATGAAATGATTGGGGAAAAATATATTCTGCTAGTTTTATGTATTTCCTTCTCAAATGAAATGGATGAAAAGGTTAATACTGAATGAGACTGACTTATTTCTCTCACTAGGAGATAAGTTACTAATATTTAACATTATTGGGGTTCTCCACTCTATGAAAAGTTTATTGATAAAAATTTATCCTTGAAAAATTCAATAGATACATTCTCACCAAATGTTCTGAAGATTTATTTATGAATTTTTTTTTTATAATTTGCATCCATGGTTATAATCAGTGAATGATAGTGGAATAAAAATTTTAATACAATTAGCATGGTGCCTATGAATTGATTCAGAGTTGATCTCAGCGATTGACTCCGGATCTCTTAAATTTAATGTGTGAAAAGGATGATAAAAGAAACCAGTAAGACTAGAAATTCTTCAAACTCAAAGTATTTAGATAGCTATCATGTTCATATTCTATGAATGCAATGAATGAATTACATGAAACAAATGTGAGAAAATATAGGGAAGGAATTATAAGTCCCTTGCAAAATATGGTGTTTCCAACTCTACTCCTTGGATCACATGGAAAATTGCTCTCCAGGATCTCCTTGAAGGTTCTGCTCTTCTCCAGCTTGGGAGAATTTATCAAATTATGGAAAATCCTTCAATGGGAGTTGTCCCCAAGCTTGATTTTCTCCATCTCCTTTTAACTCAGCTGGCATACACTATCTGTCACCCCATATTTTCCACTGACTTAGTCATGTCTCCTTGCTAAGCACCACACACATGCATTGTTTGATGAATCACATGTCAATTGAGCTTTTCCCTTATAACTAACTACAAAATAGTTATTTTAATGAACTAGGTTGTATTTTAGTCTCCTCTATGAACCAAAACAACACAAATTAAGAAAAAACAGTTAAAAATAAGAAGAAAAACTAATTGAATGATAATACTTATTAATGTTATTAATTTATTATAATGTATTTAATAAAATAAATATGTTTTTAAATTAATAATATTTATTATTTCATATTAATAGTATTAATGGAAATAATTTATTATAACTATAATTTTAAAATAGATTAAAATGTATTGATAATTTCATTTTATTTGTTAAATCATATTATAAAACCATTATGTTATAATAATTAATTAAATGTTAAAGTATTATTTAGTTTTATTATTTTATTATTATTATTTATATTTAATTTTATAGTATTTTAGTTAATTATTTTATTATTTAATGTTATTAACAATAAAATTAGTTGTTATTATTAAAAATTATTTTTTGCTAAAATATTCTAAATCTTAGATTTAAATTTAAAATTATTTGAGATAATAATGTTAATTATCATATTTTTATGAATAAATTATTATTTTTAGTAATTATAGTTCAAAAATATGTTATTTAGTAAATTATTTTATATTTTGTTTTATTTTACTAATTAATTATCTGTTATAATTATTATATTATATATTTACTTTTATTTAAGTAAATTTTTTTCTCTCCCCCCTATTATACTTTTTGCAACACGTAGAAAGGGAGTCTTTATCAGTAGTTCCGGTGATGTCGAGGGATTGTGATGGTAGTGACCATGGTAGTAGATATAGGAGGTGCGACGACATATAGCTGAGGTGGTGCAATGTTTATTGTAGAGAAGGGAATCTCAATGTTTACTCGAGTAGCGCAACAACATTGGATATCTTCTAAAATGCATAATAGTTGGTGATAGGTTCCTCAGATTTGTGGTGACGAGAATCAGTAGGGTTGGCGCACATGGAATCTTGGATCCTTTAGCAATAACACATATTTTACATCTGAGTTTGATCAGGCTAGATTAGGGGTTTTTAGATCTACAGAAATGTGAATTTTAGTTGATAATCTGCTGTTCTTATCTGAAAAAACCTAAATCTAGGGATCTTGAGTTTTATTTTTTTTTTCTTTTCTCTTATTTCTAGTAAATCATGGAGGTGGGAATAGATATTTTCAGTTAGTGATGAACACATCATTAGATAAAATGTAGGGGTGTCAGTGTGAAGAATTGGAAAAGGGTGTTGGTAGATCTATTATGCGTTTGCAGAAAAAAGACTTGGTCCTAGTAAAGGTAGGTGATGTGAGTCACTAATGGCAAGAGATATAAAAGATATCGTTAGGGTGGTGAGTTCGGTGGTTTCTCATCTTCCACTAACACTTAAAAAAACAAAACTGGTCAACGTCTTTGGCAAGAAAAATTAAAACTGTTAAAAGAATAAAATAAAAAGTAACACATTCAAATATATAATGTACTAGAAACTTATACTAAAGATAAATCAAATCAACTAATTATTGAAATATATTTCTCTATGTTAAATTAAGACATAAAAATAATGACTAAAATTAAACTACATCAAAAACATAAAATCAAACTAGAACTAAATATTACTAAGACTAATACTTAATAATTAATTAATTAATTAGTTGATAATAAATTTATAATAATCTTAAATACTGATTAATAAAACAAAATGAAAAACAAACTAAATTAACACTTTATATCAATAACTAAATTATGGTTAAACTAAGATAAACGAAAACTAATAAAAATTGAAATTAATAATTTAATTAAATGAGTGGGCTATATCAGTGACTCTTAAAAAATGGAAAATTATAAATTGAGTCTCCATCATTTTATGTGGAAACAAATGGTGTGTTTGTAACTTGTTCTACTAACAGTTGGAGGGTACATGACTATGAGTCAGAAAGACTTAAAATAAAATGTTAGTGAATTTAAATTTTAAAACAACATATATAAAATTGAAATATAAAACTTTAAAAAAACTAAATTAATTTATTAAATAAAAAAATATTCATTTAAAATTAAAAACACATTAATTTATCAAATTAGAACTTAAGAACTTTACTTATACAGAATGAAAACATAAATAAATTATTAAACTAAAGTTATTATAATCAATGTAAATTAAATCATATAATATTAAATTAGAAACTAAGTTAATTAATACACAAAAAATATTATTAAATTAATATTTAATAATAATGTAAATTTATTAAAAAATGGGTAGATTAAAAATAAAAAATCAAATTGAAAAATTAGAAGACATTAAATATTAGTAAACCTAAATTTATCATTTTACGGACTAAAACTAAATTATTAATTATAAAAAATTATTAATTATTAAATTTAATTTAAAAAATAATAAATTGCGTATATTTTCATAAATTGGAAAATTTATTAATTAAATGCTTAAAAATTAATTAAAAAGATGTGGATAACAATAAAAAATAGAGCCACATACAATTATTCCAAAATTAAACATTTTATTTCCTCAATAAATCCCATTCATTATTATCTTTGAAAAATTGTTGTATATTTATTAATCAGGTCAATAAGTAATGTGTACGGTACGTTGAAAACATATGACTAGAACCGAGTTTTGGCTTTTCAAAATTAGTGCTCAAATGATGTCTTTCCCAAAATTAAATACTCCAAGGTAATCAAAGATGCCAGGAATCATCTATCAAAGAAGGTGTCATTCACCTAATGAGACATTGCCTAGTGACCCTATTCAATGCACACTTATGTTCTAAATCCAAGAGTGACATTATGTTAAATATATGTAGAATTAATAACATAACCAAAGGAACTTTGAACTTTGAATCATCAACTAGGTTTTGAAAATAAATAATTTTTCTTTTAATTACCTTATTGATACAAACTAATTGATTCCCATATAAACCAATATTCCCCTTATTCATTTGGCATTAATAATTATCCTCACCTTAATGACCTAATTTTTTACCCTAGCCAATTTATTAACTTTTTTCAAAATCCATGTAACGTGTTCTAGGCAATTTTCAATGCACTTATTCATAGTCTACAGAAGGGATATATAAAATAGAAATAGAACTAGAATCTAGGGTCATATAGATTCACCGTGGGACCCCAAATTACTAAATTACTTCATTTATAAAGATTTATATGAAAAAAAATTAAATTATCTCACTAGGATGGTTACTTTTATAAATTAAAATAAGAATGATGCCCCAAGAATCAAGTTCAATATTCAAGTTCTAAGGGATACAATTTCAATTCCACAAAAATTTTACCCATATCACTCTTAAATTGAGATAATAAGACAAATTTTCATTAAATTATTATGTATAATCAATCTTCAATCATTCACCCATGTTACGTTCAGAATCAAAGAATTTATCAACTACTAGCAAGATATTGTCCTTAAGAATGACTCAATTCAATTTGAAACTGAATCCTAATGATTAAAAATTTATCAAAGAATTTCTAAAAATTTAACCATTTTTTTTTAAAAACTATGATGTTACAATGGAAATTGAAGGGATTTAATTTATGCACAATTTAGCTCAGTCAAAAATTGAGTCCCTCCCTCACACATAAAACACATATTTTTTTCCAATGTTAAATTCAAATTTTTAGAAAAAATTTTAATATTTAAATTTCAAAAAATATTTTATTTTACTTATATTTATTTCATATATCAAGAGACTTAGTGAAATTCAATAAATGTTTTTTCAATAGTAATTATATTACAGAATGTTCATTGCCCAAAGAAATTTATCAATATTTATGTCAGTGATATAGATTTCCCATATAGTTCAATTAGTATCATGTGTCTCTTTTATGTGCAATGTGAATTGGGTGAAATCAAGTTTAAAATCATTTATTCAGTTGGAGATTCAATAAAGTATAAAACAAACGTAACAAACACCCAACAACCTAAACAGATTCGATAAAAAAATACACTACCTGCATGAAACCCCCAAAACATAATTTCTAATACAGAGATGTGGTATAAGTATTAATGAATTTCAATTTTCAAAAATGAATAATAATCATAATTTTTTAAAACATAGTTACATGCATTCGGCATTTATTCCAATAGAATAATAATTTTTTTTAGCATATGAATAATTTTTCAAGAAATACATGTAGAATAGTTTTTTAATATAAGAATAAATTTTTATGTAACTTTAACTGAGTCATCGACATTAGCACCATTGAGTCACTGATAGAAGTGCATTGGGGAGTCAATGACTCACCGATAACAGATAAATTGTGACATATCATTGAATTTTTATTGAAGTGAACATGATTAAAAAACAATAATGGAGAAATTAAAGTAAATTCCTAATATGGTTCGTCATTAATCCTCCATAATGGGAAATCCACTACCTTTTGACACATCCTCAGCATCCTAACACAGAAAGCAAGAAACAGGGGAAGGAACAATTAAACAATAGTAATAGCACAAAAACAGAGCATGCATAATTTTTATTGTTAAAAATTAAATTTTGAAAAAAAGGACAAAACAAGAACCATTTGTTTCCTCCCATGCAACGCTATGTTTAATTTCTTCCAGAAACCATTTTTCCAAATCGTTTTACAAGCACAGTGAAGACATCCAATCCCTTTTTCTATCCCTCAGAATAAAGCATAACTCTATTCCAATTCAAAAGCATGGGTTTTTTCTCCTTACAAACTATCTCAACAGCTCCACTCTAAAGCACTATCACAACAGTAAAAGGTCCAGACCATTTAGACATCAGTTTTCCAAGAAAGTGTATCAATCTATAGTTAATGAGAAGGCCCTTTATTATAGGTTTGATTTATTTGATTTGAAAGATAGAATTAGGTAAGAACAAATTTATCTCCTTAAAAATATTTGAATTAAAATATATCTCCCTCCTTATATATTCCATCTCACATAGCTCAAATTGTATTCATTAACCAGCACTCTTAATATCAAAATTCCTAGACGTAACTTCCCAATATGATTTATGTTAAAACTCCATAGGAAAATGAAAACATTTTCCAAAAAAATCATATACAAAGACATTCCTAGTTTTGTATTGAAATCATTTCTAAAGCCAATAAAGATTCATCTAATTTAAGAGACCATTCATTCCTAGAGTGTGACAAAATATTTTCAAGAATCTGTTTCAACTCCCTATTTGAGATTTCCCTTTTTCCACTAGACTGTGGATGATAACGAGTTCCAGTCATATGAACACAACCATACTTTTCCAGAAAAGCCTTAATCTTTTACTTCATATAATGTAATCTATTATTAGTAATTAACGCGTTTCAGACTCCAAATAATGAAAATATAAACCTCTTAACCAACCTATTAGCATTCTTGTCTTGAATATTGGGCAGTTCCATAGCCTCAACCCACATAGACACATAATTTATAGCCATAAGAATATAATAATTCCCGTAAGATGATATAAATACACCCATGATGTCAAAACCGATGACATAAAAAATATCTACCTCTAAAAACCCTTTTTAAAGAAACTCCATTTTTTCTATCAATTTTTACTATCCTTTTTCACCTATCACAGCTAGCCACGAAACATAATGCATCCTTACAATGTGTGGGCCAATACAAACCATATTGAAGGACCATTTGATTTGTCCTTCCAATACCATGGTTACCTCCCTACGGTGAGGAGTGAAAACTCCCTAAAATAGTGAGAATCATTTCCTCAGGCTTATACCTCCTATGAATACCACCAACCCATATTTTAAACAAAATAGGGTCATGAAAAAGATTATAATTAAGATTATAAAAATATTTATTCATTTGATTATTAGACATATCTTTGGGTAAGACTCATATTTCAAGGAATTTGGAAAAATATGAATACCATGAAGACTTCTTGATTGACACAGTGAGAAGTTATTCATTAGGAATGAAAGAATTGATCTCCCCTATATCTTTAGAATGTGTATGGGAAATCCTAGATAGGTTATCCTAAAATATGTTTTACAGCTCCCTGATTTTCCATAATCTATAAATCAAATTTCTATAGCAATAAAATCATTCTAATCAGTCAAGGTTTGGTATACTACTCAGAGATCAAACACTTAAAAGTATAATGATCAGTGAATATTATGGCTTTTGAGCCAAAAAAATACTTTCTAAACATCCCTAATATAAATACACTGACTAGAAAATATTTTTAGTAGTAGTCTAATTTAATTTAGCCTCATCTAGCAGTCTACTAGCATAGCAAAAAATATGTAACATCCAATCTCTCCTTTTTACAAGGAAAACTCAACAACCATATCACTAGAATAACACATAAGTTTAAAAGGGACTTTCCAATCAAGTATTGTGACGATAGGTGATGTTGTAAGTTTTTTCATAAGCAGATTAAAAGATTTGAAATAGTGTTCATCAAAATTGAAAGGTGCATCCTTGACTAGAAATAACACAAGGAATCAGTGATTTTATAAAATACTTTTATAATACTCAGGTAGAAACTGTTATTCCCAAAAACAACGTCTAACAACTTGTATATTTTTAGGTAGAGGGAGTTATGAAATGACTTCTATCTTTGTAGTATTAACTTCTGGACCTGAGTTTGGCACTTTATAACCTATAAAAATACCTTCTATGACCATGAATTGAAACTTTTCCCAATTAATAAGATGATTGATTTCAATGATTAATTTTAAAACTAACTTAAGAATTCCTAATTAGATATCAAAATTACCACTGACAATGAAGAAATCCGCCATGTACACCTCAATGATTTTTTTTGGTAATATTAGAAAAGATAGCCATAATGAACCTTTAAAAGGTATCTATATCTTCACACAACCTAAAAGAATCCTCATATATGTAAATTTCATAAAGGGGAATGTGAAAGTAGTTTTATCCTGATCCATTAGAGCAATAAAATTATAGTCATTTTGAATACCAACCCAGAAAACAGAAAAATTTATTTCCGGTATGCCTATCAAGAATTTGATCAAGGAAGGGAATTGGAAAATGGACCTTTCTAGAGGCATCATTCATCTTCCTCTAATTTATAAAAATATCAATCTTGTGGTTTTTCTTACATGGATTTATTCATTCTTTTCATTTTTGAGCACAATGAAACTACCCTTCTTAGAGACAACCTTGATAGGGCTGACCAAAGAACTATAAAAAATTGGATAGATGGTACCAGTGTCAAGTAGTTTAATCACATCCCCTATGGAAACATCTTTTATGTTTTGATTTAATCTTTGTTGAAACACTGCCCTAGGTTTATGATCTAAATCTGAAAGAATTGTTTCATGAAAAATGATGGAATAATACCTTTTATATCAACTATGGTCTAGAATATTGTAGACTTAAACTTTTTAAGAACATTAAAAAATCATTCTTACTGATTTTCGTAAGCTCAGTATGAATGGTGAATTGAAAATTTGAATTCTTACACAAGAATGAATAATTCAAATGTGTAGGAAGTGGTGTAAGTTCTATAATGGGCGGTTTTTAACAAGAAGGAAGAATCTTGGGCCTAGGAGGACCAAGGTCATCAATATATCTCTTGTAAAGTCATTAAAATGATTAATGAATTTCAATCACTTTTTATGTTTTAGATATAACATCCCCACTATCCAATGTCAAAAATACACTATCAAAGTTTTCTAGTTCAAAATATATCAGTTTTATCAATTTAGAATCCTATTGTTTTCTCAAATTACCTCCCTAAAATCATAAAACTACTCAATAGTGTTCGTGTCAATAGAGTAACCCTCAATTTCACTAAAAAATTAATATGTTCAATGATAGAGGACATTCTTACAGTACAAAGTAGACTATTTTTTATATCTGGATGATTTATGAGATTCATTGTTTGAGAAGAATTTTTATCTTATAAGACATGAAAATTAGGATCATCAGGTTCCAAATTTCTTTCTTTAGCAGAGAATTGTTTTTCAAATTCTTTAATAATTCCATTTGAACATTCATCTTTTATGGACTCTACCAATGAACTATTTTTAGGGAATATTGGTCATTTAACTTTTTTAACACATTGATCTTTTCATATTTGTCTCTAATTTTTAAAATTAGATAACTTTTAGAGAAATCAATGATAGCTCCATTAGTGTCCAAGAAAGGCCTGCCTAAATTGATGGTAACCTCTTGATTAAACTCCATATCATGGAATAAAAATTCAGTAGGAAAAAATAGTTTCCCAACTTGAACTAGTAAATTATATACCCTTTCCACAGGATCAATGAATGAATGGTTAGCTAACTAATGTATGATTGTGGTAGGTTGAAGATCACCCTATATCTACTTTTGCAATAGTGATATGAGATTAGAATAATACTGAAACCCATGTCATAACGTAAGTTGATCAGATCATAATTTCAAGGGAACAAGGGATAACAATTATACATAGATCTTTCAGATTGAGAGGGATTTTATTTTGGAGTAAAACACTACACTCTTTAGTAAGGCTATAGGTGGAATATTCATCAAGATTATTTTATATGAAATAACATTCATGAGATATTCTAGATAAAATGTGATTCGAATTAAAGCCTAAATGAATGGATTGTTAACTTGCTATTTGTACAAGAGACAAAGAAACTAAATTAGTTCATCTTTTATGTTACATTGGGGTTTCAACTTCTCAAGAAAATTCATTGGAAGTGTAATCATTTTCAAAAAAGTAGACATATCCATCAATTCTTAATCAACATTTTCTCTTCCTTTCTTATATAAATTTGTAAATGAATTTTAATCATTATTTTTTGGTGAAAAATTAAGATTCCATTCACTTTCAATATCTTATTCATGGTTTCCATATTGTGAAGAAAGCATATTTTTATTTCCTTAATCAAGAAGGATTTCATATTGGGAATTTTTTAATATTTTTATCAACTATTTGAGTATTTATTCAACTCTTAGTAACAATGGCTATGATTTTCTCAAGAGGAATAAGTTCTGTTGTACTAGGTAACCTACCTTTTCCCCAAGAAGTCTTATCTATAGCTAATTGGACCAATTGAGATTCCATAATATATATTTTAGCATTATTTTTAAATTTATCAGAATCATATGTGGATTCATGATTATTTAGTTGATTTATTAATCATTCTTCTTGAGAGTTCATTTTTTTCAAAATTAGTTCCATCGTAGAAGAAAGTTTCCATCATTATTACCTTGTGAATTTAATTATTCACACCATTGTAGATTTGGAATGTTCTATCTTTTTTGGATCTCATAATTTAGGGTAGTGGATTATTAAATTAGTCCTCGATCATTCCAGGACATTTTTAGATTGTTCTTATATCCGTTATTGTAATTCTTTTTAAAAGAATCTTCTTTTGGATAAATTATCATATATTATAAAAAAAAATTAGATTTTTATTTTTGTTGGACTTCATTCTCAATGATGGGACAAAAGTTTTAAGTATGCCCAATAATCCCAAATTGTGAACACAGTTCTCTATGTGATTTGTTGGTGTTTTGATAGCCTAATTGGTTAGCATTTTGTTCTGAATTCCGATTCATTAAATATTGATATTAATTTGTGATTTCAGCATGTTCGTCTTGTGTTTCATTCATTGAACGAATTTTTTGGTTTCTGTTAGCTCTTTTTCTTCTTTAATTCTTATGTTGATAGTTAAATTCAGGATTCATAAATATTTGTATCAATTTTTCATTTGTGTTCACATTGTAATTACATCAAACATCTTGATAAAAAAAGGTTTTATCTATAGGAGGATAACACTTCATAGAAGGTATCCTTGAAAAGGTGAGATGTGAATCGATGATGGGGAATCTTCCTAAGAAGGTCCCTAAATCTATCCCATGTTTGATTCAGTTATTCTCTATACACTAGAAAAAAACTAGATATATTTGTTCTCAGTTAACCTTTTAGTCCAGAGAGATATAATTTCATAAAGAATGAATTATAAAAATGGTCCCAATCCTCAAATATGTTTTATCTAAATAGAGAAACCAATTCCTGTCATTACATTTAAGAAAAAAGGGAAATCCTCCCAATCTCAGCTCATTTTCAGTGAGTCCATGAAAAGGTAACTATATCATAATATTATAGATTTATATAATGAAGGAAATAATATCCTCATTAGAGAGCCCATTGAATGCAGGCATCAATTATATGTGGGACAGTTTTAGCTTGTTATTATAGGCTCTAGGTGAAATCCAAGTAGAAGAATGATTGATTAAAAATTGAGGGATATGGAACTTCCTTATTCTAATACTATCATTTCTATGAGATCTATATGGTTTTAGAATTCCATAGGTATAGGAACCCTATTAGTAAGATTTTCCATTTCATATTTTTTTTTCTTCTTAAGAGTTGTGAGGTGTTTGTAAATATCAGAATTCAAGGGATCTAGACTAATAGTTGAGGTTCATATGCTCATTCAATGTGTAAAAATAATTGAATTCAACAAAACAGTTCAATGCATCAAACAGTAGAACTAAACAGAAAATAAGTAACAAAAAATTAAAGTACAGTATTAACAAAAACATATTAACTCACTTAAATGTTTTGATATTTTTGGTGTCTATTTACATGTTTTTCTAATGTATAAATGTAATGGATCTTACCTTTTCTGGATATATTTCCAAAAACATGACATGATTGTCATTGAAATTGAGTCAATATTTAAATTTTATGTTTTCTTACTATCACTTTCTAGTAGCATTTAGTGTAGAACCCACAGGGAAGGTAGGTAACCACTTATCTTTTAAAAAAACTCTAAACACCCCACTGTTGTAATAAGTGAGGATAAACATTCTTTATTTTACTTTTCAATTTTTACTTTTTATATTGTTAGTGTATTTTATAGGCAGTGAAGAGACACCATTTTTTTTTCATTTTTGTTGTAAAATATTTTGAAACAAGAAATAGTTTGAATATAGGAAGAAACAGAAATGTAGAATGTGCATAGATGAAAAATCCAGATAAAAATATTGGGGAAAAACTACATTCGTTTGGTTTAAATATTTCCTTCTCATAAGAAATAGATAAAAATTTGAATACTAAAAGAGAATGACTTTTTTACCTCACTAGGAGATAAGTCACTCAAATTGAACATTCTAGGGGTTTGCCTCTCCAAGAAAAATTATATTGTAAAAATTTATCTTTGAAAAATTCAACATAGAGATTACCGCCAACTGATTTGATGTTTTCATTATGAAAATAAAATTTTAGAAATGGAATCCTTGATCAGACTAATTGAATGATAGTTGAATTGAAATTTTTATACAAGTATCATGATGCAAATAAATATATTCAGAGTTGATCTCACAGATTGAATCTGAATTTATTAAAGTGAATGTGTGAAAATGATTATAAAAGATACCATTAAAATAAGAAATTCTCAGAAATCAAAGAATCTATCTAACTATAATGTTCATATTTGAAGAACATGAGAATTCAGTTCTAAGAAAAGAATATGAAAAAAACAGTGGGAAAAGGATAACCCCCATACAAATTATAGTGCTCCCTATTATCCCCCTTAGATATCTAGGAAAATGGCTCTCCCAGATCTCCCTAAATGTTCCACTCTACTCCGATGTTTGGGAAGTTGTCCAATAATGGTCCAATCCCCAGATGAGAGTTGTCTCCCCAGTCTGCTCAACTATAACTCCTTTTAACTCTGCTGTCTTACATAACACATCACCCACCATTTCCTACTGGCTTAGTCTTTTCTTATTGTTTCATACCATACACGTTTTCTTTTTGGTGAATCACACATCCTTTTATCTTTTCCCTTGCAACTAACTATTTTTATTTAGTAGAATTCACTTGGTCATTTTTTAGTCTTATTCAAGAACATGCACAATAATGAATAAGGAAAATCCATTAAAAACATTTGTACAATTTAATTGAATAATAATTATTAAAGTTATTATTTTATTATAATTTATTTAATAAAATTAATAAGTTTTTAATTGAATATTAATTATTAAGTCATTTTTTAGTATTGCTGATAATAAGATATTATAAATTTATTTTTAAATCATATTAAATTAAATTAATTATTTTATTTTCTTTATTAAATATTACTATAAAAGTTATGTTATTATAATTAATTAAATGATATATTATTATTTAGTTTTGTAATTTTATTATTATTATTTATAGATAAGTTTATAGTATTTTACTTAATTAGTTTCTTATTAAATATTATTATTTTTAAATTTTTATTATTATTATTAGAGTTTTTTAACAAAAATATTATACAAGATTGATTTAAAAATAAATTTATTTGATATAAGGTAGATAATTATCATAATTTTATTAATAAATTTATATTATGAATAATTATAGTTCGAAAATATTTTATTTAGTTTAGTTATCTTATATTTAATTTCATTTAATTAATTTATTATCTATTATAATTATTATATACTACATTTATTTTTATTTATGTTATTTTTTTAAGTCCCCCCCTTATCATTTCTGCAGCACGTAGTCAGGGTGGGTTCGTATTTAGTAGTTCGGGCGATGGAGAGAAAATGCGGAGGCATTGACCACGATGGTGGCCATAATGGGTGTGACATCATAGCAATGAGGTGGTGTAGCTTCAATTATATGGTCAAGCAGCTCAGATCTGATGCCAGTAGTGTAGCAGTGTTAGCTGTCATCAGTTGTGCACAACACATGGAGATAAGTTCCCTAGATCTGTGATGATGTGATTTAGCAGGGGTGGTGAACATGGTAGCCTGGTTCCTTCAGTAACAACATAATTTTTATATCGCAGTTCGATCATGATGGATTAGTCGTTTTCAGACCTGCTGAAATATGATTCTCAGTTGATACTCTACTGGTCTAATCTGAAAAACCCTGAATCTAGGTATCTTGTGTTTCATTTTCCTAATTTTCTCTATATTCTGGTGATGCACGGGGGTAGGAAGATATTTTTATCAATAAGTGCTTAACGCGCCCGTAGATCAAATGCATGGCCATGAGTATGAAGAGTTGGAAAAGGGTGTTTGTAGGTCCGATGATGGTTGGAAGTACAGAGGCTTCAGGGATGTAATGATAGGCGATGTGAGTGACTAATGGTAGGAGATAAAAGGAGTGACCAACGGGGTGGTGAGTGCATCAGTGACTCATGTGATACCAACACTTAAAAAACTGAATGAGTCAATTACTCTAACAAATAATTAAAACCATTAATTAAATAAAATTAAAACATAAGAGATTAAAATATTTAATGTTCCTGAAATTTATACAAAATAATTCAGATCAACTAATTATTTAAATACATTTCTTCATGTTAAATTATAACTTAATAAACATTGTCTAAAATTAAACAACAATAAAACAGAAAATTAATCTAGAATGAGATAAAGCTCAAATTAACACTTAATTATTAACTTATTGAATAATTAATCATAAATCTGTAATAAACATAAAATAAGATAAAAAAACTAAATGGAAGGAAACTAAATTAATGCATACATTAATTAAATGAATTATGATAAAACAATGATAAAATATAATTGTTAAAAATTTAAATTAGTAAGTTAATGAAAGAGAGGGGTAAATGGGTGCCTCATAAAAAATGGAAAAGTATAAATTGAGTCACCATCCATGTAAAAGGAAAGAAGAGGTGCGTTGGCATCTTGTGCTACCAACATCTACAGTGTACGTGTCTGTGAGACTGGCAGACTAAAAATAAAAAGTCAGTTACTTAAAATTTTAAAACTGTATATATAAAATTAAAATGTTAATTTCTTAAAAACCTAAATTAATTAATAAAATAAGAAAATATTCAATTAAATCTAAATACACATTAGTTTATCAAATTAGAACTTAAGAAAATAATATATACAGATTAATGGAATAATTAAATTTATAATGTTATGTTATTTTAATAAATATAAATTAAAACATATACTATTAAACTAAAAACTATGTTAATTAATAAATAAATTGGATTATCAAATAATAATTTATTAATAATTCCAATTTATTAAAAAATGAGAAGATTTAAAATAACTAATCAAATTTTTATATTATAAGAATTTAAAAACTAGTAACACAAAATTATTCAAATTAAAGATTAAAACTTATTAATAAATTATAAACATTTATTAATTAGTAATTTTAATTTTGAAAATAAAAAATTGAATTTTTTTAAACAAAGTTTAAAATAAATTGATTAAATCATGAAATATTAAATAAATAATGTGGAATTTTTTTTGAAAATTGAGCCACATTAACCAACATTATAGATGTAGTACTGACCATTTCCCATATTTTCCCTTGTATTGTTCTATAATGGCAGTAATCTAAATAATAAGATACTTCCGTGTAATAGAAAATATTTACTCATACCAAAATAGCATCAAAGACAAAATGTTAAATAGAATAATTAAGGAAGAGGAACAAGGTTCAAATCCTTACATATCCAACATAATAAACAATGGTTGTAATAAGATTAGAAAAATGAGATCCTCTAATGCCTTCGTTAAGCATGGAATGGGAGCCTATATCAGCTGGCCTCCTATACAAGAGATGAAAATAGCCCATATCAAAAAAATAAGCTTTCATTCCTCCTTTAAAAGAGATCAAGAGTATTTACACAATGTTTAATGTTTACATGACCTGTAATCCTCTAGTTTTTCCTAGTTTTGAATACCATTGGATGATGTAAAAGGGGTCTGGGAAGCCCAATACACATCTTGTATAACAAATACATATCATTTATTTTTCCTAAAGCCAACCTCTAGGCCCCCACCACTTCCTTCCTAAAAGAAAACTTGCCAGCCTAAGGGATCAATCACCAGGGTCTAATAAAAAATGTAAAGTCAATGTGGGATTGAAATAATTTAAAATAATTTATACCTCTATGAAAATTCATGTCATTACATACGCCTCTCCCCAAATAATCATCCATGAATTTCCATTATAATAGTGGGAAAAAATACCCATGAAATATTATAGACATTGAGAATGTACATCATCTTTTCAATCCTAGGACTCATCCAATACTAAGTCATGCTACCACATCATCAATACTAGAGTAACCGAACTACCATATGGATCCTTCATCATCTAATCAATTATATGCACGATTTAATCCTTAAAAAGCCTCAATATCTATCAAGGCAACCTCAAGATACAATGAATTAATAATATCTGCATAATACCGAAGAAGTTGAGAAACATGATAAATGTCATGAATTGACTAGTATCTCTAACTTAGTTCGGTTCAATAATCCAGTTGCCCAATTCTATCTTTGGTATCAAATAGTCCAATGAATCTATGATCTATCTTACCCAAAATCATGATCTGTCATTCTCCCAGACTAGTTAATAAAAATAAGAGAACCAAATCCCATCTTGTAACTCAATCATCCATCAAAGATGGTTGTCATATCACTATGTCCTAATATAGGTGGTCATCATGAAATTTTTGATCAAATTTTCTTCCTTTGATGTATGTTAAAAAATATGTGATTCAAGAAGTGTTCACTCCCAAACCTCTAATTACTCCATAGATTATTGGAATGAATTTCCATATAAGGTCTCATATGGATCCATTAGGATGGTAGCTTGAAATATGTTATTTTATCTAAAATATTTAAAAGGTATATTCATATCCCATGATCCTCTTACTTCATGGAAACATTAATGGAGAATTTCCTCTAACTCCTGAATTATACATTCTATCTGACCATGAGTATGGGGTGGTAGGTTGTGTCAATAGAACCCATTTACCGAAGGCATTCTACAACCCCTCCTAGAACTGTGATCTGAAATGAGAGTCGATGTCAGATATGATATAATGGTGAGCTCTTTGATGGTGTATGACATACCTGACATATTTACTCCCAAGTTCATCCCATGAAATGGTATCTCAAATAGATATGATGTGTGTGACCTTCCCTAACTCATCAAAAACTACCAAAACTATATTTTTTTTCCTCGATACGTTCTGGGAAACCCATTCTTTAATTGCATGGTAAAATCAACCCACTTCTCCTATTGAATGGAAAATGGTTGTAAAATCCTCACCATTCGTTTATGTTACTTCTTCACATACTGATAATTGGAACAATGAGTATCAAAGCTGACTATATCCTTTTTCATACCAGAACACCAATAAAAAAACTGTAAGTCTCATTAAATTATGATAATTTAGGTACGAATAACCCACATTCAGGAATTCCAATAATGAATCAACTCATTTTGATGTCAGCTAGAACCCAAAAAATCCCAAGAATGCGTAAGGTATCATCCACCTACATTGTCAAACCATATGTTAATGTCTCATCTTGAACACTCTATCAATGTACTAGTCCCTTGAGATCTAAATGGTTCCCCATCCTATACCATTTTAGAAGTGTATTTGTCACTACTGACACTGTGAATAATGTATGCCAATGATTCTCTTGGACCTAAACATTCATCTCTGATAATAATGCCATAATATTTCATTCACCCCTAGACTCACATACTACATTTTATGGCTCTATTTTGGCTTATAGTGGTAGATACTACATTGAATTTCCCCTATTAATAGGTTAGAACTAATTAAATGTTCTATAGGTATTTAACAGATTTCCACTACCTATTATTAAAGTCTAATTGTGTAAAAATGTACTAGAGGATTTTTTGTTCATTGAACATAAAAAATTGACCTCCTAATAATTATTATCCGCATCATTGAAAATCATGCACCACAGCTTCCTACTAAGGTTGTGTATCTTTTAATTCCTCTATTTATCCATAAACTAATTAGAAAAGAATTCCATGAATGACCAGTCATATATTTGAACTATTACTAGTAGGATGAATGATGCATCACATTTAATTGTATATTTGTATCCCATCTCCATTACATTCAAGATTAGAACTGATATCGTCCTTTTTTAAATTCATGAATGGGTATTTTTCAAGTGTCTAAGCATTCAAATTTGACACACATCATAGTGAATCTCATTATATGCATTGAAATATTTTAGAAATAATAGATAATGAATGTTTAATACCCGAAGACCCCCAAGAAACATAGAATATAAATTTAATTCAAGGGATTATTCGAGTAAACTATTACTCTCACCAACTATGGGTCAACTAGTAGTATAGACTTGGGGATTATTTGGCACATGAAGTGAAATTTGTCAATCCTAAAGGGGTATTTAGTGAGATTTGGGTAAATATGGTTCTCTCTCAGTAAATACATCACAATCTAAAGATGTTGTAAATAGTCATGTAGACATAATGAATACGAAAATATTTATTTCTCAAGGACTACCACAAAAGAATCAATATATTGGTAGAAATAATGATTCAGAAGATCCATGAAAAATGAGGGGGAATTCATTAGACCAAAAGAAATAACTAGATACACAAAAAAACCACAACTTCATCAAGAAGATGAATACTATATGTCTAAAGATCTGATACACACCTAATGGAAGACCAGCCTCAAATCATACATTAACCATTTTCCATGGATTTGATAAGAGAGGTCATCTATTTGATGTAATGGATACACATTCATAATGTTGGGTTAGTTCAACCATTAGTAATCCAAAAAATCCAAAGGGTTTAGGGTAACATACATATTGTTGGAAAAGTTCCTATTATACCCTGTGGAGAGGTACTCGTTCAAATAAAAATCATAGTTACCATGTCTTCAATCATCTTCCTGATGTCCAAAATCTCCCCAGCTTCTATAATGAATAGAGAAATGGACCCTTGTGTCGATCCATGAATTGGATCAATGGTGAATCCTACCAATCATATTAGAGTTAGCCCATAAAATTGATCAGGGAATACATCCCTAAAATGATCCACCATAGGATGGAAATTTGTAAGTTTAATTCCCTAATTATCTAGATAGAGGGTAGAAGTTTGGTATATCACTCAACCCATCACCTAATGTTCGTGTTTATCCTGAGTCATATGTACACCCCTTTTCCATTATGAATATGTCTACCACCCTATGGTAATGTAAAATACAACCCCAGTGGTAATAATCAACATGAGATTGATTGGGAATCAACCATTTCATACCAAAAATGATAAAAAACCTTTTCATATCATGGATTAAAATATTCAACATGAACTGACAACCAACCACCTAAATGTGAAATTCATTAAATTGGACACCAGTCTCTGATCAGATACTCAATGTGGGCATTGAGTGCCATCCCTTGGTTGAATAAATATATCTAATGATCTATAATCTCTATAATTTCAATAGATCTAAATATTTTGGTGTACCAATGTCATAAAATGAAGCTACTAGAGTAGAAGATTATATAAAAGAACCTAAAAAAATATAAGAAATAGCTTTCTTATCCTCTAGAATAGGTTTCATTGAATGTAACTGGCATATACCACAACCTTAAGATATCACCTAACATCCTTAAGTAAGTCCTCTCAACTGGTTTTGTAAATCTTGAGTAAAGATCCCTATCCCTTGACCATATTATTACATCCCTTTTCTTTACCCTGAAATTCAGTCGGATTCTAGCCTCTGGACATTTAATAAAATAAAATAAAAGTTCAGTAACGAGCACAAAATTCCAAAAAAACAATACCTAGAATTTATAAGAGCCATACACGTCACCACATCCATTGCATAGCTCTTCCTCCATTGTTGTTGTTTCCCATTCTGAGATTTCATAGTGCATTAGGACATTGGCATACTTCCTCCTAAGATTTAGCCATTCCAAAGAAATAAACTAATTAGTGGGTTTCATAACTTCCTTACGAAAGAAGACTGCATATAAACTAACATTGGAGAAAAGAGTAATCCTTCCATAGCCATCATTGTGAAGATCCACACATCCCCTCCTAACTATCATACATCTTATCCTTCCCTCCCTGGACAATGTTTCGATATGAGGGCCTGGATCCACCCCCATTGTTTTCATTATCTTTCTCAGAAATATCGCCATATTTCCCCGGGATTACCACCTCTTAAAAACTCACTGATTGAGTCTGCTGAGTGTGAATGTTAACATCGATCATTGAAAAGCAAGGAAGATGTTCCACCATTTCAACACCTTCACGGGGCACTATCTTCATATGTTCATTTCCTGTAGTAGCCTCATGAGGCCGAACCATGTCAATGCTATTAACCTTGGTGATAACTTTCACATCCTCATGCTCCAAGTCCAGTTAACGATTACCCGTAGGAACTACAATTAGGACTCCTCCAATAACTTCAGCCTGGCTAGAAATCCCATCCACACATGTACCCATGGCCTCCACTACCACATAATGTAACCCTTCACTCCCATTGCAACCGACCATCTCTCCCCTGACATTGTCATCACCTTGTCTCCCACCATTATCCACCTGAAGATCCCTCTTCAACTGATCAAGAACTAATAAAACGATCAGGTTGAAAGAAGAATCCACATCCTTGTCCACTGCTGATGAACCCCAATTCACCAAACCAATATCCTTATGAGGGTCAACTGCATACACTCGACCCCAGCCCTCACATGGCCTCATCTTGAGAATATCCTTTTCCGCAGCCAGTGCAACCTGATTCCCCAGACCAGCATCCTTACCAAGAGAACCTACATGCACCCTCCATTGGACCTCATTAGGCCTCACTATCGGAACACATGAACTCCCCCTTAAATCTTCACTATAACAAACATACTCCAAATTCCCCAAGCGACGACATGTCAAACAATAATTTACCTAGGACTAAAAAAAAATTGTTGTTTCCATCTGAACTCCAAACCCACTGCAATCCAAAACCACTCCACCGGAGGTTTTGAAACATCAACCTCAACACAGATACGAGTTTTAATCAGGTTACTCCCAGTGGATGTACGAACTTCCAAATAGAATAAAAAACACACCAAATTTCCAATCATGTGAAGAATTTATGGACTCTGAAATGGAAGAGGAAGTTGAAGAAGTCTTCACCAAATCACACTATAGTGTGGATCATGAATCTTGCAAAGATCGAATGATGATCTGAGAAGGGATAATTTTCATTCGTCACAGTGGTGGTGTGCACTGGACCACGCCCGAATCATGTCATATTCTGAAGAAAACTGAACATTGAAATGTCACTTATCATGAAGATCGACTTCCACACGATCTAGGAAGTCCCATTTGCTAAAGTCGAAGCAGTCAAAGTCATCAACTGGGGGAATTCGAAGGATGAAATGGGTGAACAATGTAAGATCCCGATAACTCGAACCATCAAAGAACTCCGACATCGAAATCAGAAGCTGCATACCACCAAGATGAAAGCTGGGAACCTTCGGTCTTAAAGAGATCATCATAAAATCCATGTGTAATTTAAGGTTGGAGAATGGAACAAAATCCTTCCATGAGCTCGGAGGTGGAAGAACAAATCCCTCCTCCCCCTACCACCTTCAGGAGGGGGGGGGGGGAATTCACAATCAATCATCCTCATAAATGTGTTGTTGGGTAATGATGTATTGGGGTGGCCTCCCAACCTGCACGCCACATGTCCCCAACGAGTCCCAAGATGTCCAAACCTTGTGCTTAAGACAGTTCCCAATAGGGTAGAGGGGCCCGTGAGAGGATTTTTAGTATATAGTGCACATTACCTTTTGAGGACTCAATATTGGAACCTCGGGGTTAGGATGCCCCTGCCTTTAACCAACTCACTCCTGCCCCGCGGGCTACAAACCTGCTCTTTATTACATACATAAACATGATTTATTACATAAAACCATATCTTGATACTACATACAAGATCAGGAGGTCTACTGTCCTTGGGGATTAAGTACATAAAAAAAATTAAATCATTGGAAACAACATCTTATTGAAATCTTCCTTTACAAGTCCATTGTATTCCCTCGTACAGAGCATTACATAAGATAACCTGAGGACTTGCCTAAGAAAAGGGCAAGATATAAATCCTAGTAAAGAAAATAAAAAAGTAATGACATGGGGAATATAATAATGTCATCAAATAGAAATATAAATGTGTCACAAGAGAAAAATGAACATAAATGCCTGAAATTGCATGATATTCATAACAAAGAGATGTGACAACAACACATAACATGGAATTAGCATGAGCCAAGTCTCATTTCACAAAGAGCATGAGTAAACCCTCATTTCAAATTAAGCACGAGTAAAACCTCATTACACTTGAATTAGAATGATTCAACACCCATTTCCCATGACATATCATGTCACTATAAATTACCCAATGCATTTGAGTGCTATCAGGGCTCACCCTTTCTCAAACATTTCATTTCATTCATATGTGTGCCTCATGGATCAAAAAACATAGAATCAATAAATGTTATCATTTATTCCATGATAAAGTAATAAACCTTTCATACATGAAACTATATAATAAATATGTAAATGTTTATAAAGGTGGATACCCTTGATTGATAAATGGGCACGCGTTTCACTACATAATGACTTTGGCTTTGAAAAACATGTTTCAATTTTAGTAGCATAATGGCATGACATAAGAATTCATAAACAATTGGTTAATGAGAGTGAAAGGGGTGTTTCAATATATATGCATAAAATTGATAGGATGTGGGTCATATGGATACGTGTACCAATACTATTAAAGGAATTTAGATTCGTAATAAAAAATAATTGCTTGAATGTAAATGAGGAGAGATAAATTCATTATGAAATTTCGGCATGGTAACAGGTATACATGGAATGAAAAAAGGAAAGATAAAGGAGTATCTCATCATTCAAACATAAAGGGGACAATATATGGGAGGTGTGAAATCAATCCCCAACATTTATAATTGGAAATAAAATGTCATAACAATATTAAGAAACATGGATAAAATATAGAAAGGAAGAAATCCCTCACTTGGAAGCGTCATCCCAAAGGCTTGGGAGAGGCTTGAGAGAAGCTTCATGGGAGCTTTGGGTGCCTTGGGAGGATTCTAGAGAAAGGAGGGAAGAGGATGGATGAACTAAAAATTATTTTAGTGGAGATAATGTGGGATCTTGGGTGGGTTTATATAGGAAAGGAGAGGGAAGTTTTATTTTTTAGGTTTGGGACACCACACATTAAACTAATCAAAAACACAAACCAGCCCCTGGTTTTTGCCCATTTTCATTGCCAAAGGGTATTAAAAACAATATTTTATATGTCCAATGGACTAACTTATTAAAATAATAGAGTTGATTATTTGGAGGTAAGTCACACTCTCAAGGAAAACATTTTAAAAAGACCAAATGTTTTATAATACTTGAAGGGTCCACTTATGCTTTGCTAAATAAATCAAACAAACCCAAAATCATGTTATTTTAATGATAAACCATATATTTTACGAACATAATGTTTATAGTATTTTATTACATCAATATTGTGTCATTATGATTTCATAAACACCTTATATATTTTAACAGTATTTAATTTTTACCCAAAAATTCCACTGTATTAGAAAATTAAGAAAAATAACCATTAGATAATTTCTACATCCTGATTCCAAAAAAATATTCATTTTATCTAAATAATTTTCTAAATATGTGAATTTTTACATTCAAATTAAAAACCCACATTTATTGAAAATTCATGGGTTTTGACAAAAACAACTTTCAAACCATAATAAAAATTACAATTCCATTTAGAAAATTATACTATCATTTATATAAAATAAAATCAATTTGATAATAAGAATAGTATTTTATTAAAATATTATTTAAATAAAAAATCCATTAATTCATAACAATAGATTTCTTAGTTGAATATTAACTAAAAATAATATTTTCTCTTTAAAAACTATTTACAAAGTAACAATAATAAAATGATTTTATATTTTTTTGTCATATAAAAAAATAATTCATATAATAATAATACTAATTTCTTGTTACATAACACCTTATTACAACTGCATAAGACTGAAGGGTAAGGTGTGCGATGGTGATAGACTCTTGGGGTGGCTCGGATAACATCGCTCGAGGGGTATTATCTATTAACTTCTACTTATCCCATAGTTGGTTCCACTCAAACATAACATGTTCAAGCTCATATTGGGATTGAACAAGAGTGGAGCTGAATGATGCCACCTCCTTTTTTAGCACTGAAAAATTGGCTTCATACGGGGTAATTGTACTGGATGAGGCCATCGCTTCCTTTGTCTGAGTAAATTAGATTTGATAATGCCCTATATTTATAAAAATCATGTAATCATTGTTCAACAGCTATATTAGTCATGGTCAAAATTCTTAATGGTATTTTAAAATTCAAATCATAGAACCAAATAAGTTCATACATTTTACATAACCATAAAAAGACATTAAAATATACCGAGAATAATTTTCATTAATGAATTTTTGGGTCGTTACAATCCACCCCCATTAAGAAATCATTCCCTTGAAATTTCCTATTCCCACACTAAAACAGACGTGGGTAAGATTGCTTCATCACTTCCTCTGATTCCCACATCACTTCATCAAAATTTTGGTTTCACCACAACACCTTGATGAGGGACAATGTCTTATTTCGTAGCACTTTCTCTCTACAATCTAAGATCTTCCATGGATGATCCTCATAAGAATGATCATCCTCTAAATTTAATACCTATAAAGAGATTACATTATAAGGTTCTGGTATGTACTTCCTTAATAGAGAAACATAAAAGACATCATGTAGTTTGACCATGGTAGGTGGAAGTGCTAGTCAATAGGCCATAACCCTGACACGAAAAAAAATCTTGAAGGGGCCGATGTACCTAAGACTTAAGTTCCTTTTCTTTCAAAAACTCATGAACTTCTTCCATGGAGATATGAATAGAAATACCATGTCTCCTACTTTAAACGCAATGTCTCATCAACGGTTATCTACATAACTGCTTTGTTGACTCTGGGCTGCCTTGATATGCTACTGAATGGTTTTCACCTTCTCCTCCATTTCATCAACAATTTCTAGTCCTAACAGCTTATGCTCACTGACTTCATCCCAACATGTCAGTGTTCATAACCTCTTCCCATACATGGCTTCATAAGGTTCCATTCAGATTTTTGAATGAATATATTATAGTAGGATTATTCAAATAATGGAAGATTTTGGAACCACCCTCCATTGAAGTCCATAAAACATTATCTAGACATATCCTCCTATGTCTGAATATCTTGCTCAGATTGGCCATCTGTTTGAGGATGGTATGCCGTACTAAAGTTCAGTTCAATATCCAGATCATGTTGAATAATCTTCCAAAACATAGAGGTGAATCTTGGAACTCGACCGGATACAATGGATAGTGGTACTCCATGGAGCCATACCACTTCCCTGATATATATCAATGCTAGTTGATCCAATGTGAAATCCTATCGAATTGCAAATAAATGTTCAGACTTTGTAAGATGATACACAAAAACCTAGATTTCATTATTTCCATTGGATGTCTTTGGAAGTCCTATGATAAATTCCATGATGATGTTCTCCCTTTTCCATTATGGTATGGGAAATGGTTGCATCATCCCCTTAGACTTCTTCATCATTGCCTTCCCTTGATAACACACCAGACACTTTTATGTATACTCATTTATCTCCTTCTTCAAATTATCCCACCAATAATGCTCTCAGAGATCTTGATACATCGTTGTATTTCTTGGGTAGAAAAATATATTCAAAATATGTGCATCATCCAAAATTTCCATCTTCAGCTCTGTACATGATGGAACACAATGTCTTTTCCCAAATCCCACAATTCCTTATTCATTTACATTGAACTCCAATGACTTCCCTTTTCTGATGGCTTCCACTTTTTTCTGAATTCCCACATAATCCTTTTGATCACCCTTTATCCTTTCCAAAAAAGATGGTTGAGAAATAATTTGTGAAAGGATTGATGATGTCCCATTCATTATAATTACCATATCTATTTTCATTAAATATAAATAGATTAGATCCTTCTCAATTATCATCAAGGATAGAATCGGTGGGTCCTTTCTACTTAGAGATTCTGCCACCTAGTTCACTTTCCCAGGGTGGTAATGGACTGAGCAGTCATAATCTTTGATCAACACTAACCATCTTCATTGGAACATGTTCATCTCTTTTTGTGTGAATATATACTTGCAGATTTTATGGCCTGTATATATTTCACACTACTCGCCAACGAGATAATGCCACTAAATTTTAAAGATATGATCACCGAATTCAACTATAGATCATGTGTTGGATAATTATTCTCATGAATTATCAATTACCATAATGCATAGGTAATGAATTTTTTCTTTTTTGATCAACACACAGGCCAGAACCTTATTCAAATAATCACTGAATACAACAAAAAGGTCTCCACTTATGGGTAGAGTGAGCATGGGCACAGTGATAAGCCTCCTTTTCAACTCCATGAAGCTTTCTTCACATTCATCACTCCAATCATACATTACTCCCTTCTGTGTTATACTATAATGATCGTTGGACAATCATGATAATTTTCTCACAAATCGTCGATAATATCTAGCTAACCCCAAGAAGCTACTTATATCTGTTACCGATGTTGGCCTCAGTCATCCTTCTATTATAGTTATCTTTGGTGGTTACAGAGAAATCCAATTGTCTGTGATTATATGGCCCAAGAATGAGACCTCCTTCTACCAGAACTCACTCTTGATGTACTTTACATATAACTCCTCCTTTCTCAAGGTCTTTAGTACAGTTCTTAGATTCTCATCACGGTCCTTTTTTGATTTGGAGTACATTAGAATATCATCTATAATGTCTACAACAAATTTTTCAAGGTAATATCTAAAAAATAAATTTATCAAGTCTATGAAGATTTCAATAGCCTTAGTGAGTCCTAAAGGAATTACTATGAATTAGTAGTGCCCGTATCTTGTACGAAATGCAGCATTGGGAATATCTTCCTTCTTTAACCTTACATTATAATTTCCCTATCAAAAATTTACATTAGAGAAGTATTGCGCTCCACACAGCTAATCATAAAAGTCATCTATTTGTGTGATATGATACTTTATCATTATCTTGATTTTATTAAGCTCATGATAATTGTTGAAAAGGCGCATCGACCAATCCTTATTCTTGACAAAGAGGACTGGTGCACCCCATGGTGAAGCACTTGGGCGTATAAACCCTTTACCTAGATTCCTCTATAGTAGTTTCATTAGCTTCTCAAGCTCAAAAACAACCATTCTATATAGAGTCTTGGATATTTTCAGTTCCCAAGTTATAAGATCAATTAAGAATTTAACATCTCTTCTAGGAGGAAGTCTAAACAATTCCTCAGGAAACACTTCAACAAATTCCCTCACAATAGGCATGTCTTCAAGGATTTTTTCCTATTTACAGTCAATCATCTGAGCTAGATATGAATTCTAATATGACATTAATATAAATTCTTAATATGATGGAGCTAAAGAAGATTCATCTTTCTCCTTGCACTTGTAAATAATCAGGGTTGATTCTCCACATGGAGAGTGATTTCCCTATTATGACAATTTATGTTGGCTCTATATAAGTAAATCAAATCCATACCAATAATTTCATCAAATTCCACCAGAGGGAGTATGATGTGGTTTAACGGGAATTTCATTCCACCGATTAATTCAAGGGAGGAGTTATATTCATGGGATGAAATGATTTCCCCATTTTCCATAATCACCGAAATCTTTACTTCCATGATTTATGGTGGTGTTCGTATTATTATACTAAACATTAGGGATATAAAATAATACGTAGAACCTTAATCAAAATGTGTGTTAACTGTTCTTTAATGAATAACGAGCATACCTTCCACCACTTCACTATCGAATTTCACATTGGCAGTAGTGATGGAAAAAGATCTCCCTTGCCACCTTGGAGGTTGTTGGTTGCCTCAATAACCCTAGGATTAGGGCACTGATTTTCAAGTTTCCCTGGTTATTTTCAGTTGAAGCAATGAACAATATGTTGAGATTTGAACATAGAATTCTTATCTTCTGTCGCAACTGTATGATTTTATTGCTGACAGTTAATAGCTTGGTGTCCTTCTCTTCCACACCTAAAGCATTTCCTCTCCCCCTTCAATCAATATCAAGGGTTCTTATTTCCGCACCATTAGCAAGTTGTGTGATGGATCTTCTTAGCACTATTTTATTTATCCATAAGACCACCAGAACTGAAATGCACCTTAATATTCTAATCTTCATGATACCTATGAGATTTTTCGATCTCCATCTCGACCTTACAGTCACATCAGAAAATTTACTCATAGATGTCAAAGTCACAAATCACTAGGAATTTTCACACGCTTGGTTTTATCCCACCAATGAAGCGACCAACCTTGAATTTGAGGGTAATGAAAAATCCGGAGGCATATCGTGCAAGCCTTGTGATGTTTTCCTCTTACACTCTGACAGATTCATCACCTTTTTGTTTGAGGTCAAGGAAGTCCCTTTCCTTCTTATGTTGGAGGGTGCACAAAAAATATTTATCAAAAAACGTTTTGAAAAATTAATTCCATTCCAACGCTTTGATCTTCTCCTTAGGCTTCGAATTTTTGATCAATGTACACCATTTACTGGCTTCACCCTCTATATATTAAGTATCCATAAGAACCTTATCTTGTTTAGGACACTGGAAGATGGAGAAGATATTTTCAATGGAGTTGATTCATTGTTCAGCCATTAAGGGATCAGAAGATTCATTAAATGTAAGAGGTCTTTGCCTCATTAAACTTTTGATAGCGACATGTTCATTATTGGGGAGGGGGGTTGAATGTTCCACATGACCCATGATTCTATTAAAACCTTGATATATCTGAGAGAGAATCGTGAAAAAGTTTGAGATTCCCACTCCCATCAGACTGGACATCTTATTCGCACAGTCATCACATTGATGTTCACATCGGTTGTTAGCCTGAGACATCCTATTACTGGCCATTGGCTGGAATAAAAGGAAAGATAGGGGTCACACATAAAGGGTAATCCAATGAAAAAAATAGATTACTTATAAATTACTTTTATTTA
This sequence comes from Viscum album, assembly GCA_963277665.1. NCBI lineage: Eukaryota > Viridiplantae > Streptophyta > Magnoliopsida > Santalales > Viscaceae > Viscum > Viscum album. The sequence continues at coordinate 789,068,391 of OY728148.1, forward strand.
CTTAACTTATGAATCTATAAGATTCAATATATGTTATCCATGATATAATTTCTAACATATATTCTTAGAGGCTTTTTTTTAAAATTCCATTAATAATTGTTCATACTAAGATTATTAATATACCAAATCATATCCCCAAATGGTGACATAACCAAGAGTGCAGCAAGTCCCGTTGTCATGTACGAGGATACACCGAGTCAGGCCCAAAACTTCTTGTCAGGTTCACTCCTAGGTACATCTGTGCCAGAGCTTCCTCTACCTACTCATATCCAAACAAGGATGCATTTTGTTGATAAACCACTCACACAATACCCACCAAACCTTAGGATTTTTTTATTATACATATTATTGTTTCTAAGGCTTCAGTAGGGTTTTCTAATCCTAATCACTAAAACAACTAATCTTATCCTCTAATACAAACTATAACAGCCCTGATCTTTATTACATACATAAACAAGATTTTTCACATAAAACCGCCACTTGATACTACATAGAATATTCATTGGTCTAGTGTCTTTGTGGATTAGGAACATTACATAACAACATAAATCAATGAAAAAAACCACTTATTGAAAAATTTCATTACATGACCACTACATTCCGTTGTACTTAGCATCTCATAGGATAACCTGAGGACATGTATATTAAAAGGGTGAGCTATAAAAAACATTATGGGAATAAAAATCTTGTAACATGAGGAATATAATACATGTTAAAAAATAGGCATATCAATGGAGAATAGGATAAACAAGAACATTAAGGCATGATAATCATGATAATCATTAAATGGAGATGTGGAAACCACACTTAACATGGAATTAGCATGAGCCAAGTCTCATTGCACATGGAGCATGAGTAAACCCTCATTGAACATAATGCACGAGTTAACCCTCATTTCACTTGAATTAGCATGAGTCAACATCCATTGAATATGACGTATCATGACACTATACATTACCCAATGCATTGGAGCGCTATCAGGGTGAACCCTTTATTAAACATTTCATTTAATGCATAAGCGTACCACATGGATCAGAGAACATGGATTAATTAACTATCATTATTTATTACATGATAAAGGATTGTTGAATTCATACATGAAACTCTATTATCAATAAGTAAATTTTCATAATGGTGAATACCCTTTATGTATAAATGGGCATGGTATTCACTACTGTAACGCCCCGAACCTAGTTACCCGGAGTCGGTGCATTATTACATAACATTGGCATGATCACAAAATATCATGTCTTTAAAGACCAATTAGTTTAGTAGCCTTGGAATCAATAGATACATTCATAACATTTACATTACATCATAAAATGATAACTACAACAACATAGTCTCCATAGTCCACACTCATATCCCCTCATACTTTCCTTGCAGGTCATTCATAAAATACTTCTTTACATCCTGGGAAAAATAAAACATAGAAAGGGGTGAGCTCGGATGCCTAGTAAAGATAACAATAGAGTGAAAACTTTCGTAAAAATGCATAAACATTTTAGGCAATTTATAACTAAAACCAAAGCCATTTAAACATGAACTTCAGCATAATATGGTAGAAATAAAATTAAATAATGCCATTTACTTATTCACATGGATATTCCACTAGTCAAATAATCACATTAAATATCAATAACGACTTTCATAATGATAGAATGCATAATGCCAGACAATCATAACCACATAGTCAAGTCCTCGTGCCAAAACTACAAATAAGATTTTGTCAAGGCCTTGTGCCAAGACACTAGTTTGTCTCATGAGACATACCAATGCATTGAGGAGTGATAGCGGGCTCCACCCGTCACTTACTAAGTCCAATGCATTCCTCATATGAAAATTTTGAAACATAACATAATCATTGGTTTTAAAACTAGCGTACGAAATGTCAATACTTTTTCCACAAAACATGAATGGTATAAAAATAGCACATCCACAGTCAAAAATAAATCACCCAATAACATATAGAAGGTTAAATTGTAACAAATTAACCTCAATTGAGAATAATAAAGGATATTGACATAGATTAATATAATCATTAAACTATTGAGATAAATATCCCTCTTTTTCTTGAAAACAATTACAAGTCAGACTATTTGTAAAGAATCCAATTAAAATTGATTTTTGAATAAAAGTGTCCCATAGCAATTTGAATCTTTTAAAAGGAATTTTGATTTGAAAATGTTAATGTTCATATAAATAAATCGCTGAAACCATTTTTAAAACATGGAAATTAATGAGAATGATTTAGAATAAAAAATCATTAAAACATTTTAAACTAATATTTTAGTTAGAGTTCCTAACAAAAAGAAAAACACTTGAATACAAATAATTGAGGTAATCAAAACTCTGTAATATCATGAGAATATAGGGATTTATGATATACTATGTCAAAGTACATTATATACACCATATAAAAGTGATTTGGTGTATAACTACATAGGAGTGTCAATAGAATGTAAATTGAGATGAAATCTCTTATAAATGACGTATGCTTAGGTTAAGGATAAATCAAAGACATAATTATGAGTGAAAAATATAAATACACTCAATATGATTGTATAATCAGTTTAAAACAATCAATGGACATTCACACATATTCTTGTAAAAATAACACCAATGAATTAGATGTTTAGCTCAATAAATAGAGATTGAGTTAAAATTACTCTTATCAAGTTCATATCGATGACTTGAGAATTTAACAATGGAGTGATTATGTGAATAAAAAGTATATCCACAGAAACGGGAGTGGAAATTATGACATAATCAAATGAATAGTGATTACACACATAATATTGGATTAAAATAATCAATGAAGTATGTGTAAAGGCGAACGAGTGGAAATTGAAATTTCCAATTAATTTATCAACTTGGTAACTTATGAAACATACATCAAGGAAAGAAGGATAATACAATTATGATGTAAATTTCCATAAATTAATGCATATTACAGAATTAATACAATCTTGTTCAGTGCACACACAACATGTAATAAATAAGTGGTGAAAAATGGAAATCTCAAGGAATTAAAAGTGAGATAAGAAAACCATTACATTGTACTTTTTCCTTGGTCGAGGGTAGGTTAGCATCATTTATAAATGTGAAATAATTTTTATTGAATTATAAAATTATCATATACATTAATATGATATCATATATGATCTTTTAACATTGCTTTGTTAAAAGTATCTTATTATTATCATCGTTTCCGCTGGTAACTTACTCATTTTCTTTTATATGTTTTGTTAAATAAGTTGTGTTTGTTATGTATTGGTGGTATCTTATTAATATAAATAATTATATCAAGTTAATAAAAATTATTTTTAATCATAAAATGAGAATTAGACTTGAATGGATACGATGGAGAATGAATCTTATCGCGTTCGTGGAACCGGTAGTCCGTACGTATGCACGAGCGATAATATCATTCTTTTGATATTAAAATAATATATAATTGGATGGTATATCATATATAAAGAATAATTATAATGTTATATTTATTATTTACAAGAATTACACATCATTATTATACCCATCCAAATAATAATGTATTGAAAAACAATTACACCACGACGTGGAGATGGTAGGCCATACGTACGCACGTATGGTGACGTCTCATTCAAAGGATGGATAGAATATAGAATTTGGTTGTAATATATTTATAATAAAATCACAGCATATAGAAGATACTGGATTTATTATTTTAGAATGTAAATAACAAATAAAGAAGAAGTTGAAGAATAATGGAACTTGAAAGAGGGTGGTGAAAACATTATCTCTTCTTCGAGTTCTTTAATTTTATTTGATCAAAAGGGATCCATAGGAAGGATTTCTGATCAAAATAAAGACTCTAGGATGAATTTAAAGAAATTTATAGAGTAATTGGGTAGGGTTTTTCTGATCCAAAATGATTTGATGGTTCGATGAATTGATTATAATTGGTGTCTCTTTATAAGGGGGAGGAGGGGCTCTTTAGAAAAAACTTAAAATATTATTTTATTATAATGTCATATTCGGTTTATAATGGCCCCAATGTGGATTATTCAAATTATAAGGTGTATATGGGTTGAAATATTTCATCTAATAGATTTTAGACATGTTTGGGTGATTATATTAACCTTATCTTTTAGTTTTATCTATTAGTGAATTAGTTTGACATTTACCTTGTCACATTGTATTTTTATATTATATAGTTAATAAACATACTATATACAACCAAGAGACCCCCAAGTGGTCAATTAATGATAAATCTATTATTATATAAGTACTTTGGATGAACCATATATTTTTAGGAAATAGAATATCATTTAATATTATAATTTTTTTTTTTAAAAAAAAAGTCATTTATGTCAAATTTAACACTATTCAATAATTGATTTTTGTTAAAGTCTTAAAATATTTATTAATTCGAATAAAATTCATTTAATCAATAATAAACTATAATATTAACCAATAAAATTCATGGACGGAATCAAAACTTTAAAATTATATTTATTATAACATTTATAATAACAATTATTTGATTCCTTTTTTAATAATGAAAATACGACATCATTATTGTGTCATAAATAAATTTATTTATTAAATGTATAAAAAATAAAAATAAACCAACATAATGTAGTAAATATTTTTATATTTCTAATGAATATTTATAGTAAAAAATATAACATATATAACCCTATGTAAAAATTGTTTTTCTAAAAGATATATGCTTATGTATTTTTGTATTTACTTTATCTTAATTAATATAAAGTGTCATTATCACTTACAAGTGGATCCATGGGGTCCCAAAATCAACAGAAATATGCCCATGGTCAAACATGTATCAATAAATATGGTTAATAAACGTTTTAGGTTAATTATTTATTATTATAATATTATTTTTTACCCTTATTTATCAGATTTACCCTTTAACCATGGTAAATAAAATATTTACCAAAGTAATTATTCAAAATGGATAAAAATAAAAGTTACCTATTTAAAAAATTTTGACCTCCTAATTCTAAATATGGAATCCATTTTTTTAAATTCTAAACATAGATAAAATAATTTAAAATTAATTTCCATTGTTAAAACAAAAATCATGTTTTTAAGAGATAATAACTATCAAAAGATTGACACTTGTTTATGTATGGTTTAAATGTGAAATTATGTACAATACCAAAATTGAATTAAATAGTAAAAATATATTCTAAATATACTTTAAACCACTCAAATTTATTATTTATCACTTTTAATTATTTTGATTAAAAAATTGTTTTTAAATAAAATTTATTAAATTTCACTATTCAACAAAATATAAAAGTTATCAGAAAAGTACAAAAAATTAACCCTAAGCTAATTCCGATATACCAAATCAATAAATGATGTCCATTATGAAATATAAATTTTTTAAAATTTCAAAAAGTGGGTATTACAGTTCATAATGGCTAGTTTTATTGGTTGAGGTGTGTGTTAGAGCTCGAAGTTACGTACAATACACGCTACTGTCTTATTCAAAGATAAGCATACCGTGGAATCTTGTGGTGTTACATTCTTTCCTCCTTCAATAAATTTTTCTCTTTCAATTTTTAAAATTTGGATTGGGAATATAATGGAAAGTCCCACATTTGAAAAAGAGTCAATAAAACTATCACAATAAAAGAATAAAAGAGAAGTAAACAGGTCTCCCAAGATAACCTATAATAGGATTCCATGTACAAAAAAACATGGATATGGATGATAAACTAAGTGTCATGTTCTGATGGAGAGGGATATAAAACATTATTAGGAGAAAATTAACAACAACAAAACCACAAACTTGTAATGTGACATATTGTCATTAGTTTCCCAGTATGAAAAGTAAACGGACAACATTTTTTTGTTTTAAGTTAAATTACATAAAGATGAGGAATTTATTTGTAAGATTGACTAATAAAATAAAGAGATATACTTATTTTTTAAGTAGAGTTTCATTCTTTAATATATTTACACCACTAACACATTTTTTTAAATGATCAGTATTCAAGAAGACTAGGTCACACTGGAAGAGCTAGAATAAACTTCTATAGAATCACATGAGCCCCAAAGGATAAACCATATTTTTACCTTGTCTTTAGAGATTAATCAAAACCAAAATAGTTAGTACAAGATCTGATGATCCCCCAAAAGGATATTATTTTAGAGAAAAAAACACTAATCATAATTTCTAAAATCAATACCCCATTGTAAAATAAATACCATTCAATAAACAATTGTCCTTAAAATCCTTAAATATAATCCAAACTAATATTGAAAACCAAAACATAGAATAATTTTGTTATGTAGTTTCCAAGTTAAATTTTATCTCCAAATGACATAAATTACTCTTAAAGTGACATACATAAAAGTAATTAACCTAATCAAATATTGTCTATTATAGGTCAATCATTTCCAAAAATAACCCAAATCACTATAAATCCACACTAAAAACGTAGATAAAAATCCATCATTACTCTTCAAATGAAACCTCAAAGTTTTCTATTTTCCTTGGCCATATTTTGTTCCCAACAAAGAGAATATCTTCTAAAATAGCATTTATCACTTAATAACAAAATTATTTTCCTATAATAAGAGTATTCATTTGATAAGACATAAGAACCCAAATCAGCTTATTATTGATCAATAAAAAATTTAACTAAAAAAAATTAGTCACACTAGCCAGGGACTTCACGTTGTCCAATGGTGGGAGATAAATCCCAATTGGACTTTGGTTGTGGGTTTGATTCCCATAGCTTTGTCCGACACGATGGGTGGTCACACGGATTGTGTGTTGCCTTTTTCAAAAACTATATTTTATAAAATTACCAAAATGAGATAAATTCCTCAAAATAACCATAACATAATTTAGAACAGATATTTTATCTCATACATTGCATTTTCATCCTAAAATATAATAACTTGTAATTGCCTCAAACACAATGATCATATAAAACCAAATGGTTATTTATTACTACATCCACAAAGGTAAAGGTAATAATTCCTCAAATATAATTCTCAAATAGAAAACTACGGGGTTTCAAATATAAGAGAAAATTATTATAAAGTAATCTAATAAACAAGGAGAACTAATACTTTTAAACATTTCTCCAACCATTTATTTCCACATAGCTTCTTCTTTGACGAATAAAATATCCTATAGAATAGGGCATTCACTCGGGTAATGGCCAGGTCCCCTACATTTACGACAAATCACTGTAAATGGATTCTAAGGACCATTTTAATTTTCTTCCATATTACTCTTAATTTTTACTCAGCAATTCTTCACTCTAGGTCCTTATTTCCCGCATGTAAAGCATTTCTTTGTTCAGTTGATACACTTTACTGGGTATATCCTTCCACATTTTTTTCATGATGGAATGTTACAATTATTTTATCCATGTCCTCCACTACTGGAGCTCTTATTATTCATCACCTTTCTGTTCTTTGTTGTGTCTGGGAGTTGGTTAATATATATGTTGTTTATCATATTTTTGGAAAACTGATTCAGTATGAACAAAATATCTTTTATGAATAACAAAATTTCCTTTTATTGCCCATTTCCACCACCGTTCCCACAATGTACAACATTTTCAAAGTTACTATGACTTCCTTAGACTCCAGCCATTGACTAAAACCAAAATGCATTATGTGAGTAATAGTAGTCATAAAATCATTTATAGAATATCATGATTCCATATTCTCAATTTGAAACACTTTAGGATTAACCAAGGTCATTTATTCTCATCTTATATTAAAATAATTTAAATTGGTTTTAAAGAAAATGTAAATTATCCTAAGCATATCCCCTGGGAGTGTCGTAACCAAGAGTGAAGCCAGGCTCATTGTCGTGCACCAGTTCACATTCGATTCTAGCTCAAAGCGGTGTTTTCAGGTTCCACCGCTAGGTACATCTGTCCCAGAGCCACTTATACCTGCTCGTATCCACACATGGATTTATTTCTTGGAAAACACAAAAAATATATACAATACGAAAATTATAGGAAGTTCTTCTATACTAATACTCAATGTATATCTTAAGGCTATGTGCTCTAATCAAATTTTATCTAAATCTAGTTAATAAGATTAGTACTAAACTTCCTCTGATACCAACTGTAATGCCCTGACCCCAGATACCAAGAGTCGGTTCATTATTATATAACATTGGCATGATCACAAAAGATCAAGTCTCGAAATACCAATTAGTTTAGTAGTGTTGGAATCAATAGATACAATCATAACATTTAATTTACATCATAAAATGAAAACTACAGCATCATAGTCTATATAGTCCACACTCATATCCCCTCATACTATCCCTAAAGTTCATTCATAAAATACTTCTACACATCCTGGTAAAAATAAAACATAGAAAGGGGTGAGCTCAGATGCCCAGTAAGGATAACAATACAGAGAAAACATTCATAAATAAGCATAAACATTTAAGGCAATGTATAAGTAAAATTGAAGCCTTTCTAACATGAACTTCATCATAATATGGCATAAATAAAATGAAATAATGCCATTTACTTATTCACATGGATATTATACTATTTGAATAATAAAATGCAATATCAATAACCACTTTCATAATGATGGAATGTGTAATCCCAGACTATCCTAACCACATAGTCAAGGCGTCATGCCAAGACTACAAATAAGGTTTTGTTAAGGCCTTATTACAAGACACTAGTTTGTCTCATGAGACCTACCGATTCATTAGTGAGCTATAACGGGCACCACCTGTCACATACTAAGTTCAATGCATTCCTCAAATGAAAAGTTTGAAACATAACATAAACATTAATATTAAAACTAGAATATAAAATGTCAATACGTTTTCAACATACCATGAATGGTATAAAAATAACACATCCACAGCAAAACGTAACTCATTCAATACAATATGGAAGGTTTCATTGTAACAGATTAACCTCAATCGAGAATAATGATGGATATCGACATAGATTAATATAATCATCAAACTATTAAGGCAAATATCCAGCTTTTTCTTGAAAACATTTAAATGTCACACGATTTATCACGAAGCCATTTAAAATAGATTTTTGAATCAAAGTGTCCCATAGCACTTTGAAAATTTTAAAAGGAATTTTTATTTTTAAACTTTAATATCGATATAAATACATCCATGAAACCATTTTTAAAACATGCACATTAATGAGAAACATTTAGAATAATAAATCTTTAAAACAATTTAAAATTTTATTTTAGATAAAGATCCTAACCAAAAGAAAGGCACTTCAATACAAATAATTGAGGTAATAAATACTCTATAATATAATGAGAATATATGGATTCATGATATACTATGTCAAAGTACATTATATACACCATATAAAAGTTATTTTGTGTATAACTTTAATGAAGTCTCAATGGAATGTATATTGAGATGAAATATCTCACAAAGGCCATATCCTTAAGTTAAGGATAAATAAAAGACATAATTATGAGTTAAAAATATAAATACACTCAATATGATTGGATATTTTGTGTAAAAAAATCAATGGACATCCACAAATATTCTTGTAAAAACAACACCATTGAATTTTATGTTTAACTCAATAAACGGAGATTGAATTAAAATTACTCTAATCATGATCATATCTATGACTTGAGAATTTATTAATGGAGTGATTATGTGAATCAAAATTATATCCACATAAAGGGGAGTGGGAATTATGAAATAGGAAAATGAATTCTGCACATAATCTTGGATTAAAATAATCAATGAAGTATGCATAAAGCCGAATGAGTGGAAATTGAAATTTCAAATTCCCTTATCAATTTGGTAACTTCTAAAATATACACCCATGAATGAAGGATAATACAATTATTATTTAAATGTCCATAAATTAAAATATATTACACAATGAATACAATCATGTGCAGAACACATACCACATGAAATAAATAAGTGGTGAAAAATGGAAATCTCACATAATTAAAAGTGAGACAAGAAACCCCTTACATTGTACTTTTTACATGGTTGAGGGTAGGTTAGAATCATTTATAATGGTGTAATAATTTTTATTTAATTATAAAATGATCATATACATTAATATGATATCATATATGATCTTTTAACATTGCTTTGTTAATAATATATTAGTATTATCATCGTTTCTGGTGTTAACTTACTTGTTTTCTTTTATATGTTTTGTTACATAAGTCATGTTTGTTGTGGGTAGGTTGTATCATATTCATATACAGAATGATATCAAGTCCTTAATCATTATTTTCAATCATCAAATGAAAATTATACTTGAATGGATATGATGGAGAATGAATCTCATCGCGTTCTTGGAGACGGTAGTCCGTACGTAACCACGAGTGATAATATAATTCTTTTGATATTAAAATAATATATAATTGGATGGTATATCATATATAAAGAATCATTATAATTTTATATTTATTATTTACAAGAATAACACATCATTATTATAACCATCCAATGAATAATGTATTGAAAAACAATTACACCACGACGTGGAGACGATAGGCCATACATTCGCACGTATGGTGACATGTTATTCAAAGGATGAATAGAATAATGAATATGGTTGTACCATATTTATAATAAAATCACAGTATATAAAATATACTAGAGTTATTATTTTATAATGGAAATAACAAAGAAAGAAGAATTTGAAGAAGAAATGAACTTGAAAGAGGGTGGTGAAAACATTACCTCTTCTTCGAGTTCTTCCTTTTGATTTGATCGAAAGGGCTCCATAGGATGGGTTTCTAATCAAAATAAGGTCACTAGGTTGAATTCAGGAAAGTTTATAGAATAATTGTGAAAGGGATGGATAAACCAAAAGGCTCTGAAGGTGTGAATAATTGGTAAGAATCAGTGTCATTTTATAAGGGGGGAGGGGCTCTTTAGGAAAAACATAAAATATTATTTTATAATAATTTCATATTCAGTATATAATGGATCCAATGTGTATTATTAAAACTCTACAGTGTAGATCAGTTTAAATCCTTTCAACCAATAGATTTTAGACCGGTTTGGGTCATTATATTAACCTTATCATTTAGTTTTAACTCATAGTTAATTAGATCGACATTTACCATGTCACATTTTATTTTTAGATTATATAGTTATTAAACATATCATATACATCCAAGTGACCCCCAAGTGGTTCATTAATGATAAAACTATCATTATATAAGTACTTTTTCTGAATTTTAGATTTTTAGGAATATAATATCAATTAATAATATAATATTTTTTTTAAAACTGAATTATGTCAATTTTGACACTATTTAATAATTGATTGTTGTTAAAGTCCTAAAAACTTTATTAATTCGAATAAAATTCATTTAAGGAAAAATAACTTGTAATATTAACCAATAAAATTCGTGGATGTCATCAAGACATTCAAATTATATTTATTTGAACTTTTATATTACCAATTATTCGATTCTTTCATTAATATGGAAAATACTACATCATTATTGGGTCATAAATAAATTTAATTATTAAATGTCTAAAAATTAGAAATAATCTAAAATTATGTAGTAAATATTTTTATCTTTATAATGAATAATTATAGTCAAAAATATAACCTATATAACCCTATGTAAAAATTGTTTCTCTTAATGATATATGCTTATTTCATTTTTGTATTTACTTTAACTTAATTAATATAAAGTGTACTTATCAATTAAAACTGGATCCATGGGATCCCAAAATAGTCCCAAAGATTCCCATAGTTAGACATGTATCAACCAATATGGTTAGGACATGTTTTAGGTAAATTTATTATTATTATAACATTATTTTGTACCCTTATTTACTGGATTTACCCTTTAACCATCGTAAATAAAATATTTACTGAAGTAATTATTCAAAATGTCTAAAAATAAAAGTTACCTATTTACACAATTTGGACCACCTGATTCTAAATATGGTATCCATTTTTCTAAATTCTAAACGTAGAGTTGGAAGAAAATAATTTAAAATCAATTCCCGTTGTTAAAACAAAAAGCGTGCTTTTAAAAGATAATAACTATCAAAAGATGGACAGTTGTTTATGTATTGTTTAAATGTGAAATTATGTCCAATTACCAACATTGTATTAAATGTTTAAAATATATTCTAAATATACTTTAAAACCACTCAAATTTGTTATTTGTCACTATTAATTATTTTGATTAAAAAAGTTGTTTTTAAATAAAATTGTAAATTTCATTGTTCATAAAAATATAAAAGTTATCATTAAAGTACTAAAAATTAACCCTAAGCTAATTTCGATATTCCAAATCCAAAAATGAAGTCCATTTTGAAAGATAAAATTTATAAAATTTCAGAATGTGGTTATTACTATTCATAATGGCTAGTTTGATAGCTTGAGGTGTGTGATAGAACTCGAAGTTTCACACAACACACGCTACTATATTATTCAAAGAGAAGTATACTGTGGAAGATTGGGTTGTTACAACTACACAATGAATTTGTCTTGGAAAAACGTAGTGCAATTTCAGTAGCATGACAGCGTGACATAAGAATTCATAAAAAAATAGTTGATGAGAGAGAAAGGGATGTCTCATCATATATACATGAAATGGATAGTAAGGGGGTCGTATGGATACATTTTCCAACATATATAATATAATTTTTAATCATAATACAAAATAAGTTCTTGAATGTAAATTTGGAGAGTGAAATTCCTTATGGAATTTCGACATTGTAACAGGTATACATGGAAGGCACTGATGAGAGAGAAAAAAGTCTCTAATAATTCAAAAATAATGAGTAAATTATATGGCAGGTGTGAAATCATATCCCAACATTTATAATGTAAAATAAAAGGTCATAATAATATTAAGAAACATGGATAACATTTAGAAAGGAAGAAATCTCTTCAATGGAATTGTGATCCCAAGGGCTTGGGAGAGGCTTGAGAGAGGATTCTTGGGAGCATGGGTTGACTTGGGAAATTATAGGGAAAGGAGGGAAGAGGTTGGCCAAACTCAAAAGGCTTTTAGTGAAGACAAATTTGGATCATGGGTGGGTTTTTATTGTAAAGGAGAGAGAATTTTTTATTATTTAGGTTTGGGGAACCACATAATAAACTAATCAAAACCACAATCCCACCTGTGGTTTTTTCCCATGGTTTTTTCCATAGGGGGTTAGATTACAATATTTTACAAGGGCAATGTCCTAACTTCTTAAAATAATACGGTTTATTATGTGTATGTGAGTCACATTCTCAAGGAAAACAATATAAACAGACAAAATGTTTTATAATCCTTGAAGGTTCAACTTATGATTTGTAAAATAAATAAATCAATCCCAAACTCACATTATTTTAATGTTAAAACTTTTATTGGATGAAAATAATGTTTATGGTATTTTATTAAATTACATTTGGGTCATTTTGATGTCATAAAACACCTTATATATTTAAACGGTATTTAATGTTTTCCCGAAAATTCGACTGTCTCAGAAAATTATGAAAAATTCACCGTTGGATAATTTCAATGTCTTGATTCCAAAAAAAAATTTTATTTTATTGAATTAATTTTATAAATATGTGAGTTATTTACTTTTAATATATAAACTTATATTTATCTAAATTTCTTGGGTTGTGACAAAAATAATTTTCAAACAATAATAAAAATTAAAATTGAATTCATAAAATTATAAAATAATTTATATTTAATAAAAATTAATTTAAAAATAATAATTATATTTTATTAAAATATTATTATTTTTAAAATCCATTAATTCATCAAAATAGATTTTTTAGTTGAATATTAACTAAAAATACTATTTCCGCTTTAAGAACAATTTACAAAGTATCAATAATAAAATGAATGTATATTCTTTTTTATATAAAAAATAATTCAGATAAAAATATTACAAAGGCCTTGTTACATAACCCCTTATAACACCCACATAAGGCCGAATGGTATGGTGTGCGATGGTGACCAACTCTTGGGGTGTCTTAGATAACATATCTCAGGTGGTAATCTCTATTAACTTTCTCTTCTCCCATAGTCGGTTCTGATAAAGCTTAATGTGTTAAAGATCAGCTTGGTCTTGGTCAAGAGCGAAGCTTGATGATTCTACCTCCTTTTGGAGCTATGAAAAATGGGATTCGTATGGGGAAAGCCTACTGGATGAGGCCATCACTTCCTTTGTCTGAGTAAATTTGATTTGTTAAATCCCTATATATATACTAATCATGTGATCACTGTTCAACAACTGTATTAGCCAGGATCATAATTCTAAACTGTATTTTAAAATCCAAAACATAGAACCAAATAAGTACAAAAATTTTACATAACCATAAGAAGATATTTAAATAGACCAAGAGGAATTTTAATTAATTAATTTTTGTGTCGTTACAGACATTCTCATTCTATGTGTCCTATAATTTGCCATTTACCTACTTGGAGAGGTACTATAATCCATATCAATAACATGGGGTAATTATACATCATACATATCTAAGAAATGAAGTAATGGTCATGAATAAGTGTTGAACATAAACCATCCATTTAAAACATCATCATTCATCTAGATCTCACATACACTGGTTTCTCATGTACCATGAATTCCCACACTGGTGACATAAAAAAATGTGAATATGAAATACATGGATAACACATCCCGTATAAAAAAACCACAAAGAGACAATTTCTTCTACTATAATAACCACTTCCAATTCAAGGTTTTTGACCTTACTATCTCTCACCTTTGACATCCCTAAAATTATAGTTAGTAATGAGTTTTTGACTAATTTTATAAAAAATTATAATCTATAAAAAAACTAATATTAGATGAAATATAACATTTTATCCTCAAATAATATTGTAGTAATGGGAACATACAAATTTAGAATTGATGATAATTACTGATTCTATGTAAAACCAATATAATACTCTATCACTTACATATCTCTCTACTACATGTTCATAAACTCCCAATCCTGATCAGAAATCAATGTCTATAAAAGGATGTAATCCAAGATGACTATCAGTAAATCCCTCCTTATCATATCCTATTGTGAGTCTTACATGGAAATAAAATCCCCTCATCTCTTGGATGAACCAAATAACATAAAATTATTAATATTAACCATCCTTTATAGAGGTGTCTTCAGATTCTCTAATATAGATATAATGGCCTCTATATATTTCTCACTATCATGTGGAATATCACCACCTAAATACATTGGTAGATTCATATGTTAGAACTTCTTCATCAATAATTCCATAGTTAGGTAAGGTAGAGAATATCCTTATATTGACTAATTTATATGAATAAATATCTCTAAAAATAGTGAGTAAGTGCCCATTTCAGGAATAGTATGTGGTGTCATATGTGTCACTATCAGATGTAACATTTGTGGCCCAGGGCCCACCCACCCCGGATAATAGTCATCACCACCATCTTGATGTACGGCTCGAGGCCATCATGGAGGCATGATTATAATAAGTGACACACATTCCTTATAAGATAATTAAAATTCATAAATATTATAAATAAATGTTTGTGATATGTACAGGCCATCATCTTTCTTTACTAAAACAACAAAGTCTTCTCATAAATCCGGCAGTAGGTGAATAAGGGAGATAATAAAAAGCCATAAGATTCCAAAGATACACATTAAACTACCATATATTATGGATTAGTTTCATACTTAGTCTCATGTATCTTGACTAAACTTCATATATATAGAGTTTCAACTTTAATTTTTATTTTAATACACCCTTTAATTTTAAAATTTCCTCTCAATTTAACAGTAGACATTTTTTTAAATATTAAATTAATTTATGTTCACACTCTTATATATATATCATGGTCTAATTAGGTGCATCAAATCTCACGAATTATAAAATCCATACTTTTTATAAGTTATAGTAGTAACATCACGTAACTATATCCTAGTCCATAAATCAAATATTATGATGTGAGATAACATGTAAAATTATTTCACTATATTAATTACCATCAAGAATATGAATAATCCATTTATATATAGATTAACATTTCCATTATATAAATAAAATCAACTGATGTTTT
The DNA here is from genome assembly GCA_963277665.1 of Viscum album. Classification (NCBI taxonomy): domain Eukaryota; kingdom Viridiplantae; phylum Streptophyta; class Magnoliopsida; order Santalales; family Viscaceae; genus Viscum; species Viscum album. Next base: position 789,084,454 of record OY728148.1, read on the forward strand.
TTCCCATGAAACCAAGGGTTCATGTCTCAAACATGGTAATATTGATTAATTAAGGTGATGTCATCAGCCAATATTGGAAACTACCATTTAAATTGATATAACTACTTAATGATATTCAATTATTATATCCCTAAATTATTTTTTATCTCATTTCAATTAGATATCATGTAACTGAACTATATTCATTAGGAAAATGAATAGAGTTAGTAATCATGACGTAGAAATATTCTTGGATTATATGTCCTAAAAACCTATAGTGATTAATGATAAAATACCTATTTCCCACACTATCAAAGTTTCTATGAAATCTATATCATTAATATCAATAATAATAATAATATCGTAAAATATGTGGATTCACTAGTGATGAAATCAGTACAACTATAATAAGAGAGATCAGAACAACAATATCCCATCCTATGTAATATGAATTTTACCACATACATTGGTTATATAATCCCATGTATAGAGTCATTACCAAACTATAACACATTCATAATTTCAATTCATTTGTTTGATAATAATAATAAGAAATAAAAAAACTCATCTGGTTCCACTTTCCAACATCTAGATCGGGAGGCCACTTAATTGTACCTTGAGATTATGAATCACATGGCCTCAAGAACACATCCCCATAAGACAAATTTTGGAATCTATTCGGTAGGGTCGAAGTTGGTATGGTGGGGAGGGTTTACAGTCACAATAAGGTTGAAAAATAGAAAGAAGGGAAATAAGAAAAAATGAAATCATAGAATACAATAATATCACCACAAAAAAGGAAACCTATAAGAAGTAAAAATTATTAAGCCATAGGTTGGGTGACAAACACATATCACATTCGGTTTAAATATTAATAATCAATCTATAGGCTGAGGATTATAATAAATGGGTTCATGTCATGTTGATATACAAAATTATGATATTGGGATACATGATGAACAATATACACAACATGTTGTATAAATAAATAATCCCCCAAAGAAATATCTATTAGCATCAAGAGAATATGCTTAACACTCTTCCACTATGTTCCAAGATATAATAAAAATATACCAAACATCAAGGATCAGGTGCTTCTGTTATCAACACCTTGAACCATAATTTTTCCAAATGAATGACATATAGAGTGTGAGATAAACTCAATAGGCCCCCACCAATGGTGTCTAGAACAATCTATTTATCATATAAACAAGTAGTGTGCATGAATTATAGATAAATAGAAGATTCTAAAAGATAAATACAAATTTACATAGGTTACTAAAGGGAACTGAGGAAACCCAACATTCATCAGCATAGACCGTGATAATTTTTTTATCATATTACCATGTAAATACATTTATAATTAAAATTAAATAATATTTATACATATTAATACACTATATAAGTGCTGAAATATATTTTCATATATATAGATACTAGGTGATAGCTTGACAAGAGAAAAAACACAGGAATCCATGCATAGTATGATTATCTATATGAATCATCTAGTTTACTAGACTATAATCTTATATGAAAGGGAGACATCATGCTCCCAACTCGAGATTTTGGGTTAAGTCATCATGACCAATTCCTTATGTAAGGGAACATGGAATATCATTCCTATAATCTATATAAACAGTGTGAGATGTTTTTCCCATTAACAAATATAATGGAGATTGAAACACTTTTCTTAATAAATCCTTTAACTATTTCCCAATGACTATTATCAATAGTATAATGATAATAATATTAAGGCATTGCCTCTTAAATATTTATATACATTTTTCCAAATTATGAATGGACTCCACATGTTATATGATTCATTATTTAATTATAACGTGTGATTTGGTTTAGGCACTCAATTCCATTCAATTTATGTTTATCCATTTAATATATATATAATTGAAAACACCATTTAAATTCAAGAAAAGATACATAATATAGGTTTTGGAAAATTAATCATTTATATTACTGAATTAAATTAATTAAACACACCCTAGGGGTGGAAAATAATGAGTTATACCTCTGATTACAATTTCACAAGGCTATAAGAGAGTATCATTACATCGTTTTGATGATTTAAAAAGGAAAAATCAGCTTAATGAAACACATGAAAAGGTCTAGTGCGCCACACAATGACATATTGTATAAGAATATATAGTTTTATTGATATAATTATAATACAACCTACCATATTCTTATAGTATACCCCTAACATAGTATTGGAACTTGAATTCAGATAAAATGGGAGAAATTGAAAGGAGAAACAAATAACTAGAAATAAGGAAAATTATCTTGTACAAAAATAACATGACAGATAGTGAGTTAAATCTAAAAAAGAATGGACATGTATGAGGAGCTTACTATTTCAGATCCAACATGATGAATGGTGAGAGAAAAATTCATCTGATGAGAGTGTTTCTCCACATCAATGGCTTGGAATGGAAAGGGAGTCTCGGTTGGCTGGTATCCAATACAAGAGAATCCAAAGTACAACTTTCAAAAAAAATATGGGTTTCACCCCCCCATTAAAAAAATGACCCAGGGTATCAATATTGTGTGTAAAATTTAAATTATCTATAAGGATAATGTTTTCCCTACTATAAGGCCCCGTCGTTAAACCTTACAAAATCATGAGTTATTACAAGATTACACATTGCGGATCTTTTCAGGTTTAGAGTTTTAGAGAATTAGATCATAAAACATGCATTATATTCCACATTTAAACAAAGTGGTTACATAAAGATAATATTCATTTTTTCCCATCAACGGAATCATATTTAAAATAAAACATGGATTATTTCTTGACACATCCTTGACACTATCATCATATCATGTAACTTTCCCTTAACCTGTGAAAAACATTTCAAAAAAACTTGGGATTATCATAAAAAGCTCAGTAAGGGTTATAAAAATATGGAAAGGAGACATGAGTTCACATATACATAAGGATGAAATCAACATTACCCATAAAACATAGGCACTTTAACATACCTCATCAAATCATGAATAAATCATAGAAATAATAAGACATAAAAGGTAGCTAGAGGAATTCATAACATTCTTACATAGGGAGTAACCCTCTTAGTTACGTTTGGAATACCCACCATAGTATATTCCCTAAATCTCTTCGGAGAGACCTCAATGTTTCACTCCATCGTGTTACCCAATGCATTGGAGAGCTATATCGGGCTCACTCGCCCTTAGTTTATCAAGGAACCACCCGTCTTCATAATGATCTCCAAGAACCAAAACATAATCGTATCACGTAAAACATGCATAAAGGAAACATAACATTTCCACCTTTAAAACACAAGATATCAATACAACACATTATGAAAACCATTTTCAATACCAAAATAAAAGAAAAGTAAAACATGGTATTTATTTTTCTTTAAAAAAAAGTATGGCTTGTAGAGGAAGACGAAACTCAAATAATGGTCACGACGGTGGAGAAGTCATTGTCACCGCATACGTACGAAAAATAAACATTCCCTTTTGTCATTTTGTAAATGCTCCATATAAAAAATATTCCTTTTGAATAAATGTATAATTCAAAGGGGTTTATACACCGTATAAAATAATGTTGTGTATAAAACAAAATATTCCTCAATGAATGGATATTGAGACGACGTCCCTTACAAAGATGGTATCTTTGGTTTAAGGATAAATCAATTACATAATTATGTATGACAAATGAATTTAACAAATATAAGTGGATATTAAGTGTAAAAAAATCAGAGGTTATTCACACATATTCATAGAACGACATATTCAAGGAGTACAAGTTTATACCAAAGAATCAAATTTGCGTTAAAAAGTTCCATTGCAAAAATTTGACATCCTAATGGCATCACATCAAAATTCAGAAAAAGAGATTATGAGAGATAAAAAGGGTATCTCATAACTTGGTCATAAAATTTAAATCAATAAGGATATAGAAGAACATATCCCAACATAATAGTATGTGAATTAAAAGTCATAACAAAAGAAATCTTTTAAAAAGAGGAGGGTGAAAGGTTCCCTTACCGACATGGGTATCTTTCAAAACATACACCCCATGAAAGAAGGAAAATACAACATTGATGTAAATACTCATAAATGAAAGTATATTACACAATGAGTAAAACAATGGGAGGTACATACACCACTCAAAGGATATTGTGACAAATGTAGGATAAATCTAATGGGAATAAAAGTGAGATGAAAAATCCCTTACAAAAACTCAGCAGCCTAACGACGCCACATAAAACATCCAAAATGGATTGATGAGATAGAATAGGGTATCTCATCATATGATAATAAAAATTACAGTAATAGAAATATAAAATAACATCCCAATAACAATAAAGATGAGCTTTAAAAGGAATGACATAAAAAGTGTACTTAAAAAGAAAGAGAGGAGTAGGATCCCTTACCTCAAGTCCGACTTGTCTTGTTCATTTCTTTAAATTCCTGAATAATAAACATTGATCAATTTATAATTGCCTAAGGACCTCCTTTAAAGATTTTTATTCAGTTCATATCTCATATTATAATGTTATAATAATTGTTTAATAATGTTAGATCATATCAGACGTTTTTTCCAATGTTTGGTACATGAGTCAAAAATGAATTTGTTTGAAAAAATGATTGCCCATGTAGTTATAAGTAAATAATTTCCAGAATACTATTAATGATTAAAATATCATATTTATCAAGTACATATTCATTTTATACTATTCCATATCATTTGGAGATAAAAAACGATAATCATCGTTCATGGAGACGGTAGGACGTACGTACGCATGAATGCTACTTTTATTTTTTTTGTCATATTAATGGAATTAAAAATAAATGATATATATATATTATAATTCCAGTATAATATATATGTTATATAGGTCACATATTTTGATTAATTTAATTCTTTATACATTCCATGTATTGCATGTACGAGTCACATCACTTGAGGGGGAGGTAGTCCACACTTCCTCATATGAAATTATCCCATTTACACAACATGAAAAGAATAAAGGTATGTATTAAATATAAAATACAGAATCATATAGAATACATATATACCATATAAATAATACATAAAATACAGTGACATCATAATATCTACCTTTAAAGGTGTTAAAAAAATATTGAACAATCATCGTTTCATGAGGCAAAAAATCGCCACCCACAGAAACAGTATGTTATTTAACCATTAGACGAAGGTGTGTGTAAGTTTAGCTCTAATTATTATTATAACAAAATCCTAGTATATTTAATATACTGTAGTTATTACAAAATAAATGAATAAAAAGAGTTTAGGGGGTTGGAGAAGAAAAATAAAACAAAAGGACTCAAATGAAGACATTACCTTAAAATCGAGTAACTCCCTTGGGTTTGAGGTCAAAGGCTTCCTTGGGAAGACATCTGATCAAGGTGAGGCATCAAGGATGAAAAGAGGGATGTGGAGAGATGATATGGGCATGGTCTGTCCGAGCCAAAGGCTTTGTAAGTGTGGGTATGGAGGTAGAGGTTGGGGCCTTTTATAAGAGGAGAGGAGGGGCACTCATGGAAAGTAAAGAAATGTTACTTTATTTTAGAATGAGTTTCGGATTTTAATGGTCCCAAATTGATGTGTTTCAGGGATAAGGTGATAAGGGTTAGAAATACACCCATCCAATAGGTTTTGGACATGTTTAGGTCTTAGATGTTACATTTTATTTACATTTTATTTAAATCGTTAAATAATGAGGTTATCACTGCATCATCATGATGTCATAAATAATTTAATTTATTTAATGTCTAAAAATTATTAAAAAAATACTATGATGTTGGAAATCTTATAGCTTTCCAATGACTATTTATAGTCAAAAATCTGACTTGTATAAAACCTCGTAAAAATTGTTTTAGTAAAACATTTCATGTTTGTGTCATTTTTACTTTAACAATAAATAAAATGTTATTTATGTCATTTCCCAACCAAAGTGGCTCTATGGGGTCCCAAGTTGACCCATGGATTTTCTTGTTCGGCCATGACACATCCAATGAGGGTAGGAAATGTGTCGAGATCATCTCATATTATTAAAACATTATTTTTACCTTAAACTACACTAATTACCTCTAATCGCGATTAAAAACATAATAAGTTACTATTCACCAAAAAATTATTTTAATCACATTGAACCAAATTTTACTTCTTTATGACAACCATATATGTCAGATTTTTGAAATTAAAAATATAGAGGTGGTAAAATTTCATTTAAATGGAAAATCAGTTTTTATAAGTACCACCTAGTGGTTTCATTATTCATCAAAAATTGATGTTTTTCAGAAAATTACCAAAAATTCACCCTAAGCTATATTTGATATTCCGAATTTGAAAATGATGTCTATTTTACAAAATTAAAAACATATAAGTTTCATTAATTAATTTAATAATTAATTCCCACTGTCAGAGAAAATAGCGTGTTTTTATGAAACAATAAGTATCAAAAGATTGACACTAGTTTAAGTCCAATTTCAAAGTGAAATTAATTCCAATGAACACTATTAGATTAAATGGTAAAAATATATTGTAATTTTACATTAAAAATAATTCAAAATAAAATCTAATAATATAAATAAATTAGATTAAAAAAGAGGTTTCGAATTAAAATACAACATTTTTCACTATTTATTAAAAAATGAACTTTATCGGAAAGATACCAGAAATTTACACAAAGTAAATTTTGATGTCCCGATTCTAAATAATAATTTTTTTTGTGAAATATAACACATTAAATTGACAAATAGTTGATTTAAAAGAGTTTCTGCTTCAAAGGCGGTTAATCGACCTTTTAATGAATATTAGAATGTCTACGTTTAAAATTGGATTCATTCGCATTTTTAATACTCTATCATTTATTGTAAATAGTAAAAATATTTGAAAAACATATATAATAATTTTGTAGTTAGTTCTATTCATCCCCGCCATAACAACTTCTAGGCGTTAACTACCATTTAAAATAATATTATTTTATTATTAGAGTGCAACGTAAGATTCCCAAGAAACTCGTTGTTGCGTATTGGGTATGCCATCGAGCATAGCATCCCCTTTAAAGTAATATTAATATTTTATTCAAAAATATGGATAAATGTGAAAATTTCATACTCTTTATTTACCTGGGGTGTTACATCCTTCCTCCCTTTTGGAAATTGCGTGCTCGAAATTTTAAAATTGGGCTTGGAAACTTCATTGAAAATACCACATCGGAACAAGAGTCAGTAAAACCGTCACTTTAAAATAAAGAAAGATAAGTACAAAGGTCACCCGAGTTAACCCATACTAGGATTACATGTATGAAAAAATGGACATGGAGGAGAAAACATAGGGTTATGCTCTGATGGAGAGTGATAGAATACATGTTTAGGAGAAATTTAACCACAATAAAATAACAAACTTGTGATGAGTTAAACGGTATTCGATTCCCCAGTAGGAAAAGTTAATAGACAACATTTTTGTTTTATGTTACTTTTTATTGAGGAATTTATTCATAAGGAAACATAATCACTTATCATGTTGACTTTCAAATTTTATTAGATTCCTTACACAAATTCATATTTTCTCCAAAAGACGAGTATTTAGGAAGACTTGTTCAAATTAAGAGTAATATAATCAACATCTAGAGAATCACCTAATCCACAAAAGAGAACTATATACATCCCATGTCTTTAGACTTTAACCTAAACCAAAACAAAAAAAAATATTAGTACAAAATCAGATAATCCAGAAAAGGATAACCCATTATAAAAAGAAATTCTATTCTTAATCTCCAATATTTGTCCAACAAAACCCAAAGTTCAACGAGAACTATTCGATAAACAATTTTTCCATAAAATTATTCAAAGTAAACCAAACTAAGATTAAAAACCAAATATTTGAAGGATTTAGTCACATAGTCTTCCATGTTAAATCGTAACATTTATCTCCAAACAACATCAGTTGCTCTTAAAGTCTCGTATAGAAAAGTAATTAACCTAATCACATATCCTCCATGATAGGTTAATAAATTTCCATAGATAACCCAAAATGAACTTACTCTTCATTCATATAATCATCTAACTAAAAAGAATCAGTCAAACTAACTAGGGACTTCACGTGGTCCAGTGGTAGGCGAAAAATACAAGTTGCACCTTGGTTGTTGTTTCAATTCCCGCAGCTTTGTCCGACGTGACGGGTTGTCACATGGACTATGTGCTGTCCTTTTTATAAAACTACAAAAATAACCCTAACATTTTTTAACCTCAATAGTTTCCTTATACCTCTCATTTTCATCCAAATTCGTTATGATCTCAACATCTTAATTCTTAAAGTCTTATTTTACCACCATAAGATAAAATTAAATGATTCCCAAATTAAATAATATCATACCTTGTTCATGGAATCCACTCGGTTTCATCGTCATCTTGCTCATGTAGGTAGAAGTCCCATGAATTACAACAATGATTTAGAGATCCATCAAAATCATTTTCTTCCTCCATCCAAATACACCTTGTACAACATGGGTCATATGGGTGTTCATAGAAAAACAGTTTTGGAAAATAAAAATGAATGACATAAAAATCCAAAACATCAGAAAAAATATGATTTCTATAAAATAGACGTATATAATTTGAGTTGAAACTTTCTATTATTGGTCCTTTTAAAATACCATAAGTATGTGCTGAGAGACTATATTTTAAAAGAAAATATAAATAGGTTGCACAAGGGTCTCCTTCCTCAACACCATTTTTTAAAATCATAATATTCTTCAAATTATTGTTATAAGGTAAAATATTTGAAAATACCTTGATAATATTTACCTTTCTTGAAAATATGAGAATATTGTGAAAATAGTATTTTTCTAAAAACAACCCATGATCCACGATGATAACGAGGTATAGTGGAGGTGTTTGATATCTCAAACAACTACTTACAAGTGAGTTGTATGCTAGAAAAAGTTTCACAATCATCAAAACATGAATTTGTAATAATTATTAAAATCATGTCATCAGGAAAAGATAGGAATTTCATTTGAGATCCATATCCTTCCATTCAAAACCGACTTTACTTGACCTGAAAAAAAGATATAAAATAAGGATTTAACTGAAATAATAGATATAGGGACTAATCATGTGTCTAACAAAAACTCCTAATCACTAAAGTTGTCTAAACCGACCTCTGATACCAACTATAAGGCCCCAGCCTTAATCCTTACTTAATCATGAGTTATTACAAGATTACACATTGAGGATCTTTTCAGGATTAGAGTTTTAGAGAATTAGATCACAAAACTTGCATTATATTCCACATTTAAACAAAGAGGTTATATAAAGATAGTATTCATTTTTTACCATCAACGGAATCATATTTAAAATAAAACATGGATTCTTTCTTGACACATCCTTGACACTATCATCATATCATATACCTTTCCCGTTACTTGTGAAAAACATTTCAAAAAAACTTCGGATGAGCATAAAAAGCTCAGTAAGGGTAATAAAAATATGGAAAGGAAACATGAGTTCATATATACGTATGAATGAAATCATACATTACCCATAAAACATAGGCACTTTAACATACCTCATCAAATCATGAATAAATCATAGAAATCATAAGACATAAAAGGTAACATGAGGCATTCATAACATTCTTACGTAGGGAGTAACCCTCTTGGTTACGTTTGGAATACCCACCACAGTATATTCCTTAAATCTCTTCGGAGAAACCTTAACATTTCACTCCTTCGTGTTACCCAATGCATTGGAGATCTATATTGGGCTCACCCGCCCTTAGTTTATCACGGAACCACCCATCTTCATATTGATGCCCAAGAACCACAACATAATCGTATCACATAAAACATGCATAAAGGAAACACAACATTTCCACCTTTCAAACCTAAGATATCAATACAACACATTATGAAAACCATTTTCAATACAAAAATAAAAGAAAAGTAAAACATGGTATTTATTTTTCTTTAAAAAAGTATGGCTTTTAGAGGAAGCCGAAACTCAAATAATGGTCACGGCGGCGGAGAAGTCGTTGTCGCCGCATATGTACGACAAAAAAACATTCCCTTTTGTCATTTAGTAAATGCTTAATATAAAGAATATTCCTTTTGAATAAACGTAAAATTCAAAGGGGTTTATACACCATATAAAAGAAAGTTTTCTATAAAACAAAATATGCCTCAATGAATGGAGATTGAGACGATGTCCCTTATAAAGACGGTATCCTTGGTTTAAGGATAAATCAATTACATAATTATGTGTGAAAAATGAATACACCAAATATAATTGGATATTAAGTGTAAAAAAATCATAGGTTATTCACACATATTCATAGAACGACATATTCAAGGAGTACAAGTTTATCCCAAAGAATCAAATCTGGGTTAAGAAGTTCCCTTGCAAAAATTTGACAGCCTAACGACGTCACTTCAAAATTCAGAAAAAGAGTTGATGAGAGATAAAAAGGGTATCTCATCACTTGGTCATAAAATTTAAATCAATAAGGATATATAAGAACATATCCCAACATAATAGTATTTGAATTAAAAGACATAACAAAAGAAGTCTTTTAAAAAGAGGAGGGTGAAAGGTTCCCTTACCGACATGGGTATCTTTCGAAACATACACCATGTGAAAGAAGGACAATACAACATTGATGTAAATACTCATAAATGAAATTATATTACACAATGAGTAAAATAATGGGAAGTGCATACACCACTCAATGTAAATTGTGGAAAATGTAGCATAAGTCTCACGAGAATAAAAGTTAGATAAAAAATCCCTTACAAAAACTCGGCAGACTAACGACACCACTTAAAACATTCAAAATGGATTGATGAGAGAGAATAGGGTCTCTCATAATATGAAAATAAAAATTAAATTAATAGTAATATAAAATAACATCCCAATAACAATAAATATGATCTTTAAAAGGAATGACATAAAAAAGTGTACTTAAAAAGAAAGAGAGGAGTAGGATCCCTTACCTCAAGTCCGACTTGTCATGTTCGTTTCTTTATATTCCTGGATAATAAAATTTTGTCAATTTATAATTGCCTAAGGTCCTCCTTTAAAATATTTTTATTAAGTTTATATCACATATTATAATGTTATACTAATTGTTTAATAATGTTAGTTCATATCAGATGTTTTTGCCGATGTTTGGTACATTAGTCAAAAAATGAACTTGTTTGAAAAAATGATTTCCCATGTAGTTATAAGTAAATATTTTCTGGAATATTATTAATGATTAAAATATGATATATATCCAGTACATATTCGTTTTATACTATTCCATATCATTTGTAGATAAAAAACTAAAAGCACCGTTCATGGTGACGGTAGGTCGTACGTACGCATGAACGATATGTTCATTTTTTGTCATATTAATGGAATTAATAATAAATGATATATATATTATAATTCCAGTATAATATATATGTTATATAGGTCACATATGTTCATTAATTTCATTCTTTATACATTCCATGTATTGCATGTACGAGTCACATCACTTGAGGGGGCGGTAGTCCACACTTCCTCATATGAAATTATCCCATTTACACAACCTGAAAAGAATAAAGGTATGTTTTAAATATAAAATACATAATCATATAGTAAACATAAATACCATATACATCATATATAAAATACAGTTACATCATAATGGCCACCTTTAAAGGTGTTAAAAGAATATTGAACAATCATCGTTTCGTGAGGCAGAAAATCACCAACCACAGAAACAGTATGTTCGTTAACCATTAGACGAAGGTGTGTGTAAGTGTAGCTTGAATATTTCTTAAAACAACATCCTAGTTTATTTAATATACTGGATTTGTTACAAAAGAAATGAATAAAACGAGTTTAGGGGGTTGGAGAAGCAAAATAAAACAAAAGGACTCAAGTGAAGACATTACCTTATAATCGGGTAACTCCCTTGGGTTTGAGCTCAAAGGCTTCCTTGGAAAGACATATGACCAAGTTGAGGGTTCGAGGATGAATAGAGGGATGTGGAGAGATGAAATGGTCAGGCTTTGGTTGAGACAAAGGCTTTGAAAGTGCGTTTAAGGAGGTAGAGGTTGGGGCCTTTTATAAGAGGAGAGGAGGGGCACTCATGGAAAGTAAAGAAATGTTACATTATTTTAGAATGAGTTTCTGATTTTAATGGTCCCACATTAATGTGTTTCGAGGATAAGGTGATAAGGGTTCTAAATCCACCCATACAATAGGTTTTGGACATTTGTATGTCATAAATTATACATTATCTTTACATTTTATTTAAATCATTAAATAATGAGGGCATCGCTGCATCATCTTGATGTCATAAATAATTTAATTTATTTAATGTCTAAAAATAATAAAAAAAATACTATGATTTAGTAAATATTTTTAGATTTCCAATGACTATTTATAGTCAAAAATATGACATGTATAACTTCATGTAAAAATTAATTTAGTAAAACATCTCATGTTTGTGTCATTTTTACTTTAACATTAAATAAAATGTTATTTATGTCATTTCCCAACCAAAGTGGCTCCATGGGTTCCCCAAGTTGACCCATGGATTGTCTTGGTCGGCCATGACACCTCCAATTAGGGTAGGACATGTGTCAAACTAATCTGATATTATTAAAACTTTATTTTTACCTTAAACTACACTAATTACCTCTTATCGCGATTAAAAACATAATAAGTTACTATTCACCAAAATATTATTTTAATCCAATTGAACCAAATTTTACTTCTTAATGACAACCATGTATGTATTATTTTTGAATTTCAAAACACAGAGGTGGTAAATTTTCATTTAAACGGTAAATCAGTTTTTATAAGTACCACTTAGTGGTTTCACAATTCATCAAAAATTGATGTTTTTCAGAAAATTACCAAAAATTCACCCTAAGCAATATTTGATATTCCGAATTAAAAAAGGATGTCTATTTTACAAAAATCAAAACATATAAGTTTCATTTATTAATTTAATAATAAATTCCCACTGTCAGAGAAAATACCGTGTTTTTATGAAACAATAAGTATCAAAAGATTGACACTAGTTTAAGTCCAATTTCAAAGTGAAATTAATTCCAATGACCACTGTTGGATTAAATGGTAAAAATATATTGTAATTTAATTTTAAAAATAAATCAAAATATAATCTAATAATATAAATAAATTATATTAAAAAAGAGGTTTTTAATTAAAATATAACATTTTTCACTATTCATTAAAAAAATGAACTTTATCGGAAAGATACCAAAAATTTACACAAAGTAAATTTTGATGTCCCGATTCTAAATAATAATTTTATTTTGTCAAATATAACAAAGAAAATTGTCAAAAGTGGATTTAAAAGAGGTTCTCCTTCAAAGGCGGTTAATCAATTTTTTAAAGAATATTCGAATGTCTACGGTTAAAATTGGATTCATTCGCATTTTTAATCCTTTAACATTTATTGTAAAGAGTAAAAATATTTGACAAACATATATAATCATTTTGTATTTAGTTCTATTCATTCCCTCTATAACAACAACTAGGTGTTAACTACCATTTAAAATAATATTATTTTATTATTGGAGTGCAACGTAAGATTCCCAAGAAACTCGTTGTTCCGTATTGTGTATGCCATCGAGCATAGAATCACCTTTAAAGTAATATTAATATTTTATTCACAAATATGGATAAATATGAAAATTTAATAATCCTTATTTACCTGGGGTGTTACACCTGCTAGGAAAAAACAGTTCTTACCATGAAAGGGGTCATGTTCTCGCATTACACATCATTTATATAGATGACATCGATCCTATAACTCCTACAACATTCCTCTAACAAAAAAACCAACTAACATAAGTGTATGATAACTAAGGTTTATGACAAAACAAATATCAATGATGGTTTTATAAAATTTACATTATTTCATATCACTTTAAGAATATGGGTCACTATAGTTAACCGCACATGAAGATATCCTAATCTCTAAAATTATTTTAAAATTTCCACTAATACCAATTGTATGGGAATAGACATCAAAATTAAATGATAATACATTATTTGTCAACAATTAACTTTTATTTTATTTCTTGGATTATTTCCATTATAATTTTTTAGATAGTTACATTTTAACTCATATATAAGAAACCCATATAATTCATTTTTGGAATCTATCTCTTGTTAAACTATTTTCCCATAGTAAAAATATTTTAAAAAGAATCCTATTTTATTTTCATGAAAAATATTTTCCATTTTAATATTGACTTCTTCTTTGTTCATACTCATCATTAAAAACTATAATTTTTTTTAATAATATGGGATGATCATAAAAATCACATTATGGGATATAAATAATTACATGAACATTTTTAGTCTATTTTAATGTCATGTTACCATAAACATATTTATATTTAAAATAAATATTATTTGATCTCAAATAATAATTTACATACACATAAAATTGGATTTAATTCCAAATTGTTTTCATAAAATATATTATAAGAAAATATCAAAGAAATATCACTATCATGAGTTATTAATTGAAAAAATGAGATCCGGTGAAGAATATTTTCATTAAAACATAACCCTGTGACCAAAAAGGAATGTCATTTCTTTAAACCAAAAACACATGAACCTAAATTTTAAAATAAAATGATTTCCATAAAATGTACTTAAAAATCCTTGAATTTTCATATATATGCCTTTATGCATCGTCATTATGGAACATTTATAGGAACCCTTATAAGACCCTTATAATTGAAATAAACATACGGTTTCCTTAAAATATATTTAATTAGGGAATATAATGTATTACCACTAAATTGGAGAGTTATATCGAGATAACCAATCCTCCTGAGATCTATCAAACTTTGTTATCTTAAAGAGCTATATCGGTCTCACACATAATTCAAATCAATGTCCATAGACTGTATCAAGAATAAAATACTTTAGGATTTCACTTCCTTCATTATATATCCCTTTAATAACTCTTCTGAAACCTTAATAAAAACCATTTGGATACAACAATTCCATTTCATTTAAAAACACATTTTGTAAAACTAAAATTCCTAGAACAAAGGGAGAACGGGTTTTTCAATCAATAAAACATAAAAGAAAATAATGGAAGATAAAAATAAAACAATGGTTGTGTAAGTGGTAAAAATCCTCGAAAACGTATGAATTAATAAAATAAATTTATGGACATGCTAATGTAAGAAAAATATATATTAAATAAATCATTAAATCATCTAAAATGAGTTTTAAAGTAAATTGTCCTTAACCTTATATCTTACGTGTCATACATGATATTTAACATGATTAATAATAATAACAAGTTATTTATTTAATTTCATAATAATTATTCAATGTATATCATTCCTTTAATTTTATTTATTACCATGTTATACGCAATTTTTTATCCTTGGAGTTCCTATCATATGATTGGAAGATTTTCATATCATATTTCAAAAAATGAATTTGGTAGGTTGATTATGGTCCTTTAGGTCATTATCCAATCATCATGTAAATATTAATAATAATGTAATTATAATTTATATATATATATAATATAATTTTATAATCTACTATGAAATAAGGTTATGAATAATGAACTACGTTACAGTCATGTATATGGTATGTATTACGTACACATGAGTAACATCAACATTTTTTAATGATCAAGATATACTGAATTAAATTAATATTTTAACATTCCATAATTATTAATATATCATTAATAATTTACTACTTCATTAAATATAATTATATATTTGATAATGTGTTTTGGTGATGGAAAAAATCTCATCGATTTGTGGAGGTGGTAGTCCACATATACACATGAATGACATTGATATTTTTAAATGAATGGAAATTTAACGAATTAGAAGATATATTATACATTAATAAATATAATTATATAATTAATATTTTATTTATAATTTAAATCCATTATCATAAATATCTATTATAGTTGGAAATGGAAGAAGAATTACATATGTCTGTGAAGAATTAAAATATTGTACACATCAATAATGGTTTCATTTCCCATTTGATTAATGACGAGATAGATATATGTTATTCCAATAAGATACCAACATATATGAATATATAAGATATCGGTGTTATAATTTAGTAAAATTTTAAAATGGTTTTAAAGTGTTTTAAGAAGAAATAAAATTAATGTGATTTTTTAAAATCATACCACTTCTTTAAAAATCCTCTTAGTATTTATAGAAAAAGCATTCTTGGGTCAGTATAATGGTCAAAAATGACATTACAACAAATTTAGGGATTTTAATAATGTATTTTTTAAGGTTATGGACATGAAAAAATATTTTTAAAGTGTGATGAAAGGATTATAAGAGGTTCCCTTTTAAAAGAAAGGGGATATGAACACATATAACTTCAAAAGTATTAAATTTATAGAAATTGATTTTTATATCAAAATAAATAAAATTGGATTTTATTATATTATAGGATGACTATTAGTCTAAATACTATAACGTAATAAAATATCAAAAAAATTTGGATTTTGTTTTTACCCAGAATTTGGTGTTACAGTCCCATTTATTTGTTTTCATGAATACCATGTTAACAAAGTGTTTTTACTATTTAGGGGTCAATATTGTTAATATAAAAAAACCTAGCCCATACATGGATGATTATTGATATTTTATACTGTATAAATATCACATGTATCGTAATATAATTTTCTAGAAATTTAATAATTTAAATAATTTTTTTAATAAAATTTCATTAATGCCATTTTTTTAAATTCCTGAAATATATAATATGATTATGCCAAAATCATGTAAAATGCTTCTAAATTAGAATTTATTTAAATATAAAAAAATTTAAGAGGTGATAAATTTATTTAAACCCTTTTTATTATCTGTAACCCTTTGGTTAAACAACTTAAATTTTAACTAATGTGATGAGTTTTCCATATTAAAGGGTTATAATATTACTTAAGAGGTGATAATTTTTATAAACATGGAAAAAATATGATATTTTAGTTGATTTATCATTATATTTTTCTTATTTAATGATATTTATGTAATAAAAATAATTTAATAAAATATTTTTTAACAAAAAAGAACATTATTTTCATTTTCAACACTTCTCATTAAATATGACTGTGAAATGAAGATGATCAGAAAAGAATTAAAATATTATAATTTCAAAAACCCCTTAAATGTTATATTTATATAAAATAATTGCAGAAGAGAATATTTAATTAAAATTATATTTCACTAAATATTATTAAAATAATTTGTTTTGGTATTCTATTAATTAAATATAATTTTTTCCAGACATTCATTGGAATTTAATGGAATTATTTAATCACTAAAAATTATAATTAAATATACCATGTTAAATTAAAAACATTTAACTAAAAAATTTTATCTTTATATCTGAATGAAGTTCTTTTTATTAGTAAAAAAACTAACATATTCATTAAAAAAAGAAATTGATATTTTTTAGTCTATATTTTACTTAAATATTATGAAGGTAAAAATCAAGGATATATAGAACATTGTTTTCATTATCTAGAAATTTTATGTTCATTAATTAAATCCAATATAGAAATATCATAAAGTCATGTGTTATAGTCATTTTTTAGTTCTTATCAAATAATGTTTTAGCTTAATTCCCAGATTTATGCTTACTATGATGACAATTATTTTCTATTTTTACCATTCCAAATAACTGTAAATAAAAGAGTATTATTAACAAAATAATTAAATATTGATTCTAAATATTGAATAATTTTTCTAGATTCAATTTCTATATTATTTAAAAATTATTTAAGTGTGAAAACGCAAAACTGAATAGAAAATACTTTTTTCATGAAATATCTTTTTACTTATAAAAATGTTTTTATTAAAAAATAATCTATAATATTGATCTAATTAACCTAATTTGATTACTAAAATTTATAATTTATAATTAAACATTATAACTTTTTATGAAAATGTTTAGTGTTTTAAACACTTAAAAGAAATATTCAGATTTTTATAAAAATTAGTATATTTCATCAATCATAGAATATTCATTAGTTTTAGGAAAATCCCAATAATTCAAACTTATTTTATTTAAATATTTTTATTTCAAGAATTATAAACTTTTCATTAAATAAATTTTTTTAAATTTAATGATCATTAGTATCATATTCCATAAAAACATTTATATTTTTAATGAAAATATATCTTTTATGAGTAAATGTACATTACCAACAGTTGTATTCATATTACCTAATAATTATTTAATATATTTTTATTAATTAGGATTCAAAAATATTTTTTATAAATTTTTTAATATTATTATATAATGAAATTTTTTTTATAGGATATAATATTCATATTAAAATAATGAGATTGTTTCATTGTTTATTTAGGGAAAGGGTTGTGTGTTGTATATGCTATCAAACATAAGGTTATACTTTTGAAATCACTTGTTGTTACAGTTTGAGGTTTTTAGATTGAGATGTGGTATATTAAAATTAATTTTAATTCTGATTTAATAGATGAAATAGTCATTTGTTTGATTTACCCACATAGGTTTAATCGATGTTATAGGGACCCTATGTAACATATTAGAAGGTAAGGATGAATGTTTTGTTGACTTAGTAATAATTTTCTAGTTAGTTACCTTGGAAATTTATTCACTCTTAGGGATTTATTTAATATATAGTGACCCCAAGGGGCATAAAGGGTAATTTTTCAATTGTACATATTATAACCCTAAAGAGATGTGAAATAATGAAACCCAGTCACACATGATCTATGTTATATTCTAGTGATTTATTTATTATTTTAGATCCTATTAAATTTTTTTTTGTATTCTCTAACTTATACCTCTTCCATATTACACTATAATTTCATTATATCGATCTATTATTTGTTTAATTTTCATTTTATAATCTTTTATTGATGGATTGGTCCTCTATATGCTTATATTCATTTTTAAATTTTATATTTGTTTACATTCATATTAAAATAATGATTTTTTAATGTGGGGGTTTTAATAACGAGATATGATTTTACCTTTTACGAAGATATTTTATTGTTTTCTTAAATGTAGATTTTTTTTGTATTTTTTTATTTAAGTTATGAGTACTTATTTTATAATTTTGAAATAAATACTAAAATAATTTTTTTTTATTATATTTAAAAATATATATTTAATTCCATAGAGAATAATTATTCAAAAAGTGTTTTTCATTATTTTCTTAAGAATATAGGTGAAGATTTATTATTTTTTTCCTTATGATTTATATTTATAAAAAATATTTAAACAAATATGTTCAAACTTGAATTTATAAAATTTAATATGAAAGGAACTACATTGAATCTTTTTTGAAATCATATTGGACATGTTCGGCATACACCATGATTATGCACTATTGTGTGTTTGTCTGTTTATGAAACTCTTATTTTTTTACTCAACCTCCAATTTTAGATCTCAATCAATGATCATTTTCATCATAACAATGGATATACATGGTGGGATATAATGAGTAACCATGGGTTATTTAGGTGATTAATTTAGACCATCTGTGTTACATTTTATATTGCAATGTTTTATTAGCCAATTCATCTGAGTGTGTTTTGTATTTTTTCTCTTGATATCTTCTTCAACTATGTTTAAATGAATTTATATTTTTATTATTTTTTATAGATATTATTTTTATATTCTATTTTTGGAATGCTTCATTATTTTCATTCTATTCTATTTTATATATTCATATAGTATTGATAAATTAAGAATAGCTTATTATATATTTTTTCATACATTATATTCTTTTGATGTATTTTTAAGGTGTATATACATATATATTTTGGATATATTATAGATAATATCCTCAAACTCTCTCTACTAGAATCTAGTTATTAATGGATAATAATAACATTTATTTTTTTGGTAGACATATATGTGACCAAATTTCAATCATCAAAAATATAAATCATCCAAAGGAAATATCTGATCAATTATATAATCAATGAAATTATAGGTTTATAGTTTTATTAACTAAGTGAAATTTAATTATAATAATACACATGTCTTTATGTGAGAATTGTTTCTACTATAACTTGCTTCGTTATATCACATTAATTATTTAGTATCTCAAATTAAAAAATCTATACATGTATCCTTTTAAGATAAAATTAGTTTAAAATAAATATTCATAACCTAGTTGAATGGAAAACATTGGAACAATAATATTAAATTTAGACTAAGTGTCAACATAAGTATTAAAAATTGAATTTTATCATTGTAAATATGAGGAGAATATGGTATAACATAATAAATGTGAATTATCATAAAATAATAGAATTAATAACAATTAAAATTAGGAAATCCAAAGGAATGTCATAATTATTTGACATAAGAAAAAAATTATATAAATCAACAATCATGATCCTTGAGAAAACAATATTTAACCACAATATTAATTCGAAAATGATAATTTCTAAAGTAAAAATGTTCCTAACATAGAACATAATTATCATATCAATCATAAATTAAATCATATTAAATTGAATAACCTACTTAGTAAATTTCATTAATCCCTTTAGAGAAGATTATTATAGGTCAACTTCATCCTATTAAACATATAATTAGATATCTATATCTCAAGATTCATCATAAATAATATCCATGAACCATAACATAATCATAACACATTAATGAATATGTTTTTCATTATAAAATTACTATTTTTACTTCATAACATAATATAAACATGGAAAATAAATGGGTTCCATAAAAATATCATTGAAATGATCATAATCTATCCAAAAATATAATAAGGATGGTATCACTATAACATATCCCCAGTGTATCATAAGTAAAATCATCATCAAATGAAACATTATATAGAATTGATACAGGGATACCCTTGATATAAAATTCTATTGGAATGAATATAAACCTCATAAGATAATATTTGTTCATAACATAGAAATATGTGAAAAATAATAATACTTTGAGACTAATAATGATTACAAATATCATATAATTGTATTGTCATTTAATCATTTGTTTGATTATGTGTAACAAATTAAAATATTCAAAAATATATTTTAAAATACAATATAAATTAAATAGGGTCATTTTAAACATAATATTGACTAATATAATAAATGTAGTATAAGTATATCCAAACAAATTAAAATCGAGCTAACAAACCCCCTAACAACATGGTAACATTCATGTAAAATACGAGTGCATAAAATAATTTTGATTGATAATTAAAATAAAATTAATTATGATGGATTCATGCTATAACATGTTAAAGATGTATTATATAAACCATATAAATGAAGTCAACTGTATAACATTAATATAATCCTCAATGAAGAGAAATTGTGAAGATATCCATCAACATGAGTGAAAGATTTCCATACATATCCATTGAATCCAATATAATAAAATAGATAATTTTTTTCATATTTAAATAGAGTTTTACATGCTTAATTATTTTTGAGTAAATCATTTTAATCAAAATTTCAATGAATTATTTTATTATAGATTTTATTAATCTTGCGATGAATGTTTTAAGGATGTTACATTCTGTGTTTCAGAATTAAGTTTCTATGTTTTCCATGGTTCAATTGGTAATTGTTACATAATATAAATAATAATAATAATCATGGACTAATTATCACTTCTTTACATTAATTTTACTTTTAAATCCATTAATGAATGATGTCGATAAAAAATGAATTACGATAAAATCACCTAGATTGTAGGTCATAAGTATGCAAGAGTACCATTTCAAACATTCAACGAATATGAGGGAATGAAGGTTAATATTATTTTAATATTACATAATTATTATTATTTCACAAATATAATATATAATTTTTAAATAAAATTATATTTTCCATCTATTGGATCCATTCATGAAAAACATGTCTCGTCACTTTGTCGAGGTTGAAATCCGCACATACTCATGGGAATTATAATCCTTCAAGGGATGTAAATGAATGAAAATATATGATATATTATCATAAATAATTATAATTTTGTAATAAATATAATATATATTAATTTATTATATTAATATAACATTCCATAAAAGGTGGTGATGTGAAATTAATTATATCAGTTCGTGAGGTAGTAGGTTTTGACACATAAGAAATATGGTGTTATTTTCCTTTTGATATAAGCAATAGATTGATTATTTTTAAAAAGATAAAATATTTTATTACAAATAGATTTTATATATTTATTCTATATATTGATTTTATAATATCATTATTTATATAATATTTTTTCAGGTTCATGAAGAAGAAATGAAACTAATTTTTTTTGTAAAAAACTATATATATTTTTCAGACAACCACATTTTGATATTATCTTAATCCCATTAATGTGGGTATTATAAATAAATTAAGACATCTAGGTCATGTGGAGGGATGTTTTCATGGTATTTGGATAGTGTATTTTGATATATACTTATCAAAAGTTCTTAGGAAGAGATGTTAGATGTACTCAATTATAATTGTTGATAGTAACACATTTGGAAATACATAAAATATTATAATATAACATGTTTCCAACTCATATCAAATGGTTTCATATTCCAAAGCATACTAACATAATGGGGATAAAATCATTATATAATGATAATATAATATTTTTATATATTCATATATTGTTTCAAACATTATCATTTGGATTAACCATTCCATTAACCATTTTTAACAATAAGTTTTGTAACAATATTTTAAATAATGAAGTGATATAAACTGGATTATAAGTTAAAAATTGGATCATAAATTTTCAAAGGGATTCAATTTATAACTATGTACCATAATAATTCTCCTATTTTAGGTTTTTAATAATAATTTACCAAAAAATAGTTATCTTATAACAATAATAATTTCATTTTATGACCAAATAACATTATTTTACTTTTAAATCAAAAGGAAAAAAATTTAATTCAAATATAATAAATTTCAACATAAATAAATTTTATTTATTAAATATAAAATTCAGTTTATACAATAATTAAACACAAAAAATACCACTTTTTATGATTTAAAATTCTATTAAATTATTTTTCATCTACATCCACATGAATTATATCGGTGTTGCATAAGAATTTATAATAATTATTTCATCACAAAAAATAAAAAAGTATATATTCATAAATTTTTTTTATTTATTATGAAAATAAACATTATTATTCATTCAAAAAATATTATTCCCTATGTTAACATATAGGATAAATTTATAAGCTAGAGATTAGCATTTTAAATATTTAACTACATAAAAATAAAATATATGTATTGTTTAAAAAAAGGATACTAATTATATAAAATAGAATATTCTATGATTATCATAGATTCCCAAACATAAAATATATTATAGTAACGTTTTGTGGTTATTTTTACTCCTTATAATATTATTATTAACCTTAATTACCCAATTTACCCTTACCAAGGTGAAAAATATTTACCACAGTTACAATTCATTAAGACAAAAAGGTAAATATTTTCCAAATATGTACCTCCTGATTAAAAATATTTAACCCATTATTCATTATTAATCTTCTATAAGTAGAAAAAATTAATTTTAGATAAAAATGAAAAATGCAATGAAAGTAATTTTTTTACAAAAATGTGTCTTTAAGAACAAAAATATACTTATACAAAAATTAGGTTTAATTATTACTCATATTTAATTAATTATTTAATTTATAATTAAATAAGGCTTATGTAAATTTATAATAAAATGTTAATTTAATATTACTTTATTTATATATTAGAATTTATTGCTTTATTGATATCAGTATTTTTCACAAATCACTAAGATATCAATCTTTTCAGAGAAATACAAAGATTCATGTAACACCCCAAGAATTTACGATATTCAACTATTATAAAGAATTTAATTTTATTACTATTTATATTTAGATGAAACTCCATGTTATTATTATGTTACATGAAACATAAATTTTAGCATACCCTATTCAGAACATTGAGTTTAACTCGCGTAACACGGAAGACTGAGTTTCAATGAACTATTATATTTTTTAAAATATTAACATTTATTATGATAAAAAATATCCATAAAATTAAATATTTTGAATATTATTAACTATGTTATGAACATATATGGTATATATATTTGGTTATAAATTAATTTAAATTGATTATAAGAACTAATTCAATATAAAGGGAATATTTTTTATAAATAACCGTTTTTTATGCTAAAATGTTTTTTTATCCTAATAAATTTATTTAATTAAAATAAGTGAGTGATAATAATGTAATATATATTTATTTATTTTTTTAATTTTAAATAAAATATTTTTGATACCCACACAATAGATTTTATATGCATTAGATAATAATAAACCTAATTGTATGCATAAAACATATATTTTTATAAAGGAAATTTTTCCTCTTTGAAAGGAAGAAACTATTTTAAATCTTAATTCTGAAAATTTTATAATTTGAAAATCATAGAATAAAAATAATATTTTAAACAGTATCACAAAAATTTTCCTTCGGTGAAATTTTTGTATCATTCTATAAAGTTTAATTTTCTAATAAATAATGAAAATTAGTGAATTTTTATATAGGACTTCTTTTTTTGACCAATTTATTTATAATAGTAAATTATATTTTATATTGGTTTAAATGATTAAATATATCATAAATATTTCCATTAATCTAATTTTTCTTATTGTATTCAATCTCACATTCAATGAGGATATAAAATCTTAGCCATCTTTTGAATGTTTTTACATTATTAACATGAATTATCGACCCGTCTACTGGATTAATTTTAAAATAATTTGTGCGAATTATGTGGATGGAATATAGAAAAATAGATTAAATATTTATAATTTTAATAATTTTAATTTATAATATATTCAATGTATTTTTTGAAAAAAAATATTGGTGAATTTAATTAAAATTAATCACAATGATTAATTTGAAATTAATCCTAACAAGGAAATAAACCTTAAACATACGAGAAAAAATAACCTTCAAAATTATCCAAAATTTATAATATGGAAATATTTGACCCCATTCTCCCATGAATTTATTTTTTCCATTATTGGATCTACATTACATATGAAAAACTTTGGTGGAATTCTTTTTCCAAAAATATAAAATACTTCTACTCCTCCACTGTAAAAGGCACTAATTTATCCCACCTCCTCACACATCTCAAGACATTTTGGATCAAAAAATACCTTATATAATATATTCTCAAAATCTATAACCAAAAAACCAAAATCCCATCCTTGGGGCCGATATCCATTCATAGAATCCCTTTGGTGCAAACAAAAGGGAGTTACGCGAATAAGAGGTAACATCCTTCCTCAAACATCATATTTTTATTTATTTATCCACTCTTTTAATTATTATTATTTTATGATTATATAAAAATAATATTATTCTAAATATATATATATTTTTTATATTATTAGTTTGAATTACACTTACACACATTTATCTAATGGATAATGCAATATCCATTTATGTGTAAGGTCGACTACTACCTAGTGAAACGATAGAATTAAATTTTCCATTATCACCATTCGTTGTTGATAATTATGATGGAAACAATGTTTATATATTATAAGTAATATTTATTTATTATTATGTAATTAATTTATAAAATATACCTTTATAATTTCCATTTCTAATATATAATTACATCATTTGTTGATGTTTAGACAACTGCCTCATCCAACTGATGTGATTCATTGACATTATACATGGAATGTATAATGGATGGTATTAATTAAAAATAAATGGAATAAAGAACATATAATGTTTATTTATGATATTATTAAATTTCCATAAATATAATATTTCCTTTCCATTATTACCCTTTTGACACACTAAAACATGATAACGTCAATCATGGGCGTGTGTAGTAATGCCTCCTTGACACGATGAAATTCATTTTACATCAAAATAATTATATATATATATATATGAATATATTATTAAATAATTTTATCTTTATGATATATTGATCATTATGGAGAGATATAATATAATTTTCCTTCTTTCCAGAATGATCACTGAAAAATGGCAATGTTACTCATGCGTATGCGTGGCCTACAATCTCCTTGATTATAACGATGTTTCATTTTTCAATAATGTAATTAATGATTGGTTTTAAAAGTATAATTTATGTATAAGTTATATAATAATTTCATTATTATTATGGATATTTTTATACAATTAACCCTTTGACCAAATGTGACACATGAAATTCATTTTTAACACATGAATAAAAGTTTGTTAAAAAACCATATCTAAATATAATTTTTAATGTATTTTTATAAAACATTCTAATAAGTGAATTAAATTTTGTAATTAATATGATAATTGTTATAATTAATGTAAATAATTAACAAAAGTTTACTATTCTATAATATAAATACACATGTGGAAAATCAAACTCCATGTAAATAATTTCTTCTCATTTTCATTTCACTGAGAAATATTGTAATGTTATACTCCTAGATTCTTTTTTATGTTGTATAAAATATCATTTTACATTTAATGTTACTAATATTTTTAATCTCATGATATTATATGTTTCATTTAATTTTATTCCATCGTGAATATTTTTATTCAAATGTTTCAATGTTGGATGGGACAATTTAGAAAGATTAAAGATAATTTTCCTCAAAAATTATTTAATGATAATTCAATGTCATATCCCATAATAAACTTCTACAACCCTTGTTTTTAGTTGTACTCCACTGATTAATTATTGATAAATTTTTATTCTTTATTAAATAGTGTTATTTAATAAGGAATATTATTTACATCAATTATTTCATATGAGTAATTTTTTGGACTGGAAGTGAAGGGAGATGCCAAGATATTATATAGTCACTCAATGCATAGACAAGTTCACATGAGACAAATAGGATAGAAAAATTAAATAGGCTTCTATATGTAGTTCTAACCATCTAGGTAATTGTATTGACGGTATAGATTTTCATGTTCGTCAAACATGACGTCAACTAATTAACCATTTCCTTCATAGATATTAATGTTATCATTTTTATAATACATGAGGTTATTGATGAACTCTTGTTGTAGGTCATGGAAAAAAACAATTATATTTTTCCAAGTGCAGCATAGTGGCTGACCAGGGTCATATCTCTTCAGCATCCTTTCAATGTGTTCACTTACTTTATTCTATATCACATAACATATCTCTTTTTATTGTTTTTTAATTATTTAAAACAATGAAATGAAAATAAATAATTCTAAATTTATACCTAGATAAAAGTCTCAACAGAATGATGTTAAAAATAAAGGACGTGGTTTTGGGGTTCAGTTAGGGATTCAATAATTATTCTACTTTATATGTTTGATTCTAGTTCGATAAACCAAACATGAAATCTAATGTTTGATTCACAATTCATTTCCAAATGAGAAATATAATGAGTTGAATGTCAATGGGGACCATCACCAAATCGGGGACATTTGTCTCTCCAAAGAATACTACTCATGTCTATCACAAATTTAGAATAAACTTTAATGAAAATTCAGGAATACCTTGACCTCCCCCCGGGCCAAGACTTAGGGTTAGCCTCTCATTTATGAGACTATGAGATCAAAATAGTGGATGGATTGGAGGGGAGAGATAGATTGGAGAGAGAGAATAATAATAATCAATTTATAATGTCTGTTAAAATTATAATAATAATATTATTATTAATTAATAATATTATTATTATAATTAAGAAAAATGTTTTTGAAAATATAGAGGTTGAAAATAAAATATCTTTAACATAAGAATGTGATAATTATAATTATGACAATCAAAATAGTATTAATATAATTAATAATAATTTTATTAATATTAATACTAATTATAATGATAATAATTATTATTATTAAAATAATAATATCAAGAAAAACAATGAATTGTGGGCTGGATGGAGAAACATAAATGCATGGATTAATAAAAGTAAAATTTGAATTACAATTTAAAATGAAACTAAAAGAAAAAGAAATGAAAATAAAAATAAAAAATAAATGAGGTGGGAATAGAGGAGAAGCAGTGGCCCGTGCCCTGGTGGGATCCCTCCATGCCTGTGGGTATCGATCTGATGATTTGAGAAGATGTGAGGGCCTCCTTTTATAATCAACGTTCAATAATCATAAATATTGAACGTTGTTAGACCATTAAACGAAAGATTCCCCTATGAAACCCTTCCTCAATATTGTTCAAAAATGTTTTGGATGTTTACCATCCAAATTTCAGCACATTTGGACACTGAAATAATGAGTTATAAATTTTTCATTGGAGGTTTATGTTTCTAAATGATGCATTCTGGAAGGTTCCTGCAAAAGTATGTCGTTAAATGGCCACCTTAATGACTTCAAAATTCCCCCAATTTTTTATATCCTTCCTTATCTATCGTCATGATATCCCAGGTGTAAACACATCGTTTGGATGTGTTTAAGCCGAGTTTGTGTACCGTTACGGTGGTGGGGTTCATGCTGTCCGCCTGAAAAGATGTCCCAATTAAATGAATTTTTAGGCCCTTTAGAATCCCGAATCAGCTCCTGGTCCAGAAGCCAAAATAAGAGGAACTAAAATATGGATTCAAAAAAAATTAATCAAAAATCTTGGAAATATATTTTATGTGAAATGGAAAAAATACCATTGTGGTAAATATCTATCCTTAATCAAGAATTTCTCAGTTTTCTCAATTATGCTCATGTTCATTATAAAATTAAAATCAACCATTATTCTAATAATACTCGTAAATACATGGGGTATATCATTGAATCACAGTGAAAAATACTCATTATTTGACACAAAATATGCATGTAAATTTTCACTATCAAATTCCCCCACACATAAACCATAATTGTCCTCAAGAATAAAATCTAAACATGGAAATCACATGAAACCAATGTTAAAAATATTCAAATTCCAATGCAATAAAATAAAAAAAAATCAATTGAAAATCAAACATTAAAAAATCTGTATAAAATATCAATTTGACTTCCATTTTTCAAAGAAACAAATAATTCATTTATTTTACTTTTCCCATTTGAAAATTGATGGAACTTATCCTTTCATTCATTCACGCTCCGTGATTCAACCTTATTAAACATGCTAAGTCATGATTTACCTCACTTTTGATTCTTTTGTTTCATCAGTAATGATTCAATTCAAGTAGATTTTTTCTCATATCATGAGAACATGCTTCTTATCCATAGGCTTGTAAATGAACTAATTTCTCCACTTTATATAGATAAAAGGAACATAAAATCATGGATATTTTAAATAAAGGTTCAAATGACTCTAAGGATTAAGGTTGGTAGGATTTTATACTTTAAAAATTAAGGATTAAGGAGGAGTTTAATCTCTTAACTACAATGCATGATATTAAAAGTAAAAGTGTAATGAAATTCTCCCCTTAAATGTAGCAACACCCACTTCCAAAAACTCAATGTAAGGTCATGATCAAATTATGAATAAGGAATGATTTGTGCACCCTCTTGAATATTTTTGTATTTTTTAATTTTTTTCGTTTTTTGAGTGTTATGATTAGATCAAACCTCACATCCATCACATGACCACGTACAATCCAAAGATCATCAGTCTAGAAAATGGTGATTTTTTGTTCTCCCAAATCAAAACCCATTTTTCTAATTTTTTGGATCTTTTTTCTATTTTTTTAATTCAAGAGTGGAAAAAATAGAGTATAATGAATGATTCCTCATCCTCTTTACAATTCCCACAATAACAACCACACACTTCTTCTTTAAAATGTGTATCATCTCATCCACCATGATTCCCTTTACCCCTACAGTTCAACTTTAAAATATCATGTAAATATCATGATTATGGTAGGAATGGATAAAAATGGCTTGAAACATGGCTCACCCATATAAATGGATTTCCTGGTCTATATGGGCTAGAAGAATGATCAATTTAAAGGTGGTCTTTTAATGATATGTTGATTTTCAAATGATGCCTCAATCATTTTAAATGTGTTTTTGCATAGTCATAGCTTTGACAAGTTTCAATGCATGTTTTTTTCGGTTTCGAGTCACAAGATCACTGATGAAAAATTCTCAAAAATAAATAGGAAGTAAATGGTCTAGAAATCATCTCAAGAAAGAGATATATGATATTAGACAATCACTAAAGGAATTATTAATAATAATAATAAATTCAAATAAATTTCATAAATTTAAATCATGAAATAGGATTAAGAAATTTCATTTATCTAAATCAGATAATTCCTTTAAATAATGAGTAATTATTTCAATATCCATGTTTCATTTTAAAAATTAAATTCTTTATTTAAATCATTTAGCCATATCAAAATTGAAATCTGAAACAAGGGATCACATGATTCCTATGAAACTCATATATCTTATACAAGTCATGTAGAGTAAAACTCAGGTGCGGCCATGCTATTAAAACTTTTAAAGCTCAAAAAAATGTTTTTGGAGAAAAATTTATGGAGTTAAAAAGATAGAAAATGAAAATTAACTCCCTTTTAAAAATAAATATTTGATCATAATCCTTCAATCTATGGGGATTCATTCTACCATCATGATCCTACAAAATAAAACACTCAATTAATCAAAATGATCAATTCATTAAAGGTCAAAATTGAATGAGGGAGTGGGATGCATGATACACTATTTCTACGAAAAGAAATTGACATCTAAATTACTAAAAATAATGTGAATATAAATAATGGTATAATCCCCCAATTGGGCCCTGAATGTTTACTGCCTCCATAGGGCAGTACCAGCTGTTATCCAAAGACCGATGGTGGGTGAATCTTCTTTGATTTGATCCACCACATGTGGAATTTCCTAGCTCGTGTGTCATCCCAGTTCTTGGGTAATGATTCATGGATATAGTACACCATATATTCTCACCTCACAATGTGTTATAGCTTTAATGGTGGGGGTAGGATGAAGTAAGAATCATCCTCATTCTAGGTTGCTACTTGTGAAACCTCTTCTTCTATGTCTATTGGTTCCTCAAGGTATTCTGCTTCAAAATAATAGTCAATGAGAAAGTTAGAGTGTAATTAAACTTTAATAAAATTAAAACATGAAGTATCAAGATCAAATTCTTCCCCATAAATGTAAGCGGCTTTTGGCATGGTTTCCTTATGAAAATCCACTGGTATGTCTTCATGACATTCCTTGAGAAAATACTCAACATGTCTAGGGAGATTCATATATTCCTTAGTAGTTGCATATCCATGTTCTTCATCATCCTCCAAGGCATAACTGAGATCGTATGATTCTATATAATCAAAACAAGGTATAGTGAAATAGAATTCACATTCAATGAAATTAGAGGAGTTAGATTCAATGAATTTGTCAACTCCATGAGTCAGTTCATCTTCAATATTTGCCTTAGTGGTAAGTGCCTCTTGGATTAGACTCTCTGATGATAGAGGCAGGTAGTCAGGCTTCTCCATCTTGAATTCAAATTCCACCACTTGGGTGGTTTCTTCCTTCATTGGTGCTGGATCTCAATATTTGTATTGCATTTGGAGATCGTATATTTCCTCACATTTAATCAGGAATTCATCAAATTTTTTTTATCTTCTACTTGTGGCTCAGTAGGAAAGTCACCATCCTTTTTAACCACAAGTTCTTGATCCTGCTCTCGATTGGGTTGCTCCATTAATACACGAACACAATCAAATGATATTTGAACAATTCTCATCAGTTGTTAAATGATTTCTCTATGTTTTTTCACCTAATCTCTCCTAGAATATTCTACTTCTTGTTGTTGTTGCTCTTCCTGTGTGTAATTTTCAGTCCATGTGGAATAATAATCATTTAAATTCACCATGGAAATAATTTCTTTTATAATAAAAAATCTATCTAAGATATAAAAAATAGAAAAATAAAATAAATAACTAATTGGATCCTCTGAAATAGTGATAGTTTTGATGCATGCCTGTCGCGGGGCATGGAAAAAAATAAATATATTTTTCCTAGGGTAGCACAATGGATGACTAGGATCATCTCTCTTGAGGACCCCTTCAATGTGTTCACTTACATTATTCTTTATCACCTAAACTATCTATTTTTTTTGTTTTTTAATTATTTAAAAAAATGAAATGAAAATCAAGATTTCTAAATTTATACGTATATGAATTTCTAAATAGAATGGAGTTAGGATGAAAGGATTTGGTTTTGGGGTTCAATTAGGGATTCAATCATTATTTTCTTTTATATGTTTGATTCTAGTTTGAAAACCCAAATATGAAATCGAATGTTTCAGTCACTATTATTTTTCATAATATAAGTAGCTTGAGTTGAATGTCAATGGGGACCGTCACCCAATCAGGGAAATTTTCCTTGCCCAAGCATTATACTCATGTCTATCACAAATTTTGAATAAACTTAACAAACACTTCAACAATTCTATGACCTCCCCCAGGCCAACACTCATGGTTAGCCTCTCATTTCCGAGAGTATGTGATCCCAGTGGTGGAATGATGGGAGGAGAGAGAAATATTGGAGAGAGAGAAGAATAATAAATAATTTATAATGTTCATTAAAATTATAATAAAAATATTATTAATTAATAATATTATAATTATAATTAATATAATAGTTTGTGAAAATAGAGATAAAGAAAATTAATTAGATTTAAAATAATAATGTTATACTTATAAGAATAATAATTAAAATAATATTAATATTATTAATATTATTAATATTAATATTATTAATATTAATAAAAATAATAATTCTAATAATTCTTATTATTGAAATAAGAATATTAATAAAAAAATTAATAGTGGGATGGGTGGAGAAATATATATGCGTGGATTAATAAAACAAAAATTTGAAATATAATTGAAAATGAAACTAAAAGAAAAAGAAAAAGAAAATAAAAATAAAAAAATAAATGAGGTGGGAATAGAGGAGCAGTATGGCCCGTGCCCCGGTGGGATTCCTCCTTGGATGTGGGTGTCGAGCTGATGATTTGAGAAGGAGGCAAGGGCCTTCTTTTATAGGCATCATCTTGTACTCCAAATGTTTGTATGTTGTTAGACCATTAAATGACCGATTAACGCATGAAACCCTTCTTCAATGTTGTTTTGAAATGACTTTTATGTTCACCATCCATATTTTAGTGCATTTGGATTAGTATGAAGGAGTTATGTATTTTTCATTGGAGGATTATGTTTCTGGATGAAGCTTCCATGAAGGTTTCTCAAAAAGAATATCATTCAATGGCTGCCTTAATGACTTCAAAACTACCCCAAATATGTTTTAGAGTCGGACCTATCTATCCTCGTGCTATCTTTAGTAAGAACACATCATTTGGATGACTTTAGGCCTCATTTGGGTTCTGTTATGGTGGTGGGGTCCATGCTGTCTACATGAAAATATTACCCACTTCAACGAATATTTAGGCCCTTTAGATGGTCGAATCAGCTCCTAGTCCAAAAAATGAAATTGGAGGAAATAAAATAAGAATTGTAAAAAAAATTTAATCACAATTTTTGGACATATATTTTATGAGAAATATCAAAAATACCCTTGTGGTCAAAATCTATCCAAAATTAATAATTATGCACTTTTCTCCATTATGCTCATTTTCATTATAAAATTCAAATTACCTATTATTTTAATAAAAAAATGTAAATATATGGGGTTTATCATTGAAAAATAGTAAACATACTCATTATCTGATCAAAAGTATTCATGTTAATTTACTCTGACATTTATCATTAGTTAAAATCAATGGATTCATTTCTTTATTTTATTATTGATTAAATTGAAGGTGTTTTAATTTCTATACCCAAGAATATTGATTATGCCTTATTATGTTATTCTAATATAATGTTTTATCAATCATTTACCTTTCCAAGATGACTTATTGTAACATCTAAAGTAAGTAATTAATAATAGGTATAGTTATCTATGTCTATTTATGAATTAGATAGTGTTTTAGAGGCTTAAAATGAGAATAAATCCAACCTAAAGCATGAAATACACTAAGATTTTTAAAAGATTGTTTTACTGCCTTTTGATGGAAAACCATTTTTAAATAAATCTTTTGACAATTTTATAATCTATATTTGTCATAATAAACATATTCATTATGATTGGGACATTTAAATTTACATGGGATAATTTTTTGGTATTTTTCTGACAATGTTTATTTTTAATGAATAGTGAAAAATACTGCATTTTACATCAAAACTGCTTTTTCATCTAATTTAATTATATGGATAGATTATCCTTTTAATTGGTCTTAAATTTTAATCTGAATATATTTTTACCATTTAATCCAATGGTGGTCATTAGGATTAATTTAACTTTGGAATTTGGCATAAACTAATGCCAAACTTTTCATAGATATTGTTTCAAAAAAAACCCGCTATTTGTTTTGACAATGAAAAATATTTTTAAATTAATTATTTCAATATCTGTGTTTGGAATTTGGTAAAATGGATTCCATATTTGGAATTAGAATGTCCAAATTATGTAATTAATTCTCTTTTGTTTTTGGAAATTATAAATAGTAACGACGGTAATTATCTTTAATTATCTTGATTAATGAGTAATAAAGTAGGTAAGGATAATAAAATAATATCATAATAATAGAAAATGACACCAACATGTGTCCAAATGCTATTGGTCGTCTCATAGCCAACCATGGTATTCCTTGTGCCAAAGTTGGGGACCCCATGGAATCACTTTTGTGGGAAAGTGACTTTTTATCTTTTTATTTTTTAAAAGAAAGAAAATATAACAAAGAATGTATCATCTGAGTAAAACATATTTAATTTTTGTCTGTCCACATCCCTCTATCATCTGAGTAAAACATATTTAAAATGAAATGATAGTGTAAAATATAAGACCTAAACTTGTCAAAAACCTATTGTATTGGTATATTTCGAACCCTTATCACCTTTTCCTTGAATTATATCAATGTGGGACCTTTTAAATCCGAAACACACTTTAAAATAAAGTAACATTTCATTACTTTCCAAGAGTGCCCCTCCTCTCATCTTATAAAAGGCCCCCACCTCTACCACCTTACCCACACATCTAAAGGCTTTGGCTCGGCCAACCCCTACTCATTTTGTCTGTGCACATCCCTTTATTACTCCTAGAAGCCTCACTTTGGGCAGAAGACTTCCCATGGAATCCTTTAAGCTCAAATAAAAGATAGCTACCTGATTTTAAGGTAATGTCTTCACTTGTGTTCTTTTATTTTACTTTTCTTCTCCAACACCCTAATGTCTTTTTATTCATTTTTTTGTAACAAATACAGTATCTTCAATATACTAGGATGTTGTTATAAGGAGGATTCGAGCTACACATACACAAACCTACATCTAATGGTTAATGAACATACTGTTTCCGTGGATGGCGAATTTCTTCCTCCCAAAACGATGATTGTTCAACATTATTTTAACACCTTCAAAGGTGGCCATTAAGTTGAAACTATATTTATATATGATATATAATATGTTTCTGTTTTCTTTAATCTTCTGTATTTTTCATTTTGGGCATACCACTATGGTTTCTATTATGGGTAAATGCGAAATCTTCATTTAAGGAAGTGCGGACTACCGCACCCTCAATGTGATTTGATTCATTAATACCATATGTGGGATCTATAAAGGATAGAGTTATGATATTATATATGATATTATACTGGAATTATAATATACCTTTATATCATTATGATTCCATTCCATAAAATACGAAATAGAAATGAAAGTAGCGTTCATGCATACGTACGACTTACCGTCTCCATGAACGGTGCATTTCATTTCATACCTCTAAATGATTATGTAATATTATAAATGCATGTATATACTGGATATATATGAAATATATGGCATCTAGATCATGAATATCATTCTTGAGATAATGGATATTTGACTACGTGTACAAATTGTAAATATATGAAGTTCACTTTGGACTCAAGTACCCATGATCAACAAAATGACCATTATTAACATAAATAATTACATAATGTTCATAACACGTTAATAAGTGATATAAAAGGAATAATGAATTTGAAAATGATTCTTAAGCAAGTATAAATTAACTCATGTTTATTATTCATGAGGTGAAAGAACGATCGAGTCAAGTCGGACCCGAGGTAATGGACTTCGTCTCAATCTCCTTTCATTGAGGCATATTTTTTTATACACAACTTTCTTTTATACGGTGTATAAACCCCTATTACTTTTACCTTTAATCAAAATGAATCTTTTTTTATACAAAGCGTTTACTAAACAACAAAATGGAATGTTATTTTTGTCGAACGTATGCGGCGACAACGACTTCTCCATCGTCGTGACCATTATTTGTGTTTCGGCTTCCTCTACAAGCCATACCTTTTTTTTAAATGAAAAATAAATACCATGTTTTAATTTTCATTTATTTTGGTATTGAAAATGGTTTTCATAATGTTTTTATTATATCAATGTGTTGTATTGATATCTTATGATTGAAATGTGGAAATGTTATGTTTCATTTATGCATGTTTTATGTGATACGATTATGTTATGGTTCTTGGGAATTGTTATGATGACGGGTGGTTCCGTGATAAACCAAGGGCGGGTGCGCCCGATATAGCTCTCCTATGCATTGGGTAACATGACGGAGTGAAACGTTATGTTTTCTTCGAAGTGATTTAGGGAATATACTATTATGGGTATTCAAAATGTAACCAAGAGGGTTACTCCTTACGTAATAATGTTATGAATGCTTCAAGTTACCATTATGTCTTATTATTCCTATGATGTATTCATGATTTGATGAGGTATTTTAAAATGCTTATGTTTTATGGGAAAAGTATGATATCATACATGTATTAATGATTTCATTTCGTACTTTTATATCCCATACTGAGTTTTTATGGTCATCCCAAGTTTTCAAAATGTTTTTCATAGGTCAAAGGAAAGGTACATGATATGATGACAGTGTCAAGAAACAATGAATGTTTTATTTTAAATATGTTTCCGTTGATGGGAAAAAAGAATACTATCTTTTATGTAACCACTTTGTTTAAATGTGGAATGTAATCCATGTTTTATGATTTAATTATCTAAAACTCTAATCCTGAAAGGATCCTCAATGTGTATTCTTGAAGTAACTTAAGAATATGTAATGTTTAAGGTTGGGGCCTTATAGTTGCTATTAGAGGTTGGTTTAGATAACTTTAGGAGTTAGAATTTTATTAAATGATTAACCAAAAATATTTTTTTATGGTCAAATTGAAATGATAATTCCTTTGAATATTACCATGTCGCTTCATCAAAGACATGTTTGTTCAGAATGGTTTTCCGCAGAGGAAATAGGGAAACAGTGCTAG
The DNA here is from genome assembly GCA_963277665.1 of Viscum album. Lineage (NCBI taxonomy): Eukaryota > Viridiplantae > Streptophyta > Magnoliopsida > Santalales > Viscaceae > Viscum > Viscum album. The sequence continues at coordinate 789,121,804 of OY728148.1, forward strand.
GAAGGCATACAAAAAGAAATAACCTTCTGAATCAACATCTTGAGATGGTCAAAATTGGAACTGAATAGTTTGTTATAGTAATGTAATAGTTGACTCAAGCGATAAATGTTGGTGGTATCCATGCACAAGATCAGCTAGATCAACTATAGAGGAACATGTCAGTGGTGGAACATTTCATGAGGAAACATACCCCATCATTCAGAGGATCATATGACCCTATGCTAGCTGAAGGGTGGATTAAAGCACTAGAAAAGATTTTTGATGTCATGGGGTGTTCAGACAATCAAAAGGTTAGTCATTATATTTACCATTTGGAGGGTGAAGCAGATCAGTGGTGGTCAATCGTTAAAAATATCAGGGATGATGATGAGATTGATTCTCTTGAATGGGATGAATTCAAAGGTATGTTTCTTGAAAAGTAATTTCCTAAGGATGTTCAACTTAGGATGGAAAAACAATTCCTGAAATTGAGGAAAGAGGAAGACTCAGTGGCTGCTTATGAAGAAAGGTTCACTCGATTTTCAAGGTATGCTCGAAATTTTATCCGAGACCTTGATTGTAAAATAAATCATCTTTACTCAAGGATTAAATCCAAAATATCAAAGGGATTTATCTTCTCGTGAGTTTAAAAGTTATGAAAATATTTATCGATGTGAGGAGAAGGAGGAAATGGAGTTTGCCGATGATCAAGTGTTCTATAACAACCATCAGAAGAAGAGACCAATGTGGCAGGAGAAAGGAAATAATTCTTCCAAAAAGTCTGATGGTAAGAAAACTAAGTTTCCAGTTTGTGATAAATGAGGTAAAAGGCATGTTGGGGATTGTCTTCTGAATTCTGGAAAGTGCTACCGATGTGGTAAGATGGGACATAAGGCTAGTGATTGCACTGAAAAAGATCAGGGTGATGGTAAGAAAAAATTTGATTTACAGTTAGTGAAATGTTTAAAGTGCAATGAGATGGGTCACTATGAAAATGAGTGTCTAAGAAAGAGCTTGAGTGATGGGAAGCTGTTAGACTACAAGAAGAAAGGGGTGGAGAAATCCTTTGCAACTACTTCAGCAGATATTGGGCCATCAAATGTAGTTGTATCTGATACTTTGTTTGTTTTTTCAGATTATTCCAGTGTGTTGTTTTATTCAGGGTCTACACATTCATTCATCTCTGAAACCTTTTCTAGTAAAATGGGAATACCATCTCAAGAAATGACTCCCGAACTTCTGGTAAAAACACCTGGGGGAAATGTTGAGTTAAAATAATTTTTAAGAATCTTCCAATCCTTATCCGTGGAAAGAACCTACATGAAAACCTTATTGTTTTACCTCTAGTAAAGTTTGATGTTATCTTGGGTATGGATTGACTCTATATTTACCATGTTAAGATTGACTGTAGATATAAAGAAGATTCTTTTCAGAAATACTTTCAGTTTGTGTACAATAATGAACCATTACTATTGATAACATATCAAGAGGCTGAGAATTTTGTAAAAGATGGAAATGAATGTTACCTTTCACACATTGTTGAAAACAAGGGAACCATTTAGATTAATGATGTTCTAGTGGTAAATGAGTATCTTGATGTTTCTCTTGATGAGTTGCCTGGAATAATTCCAGATCGGGATGTTGAATTTACTGTTGACTTAGTTCCTGATGCTAAGCCTATTTCAAAACCCCCTTATCGAATGGCTCAAATTGAACTTTTAGAGTTAAAGGAGCAAGTGCATGATTTATTATAGAAAGGTTTCATTCGACCTAGCACATCACCATGGGGTGATCTTATTTTATTGGTTAAATAGAAAGATGGTTCTATGAGACATTGCATTGATTATAGAGCCCTAAATAACATCACTATTAAGAACAAATATCCTTTGCCTCATATCAATGATTTGTTTGATCAGCTCCAGGGAGCTCAGTATTTTTCAAAGATTGACCTGAGATCAGGGTACAATCAGTTGAAGGTAAAGAAAGCAGATATTCTGAAGACTGCGTTCCATACAAGATATGGCTATTATGAATTTGTAGTAATTCCTTTTGGGCTAACCAATGAACCTGCTGTATTCATGGACTTAATGAATATAATTTTCCATGAGTTCTTGGATAAGTTTGTGGTTGTTTTCATTGATGATATTTTGGTGTTTTCTAAATGTAAAGAGGATCATGAAAGACATTTTAGGGTTATTTTGCAAACCTTAAAAGAAAATAAATTGTATGGGAAATTCATAAAGTGTGACTTTTGGTTGAAACAAATATATTTCCTTGGTCACATTATTTCTAAAGATGGAATAACTGTTGATCCAGCAAAAACAAAGGTTGTTGTAGAATGGACAATACCCACAAATATAACTGAGATTCGTAGATTCCTTGGTTTGGCAGGCTATTACCAAAGGATTGTTAGAAATTTTTCACGGTTATCTGGTCCAATGACTAATCTAACTCGGAACGGTGTTAAGTTTATCTGGGAAAAAGAATGTGATGATTGTTTTCAGGAATTGAAAAGAAGATTGGTGAATGCTCTAGTTTTGGCACTACCTTCTATGAATGGTGAGTTTGTTATCTACAGTTATGATTCATTGAAAGGACTTGCTTGTGTCCTAATAAAAAATGATCAGGTAATTACTTATGCTTCATGACAGTTGAAAACTCATGAGGTAAATTACCCTACACAAGATTTGGAATTAGTTGCTTTTGTTTTTGCTTTAAAAATTTTTAGGCATCATTTGTATGGATTAAAGTATGAAATATATACCGATCACAAAAGATTAAATTATATATTCACTCAGAAATAATTGACCATGATAAAAAGGAGGTTTCTAGAATTAATCAAGGATTAAGATTGTACAATTCACTACTATCTGGGAAAGGAAAATAAAGTGGCTGATGCTTTGAGTTGAAAAAGTAATGCTTATTTTACAATGTTGTGTTTGGAACATGATCCTTTAGTTAAGGATTTGATGAACATTGGCATAGAAGTTGTTGGTGCAGGATGTACTTCTGTTTTGTTTCAGGTATCAGTGAAATCTTCTCTATCATACAGAATCAAGCAAGCATAGAAGCAAGACAGTGAGTTGTAGAAAAAGGTAGAGCTGGTTTAGAAGGGTTTGTTTCCAGAATTTAACATTGATAATAATTTTTTTGAGATTTGGGAAGAGATTGTGTGTGCCTTGTGATTCATAGTTGAATAGAGAGTTGTTATGTGAAACTCATAGTTCTCCGTTTTCAGTTCATCCTGGCAGTACTAAGATGTACATAAATCTGCGGGAGTATTACTGGTGGGATGGAATGAAAAGAGATATTCTTGATTTTACTACGAAGTGTTTGACTTGTCAGGAGGTTAAATAAGAGCTGCAGTTACCGAAAGGGATTCTTCAGCCTTTACTAGTGCCAGAGTGTAAATGGGAGAATATATCCCTGGACATTGTTGTGGGATTACCAAAGACATCTCGAGGTAATAATGAAATCTGGGTTATTGTTGATTTCTTGACAAAATATTCTCATTTCCTTCCTATTTGAGATACTTTATCCCTAGATCAACATTCTCATTTGTATCTTAAAGAGATAGTCAGGTTACATGGAGTTACTCCCTCCATTGTATCTGACTGTGATATCAGGTTCACTACTAACATTTGGAATGGTCTTCAGAAGTCGTTGGGTACTGAATTAAATTTTATTATAGCTTTTCAACCTCAATCATATGGGCAGTCAAAATGAACAATTCAGATTTCGGAAGATATGCTACATGCTCGGCGATGGATTATCATGGAAGTTGGGACCAAAATATTTCTTTGGTTGAATTTTTATATAATAACGGTTTTCATTCCAGTATACAGATGGAAACATTTGAGGCGTTATATGGGAAGCGGTGTTGAACTCCAGCTTTCTGGGATGAAGTGGGAGAGAGGAAGTTTATGGGACCAGAATTGGTAGAAGAGTTGGCAGAAAAAGTTCAGCTGATATGGAAACACATGAGAACAGCTCAGATCAGGCAGAAGAGTTATGCGGAAAACAGGAGGAAGGATCTCTCTTTTGAGGTAGGTGATCTTATTTCTCTCAATGTTTCACCATGGAAGAGTGTGATGCGATTTGGTAAGAAAGGAAAGATGAGGCCAAAGTTCATTGGACCATATGAAATTCTATAGAGAGTTGGATCAGTTGTATATCGAGTGGCTTTACCTCCGAGTTTATCTCAGGTACACAATGTTTTTCATGTTTCAAGGTTGAAAAAGTACATGCTAGATCCATCTCATGTTTAGAGTCCAGAGGTAGTTCAGCTGAAAGAGAACCTATCTTATGAGGAACAACCAGTTCAAAATCTTGATCACAGGGAGAAAGTGTTATGGAATAATGTGATTCATCAGGTAAAGGTTTTGTGAAAAAACAACATGATTGAAGAGGCAACATGGGAATCTGAAAATGCAATGAGGGAAAAATACCCCCACTTATTCGATAAGTAAATAAATTGCAAGGAAGCAATTTTCTAAAGGGGGGAAGGATGTAGCTTCCAATGTAAGTAATGAATAATAGATATAGTCATCTATTTCTATTTATGAATTATATAGTGTTTTAGAGGCTTAAAATTTGAATAAATCCAACCTAAAGCATGGAATACACTAATATTTGTAAAAGATTGTTTTACTGCCTTTTGATGGCAAACCATTATTAATTCAAAATTTTGAAAATTTTATAATCTCTATTTGTAAAAACAAACATATTTTTTATTATTGGGACATTGAAATTTACATGGGATAAATTTTTGGTATTTTTATGACAATGTTCATTTTTTAATGAATAGTGAAAATACTGCATTTTACATCAAAAACTGCTTTCTCATCTAATTTAATTATATGGTTAGATTATCTTTGTAATTGGTCTTAATGTGTAATATGAATATATTTTTACCATTTAATCCAATGGTGGTCATTGTGATTAATTTCTCTTTGTAATTGGGCATAAACTAAGGCCAAACTTTTCATAGATATTGTTTCAAAAAAACCCGCTATTTGTTTTGACAACGGGAATTATTTTTAAATTAATTATTTCAATTTCTGTATTTGGAATTTGGTAAAATGGATTCCATATTTGGAATCAGAAGGTCCAAATTTTGTAATTAATACTCTAATTTTTGTGTGGACATTATGAATAGTAATGACGGTAATTATCTTTTATTATCTTGATTAATGAGTAATCAGGTAGTTAAGGATAATAAAATAATAACATAATAATAAAAAATGACACCAAAATGTGTTCTGATGCTACTGGTTGTCTCAAGGACGACCATGGGATGCCATTTTCCAAACTTGGGGACCCCATGGAATCACTTTTGTGGGAAAGTGACTTTTTATCTTTTTATTTTTTAAAAAGAATGTAAATATAACAAAGAATGTATCACCTGAGTAAATATTTTTTAATTTTGTCTACATAAATGATATTTTGGACTACAAATATTAATTTGAAAGGTAAAAATATTTCCTACATCATAGTATTTTTTTCATAATTTTTAGACATTAAATAAATTATATTATTTATGACATCGTGATGATGCAGCGATTACCTCATTATTTAATGATTTAAATAAAATGAAATGATACTGTAAAATCTAAAACCTACATTTGTAAAAAACCTATTTTATGAGTATATTTCGTACCCTTATCACCTTATCCTCGAATTATATCAATGTGGGACCTTTTAAATCCGGAACTCACTTTAAAATAAAGTAACATTTCTTTACTTTCCAAGAGTGCCCCTCCTCTCCTCTTATAAAAGGACCCCATCTCTACCACCTTACCCACAATTCCAAAGCCTTTGGCTCGGCCAAACCCAACTCATTTGGTCACTCCACATCCCTCTCTTACTCCTAGAAGACTCAATTTGGGCATAATTCTTTCCAAGGAAGCCTTTGAGGTCAAATCAAAGAGAGCCACCCGATTTTAAGGTAATGTCTTCACTTGTGTTCTTTTGTTTTATTTTGATTCTCCAAACCTCTAATGTCTTTTAATTCATTTATTTTGTAACAACTCCAGTATCTTCAATATACTAGGATTTTTTTATAAGAAGGATTCGAGCTACACTTACACACACCTACATCTAATGGTTAAAGAACATACAGTTTCCGTGAATGGTGAATTTCTGCCTCCCGAAACGATGATTGGTCAACATTATTTTAACTCCTTCAAAGGTGGACATCAAGATGACACTATATTTATATATGTTATATAATATGATTATGTTTTCCTTAAGTTTCTGTATTTTTCATTTTTGGCTTACCTCTATGGTTTCCATTATGGATAAATGTGATATCTTCATTTAAGGAAGTGTGGACTACCGCCCACTCAAAGTGATTTGATTCGTTAATACCATATGTGGGACGTATAAAGGATGGAGTTATGATATTATATATGATATTATACTGGAATTATAATATTCCTTTATATAATTATTATTCCATTCCATAAAATATGAAATAGAAATGAAAGTACCGTTCATGCGTACGTACGGATTACCGTCTCCATTAACGGTGCATTTCATTTCTTACTTCTAAATGAGTATGTAATATTATAAATGCATGTATATACTGGATATGTATGAAATATATGGAGTCTAAATCATGAATATCATTCTTCAGATAATGGATATTTGACTACGTGAACAACTTTTAAATATAACATGTTCACTTTTGACTCAAGTACCAATGATCAACAAAACAACCATTATTAACTTAAATAATTACATAATGTTCATAAAATGGTAATAAGTGATATAAAAGGAATAATGAACTTGAAAAAGGCTCTTAAGAAAGTATAAATTAACTCATGTTTATTATTCTTGAGGTTAAAGATCGATCTAGTCAAGTCGGACCCGAGGTATATGACTTCGTCTCAATCTCCTTTTATTGAGGCATATTTTTTTAATACACAACTTTCTTTTATATTTTGTATAAACCCCTTTGAATTTTATGTTTATTAGAAAGGAATCTTTTTTATACGAAGTGTTTAATGAACGACAAAAGATAATGTTTTTTTTGTCGTATGTATGCGGCGAAAATAACTTCTTCGTCGCCGTGACCATTATTTGAGTTTCGGCTTCCTCTACAAGCCATACCTTTTTTTTAAATGAACAATAAATACCATGTTTTAATTTTCTTTTATTTTGGTACTGAAAATGGTTTTCGTAATTTTTTTATTATATCAATGTGATGTATTGATATCTTGTGATTGAAATGTGGAAATGTTATGTTTCGTTTATGCATTTTTTATGTGATACGATTATGTTATGTTTCTTGGGCATTGTTATGAAGACGGGTGGTTACATGATAAACTAAGGGCGGGTGAGCCTGATATAGCTCTCTAATGCATTGGGTAACGCGAAGGAGTGAAATGTTAAGGTTTATCCAAAGATATTTAGGTAATATACTGTGATGGGTATTCCAAACGTAACCAAGAGGGTTACTCTCTACATAAGAATGTTATGAATGCCTCAAGTTTCCTTTATGACTTATGATTCCTATGATTTATTCAAGATTTGATGAGGCATGTTAAAATTCTTAATTTTTATGGGTAAATGATGATATCATACATGGATTAATGTTTTCATTTCATACTTTTATATCCCATACTGAGTTTTTATGCTCATCCCACGTTTTCCAAATGTTTTTCACAGGTCAAAGGAATGGTACATGATTTGATGATGGTGTCAAGAAAGAATCCATGTTTTATTTTAAATATGTTTTCGTTGATGGGAAAAATGAATACTATCTTTTATGTAACCACTTTTTTTTAATGTGGAATGTAATGCATGTTTTATGATCTAATTCTCTAAAACTATAAACCTAAAAAGATCCTCAACGTGTATTCTTGATGTCACTCAAGATTAGGTAATGTTTATGGCTGGGGCCTTATACTTATTCTCTTAAATTAATTATTTCTTTCGCTTTAGTATCGTTATTATGAATTTGATCTAATCCTTTTTATGTTTATTTTCTGGATGTTATTAAGAATAAATCATTTAATAATCATTTAAGGATGTTATTTATTAAATTTTCTTATATATAGTGTTTTATTTTCTCATTTTCAAATGTATTACGATTATCATGTTTATAATTTGGTATTCCAAAACTACTAAACTATTCAATCCCCTTAGATTTTAAGCTTATATATATGCCAATGAAATAAATTAATGCACTGGCTCTAGGATGTTGGGGTCAGGGAGTTACAGTTGGTATCATAGTAGGTTTTGCTGAAAACATGGAAGCTAGATTTAGAAAATATTGTCAATGGAACATAAACCTGTGATATTATTTGAGGACATGTATAGTATAAAATCCTAGATTTTTTATAAGGCAGAGACTGGGTCTGTATTCCTAGAAATAAATCAATATCTAGAATCAACAATTGGACATGGTTTTGGCACATATGTACATAAGGGTATCAACATCAACACGGTGCATCGAGTCTGATTGTGTATAACCAGGTACATGAGAACATGCCTTACTACACACTTAGTTTGACAGTTCCATGGAATATACATAGGATAACTCACATTTTCATTACCAAACAATATAAAGGGTTTAATAGAAAATTATTCAAAAATATTTTTTATTATTATTATGATATTAGTTATGGAAAACATTTCCAATTTATGAAAAGTGTTTCATTAGTTTTGTGATTTTCCATTACGTTATATATTGTTATTATCTAATATATTATATTAAAATCTTCAGAAATGTTCACTTGATGTAAAAATGCTATTATTAGTCATTTAAAATTTAGAGAATGTGTAACACCCCAATATTTTATGGTATGTTTCAATTTAAATATATTCAATAGCTTTCACTACACACAACATCGAGTTAGAGTACACTATGATCTATCAAAATGAACGTTTAAAAAGAGGTTATGAATACAATTAAACAAATTATGAAATATATAAATTTTATTTTCTATAAATAGACACAATTATTTAATTTTTAATATCAAAATTATTTTCATGTGAATATTTTGTAATTTTTCTGAAATGTGTAATTTTTTTATATGTAGTGAAATATACTCCATTTTTGTTTAAAATATGACCTTTTCCATTTATAAATTTTTATTACCATAATTTGATATTAATGTCAAAAAATAAAAACAATACATATATTAATCCAATTTATTTCATTGAAACAATTTTTATAGTATAATGAAATATAAAAAATTATTGAACTTTTGGGCGTCTCTCTTACCCACCCTTATAGACACATTTGAGGAATTAACATTAAACGTAATTTTAATGATTTTTAGAATTGAAATTCAAAAAAGAGACAAGTTTGTTTTAATTAATATAAAATTTATGGTCTAATAGGAACAAAATAATTTTTGGTGTATATTATCATTAGTATTGTTTTATCACGGTTAAGGGTAAATTGTGTAATTATGGGTAGAAAATTATTATAAGCATTATAATATTTCTTTAAAAATTATCCTATATTAATTTTATGACTTTTTTTTAACCAAAACAATCTATGGGTCATTTATGGGACAACATTTAAGCACCAGTATGAATTTAATATATTTATGATATTATATTAAAAAAAATCAATTTTTTTATACTTTTGTTTGAACTGGTAAAATACTTTTAATATGATGTAATATTATGGGCGTAGTAACCTATAAATAGTATTTTTGAAAGATTAAACATGTATCTTCATAATGGTTATTTTTTTAATATTTTATAAAATAAATAATTAAATTCAATAGTGACCAAATGATAATGAAGTTATTAATTTATTAAAGGTTGTATTAAATAAAAGATATTAATAATTATAATATAAATATAAATTTAGAGATTTAATGTCATCCAATAATTTTATGGATTCATTTGAAATGTAATATAAGTGTTAATGTTTTTTTTGATGGAATAAATTTTTTATGATATTTTTAAAAATTCAAATATTGAATAGTGTCAAAATTGTCATTTATGATATTTTAAAACAAATAGTTTTAATGAAATGATATAAAATTAAAATAATGAAAATTTATTCCAAATGAATATAATAAGTTTAAATAGGCGATCAAGGATCTGTTGGGGATTATTTTTAATTTAATAGTAAATGTATTATCCCACGATGTATAAATTACATGATGTTATGGTAATAGTTAAATGGGGTTAAATAAGGGTTAAAACCAACAGATAGGAATTAAAGAAGAATAAAACAAGTCAAAAATTAATCTATGAAAAATATTATACTCTAATAAAAATATTATAGATTTTGAATCATTTAATGGATACTTTACAATGAAAATGACTTAGATGATATTAAAATTTAATAATGTGAAAAAATGTCAAACTCTCATTTCCTGTAAGTAGAATAATTTTAATAGAGGTATAACATAGAGATAACTATGATCATGAATATATTTTTGAAAGAAAAAATAACTATATAAATCAAATCAATTTATCTATAATTTCTATGTACTATATAATTATCATAAATAATGACACAATAGTTAAAAATTAATTACTTCATTAATAGAAATATAATATAAATGATTTTATAAATATTAAAATTAATATTTTTTTGACATAATTGTTGTGATCAACGTATTTTATAGATGACTGTGACATTTTTTTAGTATTTTATATGGTTTGGTTCAATGTTTCCTTTTTTCATTTTAATAAAAGTCAATTTAATGAATATAGTCAAAATTTACAATATTGATATTTTATTAATATAACATTTTAATAAATTATTTAAAAATCATACAAAACATTAAAAATAAAAAGTTATAACTAGAAGCTATAAAAAATAATAAAGTGTCCTTTTATAGATAATTTACACCATATAAGTAAATTTTTAACACCTTATAATAGTTAGTATATTATTTCCACATTGAAAATTAGATAGATTAATTAAAGATAAATCAAAATGATATGGTTGAAAATAAAATAAAATAATTTATAAAATTCTTTGGATGAGGGGATTTAGACCCATAATCATATTATACTATAAATAAATCACTTTTTAACTATTATAAAATCAAAATAAAATTATATTAGATTAGTAGTATCGATGTATCCAAAAGTGAACCCTCCCTCTCATTTAAAAGGGACCATATGCATCTGTTTTTTTCACACCAATAAATTACATTGTATTATTTAAACTCTACCAAATTTTCCTTAAAGTCTCCCCCAATTCATACTAGAGTCCATTACTTTGGCAAAAATCCAACCAACTATGAACTTTTCATGAAATCATAAAGAGATACTCGAAGAAGAAGTAGTTGTTTTTTCAATTCAATTCGATTAATTTTCGTATGATGGTACCCCATTCCATGTTGCATTCATACCTAAGTAATAAATCAAGTGTAATTTATATACCTAGATGTTATTATGACTATGGAAAAACCATATTCTTCTTTGTATCCATCTTACAAAAAATACCCCAACCATGTGTGCGTACATATGGCTTACCGTTTCCATGTCCTCGTCTAATTTATTTTTCAATATAACTTTTTTTGGTTCGGTATATTGAAGAATATAATATATATAATTAAATAATATAACATGATAATTATTATTTATAATTAATATTCCATGAACATCCATACCATTTATCCATTAAGAGAATGGTACTATCGCTTGTGCGTACGTATGACCTACCATCTCCAAGGCCTGATGGGATTCATTCTCTCTATTAACCATTAAAAAATGATTATAATATTCATATGATGAGTAAATATAATATTTATGGAAATAATATCATTATTTATATGGGTAAAATATATCATATTCATAATAAAATTTATTTAAATGACAAAAAATTCATAAGAAAACAAAGTAGTTAACAACCGAAATAATGATAATTCTATAATATTACTAAAAAAAGGACCTAAGAGGAACTTTTATGATTTCATAAATATTTATATAATCAGTTTATAATTTAATAACATAATTTAACCACTATAAAAGTGGTAAACACATCCTTGATAAATGGAAAGTATAAGGTAAGAGATTTCGTCTCAATCTCAATTCATTGAGGCATAGTTTGCAGTTATACACCAAACATATTTTTTTAGGTGTATAAATAACACCATTAGCTTAAAATATAATTATTTTATTTATTATAAAATTATTTAATATTTTGATAAATATAATTCATTCGTTTGTATTATTATTTACATATTCAATTTGGTATGAGTTTCTTTGATTGTTTAATGAATTATTTATATCTGTAAGGACCTTGCATTAAAACATTAAATAATAATGAATTTAATGAATAATTCACATAGAGGATCCTTTCAGTTTTAGGGTTTTAGAGAATTAGGCCATAACTATTACATCTCAAAAGATTACAAATTAGATACTTCTACTAAGTTTCCATAAAATAAAAACCCTTAAAAATAAACATTTCTAGTTCCATGTTTTGAGATAGTATGTCCTTCCTTGATCCCATCCATGACCTTATTCTTCTTTTAGTCCTATGGAGAACATTTCAAAAACTTGGGATGAGCATAAAAAATCCCAGTAAAGGATACAAAAAGAAGGAAAACTGTTAGTTTTTCAGAACAACAAGTAAATCATTAATACTTTATCAATGTAATTCTTTTCACCTTTATGAAATAGTAAATACTATTCAATTAATATATGATCACTACATATCCTTTGTAACCAAAATATTACCATAAACCCATATAAAGAACACATAACATATAAAGGTAACATGGGACTTACTGAAATGGAATAACCATACGGCCGACTTGCACACATATAACTACATGGAGTAGCCATATGGCCGACTTCCATACCCAATGCATTGGAGGTTATAACGTAACCACCCATCCTGGTATTCATATAACCACCCATCATATGGTTTATCATGTAACCACCCGTCAAATTTCAAAGTACCATTACGAAATCATGATACATCAAACTAATATAATGGAAAGAAAACAGTTCAACATTTCAATCAAAATATATTAACTAAATATATTGAAAAAACAAATCCATTATCAAAACCATTTTCAGTACCAAAATAAATAAAATATTATATGGTATTTAATTTCTTTTAAAAACATTGCGACTTTTTAAGGAAGCCAAAGGTCAAATAGTACTCATGGCGGCGGAAAAGGTCATTGTCACCGCGTACGTTAAAATAAACATTCTATTTTGTCGTTCATTAAAACACTTCATTGAAAAAGATTCCATTTGAATTAAATGAAAAGTAAAAAGTGTTTATATATAGTATAAAATAATGTCTTGTATTAGAACAAAAATATGCCTCAATTAAAGGAGATTGAGATGAAGTCCATTACAAAGTCGGTATCCTTAGATTTAGGATAAATCAATTACATAATTATGTGTGAAAAATATATATACACCCAATATAAGAGGATATTTAGTGTAAAAAAATCATAGGTAAAACACACATATTCATAATATGACATAATCAAGAAGTAGAGGTTTAACCCAAAGAATTGAAATTGGGTTAAGAAGTTCCCTTCCAGAAATTCGACAGCCTAACGATGTCATTTTAAAATTCAGAAAATGAGACGATGATAGAAAAAAGGGTATCTCATCACTTGGAAATAAGATTTACATAAATAAATATATAGAAGAACATATACCCATATAAAAATATGTAAATTAAAAGACATAATAGAAGAATTCTTTAAAAAATGGGATGGTGAAAGGTCCCATTACCGATTTGGGTAGCTTTCGAATCGTACACCCCATTAAAGAAGGGTCATAAAATGAAGATTTAAATACCCATAAATAAATGTATTTGACACAAAGATTATAATAATGGGCAGTACATACACCACTCAAACTAGATAGCGAAAAATATAGCATGAATCTCATGGGAACAAAAAGTGGGAAAAAACCACATACCTTATTGTAATCAATCGAGTCATATGACCAAAAGATAATAAAAACAATATAAATCACAGAATTCCATGAATACAAATAGAATCATGATAATATATATCAAAAGGGAGAACACAATACACCACATATAATAAATTAGTGGTGAACAATGGAAATCTCTCTAAATTTAAAGTGATAAAAGATATCCCCTTACGAAAATTCAGCAGCCTAACGACACCACTTAAAACTTCCAAAAAATGGTTGGTGAGATCAAATAGTGCCTATCATCATATTAACATAAAAAGTAAAGTAATAGGGATATGAAATAACATCCCCTAGGATAGGAAATATGAGCTTAAAAGGAATGACATAAAAGATAGTACTTAAAAAGAAAGAGACAGGTATGATCCCTTACCTCAAGTCCAACTTGTCTTGTTCGTTTATTTATATTCCTAAATAATAATCTTTGGTCAATTTATAATTACTTAAGGACCTCCTTTAAATATTATTATTCATTTCATATCAAATATTATAATATTATAATAATTGGTTAATAATGTGTCTTCATATCAGATGTTTTTGTCGTTGTTCGATACATGAGTCAAAATTAAACTTGTTGGACATGAATTTTCCATATAGTTATAGGTACATCATCTCCAGAATAGTATTAATTATTTTAATATCATATATATCCATTATATATTAATTTTATACTATTACATAACATTTGAAGATAAAATATGAAATGCACCGTTCATGGAGATGGTTGGGCGTACGTACGCATGAACGCTACTTTCATTTCTTTGTCATATTAATGGAATTAAAACTAAATGAGATATATATATATATATATTATAATTACATAATTATATCCATCATTAATATGTAATATATTACATATATTTCCATTATATATATGTACTTATAATATTACATAACATTTGGGGATAAGAAATGAAATGTACCCTTCATGGAGACGGTAAGTCGTACGTACGCATAAACACTACTATAATTTCTATTTCATTCATTAATTGAATGAAAAAAATAATTATACATAGGTATATTATAATTACACTATAATATAATATATATAATCATTAAATCCATCCTTTATACATCCCACATATGGTATTAACGATTCAAATCACTTTGACAGGGCGATAATCTGCACTTCCTAAAATGAAATTATCATGATTACCCATTATGGTAACCAAAAAGGTATAAAATAAATGAGAAATAAAAAAGCATAAGGAATACATAAAAATAATTTATATACCATATATAAATACAGTGACATCTTAATGGCCACCATGAAAGGTGTTAAAACAAGATTGAATAATCATTGTTTCGTGCGGCAGTAATTCGCCACCCACAGAAATAGTATGTTCTTTTACCATTAGATTGAGGTGTGTTTGAGTGTAGCTCGAATCCTCCTAATAAAAAAAATCCTAGTATATTTAAGATATTGTTTTTGTTACAAAATAAAGGAATCAAAAGATTTTAGGGGGTTGGAGAAGCAAAATAAAACAAAAGAACATAAGAGAAGACATTACCTTCAAATCAGATTACTCTTTTTGATTTGAGCTCAAAGGCTTCCTTGGAAAGACTTATACCCAAATTGAGTATTCTAGGTGTAATAGAGGGATGTGGAGACACAATATGAGTAGAGTTTGGATGAGACAAGGGCTTGAGAGGTGTGGTAAAGGAGGTATAGATGTGGGCCTTTTATAAGAGGGAGGAGGGTCACTCTTGGAAAGTCTTGAAAAGTTACCTTATTATAAAATGATTTTCAGATATTAAAGGTCCTGAAATTATATATATAGTGGATAAGATGATAAGGGTTCTAAATCCACCCATCCAATATGTTTTTGACAAGTTAATGTCTTAGAGTTTACATTATCATTTAATTTTATTTAAATCATTTATTAATTAGGTAATCGTTGCATCATCATGGTGTCATAAATAGATTAACATATTTAATGTCTAAAAATTATAAAAAAATACTATGATGTAGGAAATATTTTTATATTTCAAATTAAAATTTTTAGTCAAAAATATGACTTGTATAACTCCATGTAAATATTTTTTTTGTAAAACAATACATGTTTGTGACATTTTTATTTTAACACTAAATAAAAGTTTATTAATGTCATTTTCTTACCCATGTGGCTCCATGGGGTCCCCAAGTTGACCCATGGATTGTCTCAGTAGGCCATGACTCATCAAATAAGGGTAGGACAAGTGTGAAGGTCATTTCATATTATTATAACAATATCTTTACCTTAAATTACACTAATTACTTTTAATCGTGATTAATAAAACATAAATGTTATTATTCACCAAATATTATTTTCATCCCATTAAACCACATTTAACATATTAATGACAACTATGAATGTCAGATTTTTGAAATTAAAATCACAGAGGTGGTAAAAATTCCTTTAAATGAAAAATCAGTTTTTTAACTACCACTTAGTGGTTTCTGGATTCATCAAAAATTGAAGTTTTTCAGAAAAATACCAAAAATTCCCCATAAGGTATATTTGATATGCTGAATTAAAAAATGATTTCTATTTTTCAAAATTCAAAACATATAATTTTCATTTATCAATTTAATAATTAATTCTTGTTGTCAAAATAAATAGCGTGTTTTTAAGATACAAAATATATCAAAAGATTGACACTACTTTAAGTCCAATTTCAAAGTAGAATTAATTCCAATAACCACCATTGGATTAAATGGTAAAAATATATTCTCAATTAAATTTAAACCCAATTGAAATGATAATATATCCATATAAATAAGTCAGATTAAGAGGCGGTTTTGAATTAAAATTCATCATTTTCACTAAAAACGATCTTTATCGTAAAAATTAAAAAAAATTCACTAAGTAAATTTTGATGTCCAGATTCTAAAGAAGAATTTTATTTGGTCCAATATAACATCAAAAATTCTCAAAAGGCAGATTTAAAAAGGGTTCTCCATCAAAATGCCGTTAATCACCCTTTTAAAGAATATTCGAATATTTATCTTAAAATTGGATTAATTCTCATTTTAAAACTCAAACATTTTTTGGATAAAAGTAAAAATATTTGAAAAAAATATATAATCATTTTTTAGTTAGTTCTGTTCATTCCCGCCATTACAAAGGCTAGGCGTTAACTACCATTTAAAATAATATTATTTTATTATTAGAGTGCAATGTATGATTTCAAAGAAACTCGTTGTTGCATATTGGATACTCCATCGAGCATAGACTTCCCTTTAAAGAAAAATTAATATTTTATTCACAAATATTAATAAATATGAAAAATTAATATTCTTTATTTACCTGGGATGTTACATCCTTCCCCCCATTTAGAAATTGCGTCCTTGCAATTTTAAAATTGGGCTTGGAAACTTCATTGAAATCCCCACATCAGAAAAGGAGTAAATTAAAATATCACTTAAAAAGAACGAAAGAAAAGTACCAAGGTCACCAAGACAACAGGTTGTAGGATTCCATGAAGACATGGATATGGAAGAAAAAATACAAAGGGTTATGTTCTGATGGAGAGTGATAGAAACATGTTTAGGAGAAAGTTAACCACCAAGAAATCACAAACTTATAATGGGTTAAAAGGTATTTGATTCCCCAGTAGGAAAGGTTAACAGACAAAATTTTAGTTTTAGGTTACTTTTCATTGAGTAATTTATTCCTGAGATTAACTAAATCACACATAAATATACTTTATTATCGTTTAGACTTTCATCTCTTACTATATTTCTTACACAAACTCATTTTTTCTCCAAAAGACGTGTATTTTGGATGACTTGTTCACAATAAGTGAGCTATAATCAACTTCTAGAGAATCATTTAATCCAAAAAAGAGAACTATCTATTTCCTATATCTTTAGACCTTTACCAAGTCCAAATTTTTTTGAACAAGATCAGATAATCCACAAAAGGATAATCTTTTATAAAAAGAAAATATATTCTTAATCTCCAAAATTTGTCCAACAAAACCCAAAGTTCAACGAAGACAATTTGATAAACAATTTTTCCATAAAATTATTCAAAGTAAAACAAACTAAGATTGAAACCCAAATATTTGATGGATTTAATCAAATAGTGTTCGAAGGTAAGAGAATTAACATTTACCTCCAAATAAAATCAATGTCTCATAAAGTTTCATATTGAAAAGTAATTAACCTAATCATATATCGTCCATGATAGGTCAATATTTTCCTAGATTACCCAAATTCAAATTATTAATGATTCATAAAATTATATAACACAAAAGAATTTTTCATACTATCCATGGACTTCATGTAGACCAGTGGTAGGTGATAAATACCAGACGCACTTTGGTTGTGGGTTTGATACCCACAACTTTGTTCGACGCGGCGGGTTGTCACTTGGTCTTCATGTTGTCCTTTTTCCAAAACTATATAATTCTCAAAACATTCCCCAAAAAGAGATAAAATAATCAAAAATAACCATAACATAATTTAACCACATTTTTATCTCATGCCTTTCATTTTCCATCATAACATATAGTAACCCATAATTACCTCAAATGTAAAGATCATATAAACCCAAATGGTTCTTTATAACTATGTCCACAAAAGAACAGATAACTTATTCATTGAATAAAATTTTCATATATCAAATATCAGGGTTACACATACTATAAAAAGTCTTCTAATGTAACCCCATCATCAAAAAAGACTTAATACTTTTATGAATTTCACCATCCTAAGATCTACCATAACTCTTGAATCCCTTATATGTTGACTTCTTACTCATTCAATATTCATCATGATCCATTAACTATACATTTCCAACTTATTCTGAAAAAATTATTTCCTACAATCATAATCATGAATCATATCCTAATATTCCAAAATAGAAAAACATATACTAAGAAATAATCCAAACTTTTGATTGGTCATTGTCTGTTTCTTCATCCTCAATTAGAATGGAATTAGGTATTGGTAAACAAATATTTGTACGATCTTGGTGATACCATTCCTGAAACTTATTCGTAGAACATGTGTTTTCATAATGACCATGCACACCACATTTAAAACATTCAATTGATCCATCATAAATAACTTCTTTCCCTTTCCTCGAGTAAACTGGATGCTTCCATTTTCTATGGATGGTTCTTGCTTTATAACCTTCATTTCCACATATATAACATCATTCTGTCCCATTGAAACATTTTCCTAGGTGTTCTTTCCACATCTTTGAATCATCGGTTTTTGGACACACATACCATTATTATTATTACATAAACATCCATAGGGATTTGTTTCTCTCATATATGATTCCATATAAAAATCACCAATTTTTAGGTGGTCATTCATGACTCCAGATAGTTGTTTGAGGATAAATAGAAGAGTTCTCATTGTAACTCCCATATCATTCAGTTTCTCACTCAGAAAATTGTCACAGTTTCCTTCATATCCACTGTTACTTTGGTGCCTGCTAGTTCCAGCCATTTACTAAAACCAAAATGTCAGTGTGATCATCTCAGAAAAATCATCGTATAATAATGCAGAAGATAATAACTAAGATATAGTTATCCATGTTTTCTCAAACTAATTATAACTTCAAAAAAAACAATGACTCCATCTAATATACTACCCATTGTGGTTATACACAACGTGTCACTTATGCTTAAACAACACTCTAACCTCTAAAGTTATCTAAACCGACCTATGATACCAACTGTAAGGACCCGACCTTAAAACATTAAATAATCATGAATTAAATGAATAATTCACATAGGGGATCTTTTCATGATTAGAGTTTTAGAGAATTATGATATAACTATTACATCTCAAAAGATTAAAAAGTAGACACTTCTACAAAGCCTCCATTAAATAACAACTCTATAAAAGAAACATGTCTAGTTCCGTGTTTTTAGATAGAATGTCTTTCCTTGATCCCATCCATGACCGTATTCATCTTTAAGTACTATGGAGAACATTTCAAAAAATGGGATGAGCATAAAAAGCCCAGTAAAAGATACACAAAGAAGGAAAACTGTTAGTTTTTCAAAAAATAAGTAATTCATTAATACTTTATCAATGTAATAATTTTAACCTTTATGATGTAGTAAATACTATTCACTGAAAAAAGAACACTAATTATCCTTTTTAACCAAATGATTACCATAAACCCATATAAAGAACACATAACATATAAAGGTAACTTCGGACATAAACATACTTAAATGGAAAAACCATAAGGTCGACATACACACATATCACTACATGGAATAACTATACAGCCGACTTCTATACCCAATGCATTGGAGGTTATAACGTAACCACCCATCCAGGTATTCACAGCCCCACCTGTCATATGGTTTATCACGTAACCACCCATAAAATGTCCATGTACCATTACAAAATCATAATACATAAAAAAATATAATGGAAAGAAAACATTTCCACATTTCAATAACAATATATCACTTAAATAAGAAATCCATTATCAAAACCATTTTAAATACCAAAATACATAAATGATTATATGGTATTTAATTTTTTTTAAAAAAATTACGTCTTGTTAAGGAAGCCAATGGTCAAATAGTACTCGTGGCGATGGAAAAGGTCGTTATCACCGCGTAATTTAAAAGAAACGTTAATTTTTTTCATTCAGTAAAGCACTTCGTAGAAAAATATTCCATTTGAATGAAATGAAATGTCAATGGTGTTTATATAATGTATAATATAATGTCTGGTATTAGAACAAAAATATGCCACAATGAAAGGAGATTGAGACGAAGTCCCTTACAGAGTCGGTATCCTTAGATTAAAAATAAATCAATTACATAATTATATGTGAAAAATATAAATACACCCTATATAAGAGGATACTAATTGTAAATCAATCATAGGTCGTCCATACATATTCATAGTATGACATAATCAAGAAGTAGAGGTTTAACCCAAAGAATTGAAATTGGGTTACGAAGTTCCCTTGTAGAAACTCGACAGCCTAATGGCGTCATTTTAAAATTCAGAAAATGAGATGATGAGTGATAAAAAGTGTATCTCATCACTTGGAAAAACAATTTACATCAATAAGGATATTGAAGAACACATCCCCACATAATAAGATGTAAATTAAAAGACATATCAAAAGACGTCTTTTAAAAATAGGAGGGTGAAAGGTTCCCTTACCGATTTGGGTAGCTTTCGAAACATACACCCCATGAAAGAAGGGTTATACAATGAAGATGTAAATACCCATAAATTAAATTATATTAAAAAAATCGTATACTAATAGGCAGTAAATACACCACTAAAAAGAGATAGTGACAAATATAGGATGAATCTCACAGGAAAAAAAGTGAGATAAAAACCCCATACCTCATTGTAATCACTCGAGTCGTATGACCAAAAGATAATAAAAAAATATGAATCACAAAATACCATGAATAAAAATAGAATCATGATAAAATATATCAAATGGAATATCACAATACATCACATGCAATAAATAAGTGGAGATCAATGTAAATCTTACTGAATTAAAAGTGAGATAAGATATCCCCTTATAAAAATTCGGCAGCCTAACGACGCCACTTAAAACATCCAAAAAATGGTTTAATGAGATGAAATAGGTTATATCATCATATGAACATAAACATTAAATTAATAGGGATATTAAATAACATCCCCTAACATTATAATGTTGCGCTTAAAAGGAATGACATAAAAGAGAGTACTTAAAAAGAAAGAGAGAGGTAGGATCCCTTACCTCAAGTCTGACTTGTCTTGTTCGTTTCTTTATATTCCTGAATAATAAACTTTGGTAAATTTATAATTTCTTAAGAACATAATTTAATTGTTATTATTCAATTCATGTCACATATTATAGTGTTATAATAAATGGTTAATAATGTGAGTTCATATCATACATTTTTGTCGATGTTCGGTATATGTGTCAAAATTGAACTTGTTAGAAAATATTCTTCCATGTATTTATAGGTATATCATCTCCAAAATAGTATTAATGGTTTAAAAATATCATATATATATACATTAGATATTCATTTTATACTATTCCATAACTTTTGGAGATAAAAAATGAAATGCACCGTTCATGGAGACGGTAGGGCGTACGTATGCAGGAACGCTACATTCATTTCTTTGTCATATTAATGGAAATAAAACTAAATGAGAGATACATATATTATAATTACATAATGATATAAATCATTTAGATATAATATATGAAATATATATCCATTATATATATATACTTATAATAGTAAATAAAATTTGGAGATAAGAAATGAAATATACCGTTCATGGAGACGGTAAGCCGTACGAACGCATGAACTCTACTTTCATTTCTATTTCATAATTTAATGGAATGAAAAAAATAATGATACATAGTAATATTATAATTAAAGAATAATATAATATATAACATCATAAAATACATCCTTTATACATCCCACATATGGTATTAACAAATCAAATCACTTTGAGGGGGCGATAGTCCGCACTTTCTAAAATGAAATTATCGCGTTTACCCATTATGGAAAGCATAATGATATGGAATAAATGAAAAATACAGAAGCTTAATGAATAAATAAAAATAATTTATATATCATATATAAATACATTGAAATCTTAATGTCCACCATGAGAGGTGTGAAAAGAAGATTGAACAATCATCGTTTTGTGACGCAGTAATTCGCCACCCAGAGAAACAGTATATTAATTAATCATTAGATGGAGGTGTGTATGATTGTAGATCGAATCATCCGCATAAAATAATCCTTTTAGTTTTAAGATAATTTTTTTGTTACAAAATAAAGGAATAAAAATATTTTAGGGTGTTGGAGAAGAAAAATAAACCAAAATAACATAAGAGAAGACATTAACTTCAAATCGGATAACTCTTTTTGATTTGAGCTAAGAGGCTTCCGTGGAAATACTTCTGACAAAAGTGAGGCTTCTAGGAGTAATATAGGTATGTTTATAGACAATATGAGAAGAGGTTGGACGATCCATGTGCTTTATATGTGTGTGTAAGTAGGTAGAGGTGGGGGCCTTTTATAAGAGGGAGGAGGGGAACTCTTGGAAGGTATTGAAATGTTACTTTATTATAAAATGATTTTAGGAAATCAAAGGTCTGAAAATTATAAATTGATAGGATAAGGTGATAAGGATTCGAAATACACCCATCCAATAGGTTTTTAACATGTTTATGTTTTATATTTTACATTATCTTTTCATTTTATTTAAATCTTTAATTAATGAGGAAATCATAGCATCATCATGGTGTCATCAATAAATTAATAAATTTAGTGACTAAAAATTATAAAAAAATTCTATGATGTAGGAAATATTATTATCTTTCCAAAGAATATTTATTGTCAAAAATATGACTTGTATAACCCCATGTAAAAATTTTGTTAGTAAAACAATAAAAGTTTGTTACATTTTTATTTTAACATTAATTAAAAAAAATGTAATGTCATTTTCTTACCCAAGTGGATCCATGGGGTCCCCAAGTTGACCCATGGATTTTCAGGGTCGTCTATGACTCATCCAATAAGGTTAGGACATGTTTCATGGTCATTTCATATTATTATAACATTATCTTTATCTTAAATTACACTAATTACCTTTAGTTGTGATTAATAAAACATAAAAGTTACAATTCACCAAAAATTATTTTCATCCCATTGAACAACATTTTACATGTTAATGACAACCATGTATGTCAGATTTGCAACATTCAAATCACAGGGGTGGTAAAATTTTATTTAATTGAAAAATCATTTTTTAACTACCAGTTAGTGGTTTCACTATTCATCAAAAATTGAATATTTTCAGAAAAATACCAAAAATTCCCCCTAAGCTATATTTGATAATCCAAATTCAAAAATGATTTCTATTTTAAAAAATTAACAACAGATAAGTTGAATTAATCAAGTTAATAATTAATTCCCATTGTCAAAACAAATAGCCTATTTTTAATAAACAAAATATATCAAAAGATTGACACTAGTTTAAGTCCAATTTCAAAGTGAAATTAATTCCAATGACCACCATTGGATTAAATGGTAAAAATATATTCTAACTACACTTTAAAAACAATTAAAATGATAATCTATCCATATAAATAAATTATATTAAAAGGATATTTTGATTTTAAATACAACATTTTCCCTAAAAATGATATATATCATAAAAATAACAAAAATTTACAAAATGTAAATTTTGATGTCCAGATTATAATGAAGTTATTTATCTGGTCCAATAATATATATATAATTGTCAAAAAGTGGATTTAAAAAGGTTTCTCCATCAAAAGGCATTTAATTGACCTTTTAATGAATATTCGAATATTTACGCTTTAAATTGGATTCATTCTCATTTTAAGCCTCTAACATTTATTGGATAAAAGTAAAAATATTTTAAAAAAATATATAATCATTTTTCAGTTAGTTCTGTTCATTCGTGCCATTACAACGGCTAGGTGTTAACTACCATTTAAAATAATATTATTTTATTCTTAGAGTGCAACGTAAGATTTTAATGAAACTCATTTGTGCGTATTGGGTACGCCATCGAGCATAGTATTCCCTTTTATGTTAATATTAATATTTTATTCACAAATATTAATAAATATGAAAAATTTATATACTTTATTTACCTGGGTTGTTACACTTTCTTCATTTCAATATCGTTGATATTATCATACATATTTAGTTAATGTAAAAAATGCATTATAGAAGTCCTTTTATGTATATTTTGAGTTTCATTCAATTTTTTTCCAAAATTAAAATTTTATGGTTTTATATAAGTGTTAATTTCACAATATCATTATTAATTGAGGTTGTTTATATGTAGGTATATACTTGGGAATATTTATCACCCATGTTCATATATCATAAAAATTATTTTCAAAATATATTTATCTACTCTCTAAAATTTACTAATGTTATTTATACCAATGTTTCACTTCTTATAAAACAATTTTAATAGAATCATTCTATAATTTTAAAAAATGTTTATTTATGACATTTATTGACAAATTATTGAAAGAATGTGTTTTTTAACTTCTACAGAGTGATCAGATTTTTCCACTATCATAATTCTATAACATTTTAATGTTTCCTATAAAATATTACAAGGTTATTTTTGAATGAATTTTGTTATTTTATAATTGTGTTGATTATAAATTATTTTAATGTAAAAACTAATATTTATCTCAAATATTTTAAATTATTTTGTTATATTATATTCATATATGTCAACCTCCATTGTTGGATTTTATCCTTTACGGAAGATTATTTTTATGATATAATCACTTGTATTGTATTGAATGGTTTAGGATATGTTTGACTGTGGATGTACTATTTTGAAATCAAACATGGTTTATGGGTAATATTTTAACAGTTTGTATGATAGATGTAATAAAAATGATTATGGTATCTTTCACATTTTTTATATGACGAATTCATTAGAATTTGTATGTGATGGGTTGAGGAATGGTTAATGTAAGCACTACGAGTTTGGGACCAGTTAGTAAATACCCCATGGAATGGGGACTAGTTAATGAAATCCTCTCGATGCATTAGTTGTTCTCATAAGTCAAATTTTATTGGGTATTGACAAACATCATACCCACTACTATATTGTCTTGGAATGAGGCATTGACAGTGTGTTTAGGATGTCTGACATTATGTATTCCTTAATTATGAGATTAATTATTGATATTACATTTGATTATTCAACTTGTAGAATATAAATTTGATTGTTTAAATGGAATTATTTTATTAATTATTTCATAATTATGATCAAGGAATTGTTTACAGTTCTTGGGTTTATGTTTTATACCATTCCATAAAAGTTTATGTTTTTTATGATATTTTCTGCTATATTATTTACCATTACAAACATATGAGCTCATCCATTTTTATGTTTTATTTTCCCTGGATTCTATGAAGTCTATTATAATATAAATGTAGGGTTTTAATAGGATAATAATTGGATTTTCAAATGATTATACATGTTGTATTTTATTTTTTTAATTATAATGTCTGGTTCATATATGTAATAGATTTTCCAAAACTACTAAACTAATCAGTCCTTTAATATCTAATTCCGTGTAATCATGACTCTGTATTAAAATAATGCACTAGCTCTAAGCTTTTAGGGCCGAGGTGTTACAATTGGTATCAAAGGAAGTTAAGAAAAAACCTAGGAAATTATATTTAGAAAATAGAGATTAGGGATCCTAACCCTAAGATAGACATTGTGGATATTCATAGAAGAACATCCATGAATTTTATTAAGGTATAACATTTATTGTTATTATATGAAAATAAATCCCTATATGGATACTACAAGTGGAAGTGGTTCTAGAAAAGATTTACCTAGGAATAATAACTCCAAAAATGTGTTTTTGGCAGGACTCTGGGTAACCTGGTACACAATAACATGCCTTATTGTGCAACTGGTTTGACACTCCCATGGGGTATGTTTGGGATTACTAATATTTTCATTAAAAATAATTATGAAATATTTAAAATTAAAAATTTCCCTAAAGAAACAATTTTTTATGGTTGTGAGATTAGCTATGAATAAATTATAAATTTTTTTTAAATGTTTCCATAATATTTGTATTATTCTTTATCTTATGATTTAATATACATTAGCCCATTGTATTGAAATGTCGATTAGTGGAATGAATGTGAACACCACTAATACAAATGATAAAAAAAGTAAGAATGATGATATCTTTTCACACCATAAGAAAACAATTTGAAGGTAAATTATCTCCCAAGTGTTATAATCATTTGAGGACATAATATCAAGTGGAAACAAAATGGTTAATAATTGTACATTTTTATTTATTTATAGAGAGGGATGAAATGAATAGTTTAGAATGTCCAAATATATAAAATTGGAATAAGGGAAATAATTATCTTCATGCACGTGATAATTTTGGAAGGAAACACCCTAGTGCCTCCTTAAATGGAAAACATGTTTTCTTTAATTACAGTGAGAAAGTCTGTAATGTTCATGATCAAAACGGAAAGAAAGAAGTTATCAACATTCAATGTTAAGATTATAAATAGGTGGTATACTATGAATATCTAAGACACAATTATCAATGGAATATATCCCAAAATAGGCCTAAATATCATAGTTATGATTACTATACTACCATTGATGAAGAGTTTTGAATAATTTTAACATGTTGGTATTGAGTAATTATGTAATTTTGGTATATTATCAAGGATGTGATGGTTATATAAATTATGGAAATAAATAAAGATTTTACTATAGTTATTTTCTATTAAGAATTTTGAGGAATGAATGTTTTCCTTATTTTTTATAAGGAGATAACATATATTTTGTTAAAAAATAATAGGAAGAAAATGTTTTTTCGGAAAATATAATTTTAATATTGATTTTGAATATTTAGAGACCTTTTGAACTTCTAATTGGACATCATTATTTTGGATAATTCTAAAGGTTGTAATAGAGTAATATCAACCTTGGATATTATTTTTTATGATAAAATTTTTAATAAGTTATTTATGATATGTTATAATAATAGTGTTTTAGAAAAATGACAACCTATAGGTCGGTCTAAAACCCATCGCTTCAGAAAAGGACATGATATTTGAACCCATAATAGAAGGGAGAACAGGGTGCATCGCCTACCACTTGCCTACCTGATGTCCTAGTTTTTATAAAATATATTCATTTATTAAAATGGTATGATTAGAGAATTATAAGTTACTTTTTTGAAAACCTATATAATTAAGATGAAGTGAATATTTTTTTATTTTATAAGAGAGATAACTGTGTTTTTGGTAGAAATTATTTAAAGGATGGAACTCTACTTTTCTTGAAAGTATGCTTCTTTTTGTTCTTATTCTATGAACTAAATTAATTCTTCAACTATAAAGAAATGATATTGAAACCAGAAATGTATTCTTAGTATTGTTTTAATGAATCAAATGGTCCCTTGGATCATCACATATTTAGAGCATTGTGATTGTTAAATTTCTCTTAATCATGTTCTCTATCACTCTCTATCAGAACATGATAGTTATATTTTTCTTTCATTTCAATGTTTTCCTATATATAACACCTGTATGTGTTATTTCAAGTAATAACCATAAATAAAATTATTTATTTTTAATTAGAATTTTTATCAACTCTTATTCTAATATAGGATTTCAATATAAGAATTTTGAACATTCAATCTGTATTTACTGAACACAAACAAAAAAATTGAGAGGATGAGATTTATTGAACTGGGTGGTAATGTAAGTACCTATAATTTCATGTTTTATTTGTTTTTAAATAAATAATATAACTTCAGATACAGGAAACACCAAGTTTGAGTTGATTATGATTTATTAAAGAAGCCATTTAAAACGATTTTATGAATATAATTATCCACATCATGAATTTAATAAATTTTATTTTTTTCAAAATATAATTCATTATTGAGTTAGGGATTTTAAAATTAGATTACTTTTATTTGGTTTTATTTTTCAAAAAAGTATCATTTTTGATGAATTCTGAAAAATTATAAATTATTTTTTGAAAACCAAAATTTTCATTTATATAAATTTTTTAAATTAAATTTATTTTAATATGAAAATAGATAAATAATTCATATAATAGTCCAACGTAGTCCCTTAGAACTATTTTTATAATAAAATAAATATAAATATTTATTTAACTTTTGAACCTCTCTTTTAGATGCCTTCTAGCCACATTTGTTGGTTTAGAATTAAATATAACTTTATCACATTTGGGAATTGAATTTTGAAAAATGGGAATATAGGGTTTTAATTTGTAACAATGTTTTTGGCCAAATATGAACAAATTACTTTTTTGGTGAATATTGTAGCTATAGTATTGTTTAACCACGGTTATTGGTAAATCAAGTGCTTTAGGGTAAAAATATTATTATTAGAATTATAAAATAACTATAACACTTGAAATAATTTCATTGGATTATTCTTTTTGACTTTATAAATCAATTGGTTTATTTCAAGACCACATGGAGCCACTTGGATTACTTTAATATATTTTTTATATTATACATAAAAAAAATCCTATTTTGGTAAAAAAAATTAACAAGTAAAATATTTCTAATATAAGGTTATATAAATGAGATGTTTGATTATGAATTGTATTTTAGAAGAGTAAATATTTATATCCATAATTATAATTTATTTATAATTTTATAAAATAAATAATTAAATTAAATGGTGACACAATGATGATGCAATAATTGATTTGTTAAAAGTAAAATAAAATTAATTATATAAATATTATTAAAAATATATAATTTCAGTTATTTAATTTCATAAAAGGTTTATATGGACTAATATGAAATGTTTGTAATGGATAAATTTAGTTTTTGAGTAATCAAGTTGTTATGATATTTTTAAAAATTAAAATATTGAATAGTATCAAACAAGACATTAATGATATTTAAAAATAATAAATCTGTATTAAGTGATATAAAATTTATAAAAATATTAATTTAGGCCATGTAACTATAATAATGATAAATATGTAATCAATGATCCATTTTGGGTTCATTTAAAATATTTTTTTAATTATATTAACCCATCATATATAAATTATATAATATCATGGTTATAGTTAATGGGTTCAAAAAAGGGTTTATAAAACACAGTAAAATAATAATAAATAATTGTCAAAAATAATTGGACAAATATAATTCAACACTTATCACATTATTGTAGAATTTCAATAAATTAATGGCCACATGCCTATGGGAAATACATATATATTATTAAAATGAGAGAATGTGAAAAAAGTTCACACTCTCATTAATTATAAGTACAATATTATTAATATAGTGATAAACTAGATATAAATTAGATGATGAATAGTTTTTGGAATGATAAAATTATAATCATCATCATAGTAATTTATTTATAATTTTTAGAGACTAAATGTTTTCCATAAATAATGACAATATAGTGAATAATTAATTATATTATAAATAGAAATATCAAAAAATGATTTTAAAAACGTTAAAAGAAATAAAATTTGGCATGATTGAAGTGAACTAGGAATTTTATTTAGTAAATATGACATGATATGACAATATTAAATATTTGTTTCGATGTTATATTTATATTTTGATTTCTTATAGTCAAAGTAATAAATAATGTAAAAATTGACCATATTGATATTTTATAAAAATAAAATATTAATAAATTATATTAAATTAAAAATAATCATAAAAAAATAAACAGTGATAATAATTAGATTTAAAATTTCATAAAGTTTGCAGTCATTGACATTTGAAACCATATAACTGTATATTTACAACTGTTAAATATTTTGTATTTTATTTAAAAATTTAAAATTATATAGATTAATTAAGGAACATTATTAATAATAAGTTTAAAATAAAAAAAATCATGTCTAAAATTCATTGGTTGAGAGGAATTCAATCCACAATTATCTTATCCTCTAAATAACTCACTTTGTATCTATTGTTAATTGAAAATAAATTTATATTATATTAAAAGTATTGATGTTTTCAAATTTTCCCATACCCTCCCTTATAAATGGGCATGTCTTCTTCTCATTTATTCACTCCTCAAAATACATTGTCTCATACAATCTAGGATAATGTATCCATACAACTTCATTCAATTCATTCTAGAGGCCTTAATTTGGGAATAAATTCACACTAAGAATTTCTTTTGTGCAAATCAAAAATGAATACTCTTGGAAGAGGTAATTGTTTTACAAATTCAATTCAATTTCATTTCTTCTTCTATTTCCTCTATCAATTTTGTTTCCATACCAATGAAATTACTCGAGTATAACATATATATTGATAAATTTTTTATGATTATGGTAAATCTATATTATTTTTTATCTATCTTGGGAAACATAATGTAACCATGTCTGTGTGCGAACTGATTACCGTCTCCAAACCATGGTGAATTATTTTTGAAAAATACTTTATTTGGATGGAAATAATAATGAATATAATGGACATAAATAACTAATTTTACATCATAATTAATCTTTATAATTAATATTACATTCAATTCCATACCATTTAAATATTTTGGGAATGATAATACTGATCAAGCGTACATACATCATACCATCTCCATGATGGGATGAAATTAATTCTCATTGTTAACAATTAAGAAATAATTATAAAATTCACCTGATGAGTAAATATAATATTTTTGAACATAATATAATTATTTATATAAATAAAATATATCATATTCTTCATAAATAATACTTACATGAAAAAACATGCATTGTAAATTGAAGTTGTTAAGACCCAAAAAAATCATAATACTGAAATATTATTAAAAAAATATGAGAGGATAATATATAATATGATAAATATGGATATAGTCCAAGTAAAATTTAATAACATGATCTAACCAATATATATGAGGTAAACACTTCCTCAAAAAATAGAATGTACAAGGGAAGTAATTCATCTCAATCTCATTCCATTGAGGCATAATTTGATGTTATATACCCACCTTATTTTTTGAGGTGTATATACACCCCCTTTTAAATAACATATAATTTATATATTTATTATCCACTTATTTAATATTTTGGAAAATATTTTTATTTCATAAGGATTATTATTTAAATGTTCAAATTGGTATGGGACACTTTAAATGTTTATTGATTTAATCTTTTCTTCATTATGATATTCTTGAAACAGTCATAGAAATTTAATTATATTTTCATAAATTATTATAATAAAATTTTTATATTTATTTAGAATTTCATCCTAATTTCATAAAAATGATTATTTTTATCATTTTATATAATGTTTAATTTCATAATCCTATTATTATCCGTGGTTATTTATCCCTAAGAATCTACTAGGGTATATATATCATCGGTTTCCATATTTCATAATAATGATTTACAAAATATTTTTACTATTTATCTAATATTGTTTGAATTCATTTATACCCATGTTTAACATTTTATAAAATTTTTAATGGAATATTTCTGATGTCTTCAATACAAGTCAGATTATGATCTTTTAAAAAATTTAATAAAAAAATGTGATTTTTAAATAATACAACATGAGTAAATTTTTTCGCCATCATGACACAATAAAATTTTTAATATTCCCTACAATATTACATGGTTATTTTTAAAAATAATGTTTTCTTTTAAAATTTTTTGGATTTTAAATGATTTCACTCTAAAAATGAAATATATTTTCATTTATTTTTATTGATTTTATTATATTATATTCATCTTTGTGAACATCCTTTTTTGGATTTATACTTAATTGAATATTATTTATTATTATAAAATCTTACATATTTCATTTAAGGTCGTATGTTATGTTTGACTATTGATGTGCAGTTTTGATTGCATTCATGGTTTATGGTTAAAGTATTAACATTTCGTATGATAGTTTTAATACAATGTTTTGTGTTATGTTTCACCCTGTTCATATGAGAAATGCATTGGACATAGAATGTAATGGGTTGGGGACTAGTTATTGAAATCCCTATGTGTAACATTTTTGGCAAGGGTGCCACTAAATAGGTGACCCTGCCAGGGTCTTCACATGACCTCAATAATTTCTCATTATACGCCAAAGGTTTCCGACTAGCAGCGAGGGTATATATTAATCTTATTGGGAGACTATACCCTATTGATCAGAGTTATCAAAAATAATAAAATATTAAAAAGCTTAGAAAACAAGAAAAAAACAATGAGAAATCATAAATAACCATTTCCCAACCAAATTCATACGACAAAAAACAGTAAATATGCCATTCTCTGCTATAGTCCCATGTGAAGAAACCCAAAAAAGTAAAACAATGAAAATAAAAAAAGTGACTTGACACAATTTCTATGACCTAATAAATGCATGTCCAGTTTACAACTCAACTCCCAAGCATAGGCATATTTCCCTTGTCCTTACCAATAAAAATTATTTTTACATGGGTACCCAAAAATGGCTCAAGAATGGTGTGAGTACAACTCAGTAATCCACCACCAACAGTGTAAAAAAATATCCAGTCTAAGAGAGTGTGCAAGAAATTTTGAATGAAACGACATGTAGGTAATAATTTTTTTTGGTAACACGATGGAAATATTTATTTAGTTATTACTAACCATATTACCAAAATCATTATATGGAGAATTTTCATTATTACTTCACCATCATCATGTAATTAGTGGGTTAGGAAATTACATCATTCAAATAAGGTGAGTATAAATCATCATTATGAATATGAGAATATTTCAAATCCCTATCTAACTGGGGATATCACATCACAACATCACTTTATAATAAACATGATTCATTAGTCTGCGTGGAATGAAACTATTTAGGGAATAGATCTTCATCCCTTTCCCTAACCCATACATTGTGGGTGGAGGTAGAACATCAATCCAACTCGCCCCATTGGAGGAGCCAAAGTCCTTTATCCCACACTGCAAGCCTTGTTCACATGGTTACCCATATATGTTTCATTGAAGAAATATCACAAACAAATAAAATCTATAAATATAACACTAAAACCATAAAATAGAAAACATTATAAATATAAATAGAAATAACAACACTCATCAATCAATATGGGAATTAATAATTTTCCATATCCCATTAATACATTTACCATTATCATTTCACATCCCATTTGACACAATTCCTATTCATGTGCCTTAACCCTTATATATGTTCTTAGACTTCCACACCATAACCAACATGAAACAATTTCCCTATTTTATCACAATTATCCCATTGATATTTTCATAAGAATTGCCCCCTTATGAATTTCATGATTAATTCTTATATCACATAGAGAAAAAACTTTATGACATTCTTCTTCTTAGGTGTACCTCATAATTTCCATTTAATTAACCATCCTACATATTCAAAAATTTCCTTTGAAAAACCATTCTCATGTTATTCAATTCAAAATCTATTTCTAATTTAACATGTTGATCTTTTCATATATACTAATTATTTTTGGAAACTCAACATAATTCAGGATCCTTTTCACACAATCTCATTTAACAAAATTATCCCATTAAAATGTCATTCCAAACAACCCCTTAAGCAATTACCAACCTAGTAATAATTATCAAAATTCAATTTCCAATTCATCTAAACATATTAGCACGTTCAATTAGGGATATACATTATCATAGTTCAATTTCACACTTAACATTACATATTATTAGGAAAAATAAGGTTTGAGCAGCAAACATGTGAATCTAAAACGTTCAATTAATCCAAAAAACATCCCATTGAAGATCATTAGGGGTAATAAAAATCATTTAGTCTGCCAAATTATAAAATTATACTCAAGGTAACAAGTACACACCAATGGGAACTCAACACACATTCACAAATCTATAATAAAACTATGGGATATAATTCGTAGAAAACCTAATTTGAATATGATGATGAAAGCACTCTTAAACATCCCGATCAAAACCCCCTTGATGTTCTGACCTATGTTTGATTGAAAAATAGGTTTTTATATCTTCAAAAGAAGTCGGGAGAAACAAAAAACCATAATTTAGAATGGAGGACCAAGAGGAAGATTAAACTCACTCGGATATTCAATTCCCAACCAACGGTGTCCAAAATAGCCCACGAATGAGAGTGATCGATAATTGTAAGCACATGAAGGTCATGGTTCATCACTAGGGATAAGAGGAAAATAAAGGAGTAACATCTCTATTTTGGGTTAAAAACCATGTAATGAAATTTTTATTATATTTCTCAACTTTACAGGCCTGTATGTTTTTCCAACACAGTTTTCCAAATCGTGTACAAACCATGCGAGTTATACTATTAAAAAATCATTTCGTCACACAGATAATTGAGACATCCACATGGATAGCATAACCATTGAGTAATCGTGTACAAGCCTCAGTCCATGGCTACACGGTTACATGTGATGCTCTCCATGGTTTGTCTAACAGTGTGCAAACCATGAAACATGACCAGCCCCTGTAACACCCTTGAACCTTCTCTTGAAGTTGAGTAAAATCTAATTTAACCAAATAGAGGTACATAAGATGAAATATAAAGAAACAAAAATCATACGAATATTCATGATCTAACATCCTCCCCACTTTATAATGAGTCATCCTTGAGCCGCTCTTCCCAAGCATCACTTAGCTTCTGTAAAATGATTTCATGCCCCTAGGTCTGCATAACCATTCCAGTTTCCAAAGACTCCCATTGATCATTAAATACACCAATAAATTTGAATGAAGGGACAGTCTTTACCGCCATGACTTCCTCACAACAACCCCCAAAACGAACTGAATATTCCTGAAGGACCCATAAACTTCAATCAAACACGACCAATAGGACATCATAGAGAAATATTAGGAAATAGTGCCTAAATAACAAGATATGGAAACATAACACAAATTATTATAGCATCGTGTATGAACTAATCAATGCCCCCAAAGTGAGATACCTTGTAAAACTAAAGACCTGAATCACATGGTGTTAGTTTTTTCTATTTTCCGAACCCTAATGGTGACCAAACCCAATATCACCTATAGGAAAACACATGATCCTCCCTACCACATTTTCAAACTTATGATGATCCACCAATCATGTCCCATAGATACAATTCAACAATAGTAAATCAAAATGCAACCAAACACTCTAGTTCTTGATGGATTTAACCAATACCATAGCTCACTACCTAGGACAACTCACCCAAATAGTGAAAACTCGAGTCCCTCCATCCTAAATCTTTGGTCCTGTCATCAAATGACCATTTACACGATATAGTTCTTCAAACCATATTTAGTTACACGGAACCTACACTCTCTGTGAAAGACCATAAGAATCTCAAATCCACTATCATATCATACTTAAAACACCCACTGAGTTCATTCAATAATTTCTAGTGGAATCCCTTAATCAAGAAACCACTACCATCTAAACGATCATTAGGCTCAACTTTTCCATACAAAATTCCCAATAACTAGCACAACTACAACTCATACACAATCTATATAATTCTATGTTATCACTCTGTCCTAATATGATATCGAAGAACACTTCTGCGCACTAATAATCCAATAACAATGATTTACCACTACCCAAATTCATCCATTGCTCAATGTTGAGGGGAGTATCTCTGGTCGACTAATCCTTGAAATCTTTGCTTCAACATTTACATGGAAGTACATCACACAGATAATTTTCCTTCAAACATAATTTAATTCCAAAATTAATGAAGGGTTCTTACCTGAGTATAATTTTTATTTCCATTGGAGTAATAGAACCCATAATCTTTTTTCCCAATCGATGTTACATCCCACCAAAAATTTTGAATAATAAACACACGAATTTTGAATTTTATATTGAACCACAATGAGCCCAAATAAAATGATTGGCTCAATCAACCACTGTATCCCAGAACCACTTGTCCATTCTAAGAGACCCAACATTCACCTCACTTGTTCTTTATTAGCATCCCGTTGTGGCTACATCAACTAAACTTTATCCTCCCCAAATTTAAGATCGACTCATCACTACCCACCTTATGAATGTTGCTACCATTTCTCTAAAAATGGGAATCCAATCACTATAGATCACACCCAATCACAAGTCGAATCCCAATATTTAGACATGGATGTCTAGACGTTTCCATTACAAATTATTGAACATCAACTAGTCCCTGCTCCCGACTTCCATGGGAAGTTACCAAAAAAAAATTCAATGACCATCCAATCATTAGGACCTCCACTAAAACAATAAATGGCATACATACAACCATCCATCTTCGCATATACCATCTCCATGACCATAAACACCATGATATACCTAATCCTACCAAAAAGTCTTCATGTTTCTAAGTGTAATGATAGAGATTCTCAACATACAATAGATTCTATAAAGATATTGGGCATGATCCCCCTAGACGAGGTACACTAAAAATCATTTGAAGAAAACTATGACCAACTTATTTATTTATGATATCACCTCATAAGTTTGAACAACATGATCTTTTAAGGATTTTTGGATCCTCTATTTCACACCTCTCATTATCATTTAACAACAACTGAGAAAGTGAAATTTTCAAATAAGACACACCACATCCCTATGACCATCTGTGGAGCCATCATGAATCTAATTTTACCTCAGTACTCCTACCATCACACCACCTGATTTCTTCTAGTATGCCCCTTGAAATTATCAATCAAACACTATGGATTTCCACGCTAATAAAATGAATGGTCTCTCGCATGAACAAGCTTAATGATTTTTATTCATAAGTAATAATAGATGCCTATACAATTTGAAATCATTCCCTACTTGTGTGTGCCCACATCTAGACCCCATAAAACCCTCAAAGTTTTGAACATTCCGTCGACTACTCTCATATCAGCTATAG
Organism: Viscum album; assembly: GCA_963277665.1. Lineage (NCBI taxonomy): Eukaryota > Viridiplantae > Streptophyta > Magnoliopsida > Santalales > Viscaceae > Viscum > Viscum album. The sequence goes on from OY728148.1 coordinate 789,159,076, forward strand.
TTTCCACAATAAAACCACCACATGGGCCTAGCCCAACACCCACTTACTCACCTAACCATACCGTTTGGTTAGTCACCCTCATGGTCCCCAATGCATTCTTTGAATCTCACCTAATAACATAACCAATTATTTAAACATTCCCATCCATTTGATTCCATTTACCGAAGCATAATGGTATTCATAGAGATCGACCCCTCCTTTCTATCATTGACCATTCCTCATATTCTAAAGAATCAACATAACTAGGAAAGTCACCCATGAGGTCTCCCTTTATTTGTATAAAAATTTCAATGGAACGCCATAACATGAGTCACATCACCAAATCATCATGTTTCCCACTTTTCCATCTTCTCTAACATGTTCATGATGACATCTTCTAGGTCCCACTATCAAGGCCTAACATCAACCCATATGAAACACACACAAGAGCACTAGGAACCTCATTCGTCCTTTCTCATAGGAAACCCTGAAGGATGAGTGATATTGGTTATCTAAATGGATGTCATGACAGACAAAAGCCACTGATTCTCACATACATCGATTTAAGAATGAGTCAATGTTATTGAATGACACTATCAACCCTACTCTGAAACAGTCATCACCTAGCACACAAAGAGAACATTTTCCCTATGTCCTATAATAAATGGAAATCATTCACCTACATCAGAGCCATGAGCCAGAACCCCCACTCCATGGACTCAAATACAACTCGCATGGCCTGAACCGACATGGCTCACCACGCCCACAACAACACCCATCTCTAATGAAAGTACAACAATGACACTCATTATTTTGTTTATCGTAAATCCCACAAACTTTAAACATACTAGATCTACACATTCATGCTACCAAACATCACCTTAAGACCTCATGATCACTTCATAACTAAAGAAAAAATGAGGAACACCCAAAGGTTCATTCTTTGGAAAATTCTATTTAATCAAATTATCAAAATCCCTACTTACTCAAATTCAAATCCCCAAAAATTTTCCTCTATAATTATCTCAATGGAAGTCTACCTAGTATATACCGTAACAAGATAATGCACTACCTACCATTCATAACCCACTATACATACACTATTCCAATAGATGTGTTCACATCTCTACTACTACCCTCTACCCCTCTACCAACTAGTCATGGTCAACTTGTGCTGAACCAAATTACATAATTAAAAACCATTCATCAAACACCCCATTAAACCATTTATTCTTTTACACATGAATATTTTTTCTTAAGCACATTTCTCATATCAAAACATGTTATAACAATAATTTTAACTCATTTACACTTTTCATGAGGCAAAATTAATTAACTATTTCATCATCACCAAAAAAATAATCCAATTTTAAAAACCATTCATTCGTTTCAATTAACCACAACGAAAAACATTAATTTGGTAATAATGATTATTTATACACAATATTCATTAATATTCCATTTCATACATTTCATTTACTTACATAAATTTGCATTTTAGGCACCATTTTATTCTAAAAAATTTTCAAATAAGTAAAATTAATTTCTCTCTCTATCCCCTTTACATCCATCTCATGTTTTCCTATCATAATTCATGCCACCTATATCCTTAGGAACCTAAAATGATGCAAAAATGCACAACCCTATGCCATTTCATCCCCAAGGAAAACATTTGAAAACTATCTCATGCTAAAAAATGTGCATCACTCAATGGGTTAATATTATCAAATGTTACAACACACAACAAGAATAACTATTCTCATCCTGGATGATGTGGTTCTTCCCCTGTAATTGGGTTAACTAATCCCAAGACTGATCTTCCTACCATGGCCCGACACTATCATAGTACGTTGTCTACCATATGCAAATAGTATTACAAAAACAATTACTCCCCTAATTCTACTTTATATTCTCCCCATGTTGGGGGAAACTATATTGGTGCCCTTATTAGGGTTGTCAAATGTCCTCAGACGTGCCTCCCTATACGCCAGTGGTTTCTAACTATTAGTGAGGGTCTTGATTAGTCACGTGGAGAGACTATAATCTCTTGGCCAGAGTAATTCATAGTAGTAACATATAAAAAGGGGAGATTAAAAGAACTAATAATTGAAAAATCATAAATAACCATTACTCAATAGGGTACTAACCACAACAAATAGTAAATTTTCCATGTTATACTACAGTGAAAAATTAAAAAAACACAAAATAAAAAAAAATAGAAATCCAAAAATGTTCTTGACTCCAAGTATTAGACCCCATCCTTGCATGTAAAAAGCCTAACTCAAATCCTTAATATAGGGCCATTTCCCTTGTCCTTACCTGTAATCATAAAATCTTCCAGTATACCCAACGACTCCCCGAGCAGGGTTTGAGTACAGCTCAAAAGGCCACCACCAATGGTGTCTACAAACTAACCAGTCTAAAAGATAGTGCATGCAATTATAAAAAAAATGAAATTTAGGTAATTGAAATTTCCGGAAACTCATTAACACTATTTATTTACCAATTACAAACCATAGAACAAAATTCATTATATACATCTTATTTATTATTTAGTTCACCATCATCACGTAATAAATGGATTAGGAAATCAAATAATACAAACATGGTTAATGGAAATTATAATTATACATATGGGAATAAGTGAAATCCATATCTCACTATTGATAACACATCACAACATCACAATATATTCACATTAAATACTCATTCAGGTGGAATGAATCCATTAGGGGGATAGAGCCCCATCCACTTCCCTAATCTGTGAATTGTTGGTGGAGTTAGAGAATTGGTCCAACTTGACTCATGGAAGGATCCTCAATCCTTTATCATACACCTCAAGCCATGATCACATGAATATCAATTTTTTTTACAAAAATTTAATCAATACATATAATAGTGATACCATAATGAAACAAATATAACTGATATCAATGGAAATAACAAAACCAAATAATCAATATGGGATTTAATAATACTCCATAACCCATTATTTCATTTACCATTTACATATCAAATCCCCTTTGAAACAATTACCATCCCAGTTCCTTAACCCATTATATATTCTTAGATAATTCTACACCATAGACAACATTCAAGATTTTCCATCTTTTAACCCAATTAGCATGTTTATCATTTCACAAGCATTCCCCCCTTCTGAATTTCAAGTATAATTATTATATCACTTTAAAGAAAAATATTATCACATTCTACCTATTACATGTCCCTCATAACTCCCATGTAATTACACATTATTTATATTCATCAACTCCCTTGTGAAAACCCATTCACAAGTTCTACGATTGAAAAAATATTTACAATTTAACATGTTCACCAATTCATATATACTAATTATTTTAGGCAACTCTTCATTATTCATAACCCTTTTTACACAATATATGTTATCCCAATAAACCCGTTACTATGTATTTCCAAAAAAACCCTTAATAAATTACAAACCTTGGCATAACTATCGAGAATCTATTTCCAATTCAACTAAACATATTAGATTTTTCAACATGGGATCTATGTTATCACATTTAAATTTCACACTTATACATCACAATTCCTATATCTGATAAGGTCATATCACCCCGTGGTTGACCCTAAAACATTCAATTCTTCTTAAACATATTAAATGGGGACTGTTAGGGGTTCCAGTAATCCTTTAGACAACCAAATCACGAAATCGTACTCAAGGTAAAAAATACACAACAAGAGGAATGAAATATCTCGACACACATGCAAAAATATATATCAAAACTATGGGATATAATTTGTAATCCATAAACGTTGAACCTAATGATTAATACACTCTAAAATGTTGAATATGATCCCAATCCAATCCCTCTTGAAGTTCTAACCTATAACCCAACATATGAAGTGGGTTTTAGAGCTTCATAAAAAGATTGTAGAAACTAAATACCCTAACCTCGAAAAGAGGAGTAAGAGAAAGATTAAAATCACCCAGATATTTGATGTGAAACCATAAATGTCCAAAAGATCCTAGAAATGATAGAGATAAATCCGTGAAAGATCATTGAGGTATTCATTTTTCACTATGGATGAGAAGGGAATAAAGGAGGAATATCTCGAGTTAGAGATTAAAATCCTGTAATGGAATTTTGGTAAATTTCCAAATATTACTGGGCTACATGGTTTACCTCCATAGTTTTCCGAACCTTGTGGAATATCATGTGAGAGCTAGTATCCCAAAATTATCCCTTTTCATGGTTTCATGGTAATCTTTCATGGTTAGTTTAACCATGCCATAACTATTCAAAATCCTTTATCCATGGTTGCATGGATACTTGGGAAGCTCCGCACCGTTTTCACTAACTATGTCCAAACCATGCTACATTCCTAGAAACTAATTTTTCATCATTTTCTTTCCCCAAACCCCTAAAAACCCCTCGATCCTTCTCCAATATTTGGGGAAACACTTATTTAACCAAATGAAAGGTCATAAACTCAAACATTAACAAAACAACACCTTATGAAAATTAGGGATCTTACACTATGGGTGGGGTAATAGTTAATGTAACACCTTCATGCAAGGGACTTGTTAATAAAATTCCTTGGTCACATCAATAGTTTTCATTAGATAAAATTTTTTTAGTCTTGACTAAAATCTTATCTGAATATGTATGGTCTTGGAAAGAGTCCTTGAAAATGTTTGTATGATGTCCTGAATTATGGATTCCATAATTATACAATTAGATTATGATATTACATGTCAATTTTTGGATATTAGATTATCCATTTGAATGATTAAATGGAATTATTTTTTAATTATGGCTATATTAAGCTCAATAATATGTTTAAAAGGCTTATGTTTCAATTTTATACCATGCCTTAATAGTACATGCTTATTTATGATACCTTTTCCTATATTGTTTTACACTTATAGGTCATCTAAGCTCGCCCATTTCATATGTTTCATTTTCCATGGGTTCCAAGATGTCTATTATTATTGATATTCATATTTAATCCTGGATAATAATTTAAATATAAAAGCATTATCCATGTTTTAATATATGTTTTTAATTTTAATTTAATGATCATGAATTTAATATATATAAAAAGACTACTAAACCGGTCTGTCATCTAGGATTTGAATCATTCTAATCATGCCAGTTTATTAAATTAATGCACCATCTTCGTGATTTTTCAGTTATGGAAGCACAAATTCCCATACCAGGGATACCAATACAATTGGTATTGGAATCTAGAATGTTATGGAAATATTAGGATAGCTTTATCAGGTGAAGAAACATAAACTTGCACGGATGGAGAAACCTATTCAACAATGAGATTCTCCAATGATGGATCCCTTTATGTGATATAGGCCCCCATAATTTGGTGCTACTAGTGAACCAATGGTTTCAAAGAAATATATTTTTTATTTGTAGAAGATATTCAGGGATTTTTAATGTGGAAAAATGGAAAATGTGGGAATTGCATCATATTGTTTGATTGGAAATTCAGATCAATGGTGTTTGATGATCTTAAATACTATTGATAAAGAATAAAAATATCTCATTTAATGGAGAAAATTTAATGACACTTTTTTTGATTAACACTTCCCTTGTTATAATCATATCGATATAAAGTGAATTTTTATTTAGTTTAATGAAAAAGTTTTAATATATTGTTGCTATGTATGAATATATATTTACCTGGTTAGAAAGGTATGTTAGGTATTTCATATGCAACACATAAACATGATTTTTGATTTCTAGGAAGGACTAAATCCAAGCCATTGAAGGGTCACAATGTATGAAACCTTTTCATCATAAGATGAAATTGTTTAATGTGTTATCAAGACATATAATGAATTTTTTAAGTCATATTTCATTAAATCGAAGTATGGAAATAAGGTAAATAAAAATGAAATGAAATATAAAGGTAATAATTAAAATACGGATTTTACCAAATGTGATCACCCTCGTAAATGATTGAAAGGATTTTGAGTTTTTCATAAGTGTGGAGAAAAGGGTCACTAAGAATAAAAATGAAAAGTGAATAACAAACAATATTTTATTCAGTGTTACAACATCAAGGAGATAGGACAATAACAAAATTAATGCTCCAATAATCAAGAGTATTTACCTTAGAAAAATCTAAGGGGTCATGTTCATGCATATGTTATTAATGCGACCCTAATGGAGTGATTAATGTACTTATGTTTTTGGATCTATTTAATATGTCTTAAACAATTTTCAATGTGATGTTCTCAGGAAATTATTTTATAAATATGTGAATATTTCACTGCATTAATATGACACCCTAATATTTTATAATATGTTATCTCTTCAAAGTAATTCAATAACTTATGCTACTTGCAACACCGAGTTCAAGCGCATCGCGAATTACCAAACTACTCGTTCAAAAGTGGTTATGAATAGTATTAACTAAATTTTGAATTTTATATATTAAATATAATATTAAAATCCATATTATGTGTTTCTTTGACATAATATAATAAAAAATTCAATTTTCCCGATAAAGGATATGTTTTTTAGAAAATGCAATTTTACCACCTATTAATGGAGAACCCTTTTTAAAACCAATATTTTACACTTTTATATATTAAATTTCATGAAACTAAATTCTTTTATAAAAGTGAGACAATTATATTATGTTTGGAGAAATTTGTGGTACTTTTATAATAACTTTCATATTTTGATGAATAGTTAAAAATACTAAATTATTATTGAAAACAGATTTTTTAATTGAAATAATTTATATTGATAAATTATGAATTTTAATGGTTTGGAAATTTAATTAGATTATAATTTATTAATTTAATACTATTTAGGTCATTATAAGTAATTTCACATTTAAATTTGACATAAAAAATGTCATTCTATTGATAGATTTTACTTTTTAAAAACCTGTTTTTGGTTTTGGCAGTGGGAATTAATTTTAAATTAATTAACGAAACTTCTATGTTTTTAATTTGGTAAAATATAATTGATTTTTGAATTTATAATATCAAAATTATTATAGGGTGATGTTTTTGTATTTATTTGAAAACATTCATATTTTGATTAATAGTAAAAAAAACTAGGTTATTATTTAAAACAAAATTTTTATTTAAATAATTAGTTATTTTATTTTAATATAATTTAGGTCAAAATTGATATATAATACTTATAAATTTACAATTTAATTCATTGGAGTCATTTTATAATAAGATTATATATATATAATTTTATTGAACATTTTAACGTATTTTAACAACCATCAAGGAGCATTTTCAAATTTACATAAATCTAAATTTTACCACTTCTGTGAGTTTATTTTCAAAAATATGAGAGACATGGCTGAGATCAGTAATTAAAATGTGGTTCAATAAGATGAAAATAATTTTTGGTGATTGGTAACTTTTGAATTTTATATACCACAGTTCAAAGTAATTAAGGTAATTAAAGGTAATAATGATATTATAATTAACCTAAAACATAACCTAGTTATATTGGATAAGTGTAAATTGACAAAAAAAACCTTATAAATAAAATAAGATTATTTTGGTCCTCCTGGATTAGATTAATTTATTTATTCTTATTTTATTTATAGAAGAGTACAAAGTGTTCAATTCAATATTTAATAACCAAACCATTTTTAATATATGATTTTAGATAAGATAAATTCGACTATTAATATTCATAAGAAAGATAAAAACACATCCTACATCCTGATATTTTATTTATAATTTTCAGAAATTATATAATTAAATTTATTTATGAAAAAATGATGATGCAATAATTACCTTATTAATGAAGGAATCAAATAAATGGTATTATATATATTAAAATAAATATAATTTAAAAAAATTTATGGCATCCATGAATTTTATAGGTTAATATGTGATGTTAGTGTTTATTATAATGTTCAAAGTAATTATGTTATGATGAATTTCACAAAAACCCAATACTAAATACTGTCAAAATTGACATAAATGAGTTTTTTAAACAAATATTATATTATTAAATTATATAATACTCTTAAAAATATAAGGATCATCCAAATTGACTAAATAATATTATATATGTCATTAATGAACATCATGAGGTTATCTTGGATGTTCTGAGTATGTTTATTAACCCTATAGTGTAAGAATACAAGAAGACACTGTAAAAGTTTAACTATTTAACTAATAATTAAATTTAAAAGATATGGTTAATATGGTAACCTAAACTTCTCTAAAACCAATTGGTTGAGATGATTTAGACCCATCCCCACGTTAGATTTTAAATAAATTAATTTTTTATCCATTAGAGACCGAAAATGATTTTATAATAAAATAATATATTAAACCATTCCCAAAGTGACCCTCATCTCTCTTATAAAAGGGTAATTCACCTTCTCTTAATTTCACACCTCCAAAGTCATTTGGACCGGCCTAAATCATTCAAAATATTCTCCAAAAAAACATAAATTCGACCTAGAATTATTATATTGATCATAAATCCATTCTACTGAGCCCTTTTGATCAACTCAAAAGGAAACACCCGAAGAAGAGGTAATAATTTCACCACTATTTTTCATGTTCTTTTCTTCTTCCACATCCTATTTCTTTGTTGTATCAATTATAAAATAATAAAACCAGTATATTATATATAATATGATATAATTATAAAAATATTACAACCATATTCAATATTCTATATATCATATGAATGGCAAAGTCACCATACGTGCGTACGTACGACTTATCGTCTCCACATCGTGGTGTAGTTTGTTATTCAAACACTTCATTATTTGGATTAGTTTAATAATGATTATAACTGAGGTAATTAATAAATATAACATGTTAATGATTATTTATATATGATATACCATCCAATAACATATGATTTTACCAACCATATAATGATATTGCCGCTCGTGTGTACGTATGGATTACCGTCTCCGCGAACGCGATGAGATTCATTCCCCATCATAATCATTTAAGAATATTTTTAGTTTTATGATTAAAAATAATGTTTAAGAACATAATATAATTCTGGATATGAATCAAATTCATAATATATATAACCAACATGGCTTGCGTAACGAAGCATATAAAGGAACATGAATTAGTTAACACTCGAAACGATGATACTACTGAAAATTATTAACAGCAAAATATTATTGGATCATATATGATATCATATTTATGTATATAGTTCTTTTATAATTAAATAAAAATCTCTAAAATATTATATCGGATACAAATGTAACCTCGATCAAGGAAAAATAAAAGGTAAGGGTTAATTCCACAATCTCTTCATTATCCGTGGTTGTTTATACCTGAGTATATACTGGGACCTCTTTATCATCCTCATCAGTGTTTCATAAAAATATATTTCAAAACATTTTTAATATTTCATAGACAATGGTTTAAATTCATTTATACCATTTTTTTGCTCCTTATAAATTTTTTATAAAGGAATATTTTCATCATTTTCAAAACAAGGACCCTTATGACCTTTTTTACAAAATTAAGGAAAGAATGTTTTTTAACTTATATGGTGTGTGTGGATATTTTCCTTTATTATAACACCTTTGAAGCTTCCATTACATGATTATAAAAATATAAAGCTTTCCTATTATAATTACATGACTTTTAAATTTTTTCAAAATATAAAGAGATATCCCTCCCTAAAATTTTTTATTTTATCTATGTCCACTTGTTTTGATAGATTTTAAACATGTTTGAAGTTGATTTATTAGGATACACATATTCCATATTGTATTGAGTGTTTTTTGATATATTTTACTGTGGATGTGTTATTTTTATACCATTCAAGGTTTATAGTTAATGTATTGACATTTCATATGATATTTTTAATATGAATGTTTATGTTATGTTTCAACCTTTTCATATGAGGAATGTATTAGAGGATGTAAGTGATGGGTGGAGCCCGCTATATCTCCTTAGTGCATCGATAGGCCTTTTTATACAAATAGGCATGGAATTTTCCAAGGCCATTCCCAATTTTGATATATGGTTTTGGTCAGGGCCTTAATCATTTTTAGACAACTTTGTCAAGGCCTCGACAAAATGATTCAAAATGCACCGCATTATACATTCCCCCATTATGAAAATACTATTGATCGTTCTTGTGGTTAGTCGACTAGTAGAATACCCAAGATTATTATTTATTATGGAATTATTTACTCAGCTCATATTCCTGCAATAAAGTGTTAATGTTTTCTTTTTGTAAGGGAATGTGTTTTAAATTATTCACCATGCCTGATGTTTATGTTATCTTCCATTGTATTGCTTACCCTTATTAAGCGTTTAAGCTGAACCCTATTTTATGTTTCATTTTCCTAGGATATTAAAAAGTTAGTTATGGGTGACATGAATTCATAATTTAAGAGGTCTGAATGTTTCTAATGGAATAAATTAGTGTTGTATTTTTTCTCATGTTGTAATGATGAACTTATGTATGTATCTTGTTTCCAATAATACTAAACTGATCGTTTTTTCATGACATGCTTCATTGTATCATGCCAATGTTATGTAATAAATCCATGAATATAGGAAACAAGGTTCAGGGCATTATAGTTAGTATCAAAGGAATTTTAGTACAATACTTTGATGCTAGATTTAGAAAAACTCTGATTACAGAACATTACCCAAAGATAGACATTGAATATTTTTATAGAAGAACTTACTAGAATTTTGGTAATGTAGAGATTTTTTGTATTTTCTAAAAAATACATCCCTATCTATATATGAGCTGGTAGAGGTAGATCTAGCACAGATGTACCTAGGAGTGAAAACTCCAATAATTAGTTTTGGGCTTGACCCAGGGTATCCTAGTACACAACAACAGGTCTTGCTAAACTCTTGGTTACGACACTCCCAAGGGATATTGTAACGACCCAATGTTTCATTAATGTAAACCCTCTTGAAATAATTAAATTTATTTTTATATAAAATGTTTATATAAAATGTAAACTCTTTTGGTTTTATGTTACGAATTGTGACCATTGCTTTTATAGCTGTTAAACAGTGATCACATGATTAGTATAAATATATGGTTTTAACAAACCCAATTTATATAGACAAAGGAAGTAATGGCCTCATCCAGTATAATTGATCCATACGAAGACCATTTTTCAGAGCTTGGAAAAGGGGTGGCGTCTTTGGTCTTCGCTCATGACCAAGCCCAAACTGAGTTTCATCATGTCAAGATCTAATGGGATCGTCTTTGGGAAATGTGGAAGTTGATAAAGATTACCACTTGAGCGATGTTATCCATGCCACCCCAAGAGTTTGTCACCATCACAGACCTTACCTTTAGGACATATTTTTTTATTTTAAGGGGTTATGTAACAAATCCCTAGTACTATGTTCATGTACATTATATTTTTATATATTAATTAATATACTTTCTTGTCATCATTGATACACTGTAAATAGTTTTTAAAGTACAGATAGTTTTTTTAGTTATTATTTAATTAAGAATTATATTAAATTAAATTAAGGGATTTTTGAATATATTAATATTTTAATAAAATATTATTATTATTATTAATTAATTTTTTATTAAATATAAAGGATCTATAATTTTATGAATGAAATTTTAATTTTTAATAAGGTTTGAAAGTATTTTTTGTCAATACCCGTGAATTTTCAATAAATGTCAGTTTTTATTTTAAAAAATGAAAATTAACATATTTAGAAAATTATATAGATATAATAAATTCCATTTTTTGAATCAGGACATCGAAATTATCCACTAGTGAATTTGTCATAATTTTCTGAGATAGTGAAATTTTTAGATAAATATTAAATACCGTTTAAAGATATAATGTGTTTTATGACATCATTATGAACCAATAGTGATAAAATAAAATACTATATGCATTATGTTCAGAGAATATATATTTTACCATTAAAATAATGTGATTTTGGGTTTGTTTGACTTATTTTACAAAGCATTAATGGAACCCTCAAGACTTATTAATCATCTTATCTTTTTAATTATTTTCCATGGGATTGTGACTCATCTCCACATAAGCAACACCATTATTTTAAGAAGCGCAAACTTTGGCATCATAAAATATTGTTTTCCTCTCCCCTTTTCATAAAACCTTGGGCAAAAACCATGAGCTGATTTGTGGTTTGGATTAGTTTAATATAAGGGGTCCCAAACCAAAATAATAAAGATTTCACTCACCTTTCCAATATAAACCCACCTATGCTCCCAATTCCTCCCCACTCAAAGACTTTGAAGTTCGTCCAACCTCTACCCTACTATCTCTAGAATCCTCCCAAGGTGCTCTATGATCCCAAGAAGCCTCTCCCAATCCTTTCTCAAACCTTTAGAAGCACACTTCCAAGTAAGTGTTTTTTCTTCCTTTCTCATTTTTGTCCAATTTTCATTAAGATGGTTTTCCCTTTTAATTTCAATTATGAATGTTTGGGTATGGATTATCACATCCCTCATACTTCCCTCTTTATGTTTCAATGATGGGAGACCCCTTTCAGTCTCATTAAATTCCTCTCATGTACACCTGTTAATATGCTGAAATTCCGAAAGGAACATCTCTCTCCTCATTTACATTCAAGCAATACTTATCGTGAATATAGATTCTATTACAATTGTTGGGACATGTATCTATATGACCTCCTTATTATCTATTACATGTAAATATGATACCATTTTTATGAATTCTTATGTCACCCCGTTATGTAGCCGAAATCGCACCAAATTTCTAAGTCAATGCCATTATATAGTGAATACCATGCCCATTTCTCCATAAAGGGTATTCACCTTCATGCACATTTACTTATTAATTATAAAGTTTCATTTCACATTCCATAGTAATGGAATAAATGATTATTTTTTATGAATCCATGTTTTATGATCCATGTGGCACAATTATGCATGAAATGAAATCTTTAAGGAGGGTGCGCCCTTGTAGCACTCCAATGCATTGGGTAATGTATTGTATCATGATACATCATGTGCAATGACTGTTGACTCATGCTAATTCAATTTCAATTAGGGCTTACTCGTTCTTCATGTGCAATGATGATTTACTCATGCTCCATGTGCAATGAGCCTTCGCTCATGCTAATTCCATATTAAGTGTTGTTGCCACTTTTCCATGTTATGATTATTAGACTTTATCATGCCTTTATGATAAAATTCCCCTTATTCTCTGTTAATATGCCTATTGTATAACATTTATTGTACTCCTGATGTATTCAATGTTTATTCCCTTACTTGTATTTATATCTCACCCCTTTTATTATTCATGTCCTCAGGTTATCCCATGAAATGCTAAGTACGAGGGAATGTAGTGGTCATGTAAAGGATGTTTTCAATAAAGATGTTGTATTTCATGTTTTAAGATTTTATGTAATGATCCTAATCCCCAATGACACTAGACCTCTCGATCATCCATGTTGTATCAAGTGAATAGTTTATGTAATAAATCATATTTATGTTTGTAAGAAAAGAAGTGTTGTCATAGTTGTTATTAGAAGATAGGTTTAGTTATTTTTGGGATTAGGATTATAAAACCTTAGTAAAGTATTTTATACTAGAATAATTATAATTAAAAACATCCCTATGTTTTGGTAAGTACTGAGTAAGTGTTTTATCTAGAAAATTCATCCCTGTCTGGATACGAGAAGGTAGAGGTGGCTCTGGGACAGATGTATCCTAGGGGTAGAACCCAAAAATACCACTTTGAGCTACACTCGAACGGGAGCTAGTGCATGACAACAGGCCTTGCTGCACTCTTGGTTACCACACTCCCTGTGTTTTGATAAATTCCCAATCTTATCATTACCCTTATTAAGGGAATTAAAAAAATTCCCCTAAGAATATATGTTAGAAAGTAGATCATGAAAAACCTAGATTGAAGCCTATAGACTCATGTGTTAAGGAAATAAAAGATTATTTATAAGTCATCTAATTTTTTCTTTGGATTACCCTTTATGGGTTACCCCCAATTTTCCTTTTATTCTAGGCACTGGCCCGTAATAGGAGGATATGGGCTAACAATCGATGTGAAGATAATTGTGATGACTGTACTAATGAGATGCCCAATCCATTGGGGGCGGGAATCAAGAACTTTGTTATGCTTCTCTCTCAGCTAACTCAATCTTTGAATAGAAACATGGGTCAAGAGGAATGTACAAACCCCCCTAAGAAGGAACAAGTTGCTATCAAGAGCTTCATGAGACAAAGGCCTCCTACTTTTAGTGGATCATCTGATCCCACGATAACTGAACAATGGATCAACTCCATTGAAAAAATATTCTCCATCCTTCAATGTTCTAAACAAGAGAAGGTTATCCTAGATTCTTATCGTATATAGGGTGAAGCTGATCAATGGTGGACGTTGATAAAAAATACAAAGCCTGAGGAGAAGACTAAGGTGCTAAAATGGAAGGATTTAAGGAATATGTTTTTTGCTAAATATTTTTTGTGCACCCACCGACTTAATATGGACATGTACATCTTTTCCCTCAAGAAAAAGGAATAAGAATATGTTGGATCATACGACGAAAACTTCACAAGACTTGCATGATACATTTCCGACTTTTTTGTCACCCCTGAATTCATGTTTGACCACTTATTTGGTGGGCTGAAGCCTAGCCTACAGAAATCATTAGCGATCCCTGACTTTGACAGCTATAAGGAATTTTTATGATGTGCCCTCACGGTCTAAACGGAGATCAAGGAATCACAAGGGTATCATGGGGACAAGAAGCGTAAGGTGGAATTCAATGTTGGCGGTCTGATGGATAAATCCAATGGTTCTACGAAGACCCGACACCCCACTTGCCAAATGTGTGGCAAGAAGAGACCTGGAAATTGCCTCAAAGGGATGAGGAAATGCTTTAGGTGTGGAAGAGAGGGGAACCTAGTTGTTAACTATCAGAAAGAAAGACCCATGTCCATAACAGAGTGGAAGAACACTCTGTTCGAACCTCAAAGCATTGTTCATTGCTACAACTGCAAAGAACCGTGACATTTTTCCAATTAGTGCCCTAATCCAATGGTTTTCAGAGGCAACAAACAACCTCCAAGGCAACAAGGAAGATCTTTTTCCATCACTTCTTCCGAAGTGAACCCCGACAAATAAATGGTGATAGGTATGCTAGTTATTCATTCAAGAATAGAAAAAGTACTTTTTGATTCAGGTTCTACACATTCTTTTATATCTCAAAAGATTAGTAGAATAATCCCAGTACCACCAAAAATCATGGAAGTGAAGATGTTAGTGAGTACAAAAAAAAGGGAAATCATTTCATCCCATGAATATAAGTGATCCCCTGTTATAATATATGGATTGAATTTCCTAGTGAACCTTGAAATACTCCCTTTGGTGGAATTTGATGCAATTCTTGGCATGGATTTGCTTTCCTTATATAGAGCCAACATATTTTTTCAAGAGAGGGAAATCACACTCCATATGGAGAATCGACCCCCGATTCATTACGAGTGTAATGAGGAAGATGAATCTCCTTTAGCTCCATCATCACAAGCATGGATATTACTGCCCTATGATCACGCGTATCTGGATCAGATGATTGAGTCCAAGGAAGAAACCACCCTTGAATAAATGCCTATTGTGGTGGAATTTTTTGAAGTGTTTCTCGAGGAACTGCACGGTCTTCCTCTTAGAAGAGATGTTTAATTCTCAATTAAACTTATACAAGGGGCTCTAACAATATCCAAGACTCTATATAGAATGGTTGTCATGGAGCTTGAAGAGATGAAAAAAACTACAGTAGAATCTGGATAAAGGGTTTATACGCCTAAGTGCTTCACCATGGGGTGCACCAGTCATCTTCGTCAAGAAGAAGGATGGGTCAATGCGCCTTTGCATAGATTATCGTGAGCTCAACAAAATAATGATAAATAACAACTCTCCTCTCCCATGAATTGTTGACTTGTTTGATCAGCTTTGTGGAGCACAATACTTCTCCAAGGTAGATTTGCAGTTGGGATATTATCATGTAAAGGTGAAGAAGGAAGATGTCCCCCAGACTGCTTTTCGTACAACATACAGGCACTATGAATTCATAGTAATGCCTTTAAGACTCACTAATGCTCTAGAAATCATCATGGAATTGATAAATAGATTCTTTAGAGATTACCTTGAAAGAAATTTTGTAGTATTTATAGATGATATTATAATATACTCCAAAACCATGGAAGATCATGAAGAGTATTTAAGAATTGTACTAGAGACTTTGCGCAAGGAGAAGCTATATGAAAAGTACAACAAGTGTCTGTTATTTTTGAAGGAGGTCTCATTCTTGGGCCATATCATCACAAGAAATGGGATATCTGTGGATCCCTCTAAAAAAGAAGCAATTAAGGGATGGCAAAGGCCAACATCGGTAATGGATATCTGTAGCATCTTGAGGTTAGCTGGATATTATCGACGATTTGTGTTAAATTTATCACGATTTTCCAACCCTCTTACCAAGATAACTCGAAAAGGAGTAATGTTTTCTTGGAGTGATGAATGCGAAGAAAGCATCAAGGAGTTGAAAAGGAGTCTTATCACTGCGCCCTTCTCACTTTACCCACAAGTGTGGAAATTTTTGTTGTATTTAGTGATGCTTCAAAGAAGGGATTAGGCTGTGTGCTGATGTAGAATGATAATGTGATGTCATATGCCTCAAGGAAGTTGAAAATCCATGAGAGAAACTATCCAACGCATGATCTGGAGTTGGCGGCTGTGATATTTGCCTTGAAAATCTGGCGGCATTATCTCTATGGGGAGAAATGTGAGATATATGCTGACCACAAGAGTCTTAAATATATATTCACACAGAAAGAGCATAATATGAACCAGAGAAGATGGATAGAGCTCATCAAGGATTATTACTGTTCAATACATTACCATCCAGGGAAATCAAACAAGGTGGAAGATGCCCAAAGTAGAAAGGACCTAGAGACTCAATCAATGATGAGAATTGAGAAGGATCCAATCTTCTTAGGCTTGATGAAGATTGACATGGGAATCATAAAGAAGAGAACATCTTCAATCTTTTCACAAATGATTGATCAACTATCCCTTTTGGAAAGGTTAAAGGATGCTTAAAAGGATGATGTGGGAATTCAGGAAAAAGTGGAAGCTCTCAAAAAAGGTAAATCCTAATATTTTAATGTTAGTGAAGAGGGAATTGTGCGATTTGGGAAAATACTATGTGTTCCATCAACTCTGGAGCTGAAGAAGGAAAATTTGGATGATGCACATAGTTCAAATTTCTCTATTCTCGTAAAGAGCACAAAGATGTATCGAGATCTCTAAGATAACTTTTAGTGGGATAATATGAAAAATGAGATTGCTGAATATACATCAAAGTGGCTAGTGTGCTAGAAAGTGACGGTAGAGAGGCAGAATTCTAAGGGGATGATGCAACCTTTTCCAATACCAGAATTGAAATGGGAGAACATAACCATGTACTTTTTCACCAGACTTCTGAGGACATCTAAAGGCAGCAATTCAATATGGGTTGTGGTGGATCGTCTTACAAAGACTACACCCTTAATTGCTATTCAGGATGATTTCTCATTGGATCAACTAGTACAGATATATATAAGGAAAGTGGTAAGGCTGTATGGAGTGACACTATCTATTGTGTCTGACCGAGATCCAGGATTCACCTCTAAGTCTTGGAAGATTCTTCAACATGCTCTAAATACTGAACTGAACTACAGTATGACCTATCATCCTCAAACTAATGGCCAATCTGAGTGGACTGTCCAAAAACATGAGGATATGTTGAGAGCATGCTAAATGGACATTAAATGAGGATGGAATAAACATCTTCCTCTTGTTGAGTTCTCTTATAATAACAGTTTCCACTCGAGCATCCAAAAGGCATCTAATGAAGCCCTGTATGGGAATAGGTGTAGAACACCGACATGTTGGGATGAGGTCGTTGAATGTAAGCTTCTTGGACTAGAAATGGTCGAAGAAATAGTGGAGAAGGTGAAAACCATTCAACAACATAGCATGGTATCCCAAAGTCGACAGAAGAGTTGTGCATATATTCATCGACGAGACCATTAGTTTAATGTTGGAGACATGGTCTTTCTACACATATCTCTGTGGAATAAGGTCATGAGGTTTGAAAAGAAAGTGAAGTTAAGTCCAAAGTACATCAGTGCCTTTATGATTCTAGATTGTGTCAGGGCTGTGGCCTATCTACTAGCACTTCCACCTACCATGGCCAAATTACATGATGTTTATCATGTATCACTCTTAAAGAAGTACATACCGGACGCTTCACATGTACTCTCTTCTTAGGTGGTACAGTTGGAGGATGATATTTATTATAAGGAGAATCCAGTGAAGATCTTATACCATAGATACAAAGTTCTACGAAATAAGACAATTCCCCTCATCAAAGTGTTGCAGTGAAACCACATGTTTGAATAAGCGACATGGGAATTAGAAGAAATGATGAAGCAGAGTTACCCACATTTGTTTTAGTGTGGGAAAAGGAAATTTCTAGGGTGAATTTTCTTAAGTGGGGAATATTTTAACGACCCAGAGTTTCATTAATGGGAATCCCTCTTGATCTAATTAACTATATCTTTATGTAAAATGTTTATATAAAATGTCAACTCCTTTGGTTTTATGTTACAGATTTTGACCATTTCTTTTATAGCCGTTAAATAGTGATCACATGATTACTATAAATATAGGGCTTTAACAAACCCAATTTACTCAGACAAAGGAACTGATGGACTCATCTAGTAGAATTGCTCCATATGAATCCCATTTGTCGGATCTTGGAAAAGAGGTGGCTTCTTTGGGATTTTCTCTTGACCAATCCCAAGCTAAGATTCATTATGTCTAGCTCAAATTGGATCGTCTATGGGAAAAGTTGAAGTTAATAGAGATTACCACTCGAGCGATGTTATCTGAGCCTCCCCAAGAGTCTATCTTCATCGCACACCTTACCCTTAGGTCTTATGCAGCTGTTTTAAGGGGTTATGTAACAAATCACTAGTACTATGTTCATGTACATTATTTTTGTATATATTAATGACTATACATTCTTGTCATCATTGATACATTGAAAATAGTTTTTAATGTACAAATATTGATTTTAGTTATTATTTAATTAAGAAATCAATTTTAATAAATTAATGGATTTTTGAATTAAAAAATATTTTAATAAATTATTATTATTATTATTAAATTTATTTTTATTAAATATAAATTATCTTATAATTTTATGAATGCAATTGTAATTTTTGTAAATGTTTGAAAGTAATTTTTGTCAAAAACCGTGAATTTTCGATAAATATTGTTTTTTATTTTAAAAATTGAAAATTAAAATATTTAGAAAATTATTTTGTTTAAATAAATGTTATTTCTATAATCAGGACATTGAAATTATCCAACAGTGAATTTTTCATTATTTTTTGAGATAGTCAAATTTTTGGGTAAAAATTAATCACCGTTTAAATATATAATGTATTTTATGACATCATAATGACCCAATAGTGATATAATAAAAAAATATAAGATTTTTGTTCGACCAATATATGTTTTAACATTAAAATAATATGATTTTGGGTTTGTTTGACTTATTTTACGAAGCATTAATGGACCCCTCAAGACTTATTATACTTCATGTCTTTTTAATTATTTCCCATGGGAGTGTGACACACCTCCACATAAGAAAACCTGTTATTTTAAAAAGTTCAGACTTAAGCCTCATAAAATCTTGTTTTCCTCTCCCCTTTTCCAAAAAACTTGGTCAAAAACCATGATCTGATTTGTGGTTTGGATTAGTTTAATGTAAGGGGTCCCAAACCTAAATAATAAAGAATTCACTCACCTTTCCTATATAAACTCACCCATTATCTCACTTCCTCCTAACTCAAAGCCTTTGGAGTTCATCCAACCACTTCCCCACTATCTATAGAATCATCCCAAGGTGCCTCAAGCTCCCAAGAAGCCTCTCTAAAGCCTCTCTCATGCCTTTGGAAGCACAATTCCAAGTAAGAGTTTTTTCTTCATTTAAATTTTTTGTCCAATTTTCTTTAAGATGTTTTGAACTTTTAATTTCAATTATTATTGTTGGGGTATGAACTCTCACCTCCCTCATACTGCCCTATTTCTGTTTGAATTATGGGAGTCCCCTTTAACTCTCATTAAATGCCTCCCATGTACACCCATTACAATGTCGAAATTCCGAAAGGAACTTCTCTCTCCACATTTACATTCAAGAAATACTTTTGTATTCTAAATCTCAATTCCATTAGAATTATTGGAATATGTATCTATAAGGTTCCTTAATGTCCATTATAGGTAAATATAATGAGTAACCCCTTTCTCTCTCATTAACATTTTTTATGAATTCTTATGTCCCACCGTTACGCTGCCAAAATCGTAACAATTTTCTATGTCAATGCCATTGTATAATGAATACCATGCCCATTTCTCCATCAAGGGTATTCCCCTTCATGAACATTCAATTATTAATTATAAAGTTTAATTACACATTCCTTTTTCCGGGAATAAATGATTATGTTTTATGAATCCACGTTTTATGATCCATGTGGCACCCTTATGCATGAAATGAAATGTTTAAGAAGGGTGTGCTCTTATAGCACTCCAATGCATTGGGTAATGTATAGTATCATGATACGTAATGTGAATTGAGTATTGAGTCGGGATAATTCAATTGAAATGAGTATTTACTCGTGCTTCATGTGCAATGAGGATTTACTCATGCTTTAGGTGAAATGAGCCTTGGCTCATGCTAATTCCATGCTAAGTGTTGTTGCCACATTTCCATGTTATGATTATTATGATTTATCATTCCTTTATGTTCATGTTACTCTTGTTCTCTATTGATATTCCTATTTTCTAATATGTATTTTTCTCCTCATGTATTCCATGTTTATTCCCTTACTGGGCTTTATAGCTCACCCCTTTTGTTATGCATGCCCCCAGGTTATCCCATGCAATGCTAAGTATGAGGGAATTTAGTGGTCATGTAAATGAAGTTTTCAATAAAGATTTTGTATTTCATGTTTTAAGTTGTTATATAATGATCCTAATTCCCAAAGACACTAGACCTCTCGATCATCAATTTTGTATCAAGTGAATGGTTTATATAATAAATCATGTTTAAGTTTGTATTAAAAGAAGGGTTGTTATATATATTCTTAGGATAATTTACACTTTCATTACAAGCCATTATGATGCATTTATGAGTAAATACTTCCTCAAAGAAAACACTTTATGATTATAGATTTTATGCATAATAATTTCAATTTACATTAGTTATTTTAGAGTTTTGTAATTATTCATTATGATTCATAATCTAACATAGTCTATGACATTTTTTATAAATGGTTCTTAGTAGAAATAATGATATGTTCAGCAATATGCATGATCTAGTGATTAAAAAGGATAATAAATTTCATGGTTTTAAGATAACATTTATAAGGGACATAATCTCCCACATATTATCATCATAAAAAGAAATAGTCTCATGTGTTAATAAGATAAGTAAATAATTCTCTGTGTCATATGGATTTGAAGGGATGTTAGAGAAGAAAAGGAAGGATGAGATAAAGATGGATTAATGGAAGAGGGGAAAGAAGGATTTTCCCATATGTGATAACTGTGGAATTAATCACCTTGGTAAATGCTTGAAGGGAATATGATTCTTTTATAAGTTTGGAGAAAAACGACACCAAGTACACGATTTGAATGGTAAGAAAAATGTTTCAACTGTATAATGCTTCATCTTCCAAGAGTTGGGACACTACACAAATCAATTTCCAAATCATCAGAGTATACCCCAAATGCTGATATTGGATAATAAACAAGATAAGATACTACTGAAGATAAAGAGGAATGATTAGAGTTTTTATGTTGTTATTAATGTGTTGTGTCATTTGAGTATTGTATTAATGATGTACATGTTATTAGAATTATATAGTATATAATGATTATACCGCAATACCTTTTCATTAAGGACTTGAGATTTTGTGGAACAAATAAAAGTGACTCCATAGAAGGCTAATATTTTTGGAAAATATATGGTTGAGTGAAAGATAAGACTTAATACAGGTATGATACTAAGGTAGTGATTTTTAAATAAGATATGATTGATTTGGATAAATTACATAGGATATTATTGACTACCATGAAACTGATTAATGATTTGTATATTCTATCATTATTGGAGTTTACAACATTTTTGGATATATGGAGTATATCCAGTATTCTATAAGGAAAAAGGGAGCATGAATTTAACCAATAAGGATTTATGCAAATTCAAGGTGTTACCATGTTTTAAAATAATACATGATGATGGTATTCAAATGTTATTATGTGGAAAAAAGGACCTTCATTATGTTTACATTCCTTATAAATTTTGTACTGAGAGTTTGGACAGAAGTATTTTGGATAAGTCTAATGGTTGGAATAGATTCAGTAAAACATTGGATACTATTGTTTAAGGTTAAAATATCTTCTTAATATTAGTTTTTGTATTTTTATAAAAATGACAACTTGGAGGTCAGGCAAAAACCCATCACATCCGGCAAGGCCGCGGGACTTGAACCTGCTACCAAAGGGCGACATGGGTGCATCACCTACCACTAGACTACTAGATGTACTACTTTGTATAATGTAGTTTTTATAAATATTCTAAAAAATTAATTAGCAATTAATTACTATAGTAACCCTATATTCTTAGGATAAACAGAATATTTTTTAATTCTATTATCTGTTAGAGTAAAACATGAGTTTGTGGTAAGAATTAGCTGAATGATGAAACTCTAGTTGTGATGTATATATTTTCATCTAATTATATGAATAAATTAATTCTTAAATATAAGTCCCCAGCCTTAAACCTTACTTAATATTGAATTAAATGAGTAATTCACATTGAGGATCTTTTCAGGTTTAGAGTTTTAGAGAATTAGATCATAAAACTTGCATTGCATTCCACATTTAAATAAAGTGGTTACATAAAAGATAGAATTCATTTTTCCCATCAACGGAAACATATTTAAAATAAAACATGGATTCTTTCTTGACACTTCCTTGACACTACCATCATATCATGTACCCTTCCCTTGACCTGTGAAAAACATTTCAAAAACATAGGATGAGCATAAAAAGCTCAGTAAAGGGTTATAAAAATATGGAAAGGAAACATGAGTACATGTATACATAAGAATGAAATCATACATTACCAATAAAACATAAGAACTTTAACATACCTCATAAAATCATGAATAAATCATATAAATCATAAGACATAAAAGGTAACTTGGGGCATTCATAACATTTTTATGTAGGGAGTAACCCTCTTGGTTACGTTTGGAATACCCATCACAGTATATTCTCTAAATCTCTTCGGAGAAACCTTAACGTTTCACTCCTTTGCGTTACCCAATGCATTAGAGAGCTATATCGGGCTCAACCACACTTAGTTTATCATAGAACCACTCGTCTTCATAATAATTCCCAAGAACCTCAACATAATCGTATCACATAAAACACGCATAAAGGAAACATAACATTTCCACCTTTCAATCACAAGATATCAATACAACACATTGATTTAAAAACATTATGAAAAACATTTTCAATACCAAAATAAAATAAAAGTAAAACATGGTATTTATTTTTCTTTTTAAAAAGAAGGTATGGTTTGTAGAGGAAGTAGAAACTCAAATAATGGTCACAGCGGCGGAGAAGTCGTTGTCGCCGCATACGTACGACAAATCATTCCCTTTTGTCGTTTAGTAAAACTCTTCATATAAAAAAGATTCCTTTTGGATAAACGTAATATTCAAAGGGGTTTATGCACCGTATAAAAGAAGGTTGTGTATAAAACAAAATATGCCTCAATGAATGGAGATTGAGACAAAGTCCCTTACAAAGACGGTATCCTTGGTTTAATGATAAATCAATTACATAATTATGTGTGACAAACGAATACACCAAATATAAGTGGATATTAAGTGTAAAATAATCAAAGGTCATTCACACATATTCAAAGGATGACATAATCAATAACTACATGTTGAACCCAAAGAAATCAAAATTGGGTTAAGAAGTTCCCTTGACAGCCTAACGGCGTCACATCAAAATGAGTTGATGAGGGATAAAAAAAGTGTATCTCATCACATGGACATAAAATTTACATCAATAAGGATATATGAGAACATATCCCAACATAAAAATATGTAAATTAAAAGACCCAACAAAATAAGTCTTTTAAAAATAGGACGGTGAAAGGTTCCCTTACCGACATGGGTATCTTTCGAAACATACACCTCATGAAAGAAGGACAATACAAAATTGATGTAAATACTCATAAAAGAAAGTATATTACACAATGAGTAAAATAATGGTAAGTACATACACCACTCAAAGAAAATTTTGGCAAATGTAGCATAAATCTCATGGGAATAAAAGTGAGATGAAAAATCCCTTACGAAAACTCGGCAGCCTAACGGCGCCACTTAAAACATTCAAAAATGGATTGATGAGATCGAATAGGGTATCTCATCATATTAAATTAATGTTTATCGAAAGATTAATATAAAAGAACATCCCACAACATAACAAAGAGGAGCTTAAAATAAGTGACATAAAGGAGAGTACTTAAAAAGAAAGAGAGAGGTTAGATCTCTTATTAAAATTAGGCAGCCTAACGGCGCCACTCAAAACTACCAAAATGGATTGATGAGAGAGAATAGGGTCTCTCATCACATGAACATAAAAAATACAGTAAGAGTAAAATAATATCCCAATAACAAGAAAGATGATCTTTACAAGGAATGACATAAAACAGTGTATTTGAAAAGAAAGAGTGGAGTAGGATCCCTTACCTCGGGTCCGACTTGACTCGATCGTTCTTTAACATCCTGAAAAATAAACTTGAGTAAATTTATACTTTCTTATGAACCTTTTTCCAGTTAATTATTCCTTTTATATAAATTATTGACATGTTATAAACATTATTTAATCATTTAAGTTAATAATGTTTGTTTTATCGATATTTGGTTCTTAAGTCAAAAGTGGACTTCTTACAATTACATGTTGTCCGTGTGGTCAATGGTTCATTATATCCAGAATGATATTCATGATTTGGATATCATATATATCATATATATCCAGCATATAAATGTAATTATAATATTACATAATCATTTAGAGGTGAGAAATGAAATGCACTGTTCATAGAGACGAAAAGCCGTATGTACGCATGAACGATACTTTCATTTCTTTTTCATATTAATGGAATTAAAACTAAATGAGAGGTATGTATATTTTAATTCCAGAATTATATTAATCATTTATATGAAAAATACATTATATATATTCATTATAAATATGTACTTATAATAGTAAATTACATTTAGGGATAAGAAATGAAATGCACCGTTCATGGAGACGGTAAGTCGTACGTACGCATGAACGATACTTTCATTTCTATCTCATACATTAATGGAAAGAAATAATAATGATATAGAGGTATATTATAATTCCTGTATGAAATCATATATAATAACTTTAAATCCATACTTTATACGTCCCACATATGGAATTAACGAATCAAATCACTTAGAGGGGGCGGTAGTCCGCACTTCATTAAATGAAGTTATCGCGTTTACCCATAATGGAAACCATAAAGGTATCCCATAAATGAAAAATAAAAAATCTTAAGTAAAACATAATCATATTATATATCATATATAAATATATTTACATATTAATGGCCACCTTTGAAGGTGTTATATGAGTTTTGAACAATCATCGTTTCGTGAGACAGAAATTCGCCATCCACGGAAACAGTATGTTCTTTAACCATTAGATTTAGGTGTGTGTAAGTTTATCTCGAATCCTTCATATAACAACATCCCAGTATATTGAATATGCTAGAGTTGTTACAAAAGAAATTAATAAAAAATGTTTAGGGGGTTGGAGATGCAAAATAAAACAAAAGGACTCAAGTGAAGACATTACCTTAAAATCGGGTAACTCCCGTTGGTTTGAGCTCAAAGGCTTCCTTGGGAAGACTTCAACCCAAATTGAGGCTTCAAGGGGTAATAAAGATAAGTGGAGAGACAAAATGGGCAGAGGTTGTCTGAGCCAAAGGCTTTGGGAGTGTGGGTAAGGAGGTAGAGGTGGGGGGCCTTTTATAAGAGGAGAGGAGGGGCACTCTTGTAAAGTTACAAAATGTTACTTTATTTTCAAAAGCGTTTCGGATTTTAAAGGTCCCACATTGATCTATTTCGAGGATAAGGTGACAAGGGTTCAAAATCCACTCATCGAATAGGATTTGTAAATGTGTAGGTCTTAGATATTACATTATCTTTCCATTTTATTTAAATCGTTAAAAATGAGGTCATCGCTGCATCATCATGATGTCAAAAATAATTTAATTTATTTAATATCTAAAAATTATAAAAAAAAATTCTATGATGTAGGAAATATTTTTATCTTTCCAATTAATATTTATAGTCAAACATATGACTTGTATAACCCCATGTAAAAATTGTTTTAGTAAAACATCTCATGTTTGTGTCGTTTTTACTTTAACATTAAATAAAAAGATATTTATGTCATGTTCCAACCAAAGTGGCTCCATGGGGTCCCCAAGTTGACCTATGGATTTTCTAGGTCAGCCATGAAACATAAAATGATGGTAGGACATGTTTCTAGGTCATTTCATATTATTAAAACTTTATTCTTACCAAAAAAACTACACTAATTACCTCTAATCTCGATAAAAAACTTAATAAGTCACTATTCACCAAATAAATTATTTTTATCCCATTGAACCACATTTTACTTCTTAATGACAACCATGTATGTAGGATTTTTGAAATTCAAATCACAAAGATGGCAAAATTTCATTTAAATGGAAAAATCGGTTTTTATAAGTACACTTAGTGGGTTCACTATTCATAAAAAATTGAAGTTTTTCAGAAAAATACCAAAAATTCACCCTAATCTATATTTGATATTCCGAATTCAAAATTGAAGTCTATTTTACAATATTCATAACATATAAGTCAAATTAATTAATTTAATAATTAATTCCTGCTGTCAGAGCAAATAGCGTGTTTTTATGAAACAATAAGTATCAAAAGATTGACAGTAGTTTAAGTCTAATTTCAAAGTGAAATTAATTCCAACGACCACTATTGGATTTAATGGTAAAAATATATTCTAATATCACATTAAAACCAATTCAAAGGATAATCTAATCATATAAATAAATTAGATTAAAAAGAAATTTGAATTAAAATACAACATTTTACACTATTCATTAAAAAAATTAACTTTATTGGAAAGATACCAAAAATTTACACAAAATAAGTTTTGGTGCCCCGATTCTTAAGAAGAGTTTTATTTGTTCCAATATAATTTATAAGATTGAACAAAACTATATTTAATGATAGTTCGCCATCAAAAGGCGATAAGTGAACCTTTAGTGAAAACTAGGGCATATACGCCTAAAATTGAATTCTTTCCGTATTTTAAGCCTTTATCTTTTATTGGATAAATGTAAAAACATTTAAAAACATATATAATCATATATTAGTTATTTCTATCCATTCCCTCCAATACAACGGCTACATGTTAACTACCATTTAAAATAATATTATTTTATTATTAGAGTGCAACGTAAGATTCCCAAGAAACTCGTTGTTGCGTGTTGGGTACGCCATCGTGCATAGCATCCCCTTTAAAGTCGTATTAATATTTTATTCACAAATATGGATAAATATGAAAATGTCATATTCTTTATTTACCTGGGGTGTTACATCCTTCCCCCCTTTTGGGAATTGCATCCTAGCAATTTTTAAAATTAAGCTTGGAAACATCCTTGAAAGTACCACATCGGAACAAGAGTCTGTAAAACAATCACTTTAAAATAAATGAAGATAAGTACAGAGGTCACCCATGTTAACCCATACTAGGATTCCATGTAGAAAAACATAGACATGGAAGAAAAATCAAAGGGTCATGTTCTTGAGGGAGAGTGATAGTAAACATGTCTAAGAGAAAGTTAACCATAAGAAAATCACAAACATGTGATGGGTTAAACGGTATTCGATTCCCCAGTAGGAAAAGTTAATAGACAAATTTTTTTTAAGTTACTTTTTATTGCGGAATTTATTCATAAGGAAACATAATCACTTATCATGTTGACTTTTAACTTTTAATATATTCCTTAATCAAAATCATATTTTTTCTAAAAGAAGAGTATTTAGGGAGACTTGTTCGCATTAAGAGTACTATAATCAACTTCTAGAGAATCACATAATCCACCAAAGAGAACTATATACTTCCCATGTCTTTATTCATTAACCAAAACCAAACCAAAAAGGTTAGTACAAGATCAGATAATCCAGAAAAGGATAACCCTTTATAAAAATAAAATCTATTCTTAATCTCCAACATTTGTCCAACAAAACCCAAAGTTCCACGAGGACCATTAGATAAACAATTTTTCCATAAAATTCTTCAAAGTAAACCAATCTAAGATTGAAACACAAATATTTTAAGGATTTAGTCACATAGTCTTCCAAGTTAAATCGTAACATTTATCTCCAAACAATATCAGTTGCTCCTAAAGTCTCGTATTGAAAAGTAATTAACCTAATCACATATCCTCCATGATAGGTTAATCATTTTCATAAATAACCCAAAATCAACGTACACTTAATTCATAAAATCATATAACTAAAAAGAATTAGTCAAACTAACTAGGGACTTCACGTAGTCCAGTGGTAGGCGATAAATACCAGTCACACTTTGGTTGTGGGTTCAATTCCCGCAGCTTTGTCCGACATGACGGGTAGTCACACGGTCTGCGTGTTGTCCTTTTTCCAAAACTATATAATTCTCAAATCATTCCCCAAAAAGAGATAAAATCATCAAAAATAACCATAACATAATTTAACCTCAATTTTATCTCATGCCTTTCACTTCCATCATAACATATAGTAACCCATAATTACCTCAAAAGTAAGGATCATATAAACTCTAATGGTTACCTTTATAATTATTACCTGAAGTTCCACATCGATTGGTCATCTCGTACATGATGAATTAAAGATCATACCAAGGTTCAAGTGGTTGATCATTACTCCTTGATAGTTGGTTTAGAACAACCATGAGTTTCCTCATTGAATCCCCCATTTTATCTAGTATCTTAATCATAGAACCACCACAGTTTCCTTCAAACCTGTTGTCTCTTTAGTGCCTGCTAGATCCATACATTCACTAAAAACAGAAATGTCACTATGAGTATATCAACCAAACCATCATGTACTAATGAGGAAGGTAAACACTAAGATACACTTACTCATTCACTTTATCTAAAACTAGGACTCTTTCTGAAATCCTAACCATTATGGTAATGCCACTTATGCTTAAAGAATACCCTAACCTCTAATGTTATCTAAACCAACCTTTGATACCAACTCTAAGGCCCCAGCCTTAAACCATACTTAATATTGAATTAAATGAGTAATTCACATTGAGGATCTTTTCAGGTTTAGAGTTTTAGAGAATTAAATCATAAAACTTGCATTACATTCCACATTTAAACAAATGGGTTACATAAAAGATAGTATTCATTTTTCCCATCAACAGAAACATATTTAAAATAAAACATGGATTCTTTCTTGACACTTCCTTGACACTATGATCATATCATGTACCCTTCCCTTGACCTATGAAAAACATTTCAAAAACTTGGGATGAGCATAAAAAGCTCAGTAAGGGATATAAAAATTTGGAAAGGAAACATTAGTACATGTATACATAAGAATGAAATCATACTTTACCCATAAAACATAAGCACATTAACATACCTCATAAAATCATGAATAAATTATATAAATCATAAGACATAAAAGGTAACTTGAGGCATTCATAACATTCTTACGTAGGGAGTAACCCTTTTGGTTACGTTTGGAATACCCATCACTATATATTCCCTAAATCTCTTCGAAGAAACCTTAACGTTTCACTCCTTTGCGTTACCCAATGCATTGGAGAGCTATATCGGGCTCACCCGCCATTAGTTTATCACGGAACTACCCGTCTTTATAATAATTCCCAAGAACCTCAACATAATCGTATCACATAAAACATGCATAAAGGAAACATAACATTTCCACATTTCAATCACAAGATATCAATACAAAACATTGATATAAAAACATAATGAAAACCATTTTCAATACCAAAATAAACGAAAAGTAAAAAATGGTATTTATTTTTCTTTTTAAAAAGAAGGTATGACTTGTAGAGGAAGCCGAAACTCAAATAATGGTCAGGGCGGCGGAGAAGTCGTTGTCGCCACATACGTACGACAAAGGATTCCCTTTTTTCATATAGTAAAATTCTTCGTATAAAACAGATTCCTTATGGATAAACCTAAAAGTCAAAGGGTTTTACACACCATATAAAATAAGGTTGTGTATAAAACAAAATATGCCTCAATGAATGGAGATTGAGACGAAGTCCCTTATAAAGACGGTATCATTGGTTTAAGGATAAATCAAATACATAATTATCTATGACAAACGAATACACCAAATATAAGTGGATATTAAGTGTAAAATAATCAAAGGTAATTCACACATATTAAAAGGATGACATATTCAATAACTACATGTTGAACCCAAAGAAATCGAAATTGGGTTAAGAAGTTCCCTTGACAGCCTAACAGCGTCACATCAAAATGAGTTAATGAGGGATAAAAAAGGGTATCTCATCACTTGGAAATAAAATTTAAATAAATAAGGATATATGATAACATATCCCAACATAACAATATGTAAATTAAAAGACCCAAGAAAATAAGTCTTTTAAAAATAGGAGGGTGAATGGTTCCCTTACCAGCATGGGTATCTTTCGAAACATACACCTCGTGAAAGAAGGACAATACAATATTGATGTAAATACTCATAAAAGAAAGTATATTACACAATGAGTAAAATAATGGTAATTACATACACCACTCAATGGAAATTGTGGCAAATGTTGCATAAATCTCACTGGAATAAAAGTGAGATGAAAAATACCTTATGAAAACTCGGCAGCCTAACGGCGCAACATAAAACATTCAAAAATGGATTGATGAGATCAAATAGGGTATCTCATAATATTAAAATATTTTTTATAGAAATAGGAATATAAAAGAACATCCCACAACATAAAAAAGAGGAGCTTAAAATAAGTGACATAAAGAGAGTACTTAAAAAGAAAGAGAGAGGTTAGATCTCTTACGAAAATTCGGCAGCCTAACAGCGCCACTCAAAACTTCCAAAATGGATTGATGAGAGAGAATAGGGTCTCTCATCACATGAACATAAAAATTACAATAAGAGTAAAATAATATCTCAATAACAAGAAAGATTATCTTTACAAGGAATGACATAAAAGAGTGTATTTAAAAAGAAAGAGTGGAGTAGGATCCCTTACCTCGGGTCCGACATGACTCGATCGTTCTTTAACGTCCAGAATAATAAACTTGAGTTAATTTCTACTTTCATAAGAATCTTTTTCAAGTTCATTATTCCTTTTATATCAATTATTGACATGTTATAAACATTATGTAATCATTTAAATTAATAATGGTTGTTTTGTCGATATTTGGTTCTTAAGTCAAAAGTGGACTTCTTACAATTACATGTTGTTCGTGTGGTCAATGGTTCATTATATCCAGAATGATATTCATGATTTGGATATCATATATATCATATATATCCAGAATATACATGTATTTATAATATTACATAATCATTTAGAGGTAAGAAATGAAATGCACTGTTCATGGAGACGGTAAGCCGTACGTACGCATGAACGCTACTTTCATTTCGTTGTCATATTAATGGAATTAAAACTAAATGAGAGGTATGTATATTTTAATTACAGAATTATATTCATAATTTATAAGTAACATACATTATATATATTCATTATAAATATGTACTTATAATAGTAAATTACATTTAGGGATAAGAAATGAAATGCACAGTTCATGGAGACGGTAAGCCGTACGTACGCATGAACGCTACTTTCATTTCTATCTCATACATTAATGGAAATAAATAAAAATGATATAGAGGTATATTATAATTCCAGTATAGAATCATATATAATAACTTTAAATACATCCTTTATACGTCTCACATATGGAATTAATGAATCACATCACTTTGAGGGGCGGTAGTCCACACTTCCTTAAATGAAGACATCGCGTTTACCCGTAATGGAAACCATAAAGGTATGCCATAAATGAAAAATACAGAATCATAAGTAAAACATAAACATATTATATATCATATATAAATATAGTGACATATTAATGTCCACCTTTGAAGGTGTTATATGAGTGTTGAACAATCATCGTTTTGTGAGGCAGAAATTCGCCATCCACGGAAACAGTATTTTTTTTACCATTAGATGTAGCTGTGTGTATGTTTAGCACTAATAATTCTTATAACAACATCCTATTATATTGAATATACTTTAGTTGTTACAAAAGAAATAAATAAAAAGAGTTTAGGGGGTTGGAGAGGCAAAATAAAACAAAAGGACTCAAGTAAAGACATTACCTTAAAATCGGGTAACTCCCTTTGGTTTGAGCTCAAAGGCTTCCTTGGGAAGACTTCTGCCCAAAGTGAGGCTTCAAAGAGTAATAGAGAGAAGTGTAGAGAAAAAATGGGCAGAGGTTGGCCGAGCCAAAGGCTTTGGGAGTGTGGGTAAAGTGGTAGAGGTGGGGGGCCTTTTATAAGATGAGAGGAGGGGCACTCTTGTAAAGTTACAAAATGTTACTTTATTTTTAGAAGAGTTTCAGGTTTTAAAGGTCTCAAATTGATTTATTTAGAGGATAAGGTGATAAGGGTTCAAAATCCACTCATCCAATAGGTTTTGGACATGTGTAGGTCTTAGATATTACATTATCTTTCCATTTTATTTAAATCGTTAAATAATGAGGTCATCACTGCATGATCATGATATCATAAATAATTTAATTTATTTAATGTCTAAAATTTATAAAACAAATACTATGATGTAGTAAATCTGTTTATATTTCCAATGACTATTTATAGTCAAACATAGGACTTGTATAACCCCATGTAAAAATTGTTTTAGTAAAACATCTCATGTTTGTGTCATTTTTACTTTAACATTAAATAAAAAGATATTTATGTCATTTTCCAACAAAAGTGGCTCCATGGGTTCCCCAAGTTGACCTATGGATTTTCTTGGTCGGCCATGACACATCCAATGAGGGTAGGACATGTTTCTAGGTCATTTCATTTTATTAAAACATTATTCTTTCCAAAAACTACACTAATTACCTCTAATCGCGATTAAAAACTTAATAAGTTACTATTCACAAAAAAATTAGTTTTATCCCATTGAACAACATTTTACATATTAATGACAACCATGTATGTCGTATTTTTGAAATTAAAAACACAAAGATGGCAAAATTTCATTTAAACGGAAAATTCATTTTTTATAAGTACCACTTAGTGGTTTCACTATTCATCAAAAATTGATGTTTTTTAGAAAAATCCCAAAAATTCACCCTAATCTATATTTGATATTCCGAATTCAAATATGAAGTCTATTTTACAAAATTCAAAACATATAAGTCAAATTAATTAATTTAATAATTAATTCCCGCTGTCAGAGCAAATAGCGTGTTTTTATGAAACAATAAGTATCAAAAGATTGACACTAGTTTTAGTCTGATTTCAAAGTGAAATTAATTTCAACGACCACTATTGAATTTAATGGTAAAAATATATTCTAATTTCACTTTAAAACCAATTCAAAGGATAATCTAATCATATAAATAAATATCATTAAAAATAGGTTTGAATTAAAATACAACATTTTACACTATTCATTAAAAAAATTAACTTCATTGGAAAGATACCAAAAATTTACACAAAGTGAATTTTGATGTCACGATTCTTAAGAAGAGTTTTATTTGGTACAATATAATGTATAAGAGTGAACAAACCTATATTTAATGAAATTTCACCATCAAAAGGTGATAAGGGAACCTTTAGTGAAAACTAGGGCATATACGCCTAAAATTGAATTCTTTCCGTATTTTAAGCCTTTATCTTTTATTGGATAACTGTAAAAACATTTAAAAACATATATAATCATATATTAGTTATTTCTATCCATTCCCACCAATACAACAGCTACATGTTAAATACCATTTAAAATAATATTATTTTATTATTAGAGTGCAACGTAAGATTCCCAAGAAACGCGTTGTTGTGTGTTGGGTATGCCATCGAGCATAGCGTCCCCTTTAAAGTCATATTAATATTTTATTCACAAATATGGATAAATATGAAAATGTCATATTCTTTATTTACCTGGTGTGTTAAATTAAAAACTGGGGAGGGGATATTATAACAAAAAATGTGTTATCCTACCACCTTATGTTTTTTTGAAACGGTGATATTTTAAATCATCATAGATTGATGGATTTAAGACCCTTAATTTTGAACTTGTTTGTGACTGATGTCCTCAATCACACCCTATAAATATTTTTGTTTCCCCTCTAATTATGTGTCTATAATTTCCACTAATGTTCTCTTAATCGATATCATAATGTGGTGGTGATATTTTTATTTCCATTTCCCTCTTATTAAGAATGAATTTTATTAACCCAATTTCTGATGTGGGTTTTCCAGAAAGATATTTTTCTACTATTAACCTATTATATTTGAAGAGAAATTTCAAATTTTCAGGACACAATTTATTGAAGGATGGGAGAATTTAACACCCCATTATTTCATAGTATTTTATCTGTTCAATGTAATTCAATAACTTGCATTACATGAAACATCGAGTTCAAGCAAACCACGACTTACCAAACTAGCCATTCAAAATTAGTTATGAGTAGTATTAACTTAATTTTGAATTTTATATTTTCCATATAATTTTAACATCCATATTATGTGTTTCTTAGACATAATATAATAACAAATTAAATTTTCAGATATAGGATGTATTTTTCAGAAAATTATAATTTACCTTCTTTTAATAGCGAACCCTTTTGAAAACCAATATTTGACACTTTTATATAATCAATTTCATGAAATTAAGTTCTTCATTAGAATAGAGACACACAAATTTAGTATATATAAATTTTTGGTATATTTCTGATAACTTTCATATTTTGATTAATAGTTAATATTACTTAATTTTAATTGAAAACTTCTTTTTAAATCGATATAATTTATAGTTTGAAATTATACATTTTAATGGTTTGGATGTATAATTATATTATATTGTAATAATTTAAAAAAATTTAGTTTATTATAAGTAATTTTACATTTTTAAATTTGACACAAAAGGAAGTCAATATTTTGATAGTTTTTTCTTTTAAAAAACATGCTTTTTGGTTTTGACAATGGGAATTAGTTTTAAATTAATCAATGAAACTTCATGGTTATGAATTTGATAAAATATAATTTATTTTTAAGTTAGTAATATCAAAATTATCTAAGAGTTAATTTTTGGTTTTTTTTTCTAAAAACATTCAATATTTATGAATAGTGAAAATCATTGCGTTATTGTTAAAAACCGATTTTTTATTTAACTAATTAGTTATTTTATTTTAATTTATGTTATGTCAAAATAGATACATAATACCTATATAGTTTTAATGTAATTCCTTGCAGTAATTTTATAATAATTTTAGATATATAAAATTTTATTGTACTTTTTACCTTCTTTTACCCACCTTTTAAGAGCATTTGCAAATTTGCGTTAAAATAAATTTTACAGTTTCTATGAGTTGAATTTAAAAAATCTGAGAGACACGATTAACATTATTATGTAATTTTTGTTAATAAAATGAAAATAATTTATTTCGGAATAGTAACTTTCGACTTTTATTTACCACGGTTAAAAGTAAATGATTAAATTAAAAGTAAAAATGATATTATAATTACCCTAACACATGACCTAACTATTTTTGATAAGTGTAATTTGACAAAAAAAAACTTACTAATAAAATATAATCCTTTTTTCAACATGGATTAGAATAAGACATTTATTATTATTTTATTTAAAGAAGTGTTAAAAGTGTTAAATTAAAAGTTTTATAAGTAAACTATTTTTAATATAGGGTTTTACAAAAAAAATAAATAACACTATAAATATTAATTAGAAATATTAAAAGATTACCTATATCATGGTATTTTATTTTTTATCTTTATACATTAAATAATTTAATTTATTTATGAAAGAATGATGATGTAGTAAATACCTTATTAATGAAATAATAAAATAAAAGGTATATAAATATTAAAATAAATATAATTTCAATGTTTATATGAAATATAGGAATTTTATAGGTGCATATGACATGTTAGTGATGATTTGATTTATGGTGTACAGAGTAATCATGTTGTAATGAATTTCACAAAAACAAAATACTAAATAGTGTCAAAATTGACATAAATGAGTTTTTAAAACAATTTTATTATTATTAAGTTATATTATCCTAAAAATATCTGGTTCTAAAAAATGGATTAATAAATATTATATATGTCATTAATGAACCACTTGAGGTTCTTCTGTATGTTTAGAGTATGTTTATTAACCGTATTGTGTAATATTACAAGAAGACACTATAAAAGTTAAACTATTTAACTAATTGTTAAATAAAATAGATAACGTTAATATGGTAACCTAAACTTGACTAACTCCTATTAATTGAGAGTATTTTGAAAAATTTACACCTTAGATTACAAATAAATCAATTTGGATCCATTAGAAACTGAAAATTATTTTATAATAAAATAATATTTTAAACTTTTCTTGAAAAGACCCTCACCTCTCTTATAAAAGAGAACTTCTCCTTCTCTTAATTTCGCACCTGCAAATCCATTTGTCTCCGACAAAACTAGTCCAAAAATAATCCCAACTATCCTAAATTCTACCTAGAGTCCTTACAATAATCATAAAGCCAACCTAAATTTCCCTTTTGATCAACTCAAAAGGAAACACCAGAAGAAGAGGTAATAATTTCACCACCCTCTTTCTTGTTCTTTTCTTCTTCCACTTCTTCTTTTATTGTTGTTTCTATATCAAAATAATAAATCCATTACCTTATACATACTGTGATGTTATTATAAATATGGTAAAACCACATTCATTATTCTATCCATCCTATAAATTGAAAAGTCACCATACGTTCGTACGTACGACTTACCATCTCCCCATGGTGGGGTAGTTTGTTATTGAAACACTTCATAATTTTAATGGGTATAATAATGAGAATAACATATTTAAATAATAAATATTACATTTTAATTATTCTGTATATATGATATATCATCCAATTAAATTATATTTCACCATAAATATAAGGATATTTTCGATCATGCATACATACAGATTAATATCTCCACGAACGCGATGAGATTCATTCTCTGTCATAATCATTCAAGAATTATTTAAATTTTATGATCAAAAATATCTTTTAAGAACTTAAAATAATTATATATATATATGAATTAAATAAATTTTATCCTTAACAAACACGGTTTACGTAACTAAGAATATAAGGGAAAACAAATCATTTAACACCTGAAACGATTATACTACTGAAATATTATAAACCAAGCAAAAATAGAGGATCATATATGATATCATATTTATGTATATAGTTCTTGTATAATTTAATAACAATTATTTAACTATTATACAGAATGTTAACATGACCTCAACAAATTAAAAGTACAATGTAAGGGTTAATTCTATAATATCTTCATTATCCGAGGTCGTTTTTACGTGAGTATCTACTGGGACCTCTTTATCATCCACAACAATGTTTCTTAAAAATATATTTCAAAACAATTTTTTATTTTCTTGACTATGCGTTAATTTATTTTATACCCATTTTTGACATTATATAATATTTTTATAAAGGAATATTTCTGTCATTTTCCAAACAAGGACATTTACGTCGTTTTTGAAACAATTAAGTAAAGAATGTTTTTTAACTTATACGACATGTGTGACTATTTTCCACCGTTATAACTCCTTATAATATTCCCTTACAATATTACAAGAATATACATATTTTATTTTCTAGTTACATAACATCTAAATGATTTCAAAATAGAAAGTGATATCTCTCTCAAAAAGTTTCGATTTCATCTATGTCAACATCCGTTGATTGATTTTAATCATATTTGATGTTGATTTATTATGAAAAAAATCTTTAATATTGTATTGATGGTTTTGCGATATATTTAAATTTGGATGTGTTATTTTAATACCATTAATGTTCTATAGTTAATGTATTGACATCCCATATGAAAATTTTAATATGAATCTTTATGTTATGTTTCAACCT
Organism: Viscum album; assembly: GCA_963277665.1. NCBI lineage: Eukaryota > Viridiplantae > Streptophyta > Magnoliopsida > Santalales > Viscaceae > Viscum > Viscum album. The sequence continues at coordinate 789,197,477 of OY728148.1, forward strand.
TTTCATATGAGAAATGTATTAGAGTTAGTAAGTGACGGGTGGATCCCACTATATCTCCTCGATGATTCACTAGGTTTTAGGAGACAATTAAACGTTGAATTGGCAGGGGTCTTACCCAATTTTGATATATGGTTTTGGCCGAGACCTTAATCATTTTTAGACGTCTTGGCTGAGGCCTTAACAAAATGTTTCAGAATGTCTCACATTATAAATTACCTCATTATGAAAATATTATTGATCGTTTTTGTAGTTATTCGACTAGTAGAATACCCATGGCTATGTATTATTATTTCATTATTTACTCAGATCATATTATCACCATAAAATGTTCATGTTTATTATTTTTAAATGCATGTGTTTTCAATTATTCACCTTGCCTAATGTTTATGTTATATTCAACTATATTTCATACCCTTAATGAGAATTTTAGATCACCCCTTTCTTATGTTTCATTTTCCGAGGATATGAAGAAGTTAGTTATGAGTGACTTTTATGAATAATTTTGGAGTCTTGGATGTTTCTAATGGAATACATTAGTGTTGTATTTATTTTCAAGTTGTAATTTTGAACTTATGTATGTATCTTATTTCCAATAATACTAAATTGATCGGTATTTAAAGATATGATTTGTTGTATCAGGCCAATGTTATGTAATAAGGAACTGAATCTAGGTAACTATGGTTGGGGCATTACAATTACTTTTTCATTTATTATTTGAGAAAATATGTTGAATGGTATCAATAAATTTTCTTTAATTTGTAAAAAAACTGGTGAGGGAAATATTATCCTTGATATGTTCTTAATGATATGATAATGATGTTTTCATAATGAAATGATTTTTTGGATAATTTCAATTAGATAAGATATGACTACCTTGGAAATGAGTAATTATTTATTGATAATTTCTTTCATTATATCGTTGATCGAGTTATCATCATTTTGGGATTTAAGGAATATATCTGAATATCTCTAATATATTTAATTAATAAGAATCATGTATGTTTTCAATATGTTTTAATGGTTATTAATGTAATAAAAATATTTAAAAGTTTGGTATGTAGTGAATAAAAGACACTTCATGTTATTTGATAAGATAATTTTGGAAATCTAGTGACCTTATTTCTAATGGGTTAGATAATAATCTTTTGGACAAGTTATGCACTTATGAGATGGTTTAAGTTCATATATGAATGAGGTTTTATAGGTTAATTTATTTCATCACCATATGATGAAAAATATACTAAAAAGTATGTATAAATAGTTCACGGAACAACCAAATGATATTCTTGTGTTTATGAAATAGAAATGTATATTTACATACATTCTCAAAGATGGAATGAATTCCCCAAATATATTAAATATGATATTGAAAAAAAAATCTCATGTTATAGTAATTTTTATGATATCATGTACCATTTCATTATAGTAGTTTAAGGCTTTGTTGTCATTGAATTTCATTAAAACATGTTCTATAGCACTCTGTATCAGAAGTTTATTGTTATATTTTTCTTCTATTTCAATGTTTAAATTTACAACATGTTTTGTCCAACTATGGAACCTAGTTATATGAAATTTTTTACAAACCATTAATTGTTATTTGGAATATTTTTTTAAACTATTCATGAGTTGGGTATTTTAATAAGAGATTATTTTCAAATATCAATCCATTGATTACTGGCTTCATGTTTAAATTAAAACAACTTAATTTATTTAAGGTTGGGAGAATATAATGACCTATAAATTTAAAATATTTTTTTTAAAAAAAGATAATTATTATTCATATATTTATTTACATAAACCCCAAATTTATGCTTATATTACATGGAACCTGAGTTTTAGCTTTCTCTATACTGAACACTGAGGTTTTCTTGTGTTACACACAACACTGATTTTTACCAAACAATAATGTATTATTTATAATATTATTATTTAATAAGATAAAAAATGGATATTAAATGAATTTATATGAGTAATATTAACTGGATTAAAAAATATATGGTTGAATTAATTGGTTAAAAATTAATTAGAAGATAATTATATGAACAAATTTAATATAATGAGAATATTTTTAAAAAAATCAATTTTTATTCTTACAAAGATATTTTATCCTAAATTTTTTTAATAATTATAATTTTTGAGTGATAGTAATGAAATATATATATTTAATATTCAATAAAATATTTTTCATATTCTTTTAATACATTTGATAATAATAAGAAAAGAGAAAATCCCAATTTTATTCATAAAAACATAAATTTTTTTAAAGGGATATTTACTACCTTTTTGCTGGAGGAACTATTTTAAATATGAGTTTCTCCACATTTATAAATTTAATATGAAAATATAATGTTCATCATTGAAACAAAAACAAAAAAAGTATCTTACTGTGTATTATATGAATTTTTTGTGAAGTTTTTTTAAATGAATAATGAAAATACTGACTTTTAATTCAAAACATATTTTTCCCCTAATTTATTTATAAGATTAAATTATATATTTTTATTAGTTATAAATAATAATTTGATAAATTATATATCTGTTAATACAATTTATTTTATTGTAATAAATTTAACATTGAAATTTGATATAAAAATGTTTCCAACTTCTGAATAATTTCAAATTAATAATCCTATGATTTGGATAAATTTTAAATTAATTTATACCACATATTTTGTTTTAATTTTAAAAAATTCATTCATTATTTGTAATTTTAATAATATATATTATCTAATAAGGTCAATATAATATTTTACTATTATATATTATTCAATATAATTAAAATTAATTACAATGACTCTGGTTAAATTAATATTAAAAAGAGACTAAACATTAATCTAAATAGCCAATATAACCTATAAAATTTTCCAAAAATTTGTATGTGGAAATATTTTGATTTTATCCTCAATTTAATCGATAATTTACAATTATTGGATCAAATTTTAATGGGAATGGTTTTTTGAATTCCCATTATAAAATTTTACTAGTGTGTCACTCATCCTCCACTATAAAATGTTGGTCACCCCCCCCCCCCCCATCATCACACTACTAAATACACATTGGATCAACCATGATATACGCAAAAATATCATTAAAATACACCCCTGTATATAGATGTCTCACATTGGGCATAAATATAACAAAGTAAGCCCTCTTGTGTAAATAAAAAGGTATTACCTGAATAAGTGGTAACATCCTTCCTCAAGCTCTATAGTTTCATTTTTTTATACACAATTTAAATTATTATTAATATATGATTATATAATAAAAAAACTTATCGAGAATATACTGTTATTTTCATAATATTAATGGATCAACATACACTTAAAATGACATCTATATAATGGGTAACACAGAAACCATTTATGTGTACACTGAACTGCTATATAAAGAAACAACATCATTCATTTTTCCATCACAACCATTCTTGTTTGGGAATTATAATATAATAAATGTCTATATATGATATTTATGATAATTAATAGGTATTTATGACTCTTTAATTACTTTATAATTCATTCTATTATACTTTCATTTTTTAGTAAATATGATAACATCGTTTTTTAAAATGTGGCCTACCGCCTCCTCAAAGCAATGCGATTCATTCATGTTATACATGGAATGCATAAAAGATAGTTAAAATAAAAAATATGTGAAATAAATGAAACATATATGATATTCGTGGAATTATTAACTTTATTTAAATGTAATATATCTTTTTAAATACCCTTTTCAGAACCTAAAAGGTGATAACATTTTTCATGGATTTATTGACTACCACACCTGGACACGATGTGATTCATTTTACATCAAAATAATTATATATATATATAAATATAAGTGTTTATGATTAAATAATATGGTATATATGATATAATTTTTATTATGGAAATATATAATATTACACACCTTCTACCTATAATTATCATTGGAAATTTGTAATGTTACTCATTCGTACATACGACCTACCATCACTATGATTATAACATTGGTTAATTTTTCATAACCATCATTTATAATTCGTTTTAAAAGTATAATTTATGTATAAATAGGAAAATTATATCATTTTTATTATTCTTGAAATTTTTATTCAATGACCCCTTTGACCATCATTTACAAACAAATTTTATATTTAAAACATGAACCATAATTTTTTAACAACCCCAAATGTAGAGATATTGTTTAAGTGATTATTTTCAACCTTGTAATATGTGAAATAAAAGTAATAATAATAATAATAAATTTTCTTTTTAATGAAAACAATTAAAATATTTTTGTTAATTAGGAATATAAAGAAACACATGTCATGTTTTACTAATGGTAAAGTATTTTGTATCAATTTCATTTCCTTGACACATATTGTAATTTTATTCACCTAGTTTAAATTATAAGGTGTATTTAATACCATTTGAAATGATACATCATTAATCTATTCAATATCATGATATTCTAGAATTAATTTATATATATTCATTCATGAATATTATGATTAAAACGTTTCAATGTGGTATGGGACATTTGGTAATGTTTAAAGAATATTTTCCTCAAAATATTTTAATGATATTATAATGTTATCACTATTAATCAATCGAAAAATCCCATTTTTTGTTTAGTATCCTCCATTGAGGAATTATTGATAAATCTGTACTCAAAATTCAATAAGGATATTTAATAAGGCATATTATTTATTTTAATTATTCGATATGAGAAATTATTTGGACTAGTAATGAAGGGTGGGGCCGAGAATTTCTCTTACCGCATGATTAATTGACATGATTTCATGATTCAAATAAGGTGGAAAAATTTATTGGGTTTCATTCAACGGTGTTAACCATCCTTTTAAAGGTTCATATAGTAGAAGTTTACATTTACCTTATACATAATAACTAATAATTAAAGATTTACATCATATAAATTATAGTTATCATAGTTATTATCCATGAGGTTATGATAAAACCTATAGATGAATTTAATTCTCAGTTTATTGATTAGAAGGTATGTTTTTTCAGTTTCATACCTTTTCATTTTGTCTATTCCACATCCTTAGAGATCCAGGGAGAGGTGTCTTTGAGAGAAACCCTAGTTGGGTCTTTTGTTGCTATGAAGGAAACAACCACTATTTTGGTCCCCCCGTTGATAGGGGGATCCTCGACGTCCTTCAAAGGTGCTTCCCCTTAGTTTGTTACCTTATATAACCTAGATATTCTCCCACCTTTTCCTGAAATTACGCTTCAACCAAAATCTGTAGGGTTTCTTGATGGGTGTCCAGGCCACCAACTATCCTTAGTGGACTTCTCAAAATCCTAGAATATTCTAAGGCACACCTTGGTGTCTATGTTTTATTATCATCAACCATCTATGGATTTTTTTGATGTACATGTCTACAAATCTTTGGACGTATTGGATAAGGCATCTATGGGGTTGTTGGATAATCGGAATATGATGATAAGCCTTTCAATAGTGGATGATCTCATCACGGCCTGGTCAATTGTCCATTTCCACTTCAATGACTGTAGATTATTAATTTTCCTATGTTTATTCGAGTGGAATATGAAGCAAGACCCTCCAACTATGGAAATATGGGTTGTTTTTTTGAAATATTCGCCTTCTGTTTCATAATTCATTGGTTATGTGTATGCTAAGGAACATGAATGGTAGTTATATGTGCTCGGATAGTTGGACATATGCTCTTTGTCACACCATTAACCCTTGTGTTTGTGTTCAACTAGATGTATCCAAGATCCCATTTTAGACGTTGTGGATAACTATGAGAGAATAGTATCGATGCATGTAGTGGGTTATGTATGAAGATCGGACCGATTATTGTTCTGGTTGTTGGTGCCAAGTTCATTCACTAGGTTAATGCCACAAGGGGGCTGAATTATCGAGAGTATGGGAAATGAAAGAAGGTAGGAGTCTTTAATGCATAGTGGGGAAAAGGATTGATGAAGAGACATGATGTAGTGGTTGATCAGGTTGAAATAGAGGACAACTATGGTATTAGTTGAGTGGAGGAGAACATCCTTATCCGGACAGTGCCCAGTGATGTGGTACATGAGGTGGAGATTTAGCAAGAGGATTCTCGAATGGGAAATTAGGAGTATGGGGGAATGTCTGTGATGGCGCAAGTGGAGGATAGAGAGTATAATAGTGACGAAATGTTTTTTAGGTTCGATATGGGTGTGCTATGGAAGGGGACTCAGTGATCATCTTTGGATTTGGCTGAAAAAACTAGTGGTGGGAAAGAAGAGGGACCGGTGTCAAGGAACCAAACTTCAATCTAACTGAGCAACAATTTTTATGTTCTTGTAGTGATATTCTTGAATTGTAGCCTTGGTAATATTTCATAGATTTACTAGGGATGTGTGCATGAGGGAAATGTGGAGGTGCAAAACCATTCTGCATGCGAAGTAACAAGCCCTAGGAGGAATCATGGTATTAAGAGGAGGATGGGAGGTAGGGATTACTCCTCCTTGCCACCTCAACTTGAGACCCAATCAACATTGAAGGACAACTTTTAAAATTTAAACAATGATAATGTAAAAAAAATAGGTTCATACGGTCTAGGGTGATCAATCCACAAATTTAATATTAATCTCGGTGGATGATGTGGTAGAAAATGTTCTACATCATAATTATTCTAATGATGTGGAATCTAAAATGATGGGGGGGTCTTTATGGGATATCTTAAATGAGGATTAATAGTCTTGGGTGGGAAAACATGGACTCATTATTTTAGGGGGTTTCAAAAAAGAAAAGATTAGCATTGAGGAGTATATACAGTAATGGGACCAGCTTTCCTAGACATTTGAAAATCTGGTGGTGTAGGCTCCATAGACAAAGGTAATATCTATTTCATTGAAATTACATAAGTAAAAGAAGTTCTATAATATCAAATTACATTTCTATTACTTTAGTTAAAGTGTCAAAAATTGTTATTTGGGTTAGGATATCTTTTTAATTGTTAGCTTCTGGTTTTGTTTTTTGTGTGCTATAGTTTTTATGGGGTGACATGTCCAACATTTCTCAGATCCGCTTCATATAGGGTTTAGGGCATGAAACCTTTATCGATGCATACCATGCAGACATGAAAGTTGAGAGGTTATGGCTACACCATCAGTACCAAGACCACCTTTGTATACACCAGCTATTTATGTGGTCATGAATTGTTGAGGTTTGTTGTCACCTGGTTGATGCTGATTTGAGGTAGTTCCAGTATTTGTTTGGATTTTTTCTATTTTGGGCTTTCTTGTATGTTGGACATTGTAGCTCTCAATATCCCCTTAAAGAGTCCTGATAACAAAAAATTAATTTTCAGTCAGTTTATTTTCTATCAAATTAATTTAATGGCATGTGTTATCAATAATTTATCTTTGCATGTTGATTTATTCTCTTCAACTCATTATAGATTTTTATTTACATCCCCTTACTGATAATTTGATATCACCCTTATTATGTTTCTTTTTCCAAGGTTATGTGGAAGATATCATTGAATAATATATATTTGGATAACATATCAATGAAGCTATTTGTTTCTTCTTTTATTTTGCTTTACATATTATTTCACAACAAAATATGTGTAACATGTATGTATTATGGTTTTCCAAACATGATAAACCATTCAGTCCCTTGGGATTTGAGGCTTCCACATATACTAATGTAATGATGTAATGAACCAACTCTAGGCTTCTTGGGTCGGGGTGTTTCAATTCACCATAGGATAATAGTTTTATGGTTATTTCATTAAAATATTATTCTCTTAGTACATTTTTGAGAGATGGTGAAATTAAATTAAATACTTACTAAAAAAAATCAATAAAAATCATTTATGAGGAATTTTTTTTGTTAATCCAAATATGGATCCCCTAAAAATTTGGCACTTATCTAATAATAATTAATAAATAAATATTTATTCCATATATACTTTATATATATTTCTTAAATTTGGTATTTATATTCATACCATCATATTCAATTTCAATGTTATAACATCAAAATCCAAAAGATAATTTTTTTGTCATTAATTCTCTATGTTGCATGAAATATTCACATTTGAGCATAGGGTGATTTTAATATATTATACTGATAAATTTTATGTTCTTATTAAATTTTTTTAATTATTCCTTAAATTTGTTATCTTATTTTATATTCATTAATATCCTCCATCCGGATAAGAAATGATGGATTCTTAGTAATTTTTAATAATTTTTAATTTGTTTATAAAAGGTTGATCTCATTCATAAATATGTATGCCAGATAAATAGAAAATAATTTTAATACCTTTGGGGGATAGAATTTCTATTAAGACTAGTGATAAACGTGAATGAGTTCTAGTTTGATTATATCCACAATCTGTTCATTAAAATATTTAGCAGTCACAATGTTTCATTATAGGTTCATACATCTATAGAACCCTCTATCTTATTTGGGGTGTTTCATGGTAGGAAAAAGTTAGTATTTTTGTCATGGATATTGAGTATGATCATTAATGGGTGTCTGGTCTCCACATATCATGAGGATTCTTATGTAAACCGATAATGTTTTATTTGGATTTTTTTTTTGATATTTTTTAACATATTAATATTTAAATAGGTAGGTATGTACCTCATTAGAATTCTATATTTTTCTAAGGGTTTTTTTTAATTTCAGTTGAACATATATTGAGGCTCAATTGTGTAATCTTCTCTTGAATGAAATAATAACCTATACAATTACCAAGTTCATGATCTAGTAAATGTTTTAGGAATTTTTTCAGGATTGGAATATTGACAATCAAACCCACTGTCATGGTATATCATATTATTGCAAACTCTTTGGATTCATTTTTTTGAATCCTTTATTATTGTAATTTTCTTGACTTATTTTCATATGATTGAATACCATAAAGTTATGAACTATGATATGTTGATGTATTTGTATTGGTTACCTTGATTTAACAATGGAATCCAGTAAATAATTTGCTTTAAAAAATAATATGAGCGGTTATTTTAATGGATTTGGACTCTATTAGATTATTCATTCGTAACTGGTTTATAATGGAAAGAAAAAAAATATAATTTTGCGACATTTTAATGAGCTAAGGGTCTATTAGGTTTTATATTTTTGAGATAAACGTTGTTTCTAAATCATTAGAAATTGTTTAAATTTTAATTTAAATATAATGGAGATGCGATTTTAGTATTCTAAAAGAGGTAGAGATTTTTTAAAAGTATTTCATATTATGAAAGGGTTTAGCATTTTATAAAGAAATGAACTTTTGTTTCTAGGATTATTATGATGAATAGGGTATTTAGTTTTGTCAAATATGTTTTATTAGGATTTTTTGGTTTGGTGTGTGATGTATAATCTAGTTAGGTTAATATGTCATATTAGTTGATGCCTCCCATAAATACCCTGATAATAATTGGTTTGTTTACCAATATTTTGGTTCCCATCTTTTTCTTAGCTCATCGAAAAACTATGAATGTGTTGTAAATAGGCCTCATAGTGGTTCATATGGAAACCGAATTGGCTATTTTGGGTAGTATTGGCCAATTAACCATTGTAGAGAATTGATCCTCTTGTGTTCTAGGGTGATGAGATATTATTAGAATAAATTTTCCATGTTTACTTATACTTTTTGATTCATAAGTGTCTCATTTTTTTGTTCATTTATTTAGTTTTATTAATAAATAGGTGGTTGATTTTTAGTATCATGCCTCATTGGTTGGTTGTTCTTGTGTTAAAGTCTTGTAATACTAGAATTTAGTAAAGGGAAACATAAGTGTTTTGGATTATTTGTTATATATGGGAATGTATGGGCTATGTTCATGTGTAATTTTAAGGTGGGTTATTTTGGGTTGGTTCATGGGTTCCACCATGTTCATATATCCTCTCTTTCCCAATCTCCCATTTTATTTTTGGCCTCACATAACTAATTACTTGTAGTTCATAAAGATAAAAACTATCATTATACCTATTTCATTCCTTCTTTCTCTTACTCGATATATTTCCATATGGTTTTATTCCCCCTACAAACCATAGACTCTGATAGGGTAAAATTTGTGTTTATATTGGATATAACAATGGTGTTGGTATATATATATAAATATAATCGTGCCTCTTTACGTATTTAAGTGTAATTCATTGAATGTTATGTGTTTTATCTTTTCAAAATTGATTTTTTCTTGATTATGGTGGGAATTTTTTAATGTTCATTAAAATTTCATAAAATTTGATGCATGAGTTTTGTAAAATTTATTTCTTTCTAATATATATACATATATATTCCTATGCCATTAATAGTTTGAAATGGTGTTCCAAATATTTTTACAACTTTCTCAGAGTTGTCTCATTCGAAGTGTTTTTAAAATTCCATGCTGGATATTTAATAGGAATTTAATGATTTCAAAGGTGTGTTTTACAGTTGTTCATTTTGAAAGAGTGATTATGATGTTTAAATGGGTTTTAGGGAAAAAAATTGCCTTTTTTGAATCATTACATGAATATTGTATGTGAATGGTATCTAGAAATTTCATAAAAAATTGAAATTTTATTGTTATTTTAAGTGATTGCATAGATTGTTGGATATGAAAAAATTTAAATACATTAGAATTCCAATAATTATTTTCATTTCCTCATTGGAAATTTTTTTAAAAACAGTTTTCAAAATAATCAGTTTCCCCTAATTTTTAAATCCATTATTTATATTATTCATATTAAGTATTGTTGACCTCTAGGGGATGTTTATTATTTATACTTATGCATGAATGTGAAAAGGGTTTTTTTAATGTATAAATATTATATATGAGAATATTTTTATTTATTTTTAATTAAATGTTTATTTATTCCCTGAATATGGAATTTGTTCTGTTATACCAACTCCATTTTTTGGTATCATGTGTACCAAAGGTAACTATGTAGAAAATATGCATTTAATTTATTATATCTTAGTTTTCTTTGGCTACCCTGTTCCCAATAAAATTTGTTCCCTCCATAGATTTTATTATTTACGTTGTAACATAGAACGGTGATAAGAGGGATTTTCCAGTTCTACAAAGGGGGTCCTAGGGAGATCAAATCCTTTGAAACATAGGCTTTTATTTGTTATAATAGAGCCCAGTGAGTTCTATATGATTCATGATCAATTTTAGCATGATAAAGAGGATCTCATTACATATAAGACTTATGTATTATCATCGATTTTGATTGTATTTATCCATTATACGGTTGATGTTTATTTTTTTATTAGTATCAAAATTATTTATGTTCCTTTTCATTTGTGGTTCGGGAATAACATTAAATTTGATTATAGTTTTTCTCAAATGTGTGGCTTTTAAAATTGAGTGATATGGATGTTTTTTAAAAGGAATTATGTAATGTTTTGGGAAAACGGGAAAAGTTTTGTGGGTTTTCATATATAGGGGAAGATATTATTTTAATTTTTTTAATGAAATAATAAAATAATATTTTGACTTATTAATTAGGTTCGAATGATGGTTTTAAACCAAAATATCTTTAATATTATTAATAAATTTCCCAATTTTTCACATGAAATAGTGTTAAATGTGATAATGTTTTTTGTCCCGTATAAAAAATATATATTGTAAATTTTTAATATATATTTTATGGAAGATAATTTGAAATAAACTATATAAACCCCCTTTCTTTGAATCCTAGCAGGAACGTTCTACTCGCAGCATACATATAAACTTGTCTCCCATATCTCTCTTGTTGTGTGTGTGTGCACAACTCATATGGTTCTTTAACATTCCCAATATTTATCAACAATCATTAGACTTTTTTATTAGTCATTTGATCATATGTGGAGGGTTATAGTGAGTAACCATGGGACACATGAAGGTTTCAATGAGATCATTCATGTTTCATTTTATATTTGGATATTGTATCGACCAAATCAGGGTGATGTATTATATATATCTATATCCATATTGTTGAATCTATTCAATTTTATTTTTTAGGAAATCCTTATTTTCATTTTGTTTGAATTTTATATAATTAATATTTTTTTTTATCATTTTTCATTATTTGATTTTCTATATTTTATATTCACGAATTTACACCATTTGGATAGTCTATAAAATACTCTCTTATTTTTTTATTGTTTATCTATTTAAAAGAGGGTGATATCTTTCAAAACAATGTGTTCTTTGTACCAAAGAACCAATTTCTAGGCTAGGGGATAAATAATTCCCTATGGGTAGACTTGATAAAATAATATTTCGATGGTAACTAGGGTCAATTTATTACCCTATGATCCTTAAAAGATATCATAACATGTTTTATCATGGGAAGACAAATTATTTTCAACTTGAACGATCTCTTATATAATGTTATATTGTATATGAGTTATCAAGGAAACTGAATCATATACTACCATAGGGAAAAATTCGAGTTTTTAATTTACATGGAATGTCTACTAGACTACATAATATGATTTTGATTGGGATTAAAAATGAATATAATTTTATTTAAATCATGTTATATCATTTTATATATATGAAATGGGACCTATTTTCACAATATAAGGATCATAAAACTCTATGCATAACCCTATCAACCATGGGATACCATACTCAACATGCACCTCATGGTTACATGATTTTTGATATTTTTCATCCTTCAAAACCCAAGAGCCACAATAAAGTGATATAAATTTTTGCATCTTCATGAGGATACTCAATGTTGTTTTTTTATTCTAATTATATGTTTTAATATTATTCCACTTGTATTGAAAATCATTCATCCTATTGTCACAAATGAGTCATTATTCGTCATTCCCCAAATCCCCTATGTCTCTTATACTTACCTTCCTTGAAACATGTCACAATAATCCCTCCCAGGATATAAACACTATACATAAGGCACCAATCCAAATCCTAAATAATTATTTGATTTCATCCATTCATTGTTGTGATAAACCATTCACTTCTAACTTGTTTTGATGCAACATCAATTCCGTATTCATTATTAATTTTATTACCACTAATATCAGTAACCAATCCATTAAATGAATTATGTATGAGAGAGGGAAAAGAAGATAATAATTTTCTAGATAAATTATGAAAACCTAATTTATAATTGAAAACTATTTTAATTAAATATTAAGTGAAACATTAATTCCTTATCTTAAATCAAAACAATCATAAGTATTTTTCAATAATGAAAAATTTACACAACACGAGTTTGTACAGTTCATGTAATACTACATAGAAGAGGGTAAAGATGCATAATAAAACATAAAAATGTTTAAAAACAAATCATTAGTTATCCAAATTAATTGCAGTAAAATATTCATGCATTCATTGGTGATTCACTAATACATGAGGTCAAATGAAAACTCTACCATTTTCTTGCAAAGTTAATGACTACTCATCTACCATTATAATGAATTGAGAGTATTATCTATAGGGTTCCCTGTAGACATTATATAGGTTTTATTAAAAAATATTTATAACAATATGTCATTTTGAAACTTTTTATAACAGAAAACCCATAAATGTTCTGTTTAGGGACTGGAGCCAAAACATGATGGTTCTAACCCTGATTTCTGAAAAAAAATCCTACACTGAAGAAAAATGAACGTCATATTTTATTTTTTTCTTTTGACTAAGAGATATTATTTTATCTCACATGTATTGAATAAAAATAATATATTTAATAATATAATTATTATTTCCATGAAAACATCTAAATGAAATCCCTCGATTAAATAATGTAAATTAATATTATTAAAAATATTAATAAAGGTTAATATTGCTATTTGGGTGGATACGTATTCCCCCAGTTTCATGAATTTGGGTCCTGAAAAGAAAAATTAACCCAGAGAGGTGACTTAAAAAATATAGTGACTTGATATCTTTTTACACAAACATTGATTAATATTTTTAGAATATAGAGAAAATTATAAAAATAGACAAAAAAAGAATGTATTGGAAATTGATCCATTAGAAACATGTAATCATAAAAACTGATACATATGTGAGCTCCATTACATCCCAATATGTTCTTCTTTACTCTCAATCTTTTAAGACACATCAAACGTAATACATATCTTCAGTTCCTTGGGGGAATAACATAAAAATGGGTGATCTTAGATGCTCAGAAAGGATAAACAAGGGGGATATGTAAACATAATCATTTCCATATGGGTTTTATAACATGATCATGAGAATAGTATATCATACAATATATATATAATATCATAAATAGGATCCATTGAAAAAATATTGACAGTTCATAAGACATGTATAATAAAAAAACTATGAACATAAGCCATGAATGCATAACATTGGAATAAAAAATGGAATTATATAAAACACATAAACATATACTATGATTTCTATATTATCCATGTATTCACTTACTATACCTTCATGGATGTATGAGTTCACTTCCATGACCGTCAGGGTTGTCATGGTTCACTCTCATTCCCATATTAATCGCATGAGTTCACTCATCATACAATCATGGTAGTCATGGTCCACTACCATAGCCATATTTTTAGTAATGATTCACTACCAAAAAAATCTTAGTCTATCTCGTGAGATAGAAATATCATTCTAACACATAGGAGGGAGATATAGTCCCCACAAATCTCATAATGAAATCTTCAATACATGTGCCATAATATCATTATAAAATCATAACAAAACCCAAGAAATGAAATTGGTTTTATTAAAAAATAAATAATATAACAACCTATGTAAAAAGATATATGTTTTATAATAATTTCAGGAAATTCATATACTGTGAAAATAAACATGTTTTAAAGGAACATAACCCATGAAAGAGAATGTAGTTATAAAACATCCTTCTATCAGAAAATAATCCATTATGATAAATACTATGAATGGAAACATTGAATAATTTACCCATAATGGAATTATTAACACTAATGTATGTCATCTAATATGTAAAATAAATTTTAATAATCTTTTATAAATCTATGTTTAGGAAAATTTACTTTATACATTGAAAATGATATAAAAAACATAATATATTATAAAAATCATTTTTATATGAAAATAGTTTTATGAACAAATATAGAAAAACCATAAAGAGATTTAAAATTTTATTTTTTCCATGACAAAGATATTCACATATCATATAAAAGTAATTTCAAATACAATTTTGAAATCATGGTTTTTGTAATAAAACTATCTTCTAGATGAAGAGAGAGATAAAGTCAAAAATTATTAAAAACACTTTACAACTATTTTATACACCCAATATATGTAAAATGGAACCAATATATGTTGATATCATGAATAAATAGAGGATAACAAAACTCATGAGAGTTATTAATATATTTATCATAATATTTCATCATTGGAAGCAAAAATATAAAGAATATCGAAAAGAAAAGGGATTGTTTCAATAAACTATTATCACTTGGTAACATGTGATTATACATTACATATAAGAAAAGGAAGTTACATGAATCTTAAAAAAATTTAAATTAATTGTAATCATGATATAAAATTTCAAATGGAATTAAATACACCTTGAAATAGAATTTAGATGCATAACAAAATATGTGTCTCAAAAAATGGTAAATTGAGAAAAAATTAAATTTCTAATTTGATAGATTTTGAAACATTAACTACATGAAATATTGATCATTGAATGTATATTTAAATTAACATTTTTTAATTATAATAATATTATAATAATTTCATGGTCTTATATACTCCACAAAAATGAAATGTTTGGTGAAGATGGCACGTATCTCATTGATTTAAAATGTGAGAGGAAATTCTCTTACATTATGTCTTGAATATCTTAATACTCTTACAAGATTACTATATAATAAATATATGTTTACTGTAAATATTTTTAAATAATAATATTCTTATATGTAATTCTATATATAGTTTAATTATAACCTTATCCTACCATTTTTAACAATTTAATGTTATGTTTTCATGTTGGGTAATATCTAATTTGTTCTTCGCATGCATATTTATTTGTTTTATCTTTGGTCCTTAAACATATATCATGATTTATAAAATGTAAAATTTTATATCAATATAATTTATAATCAATATATTTGTCTTATAATAGTATATATAAAATAGATATGTAATATGGAATACACTTTTCATTGATATGGAATGTTGTTGGTACGCATGAATGTTGTTTCGGTTTTATTATCGTATTGATAGAAATAATGAAAATTATATATATGTATATATGTATATAATATAAAAAATGAATCAATATTATTTCATAGATATCATATATTTTCACCGAAGCCATCATTAATACATTCTATGTAATTTATGAATGAATCACATTGCTTTGAGGGGGTGGTAGTCCACACATCCTCAAACGAAATTATCATACATACACAAAATATAAATTGTAAAGGTATTTGTTATAAAATAATTAGTGAAACTAAATACATATTTAATATTATATATTTTATATCTAAATATAGTTTCCATCCTAATTTCCACCATGAGATGTGGTAAAGAAATACAAATAATCATTTTTTTGTTAGGTGATAGTTTTCTGTAAGCATAAACAATATGTTTGTTACCTATTCAATAGATATGTGTGTAATTTTAGTTATAAACCTTATCATTAAAACATATAATTAAAATTTGGAATTTTTTATATGTATAATCATCGAATAAGGATAGTGGATGTGGTGGAGAATAAAAATAATATAATGGATCTTGAGAAAGGATGCTACCTTTTATTTAGGTAAATCTTTTTATAATTCCCCAAAGGGATTCCTTGGATGTAATTGTTTGAAAAGGTTAGATTCAATGTTAAATTTAGTGATATTTTATAGTGTATTGGTTATAATTTTTTTGAATCTATCTAGTTCAAGAGGTGTGAGGAAGGGGGAGTTGTAGTGGTAGTGGCCTTTTATATAGGAGGAAAAGGATACACTTGATATTGTTGAAAACAAGTTAGTTATACCAACTTTTTACCTAAAAATCATTCAAAACCAAACAAAATCAATAATTAAAGGTTAATAAGAGATTAATTTTCATCCAATTGATTTTTAAAAAATTTTTATGACATTTTTAGCATTATTTTAGGGATTAGTTATTTTAACAAAAATTTTATCTTACTCACTATGATTACTTTTAATCACATTCACTAATATTTTTGATAAAAAACTAAGTTGACATTATTACAAAATAGAAATTATTCTAATTAAAAATATTGAATAAATTTTTCTATACTCTAATAACATAAGTTTCAAAAATTAACTTATATTTAATCCCACTAACGTGACGGCCCTGTAGGTTTTTAAGGCCAAAATAACGAAACATTTAGTATATTTTTATAACCAATATCATTAGGAAATTGATTATAATGAATTAAATTTGATTACTTGAAAAATATAAGATCTAATAAAAATTTTAAACAAAATGTATATATAATATAACTATATAAATAAATTATATAAAAAAGTAATTTTGAATTAAAATTCACTATTTTTCATTATATGTCAAAAAATGATAATTCTTCTTAATATCCCAAAATAAATCATAAGTTAATTTAATCATTATAAATTAAAAAAAGATTTTTATTTTACCCAATTAAATTTCTTTGTTTTTCTAAAATTAATTTTATTTTTTTTCCAAAAAGGACATGAAAAGTAATATATTTGAGAAAATAGTATTTAAAAACCTATTAGGGATTTAACAAAATTATATACTTCCATATCATTATTTTTTATTTATATAGAACCATTATAAATAGTATTTGAATATAATTTATTAATATTTATATCACTATGTTTATCATAAAGGTTATAATTATCTTATTTAAAAAAATATAACAATTGAAATGATGTTTCATAGAAACTATGTGTTGTGTATAATGTACATCAAGTATGTGTTGTGTAAAGCGCAAGCCATGTCAGTGCTGTGTGAATGGAATTGTTGTCTTAGATAAATGAAATACATAATTGAAAATTAATTGATTTGAAAAAAATTCAATAAAAACTCATGGTGTTACTTTTTTCCCAAAGTAAAATAATTTTTTCCATTAAATTCATTATTCTGGTAAAACACATGAGGATAATTTAACTTCATCAAATCCCCAAGTTACAATGTAGCTTCATTTAACTAGTGATTCATGACAAATAATTGAATAGCTCAGTGGTTATGTTTGATATAAAATTATCTATACTATCCAAAATTTAAACTTCTTATTCCTTAAGAAATATCATGATCTAGAGGTATGATTAATGAGTCTATTAAATGTGAAGGGTCAGGTATGTGATTACTCATGAGAGATACATGGAATACATAATAGAATTGATAGAGATTTGGATGACGTTCTAGGTGATAGGTTACCATCCCTGTATGATTATGAATCTTGATGGGACTGATATACCTAGTATTAATTTCTCAGTCTTGCCAAATCTCATAAATTTCTTCTAGGGAGATATTCCTAGAAACACATTCTCACTAAACACAATTTCTAGATCATTTAATTGGTTATATGTATAAAAATGATTACTGGCTTTGATCTTCCTTGATATGTTCCTGAATCCTTCAATGAATTTTGAACTTTTCTTCACTGATCTTCTGTCTGACTAGCTTTCATTATCCAATATCATCCAACATGTTGGAACACTACATTTCTTCCAATATAAGTCATCATAATGATCCATCTGAATTCTTGAGTGAATTCTATTATAATATAAAAAATATATTAAAGGAATTTGTTGATCCCAAACCCCTTTGAAATCTAAAAATAGATCTCAACATATCCTTTAGAGTCTGAATTGATCTTTTATATTGACCATATATTTGAGGAAGACAGGCAATGTTGAACCTCAATTCTGTATACATTTCACGATGAAGGATTTTCTAGAACATTTAGTTAAATATATAATCTTGATTTGATATAATGGAATGTGGTACTCCTTGATACCTTAAAACTTATATAATATATATCCTATCAAAAATATATAGAAATAATTCTTCTATGATAGTGATGAATTGAGCTATATTTTTATGGTGATCGATCACAACCCCAATAAAATTAATCCCATTAGAGGATTTGGTTTTTCCAGTGAAACAATCCCGATATATGTTCTAAAATTTTCATTCTCGTATGGGTAATGGATGCAACATACCATTAGACATTTGTATTTTACTTTTACTTGATATTATACCAAGAATAGAGAAACAAACTCAGTGACATCGTTATTCATTACAACACACATGATGTATTCTTTAAAATACATATACATATTTATAATTCTCAGAAGAATAGAGAATAAGGAACTATGATCTTCCTTTAAAATCTCCTTCTTAAAATTTTGTATCCATGGAAAAAAACACAATTCTTAAATATTATCATTACATCGTGATTAAGGTTAGTCTCAGTAACATTTCTATCTCTATTTTTCCTCTCAATATATCCATTTTGTGGGTCCTTAATCTTCACATGGATAGAGGGTTGAACATTCCATTAGGAAATATAGTACTTCCCCCTTCCTTTAGAATTTCTAGATATACCCTTTTATAATCTAGAAATATTTTATCTTTTGTGATCCTCATCATAGATAATCTTGAATGATCTGTTCGACTCAAATCATCAGCTACCATGTTCTTCTTCCCATGGGGGTAATGTTTTAGGGATTCATAATTCCTTATAAACATTAAAAATATATTTTTAAAACATATTCAATTCCTTTAGGGTGAATATATATTTAATAAATTTAGGATTGGTATATATATATATATAACACTATTATTCATAAATATAATTCCACCATATCTTTAATGAAAAATATACCGCTTCAGACTCCAAATCATCAGTTGGGTATTTTTTCACATGAATATTCAACTGCTGCAAGGAATAAGTGATATAAATGTTATTCTATATAAGAACTCATTCTATTCTCTTAGATTATGCATCAATATAGATTAGAAACACTTATACATTACATGTTAATTTTTTCATGTATGCGTTGACTAATTTTCTCTTCAGTTCCTTGAAATTTTTTGCACATTCATTTGTTCATAGTAACATGACACCCTTCTGATTTATATTAGTAATAGGATTAGGGAGTAATGATAAACTCTCCATAAACGTTTGGTATTATGTATCTAAACCAAAAATGATATAGATCTCCATCACAATGGTTATTCTAGGATAGAATTCAATAGCCTCCATCTTTGATAGATCTTCTTATATAACATCTCTTACGATTATGTGACCCAAAAATGAATATATTTTAAGATAACATTCACACTATGAAAATTTGGAATATATTCTATCCTTCCATATGGTCTTCAGTACAATTTTATTGTGATAAAAATGGTATTTCTTTATCTTTAAATATATAATAATAAAATCTATAAAGACTACCAAAATATTATAGAGTTAATCTCTAGAGATTATATTCATAAAATCCATGAATTTAACAATGGAAATTAGTAATTCCAAAAGGAATCACTATATATTAACAGTGTTTGTACCATGTATGGAATGACATATTTGGTATATCCCCATTCTTGACCTGCAACTAATAATATCAAGAAGGAAGGTCAATCTTGAAAAAGTATTGAGCTCAAAGTAGTTTATCAAAAAAGTCATAAATACTTAGAATATGATATTTATTCGAGACTGCCCTCTTGTTAAACTACCTATAATCAATATAGAGCCACATGGATACATATTTATGTTTTGTAAAAAGAATATGTTCACTCCAATGTGATACAGTTGGCCTAATAAATCCCTTATCAAGGTTTCCTTGGAGTTCTTCTTCAATTCATGAAACTCAATTGGGTTCATTCTAGATAGAGCCCTTGAAATTTGTTTGGAACCAGGTGTGAGTTCTATTGAAAAAATGACTTCACAATTTGGTTGAAGGCAAGAAAAATCATATAGGAAGACATCCAGATATTCCCGACCATTAGGCATATCATCGATGACAATTTTCATGACAACCAATTGAGATAAACAACCCTTCTGGATGGGAATTAAGACCAATACACTGGATTTAATCTCCATATGATGCTTATACATATCATCACATTATTGGAAGGTCATAAGACTATTTGAATATAAAATGTACCTCAATAGTTGAGGTGGTAATTGTACAGATAAATTCAATCCTTATACAAGATAAAATCAAATTCAACAAAAGAAAGAAAAAACTTTTTCTGGAAGAACATTGCCACAATCTCCAGCCAGAGAGGAATAATAGAATTATAATTGAATCATCATACCATTATAAGGATTCATAACTAATTAGATGTCTATTAGTTTATGTGGAATCTTCACACCCAAACTAAATTCATTAGATAGCAATGTTTGGGTACATCAAAAATTTAATAAGACATTATAAGTTTTACCATGAATAGTATGTTTAACTTTCACCATGTCATTAAAGCTCTCCTAAAAAAATTCAATTTCATGATATTTCTCCTTTTCCATTATCTTGTGTCGTTATTAAGGACGATCATCAACACCATTCATTGGGTTTCATCACAAGTTACCCTAATTCCTCTTCTCCTACACATATAGCACCAAAGAATAGGAGGTTCATTTTGTGCTTCTTTTTCTCCATTCACATCGTTAGATGACTTTTTCCTATAACTTCCAAAATAAATTTCTAGATGGTCATACCTTCTACACATAATACATTTATTATACCCATTAATACAATTTCCTCTATACTTTTTTCCACACATAGAGCATGAAGGAATGATTATATTTTTCTATTTATGGTTTTTATATTTTCCTCTAAACACCATCTTCCTTTTCTTTTCAAAACCATGAGATTGATATCTAACGATATTTTTTCAACATGGATTGAACAACAAAAAATATCCTCATATATACTAATGTATATTATGGGAAATTCCATTCTATGAAAAGGAAGTCACTGATGAACACTCCAACATTATATTTTTCTTGGATGATAATAAATTATGTGTACCTCAAAGTCCTCATGAAATTCTCTTTATAGGTACCAACAAAATCATTATCCATTTTCTTAAACCAAGGAACTCGTTCTCCATCACAAAATTTAGAATTTTTTGAATATCCTTATTGAAAAATATTGTATTCATCTCACCTGAATCCATGGATTCTATATCATATTACTTCTTTATATTCTTGATTAGATTCCATTAATTGTATTATTCATCTTCTAACCAATAACCAACTAAAAATAAATCCTCATTCTTCGAACACCGTAGAATGGATAATATATTTTCAATTTCTCTAATTTATTGTTCAACAACAAGTGGATTATAATTCCTTCCGAATGAAGGTTGGCATTGACTCATGAATGACTTAATAGAATGGTGTTCTCTACATCTCTAATTTTAAATCACACCATGATATATATATTGAAATAATTTGGTGAGAATAGAAATTATATTTTTCATTACCTATCCCACAACATTTTATTCATATGGTGAGAAATTATTGTGTTGCTCGTTGCTATTACCATTAACATTATCTCTTTAAGTTGCACCCTTTAACTAAAACCAAAATCATAGATTAATAAATAGTTATCATAATGAGGAACCACATAATCATGAGACGTTTCATATATGAATTTAACTTATGACATATTCATTAATCTATGAAACCATATTTTTATCCATTTATATTCATTATCATATTATATTAAAATAATTCATAATGGTTTTTGAACTATTTTTTAGTTAGAAATGATTATACCATGGGAGAGTGAAACCAAGTGTGCTGTAAGGCCTGTTGTAATGTAACAGGTTACACTAAGTCAATTCTGACATAACTTGACAGAGTTTTCACTCTTTGATAAATCTATTATAGATCCACATCTACATGTAGTATCTTGATATGGATTTGTTTCTATGAACCGACTCACTCTATAATTTAAAAAAATTTGTGGAAATTTTCTTATACTTTTCCTTATCCTTAGACTTATCATAAGACATTTTTTTAGGGTTATAATAATGTTTTTATCATCCTAGATTGAAAATAATAACATAATCATTTAAATAATAACATATATCATGACACTTGATTTTCATACAATAAAAGTACAAATTTTTTAAATATTACTTAAAACATTATACAAATAGACACCAAAACACCATATTACCCTGGTTTTTTAGAATCATGGAAACAAAAACATTGGTATAAGTGAGCTAAATTATATTCCTCTATGTTTTTCATGACTATAACACTTCATAGACACATCAAACTTAATATAAACACGAGAATACCAAAGATAATAAACATGGATCATTTCATAAATATAGTCTATTCATATAACATTAATCATAAGGGAATAATTAACATTATCCATTAAAGCATAATGTATGAATAAAACATGAAATTTTTGGAAAACACATAAAAATATAAAATTATTTCCATTATATCCAGGGAATCACTTCTAATACCATCTTGTTAGTATGGATCCCCTCCACATACCATCTTGGTAGTCCTCGTTTACTCTTCTGGCTATCTTAGTAGCATGAGTTCAATCCTCACAACGTCATGGTAGTCATGGTATACTCACATGACCATATTTGTAGTCAAGGTTCACTCCCATGAATAGAATATTCTCCATCATGAGATATAAATCATTATCTAATGCATGGAGTTAGATATATGTCTCACAAATCATATAATAAAATAATAAATACATGTGACACATGATGATTGAAAAACCATATCATAACCTCTGAAATGAACATTATTTCATAAAAATGTAATCATATCACAATAAATTAGAAAGGATAAATGTTTTATAATAATTTCTTCAAAATCATAACCCATGAAATGAAATGGTTTTCAAAGGAATATAGCATGTGAAACATAAACAGGTATTATAAACATCTTTCCATAAAAATATAATCCAATCATAGAAAAAATATTATTGGAAACATTGAATAATTTCACTAGAAATTCATGAGTAAAACATACAGATTCTATATTATATGGGAAATAATTTTGAAAGACCTTTTAAAAACTTTTCTTGAGGAAAATATTTTTTCTACCTTGAAAATTCTATTCAAAACATAATTATTTTGTTAAAAGAAATACAATAAAATTATATTTATAAATTAATCATCTAAACCACAAATAATTTTAGAAATTATATTTTCCTTGATAAAGATATTCAAAGATTATTTGATATAACTTTTTAATTTTTTTTTGAAAACATGGTTTTTGAAATAAAGAAGATTTCCGACCGAAGGTAGGAAAGAGTCAAACACTATTATAATCAAATAATTAAAGATTTTGTGTATCAATGATTGAAAAAATTGTACCAATATATGATTATATATTGAATAATAACATGAGACCAAAACTAATGAGAGTTCTTAAGATATGGATCATTATATATAATTAGAGAAAATAGAGACATAAACAATCTCAAAAAAGGAAGGGATTGTTTTAATAAACACTTATATGTTGGTAACACGAGATTATACCCTCTATGTAAGAAAATTATTTTACGTTAAGAATAATATATTTTGAAATTATTTATATTTATGATAAAAAAATTTCAAATGGAGGTAAATAAATCTTGAAAAATGAATGCTGGTGCATAAAAATACATGTGCCTTAGAGAAGGTAAATTGAGACAAAAATGTCTTACCGGTAGGCAGCATTTGAAACATTAACTCCATGAAATAAGGATCATAGAATGGATATTTAATTAACCATATGTTATTGAATTATAATCAAAGAATAAATTCATGGCCAGCATATACACCAAATAAAAGAAAAAGTAGTGAACATGGCATGTATCTCAAAGATATAAAAAGAGAGATAAAATTCCCTTAACTTGTGTCTTGAATCTCTTTATACTCGTAAAACCATACTATATAATAAATTTAATTTTATTATAAATGTTTTCTATTTTAATGTAATAATATTTAAAACAATATATGTTTTGATTATTACTTTATATTATTAGTTTGTTGACAATTCTATTTTTTGGTTTTATTTTGGGTATTAACCGCTTTGCTGTTCTCATGTATCTTAATTAGTTATATATATCTTTATAATAATTTTATCATGATTTCGAGTATTAAAAACATGATGTAAATATCATAATTAATAATTATATATGTACTATAATAATATATATAATATATACGTATAAAATGGAATACACCATTCATGGAGACGGTTCGTCATACTTACACATGAAAGATAATTCCATTGTATTATCATATTGAAAGAAATATATAAAATTAAACATATATATATCTATATAATATAATTAAATAATATTTTTTATGTCATACATATAATATAAAATCACTAAACCCACGCTTAAAACATTCCATGTACTGTGTGAATGACTCACATCACCTTTAGGGGGTGGTAATCCCCACTTCCTCAAAATAAATTATTGCATTTAAAAAAATGGAATTTATAAAGATATATTTTTTAAAAGAATTAATTAATCCTACATATATTTTAAATATCATATATATTAAACATAAATAGAGTCTCCGTCATAATTCCCAACATTATAGATGGTAAATAATGAATAAGCAATCATCATTTTGTGAGGGAGTAGATCGTCGTTCAAATAAACATTATGATCATTACCCATTAAAAGGAAGTGTTTGTAAGTGTATATATAATCTATATAATTAAAAAATTCAGTATATTAAGGATGATATGTTTTTATAACCATGGAAATATGATATTTTAGGTGGTGGAGAATTAGAATAAGATAGAGGATCTTGAGGGAGGATGTTAGCTCTTCTTTGGGTAACTATTTTTGGTCTCCACCAAAGGGCATCCACAGATTAAATTCTGAAAAAAGTTACAGTTGAAGGAGTAATTGAGGGATGTTGGAAATTATAATACTAAACTATGTGTTTTGAGAGTTTTTATGAATGGGGAATGTGGTGGCCTTTTACAGTGGACGAAAAGGACTAAATTGGTATTTTTGAATACAAGATAAGTTTACCCACATTTTTACATAAAAATGTATTAACAAACCAAAAAAACTAAAAAATGGAAGTTTAATGGAAGACAAAAAAACATCTAATTGGTGTTGGATACGTTTATAGTTCATTTTATTTTTTGATTTGAGTTCTTTGTTAATATAATTTTTCACTTAATCACTACAATTAGTTTTAATCATATTCACTAATTATTTTGCTCATAAAATATGTTGAAACTATTATAAATTTTCAAATATTATTATTAATGATATGGAATCATTTTATCTAAATTCTATTCACATATGTCATATAAACTAAATTATGTTTAATCCCATAGATTAGATGAGACACTGGCTTTTTAATATAAAAACATCGAATAGATTTCTTTGTTTGTATTCAAAATTTCAAAGTGAAATTGAGTATAATGACCTAAATTGGATTAAATTATAATAATATTATCTCATTAAAATTTTAAAATATTTTTAATATATTTTTTTTAAATAATATATTTAATGGAAAAGCTGTTTTGAATTAAAATTCTCTATTTTTCACTATACGTGTGAAAATTAGTTTTCTCAAAAAAATATAAATAAGTCATTCGAAGATAAATTAGATATTTTAAATTATAAAAGTAAATTTATTTTATCAAATTAAATTTCTTAATTTTGATAATTTTAATTTTAATTTTTTTCACAAAAGGACATAAAAAGAAGTTTATTTTAGAAAATAGTATTTTTAATAATATAAAGAGTTTAGAAAAAATTATATCATTCAATATAAATATTTTTATTTATATAACACCATTATAAGAAATATTATAAATTTTATTTATTACTATTAATATAAGTATGTTAACTTTATTGATCATAATTATCTTGTTTAAATAATTATGACAATTAAAATGATTTAAAAAAGACTAAATGCTACTACCCATGTTTACAAGGTTCATCATTATTTTCCAGAGCCTGTATTATTAGAAGTAATTAATGGTGAGAGATTATCCTATAGTAGTTTGTAGATGGGAGACCTCCTGGGAAATATTGCGTGTGTGTGTGATTGATGAAAATGAACACTGAAATCAGATGTTTCAGCTTATGGGGATATTAATTAGATTGATAAGTAACCCTGATGGGAAATGTCATCTACTTTGTTGGAATCGAAACTAAACTATAAAAGGAGACATATGTGGTATAATGAACATGTTCATGTTCTTTGAATGACATATCATAAAAAATGGTATTAAATCCAATACATAGCTGGATGTGAAATGTAACTACTATTGTTCGATGTGTGAGATCTCCATTCATTATGTTGTTCTTAAAAGGGGGTAGAATGTAATACCCATAGAAAATTTATATCTAAAATAGATGAAATGGTAATAACCAAGTAAAAATGGAACAACGTTTTTTATAGGTTACATTATTAATACTCCATATATTAGTGAACCTTTCTAATAGTTGTCTTAAGATATGTAAACTGCTCTGATGTTTCATGGTGTGTGTGTGCTAGTAATTAAAAAATGTACTAAATAAAAACATGTTGTCCAATGGTGAGAAATCATTAAAATAATAAGTAACCACGGTGGTTAATGCCCAATTGTTATAGGAAGGAAACAGTAGAATTCATCTCGTGAAACAATTGTATCTATATAACTCTATCCACCAATTTCATCTTTTAGAAATATTATATCTTATACGACCCTTATTTCTATGAAATTGATTTACTATGTGACATAAATTATGTGAATCCAATAACAATTATCCAAATTTACCTTAATTATTATATAAACTTATAAGTTTGATGAATATGTCCTAATATTCACCATTATGGATGGGAACATGAAATTTCCCACAAAAAAATAAATAATCACATATTATATAAAATATTTTTGTAGCTGCAAAAAAAATTAAACCATATCAATGACGGTTCAAGATGTCATACTTTTTATATGAGATGATTAATCAAATGATATTTGATATCCTATCAAGGATAAGATCAACATATTACCGAACATCCCCATATTATAAATGAATCGAGGATTGTGTAAAAAATGCATCAATTTATTAATGTTTTCAAAGAAGAGATCACACAAACCATAGATATATAGGACACAAATTTTGATCCCTTCACCCCTATTAAAAAAAGATGGTGTGTGTGACCTATAATATGGCATACTTAATGGGAAATCTAGTACATTAAACTCATTTTATACACAATTAGAATATTCTATAACATGATATAATAATAAAACTATGCTATCCTTAACATCTAACCAAAATCTAAAATAATATATGATTTACATATATTACAGATAACTAAAAATCACTCTCTCAGTGGTTAATAATCATTACACATCATGAAATTTAGATCAATATATAAATATATAAAACCAAAAAACATAATGTCATATATGTTAATTAAATTATTACAACTTCTTATATTTTACATTCATAAAATCCTTTTAAAAATTCACACATAAGCTCCTATATAATATATAATATTTGAAAAGTTACTATATCAACCACATGATTACTAAAATATTATGGTTTTTGTTAAACTCATAGAATATTCATGTAATTTTTAATACCTATCTATAAGACCAAATATTAAAACTCATTCACTATTTTAATTAGTGGATAATGTTTACGCAGTATTCCTGTTTTAAATATGAAGAGACATAATAATCATATTCCAATTTTTAATCTTTTTGAAAATATTCTACTACCTAAATCCATAACTTCCAATGTTACAATATTAATAAGATATATTGTATATTTATAGTTATTTATATGTTTGTATTCAATATAATTATTGAATCCATCACCATAAAAATTCATTCAAATATAACATAATTATTAATATTATAACTTCACCAGCACTTCATAAAAAATTTACGATTAGTTTTCATTAAATATAAATTTAGGAACATATAGTATTTTATTTGTTAAAATTACAATTATTATTTTTCAAGGATTCCTTATCATTCCACATAGTTAATATATTTTATTTGGATATCACACTATGACAGAAAACCACATTTTTGAATAATAAATAATTTATTTTTTCTTTCTCATATGAATATTTAAAATTATAATTATCAATTATATAATATTTTAAATTCTAGGTGTTTATTATAGTTGTATCTAAATATGAATTTATTCATTAAAATATATAACTAATGGTGGTGTAATCTAAAGAAGTTGGGTCCATTGAAATACTTCTTAGATGGAGGTGAATCATAGGTATGATATTTTATATCTGCCTTCTGAAATAAAAGCCAATGAGTCTTAATGGTCTTGATCAATTACTGATAATATCTCCCACAATAATTAGAAAGTAAAATGAAAAGTAAAATTATACAATCAATTTTTACATGGATTTTCCCCAATGATTAAGCATCATCCTTATTATTGTTAGTTTTTTATAATGAAATAAATTATAAATTTTTTATCTTTTACATAACTATTACTGTAAAGAAGTGTAATAATTTTTTGGGATGGAATAATCCACTTAATTGTTTAGATATCATTTACTTATTGATTTAAATTGGAAAATATTTACACTAGTACCAATTGTCGTCAATAATTTATTCTTCTATTGGTATGAACTATATCTTCATTTTTTAACAATATGACTATTTCGTCTGAAAAAAATCTATTATTATAAAAAATAAACACTTAGAAAAATAGATAAATAAAAATATAAAACATATGAAAATAATTTTATTCTATTAAAAATCATCCAGATTCGATATGTTCAAATTCTTAAATAATAGTTTTCTATGGAATTATATTTCTCCAACACATAAAATTTTATTATAATTAGATATTTTATTTTCTTATGTTCCATAGATGTTTCCTACAATAAGTTTTTTATTTTTTAGGATTAACTGTGATGTAATGTTTTATGATGATTATACTATTTATCGACAATATTTTATATTATTAGAAATGTATCATGTTTTGCAGTCATTTAATAATGATTTTTTTAATTAAATGTGTCCTCACCAATATAATGTTTACTTTTATAATCATCATTCCCATTAGTGTTCCGGGATTTTTATTTCTATATATAATAATTCTATCATGTAATTAATCTATTTTATTAGTTATTTAGGTGGAAAATTATATAAATCGTATCATATATGAATATTGTGAGGTTGAGGAAATAACTATTCACTCTATCCGTTATCTGGATAAACACAAAATCATTACATTTGTTTCTTCATAAGGGTTTCCCATATATTTGTTACAAAAATATCATAATGGTATTTTTTACCTAACACATAATTTCTCCATTAACCCCATTCCATAATAATTTAATCCATAGGCATCATGTAATTATAGGACCCAACTACTAGAATGATCGAGGACATGACATTTGATTACATTGGATTGAGTCCACCACATAGTATTTCTAAAGGAAATTTAATATAAATATATTATCATATTATATTCCCTTTATGGATTTATAATAATAGATTACAAATTTTATAATAATTTTAATGCAAGAAAATCAATATGTTCATGTCCTATTGATGTGTTATACTCTTTACACAACTGAGAGTTTAAATTAGTCACCCAAATATAGTACCCAAACAAATTTACAAACATCCATATACATCATATGAAAAATATACCTACAAATTTCATGTAGTGGTTTAAAAATTTATGAAATTGATAATATATTCATGTGTAATCCTAGATCCATAGATTGTTAAACCCAACTTTTATAGAACATGGAAATTGTGTTTAAGCGGGTGGGACATCTGACACATAGTACCTCACCCTATGGATATATTACTCAATGAAGACTCTAATTAAATTATAACTCAGATACCTAATATGTTGAAACTATATTAATTAATTATATTCATTATCATAACATTGATAACTAAATAATGGAATTTTTGATGGATACTACGTCCATTATTATAAAAAATGTAACTCCATAGAAAAATGTTTAATAATGTAGATTAATTTTAACTATAAAAACAAAATAATACACCACAATTCATATTATAAAATTATAATATAGGAATAGAACCTTGAATTATATTTAAAAAATGTGAAATTAAAATATTTAAAAATATGTTAAAAAACCATGAAAGAATATTAATTTAATATTAAATAATAACATTATGATTTATCAAGACAAAATGAAATTCTTGAATATGTAATATTAATAAATTATATTCATCTCTTAATATGAAAACAATCATATTATTCAATATATAGAATTTTTTCCTAATATATGATATTAATTAACTATAAAATTTATATAAAGAATTTTATATTAGGAAAAAAACTTATATATTATTAAGATAAATAATATTAATTATTAAAACATTTGTGAAATCCATAATCAAAACTCATAGTAATTATGTTTAAATAGTTCCATCAGTGATGACCATTAATTTTAATAATACAATTTAAATATTATGAAAAATTTTAAAAAATATTATAAATGGTTTTATTATTTTTTATAATTTTTTATAATTTATAAACACCTTATATATCACCCATGAAGTTTCAAATGAACAAATTGTTTCAAATTTATAAGTCACAAAATTTAAATAACATAAATATTATTTAATATCATAATTTTATATTTTATGGATATATTTTTACTATTTTTTTAAACAGTTATATAATTAATAATAAATATTTTATAATAAATTATTTACAAAAGACATATAAAAATTAATAAATAACAAAAATATCATTTACTAAATTTTATAAATAAATATAAATTATAAATACAAATCATGATGGATTTTTTTGGAACCAAGGGTTTCCAATGTTGAAAATAGTTTGTTTTTTTTTGTCATTTTAAACTGGGATTATTACGGTGTTTGAAAGCCATGAAATCTTATTTTGAAAGATTCCTTAGTGTTGAACATGGAATAGTTTCCCAGTTATTTACAAATTGTGTATGACCAATGAAAAAATGAAGGGTTAAATTTTTTTAATGATATATTTCTAGGACTGTCTGAGGACAATATGGAAAAGAAATGAGATTCATGAATGTTTGGTCTCATGAAATATTGGATATTAATGTATAATTTTTTTAAGAAATATGGTTGAAATGAAGAGAACATACTAAAAATAAATTGATTACAAGATGTTTAAAAAAAATAAATTCTTTAATTGTTTTTGAAAGAAACAGAATTTTGAAAACACAAATGAAGTGTTTTTTGATAAGAGAGAGGTGATATTGAAATGGTTTCTAAGGGGGTGTCTATTGGAGGGACTTATATTGTTCCAATATATCACAATTTTTATGTTTCCTTTGATGACTCAAAAAATAAAATTTTTAATTTTAATGTGTATATATTAAATGTTTTAGAATATAAATTTTTATTGAAGTTATCCTACACTGACCCTGATAGATTGTCTTACACCATGTAATATATTCATTCAATGTGAATGTATTATGTCTTATGAGAATCAATGTTTTTAAATAATTTATGTATTCAAATTCTAATATAAAAAATCCTTGTTAAAAGTTTATCATTCAACATAAGATATAATCTAAGGATAAAAATGATTACGTTATTGTATGTTCAATGTCAGATAATTCAATCAAAAATAATATTATGAGATATTTTTATCACATTGAAATTATATTCATAAAATATTTTCTTAAAAAAATGCTAAGATGTTAGGAAATTTATGTATCACTCATTAGTAAAATTTTTATCTTATTCAAAATTATTATCCTATGTAATTATTGAATTACGTACATCATATGATTTAGAGATTTCAAAGATCTATTTTATCTTATGAATTCTATAATAATTATTTCTTATGAGAATAGTACAACATGTTTGATATCTTATGAAAAATTAAATGGTATGGAGAATGTCATGATATATTTTAAAATAAATTAATATGTTACTTAATAATTTTATATCATATAAGTAACGTTATTTTCCATTTATATAATGTTCTATTTCTAAAAATATATATTCTTTAAAGAGATAAAGGGTCAGCAGAATAAGATATTTGATTTTCCCCTATAGAAGCATATTCCATATTTGAAAATAATAAATGCATGTCATTAATATCCTATCATATCAACTTTATAAATAGATTATCAACCAAAATGTTTTTATTATCTTTCTGATGAATATGAAAATTCAAAAGAAGATATAAAAGGAAGAGTTACCCACTGCATAAAATATGGATCAAAAGTAACATAGAATGAACATACATATGAGTAATCTGATAATGGTAAAAACAAATAATGCATGTACCCTATCAAGAACATATTTATCACTCATGTTGTATAATTTTACATATATTAGCTAAAAAGATCATCCTGAGAAATACATTGATGATTTTTAACTTCTTAGGATGCATCTTCTTCCACTGATAGTTAATTATTTCAACTATGTCATAAAAAGTTTCAAAAATTTTATATTGATATATTTTTACACTTGTTTTAAGTGTGTATGTTATGTCTATATATATGTCATGTAAATTGATATATTGTATGACTTATCTTGGAAAATATTAATAGGTTATTACTACATATATTCATCTTGGATCCCCTAAAAATAGAAATGTTATATTGAAAATCACAAAACACATAGTGATGTGTGTTGTTGGACTGGAGTAGGGGATTTCAGTTTCATGAACAACTATAAATATATATATTTTTATACCTTTTCATTATGATTTAATATTTCTTCTATTAAATTTCATTAAATATAATAAAATAACAATAAAACATCAAGTGGGTGTTATAATATAAAGGGAATTTTTGGGAACACAATTCACCACCCTCTTGAGTTTTCTATTATCCATTTTAGGACAACAATTAATGTAAGAGATTATAACTCTTTATTTCATAGTTGTTAAAATATGTGGTCCAATGGTCTATTATCAAATGGATTATATGGATGATAACTAAGAATTTTTTTCAATGGTTAGATCTCCTTACATTAATGATGAAAATTATAGTTACTAGAAGGTTTATAGAAACATAAATAGGAAGAATAATTTTTAAAAAATTTCTATTAAAGTATTAAATACCTATGAATTTCAAAATGTAGAACCTAGAACATGGGATGATACAACAAAATAATACTAAGAACTTAACTACTAAGATATGGACACTATAATCTATAGATTAAGACCAGAAGAGTTTAATAGAGTCTATAAATGTTAAAACTTAAATGAAATGTGAACTAATATAGAAGTATAATATAGAGGAAAATACAATATTAAGGATCTTATAAATGATACTAAAAAACATATGTTCAAAAAATTCAAAATGGTTAAAAAATATTTTATTACATAGTTAAATTGATGGATCACTGATATCACTAATAATGTTGATTTTCTAGGAGTACCTATCACTAAGAATAAATAACCATCAATTGATCTATGAGTGTCACCGCCCATATATATTGGAATCATAGCTACCATTAGAAAATATTAATTTTTTAAGAATTAAAAAATTAACTATCTCATTAGAACTCTTACGATGTATGAAGTTGAAATGGAATCTGATGCTCGAGAGTATAAAATGTTAAAGAAATAAAATTCTTCTATGAAGGTTTCTATATATGTGGACAAAAAAATAAAAAAATCATATATATATATATAACATCTTAAGAATAAAAATTCTCCTCATAATATTCCATATTGAATGTCGAACTCGCACTATTTTCCAAAAGTTAAAAAAATATTATATGATAAAAAATGTTTTAAAATGTTTTTCAATAAGTAAAATATTCATTAGTAAATTTATAATGAATTAATATTTTATGAATTCAAAAATATAGGACCTTGAAATCTATACATTTCTGAATTTCATAAGAATAAGAAGACTGAAAACAAGTTCTTCAATAATTTTGGATATATCAAGAAATCCAATCAGGCGATGATGGCCACATGTAGTTCTTATGAAGATTATAGAGAATATACATCCTCAGAGTAGTATATACAGTACCTAATCAAAAGGAAAACGCAATATCAATGATCTATTAAAATGAGGTACAATTTTCTACTCTTATAAGCATTAGCATGATCATAAATTGTATAATGTCAATTTATCATATGAAGAATTAAATGAGAACATTACCATGATTTAAAATAATAAAAAATGTTAAATAATAATAAAATAATATAAGGAAATCATATAAAAAATTTCAATGAATCTGCGAACATAAATAAACATATTCTATATTTGAAAAATCTATTAGAAAACTCTACAGGTGAATATACTGAATAGATAAAAACAATTAAAAAACCCACTTAAGATTGTTCAAAATGTTAAATATGCAACAATTTTTCAATAAATGGAAAAATTCTCTACAATAAATTTTGTCATATTCTATTAAAAAAATAAAAATATGGAATATGAAATTAGGGTTATGGGAAAAAGTGTAATGATTATAATTTTTTATGTAGTTATAAAAACTAATGGATTTAAAATGTTAATTTGTTTTATTGGGGATAAATTAAAATTATTCTATCATTTTTTATATTATGATCCATTAGTTTTCTAGAATTGAAAATTATTTTCATTCAAAATTATTCTAAAATAATTTTTTTATTATTTGTGGAACCAAAAGTGGATTGGGATCCCTAAATTTATTATATCTAGAATTTTTGAACTCAAAAGTGTTTGTGAACTGAAAAATAATTCTAATATATTATTAATTGTATCGAACAAACCATATGAATATTAATAAAAAAGGGTTTGTTGAAAATGGGTTTTCATGACATATGAGTGGACATTTCTATGTCATTCACTCACTAACCATGATTAATAAATACTATGTCACATATGGTGAAAAATAAAAAAGTAAAAATTGTTGGAATTGTATTTGATGGAAATAATCAATCAATTAGAATAAATAATGTTATTTTTAGTGGAACCTTAATGAATAATATGTTATGTATCTCTCAACTTTCTGATAATGTTTATTCATATTATGTTTCTAAAAATGAAATTTTAGTTTTAAAAAACATTATATCATGTATAAAGACCCTAGATCTGATAATATATGGACATTAAATCCAGATTCCATGTATAGTAAAATTGTAAATTTTTTTAATGATGAAATTAAAAAATAAATTAATTATAATAGGATTATGGGACAAAATAATTTTCACTCAATGAAAGAAATTTCTATGAAACATAAAATTTCAAGCATTATTAAAAAAATAAAAGAAGTACATTTTTGTGCTTTTCAAATGGGAAAGAGGTACAAGTTTTTTTAAATCAATTATATAGATTTCTACATCTAGACCTCTAGTGATTATTCTAATAGATCTGTTCATACCTAATAAATCAAACTTCCTTGATGGAAAATATTTTATTTATGTGTTGGTTGATGATTGTTCATGATTTTCATGAGCTTACATGTTATGACTTAAGAATGCAACATTTTTGGTTTAAATTAATTTTTTTTATGTTTTTATAAAATGGAAATGATTCTAGATATGTGACTTTGATAAGAGGTTAGGGAGAAGAATTTTAGAATCATGTATTTTATTCTTATTTCTAAAAAATATATTAAATATACTTTTTCAACCACTAGGATACATCAATAGTATGATTTTGTTAAAAGGATGAATTGGGATTTTCAAGAAATTTATTGAACCATGTCAAGTTTATAAAACATGTGGATATACATTTGGGTTGAATCTATTTACATAAAATATTATTTCATTAACAAAGTTATAATACAACCTATATTAAATACAACACAATATCAGTTATGAAATAACAGAATTATAATAGTTGGATACCTCAATGTATTTGGATAAAATGTTTACTTCTCAACCACCAAGAAATATCATTGTTTATTTTGTCTAATTGTTTATGAAGTTATTTCTTTAGGTTATTCTACTAATTCTAAGTATTACTCATTTTTCAAAAAACGTTCAATTATTGTAGAAGATTCAAATAATATATTTTTCTTATTGTAAACTTTTCTATCACAAAAAAAGACAAACTGAAGTGCTCAATGAATCACTAAAGACATGAGACCTCAATTTTCTTATCAAAAACAACTATGACGATTTAGAACATGGAAATCTTGAAAAAAATCTTTTAAGGTTTTATACAAGTGAACCATAATGTGTTTTTCCTAGATTACTTGGAACTCATAATGACAATACATTATAAATTGTTATATCATGCTCAGATGAAGGAGTTAGAACTTGAAGAAATGTAGGGAACCTTATAATAGTTTTTCTTTTTATAACATATAGAGCCTAAATATATAGATAATGATTTATCTAATGAATATTGGTTCTTATATATACATGGAGAGCTCAATAATACGAAAACGAACCAAGTATTGGAATTAGCTGATTGACCCTATGACAATCATAGAATTGAAAAAAAATTATTATTTAGAAATAAATGAGATGATATTTATGTAATAAATAGAAAGAATTCCAGATTAGTTGAAAAATTTTACAATAATGAAGAATAAATTTATTATGAATAAACCTTTTATTCTATATTTTGGTAAGAAGTAATCAGTATCCATCTAGAAGACCCACCATTAATAAATTTTATATTATACAATATAGATGTAAAATCATATTTTCTAAAAAGATTTTTAATAGAGAATGTTAATATTGATGAACAACATTGTTCCAAATACCCTCAATTTCAAAATTATATTTTTAAACATAATGATGATCTATATGGAAATAAACAAGAACCAAGAGCATGGAATGAGATATTATGCTCTTATATTTTAACATATTATTTTATATTAGGAATGGATGATCATATATTATTTACAAATAAATCATCCTCAAATTTAATTCAAATTAATATTTATTTATGATTTCATTTTTGGAACACCTAATACAAAATTATTTAATTATATATAAAACATATGGAAAATAAATTTTAAATGAGTATGATGATTGAGTTAAACTATTTTATAATCATTCATATTTACCAAAAAAAATTGAACTTTTAAACAAATGAAAATATATACTTTATTTAAATAATACATGGGTAATAGAAAATCGTAAGACATATTCAACTATAGTGAGCTCAAATATTAAACATTATGTGGATGTGATAGGAAAATAAGTTGACAAGAAGTTTTATAGATGATTTATTGGATTTTTATTGTGTATTTCAATAAGTAATCCATACATTATGTTTTATGTATGACTTTGTGAAAGATTTAAATCCAATCCTATAAAATATTACATAAATTATGTAAAAAAATACTTTTTATTATAAAGAAACTATTTCTCTTTCTTTATATTTTTATAAAGAATATGATTTATATTTAACATTGTATTCAAATGCCAATTGTAATACCTGATGATTTTAAATGAAAAAAAATTATATTTAAAATTTTAATGGAAATGAAATACAATATTAATATTTCATTACACATAAAACATAACTTTTAATGAATTAAACAAATCTTTAATATTATTATGATTGATAGAATATTCAACATGCATCAAAAAACTAAAACCACCCATGATATATATAATTTTATAAACAAACTGTTTGTACTGAGGATATAAAAAAATTAAATATAATTTTAAAAAATTATTTACACATGAATTTATAATGAATTATTTTCAGTTGAATTATTTTCAAAATAAATACATACACCTTTTGAAAATGAAAGGAAATCCATTTTTGAAATATTATTTCAACTTAAAAACATGTGTTTTATATTAATAAAATAAATCAATAACTCTTGTTGGCTTATATTAATGATTTTTTATAATTAATATATTAATTCAAATTTTTATCATTCATCTAATGTGTTTTATAGAGAATGGAGAAAATAAATCCTATTTTATTCTTAAAACTGTAATTTTTCTATTATGTAGTTTTGTTTCCCTTTTATGGTCCACTTATTTGAAAACTAATATATTTAAATATTATAATTTTTTGTTGATAAAATAGACTTTTTGTTTGGAAGAGGAACACAAGAATAATTTTTAGAATAAATTTTGGGATTTTCTAGAAAATTTTGATTTCTCAGTGAATATTAAAAATACAAAATTTTGTAAAATGTAATGTATGTTAATAAATTAATTATTTAAGATACCAAGTATTTTTTGTTATATTATATATTAACCTACATATTATTAATATATATGTTCCACTTAATTACAATTTTGATGAAATTTATATTGTATTTTTAAAAAATATTTTTTTATTGATGATGGGTTCTTATGAAAACTAATTTAAAATGCATTATCATTATAATTATTATTTAATTAAAATAATAACTAATATGTAATTTTTTATATGATATTTATATAATATATATAAGTATATATTTTTACTTTTTTAAAAAAACTATTATTTATGATAGAGTCAATATAGAATCATTTTTTCTAAAAAATTAATCTTTTAAAATTTTTTTGTCTCAACAAGGATACTACTTTAAAATTACATATAATTTATCCACTATTATCAATTTAATTTATGAAAATTGATTCCTTATATATTACCATTATAATTTATAATTCCTAGTACTTTCAACTTAATTTTTTCCCAAATTTATTGTCAAAAAAATAAAATTAATCACAGTGGGTAATGTCACAAATGAATCTACAATGTGAATAAGCATTTAATATAAGAAAAAAAATTACAAAGAATATTGTAAAGAACCCGTTGAATGGAAATATTTAGACATTATAACTTTTATTATTTATATTTCTTATTTATTAGAGCCTTTGGTTTTTTATAAAAGTGGCATCATCCAACTTTATTTTAAAAAATATATGAAAAGTTTCTTCTCCCTCAATTATAAAAGTTCACCCACTCTACTATTCTCTTCACAAATTAAAATCTAATTGTATAGACCAATAAAATCTAAAATTACCTCATATAATCCTTTAATATGTATATTTGGATTAAATAAAACCATGGATAGCCTTTTTTAGAAACCAAAATGGGTTAGCTGAAGACAAGGTTACATTCATCAACCTGTATTTTTATTTTATTTCATTCTAAAAAAACTTAAATTATTCTTATACAATTATTATATTATAAAATAAGTATCCTAATATAGATATGTGTTTTTAATTTACGTTTATGACTTAAAACCAAATAAACTTCCCTGAAATGTGTTACAAAGTCATCAATCGAGTGTATAGTGGACTACATCCTCGCAAAATGATGTCATAAATTTTTAAGTACCACCTCTCATAGTTAGGATAAATGATGGGAATAATATTCATATATAATAGTAATGATATTTATAATATAAATATTTATTCTTAATATTAAATCATATAATCTCTATTTATATTTCATATCGTAGGGGATACCGTAATGTGGCTCATGTGTACAACAAACTATAACCTCACAATGTGATGTGAAGAATTTTTCAGTAATGAGATACATAGATGGTAATAAGGGTAAAAATAAGGATTATATATGAAATAAATTGAATAATTATGATATTAATGAAATAATAATATTTATGAAAATATAATATATCATTTTAGTTATTACCTTTTAACACAATGAATAAGTGATAACATCATTTGTTGTCGTGTGGATAAACGTCTCCATGATGAGATGTGATTCAAATATTATCTTAAGAATTAAATATGTATTCATATATTATTAAATAACATCTCATTAATTATATAATAATTATAATTGATAGGTAAAATATTAGTTACATTTTTCCATATTGATTATTGAATAATTGAAATGTTACCCATGCATACGAACAACCCTCCTTCTCTGTGATCTTAACCTTAGTTCATTTTTCATAACCATATTTTAAAATTGGTATTAAATGTATAATATATATATATATATATATATGAAATTAAATTAATTATTATTATTATTTATATATTTAAAGATTGACATTTTTATGATATTCATTAATCATAATTCATTTTTGACAGAAAATATGGATATGGTCAAAACATTTTACATAAAAAAAATTGATTAAGTAATTATATGTAACTTGTTTACAAGTGAAATAAAAGTTATCATTTTATTTATAAATTCTTCTCATGAAATTAAATAATAAAAAAAATTTATTATTCAGGAAAATAAAGAACAAGTTTGATGAGTTTTGATTATGGTAATAATTTTTCTTATCCCACATTTACTTCTATGATATACATGCCATTTTCACCACATATTTTTATTTTTTAATATATATATTTCCCATTAATTAATTATATTATTATAATATTTATTTCTATTGGGTTCAAAATATCAATTTTAGGATCTATCTTTCATGGGGTGCATGGTTTGAATGTTCCAAAGTGGTAATGGATGTCTACCATAATTTTCCTACTTTGGGATGTTTGTTATGTTATAAAACTGTAATATTTTATGATAGGTATATAATTCTCATTAAAAATTTATTTAATTTAGATTATTAATCTCATGACATTATAAGTATCATTTAGTGTTATTCAGTCATGGGTCTTATAGTTCAATGATACTGAAGTTGTAAGAGGTTCATTTTTCTAGATGAAAACTATATTTCTTCCAAAACCATGTTATCTAAAAATATTTTCAAAAAATATTAAAACATTATTTTGAAAGAAGGATATGATTCTTAGTAATTATTTTATATGTATTTTAAAATAATTAATTTTATTATTTCAATGATATTTTCAAATAAAAATGTTTTCATAAAATTTTTATCTTATAAATTCTGATTTTAAATATTGAAATATAATTTTCATTAAAATATAATTAGTGATATTTTAATGGTATTTTGAGTAATTAAAAACAAAAACCTTTTTTTAATTATTAACTAATGCAGTTATTTTGTAATGATTCCATTCACATTTTTTCTTTGTGTGGATTAATATTGTTTCTATGAGATTGTTATGATACTTGTATCATTTCCATGGGTTAAATGTGATTCAAAGATATTATAACACAAACCATTTCCTATCCATTGGTTTATAATTACTTAAAAAAAAATTCATAGAAACCATTTCATTTCCATTTTTCAATAATGATTATTATATATTTTCATTGAAACTTCTTATTTACTCTTGTTTAATCACATCCCAATGAGATTATCATGTCACCAATTACTCATTCATGGGTTATCCATGTTTCAATGCGATTTTTATAAATCCATTTTTCCATGATTTAATCAGGATTCAATGAGAT
Organism: Viscum album; assembly: GCA_963277665.1. Classification (NCBI taxonomy): domain Eukaryota; kingdom Viridiplantae; phylum Streptophyta; class Magnoliopsida; order Santalales; family Viscaceae; genus Viscum; species Viscum album. The sequence goes on from OY728148.1 coordinate 789,239,503, forward strand.
AGTTTTGGAACCTATTTCTTTTCCATGGGTTAACTATGTTTTGCTAATATTTTTATGAAACCCAATTCATTTCCATGAGTTAATCATGTTCTAAAAAAATAATGGTTGTTTCAAAGAGTTACGATGAGATGAATTATATATGTTATTTGATAAAAATTGAATTACTAGAAATTATAAATTAATGTTTCACCCATATATAACAGAGTTAAACCATTATTGATTATATGATATGATCATCCAGATAGGTCTCTAATTAATTGGGTAATAATTATCTATAGATAAATATATCCAAAGTTAGTCGTATGGTTATTCAAATTGAAAGGGTTCTATGGAGTTTCTATGTAGCGATGTTCCAATATACCAATATACTTTATATATAATTTATATGTGTTTAGTATGTTTCATTTGATCAATATTGAAATCATATAAAGCATGATTGTGGGTTATTATATATATTTTTTGTTAATCACTTAACTATGTTTTTATATTTATTGATCCATTTATTAATGGGTTTGGATATGTGTATGTCATACTAAAAAACAATTGGTACTTCATCATACACTTATTCTTTTATTATGATTATTAATGAAATTTATTTTCTAATTCTTACGTTTTCCCTTAAAAATCATTTTAGCTAACACCAATTATGTTTCTTTTTTACGGGTTATGGAATTGATTTTGAATAATTTTTTTTTCAGTGGATTATATATGGATGTTGATGATGTCATAATGTGAAAAAGAACAGTTAGGTTATGAGGGATAAATTCCCATTTAATTTTTTGTTAATTGTTTATATATGTGTTTTTACTAATTTTCTAAAATGCTAACCTCAATGGTCTTATTTTATGTAAGTGATCTGATTTTTCCTTATGATTTTGTATATATTGGATAAAAAATGGGGAAACCTTATTAATATAAATTACTAATATATAATTATAATGATTCATCCCCAAATCAGGGAATTGGGATTTTATGATCTTATAGTGTCTATCAATGGTAGATTATATATCTTTTTACAATATGTTTTTTTATTCAATTTAATATTAAGAACTATGGATACCATCACAGTTCTATAAGATTAAGGTTACTGATTACTTTAGTTTAATATAAACCCCATTTGATGTTTTCAAGTAGTACAAATTTTTAGGAAATTATTTCCATTTTTGGAGATGTTTATTTTATTGTGGTATTTTTATCCATTAGGATTTATATGAAGTGTTTTTTTGGGAGGAATTATATTAGTATATTAAAAGAAAAAAGTACAACCCACATTCTTCGTGACAACCCATCAATTTAATCATAGTGATGGGGCATTGATTTGTGTCTAAATGAAAACAACTGTCCTACATGATGTCATAGTTAGCATGAAATATTTGTAGGTATGAATTATGTTTCTTCTGAAAACATATTGTGTTTTATTAGAGAAATCAAAATTTAATTTTAATGAAACAATATATGACCAAATGTATATAATCAATGGGTTTTGAACATATTCCAAAAATCATTTAAGAATTCTAAGTACTCTTATTTATTGAATAATTTAGATTGAACATTGAATATTGTTATCTAATTTATATGATTAGGGAATCACATCAAGGTCAATTAATTTTGGTAATTATCATACCATGTGGTAACCAATTTTGTTTTTCATAATGTATAATGATAGATGAAATAGATTGAATATCCCTTTTAGGGTTATATGGTATTTAAAATTTTAGTTTAGTGCATCAAGAATCAAAAAATTCATCTTGAATACTCATCATTTGGAGAAAATGATGATATTGGGGTGGAAATTAAAAAATATAAGAAATTATACTCATTGAGAAAGAATATGTAAATTATTCTCTTTCTATAGATTGTAAGATATGTCCTCAACACTATGAAAATGATATTTACGATTAAATATTTTGATAATAAATTTAATTATGAAGGACATATGGTATATTTTATCAGGAAAAATATATTGTTCTAGAGACCATAACATTCCATTGATCATTCACTTGCTTGTTATTAATGAACTCAATAACTCTTTATAGTTTTTATGACATTCATACATTTTCAGTTATGCTATTTTATTTGATGTCATATTTATGGGTTCTTCCCAATGATCTACATAGGTACATTTATATCTTATTAATTGGATGTTTTACTAACAATTTTTATGAAGTTTTTTTACTACAATATTTTTTTTAAACGTCTACCCTTTGATTACAGACATAATTTCCAAATCATGAATAGAAAATTTCAGAAAAGGGGAGGATGTAACACAATGGTATTTAAGAATAATAAAATTATATTTGATGAAGTAAATGACATGAAACACTATATTCATCCAGCACTACATGAAACACCTTTTTTATCATGCGTTATACAGAACCTGTTGTTTTTTATGGTCATTAGTATATTCAATACACAACACCAAGACTAGATAACCCATGATATATATAACCATTATAACGTAGACATTAGAATGGAGGTTCTGGACATGATAAATTGAATTATAAAAAACCAGTTTACACAATTATATATAATTAAAACTTTGGGGACTAATTAATTCAAAATCAAAACAAAACCCTTTTGAAAAGAAAAGAAAATATTTTTATATAATAAAATTTAAAAAATAACATGTGTGTTTTATAAAAATAAAATAAAATAATCAAACTAATAGGATTATATTAATGAAATTTATATGTAATATATTAAATAAAATGTTTAGATGTTATATTATTTCTTTTCTATACAATATATAAAAATACATCCAATTTTATTCTTAAGAACTACAATTTTTGGAAAAAATATTTTGGTCCCCTTTTTCTATTAAACATATTTAAAAATATTTTTTACACTATTTATTAAATATTTTTATAAAAAATAATCATAATTTTTTAATTTTTAATAACAAAATTTGATTTTTGAAATTTTAGAAATTTTAAAAAATGTTGACTTTTCAACGAAAAGATAAAATATCGATTTTTGTAAAAAAATAATTTGTTTTCATTTAATTAATTAATTTATTTTTCCAAAAATTCTTTGAATAAAATATAATATAATTAAATTATTATTTATTTATATTTAGACCACATAATTACTTTTGAATCATGTTTATTCTTGTTTATAATATAAGATTGATTTTGGGTTAAATACAAGATTTTTTAGAACTGTTTTAAAATGAATAATGTTCATACTTTAAATTAATTAATATAATACATAATGTGAAATGATTTAAATAAAAATTTTATTATATATCATTAAATATTATTTTAAAGTCATACAATAAAAATTATTAGTCAAAGAGGTAATACAGAATCGCCTGTTTCTACCAAAAATACTCTTCTTAAAAACCCGCTATCTCACTACAACTACAGGATTATTATTAATATATATTTTTTTTAATTCTATGAACATAAATTAATAAATTTGTTTAAATATTTGTAATCATAATAATTTCCAATTTCTAATATGCTTAAATTATTTTTTCAACAAACTGATTCCTGAAAACAATTAAAATAAATCATAGTGAAAAAGGATAAAAAATGAGTTTACAAAGAATCTAAATATTAACATTAAGGGTAAAAATTACAAAGATACATATCCATAAAACATTTCTGGGACATATTCGAACCTTATTAATTATTGTAACATGATTGGTTGATTATTTTATATTTTCTACTATATAACTTGGTTTTAGTTAACATTTTTTTTTAAATACAAAGTATGTCTCTCCCGTACTTATATAAGTCCACCCCCTCTCCTCCCCTCTTAAACCATTAGAATAAATTGGTTTAGTAAGAAAACCAAATAACTTCTCCACTTACATCATATCATTTATTAAGCCTTCATTTGGGCATAAATATATCCCAGGAAGGCCTTTTATGAAATCTAAAAGGATTTTTTGAAGAGTAGGTAACGTTAATCAATATATTATTTTGTTTTATTTACATCCCCACCAGCATGAATTAATTTTATTACATATAAATTTCATATACATAGTATCATAAATACACTAAGTAATTTTTATAGTATATTAATGATTTAAAAAAACAAAGTACAATAAAATGGCTTATGAAATAATCATTCGTGTGTATTACAGACCAATGCCTCACAAAATGATATGATTCATTTTTCCACTTCCACCTCTCATGGATGAGTATAATAATTAAAAGGAAATTTATATTCTATTTTTTTTATATTTATAAAATGATTATACATCGGAATTCATTACACCATATACCCCATTGGGAATATGAAAATGTTTCTAATGTGTACGGTGAACTACTACTTCGTGAAGCGATGTATATATTTAATTAATAATGTGTTACATAGAAGTTAAATATTGTACCCATAATGAATATAAATGATATAAATGAAAAAAATATTATATGCATGACTTAATTATATTTCTAACTATATAATATATATTTTTCATTATTACCTTCTCACACTCTAAAACTGATATAACGTCGATCATAGACGTGTTGACTACCGCATCCACGAATTAATACATAGAATTTTACATCAAAATAATGATATACCTAAGAATTTATAATAAAATTTCCTGATATATTTGATATAAAAATCGTAATGTTGGATGGATGGAGATAAATTCTATATTCACAAATTGTTATTGTTCTGTAGTGTGCATATTTCCCATGAATGTATATTTTGATTCTTATAAATTATTTTATGTTGATTTGTATATCATTTTTCTGATATCTTCTTCATGGGCGTTATGGTTTCAAATTTACCAATGTGGTAATAGATTTTTGATATCATTTTCCTTCTTTGAAAACATTTTTTTATTATAAATCAATAGTATTTTATGAGGGGTATATAACAGTAATTTTATAAGTTATATCATGAATTGACTTATTTTAATTAGATTATGTGTTTCATTAAATATTATTCTTTCATCGAGACTGTGGGTCATTGTTTCTGATATGGTTAGAGTTTCCTGAAATAATCTCATTTTTATCAAGATTTTTTGGGATTATTTATCCAATGTTGAAATATAATGATCTACCCTTAACAAATTATAATTAATTTTATTACCCGCTATTTATTACATGATAATATAATTTTTCTATTTATTTTCTCCACTTTTTGAACTCAAATGTTCAAAAAATGTTTTTATATGAAATTTTATTTTTTGATGAAAACCGTTTTTCTTCCAATACCATGTTTTATAAATATATTTTAAACAAAATATTATGGAAAAAATTGATATTTTCCTCTCGAAATGTCTTAAATGATTTTTAAAATCATTATTTATTATATTTCATCTTGAATTCATATAAATATATTTTAAAAATGATTTATTTTTTGAAAAGATATTTTTTAAAAGAAAAAAGTATTTTACTCCAAATGTTATTAATGAATTTTAATGGGATATCCATTGCATAAATTAATAAAATCATGTATTCAATTATGCAGTAATGTGGATATTTTTCAACGATTCTATCAACATTCATTCTTTGGATGATTAATATTGTTTATAGGATATTCTTATGAAACCTCATTATTTTCCACTGGTTAAAAATATATTAAAGATATTTTTATAGAACCCATTTCAATTCCACTTGTTAATTATGTGATAATGAGATTATCATATAAAAAATTTCTTTTCCCTAGGATAATCAGGTTTAAAATATATTATTATTGAACTAATTTATTTTCCACTAATTAATCATTTCTCATTGATATTTTTCATGGTACCTGTTACATTTCCATGGGTAAATAATGATTCAAAGAGGTTTTTATGAAACCAATTAATTTTTTGTGGGTTAATTAGGTCTTAAATATATATTTGTGTAAATTACATCTCTGGAACGGTATAACCATGTTTTAAAAAGATTTTTATGGAACCCATTTCCTTTCCACAAGTTAATCATGTTATAAAAAGAATAAAGGTTGTTTCAATGAGTTATGATGAAATAAAATCTACATGTTCTTTATTAATAGTTATGTTATTGGACATTATAATTGATGATTTCACCAAAATCATGTTGGGTTTTCATATTATATCTTATACAATGTGTCTTCCTAGATAGTTCTCAGATATAATGGGTAATAATTATGTTCATTGGGGAATTACATTGGATATAGACTACATATATATTCAATTTATAAGGGATATATAGGGTTATGTAAGGGTTCCCTAAAATTATTTTCCAATACAACATTATGTTTTATATATTATTTCTATGGTATTTTGATGTTTCATTTGATTAATATTGATAAATCATGTTACATGATTGTTAATTCTTATTAATATTTATTTCATTAATGATGTATTACAAGTTTCTAAGGTAAATGATTTAGAAATTAATGGATATGATTATTCATATGTTTTAATCCTTCACTTTTATTATGTTACTATACTATTATACTCTTATTATACTCCTGAATTAAATTAATTTTTTAATTCTTATGCTTTCTATAACAAATCATTTGTTCTCACCACTCTTCTTTTTCATTTTCCTCATGTTATAAAGAATTTTTTTGAGCACTTTATATCTATAAGGGATATCTTATTGATGATGGTGATATCACAATAAGAAGAAGAAATGATAGGTTAAACGTTATAATAATCATTTAAATTCATGTGAGTTGTCCATGTAGGTGTTTTCCCTATTTATTTTAAACTATAAACCGAAAAGGTCCTCTAGGATGTACGTGACCAAAATATTCCATTTTATGTTGAATTATTTTGATGAAAAAATATGGGTCGCCCTTATTGAAATACATACTCCAAATTTAGACTTTATGATTTTAATACTAAATATCGGAGTGTGGGTTCTAGGATATTTTATATACTTTGTTGATGTAAATTAAATAGTAATAGTACCTCAAGAATATATCATTTTCGTGGAAATTATCTTGTTTCTTGGTCATGTAATAAAAAAGCTTTATATAATTTTCAATAGCTAAAGAATAATATATTAATGTTGGTAATTTTTGTAAATAATTACTATTGATTAAAACACACAATAATGATTTTTTATTTAATTTTAATTTTTATTCAAACAATGGTTATTGAAAAAGTTATATCAAAATTTGATGAAAATCCAATAAACCATTGATGAAATGGAAATTTATTTGTGACATAATTTATTATGGGATCCCATATAAAAATATAATATCACTTTATAAATCATTTTTAATATAAATAAATCAATTAAAACTTTTAATAAACCACTTCCTGTTAAAATATTTTATTTTATTTGATCAAAAGTATGATTGATTATGTTTACATTTATTTTATTTTAATTTTTTAGTAGCATAGTTTCATATTGAAGTAAAAAATTTATATCCCTTATTTTTTTAATATTTTTTTTTCAATTTAGAGTATTTGTCAAATAAATATTTGACATTCCATATATATCATATAATTATTTCTCTCCAACATAACTATATGACCCCTTGGTTACTGAATAATCAATAAAATCGTGTAACAACTATGTGTGAAAACATAGAAAACCATGAAACCCATATCAATTTGTTACACAAAACATTTCACCCTTAACCTTTAATCTTCAAAATAATTTTATGAATTGTAATTTATTATAGAAATAATGGGGATTCTTCAAGAATAATTAAGAGACAAAAGACTTCATTAAAATTCTTATATAGATGAGAAATATATTCTTCTTGGCATGATAGAATATAAATTTTCTTATGAATGTTATAAATCATCATAGTTGGGAATGTGTATTTGATGAATGAAGAACAAATATTGTTTTTAAGAATTAATATCATGAGTTCTATGAAATTTTTTGTTTTAATTTAAGTGATAATTATGATTCATTCACTATGGAATTAAACTAGAATAATTTTTAAATATCTAATTTTGTAATGGATAATGTGGTAAATTTCCCTTATTAAGGATACATAGAGTTCATTACATCACTAATCTTTGTAGATGATGTCATTCAGCATAAAATTATGAAGACTTGGATCAAATCTATATATGTTTAAGAGAAACATTTCATAGAAATAGAACAAGAGGGAAATGTTCATATAATCTTAATTTAATCTATCATCATATAGAGAAATTTGATTTATAAAAAATTATTTCAAGATATTTATTTATTTTATCTTTTTAATATTGAGAATAACATGAATGTAGACTAATACATTATGAGATACATGATCCTTGTAAAACATTTAGTAAATTTATATCCTTTTGTAATTATGTTAAAATTAGTTCATTATAAGGTTTTTTTCCTTGATGGTAATACCACAACCCGTTATCACAAACTAACAACTTTCAATGAGTATATTTTAAAAATAAGTGGTTTTGTAGGAGTTATTCCTTAACAAAATTACTTCTTGTATGTTTTGAAGAATATATATTAGTAGACCACGCTTCATATTAGGGGGTTTCATCAATGATGTGGTATTCTAGTGATGTTGTAGTTACTATAGTTGTTCATGTTTCAATAGAAATTCCAATTTAATATATTAATATTAGGCATGTTCATGATAATGAAAATCCTATGGAAAGTAGAAGAAGAAGGCAAGAGTTGTTGTTTAGTCTAGGGGAGACGATACTCTTGAAAGTTTTTCACCTCCTACATCTATATATGTTGGAAATGATGTTGTCTTGGTTTCTTCTAATATGGAGGAGATGGTAACAAATATCATAGTGTTCATGAGTGTTGGTTACAAAGGTCTAAATCAATAGTGTTTGTTTTAATGCCTCTGGTAGAAATGTATCGATCATGTGAGACAAGTAGAAGTGTTAGAACTAAATCTATTGACCTTGTCAGAAAAAATATCACCCATGAAGAAAAACATGAAGAAGAGAATGCAACTTGTATTTTTGAATGTTGAATTGTAAAAATATAATTATTTATACCATCACTTGAGGGGAGACCCAATATTGGTAGAAATCAACAATAATATGACACTGAAGCATATATGTTCTTCAATATACGTTTTTTTCTTTTTGTGATCAATATCATGATAAAAAAATCATACTAAAGATATTTATAAAACAAATAGTAGAGATATATAAAGATAATGAATGTTCTTGTCAGAAGTAGATTCGATAAAAGATTAGTTTCAAAAGGCCATAAAAAAATATTAAGACTAATTATGATCATGATTGATCAAAAGATGATATTAATGAATTAAATTTATTGGTTTAGTATGTATTGTTGAAATATTTATAAGAAAATACTAAAGAAGCCACGAATCATATAGATATACTTTTAATATTCGACAATGTGCCTGAGGAGAAAAAATTGCGAACTTTACAATTTCATTGATTTAATGTTAACACTTATACATAGAAACACTTTTTCATTTTCAAATGTATGAAAAAGCTAAGATCATAATGTTTCTTGTATTTCATCATAGTTCTATTATATTACTTGTTAAATATAAATTATAATTAAACATCCTTGTTAAAAGAAAACATTCTATAAATTCATATTATATTTTCACAAAAACAAAGAGTTATAATTTTTATCATTATTTTACTTCAAATAAAATATTGATCTGTCATTAATAAATATTATCTTTTATAAATGAATCATGAATATTAACTATGAATACCTTGATCCCAAAACCTAACATCCATTTTCTAAATTTTTTACATTAACATAAAAACAAAATTCCAAAACTAAAAAACCGATTTGTTAAACAGTCATGAATAACTGGATATATAAATGGTACACTTATTACATAAATATTCAATTATAAAAAAATAATAACATAAACTACTTTCATCCATAAATTTATTCAATAATTATATCTTCAAATCCATAGAAAATAGAACAAATAAAAGGGAAATCTTTGATGCTCAATATGGGTTAAATATAATGGAAGCATTCCTGAAAGAATAAAAAATGAAACAAAATAAATATGGTAAGGTATATATAAAAATAAAATAAACAACATTTAATAAAAAACATTTAAATTGTTATAAGATGATGTATAATCGTTATGCTAATGTAAATGATTGGATAAAATTTTACATTTAATCAATAGCTTTACCATAATCAAAATCCATATTTAGTATTATAGTGAAATCACACTGATAATAATGAATAAAATATTAATGAAGGAAATGCTAAATAATTTTGATGGAATAATCTCAATAATCATGGAACCTCTACCTCCATGAAATTTCACAAGATATAATAATCATTATGGGTAAAAACCATTTGATGTGGCCAAATGTTCCTCTCATGATACCACCAACACATAGAAGGGTTCTATATAACTGAGCCACACCCATATCAGTATATCTAAATCATTCCCCAAATGTAAAAATGAATGATTAAATTCCAGAGTCAATATAATTTAGCAAAAATATCCATATTGAGTGGAAGAAATAGATTTATCATTATTCACTAGTTAATCAAATAACATTCAAAGTAAACATCAAATAAAAAATTTGTATATGAATTAACCAATAATAATATCCATGATATATGAAATATGAAATATTTTATGAAATATGAAATGAATAAATATAATAAATAAAAGATGAAATATAAAAAGGTTATAAATGAAGAATATGGAATATATCCAACATAAATTAAAGCGATATGGAAAACCATTAACACTTTCTTATTGTACAAATGTATACCATATAAAAGAAATAATTATAAAATAAAGAATTTAATTCAATAAAAATAATGAAATTCGTGAAATTATATATCAATTTGAATTATATACACCAAAAAACTAAATTAGTGGTGAACAACTCATATTTCTCATAGAAATAAATAGTGAGTGGAGAAATCCTTAACATATGTCTGAAAACATTATGTTATTGTACATAAAATACAATTAATTTTTTTTATTAATATATTAATTAATTCATTAAAGATTCTTCATATATTAGATTTATTATTATTTTATTATGCACATTTATAGACATTTTAATTATTTATAATGTTTTATTTTGGTGCTCTAGGAGAATTCATTTCATTGTTTCCTAATCAGTTCACTTTTGTATAATTATGGATGTTCATTTAAATTTTGAATAATTATAATGAAGTGAAATTATATGTAAATAATAAAATTAAATAATTTTAAATATTCTTATATATCATTTCTTATTTTTTTCAACAGGGATATTTATTAGATAAAACGTTAATGGAAAATGATTAGTTTATTTTGGCAGTTTTATCGACCATCACAGAAAATAATAAATTTATTTTATTATATGTCTATATACTAGTTAAATAACATTAAATAACTTATAATATACATAATATAATAAATTATAACCTTAAAATGGTTTAATTTCCATCCATTATCATAGTAATGAATAACAAAAACTCATCATCCCTGAAGGATGTGAAAATACACATCAAAGATAATGTTTTCATTTTTACAATTAATAGGATATAAGAAGAAATTAGATGATGTTTATTTCATTAAAAAATTAAAATTAAAATGTACAGATAATATTGAAGTTACCATGACACTTTATTTAGGGTATTTTAGGATAATGTAAGAATAGAAAATAAATTAAAAGAGAAAGATAAAGGATTTCACCTCCAGATTATAGTCTCATTGAGAACCTTCTATAAGGTCCATGGAAATTATATTTTGGTTATATAATCATTACCCGGTTTTGGGGATGATGATTGAGAGAATAATTAAATATAATATTAGAAAACTCCATGTTTTAGAAGGTTTTAAGAGATGGGGTGGTTATGGTGTTATTTATAGTGGGTAGAGAGGGGTGTTCTTGATTGTTATATTCCTTGGTTTTTTTGACTCAAGATTATAAATAGTGTTGATACATGGGAATAAGTAAGTAATGTAGTTATTGGGAGTTATAACAAATCATTTTTTACATCATTCATATCTAATGAATTCATGTATACTATAAATTACATTATATTACTATTTACTAAAAATTCAACAATTTTAGAAAAATCTTGAAAACTCAAAATAATTTTTTTTTGATGTGTTGATTTTAGAAATAGAATCCATATTATGAAATTTAATTTAATTTTAAAAAATTATATTAATGATATATTCGTTAGAAACATTTAAATTTAAAAAATACCAACACATAATTTATCATTTTAAGAACATTTATTTAATTATTCGATGATATAAATATATCATACTTTCTTTTATGAGATATGTAAAAATGAATTATACTTTTATATGTGAGGATAATACTATCATGGACAATTTAATATCCCTAATAGTCACATTACTATTCAACATACATGTCAATATTTAATAGTATATCAATATTTTTTTGGATCAATGTTTCATGCAATGTAAGATATCAAATAAAATGACTTTATTTAAGATGATATATATCATAAATTTTTGGGATGATATATTATTCCCTCACATGAAAATATGATACATGAAATTTTTCATTAATATTACCTTTGGATAAGATAATAGTGGTTCTATTTTATATTATCCTCCGGTTCCAATGCTCCTTCTTTCATTTTATAGTTTATTTTAATAATCTTTACCAATCAATTTGTCTAATTCCTCTGTAATTTCTCTCTAGTGTCATGATTCATGATAGACCCGTCATAGTTAGAAAAATCAGGTTCTAGTACTATTTTCACATAGGTGAGTACAAGAAAAGGGTCTATCATTTACATCCTTAAAAATGATATGTAGAACACAACATGGTCTTTTGAGAGAAATGTTGTAATTCCAAATAAATTTCCTACAAATCCAATTTTTTTCCCAAATTTTAAATGAAATAATGTACATGATTCTAATTTTCCACTTCGTACTAAAATATATGATACCGTTAAATAATGATACCTTCACAAATACATAATACCCCCACAATAATGCTGTATCCATTATCTGGTTTGAAACATTACTCTTTTCCATAAATTGTGGTTTATTAATGTAAGTGAGAATAGTATTTACCTTGTGGTTGTTTCTTCAATCTATATTGTCTATATAATTTACCTTACACCAAATTCATCCCAAAAAAGTTGAATTACTAAATATCTATACATATAATTTTTTATATGGTTCCACTTGAATACATGAATGGAAATTATTATTTAAAGATAAATCTATTAATGGTATATATTGATCCCAAATTCTGTTGATTTCTAGTGAGAATGATATCAACATGTATTCCAATGTTTGAATAATCCTTTCATAATGTCTATCATTTTGAGTGTGATATAAAGTACTCGATTGTAGCTCATTATACAAATCCTTCTAAAGACTCTTCAATAATTTTTATGTAAAATGGGTATATTTTTCTTATAAAATCAATATAGGTGAGCCATAAAGTCTTCAAATTTAATTAATATATATTATTTCTTGGTGGTCAAGAGTTAAATATACTCTTAATGATATAAAATGTTCTGATTTTAAAAGGTGATCAAAAATAATCCATATCATATCATTCATTCTAGGGGTATTTGGTAATATAATGAAGAATTGTGTAGTAATATCCTCCCACATCCACATAGGAATATGTACAGGTTTTATGAATCCAATATGATGTCATCTCTTAGACATAATATGTTGAAAAACTTGGAATATTGACACATTTATATCAATTTACCACTTTCTATTATCAAACCAAAAATACTCCCTGAGATCACTATTCATCACTATACTATTAGGATGTATAGAGATACTTGAGCTATCCTCATCATATAATAGTTACCCTTTAATTTGACATGTTGATGGAACACATAACCTCATTATAAATTTATTAATTAACTTTTCATAGAAATAGTTTTTAAATTTTACATCCTTGCGTGAATTAATTTACATTTGAAAATTCACATCATCCAATTGATATATTTTTATCTTGTACTATAAAGATAGTTTACAAATAATTTGAAAAAGTAGTGATTTTACCTATTAGTAAAAATTCATATATAAATATATACTAAAAACATGAACATATGATATCTTAAAATACACATTTGGGTTATAACTCTATGATCGTTCCTCCTTGATGCATCTACCACATTAATTTTTTGTTATGTGGTAGTGATTTGAGAAAACATAATCATTTACTAACTCAATACATTGTCATTTCCTCCCATTGAGTTCATTCTATGTAAAGATTTATTTCAATCTATTATTATATGTATATATCTAAAATCGTTCACCATAGAGAATGTGTCTCTATATATTCAGAGAAAATTTTATTACTTGTAACTCAGATCATGAGTTGGATATCTTTTTTCATGAATCATCAAATTCCTTGATGTATATGGAATAATATTATCATTTTTCATAAGTAAAAAAACCTAATATGTTCATTGATGAATTAACATATATCACAAAACAATAATTTCCTAACATTAGAGATTAAATTTTATCATTAAATAATATTACCTTTAATTTTTAATTTTTTTTAAACATTCTTTTCTTTATATGAACATTAACCTCTTATGTGATACCTTTGTTAACAAGTCGACCAATTGTGAAATTTTTTAAATATAAATCCAATAGTTACCTTAGAAACTGATGAAACTGTGTACATTGGTTATGTTTGATAGTGTAGGACATTCATGTACTACCTTTTGCCTTATAAGATCAACTAATATTTCATCTGTAGAGAAAGTATGGCCATGAAAAGAAATTCCTTGATGGAAGAATTCAAACATGAAAAATTTAACGTATAACTGATTCTTTTTTAGTGTTTCGAGAATTATCTTCCTACAATTATTGTGGCCTACAAGTATTTTACAATAAACCATAATATTATCAATTATTACAATAATATAGTCTCTAAATTATTCCATGAATAAATTTTTCATTAAATCCATGAAAATTGATGGGGGCATTAGTCAATCAAAAAGATATTAGATTAAACTCTAAATGTCAACACGCCATCTAAAAATCTATATTTTTTAATATCTTCTTCAATTAATCACTATTGATGATAACTTGAATGAAGTTCAATCTTAAAAAAATAAAGCTACAAGAAGTTGATCAAATAAATCATAAATTTGAGTTATAAGATACTTATTGTTTAATATAATAGCATTGATTCCACTATAGTAAATGAAGGGTATTATGGATCCATATTTATTCATAAAAAAGTGAATATGGTATCATTATGTGAAAACCCTAGGCTTAATAAATCACTTATTACTCAACACCTCTATTTGTTTTATCAGCTCCATTAATTCCACGGAGTACATTCAATGGGGAGTCATTTTTTTTATTTTTCATTAGGTATTGAATCAATACAGAACTAAATTTCAATCTCTAGGGGGATTCCGTGTAATTTATTAGGAAAATATCAATTTATTATTACATAATATCTACATCATCAATTTCAAGATTCCTTTTTCATCCACAGATGTTGTTTTTTGTTCCTCCCCAATAATTTAATTCAGTAATACTAAATGGTGTGGATCTATATAAGAGTTACATAATGATGTTTATTCTCTAATTATAAAGAATTATACATCTTCTTCATAAATTTTAATTTCCATTTTCTTTATTTTTTCAATATAATATATTTTAATCCAGTGGACATGAAGTATTATATCAAATAACCATAGTTATGATCATAATTTAATCGAATAAATCATGTTTATATTCCAAAGTTTGGATTACCTAACTCATAATTTCAGTAATGAGTCTCTCCATATGAGTATTTAATTAAAACCCCCAATTAGATATAAAGAAAATTATAAATATTTTAGGAAAATATTGTTATATATAAAAGAGTTTGATGATCTCAAATCAAATAATGAACTTGATAAATTTGAAGAAATAAAAATTATAAATTTTATCTCATCATTGGGTACTTCTACCTCAGATGTAGTGATCATATAATCTTTTACACTTCCCTCTTCCCTCATATGTGGTAGATCAACATATATTTTGGGAAGTTAGTTTGAGTAATTCCACATTTAATTATTGTTGAAACACATGATATCATTAATTGTTTTCCCTATAGACTCCTGAGAAAATCACCATTATCTCTGCACTTTTAACACACTCTGGTATCGTTCAGACATTTTTAATGATTTTTCCCTGAAATTTTTTCAAAAGACTAGAAATGATTCATTCCATTATTATATTCTTATGCTTTACCTTTCTCATGGTTCTCAGTTGAACTCTTCTTCCAATAATTTCACATAAACATATATGATCTTGAAAATTCTTTAACTATTTCGATGAAACTAAATACTATTTAATCATAAAATGAAAATGTTTTTGAATCCAGTTCCAATTGGAGACATGGATTGAAACATTCAATTAAATGACCAATCATGTTTTCTCACTAGTTCAAAAAACATTTTTTACGTCGGCTAGTTTTCCATTTTTTATGTCGGTTTCTAGCCGACGTTAATACGGGCGACGTTATAAATAACGTTTTTATGTCGGTTATTTAAAAACCGACATCAAAAACATAAAATCGTGATGTTTATCACAACGGTTAATAAAAAATTGACATGAAAAAAACTAGGGGGGTTATAACATCGGTTAATATATAACCACCGTTATAAACCGAGGGGGCGGCGAGGTTTATCACATCGGTTATATAGTAACTGAAGTTATAAACCCCACCCCCTGGTTTCTCACGTTGTTTATTAATTATCCAACATGATAATCTTCTGGTAGATGGTTTATCACGTCAGTTACATAATAACCGACGTTATAAACTAGTCTGGGGGGGTTTCTCATGTCAATTAATAAATATCCGACATGATAAAACATTTCCCAGGACTTTTATCACAACGGTTATGAAATAACCGACGTGATAAACCATTCCACAGGTGTTTATCACGTTAGTTATTAAAAAACCGACATGAAAAACCCTTCCCGATTTGTTTATCACGTCGGTTATAAAATAACCGACGTCGAAGACAATTTTTTTATAAAAAAAATTGAATGCAGTCATCTGCTCTCCGCCAGAATCAACCAAAAACCAAATCAAGAAATCGTTCCACAAAAATAAAATGACATCAAAATAAGAATTAAAACAAATTTAAGCATTTACAATGATAACATATAAATCTTACCCCACTAGACAGCCCCACCCTCATGTAAACCCCCTAGACAGCCCTCCCCCACCCCATTGGGGCCCCCACCACACCCCTGGACTGCCCCCTGACCCCCTGGACAGCCCTAAACACCCCTCCATAACCCCCCACCCTCATGAACAGCACCCCCTCACCCCACATGACATCCCCCACCCCATTGGAACCCCCACCACACCCCTGGACTTCCCCCGACCCCCTGAATTGCCCCAAAACACCCCTCGACAACCCCCACCATCCTGAAAATCACCCCTCACCCCCTCACCCCACTTGAAAGCCCCCACTACACCCCTAGACTACCCCAAACACCTCTGGAAACCCCCCCCCCCTCCCCCCCACCCTCATGTATACCCCCACCCCCTAGATAGTTCTCCCCCACCCAATTGGAGCCCCCACCACACCCCTGGACAGCCCCAAACACCCCTTGACAACCCCCGCCCTCATGTATACCCCCCCACCCCCTGGACAGCACTCCCACACCCTTGGACAACCCTCTCATAACCTTTGACAGCCCTCCCACCCCCTGGACTACCCCCACCCCAATGGAAATCCCTCCTAGACCCCTGGACACCTCCCAACCCCACTTAATACCCCCCACACCCTTGGAACCCCTCCCCCGAGGCCAAAATCCATACCAGAAAACCCATAATAAGTAGACCAAAATAAGAAGTAGAGAAAAGTTAAACATTCAAATATATAACATTCAAAACATAAACTATCAACTTCAAAAAAAACTAATTCCATCCTAAACAACTACCAAATACACAATTACAACGACAATATTCAATATTACATTTTACATTACAAAAAACTAAAATTCAATCAAACCTGTAAAATAATTTGACCACTCCAATTGTAAGTGTTTGATGACTTCAATAGTATAGGGTTGAAGGTCGTCAAAAAGCTACAAATGAAAAGGAATGTAGTTAACATGTATAATGAATAAATAAAATTGAAATATTATTGTAATGTTTAAGAGGAATTCGTACCAGGTCAAAATTCACAACTGTCCTAGTTGTTATTCTTTCATACATAAATCTTAATATATAATTTCTGCATTCGATGACGCCTTTTTGTTCATAAAAAATCTGTTTGAATGAGTTTAAATTAAATATATTATTTTTATGTAATAAATCAACAATTACAAATTATAAATGGATATTTACCTTTTCATTAACTTATTTGATCTTTGCACTCATTTTCTTTTTGTTTTTTCGAAGGTAGGCCCATGAACTATTAGAAAATAATACAAATTGGGTAAATTTAAAATTCATTATAATATATAAAACTATTGAGAAATTGAAACATAATTTTCCAATATATTCTTAAAACATTCCCGCACATCAGTATGGACAGAGCATATCCAATAAAGTGCTTTCTCCCTTGGGCCAAAAACCTCTAACATCCAATGATCAATGAAAAATGGAAATTTAAAATTAGTGGTTTATTATGTTAAAAGATAATTAACCCTTTGAGGTAAATGTGTTTCATACCTCTCACAAAAAAGCATCATCCCATATTGTGTTACTATATTCGTTTCAAGTCTTTTAGTAATATAAACCATTCTTTGTTCCTCATTCAATGCACATGCTTCAGGGGAAATCAATTGTGGGTCCATGAATTCATATACATCTATCAGCTCATTCCACTCACAAATTTTATAATGATACATAATACAAAACCAACATAAGTATAAATTTATAATAAATATAATGCATGGAAAAGGTGCTAAGACTTACATGGAAAAATTTTCCACCACGTTGATGCCCAACTTATCTCCAGTAACAAGCTCCATGATATTAGTTTTCATAATCCCCACACTTATTTCAGGTCCATAAACATGAGCTTCAATTAGAAACTCATAATGAACCGCCATGAAATTTGAATATATTGACAATCTATCAAGACTACGAGAATTTGTTTCTGATGTCATAGCCATTTTTCTTTGTTGTTGTCTATACAATATTTCTTTACCATTCAAGTATTCCTGTAAAAATAAATTGAAAAATATATTAGTTTTTAAATGATAAAACAACTTTAATAAAAAAATAAAATAAAAGATATAACATTCATACCTCTATGGTAATGATTCAAAGAAGTCTGGATGGCCAAATTAAAAAATGGCCGATACTCTGTCCAACTGTAGCCACCTCATCTATAAGTAATGGTACCCTAGCTGATCTATCTATAATATCCTATATAGTGACCCTATTATTTTCTACATATAATTGTTGATGATGAATTGTATCTCCTATACAATATACCAACCCATATGCTACTATATAATGTTGAGAATCATAAACATACAACTTGAAATAAGTAGGAAGCTTCGGTGGAGGATTGAGATAAAAAATGGGGTCTGTAGGCTGAGGTGGGGGGTGAGAGCTATTAGCGGAGGTGGAGGATAAATAATGGGGTCTGTAGGAGGAGGTGGAGGGGTGGGAGCTGCATTCTGAAATTTTCTTTGCATTTATGCAAACATAGACTGTACAGATGCTCTAATCTTGTTCTCCATCGTCACATTAATATTAAGAACATCATCCTCCAAGGATTCTATTTTTTTATAAACCCCCTAAACGTTAGAAGTTGAAGAACGTGGAAACACTTTCTTATCGATACACCTATAGGATATCCTCTTACACGACTAGGATATTCAGGCCTTCCCAATGATACAGATAAAATATATTCCCTCCCAGTAGCTATAAATGCCCCCTGTGAACTATGTTCCTCAAGAGAGTCCTGTATTAATTAATTGAACATTTCTGTAATGATTGAAATTATATGAAAAAATTGTTAACTTAAATAAATAAAATATATATCTTACAAACCTCTAAGCTAAAATTCATTATTCTTCCAAAAGATATTGCCCTTTTTTGCCCTTCTGAGCTCTCTTCCATTTTTCATGTCTAGATGGAGGGTATGGAGGGGCCACCTCTCTAGAGATTAAAGACTCAGCTCTTAGTTGTTGAAATGTTTCCTCTATCATTTGTTCTTCCAATAATTCATACCCTCCCCAAGATAATCTATGAGGGTATACATTTTTAGATTGGATCTCCTAATGAGCTTTCCTTGTTTGTTGTAAATTAAGAATAAGAAATCATTAACAAAAGATTAATAAAATCATTTATATAAGAAAGTTTATAAAAGTTTACATTGCCCTTACCAAAAATCACTATTTTATACAACTTTTAAAAAACATTTTCTATGTGTCTTTATCTATAAAAGTATATATACGACATGGATTTTCATGACTCCTATGACCATAAATTAAATCAAATGAGAGTGTTGATTTGAAATCCCTCCATCTCCTGGCAGAAAACGATAAGTATTTCTTCCTGACTCCTCCAGTGTTTGGAATATCAAATTTCATCTGATAAAGAAGAGGTTAAAAATATTATATATACTAGAAACATTAAAAGAATAGTCAAACAATGAAAAAAGATCTTACCAAAATCGTCTCCCACAACTGAGATATTATCTCTTTATCCACACATCTCGAGTCATCATACAAAATTATTACTTTTCTCTTAGCCTGAGTTGCTACAAAACACTTAAAATATTTTGCATTCGGACATCTCTGAATATCATCATAATCAAACTCAACAACTATACTCTGATCTTGCATACGAGAATGTGAAAATTTTGGTAAACGTGTACACCCACGTTTATCAACCTTTGAACTCTTTATCGTACTAGGAGCATGTGAATGTTCATCCCCGAAGGTATGACCAGCAATATGATCATCTCCAGAATCATGTGTTTGATCAACTGAATGATCTCTCAATATCCTTCAAATAAAAAAAACAAAATTTAGTTCACAAATATACAAATTCAAATATTTAATACTAATATAATCAGAAAATAGAAAAGTGTAATATGTTACGTAATAGTAAACATTGGTAATATGGTAATCATGTTAAACAATGGTAAAGATGGTTATGATGGTCAAGATGGTAAAGTTGGACAAGATGGTAAACATGGTAAACATGGTAATCCTGGTAAACATGGTAAATTAATTGTCACTGAACAAAAATAATAGATATATAATTCATGTAATGATTATAAACATAATAAAGTAAACTAAACAAACTTTAAATAAACAAAAAATTATACTTATTTTGTTTTAAAACCTGTTTTAATAAATAAAAAACTTACAATATCTTACATTTATGAAAAAAATAAATGTAAACAAGAAATAAACATAAATTACCTGTAATTTTTGGAATGTAAAAATGGATTATTTTCCCAAATTCCTTCGTCATGATCATTCCGTATTTTACAAACCATGTCTTCAACATACTCATCATTATGTTTTGTTAATCATTCCATGGAATTAGGGATCTCACATAAATCAGCATCTTCATCAAGTTTATCCTCAACAAAATATTGTTTTTTCCCTTGTAAAACAACAACCCACTGCATATCTGATTGATCTACTACATAGAATTTTTTTTCATGTGTTTCCATTATAAAATAATCAGTTGTGTATACCAATCTATTTAGATTAACAAGTGTCATTCCAAATTCATCGTTTCTGACACTATTTTTACCGTTAAACAATTTACAGTTAAAAAAATTTACATTAATTTTATAGTAATAAACCTCCCATATGTCTTCAATCACTCGATAATATGCACTTGATGCAGAAATTGGGTTTTTGTCCTTAGCACTCAAAAAATGCATTGCTTCTGCATACACCAATACTGCACTATTCTGAACTGCACTTCTGTTGTCCTGAGCTTTCGTATGAAATGTATAACAATTAATGTCATAACCGGACCATGTAATAACATTTAAACATAGACCACCCACTATCCATTTTAATGTCTCTGATATATCTGATCTACCAAGCAATGTCTTTTTAATCCATGACAAAAAAGTTTTGTTGTGCTCATTCAAAATCCACATTTCTTTCCTTTTTGGTTGACATTGTTTCAACTCATTAATATGAAATGTGATATACAGTTGAGCATGAACTATGTTATTCAAGATGAATTATTCTAACTTCTTCATCTGTTCAGCTGACAATGATTTGGCTTTGAATCCACAAATCCCCTTTCCCTCATTATTAACTCATTCATGGTGAGATGGAGGCAATCCTATGTGTTGTTCCACAGCCAAGTAGCTCATACAAAACTCTGCTACCTTCTCAGTAATATACTTTTAAATAATGGAGGCTTTATGTTGATATGTATTTTTAACATACCCCTTTAATATTTTCATATACCTTTCAAAAGGATAAATCCAACCAAGATTTAAAGGTCCTAAAATCGTTATATCTCGAACCAGATGAATCATTGAATGCACCATTATATCAAAAAAAGTTGGAAGAAAAGAGATTTTCAATTGAAAATGTATAAAATTTTCATCCTTTTCCAAAATGTTCAAAGCATTCACATCAATCACCTTATTAAAAATTTAATTTAATAAATAACAAAACTTCATTATAGTGTTTCTGACACGAATTGGCAATATTCCACGCAATGAAACTGGTAGAATTTGTTGCATCATGACGTGATAATCATGTGATTTCATACATATCAACATCAAGTCCATCGATGAGAGAATTTTTTTTACATTTTAAGAATAACCTTGAGGCACTTTGATATCATGAAAAAACTGACAGAAGCTAATTTCTCCCTCTTTGATAATGTATGGAAAGCCAGGGGAAGAAATTTTCATCTTCCTTTAGGAGTGGGAGCTAACTCCAAACTTATTCCCATTAATAGTAAGTCTAATCTTGCATTCAACCCATCTTTTGTATTTCCTTTAATATCTAACAATGTTCCAATCAAACAATCACATATATGCTTCTCCATGTGAATGACATCAATATTATGTTTATCTTCATGATACCTCTAATATGGTATATCAAAAAATATTGACCTTTTCTTCCAAATATGTCTATCATTACCATATTTCTATGTCTTTCCCAATGTCACATCACAGTTTTTCACCCTCTCAAAATACAGATCAGGGGATAAAGGTTTTGGAGCAGTATCAAATTTTTTTGAGCCATTGAATTCCTTTTTTAGTCTTCTATAAGGGTGATCCAAAGGCAAAAACTTTCGATGACCCATGTACATTGTTTTCTTTCAATGAGGCAATTGACAATATGACCTCTGTTGTTTGCAAATTGGACATGCTTTATGTCCTTTAACAATGTTTTCAAACAAATTTCCATACACTGGGAAGTCATTTATAGTGAAAAGAAGCACTTCATGTAGTTGAAAATATTCCATTTTATAAGAATCATACACCCGAATACCATAAGCCCATAATAGTATCAAATCATCAATCAACAGTGACAAGTAAACATCAATATCATTGCTGGGTTGATTTGGACTAGAGATCATTATACTCAACGTGACATATTTTCACTTCATACAAACATCAGGAGAGAGGTTGTAAATTACCAATACAATAGGACATGAACTATGTTTTCTACTGAGGGTTTAGTATGGATTCATTCCATCTGTGCACAACCCTTGTATGATATTTCTAATTTCAATTCCAAATGTAGAATACTGCTATCAATTTTCTTCCATTGTGGACAATCAGCTGGATGACGTATTTTTCGATCACATACCCACTCATCAGCATGCCATATTAACCTTTTTTCATCATGTGAATTAGCAAATAAATGTTTGAAATGATGAATTATAGGAAGATACCAAAATACCGTTGAAAGAAGCTTTGTAATCTCTACATCATCCTGTGATTTTTATTTCACCTTATACAGTGATGTCCCAAATTTAGGACACTCTGACAGAATTTCATATTCCTTCCAATATATAATGTAGTCATACGAACAAGCATGTATTTTATTGTATCCCAATCCCATCGCACATAATAATTTCTTGGCCTTGTAATGTGAATCTGGAATATCGTTATCTTTTGGAAGAATATCTTTCATCAATTATAGTAGCTCTGTAAAACTTCTGTCACTCCATCCATGTTTTGTCTTTAGGTTAATCAATCATAACACCACTGACATAACTATAAAATCTATACAACTAGGATATAATGTTTTTTCAGCATCACCATATAGACGCTCAACTGTCAGTTCTATCTCAATTTGTTCTACTATAATATCGCAAATCATTTCTTCAATTCCATCGGAGTTACCATCTTGTGAATCATCATCATTAGTGACATTCATTATAGTTTCACCATGAAAAATCCAAGGGCTGTAACTCGGATTAAATCCATGACAAATCAGATGATCTTTTATCTCTCTACTTTTCAACTTCTTCATATTCAAACATTTCAGGCATGGACGGAAAAAAATTTCACTACTTGGAACATTTCATTTAGCAAATTCCAAAATGGCATCAACACCTTCCTTAAATTCATTTCTCATTTGATGTGCTGTAATCCATCTTCGACTCATTATTACCTATAACAAATATCAAAAATATATATATTATTAAGATAAGACAAATATATGTTTATATGAATAAATCCTAATTTGAATGTAAAACAATTTTCAAATATAAAACAACTCTATGGGTATTTTAAAAAATATTCTTGAATATTATTTTTAAAATAAAATATATTTAGATATAACAGTTTTAAATTCCATTGAATCAAAGAAACCCATGGAGCCTACATGGTTGATAGAAAATTGGAGAAAATGTAGTAAACCTGAGAATCACCCCCACCCCCCGGACAACCCCCAAAACCCTATGAACAGGCCCCACCCCCCTTGGGAAGACCCCCACACCAAACGACACCCTTGGACCCCCCTGAACACCCCCAACCCTCTGGACAACCCCCACCCACTGGACAACCCTGCACCCCTCTAGACAACACCACCCACCCCTCATGGAGACCACCCCCACCCCTGCCCCCTTGAACAACCCCTGGACACCCCCAACCCTCTGGACAGCCCCCCCCCCACCCCCTGGAAACCCCCAAAACCCTCTGTATAGGCCCCCACCCCCGTGGATAGCCACCCACACCTACCCACCCCCTTAGACACCCCCCGGACACCCCCAAACCTATGGAAATCCCCCCCACCCCCTAGACAGTCCCCCACCCCTTTAGACAGCACCTCCCACCACTCTTGGACACCACCCCCCACCCCCGACCCCCTTGGACACCCCCTGGACACCCCCAAACCCTTTGGACATCCCCCCACCCCTAGACAACCCCCAAAACCCTCTAGATAGGCGCCCACCCCCTTGGACAGCCCCCCAAACCCACCCACCCCCTTGGACAGCCCCCCAAACCCACCCACCCCCTTGGACACTACCTTGGACACCCCCAACCCTATGAATAGCCACCCCACCCCCTAGACGTCCCCCCACACCTCTAGACAGCACCCCCACCCCACCCGGACACCACCCCATCCCTCCTGGACACCACCCCCACCCACTACCCCCTTGGACACCCCCACCCCTCTAGACACCCCCCCAAACAACCCCCCAAACAATGGTTTACATATTAAAACTAGGCATTGTGAACAACTAAAAACACATTCATCTAATATATACTTCATCATGAAATAGAGGTAATTAAATATTATTAAATATGGCTACTTAAATGATCGTATGATAATTAAAAATAACCAATGATATTCAACTAGTAAAATAATCACAAGTTTTCTCAATAACTAATCTCATAATGAAGTAATGGATAATTCTATAAATCTTAAACATATTGTCAAGGCTTTGTCCAAGGCCTCAAATAATACTAGGGTAAGCCCTCAGCAGAATCAATTTTTATTTGGAATCATGAGACATAGCGATGCATCAAAGGTCCATAGAGGTCACTAACCATTAAATTATATGTATAATAGATTCTCGTATAAAAGAGGATAAAAATAAGCAACAACAACACATGAGATATCATTTTAGAATTCATACATTTAACCAATAAACATTCAATGCAGTAATATCGTTGAATGAGATCATTAGTTGTCAATGAAAATGAAAATTACCACCTATGTCGGGCATTCTTGAAACAAAAACAAACTAAATAGATATAGTTGAGGCTTACATGAATATTGAGAGTCGATCTAATAGATCTTTGGATGATAAAAAAAATGACGATGGAAAAAAAGAGGCAAGAGGATTCGAAATGGAATAATCTAACCTAGTTTAAACACAAAAATTGCAAAACATAAATATAGACTATCTGAGAAAAAAACAAACAAAATAAATTCGTGGAAGGCTTACTTGAGTGTTACGAGTTGAGATGATAGATCTGAGGAGAGTATAGCTGATAACTATGAAGGAAAAACGAGTTTAATGTAGCAAGATCGACGAGCTGATTAGGGTTTACTGCGTGAGAGAGATGAGCCGCCAGACTATAGATTGAAAAATCGTAAATGACAATCCACGAGGCATTTTAATTTTTTAAATGTTTTATAACGTCAATTATTTAATAACCGACGTTATAAACTATTTTTTAAAATTTATAAAGTCAATTATTATAATAACTGATGTTATAAATATATCACATATGGCTTTTTTTACGTCGGTTATTTTTTAACTGATGTAAAAAAAGACATCAGAAATCACAGTTTTTTACATCGATTATTGTATAACCGACATTAAAAACTTCTACAGATTGTTTTGTTACATCGGTTATAAAATAACCGAGGTCAAAAATGCCTTAGATACTGCGTTTATTATGTCGGTTATAAAATAACCGACATAAAAAATTTATCGATATCTCCTTTTTTACGTCATATATCAAATAAGCGACGTAAAAAATCCCGTTCTTTGGTTTTTTATGTCGGTTAATTTATAACCGACGTAAAAAATGAACGCGCTGGATTTGTAACGTTGGTTATTAATATAACCGGTGTTAATAATATACTCGCCACATTTTTTCGTCAGCTATTTTATAACCGACGTAAAAAACCACATTTCACAGATTATCACATCGATTATATATAACCGACGTCAAAAATGATGACGTAAAAAACACTTTCTACACTAGTGTCTAAATCCCATTTTTAATATATAGAAAATCTCGATACTCTTAGTAAGGTCGCCTCATACTCTACAATATTGCATTCTTCCTTTTTCTTTAATCTATGGAATTTTATCTTCATTTTAGTTCATTTCTCATGAGATATATATTTGTTAATGATTTATTCATTAAAATATCTAAATTCCATGTAGTTTATTTCATTTTCATCCTTAGTAATCATGATTATAGAACACCATTGATTAATTTCACCCTTTATGAAATATATCACCAATAATTCCTTTTACCAATCATCACATACCAATTCTATAAATATCCATTTAGGGGAATTAGTCTATTGATTATAAACAATTAGATTACTATTCTTTCTAAAATATGGGTTATTCTTCCACATAACATGATATAACATAGAACTAGCATGGTATTTCATCGTAACCAGAGTAAATTTTCCTATTATGGTCATGATATTTTGAGCTGCAAAACTAACTATGTTGTATTGCTTAGTTGGGAAATCCCTACATTTTTTGTGGTTATTCATTCCCTTACTCCAGTTAGAAACCATCACTAAATAATGCCACACATTGAATTAGGCCATAACCATCATGATAATTGATCCAAAAATAATAATTATTCTACTGTTAAACGTATTTTTATAATATAATAATTATCATGGTTCTCATAATTTTTTATGTTTATTTAAATATCTAGTTCTCAATGTGTCTACTAAACATTCTATGACACCAACTATGAAGACCCAGATCCTACTATCCCAATGATGGTGGATTACTTTATTACATTGTCATAGAGACTAGATTCAAATCCCAAAGTACAAATAATTTTAGTTTCCATAAAGAAATACATATATCTATATATATGCTACTTATATTCAATAGGTAATGAAATATAAAAAATAAATAAAAAATTTATTTTCATCCTCGATATAATTCAAAAATTTCACCATCAAAACATGCGATGAAGGAACAAATATAAGGGTGAGCTCATATGACAAACAAGGGTTAAATACAATAGAATATTTAATGAATCAATAGAAAATGAAACATAATCAATATGGAATGGATTATATGTAACAAAAATACATACTAGTAAATAAAAAAACTCAATCATTAGAGTATAAGGCATAATCATTATGGAAATGTAAATGATTGGAAATAGATTCCATTTTTTCAATAACATGAGAACATTCTAAATACATATATAATATCATTGTGAAAATCGGTTGGATAATAATAATAATAATCATAATGAAGTAAATGATTATTAATTTGGATGTCAAGATCATAGGCATAATGGTATCTCTAACATCAATAAAATTAACATTACGGTTTAATAATTATGGGTAGTATATTTAATTTTTTTATTTTATTTGACTCATGATATTACCGATACATCGATTAGATATCTAAAAATAGACCACACACATGTCTAAATGTTCAAAGTATTACTCAAATACAGAAATGATATATTAAAATTATGAATCAATGTGACGTTTAAAAAATATTTATTATGTTAAAGGTACATATTTAACATTATTTACCAAATTAATTAAATAAAATTCCACATAAACAACATATGATGTTTTTTATTTTTATTAGGAAATAATCATAGCCATGATTCATGAAATATGGATATTTAATTAAATAAAAAATTATTACTAATAAAAAATAAATGGGTATGTACACAAAGTTATTAAGTGATGAATATGACATATGTACCACATATATTAAAGTGAGAAGAGAAACCCTTACCACATTGTAATTAATGGAAAAGTTTGCCCAAAAAAGAAATAATTATAAAATGATACATTTAATACCATGAATATAATGAAATTCATGATAATATATAATAAAGGGAAGTATATAATCTATATAAAATAAATTATTGTTAAATAAGTCATATTTCTCACAGAAATGAAATGTGAGAGGAAAAACTTTTCGTTATGTTTGGATGAATTATGAACAAGTTCTTAACATGAAAGATAAACAACATGATTCATTAATTATCTAATTAGTAAAAAATTAAAAATATAATTTATTTTAATATTTTTATTATGATCATTTATTAGTATTTATAGGAATTATAATATTTAATTTCATTGTCTGTGTAGAGTTTGTTTCATTGTTTCATGACTAGTTCACTTATGTATTGTTATATATGTTCTTATAAAATTGTAATAATTCAAAAAAAGTGAAATTATATAGTATAAATTCACAACCATATATCAATACGGTCCAATATATCATGTTTTACATGAGCGTGATTTAATAGAAAAAACATTAATGAAAAATGATTTGTTTATTTTTGACATCTTTAGGACAATCATGTACTAGTATTATTTTATATTATATTATGTCTATATACTACATCCATAACATTAAATATTTTTTAATGCACACATTAAATTCATTTATCCTTATAAAGGGGTTTTTGAACAGCCTAGAATGATGTAATGAAATACAAAATCTTATCTTCTACACAGGTGGTGTATCGATATCTCACAAATGATATATTAATATTTTTAATTAAAAAGAGATGATATAATATTTTATAATGAATATTCCATTAAAAAAATAAAATAATATATATATATATCATAGTTTAGTTACCATGACACAATTATGGGGGTTGGTAGAGAGGATGAGAATAGAAAAGATATTAAAAGAGAAAGAAGTTGGATTTTACCTCTTGAATATCATCTCATTAAAAACCTCTATAAAGAACTTGGAAATGGCCCTTTGGTGAGACCATAAAGACCATGACCTGGGGAAAAGGCATGAGAGAGTAATTAGGAATTTTTTTATCAATTTAAAAGATGTTTAAGGGTTAACGTGAAGCGGTGGAAAGGGGTGTTATTTATAGTGGGATGAGAGTGGAATTTTTTTATTTTATTCATTTGATTATTATTTTGGTTGAAGACTATCATTAATGATGATTATTTAAACTATGTACAATAACATGTTCATGTGAGTTTTTTGTAATGGTATCTTATATCATCAATTACTATAAAATTCTTGTATTTAGCTTAAAATGTAAAATACAATTAATTAATATATCTCACAATTCAATAAAAATTCAATTATTTGAGAAAAATTCTATAAATTAGGCCCCACCATTTTCAATGTGTGACATTCAAAATTAAACTCAAATTTATTAAAATAATATTTTTAATCTGATAAATATATTTTTATTAAAATCATCATTAGTTCAAAAAATGTCATTTAAATTATTATAACTGATTTTATAACATTTTGAAAAGGTAATTAAAGTCTCATTAAAATATATTATAATTAAAAGAAAAAATATTAATTTATGATTTTATTTTTTGAAAATAAATTATATTTTAACTCATTATATTATTTTTAAAATTTAAATAAAAATTTATGTTTCAAAAATATAACAACACATAATATATCATTTTTATAACATTTATTTACATATTCTATATTATAACTATGCCATATTATCATTTTTGAGATACCAAAATTTTAGTTATAATTTTATAGTTGAGGTTTTTATTCTAATGTTCATTTTACAATTCCTATAAAACAAATTAATATTCCATCAATCATGATAATATTTAATAGTATATCAATTTATTTTATTCTCACTATTTTATGAAATTTAAGCTATCAAATAAATTGAAATTATTTAAGAATATACTATAAAATTTTAGGGTGTTATATTTACATCATATAGTTTTATGTAGTTTGATGCCTGAAACCTCATAGGATAATGAAGCAGAAGGGTTTGATGAGATTAGTGAGCCTCAGGAGAAACAAGTGTCTATAAGAGGAAAAGTAATTGTCTTTGTAGATCTTTTAGTGGGTATATAAGATAACTAGTATGAATATTTGAAGAAGCCGATAATAGGTTTCACTAAGAAGGGTGATATACGGTATTCCATTGTAAATCATTCATAGTGGTTCTTTATTGGTTATAAAACACTTCTTGATTACTATAATAATTAAATAGTATAAAGGATTGACACATGTTGTAATGATTTATTTCAAATATATGGTAGATTTTTTCTAGGACACTCTATCAGTGATCACCATGCTTATACTTACCAAAGGTTAAGAGAAATCTTTAACCTATTGAAATATTTCAAACGGAAAATCTATAGTTCACTGAAGAAATATTTTTTCTTATTCATGAGCCATATCTCGAACTATTGATTATACCCATTGATAATTTTTATATTGGAATGTTTAGAAATATTCTATAAACATCCAATACACCTTTTTAATGTTTTCGTACACTGATCGAGTGAGGCTTTGAACATATTTAATTACGTTGGGTAATTTTATGGGAAAAATAGCTCAAACTCATATGAGTTCATCATATCTACCCTGTAGATAGCCACTATCTTTTAAGAAAAAAAATCAAATAATAATTTTACATTATAGATTCAAAACAATATCTGGTCATCATTTCAGTAAATGTTGTAACAATAATTTGAATCATTCTTATTTTAATGAGTTTTTTATAAAATATTTGGATAATTGAATACACATTTATTATATTTTAGGTAATTTTTCTTTCATAGTCAATTTCTAACTCTTTTTCAATATTGTTTCTATATTCTTATAATTATTTTGATCATTTACTCATTATTTATTTGTTATTATTTATTTATATCATTTATTTTTATTATTGATTTCTTATTGAATCTGTTCATTGTTATTTTCAATATGTTTAGGTTTATCTTTATTGTCATTATTCATGTTTTTTGTTATAAATTATTTAATGACCTAATGATATATGATTAATATTAGATTTATCAAAATTTTGTTCAACTTAGGTTCACAATCATCATTATAAATTATTTATAATTGTTCACATAAAATATAGATTATATTTATTTATTTTACATATTTTTTATCAAAATAATATTATAATTAAAAATTATAATAGTAAATATAAAATCATAAATATTTATTCTGGAGGAATGAAAAAGGTGAATTTAGATATTTAAAATATATAATTATTCTAAAAATTGGGTAATGAAAAAAATAAGTAATATAAATTATTTATTTTAATGGGATAAGAATATAGAAATTAAATGCATTCCATAAATCTCCTTTTGAGAAAATTTTCATTTAATTTGTTTTATGAAGATAAAAATGTATGAGATTGTTGGACAGACATATGTTGTTCCAACAAATCAGGGATTTTATGTGTGTGTTGAAGATTCAAAAAATACATATTTTTATTTTAGTGTGATTATATTTAGGGTTTCATATTATACATTTAACACATAAATCTATCTTGTACTATTTTTAGGAATTTAACATACAACATACAACATTTTAATTATACTACATTGTATTTTATTAAACAAGAATACAAGTAATTTACTAATATATTTAGTTTATTTAAAATAAAAAAATTACATATGGAATGTTTATCATAATATGTATGATATTATATTACAATGATAATTTTTGAAGTTCTGTTTTTTCAAATTCATAGACATCAGTTGGAATAAAGATTATGAGAAGTTTTTATCTCATGAAAATGATATTATTAATAAATATTAATATATGATATCAGAAGAATTTATGAATAGTAAGTATCACATATCAGTATCATATTCACCTCATACATTGGAATTATCCTAGGAAACAATTGAATTTTGAATATATTATGCTCCAAATAAGTCAAAGGTATGTTTTATCTTATGAATTCCATCAATTGTTTGTCTTATGAGAGGAGTGTTGCCAATTTTATATATAGTGAATATTTATATTATTATTATTTTTTCATAATTTTGATAAGATATTTCAATCCATTTGAGCATATTTGACACTAAATTTTCTATTTAAGGAATTATTTATTTTTACAATGTGTCATTTTTAGGTGTTAAAAGTTACACACAAGACGATCCTAGAATGTCCTACAACTAAATATTATTATTTTTTTCAATGAATTGAAAAATTCCCTTAATATAATATTATATAAAAATTATCAACATATTATATAAGTCCCCAGCCTTAAACCTTACTTTATCTTCAGTATTACAAGATTACACACTGAGGGTCTTTTTAGGTTTAGAGTTTTAGAGAATTAGATCATAAAACTTGCATTAGATTCCACATTTAAACAAAGTGGTTACATAAAAGATAGTATTATTTTTTTTCAATCAATGGAAACATATTTAAAAATAAAGCATGGATTCTTTCTTGACAATTCCTTGACACTATCATAATATCATGTAGCTTTCCCATGACCTGTGAAAAACATTTCAAAAAAAACTTGGGATGAGCATAAAAAGCTCAGTAAGGGTTATAAAAATATGGAAAAGAAACATGAGTTCATATATACATAAGAATGAAATCATAAATTACCCAAAAAACATAGGGACTTTAACATACCTCATCAAATCATGAATAAATCATAGAAATCATAAGACATAAATGGTAACTTGAGGCATTCATAACATTCTTACATAGGGAGTAACCCTCTTGGTTACGTTTGGAATACCCACCACAGTATATTCCCTAAATCTCTTCAGGGAAACCTTAACGTTTCACTCCTTCGCATTACCCAATGCATTGGAGAGCTATATAGGGCTCACCTGCCCTAAGTTTATCACGGAACCAACCATCTTCATAACAATGCCCACGAACCATAACATAATCTTATCACATAAAACATCCATAAAGGGAACATAACATTTCCACCTTTCAATATAAATATATCAATAGAAAATATTGATATAAAAACATTATGAAAACCATTTTCAATACCAAAATAAAAGAAAATTAAAACAAGGTATTAATTTTTCTTTTAAAAAGAAGGTATGGCTTGTAGAGGAAGCTGAAACTCAAATAATGGTCACGGCGGTGAAGAAGTCATTGTCTCCGCATACGTAAGACAAAAACATTCCCTTTTGTCATTTAGTAAACGCTTCATAGAAAAAAGATTCCTTTTTAATAAACGTAAAAGTCAAAGGGGTTTATACACCGCATAAAATAAAGTTGTGTATAAAACAAAATATGCCTCAATTAAAGGTTATTGAGACGAAGTCCCATAAAAAGACAGTATCCTTGGATTAAGTATAAATCAGTTTCATAATTATGGGTGAAAAATGAATACATGAAATATAAGTGGGTATTAAGTATAAAACAATCAGAGTACATTCACACATAATCATATAACGACATATTCATGGTGTACAAGTTTATCCCAAAGAATCAAAATTGGGTTTAGAAGTTCCCTTGCAAAAAATTCGACAGCCTAACGGTGTCACTTCAAAATTCCAAGAAAGAGTTGATGAGAGATAAAAAGGGTATCTCATCACTTGGACATAAAATCTAAATCAATAAGGATATATAGGAACATATCCCAACATAATAGTATGTGAATTAAAAGACATAACAAAAGAATACTTTTAAAAAGAGGAGGGTGAAAGGATCCCTTACCGACATGGGTATCTTTCGAAACACACACCCCATGAAAGAAGGACAACAAAAAATTGATGTAAATACTCATAAATGAATGTATATTACACAATTAGTAAAATAATGGGCAGTAAATACACCACCCAAATTAAATTGTGGCAAATGTAGCATAAATCTCATGGAAATAAAAGTGAGATGAAAAATCCCTTACGAAAACTCGGCAGCCTAACGGCGCCACTTAAAACTTCCAAAATGGATTGATGAGATAAAATAGGATCTCTAATCATATGAAAATAAAAATTATAGTAGGAGTAATATAAAATAACATCCAAATCATAATAAATATGAGCTTAAAAGGAATGACATAAAAGTGTGTACATAAAAAGAAAGAGAGGGGTAGGATCCCTTACCTCGGGTCCGACTTGACTCGATCATTTTTAATCTCCTGAATAATAAACTTGATTTAATTTATACTTCCTTAAGAACCTTTTTTCAAGTTCATTATTCCTTTTATATCACTTATTACCATGTCATGAACACTATGTTATTATTTAAGTTAATAACGGTTGTTTTAAAGATCATTGGTACTTGAGTCAAAAATAAACTCTTTATAATTACAAGTTGTTCATGTGGAAAAATATCCATTATATCCAGAATTGTATTCATGATGTAGATATCATATATATAATATATATACAGTATATTAATGTATTTATAATATTACATAACATTTAGAGGTGAGAAATGAAATGTACCGTTCATGGAGACGGTAAGCTGTACGTACGCATGAACGCTACTTCCATTTCTATTTCATATTTAATGGAATTAAAACATAATGATACATAATAGTATTTTAATTCCAGTATGTTATCATATATAATATCATTAAATATATCCTTTATACGTACCACATATGGTGTTAACGAATCAAATCACTTTGAGGGGGCGGTAGTCCGCACTTCCTAAAATGAAGATATCGTGTATACCCATAATAGAAACCATAAAGGTATGCCATAAATGAAAAATACAGAAGCTTAAGGAAAACATAAATATATTATATATCATATGTAAATATAGTGACATCTTAATTTCCAACTCTGAAGGTGTTAGAAGGATATTGAATAATTGTCATTTCATGAGGCATAAATTCGCCATCCACGGAAACAGAAAGTTCTGTAACCATTAGATGTAGGTGTGTGTAATTTTAGCTCGAATAATTCTTATAAAAACATCCTATTATATTGAAGATACTGGAGTTGTTACATATTAAATGAATAAAATGAGTTTAGGGTGTTTGAGAAGCAAAATAAAACAAAAGGACTCAAGTAAAGACATTACCTTAAAATCGGGTAACTCCCATTGGTTTGAGCTCAAAGGCTTCCTTGGGAAAAAATCTGCCCAAAGTGAGGCTTCTAAGAGTAATATAGAGATTTGGAGAGACAAAATGGGCAGGGTTTGGCCGAGCCAAAGGATTTGGATGTGTGGGTAAGGAGGTAGAGGTGGGGTCCTTTTATAAGAGGAGGGGAGGGGCACTCTTGGAAAGTAAGGAAATGTTACTTTATTTTAGAATGCGTTTCAGATTTTAATGGTCCCACATTGATTTGTTTTGTGGATAAGGTGATATGGGTTCGAAATCCACCCATACAATAGGTTTTGGACATGTGTAGGTCTTAGTTTGTACATTATCTTTCAAATTTATTTAAATTGTTAAATAATGAGGACATCGCTGCATCATCATGATGTCATAAATAATTTAATTTATTTAATTTTTAAAAATTATTAAAAAATACTATGATGTAGGAAATATTTTTATCTTTACAATAACTTTTTATATTAAAAAATCTGACTTGTATAACCCCATGTAAATATTGTTTAGTTAAACAACTCATGTTTGTGACATTTTAATTTTAACATTAAATAAAAAGGTATTTATGTCATTGTCCAACCAAAGTGGCTCCATGGGGTCTCAATGTTGACCCATTGATTGTCTTGGTCGGCAATGACTCATCCAATGAGGGTAGGACATGTGTCTATCTAATTTCATATTATTAAAACATTATTTTTACCTTAAACTACACTAATTACCTCTAATCGCGATTAAAAACTTAATAAGTTACTATTAAAAAAATTATTTTAATCCCATTGAATCACATTTTACTTATTAATGACAACCATGTATGTCGTATTTTTGAAATTCAAAACACAATGGTGGAAAAATTTCATTTAAACAGAAAATCAGTTTTTATAAGTACCACTTAGTGGTTTAATTATTCATAAAAAAATGATGTTTTTCAGAAAATTACCAAAAATTCACCCTAATATATATTTGGTATTCCGAATTCAAAAATTATTTCTATTTTAGAAACTTCATAACATATAAGTTACATTAATTAATTTAATAATTAATTCCCGATGTCAGAACAAATAGCGTGTTTTTATGAAACAATATATATCAAAAGATCGACACTAGTTTAAGTCAAATTTAAAAGTGAAATTAATTCCAATGACCACTATTTGATTAAATGGTATAAATATATTCAAATTTCACTTTAAAAAAAATCAAAAGATAATCTAATCATTTTTTCTGATGCTTTCTCCGGGGCGCGCATGCATCCGTCCGCAGAGGAGGAGGACGCACAGCGCTTGTTGCCCCGCATTCCCGCTTTCCAAAGGCGGGCGACATTCGCTCCTTATTCAGGGACATCTGCTCCTTGATCGAAACTGGATGATGGGATGTTGGTTCTTCCTTCTGTGGATTCCTCCTCAGAATTCGTCACCTAGTCCGGGTCTCCCTCATAGATTTCATACGTAGTTCATGAAACTCTTTCAAGTGCCATGTTTCCATGGACGCCGGTTAATTACACTACTTCTGTTGGGACATTCCAAAGGGTCCGGTGAGGGCAGCAACCTTCGGTCGGGGGAGTAGTCACGTTGAGGCATCAGTAGCGTGTCTGGATGCTGGGGAACCTGGCATGTCTGTCTATTATCCCTGGTCACAGGGCATCTCGAGGGCGTGGAAGCCCGAGGAATCTGACATCGAGCGCAGGGAATTATATGTCATAGACACATTTCTGAGGTTTTCTTCAGCTTCTCGTGTTTAACACAGGGTATGTCGCGAGTTTAACATCCAGCGGAGACAGATCAACCCAACCGGAGCATTAGCTAGGATTGATCGGATTGAGGGATTTCCCTTGAAGGGATGCCGATATCGGGGCCAGCCCATGGGCGGCTGTGAAGAGGAGCATACCGACATGGTCTCATCGAGATATGAAGGTCCGGGTGAGAATCGGGATGGGTGATAGGTGGATGAATGGAGTAGAGGGGGAGTGAAATGGGACCATCGCAGGGGCGACGGTGAAGTTGGGCTTGAGCCTTGAAGAGGCTTCCTACGTATCCCCATGGCAGGGAATCAATGTCCGCGTAGTTCGGGATGGCACCAGCGAACCAACGTGAAGGTGGACCTTCGTCTGATGGACGTTGTCAGTGAACCAACGTGAAGGTGTACCTTGGTCCGATGCGTCAGCGAACCGACGTCAAGGTGGACCTTGGTCCGATGGGCATCGTCAGCGTACCGACGTGAAGGTGGACCTTGGTCTGATGGGCATCGTCAGCATACCGACGTGAAGGTGGACCTTGGTCCGATGAGAGATGGGCATCGTCAGTGAACCGACGTGAAGGTGGAACTTGGTCCAATGGGCATCGTCAGTGTACCGACGTGAAGGTGGACCTTGGTCCGATGGGCATCGTCATCATACCGACGTGAAGGTGGACCTTGGTTCGATGAGAGATGGGTATCATCAGTGAACCGAAGTGAAGGTGGAACTTGGTCTGATGGGCATCGTCAGAGTACCGATGTGAAGGTGGACCTTGGTCCAATGAGAGATGGTCTTGAACCTCAGGGAGGCTTCCTACGTACCAGTCCTTTACATGGATCAAAGACTTCATAGTTCAAAGGGTTTCGTCGGTGAACCGACGTGAAAGTAGACCCGTGGGTCCACTAGTGGTGGGCTTGAACCTTGGGATGGATTCCTACGTACCATTCCTTGACATGGATCAAAGTCTTTGTAGTTTAAGGGATTGATGGAATACAGTTTAACTTCATGCGGGACGGGGGTGAACCAACATGAATGAGTTCGGAACGACCGGATGGTGGGTTTGAACCTCGTAGAGGCTTCCTACGTACCATGCCTTGATATGGGTCAAAATCCTCGTAGTTTGGAAGGGGCTTCGTCGGCGAACTGACATGAAGGTAGACCCGGGGGTCCACTTGTGGTGGGCTTGAACCTCATGAAGGCTTCCTATGTACCATGCCTTGACATGGATCAAAGTCCTCGTAGTTCGGGGTGGATGAGTCACAACGGCTTGCCGTCAGACCAGGATGCGGTTTAACGTCATACTGGATGGGGATGAGACCCAACGTGAATAAATGATGGGTGGGCTTGAACCTTAGGGAGGCTTCCTACGTACCATGCCGTGGCATGGATCAAAGACCTCGTAGTTCAAATGGGGCTTTGTCGGTGAACCAACGTAAAGGTGGACCTTGGTCCTATGAGTGGTGGGCTTGAACCTTTGGAAGGCTTCCTACGTACCATGCCTTGACATGGATCAAAGTCCTCGTAGTTCGTATGGGAATGGGTGTGCAGTTTAATGTCATACTGGACAAGGGGGGCATATAGTTTAACGTCATGCTGGATGAGGGCGAAACTCAACGTGAATGAACGACCGAGCAATGTGGCTTGAACCTCATGGAAGCTTCCTACGTACCATGCCTTGACATGGATCAAAGTCCTCGTAGTTCGCTATGGGTGGGGGTTAGGGTTGGTGCTCACTCTAAGCCCACGTGAGTCATGATCGGTGTGAGAAACAAGAGGTTTCAAGGACCTGACGATCACGTCGTGAAGGATGCATCCGTGAGAAGCGAAGAGGGGCTTACGCGTTAGGCGGCCCATGGTGCTGGGACTTACTTCAGGATGGAGGCCCATAGTGTGACAAAGCGCAGCAAAAGAGGGATTTGGCACTAGTGATGGGAGGTGCCTTGTTCCCTATCACACCATCCACTAACCTTGGTAGCGGGGAAGTATGGAGATGGAAAGGTGCTGCCATCCGTTGGGGAACTAGGGTCACCCTTCTCCTGAGAACATACGCCACTCCAATAAAGAGGATATCACCCCTTGTGGATGGGTGATTCCACTCCCGTGGAGACGAGTGGCGTAAAAAATGTTCGAGCTGGGGGGGCCCTTCGTGAGAGGCACAAGGTCGGGTCACAGTTTAATGTCATGTGTTGAGGACGTGGTGCTTGGCAGTTTAACGTCCTGCAGCTCGGACGAGGTGGGTTCACTCCGCACCCCTAAGACTTACATAACCGGTACCCTCTGGTCCTTGGGGAAGGGAAGGCACCAGTAAGGCCATGGTCAAGGGGGGTTGTGGAATGAACCATCAAGGGGTCCACGTTAGCGTGTCTATGTGAAGAAGCAATAGTCGTTAGCGTGCCTATGTGAATAAGCATTAGGCGAAGCAATGCTACGAGTGGTATTATCCCTGGGACTTTGAAATCACATCGTACAAACCTGGAGGGTCGCACGGGGATAGGAATTGCTAAGTAAAGGAGTGTGCTTCGTGAAGCGGAGTGCCTTGGCATTAGTATGGAGCGTAGGTGTGAGTGGAAGGTGATTCGTGAAGTAGAACAGTGTTCGCGGAGCACTGACTCGCGAAAAAGGGGTGGCTCGCGAAGCAGGGTCCTGCGAAGTAGTGTGCTTCTTGATGTGAAGTGATCCTGCCTTAGCATAGGGATCAATAGTATGGGTTGGGTGTTTCACGTAGCATAAGTGCTCTGCGGCAGCCCGGGTTCCCTTGGGAATCCCCTTCCTTCGCGAATGCCCTTGAGCTTCGCGAAGGGCATCCCTCTCGGAAGAGGGGCTCAAAACGAGACAAAGCAGAGGCGTCTCGTGAATTAGAAGTACCTCGCAGAGCTCATGATTCCCGGGGAAAAGAGGGCTTCGTGATTCTAGAGAGGAGAAGCCGAAAGGTCGGATTGTCCGTCCTCAGGACTCAGGGGGAGTCCAGTATTTATAGGGAAGGGGCGCCGCGAAGCAGGACTTGCGCGCCGCCTCAGGTGCTTCACAGCACGCTCGAGAAATTCAACGGCGTCCGCGGAGAGTTACCGCCTCTGGATCTTCGCGGCGGGATCGCGAACGTCAAATGCGTTCGCGGAGAGTTACCGCCTCTGGAGCTTTGCGAGACCGCGCTGCCCGCGGTGCTTCGCGGCGGTGCTTCACGAGTCAGCCTGCCAGCCTTCTTTTTCGTCCATCCCTTTCATGCAATATTTTGGCGCCAAAAAATGCCCCCCCTCAGACTTGGAGCAGCAGAGGGTGATGTGTCGATGTCTGAGGGAAAATCACCAAAATTGTCGGTGGTTCGCGATGCAGCTACGCGAAGGGGGCCCGTGGTGCAGACCGAGGCCACGGATCCAGACGCGCCGCGATGCTCCGCAAGGGTGAGGCGTTCCGCGATGCTCCGGGGTCGCCTCCTATAAATAGGGGGTCAACCTCTTTTGTCTTCACGTGTCTTCCTTGTCTTTTTGTGCTCTCGACTTCGCGAAGCTCCACGTACTCCGCGACAGCCCTCCGTGAAGAGAGCTTTACGGAGAACCGATGGTCTCTGACTCCGCGACCGTGCCAAGTGAACTTCTGCTTGTCAGCCTCGGCCAGACTTCACGGCATGATCTCGCGACCAATATTTGTGATCCGGCGTCGTGATTCAGATTCATGGTCTAGCTTCGCGATTCAGCTGAAAAAAATTCTTTTCTGGGGGCTGGAACTAAAATGGCCCATCAAGAGGCTGTATTGGGGGTGCTTACATATGTTGCTCACTGGGATGAGATGGCCAACTATCCAGGACTGGGGGAGATGGTCCGAAGCCACTCGGACCACACTTCTTTAACAGATCTGCTATTGAAGGTTCAGAAGGATTATCTGCAGTGCAAGAAACTTCCATTGTACGGCTTTGGGATGAGGGATGACGTCTTTATCACCGAGGTGAGTAGGGACGAACCAGCTTGCTGGTTCAGGAGCATACCATGCCAGCACCAATGGTTCAGGGCGGCCGATGGTCATGCACAAGATAACTTCACACCCGTCACCGCTGACTGACTCTACAACCATGTGAATGATATTGACGGGAAGCTACTGCAACCGGAGACGTCACCTCCTCTCTACCATACCATGCTGAAGGCGGCTTTGCAGGATTCGAAGAAGGGATGGTCCGATGAGTGGGACTTGCACCAGGGCGGCAATTTTACTGATGACTGGGCCTGGGCCTACTGGGTAGGCGCCTCATGTGAGGAGTAGTTTGGGGCCGAGCTGAGGAGAGTGGGGTTTTATGAGGCGACATGGGCCCCCCAATTCCACATTTACCAACCAAAGCAACTGATGCCGGAACTGCTGAGCAGATGGTCTTCTAGGACCAATACCTTTCACCTGCATCACGGGGAGGTAGGGGAATCAGCCTGTGGGATGTCCACCAAATTTCTGGGGTCCCGATCTTGGGGGCCATTTATGACGAGTTCCTCCCCGTCATCATCGCGTGGGAGGATACAGAGAAAATGCCGCGACTGTTGTCAGCACTGATGGCACGTGTCCTTGGAGAGGACAAGGAGGCAGTAAGGGATGTCCACATTAGGAGATGGTTCAAATGCTTCGTGAATTTCCAGAGAATCGAGAGTTCCCTCCGAGGCCTCGAACATGTCCAAGGGGGGCCCAACGGGGCAAGGGGCACTCGTATTGGCGGGTCTTGGAGGACAGCCAATGGAAGACTTGGGGTTTTAGTGTCAACACTGAATAATAGACGATAGTCAGGCTGGCGGCGTTCATCGTGACTCTCATCTGTGGTTGGATGCTACCAATGAGGGATACAAGCATGGGGGTGCGGCCCAGCTCGTTTATTATGGAGTGGATGATGGCCATGGGGCAGCAGATCAATGTGGGGATTCCGATGCTCACCAAACTGTAGAGAATGCTGTGGCACATTAGTG
Source organism: Viscum album (assembly GCA_963277665.1). Lineage (NCBI taxonomy): Eukaryota > Viridiplantae > Streptophyta > Magnoliopsida > Santalales > Viscaceae > Viscum > Viscum album. The sequence goes on from OY728148.1 coordinate 789,281,883, forward strand.
AGGGCAAAAAGCCTCCAAGGATATGTGGGCCCTTCCACCTCCTGTATGGGTGGATCGCAGCGCATATTAGGGGGATTTACGAGTATCCAAACCCCATTTCTCCGTCAGGATCGAACTTCCGCCCCTCCATTCTGAACGTGGTCGGGAGCTTCCCATTCAAACTAGCCGTTCCAATGGTGCTGAATCGGGTGTGGAGGGCGGATGAGTTTAATTTCCAACCCTTACCATTGCCGACGGGGATACTTACTGATGACGGGTGGGGAACGGAAGAACATCGGGCTTACCTCCTGGCCTTTCGAGGTGGAGTTTTGGTGGCACAGATAGATCGTGAGTCAATCTGCAAACCGTACACCCCGCATCGGTTTGCGAGGCAGTTCCGGTGCCTCCAGCGGCTGACCCTGCAGGTCTACTAGGAGTTGCGTTACGAGGATCACTCGTGTGTGATGAGGCAGTTGTGGCTCATATTCACACGAGAAGATGGGAAGATGCGGATTGTATTGCCTCCATCCACCACCACTTTCGGGTTAGTGAAGGAGTATGCCATCAATTGGGAGGCTGCTTACCCAGGGGAGATGCTGAAGCAACCAACTATTCGGGTTGGTGACGGCGGGCCTCCTCTATATCGAGGTCGGGGCTGGAGGGCAGCTAGGGCCGCTCGCGGTAGTGGGGCTTCAACGGCGGCGAGACCCGCGTCGGCCAAGGGTATGGCAGAAGCAGTGGATCCGGTGATTCTGGAAGAGCAGGGCCATCCGGAGGGGCAGCCACCGAGGGGATTTCGCAGGATATCCACTCAGGCTCCGGGGAAGCGGTTGTGTCACATCGACATGGAAGAGGATGTCGTATTACCAGAATCTTGGGACATTTGGGATGTCAACGGGCAATTCCTCAGCCCACCCAAGATATGGGCCCACCTGAATCGCCTCAGGATGGAATTACCAGGCATAGGCCCAGTTCGGGCTGGATTCATGGTGCCTCTGGCAGAAGAAGAACAGTACTTGGACGAGCTGGAGGATTACGTCCACTCCAGTGGTGTCCCTCGCCCAATGTCAGACGGGGTGAGGGTGCTGTTGAATCAAACGGTCCCTCCACAGTTATCGGCTGCCGATCTGAGGGAGTGATTTCCCCTGCCGGAAGAATCAGAGGACTCCTCTCAGGAGTATGAGGCTAGAGGAGGGAGCCCGTTGGAGGAGGGCGAGGTCGGAGATCGAGGCTCAAATTCCGACGAATTCGCAGAGGCTCTCGAGGTAGCATTCCGAACTTCTTTCCCTATGATCCGTACTTGGGTGTCTATGAACTTCTCACCGATGTTTGAGCTATGCAGGAGGAACTTGTTCGCAGGCCACGTTCCAGCCCCTCGGCGGGTGATGATGAGGGACCTTCAGAACCTGCGCCTATGGCTGACTCCAGTTCCGCGTCTGGTGGGACCAGAGCACTTGGGGAGGCTCTCCCGGAATCTCCGGACCTTCCAACAGTATACGGAGGGCCTTGCCTCGGGGTCCCGTCAGTACCGGCTCAGGAGCAGCGCCAGGAGGTCGATCTCTGTAAGTCTCCTCTACCATTTCCCCTTTCATCATATGTAGACCATGCCTGCCAACTAAAGTTTGTTTCCCTCTCTGTCGTGCAGTTCTCCGACTAGCGTGGGCCGCCGCGACAAGACTGTTCGGGATGTCTAGTGGCGTCCCTCCTAGGGGAATGCCAGTGATGGTGATGATAGTTCCCCCATCTCTTCAAGCTGCGACGCACAACATCGCTGGCGGGAACACCAGCAGGGTCGTTCCCGAGGTCATTGAGGTGGACACAGAGGAAGAGGATCAACCGGTCGGTCCTAGCCTTGTCACGCCTGCTCCGGCGTCAGGTGTCGTACCAGATTCAACACCAGATGTTGATCCTGCCGAGGATTTCTTGCGGGTGTATCCCATGTACGAGCCTTCCAATTGCGCAGACTGGGACGAAATGGCCTCCGACGAGGAATACAGCAACATAGCCCGCCGCCGGTCGTGGAATTTGATCACGTTCTTTATCAAGGACACCACCCATGAGCAATGGCTGGCCGAAATGGATAGACTCCGCTCGCGGATGCGTGAACTGTGTGCTGGAGGAGTGGATGCCCAACGTCCTCACGCACTCATATGAGATCGTGTGGCTGAGAAGATCCGGGAGCATGATCGTGGGCTCAGTGTGGGCTAGTATCAGAGGAAGGCGACAAGCATCAAGAAGTTCCAGGACGCTGAAGGCGAGGTCCGACAGATGAAGACCCGGGCAGACGAGCTTTCAGCCTCTCTTGATGCCCAATCAGAGATGGTCTCACGGTTGAAGGCCCAGCTAGCAGAGGCAGAGGAGCATATGAGGCAGACCTCTAGAAAGATGGTTGCCGTTCAAGCTGACGTAGAGAGAGCCAAAGCCAGGACTGACAAACTGCGCCCCGCCACTGCTGTAGACCCCGGAAAACGCGTCCCCAAAATTTTCCAAATGCTTCCATACATGATCAAAGATCGTAGTCCATTTCGCAAGCTTCGATTTGGTAGGACGTAGGTCCCGAATGGAGTTACGGATTAGGAGTTATGGACGTTTGAAGTTGGGCTGGAAATCTAGTTCACGAAGCCCATTCGCGAAGCCCACCCTCCGTGATCGCGGAGCGCCGCCGCGAAGCAATGAGGTGAGAGGCTCTGCGAACCCGTTTGACGTTTACGATGCGCCGTGATGACCCCTCGCGAAGCATTGATGTGAAGCACCGATGCGAACCACCCATGCAGCGCAGTCCCACGAAGCTCTAGAGGCGGTAACTCTCCGCAAACACATTTGAAGTTCGCGAGCCCGCCACGAAGCTCCGGAGGCGGTACATCTCCGCGAACAAATTTGACGTTCATGAGCCCGCCGTGAAGCTCTGGAGGAGGTACCTCTCCGTGAATGAATTTTACTTTCGCGAGTGCGTAGCGAACCTCCTGAGGCGGCGCGGGAGTTCTTCTTCGCGGCGCCCCTGCTTATAAATACCCAGCTCACCCCCTTCTCCAGGGGAATGGCCACGGCCACTTCGCCCCTTGGGCGGCCGAGCAGAGCTCCGCATTGCAGCTCCGTGACGCCATGCTCCGTGAGCAGCTTCCTTCGCGATGCTGCTCCGCGAGACCAGGCTCTGCAAGAGCCCTTTGCTCCACGAGCCCATGCTCCGCGATGCTGCTCCGCGAGACAAAGCTCCGCGAGACACCTTTGCTCCGCGAAGCTATGTCGCGAGACACCATTTCTCCGCGAAGCTACTTCGCGAGAACTTTTCTCCGTGAAGCTACTTCGAGATACCTTTGCTTTGTGAAGCTACTTCGCGAGACCTTTGCCTCGCGAAGCTACTGAACGAGGATCCTACCTTGGCACCCACCGGTCCATACCGCAGGGGCTACGCCCCCGCACCCCCGCTCGGGGTCACTGCCGGGTTGCGGTCCCGGCCCTCCGGGCCGGTCCCTTCGCTACCGTCACAGACCCCCATGAAAAATGGAGAGTCGCACCACGAACTTTTCGGGCCGGGATGCCGGGATTTTCCATTGCGCTCCCACCTTCCACCAATGGAACACCATGATTTGAGATACTCCTCCACACACCATGAAACACCTTGAGTTGACATATCCTCTTCGTTTCATTCCATGTCGTGAGTTGAGATTCTCATCATCAATTCCCCGGGTACCTTGAGTCGAACCATTCCTCAGGTAACTCCTCCAAACCCAATCACTTGGCTCCTATTCCAGGTTGAACGAGAAAGGGTCACCCTTGCGTAAGTCCCAACACCAACCATTTCAAGGAACCTTCTGCAAATAGTCGTTTATAAATGACTATAAAATGTAGTTCCCCCTGTCTAACAAATGATAGGATGCCTTGTGCTCCAAGCATGAGATGCCAACAGTCCTACCTACATGACTCTAAACTGTAGTATTCTCCATATGATCCACACATAGGATGCCTCTTTCCCTATACGAGAGATGCCTTATGCTCCAAGCATGAGATGCCAACAGTCCTATATACATGACTCTAAACTTTAGTTCCCCCTATATAACAAATGATAGGATGCCTTGTGCTCCAAGCGTGAGATGCTAATAGTCCTACCTACATGACTCTAAACTATAGTATTCTCCCTATCTAACAAATGATAGGATGCCCCTTGCTCCAAGCAAGAGATGTCTTATGCTCCTAGCATGAGATGCCAACAGTCCTACCTACAAGACTATAAATTGTAGTATTCTCCCTATGTTTCTAACGTAGGATGCCTCTTGTTCCAAACATGAGATGCCTTATGCTCTAAGAATAAGATGCTCAATGCCATGACTAAAGTGGCATGATTACAATGCCCCTTGGAATTATCCATCCTTTGCACCAGCGCATAGGTGAAGGCCTCAATTCACCAGTGAGTTGGGAATCCCTCATGGCCAGACATGAGGAAGACATTACGGGAAGCTTCCTTGCGTAAGCCCCATTTACCAGTGCTGCTCCATAGCGGCACCCAGGCAGCTCCCTTGCATAAGCCCCATTCACCATTGCCGCTCCTTAGCGGCCCCCGGGCAGCTTCTTGCATAAGCCCCATTCACCAGTGCATCTCCTTAGCGACATCTGGGCAGCTTCCTAGCATAAGCCCCATCAAATGTTGTCACCCCTTTCAGCGGTAAGTTGTTGTGACCCGATCCAGCGGTACGCAGTTGTGATTCCATCCAACGGTAAGCCGTTGTGACCTATCCAGTGGTAAAACGTTGTGATCTCATCTAGCGGTAAGCCCTTGTGACCCCAATCAGCGGTAAGCCGTTGACACCCCATCTACCAGTAAACCATTGTGATCTCATTCAGCGGTAAGCCGTTGACACCCCATTCAGCAGTAAGCCGTTATGACCCATTCTAGCGATAAGCCGTTGAAACCCCCAATCGGCGGTAAGCCATCATCAGAAGAACTACGAGGACTTTGATCCATGTCAAGGAATGGTACGTAGGAAGCTTTTTCAAGGCTCAGGCCCGAAATAATCATCATTCTTCCCTTTGGGCCTCCGTCCTGGAGTAAGTCCCAACACCATGGGCCGCCTAACACATAAGCCCCTTTTCACTTCTCACGGACGCACCCTTCGCGATGTGATCGTCAGGTCCTTGCAACCTCTTGTTTCTCACACCGAGCCTGACTCACGTGGGCTTAGAGTGAGCACCGACCCTGACCCATCAATTTTTTGAACTATGAGGACTTTGATCCATGTCAAGGCATGGTACGTAGGAAGCCTTCACGAGGTTCAAGCCCACCAATAGTGGACCCCTGGGTCTACTTTCACGTCGGTTCACTGACGAATCCGTCCGAACTACGAGGACTTTGATCCATGTCACGACATGGTACGTAGGAAGCCTCCATGAGGTTCAAGCCCACCCCCTTTTCATACGAACTACGAGGTATTTGATCCATGTCAAGGAATGGTACGTAGGAAGCCTCCATGAGGTTCAATCCCACCTGTCATCTATTCACGTCGGGTCCCATTCCCGTCCAGCACGACATTAAACTGCATTCCGGTCCAATGGCAAGCCGTTGCGACTCATCCCATTTGAACTATGAGGACTTTGATCCATGTCAAGGCATGGTACGTAGGAAGCCTCCATGAGGTTCAAGCCACATTACTCAGTCGTTCATTCACGTTGAGTTTCGCCCTCATCCAGCATGACGTTAAACTGTATGCCCCCTTGTCCTGCATGACATTAAACTGCACACCCATTCCCACCTGAACTACGAGGTCTTTGATCCATGTCAAGGCATGGTACGTAGGAAGCCTTATAAAGGTTCAATCCCACCACTCATTAGACCAAGTTCCACTATCACGTCGGTTTTCCAACAAAGCCCCACCTGAACTATGAGTTCTTTGATCCATGTCAAGGCGTGGTACATAGGAAGCCTCCACGAGGTTCAAGTCCACCAACCATCCGGTCGTTCCGACCGCATTCACGTCGGTTCACCCCTGTCCCGCATGACATTAAACTGCATTCCCCAATCCGAACTATGAGGAATTTGATCCATGTCAAGGCATGGTACGTAAGAAACCTTCCCAAGGTTCAAGCCCATCTCCCATCGGACCAAAGTCCCTCATTTAAGTCGGTTCGCCGACACCCACCGCCCTTCGTTTATTCACCTCAGGGTTCACTATCGTCCCGCATGATGTTAAACTATATTCCATCAACTTTGAACTATGAGGACTTTGATCCATGTCAAGGCATGGTACGTAGGAAACCTCCCCAAGGTTCAAGCCCACCACTAGTGGACCCACGGGTCTACTTTCACATCGGTTCACCAATGAAACCCCCTGAACTACGAGGTCTTTGATCCATGTCAAGGCATGGTACGTAGGAAGCCTTCCATAGGTTCAAGCCCACCATCCATCGGACCAAGGTCCACCTTCACGTCGGTACGCTGACGATGCCCATTGGACCAAGGTCTACTTTCATGTCGATTCACTGACAATGCCCATCGAACCAAGGTCCACCTTCACGCCGGTTCTCCGGCACCATCCCAAACTACGTAGACTTTGATTCCCCACCACGGGGATACGTAGGAAGACACTTCAAGGATCAAGCCCAACTTCACGGTCGCCCCTGCGATGGTCCCATTTCATTCCCCCTCGACTTCATTCATCCATCCATCACCCATCTTGATTCTCACCTGGGCCGCCACATCCTGGTGGGATCATGCCATCCACATCCTCGCTGCTCCTTGCGGCGCATGGGCCACTTTCCACGTGTAAGCCCCATCATATCTCTGGGTCGTTGTCCTCTGTGTACACCCCGATTCATCACCCTTTTCCCCTCTAGGGATTGCACCACCTAGGATCCATCCTCATTGGACGTTATGATCACCTTTATTTCGTCTCCGCAAGACGCTAAACTCGCGGCCTACCTTGTGATAAACATGAGATGCCTGAGGAAAACCTCGGATGAAACAACTTTGGTGTAACCGTATTTTCAAGACGTTAAACATGCTGCATAACCTGTGTTAAACATAGGAAGCTGAGGAAATCCTCAGATACATGCCTTGGGTTCTGCACCCTTGAGATGCCCTCTTATGAGGAAGAATACAGGTTCCCCTAAGTCCGCGCACCATGAGATGCCCCGACACGCCTGATGTTGCCGTCTAATCCAACCAAAGGTCGCTACCATGTCAAGACCATATGGAAAGTCTTGATGGAAGTAGTGTAATTAACCGGTGTCCATGAAGATATGGCACTGGGAAGAGTTTCTCGAACTACGTATGAAATCTATGAAGGAGACCCGGACTAGGTGACGAGTTCTGAGGAGGAATCCCCAGAAGGAAGAACCGACATCCCATCATCCCGTTTCGATCAAGGAGTAGACGTACCCGAGCAAGGGACGAATGCTTCCAGCCTTTGGAATGCGGGAATGCAGGGCAACAGAGCCGCACGTCCTCCTCCGTGTGACGGACGGATGCGCGCGCGCCCCGGAGAAAGCGTCGGAAACAGATGTTGAGGAGGAGCGGGAGCTAAGGAAGCGGCAGCAAGCCTTGGATGCCACAAGACAACGGGTGGCGGAGCTGCAACGCTCTTTTTACGGGGTCAACCCATCCATGGGGGGAATCGACCCCCGGGTATTGTAACAAACCCAAAACCCTTTTATTGGTGCTTTCATGCTTCAATTTCTTTCCATTGTTCTTAATGCCGTAGCGCGCACGATTTCCACTGTTTGAATTGTCTTGTTACATCCCTACAATGTTTGCGGGATGTTCGGCAACAATTCCCTAGGCCCACGTGGGTCGTTCCCGATGTGAGAAACAGTAGGTAGTTGCCCCCTCATCCCACCTATCATAGGAGTGGGGACCATGCTCCAGGAATTGGATTACCGGTCCAGATTCCCGAAAGATGGGAGAGGCTTGATCGGAGAAGGAACTTTCAGGATAGCCAAATTACCGTTTCTTCAGAGTGCTCTTATGCACGAACGGGACAATGCCTGGGGCGCTGAAATAGGTCCAAACAGATGAAAATGGGAAGCGTGAATCATGATACCCAAGATTCGGAACACTGTGGGGATGGCGTGACAATATGGGACAACCGGTAACCTTGGAGGAGAAGCGGTATCCTTACTACGTTAGCCTGTAACGAGGACAACAAATGAGGGTCGACCGTTGACCATGTTTGAAACACGGGACCATGTCACAAATGTTGTCGATCAATCCTTCGGGACGTTGTCCCAAGACAGTTGGTGGACCATAGGTCAAACATCCATACTGTTAGGGGGTCCTTCCAAACATGACCAGTCTTCCGGAACGTTGGCCCAAGATGGTAGGTGAGCCGATGCGGCATGAGACCAGGCCGTTAGGGGGTTCCTTTAGACATGAATGAGGAAGAGGGTCCGAATAATGGGCACGCAAAGCGTGGAATATGGAGTGATGTTTTGTCCGAACAGAATCCAACACATAGGTAATTGAACCACCATGGTGGGAGTATGATATATGGGTGCATTGGTTTGATCATGGATCATTCCTTCTTTAGTACAGGGAACAGGATTTTGCGATTTCTGGGGCTGGACCCTAGGTGAAATGCCTGGGTGTCTCTACGTATCCCATGATGACGTGAATCAAGCCATACGTAGTTCTAGAAACGCAGTGCAGTCATAGACCAACACTGGTAGGGGAAATCACCTCTAGTAGAGGCTCTGGTGCATCCCATGATTAACATGGTGCATCCTGAACTTGTTCAGGGTAGAACCACAGTTTAGTGTCATGCGTTGAGGACACATGGACTCCTGTAGTTTAACTCCATACGATAGGACGTGGAATAAGAGGGAAGATCCTAGGGAGCGTGTGGCGCGGTAGATATGAAACCGACATGAATGAGGACTTGGAGTCCAAATCATACCACATACCCCCGGAGGAAACTTTTCAGGTCGAGGGACCAAGAGTGAGGATTGGGCTGGGCCCGAAGCAGAGTGTTCGGGCGTTCCTACGTACCCCATGAAGATGGGAATCAAGCCATACGTAGTTCTGAAAGCGCAGTTTAACGTCATGCGGGACGAGGAGCAGCCCGACTGTGTTGGTACACATCCTGCCAAAACTACTAAGCCCACGTGAGTCATGCTCGGTGTGGAAAACAAGCAGTAATGGTGAGAATTTCCTGACACGGAAAGGGGCATGTTAGGGAAAAGGGACGCTCGGTTAATACTGGCCCAATGACGCTAACACGATCATTTAGCGCACCAAGATGTGCGAAGAGAAAGAGACGAGTATGAAGGAATTCCACTTGAACATGAGGAAGTGGAAATCTGAGAATCATAGAACTCGAGATTCAGATCATGATGATGGCGGCGTGATGATGGAGGATAACTGCTGACCGTGTTCACAACACAGAATCCTGTCGCATTAGCCTGAAATGGGGACAGACAAATGAGGGTTGACCATTGACCATGTTCGAAACACGGGACCATGTCGCAAATGTCGTCAAATATCTATAGGGATGTTGGCCCGAAACAATTGGAGGGCCCTTAGGTCCAGAATTCATGGAGATCCCCTAAGCCTAGTATCCATGTCGTCCGAGGGTCCTTTTGGATGTGGAGGAGTATGAGGATCCAAATAGCGAGTTCACGAAGCTTGATCATGGGATGAGGGGAATGTCCGTATGAAAATCCCACACTTCGGGCTCTTTGTCGAAACACATCTGAATACGACAACGAGACATATTAGATAGAGGGAGAAAATTCCTTTCGCATAGGGAGATCATAGTTTAGGGTCGTAGAATTCAGACCATGTATGGGTAAGGGGAGCAGGGGATACATGGAACGGCGGTTACAAAACCCGACGTGAATGAGGACTTAATCCCTACTTACCATTCATTCACTGGAGAAGTGCTCGAGTCGAGGGACCGAACACATAGGTTAGGCTAGGCCCGCGGGGAAGTTCTCTGGCGCTACTACGTATCTCATAAGGATGAGAATCAAGCCATACGTAGTTCTAAAAGGTGGCACAGTAAGGTACCAGTACCAGGGGAAAAAGGGGGAGTGCGGTCGTGGCCCTTACACTAAAAGAAGCGGAATTTGATAAGTCTTGTTTTTTAAGGTGAATGGTTTTTTTTGTGAAGCGACAGTCCTAGAGTAGTAGGTCATGGTGTCTCCACAAGGAACATGCCATGATGGGCATTGAAAAATGGCATGACACGTGACCAATACCCAACGTGATGTCCTCTACAACGAGGTCACCACAATGCAGTTCCGTTTTTCATCGTGCGTCCCGGATGATAATGTCACAGTTTTGGGTCTTATGATAGGACCATTCATGCATTTTATCATCATGCAGCGTAGACGTAACAGAGACGATTCTAGGTGGGAAATGTTCGCAGTGTCATAAAACACAATTGATGGAGACATGATCCCACATCAAATTGTACGCTATTCAGAGATGGAGACCTTAGGCCGAGGGGCCTATATAAAGGTAAGGGGTGAAACAGGGGAGAAACAGGCTCCATAAATGGGCTGGACCCGACAAGGTGTCCGGGCGGTCCTACGTATCCCATTAAGATGGGAATAAATATGGGCGTAGTCCTGGATGGATCTTAGTTTATGGTCTTAGATCTCGGACCACGGGAGCCAAGAAGGACTCCATATTGCAGCTTTGTCCCCTGACATGCAAAGGTGTACTGAGGGATAGCGCCAAAAGTGTCGAGATTCCACCCGGACATGATGGGATGGAAAATGATGTGAATCATGCAAACAACATTCGAGGACTGAAGGGGCTGGCATGACGACAGAGGATTACTGCTGACCATGTTCGCAACACAGCATCCTGTCGCGTTAGCCTGAAATGGGGACAAACAAATGAGCAAAGACCGCTGACCGTATTCACAACGCGGGATTTTATCAATTTGTTGTCCAAAACCCTCAGGGGCGTTGGCCCGCAATGGTAGGAGAGCCCTTGGGCGTAGTATCCAGGCCATTCTTAGGGGTCCCTCCGGGTGTGAAAGGTAATGGAAGCCCGAATGGAGGGGAACACGATGCTTGACAAGTGGAAGGAACTTGATCAAGTAGAATCTGACACTCTTGGTCCTAGACTAGAGTACTCCTAACACATGGGTGAATCACTGCAAGGAGTCGAGGGACTCAACTTGAGGGTAACCAAGAGATGGTGGGTTACTGGGAGAAGGGGGAATGGTGCCCAAAACCTTGTATCATACCTACATATCCCCCTCCTGGAGAGGGATAGGCCAAGTGGCCTAGGTGACCGGGAGATCAGGAGATCTCTAAGAGGTGGGGCTGGACCCGAAGCCTAGACATTCAGGTGGTCCTACGTATCCCATGAAGATGGGAATCAATCCACACGTAGTTCTGAAGGGTGCCTTTTAATGTCATGCCGGACAAGGAATATGAGGGATAACTCTCAGAACGGGGGTGCGCGTGGTGTAGCTATTGAAACTCGACGGTAATGAGGACATAATCCCGCACTACGCCATGCGGTCCCATAGTCGAGGTCCTGAAGGTAGGACTAGAGGGGTGGATTAGCTGAACTCAAGTTGGACCCAAAGACAAGGGGTCTGGGCGGTCCTACGTATCCCATTAAGATGGGAATCAAGTTGAACGTAGTTCTAGATGAGAATCTTAGTTTATGGTCTTAGAGATTGGACCGTGGATGGTGACAACTTCCCGAGTATGCACAGATATCAACCTGATCCCTAAGCCCACGTGTGTTAATCTCGGTGTGGGAAACAAGGGGGGGAATCCTTATCGCAATACTTGGGGTGAGTCAAACGGGAGTTGGTGGAGTCCCGAAGGACACCTTTGACACGGCTTGTTCCCCCAATGAACAGACGTGCATGGAGGAAAAGTACCAAACGTTCTGAGACTCCATTCGGACACGGTGAAGTGATGAAGGGTGTGAATTGTGCACCCGACATTTTGGGCCTAATGGGTTGGCGTGGCGAGAGAGGAAAACTGTTAACCATGGGGGAAACGCAGCGTCCATATCACGTTATCCTGAGGCGGGAACAACAAACGAGCATCGAACGCTGACCATATTCGCAACGCGGGATTTTATCGATTTGTTGTCCGAAACCCTCGGGGGCGTTGGCCCGTAACGGTAGAAGAGCCCTTGGGTGTAGTTTCCAGGCCATTCTTGGGGGTCCCTCTGGGTGTGAAAAATGATGGAAGCCCTGATGTAGGAATACACAAAGCCTGGAGAGTGGGTGCGGACGTGTCCGAGTAAATCTTGGCATTCTGGGTAATAAACCAGAGTACTCTTAGGCACATTGGTGAACCGCCGAAAAGGGATCGACGAGACAGCTCAGTAGGGAGAGTTATATGGCGTGGTCATTACGAGACCGACGCGAACGAGGAAATAATCACACACCACACCATATAATCCCCTCATAGAGGGAGGGTAGGCCAAGGGTCCAAGATGGGATGAAGATTCCCGAGGGATGGGGCTGGACCCAAATCCTAGACATTCAGGTGGTCCTACGTATCCCATGAGGATGGTAATCAAGACACACGTAGTTCTCCAAATGTAGTTTAACGTCATACAGGACGAGGAGGGGAGTAATATACCCCTAAACAAGGGAGTTGTATGGTATATAGAAGAAGCTGACGTGAATGAGGATATAGTCCTACACCGCACCATACAATCCTATAAGAGAGGACCTAGGCCGTGGCCCGGAAAGGCCAAGGGGCCTGATGGTTAGGCATTGGTCAGGAAGGCCTGGCCTACTTGTAGTTTAATTTATTTCAATGAGGACGAGGGTCGGGGACCTGAGAAGGCCAAGTGGCCTGAGGCAGGGCCTCGTAAAGGGAGGGCGTACGACATGGTACAGGATCCGGACGTGAATGAGGACGTTTTACTACATCACACCGTACACCCTGCGTAAGAGGGGACCTGGGCCTGGGGGCCTGAGAAGGCCATGGAACCTAAGTTCAGGCATCAGTCATGAAGGCCGGACTGGTTTTCAGTTTAACGTCTTACATGTGGACGAGGTTCGGGGACCCGAGAAGGCCAAGGGGCCCAAGGCTAGGCCTCGTAAAGGGAGGGAGTACGGCATGGTACATGATCCCGACGTGAATGAGGACGTTGTCCTACATCACACCGTACACCCTGGGTAAGAGGGGACCTGGGCCATGGGTCCCGAGAAGGAAAAGGAACCTAAGGTCAGGCATCAGTCAGGAAGGCCTGACTAGTTTTCAGTTTAACGTCTTACATGAGGACGGGGGTCGGGGACCCGAGAAGGCCATGGGGCCTGAGGCTGGGCCTCGTAAAGGGAGGTCGTACGGCATGGTACATGATCTCGACGTGAATGAGGATGTTGTCCTACATCACACCGTACACCCTGGGTAAGAGGGGACCTGGGCCTAGGGGGCTCGAGAGGCCAAGGAACCTAAGGTCAGGCATCAGTCAAGAAGGCCTTACTGGTTTTCAGTTTAACGTCTTACATAAGGATGGGGGTCGGGGACCCGAGAAGGCCAAGGGACCTGAGGTTTGTCCTTGTAAGGGAAGACTTATGGCATGGTACATGATCCCAGAGTGAATGAGGACGTAGTCCTACACTACACCGTACACCCCTATGGGGAATCGGGGTCGTGGGCCTGATCTCTAGCACCACCCGGGGGGAAGTTTGTCACTTTGGGATGGGGCAGAACGAATCACTACACTCGATGTCTGGGACATCTCGGGGTGGACCCGAAGATCCAGGACACTGTTGACCACGTTCGAAACATAGCGTTCCTATGGTGACCCGATATGAGAGCAACAAATGAGCGTCGACTGCTGACCAAATTCGCAACGTGGGACATATATCGGCTTGTTGCTTGAAAACCCTCGGGGGTGTTGGCCCATAACGGTAGGAGAGCCCTTGGTCATTGTATCCAGGACATTCTTGGGGGTCCCTCTGGCTGTGAAAAATGATGGAATCCCAGTCAAGGAGTGGTTGAAGCATAGCTGTATCCATCCACGAAAGAGGCAAACATCTCCAGGGGGATGTGTAGCCGGGTTGAGGTTTGCTCGATGTGAGTTGGGAAAAAGTGCGCACCCAGCCTTATCTTTACCCGAGAGGAGGATTTTGGCTTTTGGGCTGGGCCAAAGAACGAAATGTCCGGGCGTTCCTACGTATCCCATTAGGATGGGAATCAAGCCATACGTAGTTCTTGAAGGCCATGCAGTTTTGCATCATGCGGTGAGGATGTGGGGGGAATATAAGAACGGGAGTGGGCACATGGTGCGACCCTCACAATCCTTGTGTGAGCGGGGTTGTATGAGAAGGGCTACGAAAGCATACTCTCTGGCTACAGAAAGATCCTCAAAGGAAACTATTCCTAGGGGGGATAGTGAAAGAGAAAAGCTTGGGGTTGGGCTCAAGATGAGGCGTCTGAGTGTTCCTACGTATCCCATCAAGATGGGAATCAAGCCACACGTAATTCTTGAAATGCAGTTCAACGTCATGCGGGATGAGGAACATCTCATCTGGGGATATGTAAGGTATGGCAAGTAATCCGACATGAATGAGGACGTAATCCCATACTACCATAGAATCCCACAATAGGGTAAGTCGGGGAAAAAACCAAGGGGCATGGGGCCGGACCGCGGTCAGGGAGACCTGACCAGCTTGTGGTTTAACGTCTCACGGTGAAGACGGGGGGCCAGGGGCCCAAGGAGGCCAAGGGGCTTGAGGCTGAGCCTCGGTCAGGAAGGCCTGACTGGCTTGCAGTTTAACGTCTTGCAGTAAGGATGGGGGGAGATCTTAGTTTAAAGTCATAGATCTCAGACTATTTTGTAGTTTATTGTATTGCAGGACGAAGATGCAGTTTAAGGTCGTGCAGGACTTTACAGTTTAGGGTCATGTTGGACCATAATGTGCAGTTTAAGGTCATGCAGGACCGTTTTAGAGTTTATCGTCTTGCAGGACGAAGATGCAGTTTAAGGTCGTGCAGGACCAATTTGCAGTTTAGGGTCGTGTAGGACCCTTTTTCCCTATGCAAAGTACCGCTTAAGGAACTTGGCATTCGTGGGAGGGGTTATACGCTCTCCATATGTGGTCACCAAGGAGTATGCTCCATTGGGGTAAACCTTATGGATGATATAAGGACCTTCCCATTTGGGTTCTAATTTTGGCGGTTTCCTACCGGGAATCATTTGTGTCGAAGGGCCAGTACTAGGTCACCCTATTGGAAATAGCAGAGACGAACCTTCTTGTTGAAGGCCCTCGCTATCTTATCCTGACGCCTTTTAAGATTGTGCAGGGCACGAAGATGGTTCACTTCCAGTGCCTCCAATTCAGCTAGACGGATCTCAGCTACCTCATCTGATGTCTGGTGATCATAAACTACAGTGCATAATGATGGAAGCTGGATCTCAATAGGTAGGACGACCTCAGCTCCATACACCAGGGAATATGGGGTCACCTGGGTAGAGTTGTGAGTCGTCGTCCAGTAAGCCCAGAGGGCGTTGGGGAGCTTGTCCGGACAACTTTTCTTGTTCTGACCAACCATCTTCTGCAGAATGTTAGAGAGGGTTTTGTTAAATGCCTCGATCTATCCATTTTCCTACGTGTAGTAGCGGGAGCTATGGTTCGACCAGATATCGTACTTGGTGTACAATTTCTTCAGATCAGCCGCTCGGAAGTTGGTGCCGTTATCGGTGACGACGGCGTGAGGGACCCCAAACCGGTGGATAATGTTGGAGCTCACAAAGTCAACGATAGAACGGGCCTTGACCTATTTGAGCGGAACTGCCTCTGCCCACATGGAGAAGAAATCTGTAGCAGTCAGGATGAACCTACACTGGCAGGCTATTGCCGGTGGATACGGTCCCACTACATCAAGTCCCTATACCACAAATGTACATGAGTACTTCGTGGGGTGGAGGTGCTCCGGCGGCCGATGCAGGAAGTTGGCGTGAACTTGGCATGCATGACATCTCTTGGCATATCCAGTACAATCATGGATCATAGAGGGCCAGAAGTACCCCATCCTCTGGATTTGATGGGACAGCTTCGGCCCAGCTTGATGGGCACCACAGGAACCGACTTGAACCTCTTGCATAACTTGAGGTATCTCTACTCCTTGGATGCAACAGAGGAGGACACAATCGAAACTCCACTTATAGAGGATCTATTCAAGACTGGGGCCGCTCTTGTGGGTAAATTGCAACGCAAGGCATCGGATTCGCTTGCGCTCGGCCCGGTCGTCCGGGAGGCAACCATTTTGGAGATACTCAACAAAAGGTGCCCTCCGGTTGGTAGTGGCTTCAACCACTATGTCTGACGAACCCGGGACCCCTGACGTGGAGGGTCCGGCGGGGAGATGACCTACCCGCAGGCCATCATTGTCCTCTTGGGTGACGGGGGAAATGACTATCTGGGGTGCCACATGTATGATTAAATCATCTTGCTCGGGTTCTACGAGCGATGTGGCTAAGCCAGCCAGGGCATCTGCTTGGTCGTTCTGCGACCGTGGGACATGGGTAACCTCTGGTCGAGAAGAGAACTGGGCCATTAGATGGAGGGTGTACTCCAGCAACGGTGCAAGCTCTGGATTCCTGACGACGTAGTCGCCATTAACCTGTTTGATTACCAGCTCGGAATCTCCCTTCACATGCAGATGGGGCACATGGATCTCAAGGTCCAACTCGAGGTCGGTGATGAGAGCCTGGTACTCTGCCTCTTTGTTTATGCAACCTTCTGACAAAAGGAACGAGTATGGAAGGAAGGTCTACGCCGGGGTAATAAAGAAAATACCTAGGCCCACTCTGTTGAGATTGGGATCGTTGAGCCTCCTACCAGTGGGGCTCTGGGAGGCGCCGTCGAAATGAATTTTCCAACATGGGACAGAATGATCGACTGAGAGGATCATCTCATCAGGGAAATCCAGGTCCAGGGATTGGTCCGCGGAGGTTGGATGGGCAGCTAAAAAGTATGCCAATTCCTGTCCCTTAATGGCCTTCTGAGGTACAAACCTGATATCAAACGGCTGGAGAATCACTGCCCACCGTGCTAGTCGCCCAGTCAGCATGGGGCGGTTCAAGATGTACTTCAGTGGGTCTACCCGGGAGACCAATTTCACCTCATGGTGCTGCAGGTAATGTCATAACTTATAGACGGAAAAGATGAGCGCAAGGAATCTCTTTTAGATAGGGGAGTATCTGACCTCCGTATCGAGAAGCATGCGACTGAGATAGTAGAGACTGTTCTCAGTACCCTCGTTATTCTTCTGGGTGAGCAGTGCACCGAGGGATCTCTCCAAGGTGGTCACATAAAGGACCAGTAGCTTTCCAGAGATGGGTGGCATCAAGACCGGAGGTTGGAGCAGATACTGCTTTATTTCCTCGAAGGCGGTCCGACACTCCTCATCCCATTCGTAGGCGGCACCCTTCTTCATGATCCGGGAAAAGGGCTTACACTTTCCATCCAGATTCGCGATGAATCGGAATATATAGGCTAAGTGGCCTTGAAGGCCTCGAAGCTCCCAAATTTTGCTCGGGGGAGGCATTTGGCTGATGGCCTTGATCTTCTCCGGGTCGATCTCGATACCTCGGTATCTGACAACAAAGCCTAGAAACTTCCCATAGGTGACCCCGAAGGCACACTTCAACAGGTTCATCTTCAAGTGACGGGAACGGAGGAAACCGAACACTTTCTCAAGGTCTTTGAGATGGTCCTGGCGCTAACATGATTTGACTACGAGGTCATCCATGTAGCATTCCACCAATGTCCCGAGGATCGGTTTGAATATGCAGTGCATGGCCCTCTGATAAGTGGCACCTGCATTCTTCAAACTGAATGGCATAACCTGGTAGAAAAAGGTACCTTGGGGAGCCCTGAAGGCAGTAGACTACTCATCTTCAGGGGCCATCCGGATTTGGTTGTACCTGGAGTATCCATCCATGAAAGAGAGGGCTTGGAACCCGGCCATGGCATCAATCAATAACTCCGTCACCGGGAGTGGGAAGTCATCCTTTGGGAAGTGGCGATTGAGATCACAGAATTCGATGGAGACTCTGATCTGCCCATTCTTCTTCCTGACTGGCACAATGTTGGAAAGCCACTTGGGGTACTGGACTACCTTAATGAAGTTGGCTTTGATAAGCTTGTCAACTTCGACCTCAACCATAGCACCATGAGAAGGGTGCATATTCCTGGGAGGATGCTTAAACCCATGGTGTTTTTCTGGGAGGCACAGAAGGTGAATAGGTACCCGGGGATCTAGTCCCAGCATCTCGTTGTAACTCTAGGCAAACACGTCACGGTGTTGTTTGAGGAATTCTACGTATTGCTGCCGCTCCTCGAGGGACATGGCTGCACTGATCAATGTGGGTCTCGGATCTTCCTCGCTACCAAGGTTCACCTGTACCAGTTAATCAACCGTGGTAGAGACGCCTTCTTCAAAGGTGGGGGGAGAATCCTCCAGGTCTTCCTCCCCACCCATGGGGAAACTACCCGTGACGAGAGATACTTCTGGGCTATCAAAATCGGAGGGGAAGCTGGTTCCAGCTCTGGCAGCAGTGGTCATCACATCGGGAGACTCACTTTCCATTAAGACCATAACAATGACGGCACTCGATCCTATCCCATCTGGCCTTCGGCCTAAGGGACCACGTTTGATAATATCAAATCTGTGGTGACGTGTCGGAATGAGTCAGTGGATTCCAGCCTGGCGGAAGAGACACGTATGATGTACCGCCGTTGTCATAATCTTGACATTCCGGTACCGTACAGGGGTAGGAGGTTCCGTGATCACCTGAGCCTGGTTGATTTAGGAGTACGAGGTGATTTTTCGTCATCTCTTGGACATGGGAACATGCCTTCCCTGCATACCCGAAACAACAAAAACTTTCCCCATGTCGGGGGTCGTGGCCTCCAACCGGTGGATCGGGAGGACATATGCGTCATCCATGCTTGCCCAGGGATCACTTGTGACTGGGGTGGGTTCATCCTCACATACTATGATCTGTTTATCCTTACTTTTGTAATAACCCGCATCCAGATAGCGGGCCTCACAAGAAGTGAAAGGGGACGCATCTCCTTGGAGCACGACTACTCGATCGTTGAGTGAGTATTTGAGGCACTGGTGATACGACGAAGGGACCACTGCATGCAGATGGAGCCATGGCCTACCCATCAATGAATTGTAGGCGGTGTCTTGAGAGACGACCATGAACTCGGTGCTGGCAATTAAGCCACCGAACTGAGTCTTCAGGAGGATCTTGCCGACTGGTGTTTTCTCGGTCCTGTCGTACCCATGGATTTTGAGGTCATAGGGAGTTAAATCACCTTCAGATAGACCCAGCTTTCGCAATGCCTGGGTCGGAATCAGATTGATTCCGGAACCCATGTCAACGAGGCAGCAGCGGACTTCCACACCATTGAAGTGGCCAGTGATGTACAGCGGGCGAATGTTCCCCTGTATAGGAGGGTCCTCATCTTCACCGTAGAATGAGATAACTGCATGACATTCGGCGTTTTCAATCGTCTCGGTATGGAAGGCTTCTGCAGCTGCTACCTCCGTCTCAAACTGGAGGGGGCTCCTTAGGGCCTCGGCAAGTGCCTCGTGCATTTTGGATGAAAGGAGAAGGGTCTCAAGGATGGAGAGCCTCACCGGAATGCCGGCCAGATGCTTCAAGACATCATGCTTTCGTGCCAAATGTGAACCTCTGCTTACAGGTGGTCGGTCGGCATTTGGAGGCATAGCGGGTCCTGCCGGTTGAATCGGCGATCGGCTAGTATTGGGAATATCTTGCTGCCTACTAGTAGAAGCCTGGAAGTAGTCGCTGGACTAGGATTAGACAACGGAGGCTGGCCTGTAGCCGGGCAAGACTGACTGTGATACGAACGAGGCAGCTCTCCCCAATCTAGTAGCACGAACGGCGATGGAGGTAGAGCCGAGAGCGTTAGATGGGGTTGCGTGTGTTGAGCTCTGCGCTGAGCCTGCTACCTGGTCTCCGTAGCGTGCACGGCTTGGCCAAAACTGCCCGCTGACGTACCTCGATGTCTGGTGCAGTTGCGATTCCGCTGACGTTGACGTCGGCTGGAAACGTTGGGGAGGTTCCCCTGGCATTCCCCCTCGTCGGGGGTCATATAGGGCTTTACCAGTTCCACGGTGTTAACCGAAGCGTACCCATGGCTGTCGCTCGAGGGGTCATCCACCACTGGGCGGAATCTAGGAGGAATCCCCATTTCAGGGGGCATAAAGTCGCCGAGTGTGAGGGATGATGACGACACTGGCGGTGCGCGTTTCTTCTTCTTGCGTCGCCGCTGCTTACCCTTTTGGGAAGAGGTCGACTGTGAAGACGATGCGAGGGCACCAGCTGCTTCTTATGAAGGTTCCGACTGCTTCAGGAATGCCCAGATGACACCATGGGCATGGAAGACGGTTTTTCGAGAAATCCAGTCGTCGTATTTTTGGGATCTGCGGCTAGGGACCTGCTGCCACTCGCCTTCGCTGTCACTGCCGATCTCTAATCCTGCAAAGACACCCGCCACTTGCGTTGGTGCTGGGCCAACCTTGACTATGTTGTTGTCGACCTGGTCTTGAAGCCATTCTTTAAACACATAGCATTTATTGAGGGTGTGCCCCAGAATCCGATGGTAAGGGCAGTAGTCGGGGTGATCGGTGAGATTCGCCTCTGCCGGCCTTCTGCACTCGGGCAGGCGCACAATCCCTTGCTCTAGAGCGCTTCGGAAGTACTCAGGGACCTGATTTTCATTGAACGAATAAGTCTGGTGCCTTCTTTCCAGATAGGGGGCCTTGGGGGCCTGGCCCAGACGAGGGGCCGGAGGGGCCTGCCGAGGAGGCAGCGCCTGATTTTCTCGCCTAGATGGCGGTGGCGCATTGCGCGGGGGAACCTGTCGGTTCTGAGGCGCTCGCTGCTGGGCAAAAGCCTGTGCTTGAGGTGGAGGACCTCTACGGGGTTGCGGGAATGGTGACGCCGGCAGTAACTCTATATTCCTCGGGGCTTCTATTTGGGCCACCGCGGCGGGTTCAGCCCTGGCGGTCCTCCTGGCTGGGATCATAGGGGCAACAAACATGCCTGACTAGCCTGTTGCAGGGCTTCCTCAAGGCGTTGAGCCTTATCTGAGAAATCACTGAACCCTCTAGGGTAATTCTGGGTAATCAGGGAGGGTACCAGCTCTGTCTTGACATTCCCAACACACATCATAAGTAATTTCTCCTGAGTCAGTGGCATATCGAAGGAATACGTAAGTCCCTTCCACCGGGAGATGAAATCTGCAACCCGCTCATCAGGCCTTTGATTGCATTTTAAGAGGTATGCAATGATGGTCTTCCGCGTGGTGGAGCTAAAATGGTATATGAATTGCCGGTGAAGATCCTCCCAACCGGTCACCGATCCGATAGGGAGCTGGCTGTACCAGACGAATGTCGGACCTTCCAATGTATGTACATAACATCGGAGTTTGGCGGCTTCTTGCTGAGCCGGGGTCCCCAGCATGGGGCCACACCTGGAAGAAAAATGTTCCAAGTGATGTGGTGGGTCCCCTATCCCATTGAAGGGTGAGAAAGTGGGGTTCCCAAAACCCGGGGGTGCGGGCATATCATCTACCCACGCGGGATACGGCTTGCCATCCGGTGGGACCGCCACCTGCCGCGTTTCCAGCGCTTCGTGGCTGGCTGTAAGTGCCGCAATAAGATCATCCATATGGGGGTCCCTGTCTTGACGGGGATCCCTAACCACAAGTGCATTGCCAGGTTCTTCAACACGGTAGACGACTTCGGCCGCTCGTGGATCAACTGGCGGAACGACCTGCGGGGCGACTGGGGGAACCCGGGCCGGGTTCTTCAGATTTACCCATTCCTCGGGGGGGGGGGGGGGGGGTTGGTGAAATATATCGCGCCCTCTTGCCATAAGTTCTGGCTTCTTCCCTGTTTGTGGGAGTATCATGATTAGGGTTTCCCGGAGGCATCTCACCGGGTGGAAATTGTTCCTGCCCCTGCTGCCCCGGCCTGGGATTACCATAGTCGGGTCGTCACTCTGCAGCGCGCTTAGCCAAGAGTTCGTAAACCAGCCTCTTTTGCTCAGTAATCAGCTGGCTTAACATGGCCTTCTAGGGATCTTCGTCCATTTTCTACACAGAGGCGGACATGTCGGAGTGCTTAACAGTTCCAACGTGCTCTTTACCCTTGTCGGCGTTTCGACCGAGTACCAGCGACTCGGTGGGTACGGGGAGGCCTAGCAGGTTCCTCTGCTGACGGGTAACCCTCCCTGATGGGTCCAGCAGTGGCGGTATGCCCTCAGGGGGGAATTATCCATCAAGGAGTTCAAGACCATCTTCCTTGTCCACAATGTCGGCCATGTGGACCGCGACCCCTGTCGGGGGAATGTCCTCGATGTCACATAGTGAATCGGGCTGCCGTCGGATAGGGTTGAAAAGGAGAGCAGCATAGTGTCCCCAACCACAGACTTGCACATGGGGGGTAGCTTCCATGACGATCCTGAGGAGTGCTTTGAAACTATGATCACATTTTCGTTGAAGGGCGCTCTGACGGCCTGGCGACTCGGGGTGCTGGGCCACAAGGAGTGCGGCCACATCGATCAGGCGGCACTGCTCGCCGATTTCTTCGAAGTGCTCTCGACTTCTGGGGTACACCACCCGTTCGTAATGGAGAAGGATGTGTGTCACCCATAGGGTTCGACAGAAACACCCCACTTCTTCAGGGGTAAGGGACTCTGGTACGCGAAAGTTCAGTGCCGCCGTCAGCTAGAACCTCTCCGGGAAGTAATCCACTGCAAAAATACTCCAGAAGCTCCTGGGTTCGGACTCAGGGTCTGGCCCTGTATTTCCCCACTCGTCAACCGGGGGCGGCTGAGGGACCAGAATCGATACCGAGGTGGACCGTTGGGATAACAAACTCAGCGGTGGAGAATACGGCGAACGAGATGACTGGCCGTCGAATTTCGGGACATCCTCCGAAGAGTGAGGTGACCTGGCCACGATGTCATCGTACGATCGGCTGGTAGCCACAACTTTCAGCATAGGAATCGCAGCTACCGGTGACCGGTCATGTCGTCGTTCTACCACCGCTGGCCCCCAAAACAGCTCTACATGATCTCTGGTAGAAGAAGAGGGCACTTCCGGTGACGATGGTGATGATTGCGCGATCGAGACCTGCAGAATTCCCAAGATTTCTTCCTCCTGGATGTACCTGCAGAGAGATACGGGGATCTGGTGGACCTCATATTTCAGGAGAATGAGGCTATCGCGTCTGGTTCCTACCCTGGTCCTTGAAACGGAGGAGCGGGGAGAAGGTTCCATTGCTGAGTCGCATTCTTCCTCCGAGTCGGAGAAGCGGGCAGGTTTGATCTCCACCCAGGCTTTCCCAGGACTCTTCTTGTGGCGGCGACGACCTGCTCTCCTGCCCCAGGGTGGCTCTTCGGAACATGGTTGATCCCTATCAAGAATCCTTGGGACGGCGCTGGCGCCATGGCGGAGAGGGCCCCCACTCGAGATAGCCGAGGTGCACGGGGCAACAAGGAAAATGTCGAAGGGTACATGGGGAGAACCCCCACGAACAACACCCATGTGGGCGGAGCCTCTGTTGGAATCGACAAGAGCATAGGGAGGACCTCCATGGTCGATGCAGGCGGAGCGAGGCTGACCTTCACTCGTCAAGTTTCTAGGGCGAGGATGACCTTCACCGGTTGCAGAGAAGACGGAGGGAGGACCCCCACGTTGGAGAAGGACAGGATGGACGGTGCCTTCAGGTTGGCAGTCGGGGGTAGGAGGATGGACTCCATACCCTGTATAGTTGGAGTGGGAAAGGATTCCGCACCGAGCGTCACTGCCGCGGGGCTGGTCTTCCACCGGGATGTGGGTAGCACGAGGCATGCCTCCCTGATGAACATCGGAGCGGGGAAGGACCACACTCTATGGAGTAGCGGTACGGGGAGGACCTCCGTACGGGGTGACATCACCGCAGGTTAGTTCGTAGCGATCACCACTTGGGCCTGCAACCCGGAGAGCCAACCCAGCCTGCCTGCGGGGCGGTTGGGATCTCGATCCTGGTTGGGTGAAGGAGTGCCTATGTTCATTGTATGTGGGGGATTCATAATGCACGTCAGCGGTGGATCGGGCCACTGTAGCTGCCGACGTCGACGCGCCTGGGCAAGCGTCCTCAGCCCGAGCCCGGCGCTGACATCGTGTCAGGCGAGCTGGTGCAGGTGGTGCAGGGGCATGGCCTGCCTGCTCTTCCTGCAAAGCCAGACTGTGGCACAGACGCAGCCAGGCGGGAGCTCTCGCCTGGAGACCTTGGGTCGGGACCCTGAGCGGGCTGAGCCGGACGGCACCCGCATCTTCGGCGTAAGGCGAGGAGTCGTCAAGGCGTTCTGGGGACAGGCTCCCGAAACGGTTGAAAGTTGGGGTGGGGAGCAGGGGCTCCCTGCGCGGCCTGTTAGGACAGCGCTGATGGCGAGGCCTGGATGCCTCCAGGTCCAAGAGGGCCATATCCCTAGTTGGGATGACCCCTTCCTACTCGTACCTGCGCACGAGGTTGTTGATCACCCTTCGCTAGATGACCCTTGATGGGGAAAGGGGACGTGGATGCCCTGTATTCCACGATGTGGCCGCCGTCATGGCGGTAGCGGCGCCATGTGGGGTGGCTGTGGCGATGTTTCCCCTGCCCCTGCGTAGGCTAGCGGGCGGTGATCGCGTCTCTGTAATAGCAACCTGGTTCCTGAGAAACGAATGGATCAACTCATCAGCACTGAGAGGGAAAAGGATTGACAACCAGTGCCCCAACGTCTGTCCATTCTCTATGTCTGTAAGAAGGATCCACGCCAACACGCTGCAGAACGGAGTGCCCCACATTCTACTGCCCTGACATCCAGTGAGTTTCACGACCGGCCCTCTATTTGCTTGGCAGGACCAGGCACAGGATATCTGGATCCGGTGACACGTCAATCTACTGGTGTCTCGAACTCTACTAATCTCCACATTGAGGAGAATAAATTCACGTCGTGTTCACCATTTCTGTTTCCGACGCTTTCGCCAGGGCGCGCGCGCATCCGTCTGCGGAGGAGGAGGACGCGTGGTGCTTGTTGCCCCTCATTCCCACTTTCCAAAGGTAGGCGGAATTCGCTCCTTATTCAGGGATGTCTGCTCCTTGATCGAAATTGGATGGTGGGATGTCGGTTCTTCCTTCTTTGGATTCCTCCTTAGAACTCTTCACCTAGTCCGGGTCTCCCTCATAGATTTCATACGTAGTTTGTGAAACTCTTCCCAGTGCCATGTTTCCACGGATGCCAGTTAATTACACTGCTTATGTCGGGACATTCCAAAGGGTCCGGTCTGGGCAGCAACCTTCAGTCGGGGGAGTAGTCACGTTGAGGCATCAGTAGCGTGTCTGGATGCTGGGGAATCTGGCATGTATGTCTATTATCCCTGGTCACAGGGCTTCTCGAGGGCGTGGAAGCCCGAGGCATCCCACATCGAGCGCGGGGAATTATATGTCATAGACACATATCTGAGGTTTTCCTCAGCTTCCCGTGTTTAACACAGGGTATTCCGTGAGTTTAATGTCCAGCAGAGACAGATCAACCCAACCCGAGCATTAGCTAGGATAGATCGGATTTAAGGATTTCCCTTGAAGGGATGCCGATACCGGGGCCAGCCCATGGGTGGCTGTGAAGAGGTTCATACCGACATGGTCTCACCGAGATATGACGGTCCGGGAAAGAATCACGATGGGTGATAGGTGGATGAATGGAGTGGAGGGGGAGTGAAATGGGACCATCGCAGGGGCGACGGTGAAGTTGGGCTTGAGCCTTGAAGAGGCTTCCTACGTATCCCCATGGCAGGGAATCAATGTCCGCGTAGTTCAGGATGGCGCAGACGAACCAACGTGAAGGTGGACCTTGGTCTGATGGACATCGTCAGCGAACCAACGTGAAGGTGGAGCTTGGTCCGATATGTCTGCGAACCGACATGACGGTGGACCTTTGCCCGATGGGCATCGTCATCGTACCGATGTGAAGGTGGACCTTGGTCCGATGGGCATCGTCAGCATACCGACGTGATGGTGGACCTTGGTCCGATGAGAGATGGGCATCGTCAGTGAACCGACGTGAAGGTGGACCTTGGTCCAATGGGGATCGTCAGCGTACTGACGTGAAGGTGGACCTTGTTCCGATGGGCATCGTTAGCATACCGACGTGAAGGTGGACCTTGGTCCGATGAGAGATGGGCATCGTCAGTGAACCGACGTGAAGGTGGACCTTGGTCCGATGGGCATCGTCAGCGTACCGACTTGAAGGTGGACCTTGGTCCGATGAGAGATGGGCTTGAACCTCGGGGAGGCATCCTAAGTACCATGCCTTGACATGGATCAAAGAATTCGTAGTTCAAAGGGTTTTATCAGTGAACCGACGTGAAAGTAGACACATCGGTCCACTAGTGGTGGGATTGAACCTTGGGAAGGTTTCCTACGTACCATGCCTTGACATGGATCAAAGTCCTCATAGTTCAAGGGATTGATGGAATACAGTTTAACATCATGCGGGACAGGGGTGAACCGACATGAATGAGGTCGGAACGACCGGATGGTGGGTTAGAACCTCGTAGAGGCTTCCTACATACCATGCCATGACATGGATCAAAATTCTCGTAGTTCGGAAGGGGCTTCTTCGGCGAACCGACATGAAGGTGGACCCGGGTGTCCACTTGTGGTGGGATTAAACCTCATTAAGGCTTCCTACGTACCATGCCTTGACATGGATCAAAGTCCTCGTAGTTCGGGGTGGATTAGTCACAACGGCTTGTCGTCGGACCAAGATGCGGTTTAACGTCATGCTGGACGGGGATGAGACCCGACGTGAATAAATGATGGGTGGGCTTGAACCTCAGGGAGGCTTCCTACGTACCATGCCATGACATGGATCAAAGACCTCGTAGTTCAAATGGGGCTTTGTTAGCGAACTGACGTAAAGGTGGACCTTGGTCCTATTAGAGGTGGGCTTGAACCTTTGGATGGCTTCCTACGTACCATGCCTTGACAGGATCAAAGTCCTCGTAGTTCGGTTGGGAATGGGTGTGCAGTTTAATATCCTACTGGACAAGGGGGGCATACAGTTTAACATCATGCTGGACGAGGGAAAAACTCGACGTGAATGAATGACCGAGCAATGTGTCTTGAACCTCAGGAAGGGTTCCTACGTACCATGCCTTGACATGGATCAAAGTCCCCGTAGTTCGCTATGGGTGGGGGTCAGGGTTGGTGCTCACTCTAAGCCCAAGTGAGTCATGCTCTGTGTGAGAAACAAGAGGTTTCATGGACCCGACAATCACGTCACGAAGGATTAGTCCGTGACAAGTGAAGAGGGTCCTACGCATTAGGAGGCCCATGGTGCTGGGACTTACTCTAGGATGGAGGCCTATAGTGCGACAAAGCACAGCGAAAGAGGGATTTGAGACCAATGATGGGAGGTTCCTCGTTCCCTATCATGCCTTCCACTGACCATGGTAGTGGGGAAGTACAGAGATGCAGAGGTGCAGCCATCCGTTGGGGAACTAGGGTCACCCTTCTCCTGAGAACATACGCCACTCCAATAAGGAGGATATCACCCCTTGTGGATGGGTGATTCCACTCCCGTGGAGACGAGTGGCGTAAAAAATGTTCGAGCTGGGGGGACCCTTCGTGAGAGGCACGAGGTCAGGTAATAGTTTAACGTCATTTGTTGAGGACGTGGTTCTTGGCAGTTTAACGTCCTGCAGCTCAGACGAGGTGGGTTCACTCCGCACCCCTAGTACTTACATAACCGGTACCCTCTGGTCCTTGGGGAAGGGAAGGCACCAATAAGGCCATGGTCAAGGGGGTTGTGGAACGAACCATCAAGGGGTCTAGATTAGCGTGGCTATGAGAAGAATCAATAGCCATTAGCGTGCCTATGCGAAGAAGCATTAGGAGAAGAAAAGCTATGAGTTGTATTGTCCATGGGTCTTTGAAATCACATCGTGCAAACCTGGAGGGTCGCACGGGAAGAGGAATTTCTAAGAAGAGGAGTGTGCCTCGCGTAGCGGAGTTCCTTGGCCTTAGCATGGGGCGTAGGTGTGAGTGGAAGGTGCTTCGCGAAGTGGAACAGTGTTCACGGAGCACTGCCTCGCGAAGAAGGGGTGCCTCGCGAAGCAGGGTCCTACGAAGCAGTGTGCTTCGCGATATGAAGCGATCCTGCCTTAGCATTGGTATCACTAGTATGGGTTGGGTGTTTCGCGAAGCATAAGTGCTCCGCGGCTGCCCGGGTTCCCTTGGGAATCCCCTTCCTTCACGAATTCCCTTGAGCTTCACCAAGGGCATCCCTCTCAGAAGAGTGGCTCAAAACGAGACAAAGCAGAGGCGTCTCGCGAAGTAGAAGTACCTCGTGGATCTCATGATTCCCGGGGCAAAGAGGGCTTCGCGATTCGGGAGAGGAGAAGCCGAAAGGTCGGATTGTCCATCCTCGGGACTCAGGGGGAGTCCAGTATTTATAGGGAAGGGGCGCCGCGAAGCAGGACTTGCGCGCCGCCTCAGGTGCTTCGCGGCGCGCTCGCGAACGTCAACGCCGTCCGCGAAGAGTTACCGCCTCTGGAGCTTCGTAGCGGGCTCGCGAACGTCAAATGCATTCGCGGAGAGTTACCGCCTCTGGAGCTTCGCGGCGGGCTCGCGAACGTCAAATGCTTTCGCGGAGAGTTACCGCCTCTAGAGCTTCGCGAGACCGCGCTGCCCGTGGTGCTTCATAGCGGTGTTTCGCGGCGGTGGTTCGCGAGGCATCCTGTCAACCTTATTTTTCGTCTATCCTTTTCGTGCAATATTTTGGCACCAAAAATCATATAAATAAATTATATTAAAAAGTGGTTTTGAATTAAAATACAACATTTTTCACTATTCATTAAAAATTGAAATTTTTCGGAAAAATACCAAAAATTTACACAAAGTAAATTTTGATGTCCCGATTCTAAAAAATAATTTTACTTTGTCAAATATAACACATAAAATTGTCAAAAATTGTATTTCAAAGAGGTTCTCCATAAAAAGGCGGTTAATCGACCTTTTAAAGAATATTATAATGTTTACGCTTAAAATTGGATTCATTCACATTTTTATCTTCTAACATTTATTGTAAAAAGTAAAAATATTTGACAAACATATATAATAATTTTGTAGTTAGTTCTATTCATTCCCACCATCACAACAGCTAGGCGTTAACTACCATAATATTATTTTGTTATTAGAGTTCAATGTATGATTCCCAAGAAACTCGTTGTTTCGTGTTGGGTACGCCATTGAGAATAGCGTCCCCTTTAAAGTTATATTAATATTTTATTCAAAAATATGGATAAATGTTAAAATGTCATACTCTTTATTTACCTGGGGTGTTACATCCTTCCCCCTTTTTGGAATTGTGTCCTCGCAATTTTAAAATTATTCTTGGAATCTTCATTGAAAATCCCACATCGGAACAAGAGTCAGTAAAACAATCACTTTAAAATAAAGAAATATAAGTACAAAGGTCACTCGAGTTAACCCATACTAGGATTCGAAGTATGAAAATATGGACATGGAGGAAAAAAAGGGTCATGTTCTGATGGAGGGTTATAGTAAACATGTCTAGGAGAAAGTTAACCATAAGAAAATCACAATCTTGTGATGGGTTAAACAGTATTAGATTCCCCTGTAGGAATAGTTAATAGACAACATTTTTGTTTTATGTTACTTTTCATTGAGCAAATTATTTTTCAGCTTAACTAAATCATAATGAAACATACTTACTTGTCATGTAGACTTTAAAATTTTACTATATTCCTTAATCAAAATCATATTTTCTCCAAGAGACAAGTATTTAGGAAGACTTCTTCACATTAAGAGTACTATAATCAATTTCTAGAGAATCACCTAATCCAAAAAAGATAACTATATACTTCCGATGTCTGTATACTCTAACAAAAACCAAAAAGGATATTACAAGATCAGATAATCCAGAAAACGATAACCCTTAATAAAAAGAAAATCTATTCTTAATCTCCAAAATTTGACCAACAAAACCCAAAGTTCAACGAGGACCATTCGATAAATAATTTTTCTATAAAATTCTTCAAAGTAAACCAAACTAAGATTGAAACCCAAATATTTTAAGTATTTAGTCACATAGTCTTCCAAGTTAAATCGTAAAATTTATCTCCAAACAACATCGGTTGCTCCTAAAGTCTCGTATTAAAAAGTAATTAACCTGATCACATATCCTCCATTATAGGTTAATCATTTTCATAAATAAACAAAAATAATCTTACCCTTAATTCATAAAGTCACATAAACAAAAAGAATAAGTCATACTAACCAGGTATTTCACGTAGTCTAGTGGTAGAAGATAAATACCAGTTGCACTTTGGTTGTGGGTTCGATTCCCGCAGATTTGTCCGACGCGACGTGTTGTCACATGGTCTGTGTTCTGTCCTTTTTCCAAAACTATATAATTCTCAAATCATTCCCCAAAAAGAGAAAAAATCATCAAAAATAACCATAACATAATTTAACCTCAATTTTATCTCATTCCTTTCACTTCCATCATAACATATAATAACCCATAATTACCTCAAAAGTAAGGATCATATAAACCAAAATGGTTCTTTATAACTATGTCCACAAAAGAACAGATAACTATTCCTTGAATAAAATTTTCATATATTAAACATCAGGATTACACATACTATAAAAAGTCTTCTAATGTAACCCCATCATCAAAAGAGACTTAATAATCTTAATAATTTCACCATAACTCTTAAAGCCCTTATATGTTGAATTCTTACTCATTCAACATTCTTCATGATCCATTAACCATTCCATCCCAACTTATTATGAAATACTCCTTTCCTACAAACAAAATCATGAATCATATCCTATGATTCCAAAATAGGAAAACAATAGTTGTGAAATAATCCATACCTTTGATCGGTCATTGTCATTTTCATCATCCTCAATCGGAATGGCATTAGGTATTGGTAAATGAATATTTGTACGATCTTGGTGATCCCATTCATGAAAATTCTTCATAGGACATGTGTTTGCATAATGAACATGCACACCACATTTAAAACATTCAATTGATCCCTCATAAAGAACTTCATTCCCTTTCCTCGAGTCAACTGGATGCTTCCTTTTTCCATGGAAGGTTATTGCTTTATGACCTTCATTTCCACATCTATAGCATATTTCTATCCCTTTGAAAGATTTTACTAGGTGTTTCTTTCTACATCTTTGACACATAGGTTTTTGAACACTCTTACCTTTATGATTATAACCCGTAGTTCCGTAAGGATTTGTTTCTCGCATATATGATGACTTATAGAAATCAACAAGGCTTAGTTGGTCAATCATGACTCCAGATAGTTGGTTGAGGATAAACACAAGAGTTCTCATTGCAGCTCCCATATCATTCAGTTTCTTGCTCAAAAAACTGTCACAGTTTCCTTCACATCCACTGTTACTTTGGTGCCTACTAGATCCAGCCATTTACTAAAACAAAAAAGGTCAGTGTGAGTATATCAACAAAACCATCATGTACTAATGAGGAAGATAAACACTAAGATATACTTACTCATTCACTTTATCTAAAACTAGTACTCTTTATGAAATCTTAACCATTATGATAATGTCACTTATTCTTAAAGAATACCCTAACCTCTAAAGTTATCTAAACCGACCTATGATACCAACTATAAGGCCCCATCCTCAAACCTTACTTAATCATGAGTTATTACAAGATTACACATTGAGGATCTTTTCAGGTTTAGAGTTTTATAGAATTAGATCATAAAACTTTCATTACATTCCACATTTAAACAAAGTGGTTACATAAAAGATAGTTTTCATTTTTTTCCATCAGTGGAAACATATTTAAAAATAAAGCATGGATTCTTTCTTGAAACTTCCTTGACACTATCATCATATCATGCACCTTTCCCTTGACATGTGAAAAACATTTCAAAAAAAACCTGGGATGAGCATAAAAGCTCAGTAAGGGTTATAAAAATATGGAAAAGAAACATGAGTTCATATATACATAATAATAAAATCATACTTTACCCATAAAACATAGGCACCTTAACATACCTCATCAAATCATGAATAAATCATAGAAATCAAAAGACATAAAAGGTAACTTGAGGCATTCATAACATTTTTACATAGGGAGTAACCCTCTTGGTTACGTTTGGAATACCTACCATAGTATATTCCCTAAATATATTTAGAGAAACCTTAACGTTTCACTCCTTCGCATTACCCAATGCATTGGAGAGCTATATTGAGCTCACCCGCCCTTAGTTTATCACGGAACCACCCGTTTTCATAACAATTCCCAAAACCATAACATAATATTATCACATAAAACATGCATAAAGGGAACATAACATTTCCACCTTTAAATAACAAGATATCAATACAACAGATTGATATAAAAACATTATGAAATCCATTTTAAATACCAAAATAAAAGAAGAGTAAATACTTGGTATTTATTTTTCTTTTAAAAATAATTTATGGCTTGTAGAGGAAGACGAAACTCAAATAATAGTCACGGCGGCGGAGAAGTCGTTGTCGCCACATATGTATGACAAAAACATTCCCTTTTTTTGTTTAGTAAATGATTCGTAGAAAAAAGATTCCTTTTGAATAAACGTAAAAGTCAAAGTGGTTTATACACTGTATAAAATAATGTTGTGTATAAAACAAAATATTCCTCATTGAAAGGATATTGAGATGAAGTCCCATACAAAGACGATATCCTTGGATTAAGGATAAATCAGTAACATAATTATGTGTGAAAAACGAATACATGAAATATAAGTTGGTATTATGTGTAAAAAAATCAGATTACATTCACACATAATCATATAATGACATATATAAGGTGTACAAGTTTATCCCAAAGAATCAAAATTGGGTTAAAAAGTTCCCTTGCAAATATTCGACAGCCTAATGACGTCACTTCAAAATTCAGAAAAAGATTTGATGAGAGATAAAAAGGGTATCTCATCACTTGGACATAAATTTTAACTTAATAAGGATATAATAGAACATATTCCAACATAATAGTATGTGAATTAAAAGACATAAAAAAATATGTCTTTTAAAAAGAGGAGGGTGAATGGTTCCCTTACCATCATGGGTATCTTTCGAAACACACACCTCGTGAAAGAAGGACAACACAACATTGATGTAAATACTCATAAATGAAATTATATTACACAATGAGTAAAATAATGGGCAGTAAATACACCACTCAAAACAATTGTGGCAAATGTAGCATAAATCTCACAGGAATAAAAGTGAGATGAAAAATCCCTTACGAAAACTCGGCAGTCTAACGACGCCACTTAAAACATACAAAACGGATTGATGAGAGAAAATAGGATCTATCATCATATGAACATAAAAATTACAGTAGGAGTAATATAAAATAACATCCCAATCATAAGAAACATTAGTTTTAAAGGAATGGCATAAAAGAGTGTACTTAAAAAAGAAAGAGAGGGGTAGGATCCCTTACCTCGGGTCTGACTTGACTCGATCGTTCTTTAATCACCTGAATAATAAACATGAGTTAATTTATACTTCCTTAAGAACCTTTATCATGTTCATTATTCCTTTTATATCACTTATTACCATTTCATGAACACTATGTTATTTTTTAAGTTAATAACGTTCATTTTAACGATCATTGGTACTTGAGTCAAAAATAAACTCTTTATAATTACAAGTTGTTCATGTGGTAAAATATCTATTATATCCAGAATTGTATACATGATGTAGATATAATATATATCATATATATCCAGTATATTCATGTATTTATAATATTACATAACATTTAGAGGTAAGAAATGAAATGCACCGTTCATGGAGACGGTAAGCCGTACGTACGCATGAATGCTACTTCCATTTCTATTTCATATTTAATGGAATTAAAACATAATGATACATAATATTATTTTAATTCAAGTATGGTATCCTATATAATATCATTAAATATATCATTTATACATACCACATATGGTATTAACGAATTAAATCACTTTAAGGGGGCGGTAGTCCGCACTTCCTAAAATGAAGATATCGCGTATACCCATAATTGAAGCCATAAAGGTATTCCATAAATGAAAAATACAGAAACATAAGGAAAACATAAACATATTATATATCATATTTAAATATAGTGACATCTTAGTGGCCACCTTTGAAGGTGTTAGAAGGATATTGAACAATCATTGTTTCGTGAGGCAGAAATTCGCCATCCACGGAAACAGTTTGTTATTTAACAATTAGATGTAGGTGTGTGTAAGTTTAGCTCGAATAATTCTTATAACAACATCCTAGTATATTTAAGATACTGGAGTTGTTACAAAAGAAATTAATAAAGAGAGTTTAGGGGGTTGGAGACGAAAAATAAAACAAAAGGACTCAAGTGAAGACATTACCTTAAAATCGGGTAACTCCCTTTGGCTTGAGCTCAAAGGATTCCTTGGCAAGACTTCTGCCAAATGTGAGGCTTCTAAGAATTAGAGAGGGATTTTTAGAGACAAAATGCTCAGGGGTTGGCCAAGAAAAAGGCTTTGGAAGTGTGGGTACGGAGGTAGAGGTGGGGGCCTTTTATAAGAGGAGGGGAGGGATACTCTTGGAAAGTAAGGAAATGTTACTTTATTTTAGAACGATATTCGGATTTTAATGGTACCACATTGATTTTTTTCTAGGATAAGGTGATAAGAGTTCTAAATACACCCATCCAATAGGTTTTGGACATGTGTAGGTCTTAGTTTTTACATTGACTTTCCATTTTATTTAAATCATTAAATAATGAGTTCATCGCTGCATCATCATGATGTTATAAATAATTTAATTTATTGAATGTCTAAAAATTATAAAAAAATACTATGATATAGGAAATAATTTTAGCTTTCCATTAACTATTTATAGTCAAAAATCTGAATGTATAACCCCATGTAAAATTTTCTTTAGTGAAACAACTCATGTTTGTGACATTTTACTTTTAACATTAAATAAAAAGGTATTTATGTCATTTTCCAACCAAAGTGGCTCAATGGGGTCCCCAGGTTGACCCATGGATTGTATAGGTCGTACATGACTCATCCCATGAGGGTAGGACATGTTTCTAAGTCATTTAATATTATTATAACATTATTTTTACCTTAAACTACACTAATTACCTCTAATCGCAATTAAAAACATAATAAGTTACTATTCAAAAAATTATTCTCATCCCATTTAACCACATTTTACTTCTTAATGACTACCATGTATGTAGGATTTTTGAAATAAAAAACACAATGGTGGAAAATTTTCATTTAAACGGAAAATCAGTTTTTATAAGTACCACTTAGTGGTTTCACAATTCATCAAAAGTTGATGTTTTTCAGAAAATTACTAAAAATTCACCCTAAGCTATATTTGATATTCCGAATTCAAAAATGATGTATATTTTAAAAAATTAATAACATATATGTTACATTAATTAATTTAATAATTAATTCCCCCTTTCAGAACAAATACAGTGTTTTTATGAAACAATATATATCAAAAGATTGACCCTAGTTTAAGGCAAATTTTAAAGTCAAATTAATTCCAATGACCAATATTTGATTAAATGGTAAAAATATATTCTAGTTTCACTTTAAAAAAAATTCAAAATACAATCTAATAATATAAATAAATTAGATTAAAAAGTGGTTTTGAATTAAAATACAACATTTTTCACTATTCATTAAAAATTGAACTTTTTCAGAAAAATACCAAAAATTTACACAAAGTAAATTTTGATGTCCCTATTCTGATGAAGAATTTTACTTTGTCAACTATAACACATAAAATTGTTAAAAAATGGGTTTAAAAGAGATTCACCATCAAAAGGCGGTTAATCGACCTTTTAAAGAATAATAGAATTTTTACGCTTAAAATTGGATTCATTCGAATTTTTAGTCCTCTAAAATTTACTGTAAAAAGAAAAAATATTTGACAAACATATATAATCATTTTGTAGATAGTTCTATTCATTCCTGCCATCACAACAGCTAGGCGTTAACTACCATAATATTATTTTATTATTAGAGTGAAACGTAAGATTTCCATGAGACTCGTTGTTTCCCGTTGGGTACACCATCGAGCATAGCGTCCCCTTTAAAGATATATTTAAATTTTATTAACAAATATGGATAAATGTGAAAATGTCATACTCTTTATTTACCTGGGGTATTACAGATTATCAACTCAATTGTTACGATTATATCACATCTTATTTATTAAATCCAAGACTAGATATAAATCGAAGAGTTAGACATTGCATGAAATATTGATGAAAAGTATCATTGAACACACATACATATGTATTCTATGAAAAAAATAAAAAATAAACCCTATATATATTAAAGATCATATACATCATACACTACTATATTTTCAAAATCTATCAGTTTAAATTAAATTTCATCATTATTAGTTCCTTAAAGAATATTATCCTTTGAGGATGTGTCTATATCTAATATTAGTTGCTAATTGAAACAATGTGTTGCTATAGTTCTCTAATATTCTATTAATATAATTTGTTTTAAAAAATTATAACAGTGTGTGTTAAGGACATGTAAAAGACATGTATAGGGAGATCATAATTTAAAGAACTTATGCATTTTTATTTAGTTATGTCTACTTATACTAGATTATGATCCCTAAAAAAGGGATGTTACAATGAAAGTTACCAAAATCATGGAGAAGAGTGTTGGTGTAGAGGTATAAGTTATTTCTATTCCCCTGAAAACTATAAATCTCCTATTTTCATTATAATTCAATAATGATTTTATATTTAAACTCCAAATTTTTTTAAATGAAAATATTTGAACCATCATACCTTAATAAGGTGGTTTAATGTAAAAGAAATTTTCAGCATTTTAGCACAACCCCCTGAGTATCCAGTAGCCATTATCTCAGAAAAATCACAATAATGTTATTGAATCCATTACATAAGATTAAAATTATTTTTTTCATAAGGGTTGATCCCAATTATTTCAGGATTGTTTTAGCTAAAATTAATTCTTATGTGATTTTATGATATTTAAATGAACAAACATTTTCTAAAAATAATATTTTATAACTAATTGATGCATTGGATACATTTTCTAAGAGCTTCATGAACGGTTATAATTTTACTAATGATAAAATATTCATAAATTTTGTTATTAGTTTGAAATATTGGAGTTTCATTAAGGTTGGGGGTCTTATAAATGTGTGTAGTTTCAACAAAGTTGGTAGTTCACAGACTCAAAAAGGGGGCCTCATCAAAAGGTGTTTCAAAAAATATTCATATATGAGAATACATGAATATGGTAATGGATTGTGAATGTATTGACTCATCATAATTTTACCAACATGTTAGAAAAAATAAGCTTCAATATATCTAAAATTGGTGCCAACTTCAAGTAAAAAAACATTTAAATGATTTATAAAAAGAAGTGAGCATGGGGGAGTCCAATGAAAACATATGAAGGTGTCATTGTGATGTCCATAAAATTATTTTAATGTCAGTGTTTCTATAATAATGTGAACATGTCCGATTAATTGAATTCCATAATATATTGTAAATATTATTTGATTAATGTGGGACTAAAAAAAAATTTTGTTTTCACCTAGGATATGCCCTTAGTGGTAAACCGTGTAGAACTGTTGTGTGGTGTTTCAATTTCTAAATATAGATGTTTGAATGATTTATGTTTCCATTAGAAAGGATTAACATGATCATACTAATGTAGAGACCTGAACCATCCCATTCAATGTAATTGTTGAAACCTTGATTCAGCACTCCCCACTCAGGGTGTTCTAGGGTATTTGATGTGGTCCTAGAGGGTATAAGATTTAGGCTTCAAATCATTCATATTTTTTTATAAAGAGTTCAATGATTGTTAAGGGTTATAATATTTTTAATATAAAAACTTCTATATTTGGATTTATAGTATGATATGTCATCATTATTAACTTGGGATAGAAGTTATCTATTCTATAAATCTAGAAACTCATTTCAATTATGTGAAAGGAATTTCTATGACTAAAGCACAGAGTAAAGTAATATATGTAGTTGTAAAAGCACATAATTGTCTTACTATAACCCTATATTGTCAACAATATTTGATGGTTATTTTTTTCACTAAATCTAATTCCTTGAAAGATATAGTAGAAATTATTTAAAATGGCGATCAGTAAGTTATGGATACCAAACATCATGTTTTTGATAATGAATTCAATGATAAAAAAAATGTAATATGATGAAAATACATATTGTTTTTTTAATATAATTACTAAATAAATTAGATAAATTCAACATCATGGATAAGAAATTAAGGATACTGAAATTGTTAATAAAATATTGATAAGGCTACCACCATTATATAATAAAAAGTATCATCTGTTATAGAAAGGTATCTATCTAAGTCCTATCTTAAGGAACTACTATGAATATTGGTGGATTATGAAATGAGATAAAATCCCCTAGATATGACAATTCGAGTAGTACATGATACATAATTCAAATAAAACGAAAAATGAGAATAGAAAATATAGTTATGTTATAGAAAATATGGATGATGATTTTATTTACCTTTCTAATTTATAAATCAAAATGGAAAAGGGATAATTGAAGAAAATATAACTTTTTCTTATTTTCAGTGTTGTAATATAGGGAAAATTATTACCCATTTCCCAAGGAAATTTGATGTAGTGTAATGTGAAGTAGACATAATACAGATAAACTATATGAAGTTTCCAAAAAGAGATAATTCAAGTAAAAAATTTAAATTATAGAAGAAGATCATTGTTTGAAAAGAGATACAAGAAGATAAAAACATTTTGGAGGATGTGATAGTAGCGTTTAAATCTGATGTTGAAGATTATAGGATGGATACTTTTGGAAGGCAGTACAGGAAAAGAAGTAAGATATCTAGTTAGATGGTGTTATTTATCTTAATGTAGAACTTAATGGTTCTCTTGATGATAAATACATTCAATGAATGAAAAATATAAATACTCGAGATTTATTGAAAGGTATATAATAGTAGGTTGATCCTATTGACTAAATGATAGGTCAATTTTAAGGATAGGTAGAAGATAATTTAAAAACTCGTTATTTATTAAAAGATGTAGGGGAGTTTAAACTAAGGATATAAAGGTATAAAACTGTTATCAATGTACACACACACACACATATATATATATAGGATAGGAAAAGGGTATGATATTTTTAGTACTTGATGAATTTTTCATTTTTTAATGAGTAAACTGGAAAATTAATAAAAATTGTTGTAAATGAATAATACTTTATGGTTCATAAGGATTTTAGACAAAACAAATTTGAAATTTTTTAAATACAGTTCTGAAGGACTAGATAAATACATGAATGATCAATGATTTAAATATATCAGTATAATTTGAATTGGTTATGATAAATAAACCTGAAATGTGATTATCTATATGATACATAACAAAGGGAAGAAAACAGATAGAAATATCACAATGGTACCGAATACCCTAACCAAGATAGCATATAACCAAATATATAATAGCGCTAAAAGTAATCCCTTATTTTTGAATTTGACAGTTTAAAAAATTCCAATAAAAATTTTTGTTCCATGTAGAGGGAAAATAGTGAGGAGTTATTTATTCTTATAAAATAGAAATTCTTTGGCATTCTAGGTCATGATAAATATTACCTTAATGAGAAAAAATGATATATAAATGGTGAAGAAACAATATTTTAATAAAGGAGAATAAGAATATATTTTTCATCACATAAAAGAAAAAATTTATATTTATATTATTTTCAATTTTGTAACTTTTTTAATAAATATATTCATTTCATGAATAGGAAAGGGGGAAACCCTATCTAAATAACCCTACAAAAACCTAATAATGAATTTCCTTTGAAAATTTTTATGTTCATATGTGAGAAGAATATGACTATAATTCCACCATTCGTCTTGAAATGTGACTGGAGAGTCCATCTTATGCCTCCACTCAATCAGGTGACTATTGGAAAAAATAATAGAATATTGTGAAATTGAACCTGACTAATATCACTCATAATGGAACAAACAATAGTAGAACATGGATTCATGAGTGTGGATGCTCATCCCATATGATAGGAAATGAAAATTTATTGAACATTTTTAAGGAAAGGGTTGATAAAAAAGTGGGATTAAACAATTATAGTTCTTTAGAGAACAAAGAATATGGAAATATAGAATAATCAAAGGGTAAGGTATTTAAAATGGAAGATCTCTACATGGATGGCTTGTATCCCAGTCTACTAAGAGTGGGTTGACATTGTCAGAGATGGTAGGTAGCAACATTAAATAAAAAAGGGTGAACAATAAATGAAATGCAAAGAAATTGTATCATGAATAGATGGAGGAAAAACTATAATTTATACCAAGTATATTGTAATGAAAATAGTAATTTAATTAGAAATTAAATAGAAAAAAATACGGCATCATAGGTTGGTTCAGATTAATAAATAGAGAATATAATACCTCTACAAGATAATGGTTTTAGAAGGCATTCCAAATCAGAGTGTGATCATGATAATAATTATGACACTTCATTGAGGGGAATATCGGTTCTGAATTACTCTTATTTGATGAAAAGAAGGTAATTTAATTTAATTGATCTATACCCAATATATGTGTGTGGCCTAATTAATGTGGTTTTTTACAAATAGATATTGGTACATCAATATTTTTTTAATTACTATTATATAATGTAACGTGTGATGTTTTTATAGTGTAAATCAGAAGTGTTTTAAATCTTGAATAGATTTTATTGAAAGGTTGTGAAAGAAATAGGAAACTAAATCAAGATATTATGATCATTTACCCAAAAAACATAGCATCAAACATGATGTTTCTTTAGTGATAAAAACTCAAAAAAACACGTCATTGATCATAGAAAAATAGTTGAATAAAATCTAAAAAATAATCCTCATGAAGAGTTGTGTTTCTCATAACTACCATGAAGAGGCCATTCATGTTGGGGTGAAAACTCAAAACAAAATAGTTCATATTTTAGGAGAGGACATGACCCCATATGGGAAATGTCATTAAAGGAAGCCCTCATTATGGTATTTCTATGTTTTTGGATGTAAATAGTTCATTCTACACATAAGAAAAAAATGAATACTATTGTAATATTTTAATTTATGTAATATTACATGGAGACCCAATAATGATGACATCCTATAAATTCTTTAACAACCACCATAGAAAGAATGCGGTTTGAAATTACGTCATGATTATTAAGGATAAAACTACAAAAAATTCACTGAGATCTTATATTGATATGATTAAAAATAATGATGAATGTAGAATATGGAATGATTCGTATACAATAATTATAGATGGGTTTAAAAAAATTTAGGTATCTAAAAATTATGATGATTCATAAGTATAATTAAAAGAGAAATTTTTTTCAAAAGAAACACTCTTAGATCACTAAAGGGGATATTTAATAGCATAATTTCATCAATCCAACATCATTTTGGAATGGACTGTTCCAACACAGTTATAGAGGAATATGAATGAAGCACATTAGACTCACATATGAATTGGGACATATTCATTCATTGAATAGTTTAAAACGGATAAGCCACGGGTTAAGCATGTCAAGGTATAACAAGATAATATTGAAAATAATGGACTTGGGAGCTCGTTGGGAGACAATAAAATCAAGATGTAAATAGAAAAAAGTGGATCTTCAAAAATATTCATTATCTAGAAAATATGATTAGATACGAGGAATATTTTTTATATATAATCTATGTAAATAATGAATGAATTTATTTTGATGAAATTTATCAATGTGTAGCTTGACTGGATTTGATTAGACTCTTTGTATACATGTCTATTCAAAGAGGTAACAAATTTTATTATAACAATGTCAAAAAGGAATTGTAAAATGTTGTTCTAGAATAAGAATTATATATTTCAAAAAGTGGTATTTTTTATAGGAATTGATATAAAAAATGTTTTTATATTTACTAATATTCATTATTATCAAAATAAAGTACCACTAGAATACCATTCTAAACTAGATTCTCATCTGAATTTGCTACAATTTAAACGAAACTATTTTAACCCTAATCTGTATGTGAATAATTTAAAGGGAGAGAAATTTATAGTGGATGTTTTTGTGGATGATATTATATTTTGTTGAATTAAGCATTAATTAGTGGAATTATTTTCTGATAATAGATAATCCGAGTTTGAAAAGTCGATTATTTGTGAACTCAGGTAATTTTTGGGCTATGTGGTATTCAAAGGATAGACTAAAACTTCATTTCTTAATAAATGAATGGACTATAACATCTCAAGAAATTCAACATTAATGAATCAAAGCCCAATTCAAAATTAATTGTGTTTGGGAAAATATATAAGTAATGTTTATGGAAAAGTTTTATATCCCACATTGTACAGAAGGATCATTGGAAGCATATCATATTTGACTAAAATAAGAATAAATATCATCATTAAAATATCTTTAGTGGATTTATTCTATGGTAATAAAAATGAATTGATTATTTAATAGTTAATAAATAATGTTTTATTTTCATTGTACTATGAAATTTTCCTGATAATTTTCAGCATGAATAGATAAAGAAATATCAAAATGTTTTGGTAATAACTTGGATATATATATGGTGGATATAATTTCTACAAGTGGGGGTGAATTATTCATTGGAAACAAATGTGTGTTTCAGTTAAGAATGAAATTTGAAAAAATTCACTTATTATAGGTGAAGTATATTATAAAATTGTGAAAAAGTAACGCACTCATCTATTGTTGATGAAGCAACAATATAAAATAATTGGTGATCTGGTTAAACATCTGACAATCTTAACACCATGTGTTTTGTTGAAATTATTTTTGAATATTTTAAATTAATTTTATATCATGTGTTACACACAACATGACCATAAGATTTCATTATACACAACACTATATTAGTCTTAATCTGCATGCAAATCTACGATAAAATGTATTACTCGGATCCCTATGTTTTAAAAAATCCATGATATAATACTAATAGAATTATTCAAATGTTACAGTTATACAATGACATTAAACATATCAAGATAAATACTAATTACTAATTTTGAAATTTTATTTATAACTTTTTATATAATGAAATCATATCGATAACAATGTACATAATATTTTAAAAAATCCTTATATTATTAGATAAAATATATGCAAAAAAAAAATTCTTATTTTGTAAAATAATTTTTTTTTGAAATTTAAGATATTAAATATTTGAAAATATTTTTTTTATAAAATAACAATTTAAAAATTATCATAGGGTCACTATAGGATATTTTAATGAAATGATTCATTTTTTAATGAATAGTGAAAATACATAATTTTAATTGAAAAATACCATTTTTTAAATTTATTTACCAAGTTAAAATATATAATAAATTGGATTTTAAATAACAAGAGTTAAATTTTAAATAATTTTTTCCATTTTATGTAATTTTCAATCAATTTCATTATGAATTTTTATATAAAATCATTGTAAACATTTTGATATTTTTTCATGATAAACCTGTTTTCTCTTCACATCAGCGAGATTGATTTTAAAGTAAATTTTTTGAATTGTGAGAATAGATTTTGGGAATGATTATTAAATAAATTTAATAATTATTAATTAAATTATATAATATTTAGAAAATAATTTCTGAAAATTTGAATAATAAAAAAAATAAAAATTATTTTTCGTATTTAAGGTAGAAATGGTGTTACCATTGTTGAAACTAAAATGATACGGTTTAAAAATATTCCAAAACATTTCCAAATCCCATTTTAGGGAAATATATAGACCATATATATTTTAATATTGTTAATGGTGAATTATTTGTTCCCTTTTAAAAATAAATAAAATGTGGGAGGAATTCTATCTCTCAAAACATTATAAGTTCCCTAGTCACCTAACTTATAAAAGGCCACCACCTCTCGTCTCATCATCAAACACTAAAACAATTTTCTGCTAGGAAACACCCATATAGCTTCCCAAAATACCTCTTATTATATTTTATAATTAATTTTTAATATAAATTCATCCAAGGAAGGATTTTTGTATTAAAAAAAGAGGACACCCAAAGAAAATATAATGTTCCTTAATGATCATTTTTTA
The DNA here is from genome assembly GCA_963277665.1 of Viscum album. NCBI lineage: Eukaryota > Viridiplantae > Streptophyta > Magnoliopsida > Santalales > Viscaceae > Viscum > Viscum album. Next base: position 789,326,068 of record OY728148.1, read on the forward strand.
TTTATTCCCCAACCACATTCAATTAATATTATTCTTTTATAATATAATAAATTTAATATATTAAATTTAATAATTTGTTTTTATGTTATGGTAATTACCTAAACCTATCTCATGTTCCATCAAATGAGTTATGAAATCATCATTCATGTGTATAACAGACTACCGCATGACGAACCGATGTCATTATTTTTTCCATCAACACAACTGAAGTATATACATAAAGAAATTTTTTTAATTATAAATGATATATATAATATCTATTATATTATTATCATTTTTAATTATTATATCAATTGATAATTCATACTCTCATATATTGGGAATATGATAATGTTGCTCATGTGTATAATAGGTTACCACCCCGCAAAGTGATGTGTTTTGTTCACACATTACATGAGAGGTAATAAGGATGGGTTTAATGATAAAGATTTAAATATATGACATAAAAATTATTTTAAATCTTAATTTATATTAGAAATTTATTCCATTCAATCCAATATAAAAATGTAAAAATTGTTCATGAGTACATATGATATATTGTCTCTATGAACAGGGTATTTCATTTTCTATAAATACATTTAATAGAATAATATAAATACATATATAATTAAAATATAATACATTTATATAGTGGTTAAAATTAATGATATTATTTAATCATGATCAATTTAATATTACCAAATATAAAAAATCAAAATATATATGGAAAACAAACTAGTTATTATATAAAACATAACTTGAACATGGAATTGAAAAAATGGTAATTAAAAGTCATAAGAAAATTATATATGTTATTGATATATATAAATTATTCACTAATATATGTATCATAACATAAATTTTTTTATTTTGATGGATTTAATGTGTACAGAGGAAGTCAAGACTTTTTGTAAAGAATTTGTGTCTCAATTTTCCATTTTCATGATGTATGTTATGTTATGTGCCTGTATTATATCATGAGGTATATATGTATCTAATTTTTCATTTAATATCATGAGTAGATTATTATACTTGATATTTTATATTCCATTTTATATTATTCTTTCACGGGGCTTATAAATCAGTATTATCAATGTGGTAATAATTTTATGTTACAATCTCTTCATTTTCCATGATTGTTTTTATTATGATTTTGGTGATCATATATTATGATTCATCTATAGAGAAAATAATGAATTTTGTTATCCTATTTTAAATTATAATTTTTAATGTAATAATAATAATTTTTTACTCTTTTTAACTTAATATAATTGATAAAACATTTTTAAGAAAAACCGAATTTATTATTATCTTTGGTAATAAATATATTTTTTCCAAAACCATGATTTATAAAAATTATTTCAAAACTACATTATTATTTTTATATTATATTAAAAATAAATTTTTATAGTTGTTTAAATTCCTCTTATATATTATTTGAATGGAATATTAGTCTTAATTTCCTATCAATTCAAATTTTTATTTGACAAATTTCTTTAGGAATCTATATTTTAACATTAATGATATAAATGAAACAACTCATCCTCATGGAAATTTTATTATTTTAATCTTCCAATATAATGTCTCAAGTATATTTTCATATTATTTTATCATCAAAATAATTTTTTTTCACAAAGTTATTTTCAAATTGGAGAGTATATATTTCTCAAGAAATTATTTAAATCGTTAATCAAAATCATTCTCTATCAAATATGAAATTATTTGATGATAAATATTACTTACAAGGGATATGATCCAATTATAAAAATATTATTCGTTCTCTGAATGATTTATATTTATGATGGAATGATGTTTATGAAACTTGTTTCTCTTCCATGGGTCATAGTTTGAAAAAATTATTATGAAACCTAATACTTTTCCAAGGGTTATGATATGGTGAAATAATGAATGGATTATGAAACTTTTCTCTTGTATATATGTAGTGATATGATAATATTATTATGAACTCCATTTCACATCATGGGTTACAATTTTATAATTTTTATGATACTTTGGAACTCATTAATATGATTTTCATTATTATATATTTGGTACCTATATCACCCTCCAATGAATTGGGTAATGAATAATCTCTGGTGAGATAAAAAGTACTAGAACATGGGGTAATCATTGTTTGGTATGGTAGAATGCCTCTTTTGAAGGACTTGAGTGTGATCCCTGAATACAATAATGTCCTAGGGAGTGAACCCATTCCACAATTATAATAATGGAAATGATCATTGACTAATTTGGGAATGATTTTATTTTATTATGTATATTCCACATATCAATTTCATATTTCAGAGTTATGAAATCATGCCCCATGTACATTTATTCCCTTAGGATTAAAGTCTTTTGAGCTCCCAATAATTATACCATGACTCAAGATCATTTCATTTGATATGAATGGAATTTTTTCTAATGTTATTCAAATTTCATCATGCCCTTATGTTCATGTTACGTTTACTACAACCCTATGTACCCTTACTGAGAATCTAGGATCACCCTTTTTTCTATTTCATTTCCCTTTGTTACAAATACATTTATTATATATGATATTTCAATGAAGGTATATAGTTATTAATATCATAGTGGGAGATGATGTAGTCTACCTATGGACTGATTTATTATGCTTCCTTGTATTCATAGAAACTAAAATATTATGGTCCTCAAGAATATGTTTTTTAATGTAATGCATATTCATAAAAATTGAAGTAATATCTATATATGAAAATCATGGGTCAAAATACTTAGTAACATAGGATAAGGTTAGTTATCCATTGGAAACATGGATGAGAAAGACTTATAGATATCCCTAAGGACATGTGTAATAAAAATTATATAGATCAGTACATTTGTAGGAAAATATCCATGAATGTTGTTAAAAGGTAGATAATTTTATTTTGAAGTACATAAATCCCATTGAAGATACTACAAGTATATTAATAGTTAGCACAATGTAACTTAGGGGTATCATCTTTAAAAAATATAAAATTGATCTTGACTCAACCGTCAATGGGTACAGAACAATGAGACTTGATTAACACATGATTTGAAATTCCCTAAGGGGTACACGTTTTAAATTCAAAAAAACTTTTGGAAAAACCATAAAGTATTTAAATATATGATTAGAATGAATATCCTTGGATAAACCTAAGGTGTCATATATTAAAGTAGTCATCATGATGGATAAATTTTATAATTGGTTTTTCATGATTATGTGGGTCACCATAATGATTATTATTTCTTAAAAAACAATTTTTGGTTTATGTTAATGGTTCGGACTTGAGGGAACTGTGTTAATGTTGAGTATAATAGACAATAAAATGATTTTCCTCTTGAGTATCAAATTTTTATGGGAGATGAATTGAAATATATGGTACCTTTTCTCAAACATCATTTTCAATCTTTGATTGTTGATGGAAATATGAATGAAAATAGAGGGAACAACATTTTTTTGAGTACATAATGATGAAACATCTACCTTCTAGTATTTTGTATTCTAGTGCACTAGTTTCAGAAAAGTAGATCAACACAATTGAAATGATATTTTCATTCTCCAATGTTTGGAACATGAAAAAGTTGCTTTAGTAGTCTACTATTTCTAAAGTGAATCATATAAATGGATATTTTTTATCATTAATTTTAGGATGTAGGGTGAAATTTAATTCATCAATTGGGATGAGTTCAGTGATTTCTTTATCAATAACCACATTTCTCATAACCATCATATGAATATAGGGATGGAGTTTCTTTAACTAAATCAATGGGATTATGAATAAGTTGGTACCAATGAGGATAATATTACAATACATGCAAGGTATGCCACCTAAATTATAATCCAACTAGAATGTCAGTCTGATTAATTCATCAGTGGATTAAAATGAATTATTTGAAGGGTGTTATTTATTAGAGAGATCAATAGAAATGAATGTATTGCTCGATGCTATACCAAAGGGGAATGGATTTTTTACTAATATAGAAATCTGATGGTGTTTATTAGAAGAGAAAATATTAATTAAAAGGAAAATATAAGAACCATATAGTTAATTAAATGAGACTTTATTTATAATCAATTTGTGGGAAGCATCACCGAAGAAATTATCCTATTCGATTAGTAAATGTTTTATGATTATAAGGGATGTTCAATTGGAAATTGATTTCCAATGTGATGGGAAGTAGTTAGATTATTATCTTAATTGAGATAAAGTGACCTAAATGCATCTCTAACACTCAATTATTTCATATGTAAGGAGTATATCCATTATGATAACCAATTCCCAAAATCTAACAGTTAATTAAGAAAATCGACAGCAGAAACCTCTTAGTCTAAGAGACAAAGTGAAATTTGAGGAGATCACTCTTTATGATGATGGTCATTATATTTACATGGTTAAAGTCATTCTTTCCTTTCTAGTATAAAACTTCTAATTTATTTTTTGACATTGGATATAACCATTCTCTCATATCTATGTTTTTTAAGACTATCGAGAAACACCCAAATTTTTAGATGTAGAATTATACATGAAAAACCCTAATGGTATGATTATCACATCTCATGTCTTTGATTATTCTCGAGTTAACGTTTGTGGGAATGTTTTTCCTTAAAATATTATCATACTTTCTATGGAAAATTATTATTTTATCTAGGGAATTTAGTTGATTTTTCAACATAATGTTCATATCAACTATCCAGGAAGGGAATTTGTGATTTATATTCCAAACCACGTTATGATCATTTTTTATTATGACAATACATATAAAATCTTTATTGATATCACATCCATAACATGGGTATTAATTCAAATTTGTAAGGGGTGTTTAACCTAGATGGTTGGAAAGAAACTAAACATTGATTAATTTCCTACTATGTTTGAATCGTTTGATATATTTTTAGAAGAGTTTGTAGCATTACACCAAAATTTGTAGTTGAGTTCTCAATATAACTAATACACGAGGCCTCAAAAATGTTCCCGAATCACTATATAATTTTCCCAATTGAGTTGCATTAATTGAAGAAGAAAATTTAAGAGAACCTAGACAATGGATTTATTCAACCAATTGTATATCCTTGGGGTCCACATGTTCTAATATTGAAAAAGAAATATGGATCAATATGAACATACATTGATTATAGAGATATGAACAATGTAATAATTAGGAATATGTATCCCTTTTGATGTATTAATATGAATTTATAGGTATCCCATTCAGTCTCACAAATTACCCAACTCTGTTTATGGATTTTCAGAATTAATTATATATATATTACATTAATCAGTTTGTGTTAGTCTTTATAGACGATATTATTTTCCATTCAAAGAAAAATTAAGCTAATTAAGACAACATGATAAATATTCTAAATATATTATATAATGTTAATATATGTGAAAAATTAATAAGATTAATTCCTTGATGGAAAAGAATTCGTATTTGGGATATAAAATTTCAAGAGATTGTATATCAATAGATCCATCAATGATTGAGGATATTCAATATTTTATCATACCTTCCATGGTGATTAAGATACTTATTTTCCTTGTTTTATTTTGATATTATCAATGGTTTATTGATATTTTCTTAGGAATACCTAATCCAATAACCATGTTATCATAGAAAGGATCTATATTTATCTGGGTTGTTTAATGTGAGGATAATTTCAGGGAAATAAATAAAAGATTACTCAATACAACTACGATTAGATTACCATATCATGGAGAATGAATTGTAATATATAGCGATAAATATAATATATGATTTGGATTTTTAATTTTAAAAAATTAAAACATTATAGATTATCCTTACCAATAATTGAGGATTCATTAGAAAAAATAATGACCTTGTTACTTGTATTTAACTACGATATATTATACAATAATGATATAGAGTAAATTTATTTATGATGAAATGTGTAACATGTGTACTGATTATATAATATTAAATTATATATTCACATTAAAGGGTTTGAATATTCACTAAATTAAGTTGTTATAACTGATTGAAGATTATAATTACTCAATAAATTACAACCCTGTAAAATTGAAAAATGTTGTTGATGCTTTGAGTCAAAATAAACAAGCTACATTCTCCTGGATGAGGATTAAAAAGGATCCAATATTTTATGTTTTACAATGGATGGATCTATAAATATCGAAAGAAAAGGAAATATTTTATCTCTCTCAATTTATTATTCAAAATTTTATCCATGTGAATATTATATATAAATTGAAGGAAGATGTGGAGTTTTAGAATAAGTTTATAAATATTCCTATGTCTTGATCACGATGGAGTGAAAAGGTTAATTAACTATATATACATCCATCCATAACAGTATTAAATATGGATTTGCTAAAGAAAGATCTTTGTTCTTCATTATAAATTTATCTGAGAATTATGAAGAATTATAGACAATTGAAATAGTACATCTAGTGAGATTACAAGAATGGATTTATTGCAATGTTTGTATCATGGTTCTTGTTATGTCATCATAATAATACCGAGAGGCAAAAATCTAAGTTAATTTTAAATCCATTACAAATTCATAAATGGTAATTGGAAAACATCATGATGGATATTGTTATTAGACTCCCCAAAATGTCTTAAGGGAATTATTCTAAATGGTGTGTAGTGGATCACATTACTATGTCAATAAAATTCATCACAATCAGAGAATACATCAATATGTATCAACATGATAGTATATAAATTAAGAAAGAGGTAATTATTCATGGAGTAACAATTCTATTATGTATGATTTGGGTCCTAGGATGATTAGTCACTGAAAGTGTCTAATATTAATTGTTAATATCTTTATATTAATTTTTCCAAATTCCATAAACATTGTTTTTAGTGCATTACATAAATAGAACTTCATTCCTCATCAAAAATGAAATTCATGTTTAAAATGAAAATTTGGGCCCAATCATTAATTTGTTTGTGGACAACATTATATTTATTTTCTGAATTTTAAATTTTTCGATATGATTTATCACTTTTTTTGTAACATTTTATCTTTTAGGTCCGATGTATGAAATCCAAAGGAAGATGGAGAATTTTGGGCCTGAAGGCAGAAACTTGATGGAAAAAAGCATAATGGTCCTAAGGCCCATCAATCAAATGTGGGTCCCACAAAATATGGCCAATTAATATCAAATTTATAAAGTAGAAATATAAAAATATGAGGATCATTTTATTCAACTGTGGCTGCAGCTAATTCTGATGTTATCATGAAGATAAAGGGATCTGAAGTTGAGATTTAAATGGTGGACCTGACATTAATGCACAAAAATCCGTCCCACCATTTCGACTATAACATCCAAAAGGATGAGCTAAATTTCCTGAACTTTTTACAGCTCATAGAGGACAGATTTATAAAGATATATATCTTCTATAGACCCACCATATTTGGCCTTCTTCAATTGATAATTCACACGTCAATATGGTGGACGAATCTGGACAGTTTTCCGAGTCAAATTCAAAACATCAATTTCATTTTGATTATTCCTCCTCCGTTGGACTCTATTAATTGTTGGGGGGTGAATTAATTGTTTGAGGATGTACCTAAGGCTCCTAATATGCCTATATAAGGAGATAATAGTGATGGTAATAGGGTGTATATTTTTGATATCATCTTTTGTTGCTTGTTTCATTGTAAGGTTATGCTTCCAAATTTCCTTTGTAATGTTTTCCATTTCCGTGTAAGTTTCTTTTTTGTATCTTTATGTTCTTAATAAACTTCTTTCTCTTATATATTTTTCATTTCATTTATTAAAACATTATTATCACAAATCACAGTGATATCTCTGTGTTTTTGTGAATTAGTTCACACATAGGTGTGAATTTCATTCACACACACGGAGGTGTGCTCGTTATTTCTGCGGTTTTAATTTCTTCAATCCAATTCTTGTTAGCCATATTTCACCCACCATTGAGAGTATATCATCAATGGAGGGATAAAACATTAATGGGTTGATCTTAGGAGGATTAAAAGTCTGGATTGAATGTTATTTTATGAACGAATTGTTGTTAATTGGATAATTAATTTAAGACATCCATTCTTCAGTTATTTCTACACTTCATCTTCACTGTGTTTGATAAAACTAAATTCAATTACTAAATGACCATATACCTTGGAGAGATCATGAATTTGGTTTTCTAAGTGTATAGGAGATTAGTAATTGTGTTTAGTAAGTACCAAACTAGTAAATGATGAATGTAGTGTTATTTTTGAAGAATGGATTTATCGAGAATTAATAAAACCAAAAATGTATAAAGAAGTAAAATTCATTCAATCCACCCGGAGAATAATCCTATGATCAACCCATTTTCATTGAATTGAATTAACATAGGTTTATTAGTGTTCTTTAAACTGTCCAAAATCAATCCCAATGTTGGCTACTTCATATCCCATACTTCACCAAATCATAGCGTCTCAAGGTTACTTCTTCGGTCCCTGTGGATTCGACCCCTAAATGTTCTACATAGACCGCTTTTACCAGTATGGTAAATTTGGGCCCAACCAAATTTTGGCCCCGTTTCCAGGGACCAAGTAAGTTCCTTAGACCAAAAACCTTCTTTTCTTACCCCCATTATTCTATTCTCATCCAAATTCTCTTATCTTTTCTCTTTCTCGCTTTTTTTTTGCGCATGTCCGCCTACACCCGCGATAAATCAAACATATTAGATAGGGTGGATACTCATAGGGTTGGGGAGTCAAGCATAAAAGAGGTCTATTTTATTTTAGATCCATCTCTTCCTAATACTCCAAATTCAGACGTTGAGTTCAATACAATGGAGAATCTCCCAAAAAACCAAATCATAAACCGGGGAGGGAACCAAAATAACGGGCAAGACCCTAACATGGGAATTGTTGCAGACCCGACCATGAATGACTACCTCAGACCAACCTGGACCAATTCACCCTCTTGCATTAGGCATGATAACATAGGATATGCCTAATATTTTTTCAAACCCCATGTTTTGAACCACCTTCCATCCTTTCATGGGATGGAGTCTGAGATGCTTTACCTTCATGTTAAAGAATTTAATGACATTTTTGAAACCATGTGCCCACCAAATCAAATTGAATCTGCTAAAATGAGACTTTTTCCTTTTCCTCTTAAGGACCGAGAAAATAATTGGTTAAAAAATTTGAGACCAGCATCCATTCACTCTTGGGACCAACTTCAACGAGAATTTTATAAAAAATACTTCCCCCATCACAAAACAATTGTACTTAAAAAGAGCATACAAAACTTTTTTGAAAGAGAGGGAGAAACATTCTATGAAAAATGGGAAAGATTCAAAGACACATTAAACATGGTACCGCACCATGGTTTCTTAATCCCGGAACAATTGAGAATTTTCTATGATGGTTTGGGTCCCGGAAACAAACAATTCATTGATATGATGTGTAATGGAACCTTCAAAAACAAAGACCCAAATGATACTTACGAGTATCTAGAAAATCTTGCTGAACAAAACCAAACATGGGGAACAACACCATACTATGAGAAGCAACACAAATCTTGTGGAATGTACAATCTTGGATAAGAAGAAAACCTTAGAGAAAAACTTGCTTCACTCACGAGGAATGTTGAGAAGATTGATCTTAGGAAGGTCCACAAAACCCAAACTGTTGAGCTCGTTTGTATAATTTTTGACAAGAATGACCAAAAGACTGATAATTTCCCAACCATTCCTTCCATAAAGGATGTTATTTTAGGAGGACCACCAGAAGAAGTTAATGAAATGAAATTTCAAAAGCCACAATTCACGAACACCTTCAATCCAAGGTATAATGACCATCCATGCTTTCGTTGGAAGGACAATCAACAACCAACACAACAACAATGTATCAACCCATACCCTCAACAAAACATTCAACCTCATAATCAGTTCCAACCACAACCGGTCCAATTCCAACATCCTCATTTACAATATAAACAACCCATCCAACAACCAAATTATCCTCCTGGGATAAACCCACATGCTCAAGCAGCAACCCAAATTGTTCCAAAAATCCTACTAGAACAACTGTGCAAACAAATGGACAAAATGAACTCAGAATTCACATCCATTAAACAAGAACATCAAACCATAAAAACTAGAAAGGAACCCATGCCCTAACAGGCCATTCCACAATAAAAATAAAGGGGAGAGTCAAGTTTCACTCAAATAACTCACGAACAACTAAAGGTTGTGACTGTTTTAAGAAGTGGGAAATAAATTGAAAAACCAGAAAAAATAAGCCAGAAACCATGTGAAGCTTCAATCTCTAATGAAAATTAAAATGAACCACAAGCTCAGAATGAAGAAACTGATAACAATGTGAAAGAAACAACACTCCAACAAACAACTCAACAACCTGCACCATTTCCTCAATGCATGAGGGGGAAAACCAAGCCTGAATTGAGTGACACATTGAGGGAAATCTTCTCACAAGTCAAGTTGAAAATTCCCCTTCTCGATGCCATCCAATCCATACCTTCCTACTCAAAGTACCTTAAGGACCTGTGCACTTTTAAAAGAAAATTTTCACATAAAAACCAAGTCCTTTTGGCTTCTAATGTGAGTACAACCATTCATGGGACCATTCCTCCTAAGATAAAAGACCCAGGATTCCCTTACATAAATGTTGAACTATTAGAGAACAAAGTTGTAAAAGTATTGTGTGATCTAGGTGCCAGTGTGAACCTCATTCCTTATGCCATGTATTGTTAGTTAGGGCATGGAGAACTCCAACCCACATCTGTCACTCTTCAACTTGCTGATCGTCGTGTTCGAGTTCCAATGGGGATCTTAAAAGATGTTTTGGTGAAAGTTGAAAATTTCATTTACCCAGCTGACTTCATTGTTCTGGACAATCACCCAAGCATAGGTCCGAGGGAGAAAACCCCAATCATACATGGTCATCCCTTCCTTGCAAAAATAATCTCTATTATCCGAGTCCGAAATGGGAACATAACCATCACATTTGGGAACATGAGCCAAGACTTGAACATCTACAATGAAAACTCTCAAATTGGGGATGATGAAGAAATCCATGAGGTTAATTGGATTGGTAGTGTTGATAATGAACTCAATGAACATCAAGTAGTTACCGAAGGATGGTTAAGTTAAGAAGAGATTGAATTTCATTATTCTTGTGAGGGAAATTTGCATCCTTGGAATGAATCTATTTCAGACAGCTCTATTGATGAATTTATAGAATCACCAATCAATGATACCATGGTTGAAATCAATAACATTGAGTCCATGGACATTCATGAAACTACTCTGGAAAATTTAGTGGATGAAAATTCAGTTCACAAGGAACCAATTTTGTCAAGAAATCTGAACAAAGAAACTATGTTCAATACAAATTCTCATCCCTTCTTGGAAATTCATGACCAATCTGATCTTGAATTTAATGTCTTACGTTCATCACTAATGTATGCATTCTTAGGGGACAATAAATCCTTTCTTGTTGTCATTTTTTCCTCTCTTGAAGCCGATCATGAGAGGATGCTTCTAGATATTCTTAGGAGACAAAAGAAATCCATTGGATGGACCTTATCTGATATTACTAGGATTAGCCCACTTATCGGGACTCATAGAATTATTATTGAATCTGAGTCAAAGCCATTTCGTCAACCTCAGAGGCGACTCAATCCTAATCTCATGGATGTAGTGAGAAAAGAACTTTTGAAATTGTTAAAAGCTGGTATCATCTATCCTATAGCTGAGAGTGAATGGGTTAGCCCAATCCATGTGGTTTCAAAGAGGGCTGGAATCACAGTAATAACCAACAAGGATGGAGAGAAGCTTCCAACAAGGGTCAGTAGTGGATGGAGAGTTTTTATTGACTATAGGAAGCTCAAATTTTGTACCAAGAAAGACCATTTCCATTTAACCATTATTGATCATGTCCTCGAGCGAGTGGCGGGTTATCGATTCTATTGCTTACTAGATGGATTTTTTGGGTATTATCAAATCGAAGTCTCCTTAGGGGATCAAGGAAAAACAACCTTCACTTGTCCATTCTGCACTTTTTCCTTCAAACGCATTCCCTTTGGGTTATGTAATGCCCCCAGTACCTTCCAGTGGTGTATGATTGGAATATTCTCGAATATGGTGGGGGATTTTTTAGAGGTCTTCATGGATGACTTCTATATCTTTGGGGATACTTTTTAGGGATGCCGTATAAATGTTGAAAAGGTTTTGTCAAGGTGAGAGGATAAGAATATCATACTAAATTGGGAAAAATGTCATTTCATGGTAAGGGAATGACTTATTCTAGGTCATCTGGTATTTGGTAGTGGGATTGAAGTTGATAAAGCTAAGGTTTACATCATTCTTCACCTTCACTCTTCTAGAACTGTTAAGTAAGTGAGGTTTTTTTAGGACATGATGGTTTTTATATAAGGTTCATTAGGAATTTCAGCCTTATTTCTCGACCACTTTGTGCTCTATTGGTAAATGTTGCTCCATTATATGGATAGAAAGCTGTGAGGAATCATTCCCTACACTCAAGTCAACTCTTATATCTCCACCAATCATGCAACCTCCAAATTGGAGAATTCCTTTTGAGCTCATGTGTGATTCAAGTGATTTCGCTGTAAGAGCAGTCTTAGGACAATGGTGTGAGAAAACTCCACATGTCATTGCTTATGCAAGAAAATCTTTAAATGATGCACAAATAAACTACACCACCACTGAGAAAGAGTTTCTTACTATTGTCTTTGCCTTAGAGAAATTCAGGTCTTATCTCTTAGGATCACCCATCATTGTCTTCACTAACCATTCAGCCCTACATTACCTTTTCCAAAACAAGATACCAAGGATAGATTGATTAGGTGGGTCCTTCTTCTTCAAGAGTTCAATTTAACCATGAAGGATAAAAAGGGTGTTGAAAATATTGTGGCTGATCACCTCTCTAGGATTGAATTCAAAAACAACTCACACCACCTCTCTGTGTCTGATTCATTTCCTGATGAGCACCTCTATTCAGTGAGTGATTGCCCTTGGTATGCTGACATAGAAAACCATTTGGTGACTGGTGACATTCCAAAATTCCAGGGGACCCAAGCTAATAGGAAATTCCTTTCTGATGTCAAACACTATGTGTTTGATGATCCTTACCTCTTCATGTTCTGTCCTGATCAAATCATCAAGAGAAGTATTCCCGAGTCTGAGCAAGAGTCCATTCTAAAATTTTGTCATAGAGAGGCATGTGGAGGCCACTTTTCTACAAAGAAAACCACTGAAAAGGTCCTCCAAAGTGGTTTCTACTAACCAAACCTCACTAAGGATTCCTTCCAATTCTACAAAAGTTGTCCTCAATGTTAGAAATTAGGATCCATTACAAAAAGAAATCAAATGCCCCTCACTCCCATTCTGGTCGTTGAAATCTTTGATTGTTGGGGAATTGATTTCATGAGACCCTTTCCAAACTCTAAGGGATACCTATATATTCTCTTAGCTATTGATTATGTCTCAAAATTGGTTGAGTCCATTCCTACCAAGTCCAATGACCACCATGTTGTGATCCAGTTTCTGAAAGAGCATATATTTTCTCGATTTGGAATTCCTAGGGCTATAATCAGTGATCGTGGAACCCATTTCTGCAACCTCCCATTCTCTTCACTGATTTCTAAGTATGGTATTACTCATAAAGTTTCCACTACATACCATCCTCAAACCAATGTTCAAGATGAGTTGGATAATAGAGAAATTAAGAAAATTCTTGAAAAAACTGTTAATCCCTCTAGGAAAGATTGGTCCGAGAAACTCCTAGATGCCCTTTGGGCATATCGAACTACTTTTAAAACTATCCTAGGCATGTCACTGTATAGAATGGTTTATGGAAAAGAATGTCATTTACCTGTTGAAATTGATCATAAGGCCTTTTGGGCAATAAAAAAATGAACTCTGAAATTTCTTTGGTTGATACAAAAAGGAAATTAGATCTTAATGAACTTGAGGAAATTAGGATGGAGGCTTATGAAAATTCAAGGATCAATAAATCAAAAGTTCAAGACTACCAATCTCTGAATCTCAAAGTCAAAAACTTTGAACTGAGAAAATTTGTGCTCTTGTATAGTTCAAAACTTCATCTACACCCAGGAAAGCTAAGGTCCAGATGGTCTGGTCCATACCTAGTGCATCATGTGTACCCTCATGGTGCAATAGAGATTCAGGATCCCACAAGTGGTCATGTCTTCAAAGTCAATTGTCATAGGTTAAAACCATTCATTGAATCGTTCAATAAACAAGAAACCAAGGAGGAGTTAACTGAGCTGGCATATGAACCAGAGAAAAATTGATAGATTTAGGGTACAAGTCAGGCTAACGACATTAAACAAAAGTGTTGCAGAGGAGGCAACCTGTGGTTTTCATGTTTCCAATCACTGTGAATCATATTTTGTTTCCTTCTACTTAATTTTATTATTTTTTTATATATAATGTTGACCTGTTATTATTTTATGAGTAATGATGGGTATGAATAGGGTGCACCATATTCATCCTTGTCACGCGGTGTGATCCCTGAGTAGTACCTTACCCAGAAAATATAACGAAGACAATGTATCATCAGTTTATTTTATTTTATTTATGTTTTTATAGGTTAAAAAAAATATACTCTTGACCAGTTCATCTTTTATGAGTATGGATGGGTATGAAATGGGAGCACCGTATTCATCCATGTCACATGGTGTGATCCCTGAGTAATACCTTACCCAGAAATTTTAAAGAAGATAATGTATCATTAGTTTGATTTAAAAAAAAACCATAAAAATGATGGTACTTGGAATTTAATAAATCATTGTGTTCTTTGTTTTTCCTTCTTTGTACTTCTTTTTGTTGTTTAGGAAATATTTTGGGTGATACATGTTCAATCAAGGAGGTGCCTACATCCCCCATGTGATCAAAGGAGTAATCTGAAGCATCATGAACTTCGACTTTAAAAACCAGGTGAATTTGTTCCATGTTTATCATTCTCAATTTCATCTTTGAACTCCTCTCCTACCCCCTTATAACTTTTCTTTTCATTAAACACTGGGGACAATGTTATTCTATGTTGGGGGGAGATAAAAAATGATTTTCTTTTTGAATAAAAACACGCATGAAAAGGAAAATTCCATTAACCATAAACATGATAACACACATTGAAAACTATAAAATAGGATATCAAATAAATTTTTCATTCCTTGATTCTGATTCTAATGCAAGTTTAAGTTCATGAGAATAGTTTTTGGAAAGTGTAGTTGTTCGATGTGATTTTCAATGTTTAAATTTTCATCATCTTAATAAAAATGCCACAATGCACGTCTACTGGATCGTGGGTGTAAATTTGCATTCTTGGGTCCCTTTCATTATAGCATAGGGTTCTGGGGTCACTTTTAGTTTAATTTGAGTATCCATAAAAAAAACAAAAAAAACAAAAAAAATTGACCACATAGAGAAATGGTTTGTCCAAATGCATGGCGTCCGGCACTTGGGGATCATGACTCCATAGTTGTCTTTCCTAGAGTTAGGCTTTATATCTCTATTGTAGAGCATGAAATTTACAATATGTGTGGGGTCCGGCACTTGGGGATCATGACTCCATAGTTTTCTTTCCCAGAGTTAGTCTTTTCATATCTATTGTGGATAAAAAAATCATAAAAAAAAAACAAAAAAAAACAGATACTCATATTAAGGTTTAATGTGATTCCCACCCAGCACTTCCATTTTTTCCCCTTGAACAATAAATGGGCCCCATATCTTTTGTGATGGTCAACACTTTATCATGATTAATTGAAATTGGATGAAATGTGGCGATGAATTTGAACAAAGGAATGAGCTTGGTCTTGAGATATGCTTATGGACCTAGATTGTTTAAAATGATTTTGATGGGTTCCATAATTTTTTTGGTATGAGGTCTTTGGGTGAGAAATGTGTATTTAAATGTTTTTGGAAAAGGGGATTTGGATTTCATATTTGTAATATATTTTGCTCGGGACTAGAAAAACTCAAGTTGTGGGGTGTGATTATTCACTAAAAGTGTCTAATATTAATTTTTAATATCTTTATATTAATTGTTACAAATTCCATAAACATTGTTTTTAGTGTATTACATAAATAGGTCTTCATTCCTCATCAAAAATGAAATTCATGTTTAAAATGTAAATTTGGGCACAATCATTCATTTGTTTTTGGAAAACATTATTTTCATTTCCTGAAATTGAAATTTTGGGATATGATTGATCTATTTGTTTGGAACATTTTATATTTTAGGTCCGATGGATGAATCCAAAAGGAAGATGGAGAATTTTTCACATGAAGGCAGAAACTTGCTGGAAAAAAAGCATAATGGGCCTAAGGCCCATAAAACAAATGTGGGCCCCACAAACTTAGACCAATGAAGCTAAAATTTATACAGTAGAATGATAAAAATATGAGGATAATTTTATTCAAATGTGGCCAGGGCAAATTCTGATGTTATCATGACGATAAAGGGATCTGAAGTTGAGATTTAAATGGTGGACCCCACATTAATGCACAAACATCTGTCCCACCATTTCGACTATAACATCCAAACGACTGAGCGAAATTTCCTGAAATTTTTACAGACAATATAGGACAGATGGGTGAAGATAGTTCTCTTCTACAGCCCCTCCAGATTCAGCCTTCTTCAATTGAGAATTCACACGTCAATATGGTGGACGAATCTGGACAGTTTTCCAGGTCAAATTCGAAACATCAATTTCCTTTTGATTATTCACCCTCCATTTGACTCTATTAATTGTTGGGGGTGAATTAATTTTTGGGGGATTTACCTAAGGATCCTAATATTCCTATAAAAGGAGATAGTGGTGGAGGGAATAGGGTGGATATTTTTCATATCATCTTTTGTTTCTTGTTTCATTGTATGGTTATGCTTCCAAATTTCATTTGTAATGTTTTCCATTTTCATGTAAGTTTCTTTTTTGTATTTCATGTTCTTAATAAACATTTTTCTCTTCTATATTTTACATTTAATTTATTAAAACATTATTATCACAAATCACAGCGATATCTCTATGTTTTTATGAATTAGTTCACACATAGGTGTGAATTTCATTCACACACATGGAGGAGTGCTCGTTATTTCCGCGGTTTTAATTTCTTCAATCCAATTCTTGTTAGCCATCTTCCTCCAACCATTGAGAGTATACCATCAATGGAGGGATAACCCTTTAATGGGTTGATATTAGGAGGATGCAAAGTCTAGATTGAATGTTATTTTATGAACGAATTGTCACTACTAGAAAAACAGGTATTTGCGACCGATCATTTGCGACGGGATCCCGTCGCAAATGGCCTTTTGCGACGGTAGCCCGTCAGAAATGGCCCGTTGCTGAAAACGGCGTCACAACAACCCTTAATTGCGACGGGCCCGTCGCTAAAACATTTTTTTTTGGGATGAAAATAATACCCGTCACAAATTGTCTCCATATATTTGTAAAAAACTTTCAAAATACTTTTTGCAACGGGTCCCATCGCAAACACTTGTTGCGACGGGCCCGTCGCAAATAGTTATTGCGACGGGCCCGTCGCAAAAACCTATTTTTTTAAAAAAATAAAAAACTATTAATAAATACTATTTGCGACGGGACCCGTCGCAAATACTATTTAAAAAAAAATAAAAAACTATTAATAAATATAATAATAATACTATTTGCGACGGGCATAGTATCCCGTCGCAAATACTATAAAAAAATAAAAAAAATAAATTATTAATAAATTATTTTAATTAATATAATAATAATCCAATTATAATTCAAAAATAAAAAATAAAAAATTATTAATAAATTATTTTAATTAATATAATAATATAATTATAATTCACAAATAAAAATAATAAATTATTTTAATTCATATAATAATAATAGAATTATAATTAAAAAATAATAGAATATTAATAAATGATTTAATTAATATAATAATATTAGAATTATAATTCATAAATAAAAAAATATTAATAAGTTATTTTAATTAATATAAAAATAATAGAATTATTTTACATTCAAATATTAAAATAATTCAAGTATTACAAAAAAATATAATTAAATTATAATCTTATAAAATTTTAATATATATATATATAATTTAATATTATAAAATATAAATAATATTATTATTCATATTATTGTTATTTAAAAATATAATATTATTAATATTTTATAATGAGACAGAAACTACGAATAGAAAAAAAATCATATTTTGATTTCACAAATTTTATAACATAAATACAAACTCTAATCTGAAGGAGGGGGAGGTGGGGGATCTGCAGATGGTGGTGGAGGAAACTCCATCCCTAAAGCATGAGTGAGTCGGCGCATGTAGTCCATCTGCTCCTGATGCTGCTGCTGCCACCGACTCGTCTGCTCCTCGTACAGCTGCTGCTGGCGTCGACGGTCCTCCTCATGCTGCTGACGCATCTGCTCTTGCTCCTGTCGGAGACTCTCTATCAGTGCAGTCTGAGATCACAACTGATCCTCATACTGTGTAGTATAAGAAGATGCACGAGCTCCTCTCGAGCTGGACGCCGACATCGCAACACTGCCATAATAATCTCCGGGAGTCAGTCGAGATCCGATACCAACTACCCGGCCCTTCTCGAAGGCATACTGGGTGGCCTACATCCATGCCGCCTCATCAAACTGATGGACAGTGGTCTGATCTGATGACTCGGCCTGACTCTCAGGCCGGGCCTATGACGCTGCGGCCTCATATGACTCCTTTAGTTGCATTTTAAAATTAAAATTGTGAATATATTATATGCAGTTAATTTTTAAACTTGGAAACAAATAATACTGACCACGATGTGATGCTGACGATCACCTCTGACCTCCCCAGTAGCAAGATCACTATACATCCTCTGATATACGTCGTACTCCGTAATATCAGGGTGCTCGACAGCCTATAAGAATAAAAAATAAACTGTTAATATTTATAGTTATATAAAATATTTATAAATAATGTACGTACCAGATGCTGTCTATGAGTACTGAAAGAACGACTCCCAGATCGATGAGTCACCTCCTGTCTCCCCCGATTCTGCCTCCCCACCGATGATCTCCTCTGAAAGGCACCACTCAACCAGTGCGCACATAATCCATCCCATACATGGGATAAAATGTACTCTGGTCGGTGTGCTCTACATGACTCGTCAAAATCAGACACTCCTTCTTTCTTCATGGCATCTTTTCTTAAATTGTGCAAAAACTGACGAAGGCGATCACGCATGGCCACCTCCCATGCCTCGTGGATGGCGTCACGCATGGTATCCTCGATCGGATACCATAAACCCTACAAATAAATCAAAATATCAAGTTAGAAATGAAATAATTTTCAAAATAAAAATTATTTATTTACGTACGTACCAACCAATGGCCGAACATGGCCTGCTGCACATCAATGGGAATCTGCTCCCATGTGGTCCACGGCTGAGAGAAATAGTTGCGCAAAATAGCGCTTCCCTATCCGACTGCTATATGCGAAAAACAGTAAAAATAATAAACATTTATTATGTGAATAGATTAATGAAATCTTAGTCAAATCCACAGGTTATCACACAGGTTATCACACCTCCGTGTGCGCGGATCAACCCCAAGACGTGGACGTCGCTCGGGGACGGGGTCCAGAATCATCAATCGTTCAAGACCGCGCCCCCTCTGCGTACTCCCTGGAGCGCCTGAAGGCTGAGGGTCATCTGCCAGCAACTCATCTGCATCGAAAGGCAGGTCAGCATCCGTCAACTCACGAAATGTGGCGTCGTCCATCTAAAACAAAAAATGTTAATGTTAGAAAATAATTGATAATTACTATTATATATACATATATACATATTATGATTGTATATAAATACCATGGAATTCTATAAGTGTTCATCTTCATCATCATCTTCATATATGTCAATGTCATCTTAATATTCCTCCTCAACATCATCGATATCCATTCGAGTTACAGTTGCTTCATCTCTTACCATTTCAAATTCATGTGTGACATCATTAACAACATCGTCATCACCGACTCTTAAATGTGGGGTGTCGTCATCGATACTCATGTCTCTTTGTAAAAAAGATTTCTTTTGAGTACTCTCTTGAAAAACTTCAATTCATTGCACATCAGTGAAAGCACATTCAGTTTGACTAAACTGATTGTCTCGAATTTTGATTTTTATTACACTCCACCAATCAGTCAAGTCTCTTGATGTAGCACAGTACTTTTCATAATAAACATGATATGCCTGTTGAGCCAATAAGAATGGTTCATTTACTGTGAGAACACTTTTACATTTAATATCGATGATTCCATGAGTCGGATGAACACGCACGCCTCTCTCTGTATCCAACCACCGATATTTGAACATGGTTATGTAATGTTGTCCAAGATAACAGAGCTCAATGATTTCATCAAGTATGCCATAAAAGTAAACTTAATTTTCTCGATGATGAGATCCTCTCAAGCTAACTCCACTTTTCATTGTTTTTTTCGATTCCCCATATGCATGTGTGTGGAATCGAAATCCATTCACCACATATGCATTATAAGTTTTAACAAGTTTGGAAGGTGGGTTACTCAATACACACAACCGTTTTTCAATTTTATCAGCATGTCGAGACACCTGAAAATTTGTGAAATAATTATCAATATAGTAAACTATACATTGAATGAGTTGCTAAAAGATAAAGAATTTATGTTACCAGTTTTTGAAACCACTGAGAGAAATTTTTCAGTCGATGTTCTTCGAGAGCAGCTGCTGTAATTTATGGAATTTGTTTCTTGATATGATTATCATACAACCTATAAAAACCAAAGTTATTTACTGTAACATAAATGATAGAATAAGTGATATAAACACTTACAGTACAACTGATGTCATCTCTTCACAGTTGAGCAGAACATACGTATGAGCTCTATGATGTTCATCATCTGAAAGCCAGGGTTCATAAACTCTACCAAAACCAAGCTCTTACTGGTTGAAAACAGATAATTGATTGTCGATTTCATCATTATTCCTCTCGTTCCGTCCCATTCGGTTGTGTTTTGAAGGATACTCAGATTCAAAATAATGGGAGCATAAAAAAGATATTTCCTCTTGCAAATAAGCTTCTGCAATAGATCCTTCAACAGATGCTTTGTTGCGTACTTTTCTTTTCAATTTTTGCATGCATCTTTCAAATGGGTACATCCATCGAAACTGTACCGGACCTCCATATTTGGCTTCATATGGAAAATGTAACACCAAATGTTCCATTGAGTCGAAGAAAGACGGCGGAAATATTTTTTCTAGTTTACATATAATTACAACAACAACTTTTTCAAGTTTTCCTAGAGCATTATAATCTGCCGTGGCCGCACAAATTTCCCGAAAAAAATGAGACATGTCTGTTATGGAATCCCAAATCACAGAATTCAACAGACCTCTTAATCCAATGGGTAGATGTATCTCTATTATAACAAGACAATCATGACTTTTTAATCCAGTAATATGACCATTCTTTACACATCTACCCAAATTGGAAGCACATCCATCTGGAAGTCTCAAATCTTCAATCCACTGACAAAATAATAAATGGTTTTCTTTAGACAGTGTATAAGCTGCTTTTGGTTTCAGTAACCTTTTTGTTCTGACATTCTCAAATAGTTCCAATTATGGACATCTGCAAATTTGGGCAAGATCTAAATGTGCATTTACATTGTCTTTTCTCTTTCCTGGCATATCCAAAACTGTATGAAACAAATTATCAAAACTGTTCTTCTCAATATGCATGACATCTAACATGTGTCGGACCAACAAATCAGACCAATATGGCAAATCCTAAAATATGCTACGTTTAATCCAATTGTGTTCTTTCCCAAAACCAGAAATTTTCTGTTGGTTTATTGTGGGACCAAAAGTGATGGGAGGTAATGAAAATACAACTGATTTTAACTCCGAACCTGATAGCATTTTTGGAGGTCCATCCCTTTCAACTGTTCCTTTTCTGAAATGAGATCTGTTTCTGCGAAAAGGATGATCAGCTGGAAGAAATCTGTGATGACAGTCAAAATAACAAGGTTTCTTTCCATGAATGAGCATAAATGCTTTGTTCTCTCCCATACAGTAAGGACATGATTTCTGATCATGTGTACTCCAGCCAGATAACATCCCATAAGCCGGGAAGTCACTTATTGTCCACATCAATGCTGCTCTCAGTATGAAATTTTGTTTCGTTGCAACATCATATGTACTAACACCAGTACTCCACAATAAATTTAATTCATCAATCAATGGCTTCAAATAAACATCTATATTTTTCTTTGGATGTCCTGGAATTAGTAAAGTCAAAAAGATATATAGCTCCTTCATCAACATCCATGGAGGTAAATTGTACGGAGTTAAAAAAAAGGCCAACATGAATATTGACTACCATAATATCCAAACGGACAGAAACCATCAGTGGAAAGGCCCAGTCGAAAATTTCTAGCTTCTAAAGCAAAGGATGGATGCACTCTATAAAAATGTTTTCATGAATCACCATCGGCTGGATGATTCAAGCTTTTATCAGTTGAAATATTTTCTTTATGCCATGACATCATTGTTGCTGTATTCTTAGACATGAATAAATGCTGAAGTCTGGATGTAAGCGGAAAATATCTCAACTGTTTTACAGGAATCAAACTAGACTTCCCGTGTTGTCCTTCTTTATATCTCAGTTTCCCACATGTGGGACAACTATCCAATGACTCATTTTCCCCAGAATATATAATGCAGTCATTTGAACATGCATGAATATTCTGACAAGTAAGTCCCAAATTTCGAACCAGTCTCTTACTCTCATAGTAATTTGCAGGTAAAACATTTCCTTCGGGTAACAATGTTTTAAGCAAAGAAAATATCTGGTCAAAATAGGTTTTGACATTCTGTTATCTGATTTGATAGCCATAAATTTTGCAACTGCTTCTAATTTTCTCATCTTGCAGCCAGAATATAATGCATCCTCAGCAGACTTCAACAACTCATAAAATTCAGACGGTGCCAACTCAGGATTTGAAGTTATATTAGTCGGAGTTTCTGTATGTTGAACAGATGAACCTGCAATATCATGTACTAAATCTTAAAACCGGGATGGATTCGGAATCAAGATGGTATCACCTGCTCTGGAACTGCGTTCACCGTGTTGATACCAAAAAACATAATCTGGTTGAAAACCAAAACGCAAGAGATGTTCTCCCACTTTGTCAAACGTGTCAAACGTTCTCAACACACATTTTCTGCAAGGGCATTTTATTTTTCCTTCTGAAACAAATTCTGGATTTGATGCCGCAAATGATAAAAAAGTCTCCACACCCTCTACATATACTGGATTTAAACCAGAACCATTTGGATTTCTACGTTGATTTATCCATATGCGGTCACCTAATAATGATTGTTGACGACCCCGTTGTTCCACATTTCTCTATAAAATATAAAAGCATTACTGATTTTGAATAATTTTTTTAGAAAAAACATTCAATCTAGGATATTTATAGAGTTTAGATCATACAAAACTGACGCAAACTTTTTATTGAGATATACCTAAAAATTGACCCTTTAAGAAATAAATATGTTGAGAATAAAGAAAAACATGTTACAAATATTGATAATTTTAATATTATATAAATTTTTTATTATTTTCATAGTATTAATATTATTGGTAATTAATACTAGTTATTGGTAATTATTACTAATTATTGGTAATTATTGGTAATTATAGGTAATTATTGGTAATTATTGGTAATTATTGGTAATTATTACTAATTATTGGTAATTAATAATAATTATTGTTAATACTAATTATTGGTAATTATTACTAATTATTGGTAATCATTAATAATTAATACTAATTATTGGTAATTATTGGTAATTATTGGTAATTATTGGTAATTATTGCTAATTATTGGTAAGTATTGGTAATTATTACTAATTATTGTTAATTATTACTAATTATTGTTAATTATTACGAATTATTGGTAATTATTGGTAATTATTACTAATTATTACTAATTATTGGTAATTATTACTAATTATTCATAATTATTACTAATTATTACTAATTATTCCTAATTATTGTTAATTATTACTAATTATTGTTAATTAGTACTAATTAATTTTAATTATTACTAATTATTGGTAATAATTAATAATTAATACTAATTATTGGTAATTGTTGGTAATTATTGGTAATTATTGGTAATTATTTGTAATTATTGGTAATTATTGGTAATTAATGGTAGTTATTGATAATTATTACTAATTATTGGTAATTATTGATAATTATTACTAATTATTTCTAATTATTACTAATTATTGGTAATTATTACTAATTATTGGTAATTATTACTAATTATTACTAATTATTGGTAATTATTACTAATTATTACTAATTATTATTAATTATTGGTAATAATTACTAATTATTACCAATTATTGGTAATTATTGGTAATTAATACGAATTATTGGTAATTATTACTAATTATTGGTAATTATTGGTAATTATTGGTAATTATTACGAATTATTACTAATTATTGGTAGTTATTACTAATTATTGGTAATTATTACTAATTATTGGTAATTATTACTAATTATTGGTAATTATTACTAATTATTGGTAATTATTGGTAATTATTGGTAATTATTACTAATTAATACTAATTATTGTTAATTATTGATAATTATTACTAATTATTGGTAATTATTACTAATTATTACTAATTATTACTAATTATTACTAATTATTGGTAATTATTACTAATTATTACTAATTATTACTAATTATTGGTAATTATTAATAATTATTACTAATTATTACTAATTATTACCAATTATTGGTAATTATTACTTATTATTGCTAATTATTACTTATTATTACCATTTATTGGTAATTATTGGTAATTAATACTAATTATTGGTAATTATTACGAATTATTGGTAATTATTACTAATTATTGGTAATTATTACTAATTATTCGATATTATTACTAATTATTCGTAATTATTATTAATTATTACTAATTATTCCTAATTATTGTTAATTATTACTAATTATTGGTAATTAGTACTAATTATTACTAATTATTACTAATTATTACTAATTATTGGTAATTATTACTAATTATTGGTAATTATTGGTAATTATTGGTAATTATTGGTAATTATTACTAATTAATACTAATTATTGGTAATTATTGGTAATTATTACTAATTATTGATAATTATTACTAATTATTAGTAATTATTACTAATTATTACTAATTATTACTAATTATTACTAATTATTACTAATTATTGGTAATTATTACTAATTATTGGTAATTATTACTAATTATTACGAATTATTACGAATTATTATGAATTATTACCAATTATTGGTAATTATTACGAATTATTACCAATTATTGGTAATTATTGGTAATTAATACTAATTATTGATAATTATTACTAATTATCGATAATTATTGGTAATTATTACTAAGTATTGGTAATTATTACTAAGTATTGGTAATTATTACTAATTATTGTTAATTATTGGTAATTATTGATAATTATTGGTAATTATTCCTAATTATTAATAATTATTGGTAATTATTAGTAATTATTAGTAATTATTAGTAATTATTAGTAATTATTGATAATTATTAATAATTATTACTTATTATTGGTAATTATTACTATTTATTGGTAATTATTACTAATTATTAGTAAGTATTACTAATTATTGGTAATTATTACTAATTATTGGTAATTATTACTAATTATTGGTATTTATTATTAATTATTGGTATTTATTACTAATTATTGATAATTATTACTAATTAATGGTAATTATTACTAATTATTGGTAATTATTCCTAATTATTGGTAATTATTGTTAATTGTTCCTAATTAGTAGTAATTAAATGAATAATTACCAATAATTAAGAATAATTACCAATAATTACGAATAATAACATTATCAGTATATTTTATTATTAATATTTAAATAATATAATTTTTTTAATTTATATACAATTCTACTTTCATCTGTGTGTTTTCTATCTCCACATATAAATAATACATGTGGAGACAGCAAACACACAGATGAAAAGAAAATTGTATATATATAAAAAATTATATTATTTTAATATTAATAATAAAATATACTAATAATATAATAATGTTATTATTCCTAATTATTGGTATTTATTACTAAATATTAATATTTATTCTTAATTATTTGTAATTATTACTAATTATTCCTAATTACCATTTAAATATTAACAGTGAATACTAATAATTTAAATTTATTAATTAACAAAACAATGTAAACATAATTAAATTACAACTAATTAAGAATAATTAAAACTAATAAAAAATTAAATATAAATATTAAATTAAAATGAACATAAATACCTTGAAAATTAATCTGCTCTGATCATTCTTCGAAACTTTAATATCAACTCCGAAGGAAAAAATTAAACTTGAGAAAAACTAAACTTTAGAAATAAAACTTTGAGATCAGAAGAAGAGGGAATTTGAGAATGATTTGAAAAAAACGGATGGGGGTATTTATAGGATAGATTATTTGTGACGGGTCCATTTGCGACGGGATTCCCGTCGCAAATACCTTAGCCATCATTTATTACGGTCAACGGGTAAATAGTTATTTGCGACGGGTCCCGTCGCAAATAACCACCTGCCGACATACTAATTGTGACAGGGGAATATTCCCGTCGCAAAAACCTTTTACTGCCGCCGGTTATTTGTGACGGGAATATTCCCCCGTCGCAAATACGTTTCCCGCGATTTGGCGTGCAAACCTCGCCAGTCCTTTTGTGACGGGGAAAGCTATCCCGTCGCAAAAGGCTACTTATTTGCGACAGGCAAATAACCCCGTCACATATAAGTTTTTAACAGGACTATTTGCAACGAGATTTATTCCCGTCACAAATAACCCGTCGCAAATGCCCATTTTTTCCGTACTGTGTTGTTATTTGGATAATTAATTTAAGACATCCATTCTTCAGTTATTTCTACTCTTCATCTTTACTATGTTTGAACAAACTAAATTCAATTAATAAATGACCATATACCATGGAGTGATCCTGAATTTGGTTCTCTAAGTGTATAGGGGATTAGTAATTGTGTTTACTAAGTACCAAACCAGAAAATGATGAATGTATTGTTATTTTTGAAGAATGGATTTATCAAGAATTAAAAAAACCAAAATTGTATAAAGTAGTAAAATTCATTCAATCCACCCCTAGCATAATCCTAAGATCAACCCATTTTATTTGAATTGAATTCACATAGATTTTTTAGTGTTCTTTAAACCATCTAAAATTAAACCCAAAGTTGGCTACTTCATAGACCATCTTTAACCAAATCATTGTGTCTCAAGGTTACTTTTTCGGTCCCTGTGGATTTGACCCCTACATGTACTACATCGACCACTTTTACCAATAGGGTAAATTTGGGTGCAACCATAGGATTACCAAAAATTTTAGGAAAAGGCTTTCAAATGATCTTGATATAAAGTTGAGTTTCAACAATACATATTATCATTAGATAGATTCTTAATCTGATGTAGAAACTAAAACCTATAGGTTATATTGAGGTCTTGTTATTTGGATTTAAATTGTTGTTAGTATCTGTACCTTCATATAGTTGAGTTTTGCTATAAAAATGTATATCAGTCAATCATATTGATGGATCCTTATGAATTGATATATGTAAAGAAATATAGGGCTTCAACATGATGTAAAGATGTTGGAGAATGAATCATATTAGGAATTGAGATAGATGATTAAATAACAGATAATGTTAGAGACATTCTGTAACACATCAACGAAGTCTAGAGTTGGAAAAAAGTTATACTCATAGTATTTGGAATTATCCTGAATTTTATGTTAGTGAATAGGTTTTTCTAATAAATTCTTATATGGAATAAGAATACAATACTTATGAGGAAAAGGAAATTAAGACCTTGGTATGTCGGACCCTTTATAATTATTGAACATATTGGGGCTTTATCTTATTTCTTATAGCTTCCAATAAACCTCTCTCAAGTCCATGATGTGTTCCATGTATCTTTACTAAATAAGTACATACCTAACTCGTAACATGAAATAAACTTAGATTTCATACCATTGGAGGAAGATATTTCATACGAGGATCCACAGATGGAGATTCTGGATCATACAAAGAGAGATATATGAAAAAAACAACTCATATGGTCAAAGATTGCTTGGTGAAACCACCATTTCGAGGAATATATGTTATAACATTATTTTATGATGATTATATAGTATCATTATTACTTTATAATAATGATGAATTTTGAGGTAGAAACTCATTTTAAGGGGTATAATTTAACACACCGAGTTTTTTGAAGTTTGAATAATAAATTAATTTTTTTTGATAGCTTATATTACAAGAAAATGAATCTTAATATTTTATTTCATGAATCAACATGTTAATAATACACTACATATAGAATTGGGACAATATTAATTTCTCAGTATATGGAGATTAACAAACCATGATATACTATTCATATATTTTTCAAACATGACTGTTATAATGTATCAATTAATCATAGTTAGGTGAATAATAATAAATAATATTCAAATATTATGTATTATGTTTTAATATAATTAGAAAATATTTATTAAAAAGTACTTAATTTTTATTGTACAATTATATGTTTTGATTAGACATATTTTAGAAAAATTATATTTATTTTCCTTTTTTAAAATTATAAAATTAATTTTTTACATTCGAGAAATTTTATTTTAAAAATTATTGTTCATTTTTGAAATAATCATGTTAAAATAATCTTAGGGTACATTTTTCATAATTTTTTTCAAAAATGTTACTTTTTTTGTTTGAATGGTGAATGATACTAAATTTTAATTGAAAACTATAATTTATTTAATTATTTTATAAATTTAATTATATTTAAAAAAATTAATAATTATAATTAGTCAAATTATATATCCATATTTCATTTTCTATAATTGAAATCAATTTTATATTTAATCTTGAAAAAAAATTTAAATTTAATAATTTTCCCTTTTAATTCCTGCATTCTCATCACGTCTATGGGATAAATTTTAAATTAAATTTTTTCATGGAATTTGTAAAAATGGATTCCATATTTATAATCCGAATAGTTTATATTATCTGATAAATTCATATTAGTTTTTTACAAAAATTAATAGTAAAAAAGTACAAATTATTTACCATAGTTAAGGAAAAAATGATTTTAATTATGGTTACAATAAAATGATAAGGGTTTAAAATAACCAAAAACATTTACAAAATAAATTAGCTATATTTAGACCATAGATCCTCTATATTTTAATATGGTCATTTATTTGATCCCCTTCATTTGGAAAAAGGTAGGGTTGAATTCATTCATTCAATATATTTCAAGTGTGCCACTTACAACACATAAAAATGGTCTCCCCCTTTCCACTCATTTTCACACATTCAAACCATTTTTCTAAGCCAATACCTTCCCAAATAACATAATAAAATCCATGCACTCAAGATTAATGACATATTTATGAAATAAATCAAACCGATGAAGTCTTTTAGTTCAAACATGAGGAGGAAAGATGAAGAAGAGTTACCAATCATCCATGTGCATTTTTGTTTTATTTCCATACACACCTCCTTAAATTATTATTATATATGGTGATATATTAAAAAAATATTTTACAAATACTATTATATTTTTAGTTTCAGTTAGTGACCTAAAACCATTTCCACTTCCATCAAATGGTTTAGGAAATCATTGTTCATGTGTTGGGTGGACTACCCCCTCGCAAACCATTTTCATTCATTTCTCAATTACACATCTCAAAATAAATATAGTTATGGAATTAATTTTTTATATGGATTATTTATTATAATATAAAATTTATGTATTTATTTTATCATATATACATTTTCACTATACATGTTATGGAAATACGATAACATTGGTTGTGTGTACGATTGACTACCACCTCATGAAGCGATGTCGATCAATTATAGATTAAAATAAAGGTAATAATTTTTTTTATGAGAATATGTGATATATATGACTTAAAAATGATTTTTATAAGATAATATCTCATTTATAATTCTTTTTCTCAATCCATGATGAAAATGGAAATAGTGTTCATGTGTACATATTGTTTAATGTCTCCATGAATGGTGTTGTTCATTTTCTATAACTGAATTATCTAGATAAAAAAATATTAATATATAATGAAATATTATGAAATTTATATAAATTTTAATATTCTAGAGATGATGAAATAATTATAAATGGGATATTACTAGAAATAAAAAATAAAAACATAAAAAAACCAAAGTGTGTATTGCCTAAAACAGAACAGTAACATGGAATTTTAATAGATGCATATTAAAATCATAGGAGTAAATCGTATAATATATGATATATAAAAATATTTTTCTAAAAAATATATTTCTAATACCCAATGTGTCAACATGTATAAGGGAATTCATGACTTAGGGTCTGTGTTTTCTTCTACTCAATTTCCCTTCATTGAGATATCTCTTCTGTTAGGCTCATATTGTATTTCATGAGGTGTATATAATTTAAATTGGATAAGTGATGCAAGGAATTTATCTATTTTCTTCATATTTTATGTCCCATTTTATGATATTATTTCATGGGGCTTTCAATTCAATGTTACCATATAGGTCCTGAATTTTTGTTACAATCCCATCATTTTTAGGAATTTTCTTTATGTTTTGGAAGATAAAATATTATTTTCATTATTTTATGAAAATAATTAAATTTATTATACCATGGTTATTATGATATTTTAATGAAATAATACTATTATTATATCTTTGGAATATAAAATAATTCACAAAATGTCTTTAAGAAAACCTAAATTTATTTCCCTCTTTGGTCGAAAATTAATTTTAATACAAAATCATATTATATAAAATATTTTTAAAAAATATTTTATTATTACCCTATGATTTTTAAAATATATTTTTCTAATGGTTAACTTTAAAAAAAAATAAATTCAAAATTCATATTTTTAATAAATTTTGTTTTAATTTTACTAAAAACGTGGAAGAAACTATTGATTTCACATGCATGATATTAATGAAATTCCATGAAAACATGACCATTATTTTAGTTTATGATTCAATTTTTATTTTTCATGTTTATTTTAATGAAGTTTATTTTCAAAATTCATTTTTCTTTAAAATGGGGTTTTCAAATATATATATAGATTTTACTAAGGAATTAAATTAAATAGTCGATCAACATTATTTTACATCAATGATGACATCTGTTGATATTAAAAATCAATTACATGGGATATAATCCAAGTATTGAATTATTTTTATTTCAATGAATGGTTTATCTTTTGGATGGATTTATTTTTATAAAAGTCGTCTATATACCAAGGATTATACCATGAATCTTTTCTAATGAAACCCACTTCTTCTCCATGGGCTATGATATATAGAAATAATGAAATTATTATGAAACCTATCACTTTTATAAAGTTTGAAATATTAAGAAATTTCTATGAAAAAAATAAATTTCATGGGTTATCGAATGATAAATGATTTATGATCTATGGTACACATAAATATGGTGTAAATTATTTGAAAGGGGAAAATATATCTTCTTACAATGTAATACATAATGATTTACATCTCTTGAGATAGTAAGGACTAGAATGGGAAGTGATCCATGTTCACTAAGGGGATTTTTCTACTATGATAGTCATGGGAGTGGAACTTGACTAGTATGGTGGTTTAGGATGTTACCCCATTCCACTGTGACCTCATTTCTATTATCACTAACTAATATGGAAATGATTTTTTTTCATTTGTGCATTCCATGAATCTATGTCATATGCCAATGTTATGCTCTCATGTATCATGTTCATTGATTCAATTGTGATTCATGTATTATAAACTACCAATATTAATTCCATGACTCAAAATTATATTCCTTGATTTGTAGGGTTTAGTTTTCAAATTTCATGTCTATTTTATGATTATGTATCTACATTATTTGTCTTTATTAAGTATTTGAGAAGGAAATTTCTTATCTTTCCTTTCACAATGTAATTAATAAATGTATTTCATAAGATATTTTTAAGAATAGTTTTATTTATGATTAACATAGTGGGAGACTATGTATTTTACCCTTGGAAAGGTTTTTTGTATTTTCATGATTCCAATGACTCTAAAATATTATGTTACTCTTCTGTATATTTTCATAATTTGATTAATATTTATAAAATATTATTTATTTTATTTGTATTATTAACTTGGTTCACAATAATGGTGTTACACTTTGAAAAAAAAATGACTAAGATTGCAAAAAATTATTTTTGACACTCACGTACCAAATATATTGGGATTTTATGTCAATTTTATAAAAAAAAAGAAATATGGATATGTATTGATTAATGTGGAGAATATTGGAACTACAGATCAAATGGATAACAATATGAGATATCTTTTAGTATAACCAGTGATGGAGAAAAATCAATGGATACTTGGTGTTCAACCACCTCACATTGCATGAGGAAGTTATTTTTAACCCCTATGAAATTTTTTTTAATTTTGTTAATATATTAGTTATTATGTTATAGGTATCTGGTAGAGATAAGATCTTGGGGAGTTTTTATTTTGAGCACTAAGGTGAAAGTATATTTTATTTAGGATTTTTCCCATGGAGGTGAAGGATAAAATTCAATGGATTTTAGGATTGCATGATAGGTTTGTAGGATAGTAGGGTGGTCTCTAAATGAATGAAAATCTCAATTAAAACTATTGTTTTCTACACCAAAACATTATCCCATAAACATAGAGTGATGGATTATTTATTTTATGTCTATAATTTTTTTTCCAATGATATTTTTTATTTAATTTTTTATAGATTGCTTACAAACCAAGATGGGAAGATTACATGAACAAAGGGTTCACAAAATTGCAAATATGTTTTTGTGTTTGATTATTATCAATCCACACTAGGTTGATAAAGGTGTATATAATCCATTTCAATCTTATTTAACTGACTATTAAATGTTTTTCTAGTGGAAAATTTCTCTATATATTTAAAAAAGGGGATTTTCATAAATATTAATGTAGAGTTTTGAGAAAATGCTATGGTAATCTTTAAATTTTTTCAAAGGGGGAAATTGTCTATAAATAGTTAGTCTCTCATCATATTACCATTAAAAATATTTTGTATAAGGGATGATATCTATTATTTCAAGATGGTTTTACATGACCATAATTATTATGAGAATCCAGATCTTTATTTGAACACATGATTCATGAAATGAATGAATGAGAAAAAATTATTTTATGACTATTTATTGATGGAGTTTCAAAAAATTTATATTTTTCCTATTTTTTCATAGTTTCATGAAATTCTGTGGGATTTCAATAGTTTGCTGCTTCATGAAATTTATATGTTTTATGAAAGATTATAGTTTCATAATAGAAGATATATTTTAGAAAAAGCATGCATGTTTCTACAAAAATGATATTTTATAAACCATACTTACACATTAATAATTTAAGTTGGGAAATAATTGTGGAATTTAATGATCTATAAAATGTGAAACTAAAATAAGAACAAAATCACTTTCATGTGGAATGATAATAAAGTGAACAACTAGTAGATAAAATGAAAAATACTTCACCCAATGTAGGGATCATGGGTGAGTTGACATAAGTAATCTGGGGGAGGTAATGTTCTATTGATAAATTTGTTTATAAGGTTGTGTTCTTAGAAGGGTTTGATCATGTCTGATAAATTTCAATCCAAAATATCAATTGAAACATATTGTATTCATTTATAAATACCAAACTATTGGTATGTGCTTCTTGTATTATCCATATTTGGTGAACCAAGTACAAAACTATTTTTATTTTTATATTTTTTACTATGGATATTTTATAATTTCATGATGCAATTTGATAGGTTTAAATGTTCCTATCAATGTGGGGACAAGATCCCTAAATTTTTATCAAATAAATGAATACATGATTAACCCCTCCCGCTATTAGGGTATTCAAGGGTATTATATACTTTTATGGAAGAAAAATCATCCAAATATTTTTTAATATTATAAGAACCTTTATAAAATTTGATTGAAAGGGATATAGTTATTAAAAAATTTAAGATATATCAATTATATTATATAATTTATAATCATACACTCGTATAAGATATGATAATGGAATATGGTGATAATTATGTATTCTCTTTTTAATTGTATAGAAAAAACTGACACTTACATATCATATTTTTACTTTTAAAACAATATATTCACCCTTATGTCGGGGAAAATTGACTCTTAAACAAGAGAATATGATCTTGTGAAGGATTCCAATTCAACTCATATGAATGGAAAATGGAAAATATGATGTTATCAGTATAATATCTTACACATGATAAAATTATTATAAAATGGTTACCAAATATACTATTACACATTGGAAAATCCATATATATTCATTTCTATAATGATATATACACATGTGTAATGTTATTCATATAGTATACTTTATTCACAAAGGATTATATAGATATTAAAATTACTGTAACCTTTATTCATTATTCACCATACATTATGTATCAAAATATCATATGGTGTACCCCTTATGTATTTATAGAATGACCCTTACATATGATAAAATCTTAATTAGTGATATCACACATATCACATTTCTGATTCAATTCATTTTCCACCTTATATGGGTTTTAATAAATGTCAATGATATTACATATATACAATATTATGGAATAGTAAATATCCAAATAAACTCAATATATGATACATTTTTTGAAAAACCAATTATACCCTTAAAAATGAGTAAATTTAATGACACATTATGATATGTAATATCAACAATATAAGAAGAGATATCCAAAGATAGATACTAATCCAAAACATATGATTAATTATTATATTTCATATTCTGAATTCAGAAATGTTATTTATTCATTTTAAAAAAATGATTTCAATATTCACATACAAGATTGTTATTCGACACCACTATTTGGTTTTAATAGGTCTAATGGCACTCATTAAACATAGTGGAAGCATAATTGTAAAACCAATGTAATGATTTTCATTCATTAATATTGAAATCGTGTATAATATCACTTGAGGAAACAATTTGTTCCACTCACATTATCACTGTATATTCCTTTCGATTCACATTATCACTATACCTTCCTAATTATTGGTGTTATATTGCATGAAAATATTTTCCATGATTTTAAAGATGGAAAATAATGATATAAAACTTGATTGAGAGTGTAAGAGGATGTGATAGTGATCATTATTTTTGGTGGACAGTAATAAAGAAATATTAGTATCCTATTTGACCAATTAACTAAATATATAAGTAGTGGATTCTTTTATATTTAGAATATATATTATATAATGTTTTAATCATCGATGTTTTGTAGTGTATCCAAATACCGTAGGATTATATTATGAGATCATAATATTGTTTTATTGTCTTGAAATTAATATAAATATATATATATATATTAAGAAAATATTTATGATATAATATTTTGATGTTAATGACAGATCATCTAAAATAAATTTGTTTATTATTGAAATTATACATACATCTAGGTTAATGGGATGAAAATTTAATAGAAATTTTGTTTTAGATACCTCAAATATTATGTACCAATGATTTTTTCTTGTAATTAGTATATAAATTTACAAAAATAATTTCCCTTTTTTATTATAGAGTAATGATTATTTATTGAATCTAGTGTTAAATTGTACATCATATTTTTTTAATCCATTTAGTTGTAACATACATTTTCTCGGATATTGAATAAATTTTTACATAAAAATAAGTGAATGATGATAGATGTTCTTGGGAACACAATTGGGTATGAATACATGTGCTTACCTACATCTAAACAAAAAATGGGTTTGGCCTTCTAGAATTTATAAGATCATATTTGAGTATGTGTACATGATTTTGATGTTCATTAGAATAATATAGGCCTTTTTCAAATTTTCATACAATAATTATCAATATTGTATTTTAAGGGAAACTTTTAAGGATTTTTTTTAAAATATATTTGTTATCACTATGTAAAATTGAAATGTGTGATATGATGGTTTTATGACATGCATTATCATAGATGAATATATATAAAATATTTTTCATTAGAAAAAATATGATATCAAATTAATGATGAATGAATAATTATATTAACAATTATTCGTGCTATTTGTAATTTAATATTACTATATTTATATTTTATGGGTTTCTAATTGATTAGGGGATAAATGATACATGAATCAAGGGAATCTACAACATCAATATGTGATTCCGTTCGAGGTATCTTGATGAATCAGTGACATAGCATACTGGGTAGAGTTGTTAATGTGATATGAATGTATTAACAAAATTCAATTATTATATTATAAATATATAAATATATCAATTATAGGTTTTTTATTAGGATAATATAAAAATAAAACTATGTATTTATTTTGTTAAACAATATTTTAGATTATATACATTGAAAAATTATTTGTATGAGGATTGAATATTACCATTTTATTACTATTGCGGTGGAATTGTTCAATACAAGATGTATCTTGGGATATATAAGTGTATTTGATATAGTAATGGATATAATATATTATTAATAATTGTAATTATTTTCAATTTATTACTAAAAGTATTTAAGGTGGTATGATTTATTAAACCATGTTTAAAAATCAAATGGAATATTTTAATTAAATTAGATAATACAGGGTTAAATTATTTAAAAGTATCCAATATGGATGAAGTGTTAAATTTTTGTTTTGGTAATGTTTTTATTATACTCATTCAATCAATATATTTTTATAATGATAGATGAATATATTTTTGTCCTAAAAGGGAATTTGAATTTTATTATTGGAATAAAAAATTGAAATATTTAATTATTTATAATTCTACATGGTTTATTTTATTGGGAGAGTAAAATGGGATGAAACCTCATCAATGAACACTTAATAATGCCTAATTTTTGGATTTATAGTGGGATATATTCAATTAATCTATTATTTTTATCATATTTTACCGTAATCTCTCATTAAATTTTCCCCCACTCCATTGGTGTCTCTTAATGTTTTTAGTGGGTGGTTGTTAATCAATTTGAATAGTTAAGAAAATTCATATTTTTTATAATAAATTAATTTTTTTAAATAGTCTATAGGAATATTAATAGTATAAATCATGATTAATTATATAATTCCATTATAAGTTAATGGTGTTATAAATTAAAGAAAAGGGAGTTTACTAATGTGATGAAATAATATACCTCTTTTGTAATTATGGCGGTAGTAATTTTATAGTATTTTTATTTGGATATATATTATTCCAAATATTTTTTTTTTCATGTTATCCAATATAATTTAACAATAATAATTATCTCATATAATGTAATAATTATTTTAGTGACATTTGGAATGAAATAATTATCTGATTTCACGTACTTCCCTTCTTAATTATTTCATTGGGGTCATGGAAAAATAGAACAGGGTTGTGTTATTGGTTAATAATTAAGAATTTATATGTTTTTTTCTGATCTATTTTTATTATATAATTTTATAGATAACATAATTTTAAATAACTTGTTTTCTATTTAAATCCATAGATTATGCTAAAGGATATTTCAAAATGTATCTATGTGGGTGGGTTTAATGTATTTTATTATTTTTTCTAGTATAAATATATATTATTGATGAGAAATTCAAATGATGTGATTAAAAAATGATTCTAAATAATTATTTATATTGAGATATATATAAAAATATTATTTATTCTAAATATTTTTTTATTTTTAACAAAATTATATATATATTAATTACTAGTATTGTTGAATTAAAGGTTTAATACTATTCCTATAGAACATAGTGTCTTACTTTGGATTTTATATTATATTCATCATTGAAATATTTGATGTTACCAAAATGATTGTGATCAAACCAATCCTATTGTTTGGGAGAGTTTATAACCT
Source organism: Viscum album (assembly GCA_963277665.1). Taxonomy (NCBI): domain Eukaryota; kingdom Viridiplantae; phylum Streptophyta; class Magnoliopsida; order Santalales; family Viscaceae; genus Viscum; species Viscum album. The sequence continues at coordinate 789,364,118 of OY728148.1, forward strand.
AATAATTCCTCTAATAATCCATGATATAGAGAATAAAATCATGATGGCATGTCATACAATTGACAGGACTTAAACTAGTATCATTTATATGAAAATATATCACTACAATAAAAAATAATATTTTTATACTAACATAATGGTCAACTATAATATATTATAATTTAGTCAAAGGGTAGATATCTAGGCAGGAATAAAAAAATTATTTTAAATAATTAATGGGATGTAAATATTCCCAACCCCACAAAAATTACTGGATTAAATAATTTACTAGGGAGGTCCCAATACCTAACCATATCATGAAACGTAAACAATCTGTAACCTTAAACTCCATAGATAACAAATATGTAAATCTACAACTTCATAATCAAATAGATTTACCTTTTAACTATACATCTTCACCAAAAACACAACCTGAGTGAGAATAAATCCGCGTATGGAATATTATAAGAATACCCGGTATGACTCTCTAATAATGAAGAAAATATTAATATAAAGTCAATAGAAATTCGTAGATAACCCGGATTTTATTTAGAGAATATTATCCCAATAATAAAAAGTAATTATTATACAGTTATCGTAGATATGATTTATAGGGATTAAAAAAATAAATCCGGAGTACCCATATCACTATGAGACCTAAAACAATAGGAATAACCATATCACCATAGTTTAAAATATAATCATCAACCCTCTATAATCATATAGGTGGATCCAATATCATTGTAACATCCTAGGTGAATAAAGAATTTGAAATTTTCAAATATATTAATATTTTGGAATTAAATATTAATTTTACTTTAAAGGGGATGCTATATATGATAGCACACTCAACAGGCAAGAATGTATTTCCCCGAAATATTACGTTGCACACAACGTTTAGTTATACTGATAAATAATATAATAATATTATTATTTTAAATGGTAGTTAATGCCTAGCTGTTGTAATGGAGGGAATAAACATAATGAACTACGATATGATTATACATGTTTGTTAAATGTTTTTACATTTATATAAAAAATTTGAGGCTTAAAAAAAGAATGAATCCAATTTTAAGCATAAATACACTAATATTCATTTAAGGGTCAAGATACATCCTTTTGAGGGAGAACCATTATTAAATATAGTTTGGTCAGTTTTATAAGTTCCTTTTGATAAAATAATATTCTTCTTTATAATCTGGACATCAAAAATTACTTTGGATGAAATTTGGGTCTTTTTCTAATAATGATCATTTTTTATGAATAATGAAAAAAACAGTATTTTAATTCAAAAATACCCTTTAATATAATTTATTTATATGTTTAGACTATCTTTTTAATTGGTTTTAAAGTGTAATTAAATTATATTTAACCATTTAATTTATTTTTGGTCATTGGTAGTAATTTCACTTTGAAATTGGACATAAACAAGTGTCAATATTGTGATAGTTATTTCATAAAAACACTATTTTTATTTTCACAACAGGAATTAATTTTTTGTCAATTTTTTCCACTTCCTTGTTTAGAACATGAAAAAATGGATTCCTTATTTTGAATTATGAGGTCCAAATTGTGTAAATAAGTAACTTTTATCTTTAGATATTATGAATATTAACTTAAATAAATATTTTATTTAAAATGTTTAAAGGGTAAATCTGGTAAATAAGGGTAAAAAGTATTATTATAATATTTATAAATTACTCTAAAATATTTCCTAATTCTTTTAAACAATACATGTCCGACCATGAGAATATTGGGCTCGATTTTGGGACCCCATGGAGCCACATAGGATTGATAATGATACATTATATTAATTAATTTAATGTAAAGACAAAAATGACATAAACATATATCTTTTAGTAAATAAAATTTACCATGGGTTATATAAGTTATCTCTATGACTATTAATATTAATTTAAATTATAAAAATATTTTCTATGTCATGGTATTTTATTTATAATTTTTAGATATTAAATAAATAAAATTATTTATGACACAATGATGATGTAGTGTTTACCTTATTAATTGATAATTTAAATAAATGAGATTATAAATTTGTAAATATATCCAAAACCCATCCAATTATTATTGGATTATTTTTTTAAGAAATATTCACCTTATAATTGATGTTAAAGAGATTTGGTACTTTTTGAAACTTAGAATCATTTTATAATAAAATAATACATTCAAACATTCCTAAAGAGCCCCTCATCCCTCTTATAAAAAGATACCACCTAAAACCCATTATTCACACATCTCAAGACCCTTGGATCTTCCAAAAACCACCTAAATAAGCTTCTAATATCCCCCTAATTAACCTATAATCCTTAACATAGTCATAATGGTCTTCAAGAAATTCTTTTGGTTCAAACCAAAGGGAGTTACCCAATTTAAAAGAAATGTCTTTCCCCAAGTTCTCCGCTTTTATTTTACTTCATCACTCCCTATTCTCTTATTATTATATGTTTACATAATAAAAAAAGTATCCTAAATATAATATGTTGTTTTTATATTATTTATTTTAAGTAAACTTATACACACATCCGTCTAATAGGTAAATAACATATTGTTTCTCTGGATAGTGAACTACTGCCTCACGAAATGATGATTGTTCAATCATCTCCTACCACCTATTATGGTGGCCATGAAGATGTAATCATATTTATATGTGATATATATTATATATATATTGTCTCTATACTTCTGTATTTCTCAATTATACCATACCTTTACGGTTTCCGTAGTTGGTAAATATGATAATTTCATTTATTGAAGTAAAGACTACCGCCCCCTCAATGTTATATGATTTGTTCATGCCATACGTTGGATGTATAAAGGATGAAGTTAATGGAATTATATATTATATTATACTTAAATTATAATATACCTTTTTATCATGATGTTTTCATTCCATTAAAATATGAAATAGAAATGAAAGTAGAGTTCAAGCGTACGTACGGCTTACCGTCCACATGAATGATACATTTCATTTCTTATCTCCAAATGTCATGTAATATTATAAATACAAATATATACTAGATATATATAATATATATGATATCTAAATCATTAAAATAATTATGGATGTAATGGAATTTTTACCACATAAGAAACTTGTAATTATAAAGAGTTTATTTTTGACTGAAGTACTAAATATCGTCAAAAGGACTGTCATTAAAATAATTATTATATAATTTATATAAAATGGTAATAAGTAATATAAAATGAATAATAAACCTGAAAAATGGTTCTGAAGAATTTATAAATTAACTTTACTTTATTATTCAACAGATTAAATAATAAAAATGGTCAAGTCAGACACGAGTTAAGAGAACATCTTCACCCAATTTCCATTATTTGGGTTGAACCTCTATTTATTTATTATGTCGTGTTATAAATATATGTGAATGAAATATAATTTTCTTACACAAAATATCCACTTATATTGTGTTTATGTATATTTTTTACACATAATTATTTCATTGAAAAATCATTAATTTAATGTTACGATCTTTGTAAGGGAACCATTCACCCCCGTTTTTGTCAAATAATTATTATTAGTTAGGTATTTTAATTTTTGTTTTCTTATATAAGGATATGTTCTTCTATCTCTTTGTTTCTATAAATTTTATTTCCATTTGATGGGAGAACCTTTTATCTCCAATCAAATCATTTTTTGAATTTTAATGTGATGCAGTTAGGCAGCCAAATTTTCATGAGGGACTTCATCTCACTCTCCTTTCATTGAGGCATCCATTGATATATACACAAATTTATTTGATAAGGGGTATAAACTCCAATGACTTTAAATTCAATTCAAGGATATTTTTTTCTCTTTGAATCATTTTACTATATGACATAATAATGTTTGTTTTAAAAAAATTTGGTTACAACGACCTCTCCGCCGTTGTGATCATTATTTGATAGTTGGCTACCTTAATAATCTGTAATGTTTTTAAAATAAAAATAAAAATAAAAACTATATAATCTTTTTTACGTATTTTTTTTATTGAAAATGGTTTTGATAATGTATTTATTATGTTCATATATTGAAATTATTTCAATGTGGGAATATTATCTTTCTTTTATACTTATTTTATGTGTTATGATTATGTTATGGTTCATGGGAATTGTTTATATATAAGGGTGGTTCTGTGATAATACTAGGGTGGCTGAGCTCGAGGTAGCTCTGCAATGCATTGGGTAATGTGACACAGGTAAACGTTAATGTTTCTCCTAATATATTTAGGGAATATAATTTGATGGGTATTCCAAATTTAACTCCCTATTCAGTTATGAAAGCTAAAATGTAAGTATGTTTCGGATGCCACAAGTTACCTTTATGATTTATGATTTCCATTTGTTATTAAAAAAATTTATGATTTAGTGAGGTAAGATAATGATTGAAAAGTATGATTTCATTTTTTTTGTATTGATGGACTAATGTTTTCATTCCTTGTTTTATAACCCTTACTGATCTTTTTATGTTCATCCCATGTTTTTGAAATATTTTCCAAATGAATTAACAATTATTTGGGTCAATAATAGAGTCATGGAAAAGTTATAATATCTAAAATGTGCAACTAGACATGACTATTTTTCATGAGATTCTAATTTATGAAAAAAATTTACAGAGTAAAAGTGTCTACTTTGTAATTTTTTATATTTAAGGTAATAGTTATGGTTTAATTCTCCAAAACTTTAAAATTAAAAATATTCGTAATGTGAATTATTAACTTATTTCTAGATTATGTGTTGTTTAAGGATGGGTCCTTATAGTTGGTATCGAAGGACTATTTAAGCAACATTAGAATATTGTATATTGTTAAATTAATATCCATAAGTTATTTTTACTTTATTGTAAGATTGAAATGATATAGTTTTTACAGATTACCATGTTTCTTCACCTAAGATATTTCTTTGTTCAAATGTTTTTCCATAGAGGAAACATGGAAGGTATGATCAGACGAAATCATGAGGAATACAACCTTCTAAATCATGAAACTAAGATTGTCAGAATCGGAACTGAATAGTTTGTTGCAGTGATGTCATAGTTGACTCAGGCTATAAATTATTGTTGTATCCATGCATGAGATTATCCAAATACAGTACATAGGAAGATTTCAGTAGTGAAGCATTTCATGAGGCCACATCCCCCTTCATTCAGAGGATCATCTGACCCTACGCTACCAAAAGGGTGGATTAAAGAACTATAAAAAATTTTGTTGTCAAGGGGTGTTCATAACCGCAAAAGGATAGTCTTTTTTTCTAAAACATTGAAGGTGAAGATAATCAGTGGAGGTTGATGGTGAAAAATATCAGGGATATTGAGGAGATTGATGCTCTTGATTGGAATTAATTCAAATGTGCATGTCTTGAGAAATATTTTTTTAAGGCGGATAATATTATGATGGAAAAAATAATTCCTGAAATTGAGGCAGGAGGATGACTCAGTGGATGCTTATAAAGTAAAATTAACATTACCGGAATGGTATGTTTTAAATTTCATATGAAATATTGATATTAAAATCCATCATTTTTACTCCATATTAAGTCCAAATTATCGAAGCGCTTTATCATCTTGTGAGTTAAGATGTAATGAAAAACATGTTCGTTGTGAGATGAAGGTAGAAAAGAAGTTTTCTGAGGATCATGTGTTCTTTAAAAAACAATTTAATAAAATGTCGAGGTGGTAGATTAAAGTGAAGAACTCTTTAAAAACTAATGATGTTAAGAAGATTAGGTTTATGGTTTATGAAAATTATTGTAAAAAGTACACTAGGTAATGTCTTCTGAATTCTGGTAAGTGCTATCGATGTGGTAATATGTGTCATGAGGCTCGTAATTGCACTGAAATATATCACGATAATGGTAATAAAAAATGTAATTTACAATTAATAAAATGGTATAAGTGCAATGAAATGGGTCATTATGAACATGAGTGCCTAACGAAGAACTCAACTGAGGGAATGCAGTTGTACTACAATAAGAAAGGGGTGGTTAAATATTTGTAAATACTTCAGTGGATGTTGGGAAATCAAATGATGTAGTATCAGGTACAATGTTTGTTTGATCATATTATCTCAATATGTTGTTTGATTTTGGGTCTATACATTCTTTCATTTATGATAAATTTTCCTGTAAATAATGAATTCCATCTCAACATATGAATCCCAAACTTATTGTAAAAACACATAGATGAAATTTTGAGACAAAAAGATATCATAAAAACCTTCATGTACTTATGTGTAGAAAGAATCTAACTGCAAACATTATTTTATTCCTCTAGTAGAGTTTGATTTTATTTTAGGTATGGAATGTTTTTTGTTTATCATGATAAGATTGACTACAGAGCTAAATTTGTTTCTTTTCAAGAATATTTTCAATTTTTGTACAAGAATTAACCCTTACTTTTCATAATATATCTGGAAGTTGAGGAACTTTTAAAACATGTAAATGAATGTTACCTTTCAAATGTTGATGAAAACAAAGGAAAATTTCATATTAATTATGTACCTATCATAAATGAGTACCTTGATATCTTTCTTGATGAGTTTTTAGTGTAATATTTGATCGAGAAGTTGGATTTACTGTTGACATAGTTCCTAATGCAAAGACTTATTCCAAACCCCTTTTTCGAATGGCTCAAATTGAACTATTAGAGATAAAGAAACAATTTCATGAGTTATTAGTTAATTATTTCATTCGACATAGCACATCACCATGGGGTCATCCTGTCTTGTTTGTTAAAAAGAAATATTGTTCAATGAGATTTTTCAGGGATTATAGATCCTTGAATAACATCACTATTAGGAACATGTATCCTTTGCCTCATATCGATGATTTGGTTGATCAGCTACTTGTGGATAAATATTTTTCTAAGATTCATTTTAGGTTGGGGTACCATTAGTTTAATTTAAATGAAGTAATCATTCCAAAGACTCTGTTTTGTACTAGATATGGCCATTATGAATTTATAGTTATACATTTAGGATAAACCAATTCATCTACTATTTACATGGATTTTAGGAATATAATTTTTGGTGAGTTCTTGGATAATTTTTTAGTTGTGTTCATTGACAATATTTTGGTTTATTCTAAAATTAAAGAGGAGCATGAATGTCATATAAGGGTTTTCTTGAAAACCATAAATTAAAATAAATAGTATGGAAAATCATGTATGTTTGAGTTTTGGTAAAAAAAAAACTCTTTCCTTTGTCACATTGTTTCTAAGGAAGGAATAACTGTTGATCCTACTAAAAGAATATTTGTTAAAGAATGGCCAAGACAAAAATATATAACAAATGTCTATAGTTTTCATGGTAATATAGGTTATTACAGGAGGTTTGTTAACAAAAATTTATGACTATCTTTCCCACTGAGTAATTTAACTCCAAAAAGTGTTAAGTTCATCTGGATAGAAAAATGTGATGATTTTTTTAGGAAATGAAAAGAAGATTGGTGAATGCTCCAGTTTCGGCACTGCCTTTAAAAAATGGTGATTTTGTTACCTATAGTGATTCTTTGTTGAATGTACATGGTAGTTTACATATGCAGAATGATTAGGTAATTTCTTATTCTTCATATAAGTTGAAACATCATGAATTAAATTACCCTACACATGATTTTAAATTAGATGTTTTTGTTTTTGCTTTAGAAATTTGGATGCATCATTTGTATAGAGTAAAATTTGAAATATATACTATCTAATAATGTTTTAAGTATATATTCACTCAGAAGTAATTGAACATGAGATAATGGAGATGGCTATAATTAATCAAGGATTATGATTTCACGATCCATTACCATCTTGGAATGGAAAATATAGTGGCTGATTCTTTGAGTTGAAAATGTAATGGTACATTAACCATTTTAAATTTGGAACAATATACTTTGATTAATGTTTTTATGAACTTCGAAATAAATGATATTGGTGCCGGGAATTCATTTTCTTTGTTCAGGGGTCAGTGAAATCATCTCTATCGGAAAAAATTATGCTAACACTGAAGGAAGATAGTGAGTTGAAAAAAAAGTTATAATTAGTTCGAAAGGGTATGTTTCCGGAATTTTACATTGATAATTATTGTATTTTGGGATATGGGAATATATTATGTATGACTTGTGATTCACAGTTGAAGAAAGAGTTATTTTGGGAAGCTTATGGTACACCATTTTCAGTTCATCCAAGATGTACTAAGATGTATATAGATCTTCGTGAGTATTATTGGTGGGATGGAATTAAAAGAGATATTGTTGACTTTACTGTTAAGTGCTTTACTTGTCAACAGGTTAATGCAGATCATTAGTTACCGAAATGTATGCTTCATCCTATACTGGTGTCATAGTGGTAATGGAAAAACATATCCATGGACTTCATTATGGGATTACCGAAGACATATCGAGGTAATAATGCAATTTGAGTTATTATTGATCAATTGACTAAAACTGCTCATTTTCTTCCTATTCGAGATACATGGTCTCTAGATCAACATTGTTGGTTGTATGTTAAAGAGATAGTAAGGTTACATGGAGTTTTTATCTCCATTTTATCTGATAATGATCTGAGTTTCACTGATAACTTTTGGAAAGGCCTTCAGAAATCATTGGGAACTTAATTAAATTTTAGTATAGCTTTTCATCCTCAATTATATGGGCAGTCAGAAAAAACTATTCAGACCTTAGAGGATATGCAAAATGCTAGCTCAGTGGATTACCAGGGATGTTGAAACCAACATCTTTCTTTCTTTGAATTTTATTCTAATAATTTTTTTCATTCTAGTATACAAATGGCTCCATTTGAGGCATTATATGGGAAGCGGTGTCGAACTCATGATTTTTGGTATGAAGTAGGTGAAAGGATGTTGATCGGACTAGAATTGGTAGATGAGATGACAAGAAAGGTTCAGTTGATTTAGAAGAATAAGATAATAGCTCAGAGTAGGAAGAAACGTTATGCGGATAACTAAAGGAAGGATCTTCATTTCGAGGTTGGTGATCATTTCTTTATCCAAGTTTTTCCATGGAAAATCTTGGTGCACTTTTTTAGAAGGAAAAGTAGAGTTAGAGGTTTACTGGCCCTTATGAAATTATAAATAATGTTTGATCAGTTACCTATAGAGTGGATTTACATCTAGGTTTATCCCAGGTACACAATATTTTTCATGTTTCAATATTGAGAATGTATTTTCTAGATCCATATCATGTTATGATCCAATAGGTAGTTGTGTTGGAAGAGAATATCTCTTATGAGGAACAACCAGTCCAGATTCTTGACCGAAGAGAGGATGTGTTGCGGAATAATCATATTCATCAGGTAATGGTTTTGTGGAAAAACCATATAGTTGAAGTGGAAACATGGGAATCTGAAAATACTAAGAGGTATAAATACGCCTCATTTATTTTATAAGTGAAGAGAATTGCAGGGATGAAATTCCCAAAATGGGGAAAGGTTGTAACAACCCAATTGAATGATGAATATAAAATTTTAAAATTTTTATAATATTTTTGAATTATATATTAATTATAATTTAATTTGGATGCTATGTCTGATATCATACTCAACACACAACAAACGATTATTTCTTATATCATACGTTTCACACAACATTGAGTTATACCAAAAAAATATAATATTATTATTATTTTAAATGGTATTTAACTCTTAGTTGTTGTAATAGAATAAATAAACATAACTATCTATAATATGATTATAAATTTTTTTAAATGTTTTTACTTTTATCCAATAAATTTTAGAGGCTTAAAATAATAAAAAAAATCTAATTTTAATCATAAATACTCTAATATTCTTTAAAGGGTCAATTAACTGCCTTTTGAGGGTGAACCATTTTTAAATATAGTTTTTATATTTTTAAATGTTTTATTTGAAAAAATGATATTCTTATTTTGAATTGGGACATCAAAATATACTATGGATGAAATTTTGTTATTTTTCTGGTAATGATCATTTTTATAAAGAGTGAAAAATACTCTATTTTTATTCAAAACTACCTTTTAATATAATTAATTTATATAGATATATTGTATTTTAAATTATTTTTAAAGTTTAATTAGATTATAATTTTACCGTTTAATACAATATTGTTCATTGTAAGTAATTTTAATTTGAAATTGGACATAAAAAAGTGTCAATCATTTGATACTTATTTCTTAAAAACATACTTTCTGTTTTGACAACGGGAATTAATTTTAAATTAATTTCTACCACATATCTATCTTGGATTATAATAAATGGATTCCATATTTTGAATTAGGAGGTAAAAATTTCATAAGTAAGTGACTTTTAGTTTTAAACATTATGAATAGTTCCTTTATTAAATATTTTATTTACCATGGTTAAAGGTTAATTTGGTAAATAAGGGTAAATTTTATTATTATAATAATATTAAATTATAATAACATATGTCCTAATATTATTTCATGATACATGTTCGACCATGTGCATCATTGGGTCGATTTTGGGACCCCATTGAGCCACATATGATTGATAATTAGACTTTATATCAATTAATTTAAAGTAAAGGCAATCAAGACATAAACATATATCATTTAGTAAATTAATTTTTATATGGTTTTATATAAGTTATCAATTCGAATATATTAATTAGTTTAAATCTAAAATTATTTCCTACATCATGGTATTTTATTTACAATTTTTATACATCATATAAACAAAATTATTTGTGACACAATGATGATGCAGGGTTTACCATATTAATGGATGATTTAAATATATTTGATTATAAAATTTTAAAAAACTCCAAAACATTTTCTATTGTTATTTAATTATTTTATTTCTAACAATATTCATATTATATTTGAATTTAATGAGTTTTCGACCTTTAGAAACCCTGAATCATTTTATAATAAAATAATACTTTCAAATATTCCTAAAGAGCCCCTCGTCCACCTTATAAAATGTCACCACCATTAATACATTACAAACACCTCTCAAGACCCTTTTATCATCCATAACCTACCTAAATAAGATCCCAAAATCCCTATCTTCCACCTAGAAGCATGAACATAAGAAGAATGCACTTTAGGAAATCCTTTTGGTTCAAACCAAGGGGAGTTAAAGGTAATGTCTTCCCTCATGTTCTCCTATTATATTTTACTTCTTTACTCCATATTCTTTTATTATTATTTTATTACATAACAACACCATTATCCTCAATATACTAGTTTTTTAGGAGAATAATTCAAAATACACTTAGACACAACTCTGTCTAATTGGTAACGAACATAGTGTTTCAGTGGACGATGAGCTACTGCCTCACGAAACAATGATTGTTAAATCTTCTCCTCCAACCTCTTGTGGTGTCCATTAATATTTAACTGTATTTATATGTGATAAATATTATATTTATATTATCTCTATACTTCTTCATATTTCATTTATATAACACCTTTATGGTTTCCATAATGTGTAAATATGATAATTTCATTCAAGGATGGGAGGACTACTTCCCCCCTTAAAGTGATATGACTCATTCATTCCATATGTGGGATGTAAAAAATAATGGATTAAATGAAATTATATATAATATTATACTGTAATTATAATATACCGATGAATCATTATGTTTTCATTCCATTAAAATATGAAATAGAAACGAAAGTAGTGTTATTGAATACATACGACTTACCCTCTCCATGAATGGTGCATTTCATTTATTATCTCAAAATATTATATACTATTATAAATACATTAATATATTAAATATATATGATATATATGATATCTAAATCATGAATATCAGTCTAGAGAAAATGTAATTTTTTCCACATGGACATCTTGTAGTTAAAAAAATTACATTTTTGACTGAAGTTCCAAATATCGACAAAACAACTGTTATTAACATCAATTATTATATAATGTATATGATGTGGTAATACATGATTTATAAGAAATAATAAACCTTAAAAAAATTATGAAGAATTCAGAAATTAACATTTTTTTGTTATTCAGAAGATTAAAGAACGAACGTGTCACGTCGGACACAAGGTAAGGGAAATTTTTCACCCAATTTCCATTCCTTGGGTTGAACTTCTACGTATTGATTATGTTTTTTTATAAATATGTGTGAATGAAATATTATTGTTTTATACTTAATATCCAATTTTATTTTTGTATTTATTTTTTTTACACTTATTTATGTCATTGATTTATCCTTAATTTAATGATACGATATTTGTATGGGAACCTTTCACCATCCTCTTTTAGTCAAAGACTTATTCTTTGTTATGTATTTAAATTTAAATTAACTTATGTTGGGATTTGTTCTTATATATCCTTATTTCTATAAATTTTTTGTCCAAGTGATGAGAGACACTTTTCTCTCTAATCAACTCATTTTATGAATTTTAATGTGACGTCATTAGGCTATCGAATGTTCTTAAGGGACTTCATCTCAATATCATTTCATTGATGTATACTTTGATATATACATGAATTTATTTTATATGGTGTATAAAACCCGATGACTTTTAATTTCATTTAAATAAATTTTTTTTCTCTATGAAGCGTCTTACTAAATGACAACAAGAATGTTTTGTTTTAATGAAAGTGGTGAATAGGACCTCTCCCACACGATGAGAATTATTTGATATTTGGATTCATTAACAAGAATTAATGTATTTAATATAAAAATAAATACCATATAATATTTTTATGTAATTTGGTATTTAAAATGGATTTTATAATGGATTTATTATGTCAATACATAGAAATTATTTCAATGTGGGAATGTTATATTTTATTTATGCTTATTTTATGTGTTATGATTATGTTATTAGTCTTGGGAATTTTTTACGTATATGGTTGGTTCCATGACAAACCTAGCATTGGTGCACCTGAGATAGCTCTCCAATGCATGGGGTGACATGACAGAAGTAAACGATAATGTTTCTCCTAAGGGATTTGAGTAATATACTATGATGGGTACTCCAAATGTAACTCACTATGTATCTATAAGATCTACAATGTATATATGTTATGGAATCCCAATGTTACATTTATGATTTATGATTTACATTTTTTATTAAAAAATAATATGATTTTGTGTGGTAAGATAGTGATTGAAAAGTATGATTTCATTGATTTTTATGTATTGATGGATTAATGCTTTCTTTCCTTCTTTTATAACCCTTAGAGAGATTTTTACGCTCATCCCGTATTTTTTAAAGTTTTTTCAAATGACTTAAAGATGAATAGGGATAATGCCGAGATCAGGGAAAAGTCACGCTGTATAAAATGTGGAAGTATGCAAGACTCTTTCTTTTCAAGAGTTTCTATTTAATAAAAAAATGGAAAATGAGTAGATGTGTCTACTTTCTAAAATTTGTGATGTAATGTAATAGTTATGGCATAATTATCTAAAAATATATACCTGAAAAGACCCTCAATTTGAACTAATAACATAACTCAAGATTATGTAATGTTTAAGGCTAAGTCCATATAATCATGCTAAGAAGTTCATATCAAACAATGTGGAGTCAAAAAATATTGATGAAAAATCCTCATAATTTTGAACATTCATCAAATAAATGTGTGTAATATACTTCATAATTGAAGGACCCATACCATATAAAAATGGTTTAACTACTCTACTAATTGTATAAATCACCCCTATATTGGTTTCAATTTTTGCACAATGGGTGTACCATAACTATTTATATTACAAACATAAAAACCACAAACCTTCCTCATATTTAAAAATATATCAACATGAAAATCTGAAAAACACATTTGGGGAATCAACCTATTTATAAATAACATGAACCATCTCATTAAACATGGAATTTGGTTTTGAATGAAATAATCTTATATAATATTTTTAATACAATGTGAGAACCCATGGAAAATTACATCAAATATATAATAAATGACACATAATTCTTTGTATATTATGTGTTAACCTAAAGTCATATACAAGCATGTATCATCACTGGCCATTCCGGTAAGGTTACCATTCAAGATATTTCACAAACAGATACACTATTTAAGGAATATATAGGAATTCAATGTGTGAATCTCCACTGAAGCCCAAATAAAATAGCCAATTTATATAGAATTTCCTCTAGCCCATAACAAATATGTGGTTTGGGGTCATTTGGTATTGTAATTATATACACTATGAGTCATGTGTTTTTATATAGATAGTATGTGACCCATTTTCACACACCATGGGACAAGGAACCTTATGAATAATCTTAGCCCATATGGGTGACAATTCATTACACTCATGTGATAGTTATATGTAACAATATATTTTTCATTTTCAAAACTAAATGGACATATTATAGTGAAATATGTTGTTTATTATTTATATATTGTAGTATGTATACTTTTTATTTCATCTATGCCATTATTTTATAAATTATTCTTCATATATTTCAATTATTTTCACATTTGGACACAAATTCTGTGTCCCTAATCATATCCCAATTCCACTACCCAAACATTCATGAAACTACTTTCCACTCATAACCACATTCACTATCATGGTAAATATATATACCAATGATGAGAGGACCAAATTAGTAGTCCCTACAATCGATAATTTTTTTTACTTTAGGATGTAGGCTTTCTTGAATCTACTCTATGGATTCCTCTTTTAAAAGTTCGTGTTTATGGTGAGGGTGACTCAAGGGACATAAATACCATTCCCACACACCTCCACACTTAAATATGGGACATAGGAACATGTTCCAGAAGGTTAAAATCTATGTTTCACAATATGACACCTTGATATCATGAAACTAGGGTGAAAAACCCTTGTCCCCAACACCTAGGTCATGTGCTACATTCAGGTTGGGATGTTAATCCCCCCCTTAACACTTTTCTGATGAATTAATGATGTCCATCCCATTAGAACTACTTGAGAATACGAAATATGTAATCCCTGACTTTATATATATATTTTTATTTTTGGTGTAGTCCATCACATCTTTTCATTTAGGATTCCAACTTGGAATGGACTTATTAAGTGGTTGGGGGACTCAGTTGTATTATATAAAATTTGGATACCCCTCCTCACCCTGATGCGTGACATGATCACAAGTTTCCTAAGGTGACACCCTATGTGTCATGTTGAGACACCCTACTTCCATGAAACAGGGTTGTTAAACATATATCATGGGAACCTAGGGCATGATCTGTATTGTTCTATGAATTAAAAAAGTTGCTATTCTCCAACAGAAAAAGTCATTGGTTATTAAATAATAATGCATGTGATATTCCCTACACTATTGAAATATTCTTTATTATAACTAATTCCACTATCCTTAGTCATTTATTCAACTATATTATCAATAATAAATCCAGGTAATGAATAATAATGGTGATTTGGAAAACAATATACAAATTATTATCAGGAATTCTAAAAAACTGAAATTTAAATCAAAATTTTATTATTAAAAAAGAAATAAATTTTTTCTTTGGATATTCATAATGATAATCAATACATTCCAATCATAGGAAATTTAGAGAATAAAATTTTTTAAAATTAAAATAATAATAAATAAAGAAGGATATTAATACATAATCAACAGAAAAAATTGGAAATTTAATCATTAATGTTAGAAATTAATTCCTATAAAATTCATACCAATAATGCTCAAAAACATTGAAATCAAAATGAAAAAACATAAAAATCTTGATTATAAATAGTCATGAATTATAATATTGAATTATTATGATTAAATTCTATAAAAATAAAATGTGAGAATCATGGAAGTATATATACAAACAATAAAGAAACAAAAATATTAAAATGGACACCCTAATTGGTTAATCAACGATAATCATGTTTTATAAAAAATATACATTTTCTTTTTGGAGTTATCATCTCCTTGGATATAAATCTATTGAGTATAGAGATTTCTTTCAAGGGTTCCTTATATACCATTATGGATAAACATTGTAGACATTTTATAATAACATATTTAAAATAATATCTTCTATTAACCAATTTTTTTAAGTAAAAACCCATAATATCATTATAATTTTTTTGAATCTTGAATCTGAAGGCTATACATCTCCATAGAAAAAAAATATACATTTTAAACACAATTTTGATGTCAATTTATTAATTTTTTGTTCTATTTAAGGGATATTATGTTTTTCACACATACATAGATTGAAATAAAATATTTTATAATATATATTATGTCCCATGACACATATAAGTGAAAACCATTCATACAAAAACAAAAATGGATGTTATTAAAAATATTCAATGGTATAAAATAGAAAAATATTGGTTAATATTTCATAAAGTCCTTACATGTTTTTTACAGAAATAATCACAACTCAGTCAAACAATTTATAGTACTTTGTTTTTATATGATTATCAATATCCTTGGATAACCTCAAATTAGTCTTGTTCATTCACAAGATGCACACCAGGGGAATCACTTACCCATAAAGAATATTCTCCTACCAACCCCTGATTACCACCATGTATTCAAAATTGGAGATTAGATACTCAATTTCCATGTCACATAGAAAGATAATGTGTGATATTTTTTATACATATCAAATTATTTGACACATGAGTGAGATGTTGGGAACATGACCATATATAAGGGCAGTGAAAGATGATTGGAAAAATCTCCTACCCTTCATGAAATCTAGAATAGAAAAATAAAATTTGGGGAAAAAATTTCCACCTAGTCAAATATAGAAAATAATTTATAAGGTGATATATTTAAAAACATATGGTCACCACCAAAAAGTAAATGGATATATATATTCAATTTTTTAGATCTCTGATGGTTGTAGGTTAATCTCATCTATTCATATGTCCCATACACCTTCTTTGTTATCTACTGGCCAAACATTGGCACCATAATATTCTCAATCTCAATCATATAATCCAAAAATAACTTACCTAAAATTTTTCCTATTCAATTTTTTAACAAAATCATGATAATATCAGTGTGGTAAATGTTTTATATAAAAACTCCACCAACATTAGCTTATTATCCCAACTCTTAAAAAATATTATATATGAGCCCACAATATATACTTATGATATTGAATGTTCCACACTTAATAAATATATAAATTTGAGTAGAATACAATACTAAATAACTATTATGTCCCAAAGAACTCTTATGTGATTCTAAAAAATAAGGATGTGAATTAGGATTCTTGGTCAATGATGATCAATTTTAGAACTCCATGAAATCAGATAATCTTAATTGTTTATTGACGTCCCATGATCCAATAAAAACCATTTTTCTATAATGGGATTGACATAACCTAACCCTGTCAGTTGGTAAATGATCACCTTTGATGTTTCATGTCCCTTCAATTATCAATAAATTTAATTTATGACATCCATAGATATTTTACCCCAATTCCACTAGGAAACTCAAGAGGTTAACATAAACTAAGATGAACCAACTTCTTATCCTTCACATATAAATAAGTGAGGTATAGTGATATATAATAAAATTCCTTCATAATTTATCCTGACCACTATAAGTAATTCATAAAAAACTCATACATCTTCATTTATTCAGAATGTATCTTTAATGAGAATGCTTAAGACTCTCTCTTTACCTCTTCACCAAATTACATTCAAAACACCATACACCACTAAATAACTGGAAAAAAACCCCACCACTATAGAATTTATCTTTTTTATTCTTGAATAATATGAATCCATGAATAATATTATAGTCACTAACACTATTATGGGCCTCCCCACTCAATTAATATGCATTAAGGCCATAAACATTGAGTACAGATAGGGAAATTCTCGTTATTTCACTAAAACTCATTATATCAAGAATAATATCTCAAACACATCCTCCATCAACTAGGTATTGGGAATCTTATGTAGATAATAATAATAATCCAAATTAACATTAATTAGAGTATAAGATGTTTCAAATGTTAAGATGATACTATATTTTTGACAAACACATTGTCTAAAAGATGATATTTTTCTAGGTGAAGATATACATGAGACACATGTGATGCATTAATATTATAAATTACTCACTGATAAGATAGTTTCTCTACATGATGAAGAATAATAAAATATTCATAATCAATATTTATTGTAATTAATGGTCATCCTAAAGAGGTAATATTAACATTAACACATACATAATCATTTATCTACTATGCGTTAACAAACACATATGTATAAACGTATAATTATATCAAAAACAATATTCCACTCATTCCCAAAAATAATATTAAAAATTATTTAATAGTAATAATATTATTTAGATTCATGAATTATTTTAAAAAATGTTCATTTCCAAATCATAGGTAGCCACTATTAGGTACAAGTTATCATAAGAGGTGTCATGATGGATTAATATTCCAAAAATCCCTAGAAATATTATGTTTTCTATAATAATTTATTCACCAAAAAACATCATCATATTGGTATTTTAAGAGATCATAGCAACTATTTTTTTAGTTTCAATTATTATTAATCCAAATTATGTAACATTTCCTAATAAATTAACATCTTAATCAAAATAAATATTCACTTTGAAAATATTTTGTATAGATTGTTATCATAGAGTAAATACATCAAAATGAAAATATTTCTGAGCATAATCATCTTCTATATTTTATTAAATGATAATTTACTTAATTAAATCTAAAACATTAGAATCAATATCCTGATTGAGATATTATTAACGAGACCCATGAATATATTTGGGGTGTTTATCATACTAAAGGACATCACACCTTAGGTGAAAAAATGGAGATGTTGAAGGATTTAATTTTTCTAAACATTGATTGAAGTAGTAATTTATTTATAGTCTATTGTATGTTTTAATTATAAGTATTCTTGGATTTTTTATTGTTTTACATAATAAATTTTTTTCATATTCCTTATATATTGATCCCATAATAAAAAACCGACATTGGGAACTGAAACTGAAGATGTGGTTGTGATCCAATAAAGAATCATGAAAAATGAAACTAATATATAATAGTTTTTTTGATATTTCGATAAAATTATTGATGGAAATTGATATATATTATGTTTATGTGATCTAAGATAGAAATATTTAGATGAATAATAAGACATAAGATGTTTTTGGAATATTGGAAAAGGAAAATACATATGTAATTATTATGTGAGTATAAATAAGAAGTTGACTTTAGATATATATGTTGGTTGGGGGAGAGATTAAATAAAATAAAAAAATCATATAAAAGTTGTATCTCGTAAATGAATAAAATTGGTTTTCTGCTCAATTATTATATACAAAATACCTTTGTTTTCTTACATATGATTTTACAAAAAACAATTTATTTCTAGACATTGTAAAATTTATAGAAAAATGTATTCTGAGGGAAATCTTATCCAATTGTACAATTGGTGAAGTTTGGTGGAATAAATATAAAAAATCAGATTATAATTCATTCTAAACAAAGAGACTATAATCATCATACCAAAGGGAGAAATATCACTAAATGTGGAAAATAGTATGATGAATAATCAAATAAAATATGATTTTGTGATATGAAAAACTTATGCCTCAAAATTTAATATTAAAAAATTTTGTAGATTGATTATTACATATTTTTATAACAATAAATAACCTTATTATTTTTTTGACATTGAGGGAAATTCTAAAAGTTTCTAAATTATGAGATATTCATGAAATAGTGAATGAAAATTATTTAGTGTTATATTTTATATTCGTGGATGAAAAATTTATCAGTATTTTTAAATAATGTTTTATTAATATAAATTTTTATGGAATTTAATTTATTGATCATGGGGGTATCCCCAGATGAATAATTAATTTGGAAATATTGTGGATGATCGTGTCATTAAAAACAATGGTTAGAATATTCTCAAATATACCTTGAAAATTTATTTTCATAATTTAATTATATATAATTTATTAAAACAATTTCAATTAATGGGAGTTTATTGGGATAGAAAAATAGATAAATGCCTAAACTAAGACTAAGAGGGGTATGAGTTAAAAAAATTGGCCGAATCTTGTGGTTTTGGGATGAGAAAAAATATAAATCTTGAGTATTTGGTTATTCAAGATTATGAAGAATTTTTCAATGAACTATATAAAGTGAGGAAGTGATACATATATGATTTCATATATGGAAAACAAAGCATGAAGACTCATAATATATTATCTAACTCTATTCTAATCATCATGAATTCTTGAAGAGAAATATTCATTTCATTAGTTATCAATAAAACATGTATTCTCTTATGAACATTCATAAGCAATTCTACAATTGGTATGTATGCATGTGATCTACTTTGTGTTTTTGACGAGACCTGTTACAAATACATATGTTATATAATTTAAAATTAATTGTTTTGTATATTAACCAATCCAATAAATGTGTATTACCAACCTTCTAACCAATCCTTGTAAAAATTCAATTTTCCCTATGTCCAATCTATTTTTTTAATCATTAAATGATGAGAGTTTCTGTTGAGTTGATTAAATCCTAAATGATTATAGAGAATGATTTATAAAAAAGAGATTAGAAAATATAAAACCCCAGATTCACCCATTCTCCCTCTTTAATGGACAAACCCATTCCTGGAGCACATTACCAAGAATTATAGGGATTTGGTTTCCTAAATGATCCCACCTTTTTCTGGGTATGTTTATCTTTATGTTTTTTGATTATGCCTTGGTGGCCATACCTAGTTTGGAGATGGAGTGAATTTGTTGAAAATATGACCTAATGTTCAAGGATTTATGTTTTTTTAACTAATATAGACTTGATTAAATAGGACTAATAGTTAATATTCGTTCATGGAATGATAAAGATATTTAAAGGATGTTTAGAGAGTAAAAAAGAAAATGTGATAAAAACCTGTTGTAGAATATTTACATGTCATGTAAAGGAATTAAATTACATGTAACGTTTCTTGGTATTTAATAAAATAAATCTAAGGCAATGTATTTTTAGAGAGAACCATTAAAAACATTTACATCATGTGTATCTATATTAATGAATGTCTAAATTTCCAACCAAATGCATTAAACATGCTATGTAGCTAATTTTCATTGGGAAAACACTAGATCTAATATCCTCTTGACCTAGGGAAACCCTCCATTTTATTTTGGAGTTCCAAACCCCTTTCAACATGCCCCCTTTACATGATTTATCATGTCAATTCATTTTTATCCCATATTATCTTTCATGTCATTGTTTCTCCAGCCAATGTATATAAATACCTTTCCTAATTGCATTTTTGGTTTTGATCTTGATCCCTTATTTTATTTTGGAACCCCTTCGTATTCATCCACACCTAAATACTCTTGGGTTTGACCATAAGAATCAATATTTTATTTTTGGTATAAGGTAAGGGTTCTAAACATTAAACCATACAGATATTTCTATGTATATGAAATATCAGGATTATTCCATTGTTGTGTTGGCCCAAATAAATTTAATAATTGAATTAGATTATCCAATAAATTAGTTTGGTTTAAAATGGATTTATAACTAGATAATGGATTAATGTATGTTTAGAATTATATGATACTTAGTGTGATTTCTTGTTATATAATCCCATTTTTGGATTATTTTTTATTGATATAATTGTTAATCTGTTTTGAATTCAATTTTATGTGTCATTTGATAGAATAATGGTAATTCTCATAATTGACCATTTATATATAATAAGTGGTATTGTGATATCTATATTGTATGATAGAAATTGTACTCTATTCATTGATGTGTATGTAATGGTCTTGGCCTAGACATATTCACATGAATTTTATTTAAGGATTATCATGATCATGCTTGGGCCAGTCCTCATATCACAATTTTTACAGGGATTTGACTCAAAACAAATTCATACTTATTGGGCCATAACTCTGATATTTTATAATGCTTATAGGGAATTATCTAGAATTTATGTGGCGATTATACCATGGGTATGTGGTTGTGGTTTGCATGGTCATATTTCACATTCCATTTTATTCTGACACATATCCAAATAAGGTTGTTTTGGTATTTTATTAATTGTTGAATTAATTTAATACACCAATCTATCAGATTATTAAATGCACATATTTGTAGGAAGGATTCACATAGACACTATTGTGTTGACCGAATGAGTTATACTCAAACCCTATTCCGGGATCCATTTGTTACTCGACTAGATTTCATGGATGAATGTTTAGGAATGGACAAGGAACCATGATATTGATTACATGTATGTTATTGGGATGGAGATTGGATATTGTATTGGTAAGGGGTCGGGACCAAAGATTGTGAGTCTTTTATTTTAGTCTTCTAACCTTTTTATTATATTTTTATATCATGATATTTAGATACAATGAACTGCTTCATTAAAATATTATTTTATTATTATTGGATTATTTAGTTGGGTATTATTGTTATCTTCCGTTTTAGTCTTTAATTTAATTATTATTTACACAATATAATTATTTTCATTACTTACATGAAACCTTTTTACCATGGGGTATAGTCTCCACAATATTCATTTCACAAACTATATCCAATTCAATATCATCTGGTGTACGGAATGGTGTGCTTTAGGTCCCCTAAAAACCCCATCCCAGCCATGTGCTATAGTTCTGGATTAGAGGATGTTACAAAGTGGAATGAAAGGGAAAGATAGGAATTTTTTTATATAATAAAATTTGGTAATGGTAGAAAGGATAATAGGATGTGTGAGGACTTGGTAATGAGCTTGAGCATGGGAGTAATTAACCCATGTATGAGGAAAAATCCGAGAACCCAAGCTTGGGATTTTTGTTAGTGATGAGTTCTTTCTACAGCTGGTGTTATTCCACCTCATTTGATTCACATAATATATGTGGTTAGTTTTTTATGTTATTATTAATTCTTGAGATTATTATCATGGCCTATTTTTGCATAAAAATAAACTACATACATTTTAATAAGAACATAGGGATATATTGAAATGAATTTTTGATGATTTGGACATATCATTTATTCCATGTAGAATATACTTCCCTATTGATCTATGATAAGAGTTATTTCTTTCAATGGAAAAATAAAATGAGCTTTTGTGTGATGCTAAATTACATTAAATCCATTTATATAGAGACTAGAATTTAGTGGTACAATGTTATAGTTACCTGTTAGGTTTACCTTATTTATAGCCATTTCCCTAAGGTTCACAGTTGTCTTGTTTTAAAAAATAATCATCATTGTATTTGATGTGAATATCATGGGACTAGACATCGACAAAATCTTTTTTTCTGTAAAATCAATTTCAGTAGGGTGATTTTGTAATTTATTCTTTGAGTTCTATGAACCATCGTTGTGATAGTTTTCACCAAGGAAGTAATGGGAAGAGAAGTCAAGGAAGTGGTCTACCATCTCAATAATCTGTTCAATTACAGTGCTATCAGTATGTAACTTTTGTTCCATAGAAACCATAGTGTCTTTATCCCATATTCTAGTGTGGAATTTTTTGGAAAATGGGCAATCCTCAAAGGTTTTGTTTAGAACATTTACAAAAAACCAGTTAAAAAGGAGCATGAAAAAAACCAAAATTAGGAAGGGTATCAACAACGCCTATATAGGTTGGTAGCTATACTTCCAAATGAATTTTATGCTGAGGAATGGGAAGGGATACCCTAATGAAAGTAAACAAATAACTAGAAATGTATATTGTTTAGGTTAGTCAGACCGGAGCCCATGTTAGATGGATAAGAGAGTTCCATATATTGTATACTACTCTAACAAACATGGATATAAGATCGTCTACAGTTAGATGTACATATGATGAATCACCTTTTGTGTCATGTTTTTTATTTGATATAAGAGAAACACATAATTTTCTATATTTTCTTTTTGAAAATAATTTAGGAATGTATTTGGGTAGTGTACAAGTTGTTCTAACTGTTGACACACCATTGAGATTGAGTTCATAAAATATGAGTCATTCTAATGAATGTTCTCTATATATTGGTGGTTACTATTAATTTTTGAAACTGATCAAACTAGAAGTGATAGAATTTGAATTGATTTTTGGCATGGATTATTTTTTGTATACCAAGATCATATCAACAATTATAGGAGGGTAGTTACCTTACAATCTCTATATGGAAACATATATTCTCGCTAGTGTGAGTGGGATCTTCTAGTAGGTTGTTCTTGACCAATTTGATGCAAATTGCTTTCTATAACTGATCAAATATTAGGACTTTCTCTATATAATGGAGAAAGGATTCAATATTGTTCTCATATAATGGTAGATATTTTTCAGGATGTTTTACCTGATAAATTTTATTGATTATCCCTCGAGTGTCTCAAATTCATGATCATGTTGGTGTCAAGAGAAGATTCAATTTATATCTTTCTATACAATATGGAACCAACCCAGAATCAATATTTGGTGGTTCAATTAAAATATTTGGGCTTTGAATGATTCATACAGTCATGTAAAACTCCTTGTGGTTATCTGGTTCACTTCGCCACAAAGGCCAATGGATCTTTGTTTTTCTATGTGGATTATTAGATATTGAACAAAATGAATGTCAAGAATTGGTATCCTCTTCCACAAAATTTTTGTATTTTAAATAAATATAGATGTTTTTTGATATTATAAAAGATATTCCGGGGATCATGATTTCATCAGTTTATTTTGATACTATCATACATATCTCATACTACTTTTAGGAGTAGATATGGTTGGACGGATTCGTATTCATTTCATTTGGGATGACTAATGTTCCTATGGTATTCATTGCCTAAAAAATTATTTTTTTCAACCTTTTATTGATCTATTTTTAGTGTTTTTTAATTGATGTATTAGTGTACTTCAAGTCAATAAAATTTCTAGAAAATTATATAGGTAGCATCCTGAGTATATTGATAGAACATCATATTTTTGCAAAACTAACAAAATGTAATTCCTAGAAAAACTAAGTGAACTTATTGGGTGATATAATCTTAGATATAAGGGTGTTAGTGCACCCATATAAAGTCGTAAACATTCTATATTTGGAACAACCAATGAAGATATTAAAAATATAGATCTTTTATGATTTAACAGGCAATTACAATCATTTTATCCATGATTTCTCCCATTTGGGAGCACCAGTTTATGTGAATACCAATAAAGGGATGATGTCAATTATTATTGGATTCTTGTGAAGGAACTTTTAAAGAACTAAATGTTAGACTAAACTCATCACCTATCCTCACATTAATTTTTCCATAGTAAATAATATAGTGTGTATTATGTCACATCCATAGATAAACTCAATGTGGTTCTAATGTAAGAGGATAGTGTGGTTTCATATAGATCTAGACAGCTAAGACAACATGAGAAGAATTCCCCATCTCCAGATATATAGAAATAAGTAGTGGTGAACACCATATGATATTGGAGACACTATCTCATGGGTGGGTAGTTTTTGGTAAATATAGATCACAAGAGCCTCTGGTTCTTCTTTTCTCAATAAGGCCATGACCTTCATCAGAGGCTGTGGGTTGAGTATCTGTTATATTTTGACACTTAATTAGATTATACAATAGGAAAGGGAAACGTTTTTGATGATTCAATGAACCTAATGAAAAAGAAATAAGAAGTAAACATGTCTTTTGATGAGTGATAAATAATGTTCCATTTGAAATCATTCATCTGGATATTCAGGAATATAATGGTTGAGTATCTCTAACTTTAAAATCTTTTATACCCATTATTTAAAATTGAATTGGGGACAAGATGTTTTAGGATCTAGAGGGATCAGTTTCGAGGGGGATATTATATAGAGGGAATACACCATTAGGACAGACTCTCAGTAGTTTATATTCTCTTCATTTATGTGGGGGATTATTGGTTCTTACAGGATTATTTTGGTATTTCATGATAAAGTTTCATTATTCTAGATGAGAAGTGCATTCTATTTTAAACAGAATTTACTGGGATCTCTATTGATATTACTAGTTCTTAGTAATGAAGAAAAAGATGTCTAGATTCATGGATAGATTGTTAACATGTTAGAAGGTGAATGTTGAGAATCACATGCCAACTGGGCTTTTGTATCCTTTAAACCATTCCGAAGAGGAAATGTGAAGAATTCACAATGGATTTTATGACAAGATTACCTTTGATAACCTATAAGGGTGATTTTTTAATGGTTGTTTTGGACTAGATTACAATTTTATCCCACTTCTAAAATAATAGGGTAACTTTTATATTTGATGATTTGGTAAATCATTATGTCAGTGAGGTGGTTTAGTTTCGTAATGTTCAGAGGAGTGTCATTTTAGTTAGAGATACTAATTTCACATTTATTTTCTATATCTATATTTAGATATCATTGAAAGAATTATTTTTTAAGAACATCTTACCATTTATAGACTGATGATCAATTAAAAAAGACTATTTTTATTTTGGAGGATATGTTGTGATCCAATGTTTTGGGTTTTCGTGGTTTATCATAGAAACATATGGAACTCATGAATTTTAATTTAGTAATAGCTTCCAGGAATCAATAAAAATGGAACCATTGGTGGATTTTTATAAAAAGATATTTCATTCACCCATTTGTTGGCTAGAGGTTGGTAAGTCAGCCCTTTTTGGGCCTAGTCATATGAAAGAGACGTTTGAATAGGTTAATTTGATCATGTACTGGTTGTTAACAACAAATAATAGGTATAAATCGTATGGTGACCATGAGATACAGATTCTAGAGTTCTTGGTTGGCCAATATGTATTCTTATGAGTGTCTTCTATGTTAGGATAATGCTTAATCCGGTAACAAGGAAAGCTAGTTTCCAGGTTATTTTAGAACATTTAAATAGTCATATTGGTTATTATAGTGGTATATAATTTATCCTTTACATAAAAATACATTTCCATAGATGAAGTGTTTCATGAATAACAACTAAGAAGATTCCATCCAATCACATCACATGTGATTGGAATAGAATCCATCGTGAATTGTGATGATACATCATTTGAGGATCATCTGATA
Organism: Viscum album; assembly: GCA_963277665.1. NCBI lineage: Eukaryota > Viridiplantae > Streptophyta > Magnoliopsida > Santalales > Viscaceae > Viscum > Viscum album. The sequence continues at coordinate 789,391,082 of OY728148.1, forward strand.
TGGGTTGTGGATCATAGTGAGAAAAATCATCAAGGTTAGACTATACAATTGGTTCAAAATAAGTGGAAGAATGGGTATATTTTAGGAGGGACCAGATAGATGGATTATAAAATGTATACTTAGTTTCTAGGCATGATCACTAAGACCACTTAGTGATACATAGTGTATCCTAGGGATGTGATATAATATGGTGGGGAGGTTGTATGATCCTGCCTTTTTCTAGGTACATTTCTCTTTGAGTTTTTTATTTAAGCCTTAATGGACATGTTTGGATTGGAGACATAAATTCTTTTCTGGGGAAAATTATATAATGTTCTGGGATAAATACTTGTTTGAATTAATGGATTTTAGATATTATTGTGACTATGTGTTAAATTTGTTTTGGGTAACATGATAAAATTTATAGGAGGTTCAGCGAGTTAATAGAAAAATGGAATGAAAACTGAGCTGTAGAACATTTACACATCATGTAAATAGATAACACATGGTGCAATGTTTTGTGGGTTTCAATAAAATTAAACCAATGTGATTGGTTTTTTGGAGAATACAATTTAAAAAATTTAAAACCAATAACTTTACCATATAACGTGTAAATACCCTACCCACTATTATAAACATGATGTCTAACTGATTTAATTTGAAATAATTATACATATATTATTCTCTCAACCTAGGGGGAACCTCTAGAAGATTTTGGAGTCCCAATGAATTTTTAGACATCCCATTTATATGATCGATCTATTGTATGTCCTTTTGGTCTAGTTTCTTTCATCTTCAATTTGGTTCTGTAATCATTGTGGTGAAAACCATTACCCAATTTCATTATTGTTTTTTCCCTCAATACCTAAATTGATCAAAGAACTCTTTCACAATAATATTCACCATATTCATCAAGGGTGCTGGAAATATAAAGCATTGTTATTTTATTCGTATAAGATATGGTGTCAAAAAATTATGCCCTATATGTTGATAATTCCAATTTTATACAGTATCAGGTTTTCCGTCTCAATATTTTCACCAAAATTCATTAATAATTGAATGATATTATCCTATTAATTACTCTGTTTCTAATAAATTTATAAATAGAAATTGGATTAAATTCTTTTCAACTGGAAATTAGATATAGAATGGTTTCTTCTTATATAATCCCTATTTGGTGCTTTATTGTTTATTGATATGATTGTTAATCAATTTTTAATTGAATTTCATATGTAATTTTAAATAATAATTATAATTTTCATAATTATACTTTGATATATATAATGTGATGTTATGATATCAATTCCATATTACATAAATTTGTTCCATAATGAGATTACAGTTTATTTGGATTGGCCAATAAACATTCATATGAATATGATCTAATGCTTATAGTGAGTAGGATCGACCTAGTCCCCATGTCTTAATTCTTAATGGGATATTATCATTAAATATTATAACACATATAGGGACTACACCAGGAAATTATGTAATTATTATAAGTATTTATAAAAATTTATTTATGGTGACTATACCATGGGTATATTGATGTGTTTGGAATGTTTATAAGACATGATCCGAGTTATTAGAACATTCCACTGAAGTAGTTTCTTTACCTTGGTTATTTTGAAATTCATGGAATAGTTGTAAGACATGCTAAGAGTCATTCTAGAATGAAGGTGAAACACGTTTTTGTGGTATTTTATTAATTGTTGAATTATTTTAATACACTTGTTTACCAATTTATGGAATAAAATTATTATAAGGATATTTTTATATATACATAGTGGTGTCAACCTACTATGTTATACTCACACCCTATTTGGGCTGATGTTTGTAACCCGATCATATTTTGTTGATGTCATTATAAGAAAGGGGAAGGGACCATTCAGTTGAATGATTGTATGATGTTGATATAGAGTTGGATATGGGAATGGAATTGGTACATGAACAAATACCATGAGTCATTTATTTGAGTCTAAAATTAATTTTCATGTATTTTTCCTTTAGGGAAATTAGTTACATTCCAAAACATCATTATAATATTTCATTATTATTATGTTATTATTCAATTGGGTATTATTATTTCCTTCTACTATTGTCATTACATTGATTATTATTTTTGTTTTATTATGATTTTATCAACTACTATATACCTTTATACTTGGGTGTATAGTCTACCCATTATACATTTCCCTTCCACAAATCATGTCGGTTGGCTCTGGCATACGAGGAGGCATACATGAGGTCCCCATGACAAACTGTTTCTGACCATATGTGGGAGGTGCATATAGGGGGACTTTAAGTTGCCTATGTGATATTTGTAATTTAATTAAATTTTATATTATTTAATTAAATTGGAATCCATGTTTTCTATTTAAAAAACTAAAATATCTGGAAGAATAGAATGTTATGGAAGCTTCAATCTCTTGTCCTAGAAGTAAAACATATTGAAAAAGAAATAATTACACCCATTGAGAGAAAGGATAAAATTTCTTTTACTATAAAAATAAATATATAAATTCTTGTAAAATAAAATATATATATTTTCATGCCTGTAATAGATAATGTTTATATCAAAACATTTGTGTATTTTAATGGTTATAAAATCTAGAACAAACTAGAGATATGCGAGGTATGAAATGTTGTTGTTAAAAAAGGTTTGTAGAAAACATGGTAAAAATATTTTATTATATTAATATTTGTGGAAAAAATATTTATGAATAAATAATGGTATTTTATGATACATCCACTAATAATTGAGACTTTGCATAAAATATAGATTAGGTAACAATTTTTTTAAAGATTAAATGAAATTTTCAGAATATATATGATCATGAAGGATCAATATAAGATGTTAGAGAGGCTATTTATAAGGATTAATTTCACAACATTTATATTGATTGTGAAATGTGAAAAGCTTAAATATTTGAAAGATATTATTTTTTAATGGATTTTTAATCCCTAAGAAAACATGAAATCATATATGAATTATTTTAAGGTTAATGTGAATTTGGAGATGTGATGGAGAATAAATATTAAAAGATAATTGTGTCTCATAGAAAAAATAAATTCATTAAATCAAAATAAAAGATTCACTAATGTGTTTTAATTGGGAAAATTTCACATTAATACCCATTTAAAAAAGTTATGAGTATAAATCAGTGAAGAATGTGAGTATCCCTAGAAAAAAATTTAGGTTGATGATTACATTATTTAAAAAAATATATTGAAATAGAAAAAATTCATAGAGTAAAATAAAATGTTTAATAAATAATTAATGAAGTTATGAAACTTTAAAAAACCTCCATCAAAAATATGAAAGTGTTGAAAAACTAAAAACATTATGGATCATTTTTAAAAAGTCTAGTATCCTCATATAGTGAAGAAAAATAATGTGAGAGAACAAATTTGGAGTGCATGTTGAATTATTAACTTAATTATTTTCATAATAATAATGTAACACCACGAGATTTTATGAAAAATATTATTTTAATTTCATTAATGTCTTTTGTTGTATTCTACACCAAGATTACCTTGCGCTATACGCAACACCGTATTAGCTTGCAGTATACGCAACACTATTCTTGGACCGTGTTACACACAATTTTGATAATAGTTATTCTACGCAACATTGAGTATATATATATATATATATATTAAATGTAGAAATGAAATAGGGTAGGATTCTGTTATACGAAACAACGAAGGATTCTTTCACACCACGCAACCCTGACTTGGCTTTCATTACACGCAATCGAGACCTTCCTCGATAGCGTGTGTTGTACGCAATACTGGGTTTTAATAAACAATGTTATATTATTATAATATTGTCATGAACTAGCCGTTATGAATAGTATTAACTAAATTTTGAATTTTATAACATTATTATTCATCTTACACATTTCTAGAACATGGTATAAGAACAAAATAATTTTTTTCGGGTAAAATTAGTATTTTTCAAAAAATGCAGTTTTTCCACCTTTGGATGGCGCACCCACTTTAAATCTGGTTTTTGACATGTTTATATGTTTAATTTGACAAAATAATATTCTTCTTTTGAATCAGGATATAAAAATTTACATTATATAATGTTTTGATATTTTTCCGATAACTTTCATATTTTAATGAATAGTAAAAACACGCTATATTTTAATTAAAAACAACTTTTTTCATCGTAATATCGTATGTGGTTAAATTATAATATTGAATGGTTTTAGAGTATAAATAGAATATATTTTTACAATTTAATATAATGTATTTCATTAGCATTGATTTTACCTTGAATTCTTAGGTTAAATCAATTCAATCTTTTGCAATGATTTAAAGAAAAACTCATTTTCTTTCGACAACGGGATTAATTTTAATTTAATTTCTACAACTTTTGTGTATTGAATTTGGAAAAATGGATTCCATATTTGGAATAAGTGGGTCCAAATTATGTTAATAAGCTACTTTTTATTTTTGGGAATTATGAATAGTAACTACGGTAAATTTTATTTACCATAGTTAAAGGTAAATCGGATAATTAAGGGTAAATATAATATTTTAAAATTACCCTAAAAAATGTCAAAATCCTATTGGATGACTAAAATTCGACCCATATCACCTAAGGGTCGTATTAGAATCATTTAATGGACACTTTTCCATGAAAATAACTTAATTATTATTAAAAGCAAAGAAAGTGACAACATGTCACTCTCTTAAATTTTATAAGTATATTAATTTTAATTTAGTGATAAACTTCATGAAACTTAGAACATGAATAGTCTCCAGAAATATAATGAAATTATCTACATCATATAAATTTATTTATAATTTTTAGGGATTAAATAATTATCATTAATTATGACACAATAGTGATGCAGAAATTGTTTATCTAGTGAAAAATCAAGAATATTGTTTTTTTAAACTAATAGTGACCATAAAATGCACAAATACCTAACCAAAACTTATTGTACATGTAAATGTAAACCATAAGCATCCAATGGTCGAATATTTGACCATTTGGAGCCTTATAAAAGCGATTATGACCCTTATATTATTTTATTTTAAATGATGCCAAAGTTGTCACCTTCATAATTTAATAAATATAACAATTTAAATATTGTTATTTTAAGATGATAAATTCGAGTAAAAGTATTATTGTGAAAGGTAATATATTTATCTTCATCATAGGATTTTATTTTAAATTTTTATACAACAAATAAGTATATTAAATAATTATACAAAAATGATGTAGTAATTATTTTATTAAGAGATAAACCAAATAAATGGTTTTAAAAATAATAAAATAAATATTATATGAACTATTTAATGTGATACACAAATTTTATAGATACATATGACCTTTTATTAATATATTATAGCTTTTAGTTCGAACATATCTTCTGTATATATTTTATTTAAATTCAAATAAATGAATAGTGTCAAAATTGACACTATTGTTATTTTACAAAAATAACATATTATAAAATTGTTTAAAAATCACAAAAATATTTAAAAATTATAAATTTATATTTATATGGTCTATAATGTTATAAATTAAACAATTATGGAAAATTAACAAAAAATAAGTAATTATTTGTTATAATTTAAAATTTAGAATTTTATTACCACAAATAAACTTAAATAGATTAAATAAGGATATATCAAAATGATAAGGTTTAAAATAATATCCAAACATGTCTAAATTTGATTGGTTGATGAGATTAAAACCCTATATCATCTAATATTCGAATATGAGTCATTTTTGGAGGTTTTTAAGTGGGGTTAGATTAATTATAAATTAATATTTTTAAGAATTCCTAAGGTGCCCCTCTCCTCCCTTATAAAAGGGCACCTCCTCCCCCTCCTCCTCACACAACATTGAGCCTTCAAGCTCGGAAAACCCCTGCCAAAACCTCTTTTCCACTTCCCTAGAATAATCCTAGAGGTTCTGGTCTTCTTCAAAGACCAATCTTAGTTCCCTAAGTGAAGGATTCAAAGAGGCGTTTCAAAGAAGAGGTAATATCAATTACCGATCTTTTCAATTTCTTTCTTATTCAACTTCTTCTTCTTTAGTTGTTTCATGATAAAGTAATAACATCAGTATTACGTACATACAGAAATGTTATTATAAATATGAAACAACTCTAATTAACCTTCTATCCATCCTACGGAAAAAGGAAATCACCGCGCGTGCGTACGTACGGAATACCGTCTCCACGCCGTGGTGTAATCTATTTTCCGCCACCACCTTAATTGGATGGGTATAATGGTTTAATGAGTAACTATATATGATTATTATAAATTTATATTGATACTGAAATAGTATATATACACTTCAACACAATTCCACGACCATGGGAACGATATCATCGCTCGTGCGTACGTACGGACTACCGTCTCCACGACGCGATGAGATTCATTCTCAATGATTAACCATTCATGAATGATTATAAAGTATATATAATAATTTCTAATGAAATATATTACATAATAATGATACTGGAATTATTTATATTTATATGTATGTCATATAATTAATTCCATTCAATTCAATAAGGAAACGAAAACACCGTTCATGCGTACGTACGGACTACCGTCTCCATGAACGGTGTATTTCTTTCCATTTAATGATTCATTATATATATGTATATTCTGAATATATATATATATATATAAATCATGTTTTATATTCTGTAATTAAGTAATCATGATCTAAGTAATCATATGAATAATTACAAGTCAAAACACGGACGATAAATGAATCAATTTTACCCAAAACGCTCTTTAACATAAAATTTACAAAAGAACGGGTAATATAAAGTCATAAGTGAACCATATATGATATCGTAACAACGAATATGATTCTGTAATAAGTCAATGACATTATTTAAATCATTATACAGGAGGTTCGGACACATACGAAGCAAATCGGACCTAAGGTAAGGGGAAATATCACAATCTCATTTTTATCCGAGATTGTTTATACTTTGGTATTTACTGGGGTGTATTTTATCATCCACATCCATGTTTCCTCAATATTTAATATTATTTCCATACACCTACAATTGTTTAAATCCAATTTTACCCTTCGGCGAGTTTTTAGTAAAAGATATGAAAGGAATCTTTTGTCGTTTTTCGTACAAGGTACTTTTTGACTTTTCTGACAAAAGTACAAGAAGAATGTTTTTTTAACATAAACGGAACGAATGGATTTTTACGGTTTTATAGACTTATTTTCATGAACCATCCTCCAAAAGATTTCATGAATATTTTCAATAAAATATCTTTCTTTTAAAATTGCATGATGTTTTGTGAAAAGAAATTGATTTTGAAGAAGAAAGGATATTTTCCTCAAGAATTCATTTCAAGTGTTTTATCAAAATTATTTTCCATCTAAGATAATAATGGGTTCTGTTTTTATCCCAATTATTACATTGATTTAATTATGTTGTGATGGAAATATTTTTATTAATTCCTTTATCGTATATGAATTGTTTTATGATGTCATGATGTTTAAGATTCCCATTTTTATTACATGGGTTATGAAATGATGTATGGTTTATGATTTTGTGGCATACATAAGAAAGGATTCATTATAAGATGGGTGGAACCTATATCTCCCTCCAATGCATTGGGTAAAGATTTTATATCTCATGAGATAGACATGGCTGGAATGGTAGGTTATACCGGTTCAGTGAAACAGGGCCGAAACGAGGGTTACTCGATTCAGAAAGGGACTTTGTCCACTAAGATAGTCTTGGCAATGAGTCTTGACTAACAATAAATGATTCTCTATGTTTATGTGTGAATGCCACAAAGTTTCATGTTTTAAGTTATTATTATTGTGATTACATTTCACTTCCATGATTTACCCCATGTTATGAAATTATGATCTCTTTTGCAGGTTAAGATTTCCAATAGTTATGTGCTTATGTATATGACGTGATTGATATTTCTTTTTTTTACCCTTAATGACCATTTGAGCTCACCCTTTTATGTTTTCTTTTCCCCAGGATTTAAAAATAGGTTTTAGGTAAAAAAAGGGGAAGATCTTTATGGGAGATATAGAAGATCTTTCACCACGATTAGAAGATTACGTTCCGAGTTTCCAAAGACACTAAACTATTACGATCATTGTGTGTGTGTTTTTGTTATATACTAAGTATTCCGCAAAAGTAATGTAATGTCCATGTACGTCAAGCTTCGGGTCTCTACAGTTGGTATCAGAGAAAAGGTTTAGTCAACCTTTGGAAACTAGGATGCGAAAACGTTAGTGAGATCCCTAGAGATATTTCTAAGGTATGTCTAGGGATGTCCCTAAGGATAAGTATACGTATAGGATATGGTCCTATAACTACGGTAACGATCTTAGAATTTAACCTAAGATGTTAGATATTAAGGGTACTCCCCCTTTAATATGTTGTTTTTCCTAGCATGATTTTTGCCTCTCACACTATTATTTTTGGGTTTTAGACGATGGCTGGAATCCGAAGGAACCGTGTTGATCAATGCAATGGACAATGCAATGATTGTCCTCCTGAACAAAAAAATGTTATGGGAGATGGAGTGAAAAATCATATTGCTATACTTACACAAGCTATGAATCATTCTGGACTTCCAAATGAGCAGAGAAGGGAACAATATTCTATTGAGTCCATCATGAGGCAACGTCCACCTTCTTTTAGTGGGTCTTATGATCCACTTGTTGCTGAACAATGGATCAGTACCACTGAAAAGATATTTTCAGTTCTTCAATGTTCTGAACATGATAAAGTCATCTTACTAGTATATTGTTTGGAAGGTGAAGCTGATCAATGGTGAAATATTATCAAGAATATAAGGCAAAGAGATGAAATTGAGTCCATGGAATGGGACGAGTTCAAGAACATATTTTTCAATAATTACTTCCCTCGTATTCTTCGAACAAAGATGGAGAAGGAGTTTCTTGAACTAAAGCAAAAGGATGATGAATCTGTTGGTATATACGAAGCGAATTTTAGAAGACTTGCAAGGTATGCATCTGGCATTATCATCCAACCTGAAAGTAAAGTTGATCGATTTTTCAGTGGCTTAAAACCAAGTCTTCGAAGGGAATTAGCTTAAGAGACTTCCGTAGATATGAAGAAATTGTGCGTTGTGCTATCAAGGTAGAAATGTAAGTTGGTGTTACATATCCATCTCATGGTTTTGACAAGAAACGAAAGATGGAGTTCAAGGAGAAATCTCAGAATAATGGTGAAAAGAAGATGAATGTTTCCTTATGAACAAAGTGTAGAAAGAAGAATGGTGGAGATTGTCTTAAAGGGACTAGAAAATGTTTTAAGTGTGGAAAAGAAGGTCATCGAGCAGCTGAGTGTCGAAGTAATGGAAAAAGGTTTTCTAATGATGTGAATAAAGCAAACACTACAGAGAACGCACCACCAACACTTCAATGCTTCAAGTGTAAGGAAATGGTGCATTATGCTGATAAATGCCCTAATCCACGGGTTAGTGATGATCGACATGATCAACCACTTAAGGCAAAGGATAAAGGGAGTCACATGCGATCACTATTGGCGATGTTGAATATGACAACGATGTGGTGGAATGATTAAGTGTTTATGTAATGGGGTTCCAAAATAATGTTGTATCATTGAGTATTTAAATATTTATTGATGTGGTATTCAAAGTGATTGAGATATTTTTTTTGGAAATAAGATGATATGCGAGAAAATTAAATGTTTAATAGTATTCATGAGCTCATGATTGATATAAGGACTAAGTGATATCATGGTTTGAGTATATATAATTTTGAGGATTTTGGTATGTGGAAAGTGTTAAATTTAAACTGCATTCATGTTTTCACTAAGGTATTCAAGAGAATACATGATTAAGGACTTTGAATGTTTGGAATGTGACCAACAAAACATATCTTATGATATATGGGGATCAACGATGGTATTAAATCTCTGGTAATCGTTTTCACTATGTTATGAGAGTGGACTGCAGTATTATGGATAAGCCTAAAGATTGAAATGGATTATGTTGGACATAAGTGATTATTGTTTAAGGATAGAAGTTTTTTTTATTCGATATTATTGATGGGATGTTATAGTAATGTAGTTTTAGAAAAAGGACAACCTGCAGGATGGGGGACAGCCCATCGCGTCGGACAAGGCTGTAGGAATCGAACCCACAACCGAAGTGTGACTGGCCATTATCGCCTACCACTGGCCTACAGGAAGTCCCTGTTTAGTAGAAACTAGTTTTATTATATTAAGCAGTATGATATATGAAGTATAATTCCATTTTAGGAACAATATATGATTAATCCCACTATAGATCGACTTATGTATATAATTTTTGCTAACCTTTTATTTGAGACAGATGGAATGACCCATCATTCTATCACATGATCTGCTAACACTTCACGAATAACAAATTCATCTTCATTTATTTAAGAGATGAAGTGGAAATTGTTCAAGGCACGAACAACAGTGAGATTGTACCAAAATAATGTAAGTATTTATTCTAATTCAAATTTTCAACTTTAGGGAAATGATCTTGAAAACCAAAAATGTTGTCCTAGTGCCCTTATACCCAATGAATCAGATGGTACCCTAGATCATCACAAATTTATGAATTTGTGATTACTAGCTTTTCCATAGCCATGTTCTCTACCACTATCCATCAGAACATGATGGTTAGATTTCTCTTCCATATCTATATTTTCACCTATGTGGAAACCCAGTGATTAGTTTATTTGGGTAACCGTTACGTTTCATACTTTTGTTTTTAAAGATATTTTTTGGTATTCCTTTTTACGATGAGGGTTTCTATCAAAGAAACTTTCAAATAGTAAACAATTTATAACCCCGACGAATTTCGAGGGCGAAATTCATTTTAAGGGGGGTAGAATGTAACACCCCGAGATTTTATGAAAAATATTATTTTAATTTCATTAATGTATTTTTTTGTATTCTACACCAAGATTACCTTGCGCTATACGCAACACCGTATTAGCTTGCAGTATACGCAACACTATTCTTGGACCGTGTTACACACAATTTTGATAATAGTTATTCTACGCAACATTGAGTATATATATATATATATATATTAAATGTATAAATGAAATATGGTTGGATTATGTTATACGAAACAACGAAGGATTCTTTCACAACACGCAACCCTGACTTGGCTTGCATTACACGCAATCGCGACCTTCCTCGATAGCGTGTGTTGTACGCAATACTGGGTTTTAATAAAAAATGTTATATTATAATAATATTGTCATGAACTAGCCGTTATGAATAGTATTAACTAAATTTTGAATTTTATAAAATTATTATTCATCATACACATTTCTAGAACATGGTATAAGAACAAAATAAATTTTTTCGGGTAAAATAAGTATTTTTCAAAAAATTCAGTTTTGCCACCTTTGGATGGCGTACCCACATTAAATCTGGTTTTTGAAATGTTTATATGTTCAATTTGAAAAAATAATATTCTTCTTTTGAATCAGGATATAAAAATTTACATTAGATAAAGTTTTGATATTTTTCCGATAACTTTCATATTTTAATGAATAGTAAAAACACGCTATATTTTAATTAAAAACAACTTTTTTCATCGTAATATCTTATGTGGTTAAATTATAATATTGAATGGTTTTATAGTATAAATAGAATATATTTTTACCATTTAATATAATTTATTTAATTAGCATTGATTTTACCTTGAATTCGTAGGTTAAATCAATTCAATCTTTTGCAATGATTTAAAGAAAAACCCGTTTTCTTTCGACAACGGGATTAATTTTAATTTAATTTCTGCATCTTTTGGGTATTGAATTTGGAAAAATGGATTCCATATTTGGAATCAGTGGGTCCAAATTATTTTAATAAGCTACTTTTTATTTTTGGGAATTATGAATATTAACTATGGTAAATTTTATTTACCATAGTTAAAGGTAAATCGGGTAATTAAGGGTAAATATAATATTTTAAAATTACCCTAACAAATGTCAAAATCCTATTGGATGACTAAAAGTCGACCCATATCACCTAATGGTCGGATTAGAATCATTTAATGGACATTTTTCCATGAAAATAACTTAATTATTATTAAAACCAAAGAAAGTGACAACATGTCACTCTCTTAAATTTTATAAGTATATTAATTTTAATTTAGTGATAAACTTCATGAAAATTCGAACATGAATAGTCTCTAGAAAGATAATGAAATTATCTACATCATATAAATTTATTTATAATTTTTAGGGATTAAATAATTATCATTAATTATGAAACAATAGTGATGCAGAAATTGTTTATCTAGTGAAAAATCAAGAATATTGTTTTTTTTAAACTAATAGTGACCATAAAATGCACAAATACATAACCAAAACTTATTGGCCATGTAAATGTAAACCATAATCATACAATGGTCGAATATTCGACCATTTTGAGCCTTATAAAAGCGATTATGACCCTTATATTATTTTATTTTAAATGATGCCAAAGTTGTCACCTTCATAATTTAGTAAATATAACAATTTAAATATTGTGATTTTAAGATTATAAATTCGAGTAAAAGTATTATTGTTAAAGGTAATATATTTATCTTCATCATAGGATTTTATATTAAATATTTATACAAAAAATAGTATATTAAATAATTATACAAAAATGATGTAGTAATTATTTTATTAAGAGATAAACCAAATAAATGGTTTTAAAAATAATAAAATAAATATTATATGAACTATTTAATGTGATACACTAATTTTATAGTTACATATGACCTTTTATTAATATATTAAAGCTTTTAGTTCGAACATATCTTTTGTATATATTTTATTTAAATTCAAATAAATGAATAGTGTCAAAATTGACACTATTGTTATTTTACAAAAATAACATATTATAAAATTATTTAAAAATCACAAAAATATTTCAAAAAAATAAATTTATATTTATATGGTCTATAATGTTATAAAGTAAACAATTATGGAAAATTCACAACAAATAAGTAATTATTTGTTATAATTTAAAATTTAGAATTTTATTACCACAAATAAACTTAAATAGATTAAATAAGGATAAATCAAAATGATAAGGTTTAAAATAAGATCCAAACATGTCTAAATTTGATTGTATGATGATATTACAACCCTATATCATCTAATCTCCGAATATGAGTCATTTTTGGAGGTTTTTAAGTGGGGTTAGATTTATTATAAATTAATATTTTTAAGAATTCCTAAGGTGCCCCTCTCCTCCCTTATAAAAGGGCATCTCCTCCCCCTCCTCCTCACACAACTTTGAGCCTTCAAGCTCGGCCAACCCCTGACAAAACCTCTTTTCCACTTCCCTAGAATAATCCTAGAGGTTCTGGTCTTCTTCAAAGACCAATCTTAGTTCCCTAAGTGAAGGATTCAAAGAGGCGTTTCAAAGAAGAGGTAATATCCATTACCGATCTTTTCAATTTCTTTCTTATTCAACTTCTTCTTCATTAGTTGTTTCATGATAAAGTAATAACATCAGTATTACTTACATACTTAAATGTTATTATAAATATGAAACAACTCTAATTAACCTTCTATCCATCCTACGGAAAAAGGAAATCACCGCGCGTGCGTACGTACGGAATACCTTCTCCAGGGCGTGGTGTAATCTATTTTCCGCCACCACCTTAATTGGATGGGTATAATGGTTTAAGGAGTAACTATATATGATTATTATAAAGTGATATTGATACTGAAATAGTATACATACACTTCAACACAATTCCACGACCATGGGAACGATATCATCGCTCGTGCGTACGTACGGACTACCGTCTCCACGACGCGATGAGATTCATTCTCAATGATTAACCATTCATTAATGATTATAAAGTATATATAATAATTTCTAATGAAATATATTACATAATAATGATACTGGAATTATTTATATTTATATTTATGTCATATACTTAATTCCATTCAATTCAATAAGGAAACGAAAACAGCGTTCATGCGTACGTACGGACTACCGTCTCCATGAACGATGCATTTATTTCCATTTACTGATTCATTATATATATGTATATTCTGAATATATATATATAAATCATGTTTTATATTCTGTAATTAAGTAATCATGATCTAAGTAATCATATGAATAATTACAATTCAAAACACGGACGACAAATGAAACAATTTTACCCAAAACGCACTTTAACATAAAATTTACAAAAGAACGGGTAATATAAAGTCATAAGTGAACCATATATGATATCGTAACAATGAATATGATTCTGTAATAAGTGAATGACATTATTTAAATCATTATACAGGAGGTTCGGACACATACGAAGAAAATCGGACCTAAGGTAAGGGGAAATATCACAATCTCATTTTTATCCGAGATTGTTTATACTTTGGTATTTACTGGGGTGTATTTTATCATCCACATCCATGTTTCCTCAATATTTAATATTATTTCCATCCACCTACAATTGTTTAAATCCAATTTTACCCTTCGGCGAGTTTTTAGTAAAAGATATGAAAGGAATCTTTTGCCGTTTTTCGTACAAGGTACTTTTTGACTTTTCTGACAAAAGTACAAGAAGAATGTTTTTTTAACATAAACGGCACGAATGGATTTTTACGGTTTTATAAAGCCTTATTTTCATGAACCTTCCTCCAAAATATTTCGTGAATATTTTCAATAAAATCTCTTTCTTTTAGAATTTCATGATGTTTTGTGAAAAGAAATTGATTTTGAAGAAGAAAGGATATTTTCCTCAAGAATTCATTTCAAGTGTTTTATCAAAATTAGTTTCCATATAAGATAATAATGGGTTCTGTTTTTAAATTACGATCTCTTTTGCAGGTTAAGATTTCCAATAGTTATGTGCTTATGTATATGATGTGATTGATATTTCTTTTGTTTACCCTTACTGAGCATTTGAGCTCACCCTTTTATGTTTTCTTTTCCCCAGGATATAAAGAAAGGATTTAGGTAAAAAAAGGGGAAGATCTTTATGGGATATATAGAAGATCTTTCACCACGATTAGAAGATTATGTTCCGAGTTTCCAAAGACACTAAACTATTACGATCCTTGTGTGTGTGTTTTTGTTATATACTAAGTATTCCGCAAAAGTAATGTAATGTCCATGTACGTCAAGCTTCGGGTCCCTACAAATAATTATAAACTCAAGAATAAAATGAGGTTATTAAAAAATATTATTGTAAAAATAAATAATTAAATGTTGTTTTTATAATAAGGGAATTTTTTTTTGATAATGAAATAAAAAATATAGAGTTGATACTTAATGGTAATGTAAAAATGATGAAAGATATGTCTGAAACACTGAGAAAAAAATTAGAAGAAGTAAATAATAAATAATAACTGTGTCATTAATTGTATAAAACTCATAAAATGGTGAATGATTTTTTCCACTATTGTGTGGATGTAAAAGTTGATCATCTAAATCTGATAATAATCTCTACATGGGAGGTACATTCTAATCTTCTCCAATTAAATTTAAATTAAATTATGTTATTTTTAATAATAATGGTTCAATTTATGATAAATGAAAATTATGGGATATAAAAAATTATGATAAAAAATCACATAATTTAAGATAATATAAATATAATTCTTAAATAACATCATCCCCAAGACATAAGAATGAACAAAACGTCGTAGGATTTTTCACATAGTGTTATAAAAATATTTTTTATTAAAATAGGGGATCTTTATTCAAGGTATTATTCAGGTGATACATAATTATTGTGCATAAATACTTCTAATTCTCATATTAGATTACATTATATAGAGTAATTGATGGAATTAATCAAGGGTATTATTTATTAAATTATAAATAATAAAAGCTAGGATGATACAAAATAGTTTAGAGATTTATATATTTATTAAGAAAAGTATATAAAATATATCAACCAATATCATATTTGATATCCTGGAAGACATATATAGAATATAAGAAAAAATTAAAATAAAATCATAGTGGATTTCTAATATTCCTGGATTGTTTCTCTATAATGTTAAAGGCGCGGAAATTTTAAAAATTTAATAAGTGTTGTGTCACTCCTTTAAAATGTTATTTTAAGTACATAACAAATAAATAATACAAATATTCAATAAAAAAATATTATTCTAAGAATCCTTGTGAAACCATAATCATAAAAAATATTTATGATATTGGAAGTTGATGAATAAATATTTTAAATTATTTTTTTTAGAATCACAATTTATTTTATAGTAAATTTTATTATAATAAGATGAAATCTAATGATATGGGTTTTTAGTACTCAAAACTAATCTATAATATCTAATACAAATCCATGTTAATTGAAATGTGTAAAATTTAAAAAAATACTCATGTTTCATGAAATAATATTTGGCAAAATTATTTTTACACAAGGAAAAACATAAGTGGAATTTTGATTCAAATTGGTGATCTGAATATTTATTGTCCTCAGATTGACAAGGATAAAAGCCAAATTTAGAAGAAATGGTTTTCATTTATTGTTAAATAATCACGAGTAAAATATTATTTTATTATATGGTTAGAGGAAAACTATAATCGAAAATTTATAGAGATGTTCTATGTGAAAGATATTATAAGGGGAGTGGTTTAAGATACTGATTTTTTTCAGAGATTTAGTAAACCGTGACACTTGATCCAATTTTTATTGAATTATATAGGGAAATGAGAGAATCGTATAATAGTGTTCTTTTATACATTATTGCATTTATAATTGTCTTTTTAGTGAATAAAATTTTTCTATTTATGAATATTTATAAAATTGTATTATAAGTTTTATAAATGTTTTGAAAATTAAAAAAGAAGTAACTAGATGATTACATAATAAAAGATGATATATGATAATGGATGGGAGTATAAGAATATTTATATTTAAATAATTTTTAAATCCATGGAATTCAAAATCAATACAATGGATCCTACACTCCAATATTGAATGGTGTCGTAGAAATGATGAATTGGAGTCTTCTTGATATGTGAATAACAATTAAATTTAAAGAAAAAATATCAAAATTAATTAGGTTGGATATTGTACAGAGAAAAAACACAATAATAATATTTTATTCCTAAGACATGAGTAACAAGTGAAATCATAAAAAATGTGTTATAACATAATTTTAACAGTAAACTAATTTCAAATGTTTTTTTCTCATTTACACGATGATCAAAAATGAAAATATATGATAGATTGAATTAAAATCGTAATTAGGTATCATAATTTGATATATATATTATTATAGAGGATATAGATAATGGATTAATATATTGAATAAATCAGTATACTTTTTAATGTCTATGAAAATAGAAATCAATGAAAATCAGATGTAATATTTGAAGAGAAATTTTAGAATATTGAATTAAAAAAAATATTTTTATAAACTACTTGAAGATGTTTAAAAGAAACCAATTTCAATTCATTATGATCTTAAAAAACTATCTATGATGTTAAATCAGGTAAAATTGTGGAATTAAAATATATGATATTGAAGCATCATGTAGATTATGAATATATGATTACTAAATAAGAACTTATACTGTATACAAGAAAAATATCAAGGATTGAAAATCAATATACACACATTTCATGGGTGAGGGAACTAATAGCTTTTTAGGAACCCAAGAAAAATTAATGAATTAATATGACTAATGAAAGACCAGATAAAATTTTCAATAAATACAATTGGAAAACTTTACCATGAAAGAAACAAAATATATGAAATGTGAGGATTTATAAGAATATAAAATAATACATAAAATATTTCATGATCCAAAAACTTATATTTTATGTACAGGTAAATCATAGTTGTAAGGTTTGTATTTTAATGAAACAATTTCACCAATTTTAATATAGAATAATATTTAAAAATATAATACTATAATATCTCAAATTAATTATAATATATTTCATACGGATTTTATGTATAAACTTCTAAATATATACATAGAATAATATATTATTATTAATTTACCTATATTCATTATTCCTAAAAATGGTTATAGAATGGTGTAAAAATTAAAGATATCCTTCTATGGTTAAAAATCATCCATAATAGAATGATGAACTAAATTGGGTAGTCTCGTGATAATGATATATTTTTCTAGAGAATTAGTTATAATCATTTATGTGAAATTAATATCCATAGGTACTCAAATAGACAAAGTTTATGTTGATGTTGTCATATTTTTAAGTGATACTGAATATGATTATGATATATATTCGAAGCCGATGAAGATATTATTTGAAATTTGTATACTAAGTGAAATGAATACTTTTTTAGGAATATATGTTTTAATAATAAATAATTTAATAATTTTATCCTAAGAAAAATATGATCGAAATTTCTTGAAGAAGTTGTATATAGTTTCAATCACAAAGACAATTGGAGAATTGTTTGATGTTCTTTTGTCTAAAAATATCAACACATGAGAAAAAACCTATTTTAACTCTGTATAAATGATATCAAATTTATATTTAATTTCTTAACATGATAAAAGAAAAAATAATTTATATGATATATCAAATTAAAAAACATTTTTTATGTTACACTATAGAAATTTGAAATTGAATCAACAACATTTAACATATGTTTATTGACCGTGAGACTGCAATCATAGAAATATTACATCAGGTGGAACCTTCATTTTAGGTAAAGGTTGTGTCAAATGGCCCATGAAATATTGTATCTTAGTTACATTGAGAACAAATGAGATATAATATGATATAAAATGCATTGGTATATATTAATATTTTGGATGAAAGTGAAATGAGATCACCAGAAGGTAGTAGACGATATGCTTTTAAAAATTATTATAATTATAATAGCATTGTTGATCTATCCATAAACTATTTCCATCAATAAAGAAAAAAAATTTATATAAGAAAATAAATAATTTAAAATTTCTATGAAAAATTTCAATTCCTTTCATCATAGGATTATTTTAAGATGACTTTATAAATAAAATACAAATTGCTATTTTTTCCTGAAATAATGATGAATCCTTATTTTCAATAACCCCTATCACATGAGGAATGTTTGAAATAATGACCCCCACATTGATTTTAGTTTTTGTTTAATGAAGGGAGAGTGGAATAAATATTTATTTATCAAATTATAATATAGATCTATGGTGTTTCCTAAAGGGGGAAATTTTTTTAATTTATGGGGATAATATATAAGTCAATCATCAATGTTTCATTATAAATAATCAATATAACTCTATCCAAGACATTTATTTATCAATCCATTTATTATTATGAATCATAATTATTTGAGAAGTTTTGATTTTATGATATATCATGTTATTTTATATTTCTTTTTAAATAGATGAAAAGAGTTGATATAGTTGTCTAGAGTTGGACACATATATAAAGAGTTATACTAAGGAACCCAATAAAACTATTGATGAACTGTAATTGTTATAATAATTGAATATATTATTATGGTTTTTTGAATATATTATTAGTTTCTTCCTTCCTTTTCATTCATTTTTTAATTTTATTAAAGAACAAATTTAAGGAAAATTGGAAACCATACATGGAACCTCCAAAACAAAGATAGTTATACAGATTTCAAAATTAATAATATCCCAATATAACCAACACTTAAATTCCTTGAATCATACCCATGCAACCTATTTTAAATTCATAAACAACATTCAATCATCATTTCCCCAATCCACAAACCAGCAATGAATGTTGTCATTACACGACCACTTCATATACAATTGTGTTCACACCATCATCCCATCATTACATTCAACAACACACCATCGTCGATCAATTCAAACATCACCATCATCACTAATAACTGACTTCAAGCCACACATAATTAAACTAAATTCCATTTTCCATGAAATACTCATCAAAACACTCATCACCAGAAAATTAGTCAATCCAAAATAGAAATTTACTTTTCCAAATAACTGTAGAGCCAATCTATTGTTACTATTGAGGAATTTGACATGTGACATGTTACTATGAGATGGGGAGGAAAATTAAAAATAATAATAATACATAATATGTTATTGGGATATAAGGAATAATTTTGGAAATGGAAATCGATATGGAATATATTTATAGAATATTTTCAAACACTAAAAAATATATAGGATGTCTGTACTCATACATAATATTTTCCTTATAGATACATTATATGTTTAAAAAACACATCCAATTACATGATAATGTTATTTTTTTGATTTATCTTATATATTATATAAGATATATTTTTTCACTCTACTGATATATAAGATGATTATGTTTTTAAATATGTTATTAACCATGAAAGAATATGATATTTTTGAATATGGATAAATTTTTAGAATAATTTTTTTTGAGGTAAATAATTTAGAATGAAGTGAATGAAAACAAATAGTGGATTAAACATCAAAAATTATGTTGTTATTTAATTTTAATGGGGATATTGTTATCTTAATATCAATGAGAATATAATAACATAATGAGAATGAAAAGATGAGACAGATTTAATAAAACGACCATTCTATGACATGAAAGAGAGTTTCAATGGGATTGAAGATTGCATGAATCTCAAAAATACCATTGGTATATTTTTATATATATTTGAAAACCAATTATTTGCATGATTATTGCGAAATTATCAAAGGTGATAAATCTCAATGATTTTTCAAATCTCAAAAGAAAAAATATTAGATTTTAATTTATGATCATTTTTATATATTATTTCCAATTATTTTATTTAGTTATCTAAAAAACACATCATTTATAGATAACCTATCCATTTAGGCATATCATTGTATTATTTTAAGATTAATTAAACATCATATTACAAGCCAAGAATTAAAATATCTTATGTCGTGGAAGACTATGTACATAAATCTAAAAACATGGGACTAAAAAACATTTTTTTTTAATCATAAAAATGATCTCCAAAAATAAATTATTCTCATATATATTAGGATAACATGGGGATAAAACGAACAAGGGGATGATTTGTAAATCCTCATATGGTAATAAACATAAGAACAATACTTTTTCACATTGGTTATATGGCATGAAATAATGATATAAAGAGGTATGGGACATGATTGAACATATAGAATCATAACATATAAAAGATTGTATAATATAATCATGGAATGACAGTAATGTGGTAGAAAAATAAAACATTACTTTTTCTTGAGTCAATTCCTATTGCACATATAGGATCATGAGTCAAGGCTAACACCAAGACCATTTCACATTGAGCCCGAGTAAATGCTAACCAACCAAACGGTTGCACGTAATGTCTCATGAGACTAATCTTTACCAAATTAATTTCATATCAATTTATGTGCACTAATCATAATATTTTAATAAATATGTGTGCCACAATGAGAATCATACATAAGGAATTAACAAATATCATAAGGGTTACCCATGGTAAAAATTGGGTCTCTTAATCTTTTCAAAAGGAATAACATGAAGGTAATATCATAATGTTGTCCATGAAAGAAGTGATATAATCCAATCATAGAAATTAAATATTGAAAATAGGAACACATTATGATAATTTATGTCAATTTTAAGCAACAACATGTAAATTGTGTATTTATTAAACATTATAATTAAAACATTTTAGTGATCTTTCTGATAAATATTAAATAAAAATAAAAATTAAAAATGTAATAATAATTTATAAAATAATAGAAGTAAACCAAGAAGGTTTTCATAACTAAATAAGAGACTTTTGTTGAATTTATTGGTGCATTACAAACATATTATAGAGGGGACATGAAAATGGATATGAAATTTGGGAAGTACCCTTAAATCAGGCTTACTTATCTGGATGAACTAAGTAGGGATCATTTTGAAAATATTTATATACCCGAAAAAAATGGTGAAAATATATTGATACATGAGTTTGGAATATATAAATATACTTTAGGATATTCACATAAAAGTAAAATGGGATTTCATTTGGGTAAATAGATAGAGGGAGTACACTGGAGGAATAATGGAGGTTTGGGTATAATCCATTAACTTATGACTAAAGGTGTTATTCTCAAGATCATAATGTCATGTATAAAAAATTTGATTATTTAATTAATAAATATCGATATTATTATATATTTAATTTATATATTATTAGCTTATTATGTTCTTTCATGGACTTTTTTATGAGTTATAGTGTTCAATTTCATCATTCAAGAGTTCTTATTTTCATAGTTTTCACGAGCATATCACTTTCATACTAGTATGGAAGTTCATGGAACATTGAAATAGGAATACATAATTGAATTCAAGAGTTATTCATTATAATAAATAAATTTAAATGATCACATATGTAATATATTTATCTTATGTAAGGATTATATATTCGATAATAATTTATTGATAATCTCTTGGATTAATTTGTTGGTTTTTTGATATCAACAAACTCATTTTGTTTTATAAATTTAAACCATTTGAAAAAAATGATTATATAATATTTCATAGAAAATATTACATATATAATAATCTGGTTTAATGAAAAAATTTGCATCATGATCATATTTGAATATGGTAATAGAAATTGAGAACATGTCATCCTTGATTTTGATAAATTAACAAATCTTATATGGTGTTTTCATTTCTAGTGTAAATGGAAGGGAAAAGAGATAAGAGGATGAATTATTCCATTAGTATACCAATATTCACGTACATTTAATGTAATGTAGTTTTCATACCATTTAGATGAGTAGAGCTATGGATAGAAAGAAAACAAAAGTCCATGAAATGAAATTGAAGGAAAACAAATGATGTTTTTACGTCTTGATTCCCTCCACATGAAAACCTACATAGGGGTTTTTATATTCTATATTGATAATACCAAAAGATTAATTTCATGGGGGAGGGAATTTTTATGTGATTTTATTAGAATTAAA
Organism: Viscum album; assembly: GCA_963277665.1. Taxonomy (NCBI): domain Eukaryota; kingdom Viridiplantae; phylum Streptophyta; class Magnoliopsida; order Santalales; family Viscaceae; genus Viscum; species Viscum album. Next base: position 789,413,980 of record OY728148.1, read on the forward strand.
AAAAGGAATATGTCTTGAGAGGTGTCAGTATAAGAGGTGGAGAGGGGTGGTTTATATAGTGGAGGAGAGGGGAGTTTTTCCAATATATAATTCATTAGTTTATTAATTTTTTCAAGATAATAAATACTAATAATTCTAGAAATTAAAAATAATAATAAGATAATATGTATAAAATCTAATTGTTCTAACATCATCCATGACTCAATGAATTGTTTACATAACATTTAATGTATATATACTGTAAATTACTATATTTTACTATTCATAAATTAATTTATGATTTTTAGAAAAACCAAATATATTATCCCTAACCATTATATATATGAAAAATAATAAAATGGACTAAAAAAATATGAAAATAAATTTCTAAATATGTGATATTTAAATTTTTATTAAGATATTTTTTTTGAAAATTACAAATTTTAAAATTAAATATACTTTTCTAGAAATTTGAACAATCAATTAATGTCCCATAAAATTATTTTATAATCATAAGATAACCAATATTATTTTATGACTACATTTAATGAAAATAATTTTTTTAAAATTTATTAAACTAGTAATACAATTGTAATTAAAAAAACATGACTTACAACAATACCAACACTTAATTAATAATTTTTAAAATATTTATTTACATATACTATAATATTCATATGTCATATTTCCTCTTTTAAGATAGATAAATTTTATTTATAGTCTCATTGATGCGTCTACTATTCAATTTTCCCATTTAAAATTCATATGGGTTATGTTACTATTACAAAGGTCATGTAACTATTTTTTTGAATATGTTCCTTAACTTCTAGAAATACCTTTTATTTCATTAATTCTTCATTTATAAAGATTTTATTTTAATCTATTTGTAATATTTTTTTATTATACTATAAGACGTACATATAAATAGGGTATTCCATTTATAAAACATTGGGTCGTTACATTCTTCCCCTTATGAAATTTCACACTTAAAATTTTATTTTTCATTCTAAACTGAAAATAGGTGTGGGTACTTTTCCTTCATTGCTTCCTCTAATTCCCATGATGCCTCTTAATACACATGGTCCTTCCATATTACTTGGTCCAAGTGAGTATTCTTTTTATGTTGAAAATTTTCTCTACGATCCATGTTCATCACTGGAAACTCATAATAATAAAATCAATCTCCATCTATTCCAAATTTTAATACAGTATAGGTGAAGGATAGTTTATGTAGTTCTTTAATATGGATACATGGAAGGCATCGTGCACATCAAAAATGGATTTACAAGTTCTATTTGATAGGATAACCCTCTTACATTATCAAGAATATTGGTGGGGATGATGTACCTAGAACATAGTTTTTCTTTATTACAAGATCTCATGACCTTATTCCATGGATATATGTGGAGAAATACCATGTGTCTAAATTTGAAATAAAGTTCTCATTGACGATTTCTTTCATAACTCTTTTGTATAAATTGGGATTCATTGATTTTATGGGGAATTGTTTTCCCCTTCACCAAAATTTATTAGAAAATATCATTTCATATAATCTTAATCTAACTACATTCATCCCAGAACACTGATATTCTACACATTTTCACATAAAGGGAATCATATGGTTCCATTCGAATACTAGAGTGTAACATATTATTGTAAGAGAATTCTACCAGTGGAAGATGTTGGTCTCATCCTCCATTAAAGGCTATAGAAGATTCTATCAACATATTTTATTATTTATGAATAGTACATTCAGATTGGCCAGTAGTATGAGGATGATAGGTCATATTGATTTTCAACACAATGCATAGATCATATGGTTGTATTTTATAGTACTTCTGTGTGATTTTTGGATCATGATCGGATATAAATAATAGTTGTACTCTATGTAGAATTACCACCTCATTGATATATATCTGTAAATTTTATCATATCTTAAGTCCTCCAGAATATTGATAATGTGATTTGTATTTATAAGATGATCCACAATGAACCATATAGCATTGTTTCCTCTATATGTCCTTGTAAGTCTAGTGAAGAAGTCCATTATAATGTTCTCTCACTTTTATTTTGGTATGGGTAGTGATTTCATTATCACATTAGGCTTTTTTCTTCTATACATTTATAGTAAACATACTAGACACTATAATGAATATTTTGTAATCATTTAATTTATATTGTCCCACCAATAGTTCCCTCAGAAATCTTGATACATTATTATTCATCCTGGGTTAATATAAAAGGTTGAGCTATGTAAATCATTCACAAGATAATTCATTATCTATGGATCATATGGTATAAAAAATCATGACCAAAATGTTACCACTCATTCCTCATCTATTTTTAAATATGATGATTTCCCATTTTTGATAGGTTCCACCCTTTTTTTAATTTCTACGTCATTTCATTTAAAATATTTTATTTTCTTCAAAAGGGATAGTTTGGAAATAATTTGAGAATATATTGATGATTTTCATCCCTTAATATTTCCCATGTCAATCCTTTTAAAATATATAATGATTGTATCCCTCTCAATTATCATCTTTGATAAAGATGTATGGTCCTTTCTAATTATTGAATCCACTACGTGATTTTGCATACTAGGATAGTAGTGTATTGAGCAGTCAAAAGATTTAATGAGATCAAATCATCATTAAATGTGAATATTAATATCTATATGTGTAAATATATATTTGAGACTCTTATAATAAGTATTTATCTCAAACTTCTACCCATATAGATATTGATGTATGATTTATAACACAAAGATCACTACTACCCACTCCAGATCATGTGTGGGGTAGTTTTTCTCATCGATTTTCAACTACCTTGGGGCATAAGATATCAAATTATCATTTTTATTATTATTTCACTTCCTAATACATTCATTGTATAATCTATTTTCTAAACAAATAGTTCTCCACTAGTTTGATGTGCTAATACTAGCATGGTTATTGGCCTATTTTTGTGGTCCTTAATGATTTTCTCTCGATATTGAGTCTATAAAAACATAAATCTCTTCCATTTTTATCTTGGTCATTGGGTATGAATCGTTTTATAAAATCTTCACAAATATTCGGTAATACCCATCTAGAGCATTAAAACAATGTTTATCTATTAAAGATGTTTTTTAGGCCACTCTTCAATTTGATCTGTCTTGGAAGTGTCCATAGATATCAATTTTCTTGTGATAACATGCCCCAAGAAGGATAAATCCTCCATTCGTAACACAAATTTAATATAAATTTCTTATATCTCATCCCTTCATAAATCCTTCACCAAAGTATTCAAATTCTCCTCGTGTTCCTCCTTTCTCTGGGATTATATCAAAGTATTATTGATAAATACTACCAAAAATATGTCGAGGTAATAATTAAAGACAATATTCCATAAATACATGAAAATTTCTTGAGAATTTGGGATTCTAAAGGGAATTACTAGAAACTCATAGTGTTAATACCTAATTATAATGTCATTCATTGGAATATCTTCCTTCCTCACATTTAATTGGTGATATCACAACCAACGGTACACCTTATAAAATTAAATGGTCCCACGTAGTTGTTCAAAAAAATCATCTATCAGAGGAAAGGAATACATTTTCATTATCATGATTTTATTTACCTCATGTTAATAGATGTAGATGATAATTGATCTATACTTATTCATAATGAAATAGACTAGTGAAACCCTTCTACAGATTCGCATATAATGGAATCTTCAACTCTTCTATCTCAACGGCGACCATTCTATATGGTGTACATGACATAAGAAGAGATCTCGTAATATGTACAATTGATAACTCAACCTCTTAATCACAAGGAAGAACAAAAAACTATTTAGGGAATATATCAATGTAATCCATCATGATGGGAATTTCATTGGGAATGATTCCCCTCTTTGTATCAATCATGTTATCATGATATCCTTTCTCATAATGAAACAATATCCACAATTGACACAATAATTCTAATGTATATTAATCTTCCTCCTTACACATGTACAAGATTGTAGGATGCTTCTGGATTTAATGAGTGAAATCCTTTTCCTGACAGATTGTGTGGGATTAATATAAAGATATCTAATCCATTCCAAAAATAGCATCAAACCCTACCAAAGGGAGTATTGAATTTTTTATGGGAGGTTCAGTCCACAATCACTTTTTCGGGATGAGATATAATCTTTAAGGACAATAATTTCCTGATTAACTAAATTCAAAGATAAATAAATCTCCCTATTTTCAGGTGGTGTATGAATAGTTATACTAAACATGAATGATACAAAAAAATTCATAGAATAATACTTAAATATTAATTTTTCTATTCCTGAATGAATATACTGTGTACCTACCGACCACATAGATTTTAGTATTCACATCATTCGTAATGATGGAATATGATCTTCCTTGTTTACATGGAGGTGGTTGTTGGATTCCTATAAAAACCCTTGTCTTAGGGAAATTGTTCATATAATTTACATATTCCTTATATTGAAACAATGCACTACTAGCTGATTGGTGATATGAACCATCCATTATTCATCCTTATTAAGGTCATTATTCATATAATATTTTATGTTCTTAGATTTATGTCTCATATTTCTATATTTAATTAATTTTTGGTTCCCTTTAAGTAGTTCTCAGGATACATATTTCGACTATTTTGACACATGGGTTGTTTAGTCTTCTTTTTATCATGTGATTATATGCTAAACCATCCCATATAAAATACTATTTATGCTTTTTTTTTTCAATAGGCCCATGAGACCATTGAGAGTATCTGATCACTATTTCAACCTTGATGGCACAATAGACAGTCTCCTAATAATTATCAATGTCATGAATCACTAATTATTTTCATAGGATATTCTTTAGTCCACTAAAGAAGCAATCCACATTTATTTTGATGTTCATGACGATGAAAGAGGTGTATCTAACAAGACTTGCAATGTTTACTTCTCACATCCTAATAGATTCGTCATTCTTCATCTCATGTCTAAGAAACTATCCTATTATATTAAGATGGAGGTTTCAAAGAAAATATTTATTATTTTTTCCTTTAATTATTCCCAATCCATGGAATTCATTTCCTCTATAGATTTTATATTCATGATTATTTTTCAGTACTGATAATCCCACCCATTAAAATAGTAGTCCTTTAATATGAATTTATCTTCTTCTGGGCACTATAAGAAAAATAATATTTTTCAATGGGGTTAATCAACTATTCTTCAAGGAGGGGATAAGAAGATCCACTTAATAGGGTAATCATTTTCTATATAATATATTCAATGGAACCATTCTATTTCCATGGAGGAGGAGGGAATTCTACATGACTAAACTTATTATTCAAAACAAGATACAACCGAGAAAGTATTATCATACTATTTTTAGATCCCATTCCCATCATATTTAGCATATAATTAGTGCAATCATCTAGTTTCCTATCACATTGATTATTGGCACATGTTATTCTATTTTTCCCAATTAACAAATAATATTAAATTACAATTAGGGAATGTGAATGATAAGAAAATAATAATAAAAAGAAACCATAAAAATAAAAGGATAAACTCAAAGGGTGCTTAGGAACCCTAGGCTGAGGGTCTTCTACCCTCAGGGATGATGAAAAATACTGCACCGGTCCCCCTGGTGGGGGAGGGATCTTTGATGACCATCATGAAAGGAGAGGCCCCATATTTCCCCCTATCTAGGACAACATTTATCTTTCTATTTATAAAAGCTACGCTAAGCCCCTACATTCCGGGTCTCATTGTTGGTTTCCCAAACATTTGTATTTTGACCTCAATGGTCATGAAAATAAAAACCCTGTTGAAGCTCAACTCATTTGCGTGGTTTAACCATCGAAGGCCTTCAATGGACTAATTTGACAAATATTTCTTTGACTATTATGACCTCTGAGAAAGGGTGATAGTGGTATTTCTATACAATCATCACATCATGGTCCAATTTTAATCAGATGAGGACCTGATCAGTGTCTGGTCGAGGGACCCCAAGTGCTGTAATTGTTTCAGGTTCTTTTTGTTTAGATGGAAATTTGAATTTCATATGAAATATGATCTACATTCTAATATGATTTTGGTCAGTTTCCCCAACCTCCTACTAACATTCCAAAATAATGTTCTGTTAAAAATGCTCGAAAACTATATCTGTAAGTATCTATGCACGAATAGCCGCACAAAATCTGTTTTCACTTGTGGAATATATAGTTTTCTATTGAGATGGATGTGTCTAAAATTCCATTTGATTATAGAAGGATCATAATTGGTGAGAAATATTGGTGTAAATAGTGTGTGTTCTATGAGAGGTGGTCAGATTTCTTCTCATCTTGTAGGTGGTAGGGACATAACTCTGATGTATATCAATGAGGTTTTGAAAAGATGGTGGACATGGGTATTGGCCACTGTGGTGTTTAGATGGTCGCTAAGATAGTGTGCAATGACGATCAATTCGAAGTAGGTTGACAGAATAATGGTGGTGAACCTCAATTATTGTGAATGATGGAGAAGGAACGATGTGTCAATTCTTCAGCAGACTGGAATGTGAATGTTGAGGTTGTTTCGGGTTCCAATGGGGGATAGAAGGCCATGGGCCATCTGTTCAACCTATGGGTGTCTGAGGTTTTTAGAATACTAAGGAAAGATCTTGTGGGTCCATCCAACCATTGTGTGTGGAGAGGTGTGGTTGGGTCTCATAGAGAAGATGTTTGAGTGGATGTTTAGGTGAATGAGAGGGATGTGGTTTTGGAACAGATGACGGGTGGGGCACAGGTGTAGTCAAGTGCTTTGTGTGTAGTGGAGTTAATGGTGTTACGTGGGAATAAGAGTAAGGGGATGCAAGGAACCACATTGGGCTCTGCTATTTCAAACATAGGACAAGATGCAGGGGTTCAGATTTTCTGAAATGCACTCTAGTCCACTTGTGAAATAGGTTTGAAGGCCTCCTAGAGGATGATGTCCAATCTGACTTAGATATCCCTGATAAGAGAGACAAGGGCTTTGGGAAAGATCCCAATGGGAATGAACGTGGAAACTTGGAAAATGAAGCATTATGTCCAAGGAGTTGGAGTGTTAGGAGATGGAAGGGGAGGAAAGATTACTCCCACCTCCTCTTCCTTTGGAGACCCACTCAGTAGAAATATTAAATTGAAATAAGTTTTCCAGTGAAAAACTAGGTCATTAGAGAATAGGGGTCCTGGGAGATCAGCCCTTGGATATGATTTAATGTTCTAACGAGGAAGTGAGCAAGAAGGTTATGGTTCTGAATGAAAATTAAGGGGAGGCAACCAAGATTCTGGGGAGGTCCCTAAGAGTGTCTCTCAATGAAGATAAATACTCATGGATTGAAAAACAAGATCTCATGTTGGTAGGGGGATTCAATAATGTCCTGATCAGCATGGATGAGTACATGTAGTCCTAGGACCAACTTTTTTCTGGGTATGAAAAGCCAATGACAAAGGTACCAAACACTCAGGTATAATCTTTGTCATGAAAATTGTTTATGGAAGTGGGGTTTGGAAATATTAATTTACTCTTTTATGATTATGTGTAAGTTGGTCTACTATTCTTGGTTGATTTTAGTGGAATATTGTTCGAGTTTTACCTGAGTTAGGTTCAGTTGTTTGATTTGTTATGTTGAAAGTATAGTGCTTTAAATTAAAATTACAAACATATTTTCTGTAGATAGGAATTATAGCACGGTGTCTTCATTGGAGCTTGCCTTTTGAATTTTTTCATTGAGAGGGAGTGGCTTAACAATTGGTTCAGTGCACATTTATTTATTCATGGGGCTGTTCGTTGAATTTTCATTCCTTGATGAAGGATTCAATATGGTGAAACTGTGGGGGGGGGATCCTATCCTACATATGTTCTTATTTTTTTATGTTTTGGTTGCTTATTGTTTGGTGTTGGATCCTATGGTTTCTCACCTATCCTTAAAATTGTTTTGATAATAAAAATTTAAGTAAGTAGTAGTTAAAGGATAAAGTCGTAATGGAAAAGTGTACCCCAACTAGTGATTCCCAAAGATTATAACTAGTTTATCCATTATATATTTCCTAACATATATTCCTAAGATATTTTATCCCCTATTAATGGTTCATAATGATATTATGAATTTAACAAAGCATATCCCCAGGGAGTGTCAAAATAGTTTTGTAGTAATTCCCATTTTCAAGTATGTGGATACTGAAAGGCATGCCTAGAACGCCTTGTCAGAGTTGTTACTCATTAGTACATCTATAACAGAACCACTTCTACATTTAGTGTCAATATGGGGATGTATTTTCTTGATAAAAAAAATATATAATTATAAAAATTTAAGACTATTTTATAATCAATATGATAATCCTTAATGTTGCTACTAAATATCTCTAGTCATAATCTAAAAAAATAATAATACATCCCTCTAATACCAACTAGAGTGATCTTTTCCATTTAGACATATAATTTTATTATTTCAACATAATTAAACATCAAATTACAATACAAATATCATAAAGTCTAGTGTCTTGGAAGATGAGGTATATAAAACTAAAAACATGTTAATAAAACATTTCTTTATTTAATATTCATAATTATATCATAACTTCCGTTGTGCTAATATATATTTATAGGATAACATGGGGATAACATGAAAAAAGTGATGAGTTGAAAAGCCCAGTTAGTAGATAAACATAAGAATAATTCTTTATAACATGGGTTAAGAGGCAAGACATAATTATATAAAAAATCATGGAACATTATTGGCCACATGGAATCATAACAAATAAATAATGGGGTCATATAAACATGGAATCATAGTAATTTTTAATAAATATAAAACCTGAATTTAGCATGATTCAAGGCTTGTTCTACCCATAGGAACACGAGTTGAGGATCACCACCAATACCATTTCACATGGAGCACAACTCAAGGCTAACACTCAATACCATTGAACAAAACTTCTCAAGAGACAAAACATAACCCAATTAATTGGATCACTATATTGTACCAACCATCATAACATGTTCATGAATATGTATTCCACATTTAGAATCACACAAAATGAATCAAGCATAAACATAATGGTTATCCATGGTAAAAATTGGAATTTATAATCTTCTCAAAAGGCATAACATACCAGAATATCATAATAGTGTCCATGAAAGAAATGATTTAAATAAATCATGGACATTAATAATGGAAAATAACCTTATATCAAGATAATAGATGTAAAAATTATTTGAAAATATGTAAAAAGTGTATTTAAGAAACTTTAGAATTAATACATTTTAGTGCATTTTAAGGAAAATATTAATGAGCTTTTGAAACACAAAATGAAATAATTATTGATATATTAATAGAAGAAAATCAAGAATGTATTCATAATGAAATGAGTGACATTTTAAAAATATTGTTTTATTAAAATAGTACTATAGAGTTCAATTTAAAATGGATAATAAATCCAAGAAGTTCCCCTAAATTGGTTTTACTTTTGAGGAAGAACTGAGTAGGGATCCTATTAAACATTTGTATGCCCTTGAAAATAAGGAGGGAAGATCCTGATATAGGAGTTTGAAATATATAAAAATCATTTATAATAATAAAATAAAATTTAAATACGGTTTTATTTTTTGTAAATAGAGAGAGAGTGTGAGATATAGAGTATTCATAAGGAATAATGGAGGTTTGATTAGAATCCCTTACATTATGTCTGAATGTGTTATTCACAAGATCTAAATGACATGATGTAACAAATTAGATTCATTAATCAATAATTACATATTCTATTCTAAGTTTAATTTACTTATTATAACCTTATTATGTTTAATAATTTCTTTTTTGATGAGTTATAACATTCAATTTCATTATTTGAGAGTTCATTTTTTCTTATCTTTTGTGATCAGATCACTTTTATAATGGAATTGATGTTCATGGAAAATTGAAATTGAAATCCTCAATAGATGTTATGAGTTATTAATTATCATAAAAAATGTTAAATGATTAGATAATCCATTTTGTATCTTATTTGATTATTATTCATTTGTTTAAAATTTAGTGATAATCTCTTGGATTAATTTTTTATCAGCCCTAATCATTATTACACACATAAAAATAATTTATTACATAAAATTGACCTTTTTAAAACCTTTTGGATTTATAATTATAGGGTTTTTTAAATTTAAGAACATTACATAGAAACTCATAGCATGAAATACACATCTTTATTAAAAACTTATTTTACATGACCACATATTTCCTGCATACTTTGAATTGCATAGGATAACCTGATGACATACATAAGAAATGGGTGAGATATAAAGCCTTGTAATGGAGTAAACAAGGAATAACATGAAGAATATAGTACATGTAAGAAAATAGTCATATCACTGGAGAATAAGATAAAATTAAAGATAATGCCATGAAATAACCTGATTATTATATCATAGAAACGTGACAACAACATTTAACAAGATATTAGCATGAGAAAAGGATCATTTCACATGGATAATGACTAAACCCTTGTCGCACATGAATTAGAATGAGTAAATCATCATTCCACATGAGTTATCTTGATTCAACACCCATTTCACTTGACGTATCACAGTACTATTCATTACCCAATGCATTGGAGTGCTACCAGGGCACACCCTTTATAAACATTACATTTCATGGATAACTGTGCCAAATAGACCATACCACATGGATTCATTAAACATCATTATTTCTTCTAAGAATAAAAGTAGTGGAATGCATAAATTTATGTTTACAATCAACAGGTACATGTTCATAATGGTGAATATCATTGACAGAGAAATGGATATGGTATTCACTTACACGACGATTTTGGCATTGGAAATTATTGTGTTACATCGGCCTCATAATGATGTCAAATAGAAATCGTAAAATGGGGTGATGAGAGAGAATGGTGTATCTCATTATTTATACATTAAATGGAAAATAAGGGGGTCATGTAACATAACATCCCAATATATGTAATGCAATTTATATGAATAATATAATAAACTTTATTGAATGTAAATGAGAAGAAATAAATTCTTTATAGAATTTCGGCATGATTGCAGGTTTACATGGGAGGCATTAATTAGAGATAAAGAGGTATCTCATCATTCAAACATAAAAAGGGAAGTATTGTGGAGGTTATAAATCATAACCAAACAATTATAATTGAATATAAAAGTGTATAATAACATAAATCAACTTGGGAATAAAATATATAAATAATAAATCTCTTACTTTGAAGTGTGATCCCAAAGGCTTGGGACTGTCTTGAGAATGGCGTCTAGAAAGATTGGAGAGCCGTGAGAGGATTATATAGAGAGAATGGAAGAGGTTGGTTGAGCTAAAAATGTTTTTATTTAATAGGAATGGGATATTGGGTTTTTTATATAGGAAAGGAGAGGAAATTTTTTATTATTTATTTTTTTGACACCACACATTAATCAAATCAAAACCACAAACCAAACCATGGTTTTCCCATAGTTTTTGAAAAAGTGGAGTGTAAAACAATATTTTATAAGGAAAATTTTCAAACATGTGAAAATATTTGTCTTGCCTATGTGGAGGTGAGTCAAACTCTCCATGAAATCATTTCAAAAAATTAAATATTTTAAATGTCTGGGAGGTTCCACTAAGGCACTATAAAAATTATCAAAAAAATATAAAATCAAATTATTCTCAAGGTGAAAAATATATTGGCCGAAAATTACTTTTATCATATTTTATTAGATCACTATTGGGTCATTATGTGTAATGTCTTGACCTAGCTCACCACTAATCTGGTGGCCGGACTGGTCACCTCAAGACCTCATGCATGTCTTCCCAAATGTGAGAGGCTACCGACTACCAGCAAGGGTCTATGGATAGTCAGTGGGGAGAAAATACCCTCATTTCAGAGTTCAATAATAGACAATAGGGATTAATTGAAGATACATTAAAATAAATTATAATGCAACAGAAGGAATATTTTATAAATCTTGTACAAAACAAATGGCCAACGCCAATTATACAGAAGATGCATGCATGACATTATAATGATAAAAAATAGAAAACAATGAAAACAACAACATGAATTACATTATAATAAATAAATAAATAAATAATGACTCAAATCCCTGGGGATGGTCTTCTAAAGCATCCAGAGCATCAGCTCAGTCCTATACTCCAATCTCCAAAGTAAATACAAACATCACAATCCAGAAACCAAATAGATTCCACTCAGGTACCCCCCAGTGAAATGGAGGCCCAAGTAGTGTGTGAGATATAAATCTCAGTAGGTCAAGATAACTGGGGTCTACCTTAATTCCTAAAACTAAATAAATAATTTCAACCTGGTGAAATCATGCATAAATTATGTAAGCAGGGAAAAGTAACTATATACCTATGTACAAGCATCATCCCTCAGCTGGTGTCTGAACCTTCATTATTCATTTTTCATTAATACTCAACAATATTTACACAATCATTTTAATTTATGAATTATTCAAACCTCATTAAATTATGAAAGTCTTGAGTTTCAGCCTAATCCTGACAGCCCCCATATAAATCACTCACCACAGATGTATCTAAAGACCATCTAAGTAATCAAGGTAAATACTAAATCCAAGCTTATGCTTTGTCTTGCATAACTTGTCATAAGATATTACATTTAATATTTCATATACTATAATCCAGCCCATCCACTAAAAAAGTGATTTCCTCCTCGTTCCATCCACCAACAGTGATTCACCCAATTCATTAATAATTATGAACCCTTTCTCATATTCAAATCACAAATCATTATGTCACAATATTTTTCATTAACCATTAATTAATTTTATGTAATACCAATCTGACCAATAATCCAATGTCAATTAATGGGTGTAGAACATCATTTCTAGAACCCTCATGAGTATTTGGAGTGTTAGTCTTTGTCTCACAACCCATGGGTATTTGGAGCATCAGTCCTTGTCCCATAAAATAATATTTGAATGCAAGATGGGTGTAGAACGCCATGTCTGGAACACCATGAGTATTTGATGAAAAATTCCTTGTCTCATAACCTATTTATCAATCATACATTCATAAATACATATATATATATCATTGGTGTAAAAAAACCATGTCTAGCACCCCGTGAGTATTTGGAGCATTAGTCCTTGTCTCACAACCTGTTTATCATTCAAACATATATATATTTATCATTGGTGTAGAAAACCATGGTTAACACCCCAAAACCATCCAATAAATTATTCATAAATTAATTAATGTAATTCATTAATTAATTCAATAACTAATTAACAACATAAATCACCCGTCAAATAAGTCGACAATTAATTAACCATTCAACATCTCAATATTAAATCATTAATTATTATTAGAAATACATCTAAATAATAAACTCAACATTTAATTATCTGAATTATTTTACAAGTCTGAACTCATCCACTAAAATAGTGATTCGTCTAAGACATTAACAATTTACATTCATGTTATAATCATCTAAAAACATGCTGAACAATGCCTAGATATTTAGAAACTATATCACATAGTATATCATATTTTTAAACAACTCCATCCAAGAAAACATAATTCATGGAAAAAAAACATTCATCAAAAGTTACCCTTGTCCAACAATAGAAACATACAATCATTTCAAAATTTAATTTAATGCATGAAAGTTTATTAATTCAACAATTAATTAATTAAATATTATCTCTTTAAACAATAATCAATTAATTAACCAATTACTAATTATCACGTCATAATTAATCCATCCATAAACTATTATCAGATTCCAATTTATATTCTAAACACATCAAATATTTAATATTCTCAATAATTTGTAAAGGCCACAATTTTATTCCAACTCATGGCCAAATAATTTATTCTACAATTAATTACCATATTACTTATTCTTCAAATATAAATAATTTAACTGTTTAATCATATCACATTAACCAAATTAGCAAAACATGCTTAAAATAAACACATGTTCAAGTCATCATGTATATCATGTGCGTTTCATCATTTAATAACATAAAAAGTTACATACATCGACATATCATAATCATTGAAACTCAATTTCTCAATTTATTTAATGATTCTATAAATCTTAAATAAATTCTTAGGGATTTGGGACTCTACCCTTGGGGTGAAACCAAAAAAATATTCAACAGCTTGACATACGATTACAACCAATCCACATCTAGTCTGAAACCATATGAACACACTATTATGTATATATATATATAAACGTGTTCTCCATCTACATTGATCAAAACCTACTTCAACACAACATATAATCACAAAAAATCAACGTCAAGACTCAACGCATAATGTACTAGGAACTCGTATAATTTGTCAGACTCTAAATTTAATGGTGCAAAACAAACAGCAGAACTACATATCCTTTCCTGAAGCAATGGAGACACAAAAAAAATATTACATCCACCTCAACATTGGTGGAATATGCAAGATTATAGAAGACAGGGTGTCGAGTCAACATTCGTATATCCTAAAAATAGAGGAACACAACGATCATATTAAACCTGAACCATAGGGTTTTGACCGAGCAAACAATGAAACAGATAGGATTCAAATGGACTATGTGAATGATGAGTTTTATGAATAAGGACTCACCTTGATGAGGCATAGAAGAATTTTAAATATTCTGAGATGAATTGTCACGTGCAATGTGGAGTCTGTGAGAGGGGGTGGTGCGCCTATAAGTATTTCCCAGAGGGTGGTCGCAACATGGGGGTCAGATGCTGCAGAATCTATTCCTGGGTGTCGTGCTTCTACTGGGAGGGTTGTCCGGGGGTTGCACGGTGATGGAGGTCCTATGGGAGAGGGCCATGTGGAGGGGGAGTTCGAAGAAGCTTCTGTGTCGCGCATGGATGAGGAGAAACATGGTGGGTTGTGCCACCTACAGCTCATGACTCTCCTTTTTATTTTTTACCTTAAATTAATCTATTTAACTGGATTTTACAATTAATATAATGATACTAATTTTTCTATTATTATTATACATGTTAAACATTTTTCTATTTAGTTAAAGGATCTCCATTTAATTCAAAATGCTTCTTTATTTATTATTATCTTAATGAACATTTTGTAATTAAATATGAAACTCCATTTTGATAATTAAATTCACTTAACATTTATTTAACTGAATAACCAAAAAAATAATAATAATATCATTATTATTATTATTCCAACATTTATTTATTTAAAACCCAAACCCCCAATTTATTACAATATCATTGATATGATAAAAACTCCTACATATAACCCCTAATTTAATTTCCATAATAATAAAAACTATGACATTCATAAAATAAAAATAAAAATAATCTAATTATTATTATTATTGAATCCTTTGATAAACCCAACACCACTCTTTAATAACAAAACGTCATTAAATCTGAAACATTTCATTTTATTAAATGTTTTTTTTGAGTAGCTGAAAAGACACATTAAATTATCATTAATGATACATTCATTTAACATGAAATAAAAAGCTCAAATAATTAAAATAATTTATGAGACCATAATAATAATAATAAAATTATTATTATGAGGACATTCCTCCATTTAATAATAAATAGTCCTTTAACAATTATGAAACTATAAATTATATTAAAATGATTTTTCAATAAAACTGAAATCCACATTAATTTCTTCAACCATCATTTAATTAATTATTTATTAATAATTTAATTAAAGAACCATAAAAATAACAATAATAACTTCATTATTAGTATTATTATTAAAACGTTCTTTTAATTAATCATAATCATTCATATAAACATATTTAATTAAATTAAAAAATTTATTAAATAGGATAAACTGCATGTGTTGTACCGCAACCGTGCGCTTCCAATGCATATACATTAAAGTAGACTTTTCTAGATCCAGTTATCCCAATACTCTTTGGGGAACCCACTAAAATAATAGGGTAATTACACTCAATTCCAAAAAAAAAACTCCTTTAGGGATTCCAACACTTAGAATAAAATTATGAAGCCTTGATTAAAAAATGACATGTCGATAAACTAAAACTGTTTTTGAAAACAATCATATTTTAACTCGGTTAAAAAACACGAGACAGTAAATTATCTAGTCATGAAACACATTATATATTTAAAAAGTTGTTAGTTTATAACCAAAAAATAAACTATCTCAAAATTTATGAAAAACTCACCACATTATAATTTCAACATCCTAAATCAAAAAATGATATAAATTTTATCTAAATAATAATCTAAATATGTGAATTTTTAATTATAAAATAAAAACATCATTTATTGAAAATTCATGGGTTATGAAAAAAACTATTTTCAAACATTAATAAAAATTTCAACTATGTTCATAAAAAATTATAAAATCATTTATATTTAATAAAAAGTAACTAAGTAATAATATTATATCAAAATATTATTTAATTCGATAATCCATTAATTAATCTAAATATATTTCTTAATTGAATATTAACTATAAATACTATTTGTTCTTTAAAACCCCTTTAAAATGTAACAATGATAAAATGAATGTATATTATTTTTTCTATACAAAATTAATGAACATTCTCATAGTGTTACGGTCTTGTTACATAATCCATTATAACACCTCTATATGACCTATGGGTAAGGTGTGCGATGGTGAAAAACTCTTGGGATGACTCAGATAACATTGCATGGATGGAAATCTCTATTAACTTTCACTTCAACCATAGGCAGTTCAGTTGATTATTAAAGTGTTGTATCTCATCTTGGTCTTGGTCATGAGTGAATCTTAGTGATGCTACCTCATTTCTGAGCTCTAACCAAATGGCTTCATATGGAGAAATTATATTGGATCAGGCCATCGCATCCTTTGTCTTTGTAAATTGGATTCCTTAAAGCCCTATATTTATACTAATAATGTGATCACTATTCAATGGCTATATTAGAAATGGTAATGATTCATAGTGGTATTTTAATATTCAAAAACCTAAAACCAATAAATTTAATATCTATTTTATAACCATTTAACATAATTATCTATTTTATCAAATCAAGATAAATTTTAATTAAAAAAGTTTTGGTCTTTAAAATATTCCCCCTTAAGAAATTTCAATCTCTAAATTTCCTTTTCCCACAAGAAAAACAGATGAGGGTAACTCTCCTTTATCACATCCTCTAATTTCCAAGTATCTTCTTCCAACATACGCTTTCACCATAACACCATGACAAGGGGGATTTTTTTATTTTGTATAAATTTTTCTCTAAAATATAAGATCTTGACCTATTTCACTTCATAAGAGAGGATATTCTACAATTGTTCCACCTATGTATTTAATACATGTGATGGTTTAGTTATGTACTTCCCCAAGAGTGATTCGTGGAATACATAATGTACATGGGATAGGTTTAGTGGGGGTTATAGTCAATAAGATGCTATTATAATGTGATCAAGGATCTCAAACAGGATGATGTACTTTGAACTAAGATATTTATTCTTCCAAAATCTCATAACTCTCTTCAATGGTGATATGTGGTGGAATACAATGTATCCAACATCAAAATCTAGGTCTTGTCGACGATTATCAACATAACTATTTCCAAAACTCTTAGAAGCTTTGATGTTCTACTCAATGGTCTTAACATTCTCCGCCATTTCATCAACCATTTCTGGACCTATGAGTTTTCTCTCCCCAACTTCCTCCCAACATGCTGGTGTTCTTCACCTCAACCCATAAAGGGCTTCAAAAAGAGCCATTTGGTTTCTTGAGTGAAAAATATTATTTTAAGAGATCTCATCCATGGAAATATGTTGATCCCATCACCATTGAAGTTTATTTAGGATGCTCTCAACATGTCCTCATGTTCTTGGATAGCACTATCATATTGGCTATGAGTTTGAGGATGATTTTTCATAATGAAGTTTAGCTAAGTATTCAGAGCATGTTGGAGATTCTTCCAAAACATAGAGATAAATCTTGGATCTCTATCGGATACAATTGATAGTGGTTCTCCTTATAGCCATACCACTTCTCTAATGTATATTCCTGCCAGTTGATCAAATGAGAAATCCTTCCCAATTGAAATGATGTGTGTAGTCGTTATAAGACGATCTACAATAACCTGAATAGAATTGTTTTCATAGTTTGTTTTCAGATGTCTGGTGACAAAGTCCATGATGATGTTATCCCATTTATATGTTGGTATGGGTAATGGTTGAATCATCTCCTTAGACTTCTGCATCTCAATCTTCATTTGCTGATATACGAGGAATGTTGATGTAACTCAGTGATCCCCTTCATTATGTTATCCCACAAATAATTCTCTCATCAATCCTGATATAAATTTTATTTTTAGTGTGAATAGAGAAATTAGATCAATATGAAACATCCAAATATCATTCTTTAACTCCAGATTTTATGGAACAAATATTCTTTTCCCAAATCTCACAATTCCTTCTTCATTAACATTAAACTCCATGTATTTCCCTTCATTTATAGTTTCCACTATATTCTGAAATCCAACTTCATCCTTTTGATCACCCTTTATCATTTCCAAGAGATACATGTCATAAATCATTTGTGAAAGGATTGATTATGTTCTATTTTTATGAATATCATGTCCATCTTCATCAAATATAATAATTTTGGATGCTTTTAAAATCTCATCAATGATAGATTCATTGGATCATTTCTACTTAGAGAATCATCCACCTTGTTTTTATTCCTAGGTTGGTAATGGATTTAGCAGTCATAGTCATTGATAATCCCTAGCCATCCTCATTGGCACATGTTCAACTCTTTCTGTGTGAAAATATACTTGAGGCTTTTGTTATCCGTATATATTTCACACTTCTCCCCCAGGATAAATGGTCACAAATTTTTTAAAATGAATATTACTACATCCAAATCCAGATAATTTGTGGGATATATTCTCTCATGAACAATCAATTTCTATGAATCATAGGAAAATAATTTTTCATTTTTCATCAACACACAACCAAGGCCCATCTGCGATGCATGACTGAATACCACAAAAAAATATCCACTTGTGGGTAGTCTGAGCATGTGCATAGTGACAAGACTCATTTTCAACTTCTGGAAGATATCTTCAAATTCACCACTCCAAGAAAACCTATCACCCTTCCTAGTTATCTTGGTAAGAGGGTAGGAAAATGATGATAAATTTATAACAAATCAGTGACAATATCAAGACAACCCTATGATTCTATGGATATCTATCACTGATGATGGCCTCATCAATCCATCAATTGTATTGATCTTGAAGGGATCCAAAAATATCCCATTTCTTTTGGGGATATGACTCAATAATGATACTTACTTCAACCATAACTCACACTTTCTATACATTTCATAGAGATTCTCCTTCTGCAATGTCTTTAGTACAGTGCATAGAATCATCCCATGATCCACCTTAGTGATGGAGTATATTAGAATATCTTCTATATAGACATCCAATGATAATTCAAGGTAATATCTACATACTCTTATCATCATGTCCATGAATATTTACGGAGCATTAGTGGGTCCAAAAGGCATTACTATGAAGTCATAGTTCCCGTACCGTGTACAAAAAGCAGTCTTGGGGATATAATCCTTCTTCACCCATATGTGCTATATCATAACCTCTTATCCACCTAAGATATGTATTCTTCTCCACATATCTTATAAAAAAACAATCAATTCAGGGTAGAGGATACTATTTCTTTATCATGATTTTTTTGAGCTCACTATAATCAATGAATCAACGCATTGACCCATCCTTTTTGTAGATGAATAGGACTGGTGCACCCCATGGTGAAGCACTTGGGTGTAT
Source organism: Viscum album (assembly GCA_963277665.1). Lineage (NCBI taxonomy): Eukaryota > Viridiplantae > Streptophyta > Magnoliopsida > Santalales > Viscaceae > Viscum > Viscum album. The sequence continues at coordinate 789,433,798 of OY728148.1, forward strand.
AAACGCTTTATCCAAATTCAACCATAGTTGTTTTTATAGCTCCTCAATCTCCAAAATAGCCATACAATATGGAGTGTTGGATATTGGTAGTATCTCAGGTATAAGATCAATATATAATTACACATCTCTTCATGGAGGAAGACCATGAAATTCCTTGGGAAACACTTCAGCAAATTGAAACACAAAAGGAATGTCTTCAATGATTGTTGATAATTTCCACCAAATCATTAGTGAAACATATGAATGATAATAGGGTAGTAATATCCAATTCTGGGATGACGGTTCTAAAGAATATTCATTTTCTTTCGTCTACTTGTACAGAATCAAGAGTCGATTCACCAAATGAAGAGAGATTTCCCTACCAAGTCAATTTATGTTGGCTCTACATAGGGAAAGAAAATTCAGGAAATGAATTTCACAAAATTCAACGATAGGGAGTTTGATAAGGTTTATCAGAAATTTTAATGAAAAAAATGTGATATGGTAGGAGTTATATTCATGGGTTGCAATGATTTTCCACATTTTCTATTCTCACTGAAATCTTTAATTCCATTGCTTTTTTAGTGTTGGTATTTTTCTACTAAGCATTTGGTATATAATAGAATTCATAGAACCAGAATAAAAATGTACGTACACTATTCATTAATGAATAACTATCATACCAATAATCACTTAATTTTTGGGGTTTTCTTCAGCATATTGATGGATAAAGCTCTCACTGTTTCCTTTGATGTTTTTGGTTACCTCCGAAAACCCTTGTCTTAGGGAACTGGTTTGCAATGTGACTTGGTCATTTGCAGTTAAAGCAATGAACAACGTGTTGATGGTCAAACAGAGCATTCCACACTTCTACCAAAGTATCCATTTTTTTATGTCTATTGTTAATGTCCTGATTCCCTTCTCTTCCACACCTAAAGCATTTCCTCATCGCCTTAAGATAATCTCCAAGATGATTCTTTCCTCACCTTTGGAATGTGGGGTGCTGGAATTTCATAGAACCATTGGAATTATTCATCAGACTTCCAGAATTAAAATCCACTTTCCTAATCATATCCACACAATACCCTTGAGATTTGTCGATCATGATTTCAATATTTAGGGCACATCTAACAATTTCATCATAGCTATCAAAGACATGAATATCTAGGTATTTTTGTAGGCTAGGTTTTAGCCCACCAAAGAAGCGGTCAACCTTGCATTCGGGGGTAATGAAATATCCAGAGGAATATCACATAGGATATTGGATTTTTACCTTGAAAAAATTAATGGATTCATTTTCTATTTTATTGAGTGAAAGTAAGTCCCTTTAAATATTATGTCAGAGGGTGATTAGAAAATATTTATAGAATTGTATTTTCCATAAATCCTTCCATTCAATTTACTCAATCTCTTCCTCAAGATTCATATATTTTTTATCAATGTACACCATTGATCCAATTCACCAACTATACAATAAGAAACTAGAAGAACCTTCGCTCTCTTTGAAACATTGATGTATGGAGAAGGTCTTTTCAATGGAGTTGATCCATTTTTCATCGATTTAGGGATAAGATGACCCATTAAAATTAGGAGGACTTTGACTCATAGAGCACTCGATTGTGGATTGTTCTTTCATGGGTGGCGGGGGGGGGGGGGGGGGGGGTTGAACGTTTCTCATTACTCATGCTTCTATTAAAAACATAAGTTCTTTGAGATTATATCGTGACAATTTTTGTGATTCCCACTCCCATTGGATTGGGCATCACATTATCACAACCATGCCGTTGATCTTACATTGGATGTTAGCACGATCCCTCTAATTACTAGGCATTGGTTGGAATAAAAATAGTTTTAGGGGTAACACATAAAGGGAAATACAATGTCAAAAGGTATAGGTTTATAAATTAGATTTATTTAAATAACTTATTAATTTAGAATGGTTCAATATATTTTATCCAATATCTACTTCCAAACATATATTCTATGGGAATTTTTTCTTATTCCCTTAATATTAATTCATAAAAATCTTATTAATTTACCAATGAATACCCCTTGGAGTCATGTAGCCAAGAGTGTAGAAAAGCCCATTATCATGAACCAGTTCCCATTTTATTCTTGCTCAATGTGGTGTTATCATGTTTTACCCCATGATACATCGGTGACATAGTGACCACCACTTGTTCCTATCTAGACATGGATGTATTTTCTTGATAAACCACATAATCTATATTTACTAATATTTCGGGATGTTTTTATTATACTTAGTCTTATCAGTAAATATTTCACTAGGTTTTTATAATCCAAATCCAAAAAATGACTAATGCTATCCTTTGATACAATCTATGACAACTCTACTCCTTATTACACACATAAACATGATTAATTATATAAACATGCAATAAAGAAAAAATTTGGTATCAAGAGTTTTAATGTATTTAGGGATTAGGAAAATTACATAGAAACATAAAACATGAAATACTCAACTTTATTAAAAAATGTTTATAAATGACCAAAACATTCCTTCATACTTATTATTGAATGAGATAACTTGAGGACATACATAAGGAAAGGGTGATCTATAAAACCTAGTATGGGTGTAAAGAAGGTATATCATCAAAATATATTAAATGTTATGAAATGGTCATGTGAATTTATCAAAATAGAAACATGAACACAAAGGAAGGATATATCATGTTTATCATAACATGGAAATGTTGCAACAACATTTAACATGATATTAGCATGAGCCAAGGCTCATTGCACATAGAGAATGAGTAACCCACATTGCACATTAATTATCATGAGTAATCCTTAATTTAACATGAATTATAATGATTCAATACCAAATTCACTTGAAGTATCATTATATGATTCTTTACCCATTGCATTGGAGCACTATCAGGGTGCACACTTTTTAAAGGTTACATTTTCTACATAAATATGCCACATGGATCATAAAAATTTGATTCATTAAACAAAATTATTTTTTCCACGAATATGAGATGTTGAATAAATACATGTATATCCTCAATCAACACGTACATTTTCATAAAGGTGAATACCATTGACAAAGATATGGGATTTGTTTGCAGAAATTCTACTAGATCTGACCATCACATCCTTTTTATGAGTAAATTGGATTTGTTAAGTCCCTATATTTATACTAATCATGTGATCCCTTTTCAAAAAATATATTATCCATGGTAATAATTTATAATAGTATTTTAAAATCTGAAAACATATTTCCAATGAATTTCATATGCCTTATATAACAATTTTTCATAATAATGCATTTAATCAGATCAATCGTAATTTTCATTATGAAAATTTTGGATCATTACAAATTTGGTGATTTTTCAATCACAACAAACTCATTTTGTTATATAAATTAATACTATATGTATTAAAATAACCCATAACATAACATAGGATATATTAAATAAATAATAATCTTTTTCAACTATTAAAATGTGTTCCATGATTAGAATTTAAGATGGTAACATAATTGGTAAATAATCATCCATAAATGTGAAAAATTAACACGTCTCGTACGGTGTTTTCATTTATAGTATAAATGGAGGGGAAATGAGTGATGAAGATGAATTATTTCATTAAAATTATTGAATTAATTTACATTTATGTTAAATGATTTTTTATTCTATTTGGATTAGGATAGGTGAGGATAAGAAAGAAAATATAGGAACATGAAATGAAATTGAAAGAAAACAGATGTTGGGTTTTCCTCTTGATTCCTTCCACTTGATAACCTCCTTAGTTGTTTGTTTTTGGTACCTTGTTAAAAGAAAACGCTCATGGCCATGGGGGAGGGGCTTGGGATGTTATTTGAGAAGAATTTATATAAGTAACAGGGCTTGAGAGGTGTGAGTATAATAGGTGGTTTTGGAAGGTTTGAGTTCGAACCAATGTTTCTTACATCATATATGAATTTATGAACAATGTATTTAATTATAATGTATATATACTGTAAAATACCATATTTTACTATTCATAAAAAATCTTATATTTAAAAAAATTACCAAAAAATCATCCTAAACTTCGATTTGTATAATGAAAAAAAATAAACATGATTTTATTAAAATAATTTTCTATATAATAGATATTTAATTCTCAATTAAAAACGTTATTTAATTGAAATATAATAATATTAAAATTAAAACTGATTTACTATAACTTTGGAAAAATAATTAATGTCTCATAAAATTATCAGAAAATCATAAAACATAGAAATATTATTTGATGAATAAATATTTTGAAAATAAATTTTATTTTAATTTATTAAATTAATCATAAAATTTTAATTTAATATACATGACTTATAAAATTACCGACACTTAATTAATAATTTTCAAAATATTTATTTACATATACTATTACATAATTATATCATATTTACAATTATAATATTTATAAATTTTATTTAAACATTTATTTATGAGGATAATATTCAATTTTCTTCTTTACTATTCATAAGGTTCATGTTACTATTACAAGGGTAAAGTTACTATTCTAGTGGTATATGTTCCTCCACTTATAGAAATAAATATAATTTCTTTAATCATTCAATAATAAAGTTTTTATTGTGATCTATATGTAATATTATTTGATTATACTATAAAGAATAATTATATGAAGGGAATTCCTTTGATAATACATTGAGTGATTACATCATGGGTATTTATAAAATTTAAAATAATGCTCTTTGGGTCAAACAACATGTAAATTTTTTTATTGATGATTAAAATAGAAGATAATTATATAAAAATTAGTTAAATGAATATTCTAAAATTTATGTTGGAGTTGAATTTTATAAATTTATATAATTTGACACTATGTGAAATGTTTGATTATGGGGGCGGATTGGGTGAGAAAATGTTATAGACAGTCACAGTGAGAACAAGAGGGATTAACATATTCAAATATATAAAATACAAATTTTTGGAGATCTATGGTTACTAAAATTATATAAATATCTTAGAAATATGGTGATTGAATATTGAGAAACATGTTTGTTGTGTTTTTTTATGTTAGAAATAATGTATGACATGAATCCAAATTTGATTATCAGGGATCAAATATTCTAATGATGATAACATGATTTTTTATGATTATATCTATGTTTTAAAGAGTAATGTCATAATTATAAACTTCTAATGAAACCGACATTCTTTTATGATATTTGTAATTATTATTTTTTTGAAATTTTTGAATCAATCAGTGAGATATTTTGAACTCAATGGGTTGTTATGTATATGTGAGATTTAATTTTTGGTTAAGGTTGACGCCCATTTTAAAAAAATGTATTATATAATTTAAAATAATTAATTAATATTATAAATAATCATAGAATAAATTGATTCCCACCATAGGACTGAATATTGTAAAAAAATTAATTGACTTGTCTAATTTCCATATTCAATATACATTTCTAGGTATAAGTGTTCTACATGAGTTAGTCAGATCATTAAAAGGTCATAGACGATAATTTTAAATGAAAAAAATTATAGAAAAGGACACTAGTGATTCAATACCCCCACATCTCATATGTGTAACCCATTCTTAGGGAACATTAACTAGAACTCATATTGAATATAGAGACACATGAACTTCATCTTTTGTATATCCAACTCATGATTTTGAAGTTAATGAAACCTATATGTGAGAGAAATCTTTTAGAATTAATTCTCACATTTTAGCTAGTTCAAGAGATCATTATTCCTTGAAATAGGGAACTTAATCATGTGAGTAAATTGATATACGTTGAAATTGATAACATATGGTCTTAATTTGTTATCTTCAATCTTAGAGAAAAGAATATGTTGTACCAAGGGTACAAACTAGGTCAAATTAAAACGTTTATATAGAATATCCTCCATATAGAATGTCATATTAATAATCTATGTTGATGATATATGATATGTTATAGAGAATATTATTTTATAATTGTGATAGAAAATCGATGTTGAAATCCACCATTGGGTTGAGTAGATTCCCTAGAATTTCATCTAGGAAATCATCCGATTACTCTTATACCACTACCTATATTCATTGTTCCATAGGATCCATAGTTAAATGTTCTACATTAAACAACTTATTGTTAATAATATTAAATCATATAAGGGTTGACCATAGATATCTTAGATATGGTTTCCTCCTACTACTAACGGAGATTCTTAACTAATGGGATCAGTGAAATATTACCCTATAATGAAAATAATCTACCTAGTACATTAACAAAAATAATATTTTCGTTCAAAAATAACATTATATAGACTCATCTTCATGATTATTATATCCCATGAGAACCACTAATTGTCATTATTTTTGTCACAGTGATGAAAATGATATGTAAAAGCGTGATCACTGTTAGGAGAAGTCTCAAGACAATATGGCTGAGATAAGGAATCTATTGTAATATTAGAATCCCAAAAAAAAAAATATCTTGAGATTAATAGCTCATACCAATGATAATGGTTAAGATATTTGAGTTATAGAAGACACAATCTATACCTAAAACCATGTCCAGCACTACCTCATTATAAAAATCCATCCCATAGATATAACATATTTTTTTATCATATAGCATTTAATTCCTGACATAGGCAGGTTGGGGGAGGTTGTGGAAGTATATCCATGTACAGTCCACCCCTAGCTACACAATTATCATGGCCACCAATAGGAGGTAGAGAATGTCTACATCAAAGAGATCCCCTAAATTCTACATTGTATTTAATGAGTATTCCGTGCATTATTCTACCAAATCTCTATTTAGCTGAATATATCATAGGAAAATGAAAACAAATTAGTGTGGCCTTTCAATTAAATATTTTAATCATATATAAACCAATTTGTTAGACCCCATGTGGGATACATCCACCATTTTTTCATAAGACATGAACTGAGAGGGTTCATATCATTGATGGTAAGGCATTAACTCCCACTATAATAGAGAAATTTTAAAATCTATTAAACATGAATACATTAACCTGATATTATTCCACACTATGAATCTATCATAAAACTATAAATCAATGAATCACAATACTGAAAACTAATATACATACTCTCACACAGGTAAATTGTACAATACTTAAACTCTCTCTAAATTCCCATCGCAAACATTGAATTCTTCATAAATAAGTATTGAATAATGTCTTCAATGTTTCTCATGATGTCTATTAAAATTTAATTATACTAGGACACGATCATATCTCCAAACTAAAGGTATATAATCTCATGAATGTTTTCTATCTGTATCGTAATTAGATAATACATTTCATCAAAAAACGTTTTAAAACCCACTTATGTGGTGAATTTGTTTCATGATATTGAGTGATCATCATAAATTAAGCACTTTTGGTTCCAAAAAAATTAATACTCAAAAATAGAACAACCATATGGTGAGCAGGTATCATGAGAATATTGAAAATAAAATTCTATAATTCTAGCAAATTTTATGATGTCTATGGATCTTACTCACCAAGTAATATCAGAGGTTCAAGTCACCAAAAATTCAATGGAAAACTAAATATTTATGTTATATTTTCACTGATGTGGGAAAAACCATATGCACAACATCTAGGTCGGCTCTCTATGCAACTATTCGGGGATATTCCCATGAAGAAGAGGTTCAATATGATCATGTACTTATACTAAATCATTATAGAATAACAGTTTTCTTAATGGATGATAAAAAAGTATCATTTGATTTTCAATACCCTACCTCTATATATGACATTGTTATATAAGTGTTGGAAACCTTTTAAAATATATAAACATGGTTATTAATTCATATTTTCTTGAGCTGACATAATATGGAAATTTATATAAATATATCTTATATGTTCTATAGTTTATAGACCCTCTCATTGAACATGATAACAAATGTATTATAATTCAAAGACAGTTTTCCTAATATTAGACTTTTGGTGGATTGAAATATTGACCACTTAAAACGAATCACTAGGTTCTCCTATCTAAAAAACAAAACACGAGATACATTATAACAATTTACGTAATATTTTCAAACCAAGCCTAATCATTACATTATGTCTAAATTATGTCCCTAGTAATCAAAATCCTTCAATACCATTCTATCACACAACATGAAAGATTGGTTTACCAACTGGGTCACTGGTTGGCCGTGTTTTCATCCTAAATCAATCTTTTAATTTGCCAATCTCTTTAAACTGGCACTACGAATGAATATCAATCATTCTGTTAATGTACATAGTAAACATTCACACATAGAAAAATATCCTGAATTGAATATATTATTACAATACAAACATATCCTTCTCCTCAAATATATTATGAATGTACCAACTAAAAGAAAAAAAATTTAAATAATATATTTCATCGATAATTATTGTCAAATATATGGTCCCTCCACATTTAATAAAGATAGTCCTCATTAAATTTATTTTAAGCTCTCTACAGTACACCAACTCTATATAGGTATACCATATGACTCTACCTCCACAATACCCCACTATATTCTATCATTGATAATTTTTTTCACTAACGTCACATCCGTCCATTGAATCGTCTATAAAGACATAACATTTGTGAGTAAAATCCTTTTTTGGGGTATTCTAAAACATACCAATCTGGAAACCATAATAATTGGTAAAATAAATTGAAAACCAACAAAAAAATGATATAATCTCTATATATGAATTAAAAAGTATGTTAAATGTTTTTTTAATTATATTCTTATTTTTATAGCTCATATACACTATGATAATATAAACTACATAACCAGTAACACTAAAGAAAATATGTGACCAGAAACACCCAAAATTAATCCCACTATCCAGTATTCAAATCTTCTATATAACCTCATGATTGTGGGGGGGCCTGCACTTCACTAAGGGGTACACATTAGGCAGGGGTGTAATTACCCATATAGAGAACCTACTCATAATATTATGGAATATACATTTACTAAGGGGTTTATGTAAAATATAAATAGATAAACTATACCCTATAATAAATTGAAGTATACACTCTACTGTCTGTATTGTGGAAACATTCCCTAGTATCAATGTCACACCAATAGGATTAATAAATCAGTCCTTACTAAAGATAACATTACCAATCACTGTTATCATATACATTATAATAACGAAAAAACTATACAAATGTTTATGGATAAAAATTTCTAGGATGAAGGGATCTTTATAAGAATATTATTTGATGAAAAATTATTATAATATACTATTTTCATGTACGATTCAAACATCTGGGTGAGATGATTTGTAAATCTCCAAAAAATATCACATATAGGGAATGTATTTCTATGTAATTTGAATTTGATCCTATGATATATCAATGAATTGATATCTATTATTTGTTCATATAGGTTTAAAAAAAATAATGTGTCCCTGAAACATACACTACGTGTCATAACATTATGATAGATCGGTCTATACCACTATGGGATCCCATATCAAGTCACTAGATATCATGGAAAGTCAACTTTACCTCATGAAAAGTGGTTCTATAGGATTTTTCAGCTATGAAATTCTATAAAACATAAGTTATATTGATGGATACATATGTTATGTGACTAATTATTACATACCAAGTAACATTATACACTATGTGTATCCCTAGCATCCACAAGAAACCGTACAAATCATATTACATTGAATAATATTCCATTTGATATTTATATTCTACAAAAAACCTTGAAATATAGATAAATGAATTTTATAGTCTGTTGTTTGAATGGTATAAACTATTATTTTGTGGTTTCTTCTAGATCTATGTTTATTAATAATTATATCTCCATCATTATAATTTTGGACTCTATCCAATCTTGATGCAATATCCACTATATCCCACCACTACCATCTAGAATCCAGTGAAAATAGTGTTATTTTTCACCATATTATCTCTTACTAGGAAGTACCACACATGATAATTATTTCATTAGAGAAGACAACCCATATTCATCTCCTCCCCATTCAAGAGGAACTCCCATTATTGCCTACACATTTTTACCTAGCATCATTTCTACGGTCATCATCAATTTCATAAACAATATGATTAATCATTAAACTATGTACATAATATAAATTCATAGAGGGATCACAGATAATTATATTCAATATATACTATATCCACTCGATTAAAATACTTCAAATGTATTTTCAATAGAAAATAGTAAATACATGTTTTTTTTCGATAATTGTAATGGTGTCATGACCCGTCCCTCGAGGCCTATTCCATGACTACCCCAAGACCACCTTCCCTTGGATAGGGTTAGAAACTAGCACTAGAAATGAATTTACCTAAAATGAGAGGGCATTTCCTTTGAACCTACAAACACACAGACTATGAACACAGTGAGATTCAAACCACATACTAAAACTACAGTAGAAAAAGTTTATACTGAATGTAAAGGGGTCGGAATACAATCCCAAATGAAAGATAAAACAAAAAATAGAAAACATCTACTCATATCATCCTCCAAGGATCCTACCTAATGGGTAGGTATAACTCACCACCATGGTTCTCCACGTCAACCAGTCACCTATGTGCACCATCTTTTCCTAGCTCCTATAGATTAAGACAAGTTTCTCACCATCTTTATAAGATTCAACAAGGTGCGGGTGAATCCCATGTAGGGGTGTGTATAAAAATACTCAGTAAGGAAAATGAGACCCCCAATGGTCTCTCAAAACTCCATAATGGAAAATCACAAAGAATTATCTAAATCACAAAGTTCAAAGAAAAAGACTCAGATCAAACTTGGTATACAACTCAGAGATCAAAAAAAATGTTGATTGTTTTAAATCTATATCATTTTATTCTATTAAGAAGTTTCCACAAATGAAAAATGAAGAATTTGTTCCATTTTTGATCCACAGATGGTCATATGTCGTTGATCTAGAATGTGACTCTCTAAGGCTGGTCCTCTTCGGTTCGCGCACTACTGATCCACACAAGGTTGCTAGAATGATCATCCACATAAGGTCTCTAGGATGTCAATCCATACAGGGTCACTATGGTTTTGATGCACACATGGTCTCTAGGATTCTGATCTACTTAGGGTCTTTATGATGTTTATCTACACATGGTCTCTATTAAGCTGATCCACACAAGTTTACTCTAGAGTTGATAGACAACCACATGATTCCCTACACTTGGTGCAATTGAATTTTGTAGCATCTTCTCCTCAAGATATCAGTCAATTTTAAACTTCCAAGATCATTTGAAATAGAGCAACCCAATTGGAAACCATTTTGTAAGGGTCCCAATGCCAAAAATGCCACGTCAATCAGACTCCAAGTCTTTAAGTTATTAGCATTTTATTATTGAGGGATAGATTGGATTCAGGTTCGATCCAACCAAATAATAATACAAATTTCTCCAAAACTCAGGTGAAGTATCTTACTGGGACCTTCTATTTCCAAGTATTACATATCCATATAAAGTTATTCAAATATACATATGTTTTGTGAGATAAAACATTTTAAGGGTATCTTGTCTGAAAAGGGTTCAGGTCCGGTCCGACCCCATTAAACCGACCCCAGCTGACCCAAACTATGGTGACCAGACCTAGTTTGGGTCAAAACAGGTACAACTCGAAATAGCATGAACTGGCTGGTCCATACCAAGTGGCTGGGCTGTGGTGGGCTCGACCCCACCTGCCTCAGCTGTGTGCGGCCAACCAGGTGACCCAGCCTGGAGGCCAGCACAGTCTATTAGCTGGGTGATCACCCCACTTTCTGAATGGCTTTCCGGTTTGGGTTATTCAATAAGAGGTGCTATGGGGTGCCACCCTTTTGTCAGCAGGACCCACGGGACAAGGGTCCCCTCAGTAGCAGCTCGATGTCATGGCCTCCTTAAACGATGCACAATGGCGCACAACCCGGCTGTCCCCACGGTCAGCCGACATGGGCCAACCCCTTTGTCCACTGCAGTAGCCCTAGGCACCACCTCTCTTCCATGACCGAAGACAATGGCCTCCACTTGAGGGGGTTTTGCTGGCCATCAGGTGTGCTCTGGTAGTCTGTTTTCCTTTCCAAATGCCCTTACGGGCTTCCAAGGATCCTTCTTTCACTACGTGGCTCCCGGATTAAAGTTTTCGTTGAGGTCAAACTTCGCCGACGAAGAACGTGGAAAAAATAGAAGTAGTGAAGGGTCCAGACATTGTTCGTTTTCCCAGCGCACACTACATTAGCCTCATATAAAGTGAAAAATAATTAAATCTGTAAATATAAATGAAAACATGTTCAACAAATCCGTGATTCATCATTATTTTCATGAAAATGGAAAAAACAAATTCCCATGAATTTAAACCAAAACAACCACAAATAAAAATTAGAGGAGACTTTGTTATTGTGGAAGAATGTTTATGGCTTGATGAATCTGATGACATTCATCTATCCAAGATTGATTCCTCTAATGTTGTCATCCACGCCGACGTTCATCATTTTTAGAAGATGTTGGGACACTTCATCAAAGGTTCTTCCCTTCCATATCAATAACCCAAGCCTGAACCTTTTTTAATATAGGGGAAGGGTGATTAACACAGTGAATGATTAATGAGGTTTATTAATCATTAACCCTTTTAACATTCAATGGTGTGGTTTAAAAACTGAAGATTCAATCCATTAAATTTGTTAAAAAATTAGTAGTCCTGCCACCACTGCTCAATAGTTGGTAGAAATATAATACAACTATTATATGTAAATTTATTATTCTTTAAAAAGTTTTTGAAATTAAATTTTTCACCCAACATACTATAGTCAAATTCAAGCCTCCCTTAAGAAAAACTCAGTGCTACAAATTCAACGATGCCCTCATATTTTTAATCCTAGCACTAGTTCAAATGAATGAAAATCCACTCGTATGTTTACTAAACGTACCTTAAAAAAAGATCAAACATCTGTTCTGGGAAAAGCAGGCCTTAGAATCAAGTACCATTTAATTTTACATATTTTAATGATCCCAAATAATTTAAAAAAATATTGAACATTTGAGTCTTTACATTCTCCCCATCTTACGAATTTTCATCTCCAAAATCAAGAAAAAAACAAGGCAAAAAATGTGGTTACTGAGCTCGTTTGAGCCTTTTTATCCCATGTGATCTCCTGGAGATTCATGAGCTACCAACGAACACATATTTTAATGATCCCAAATAATTTAAAAAAATATTGAACATTTGTGTCTTTACATTCTCCCCATCTTACGGATTTTCATCTCCAAAATCAAGAAAAAAACAAGGCAAAAAATGTGGTTACTGAGCTCGTTTGAGCCTTTTTATCCCATGTGATCTCCTGGAGATTCATGAGCTACCAACGAACTCACACCATGGGAATTGAAAACCCACATAGGACCTACTCCCTTGATCCACTATCTCCACTTGGAAATCCACATACGTCTCCCCATTGTTGATTTACATCTCTCTACAGTCGATAATGTGAAATGGGTCATGAACATTACCCCTCAGCTATGAAACAAGGAAATTATTATGAAACATGTGCATCTTTGTGTTAAGGGAAAGGAGATAATCCATCTCACCTACTTCTTTGAGGATACGAAAAGGTCAGATGATCCTGAAGGATAGATTTCTGCTCTAGTCAATCCTCTGTAATCCTCATTGTGGTGAGACCTGTAAGAAGACATGGTGTCTCTCCTCAAAATGAAAGGTTCACCATCTCTATTTGGGATAAGACTACTGCTGGCTCTGTGCAATATTCATCCACTCTTGGATGATCTCCACCTTCTCTGTGGTAGCCTATACCAACTCTAGGCCCATTAGTGCTGACTCCCCTAGGTATGTCTAGCATAGTGGTGATCTGTAAAGTCACCCGTACACAGCCTCAAACAGATCCATGCTGATGATGGAGTGATAAATTTTATTTTAATAGAACTCCACCAGTGGCGGGTTGTCCTTCAAACTATATCCAAAATCAGGTATACAAGATTGAAGCATCTCTTTCAGTGCTTTTATAGTCTGCTCTGTCTTACCATATGACTGAGGATGGAAGGCGGTGCTCAAATTTAGTTGAGTTTCAAACACCTCTAGTAATTAACTCCAAAATAGGGATGTAAAATGACCATCATGATCTAAGATGATCATCATTGGAACCCCATAAAGTCAAACAATATCATGTACATAGAGGTGTCACAATCTCTCTACTGATCCCTACTCTTGGATGGGTCGGAAGTGGGCTGGCTTGGTCAGTCGGTCAATGATCACCCAAAAGGAATCATGGCTCCTAGATGTATGTGGTAGCCCTTCCATGATGTCCATGGAGATACCATACCACATCCACTCTGGTACCTCATGTGTCTGAGCTAAGCCAGCTGGTACCTGATGCTTGTCTTTCACTGGCTGACAATGTGAGGCATCATGATATGATCTCCACCACTGCTTTCATAATCTATAACCACCAGTACTAATGTCTGAGGTCATGTTACATTTTATCCACCTATGGATGTACAACCAAAGAGGATGTGTTGAACTCTATAAAAACATCCTATCACAGTATGAATGGTATCATACTGTGTCCTCTTAAGAGGACGACGTGCTACCTACCTTCAGAAAATATATCGGGGGCCTATCCTGAGGATATCTTTGCACGTTGGGCCTCACAGTCTACATCCCAAATCTATGCCTCCATAACTCACTGCATGTGTGGTGGATTATCTATCACAGAAAAGAGTTAAGCTTCTATATCTCTATCCACGAAGGATATTTGCAACATGGCTAGCTGCTCTATTGCCTCACACAGTAACTCTAGACTAGACCTCCTTCTAACTGCATCTGCCACCGTGTTCTCCTTCCTGTGAGTGTATACTAGCTCCAAGTCATAGTACTGGAGGAACTATAGCCGTCATTGTGGTCTGATGATCAATTTCCTTATGTAGGAATATATAATAGAGAGTTTTGTTATCAAATTATACAGTAAAATGCTCACCCATCATGTATTACTTCCATAAATTTAGGGAAAATATCACAATTACTAATAGCAGGTCATGAGTATCACAGTTTTTCTCATACTATATCAACTCTCGTGAGCCATAAGATATCACCGATGAGTCATTTATTAGAAAAAAAACCTATTAAGATCCATGATGCGTCATAGTAGACTACGTACTGAACACCCTCTTATGGTAGCCTCAAGATGGGGGCACTCATGAGTCTCTGCCTCAGCTTCTGAAAACTCTTCTCGAATCTCTCGGTCACCATGAAGGCTTATCCCTTCATTGTCAAAGATGACAGTGGTGTCAAAAAATTGTAAATTTTGGGTATGAATCTATGGTAGTACACATCAAATCCCAGGATACTCTTCACCTTGTTCACAATCCTGGGTGGCTCCCAATAAAGCACAGAGTCTATCATTTTTTAATTCATTGTAACTACAGCCTCTGAGATGATGTTCCTTAGGAAGTGGACATCCCATATCCATAACGTAGTATTTGTGTGATATCCATAATTCATGTTCTCTTAGAGTGTATCCAGAACTATATTCAAGTGTGTGGCAAGCTCCACCTTCGACGCGAAGTATATCAAGATGTCATAATTGAAGACTACCCCGAAGCGATCGAGGTAGGGAAGCAATATTACGTTCATGATCCCCATGAACACTTCTAGAAAATTGGTTATGCCGAAGGACATCACCAAAAACTCAAAGTGGTCATACTGACATCAAAAGTCTATCATTGGTACGTCCTCTTACTGTACCCTAAGCTAATGATAGCCTGATCTGAGGTTTATCATCGAAAATTACCAATCTCCCTTCAAATGGTCGAAGAGATCATCAATACATTGGAGTGGATACTTTTTCTTCATGGTCACCTTGTTTAGGATTCGATAGTCCACACAAAGCCTTAGACTCTAATCTTTTTTCATGGAAAACAAAATCCAGGATTCCCATTGAAAAACACTTGTTCATATGAATACCTTCCTCTGAAAGACCTCCAACTATACCCACAACTCATGATGATCAGTGGGAGCCATCAGATATACTAGTGTAGATATCAGTGTCATCTCAGGGTTCGAGATGATGTATAATTATACATATATACAAGGAAGTAGTCCCGAAAAATCCTCAGGGAATACATCAGCATACTGGTCCACCACTCAGGATAACATTGACTACTCACACCAACTGCTCTAACGGTAAGGCTAACCAACTGAAGAGTAATCAGTTGTACAATCTTTCGAGTAAGTCTATCATGTGAAACAATGGATCCCTTCTCACCAGTGAAGGAAAAATTGATCCCATCCTTGTGGAAACACCACAATTTATGCCTAAAACAGTTAATCTGATCATGGACTGTGGAAAAACAATCCATACCCAATATGACATTGTATGGTCTTGACGCTGCTACAATAAGATCTTAGCCAATGCTCTCACCTAATAGAGTAAGATAACACATCCAACACCAGTGTATAATTGTATAATCCTCTCCCGTAAGAATCTCGAAATGTAAGTATCCAACCAATGACTCTACTGAAATCTCTGAGCTATGAATGAGATCCATGGAAATTAAAGAGTGACCGACACCTTTGTCTATAATTTTTTCCACTAGGGTGGAGTAGACAAATCTCATAACTCAAATCATACTTGTAGATCTATGGTCATATGCCTTAGCTGGATGAAGCTGGGCTCATCCCTATCCGCCTTCTTCCTGATGTCGGGGTGGACCACCTACAGGTGGTGGCCGTAGAACCTCAAATCGCTGCCCGCCGCCTGCTGCATGACCAACTCCTCTGAAACCAACTCCTCCTTGTGTACCTCCTCGCTCGAATCTCTACCTCTTCATTAGTGGTCCTTAAACTGTTTTATAATTATCAGTTTTGTGGTTCATGAAATTGGGATCCATTTAGACCTGCCCTCTGCAAGTGAATCATGATCTTCTACTCTTCTGGTCTTCACGACCTTGTGAGCTCCGCACCTCAGACCCTACGTCCAGGGGTTGTCCTCTAGAAAGATTGGCTTCGTTTGACCTCTTTGTCATCAGCCTACTGCCTACTGTAGTTGACTCGACTTCCTGTTTTCTAGATGTGGCTCTCACCATCGGTGCCTGCTCAGATAAGAATCTCTCTACCAATAATGCTCACTCGAGCACACTAGCCAGCATCAGGATACTGGGGGATATTATCAAAACTATGATCTCCCACCGGAGACCCCTCTCAAAGGTCTGGGATTTGACGAAAGGGGTTTTTACCTTATTGGTGGTGTAGTGAAAGAGGTCGGGGAATCTTTCCGAGTACTGGGCTACTGTCAAGCCGCTCTGCTATTAGTGTAATATCACCTGAATAGGCAAAGATCATAGTGCAATTTGAATTAACTCTACCCTGTGGAGGATCTCAAAGTCCATCCTAGTGAGGATTGCCTCTTAATGAAACAAGAGCATCCTGATCCACCAAATTCTTTCTTTTCCTTGGAAGTGGATAGCAGCTAGGATCACCATCTATTCTATTGGAGTCCGAACTTGGTAGAAAACACATTCCACATCTTCCAGCTAGTCATTAGCTGCATGGGGATCTATCATGCCTCGGTTCCTCAGAGGCCTCTACCGTAAGAACTCGTTCAACGTGCTTAGTAGGTGTGCACCATCCGTTCATGGGGTTGGTGGCAGTTGTTTCCAAATGGGTGATGGTGATCCTGGTGCACCACTAGAAGGTTCTATTATTATAATAGGGCCTTAAAATAAAGCCTCATTGCTCGGTGGGTCATCATCATAAAATCTCTATAGATTCCAAGATAGTAGTCTACGTGGTATTATCCTAAAAAGAAAGAAGTGGTCCACATTTGATATGTTATACGTGGTGAGATGACTCTATAGAGGTCAAAAGAAAAAAATTTCCAAAACATACACAATCAGTGTTTTTTTGAACCATGTCAAAAATCAGAATTCAGTGTCCAGGTATATGGATACGTCGACAGAAACAACAACATTGGACTCCCCAAACAGAAAACCACACTCAAAACACTTACCAATATTACTCCATTGGAAAGATTAGAGTCCTTGTTCTTAGGTATAATTGATTCCTCTAGTACCACTTTGTCATGACCCATCCCCCCAGACATCGTGGCTTGACTACAATCGAAATGCCTTCCATAGGCTAGGGGATGGTGACAAGCACTAGAAAAGCCTTTACCTAAAATGGTAATACATTTCCTTTGATCCTACAAACAGACAGACTAGGAACACAACAAGATGTAAACCACATTGTAAAACTACTGTAATAGAAGTGTGTACTAAATGTAAAGGGGACAAAATACATGCTCAATAGAGGGATACAACACAAAAAATTGAAAATAGATCCAGAGATCTTCTGCTGAGGATCATACCTGAATTATTGGTACAAATCCTCAACATGAATCTCCATGTCTACATTTCACCTCCATCCATGGTCTTGTCTTATCTTTTATAGGATTATCCATGCTGCTCATTATCTGCACTAGACATAATAAGGTGTGGGAAAAGCTCATGTAGGGGTGATTATAAAAATACCCATTAGGGACCTTGAGACCCCCAAAGGTCTCTCAGAATTCAACTAAGGAAAACTACCAAGCCTGATCACAATCACAAATCACAATGGAAAATACTATGCTCAAACTACGTATACAACTCAGTGGTCAGGAATAAAGAAGATTGGTCTTCAGCTATATCATTTTATTCAGATAAGAAGTTTACAAAATTGAACCAAGAATGAGTTTTTCCATTGTCAATCCAAAAATGGTCGTATGTCGCTGATCAACGATGGGCCTCTCTAAGGATAGTCATCATCAGGATGCGCTCTGCTGATCCACACTTGGTTTCTTTAATACTGATCCACATAGTGTCACTATGATTATGATCTATATAGGGTCACTATGATCCTAATCCACATAGGGTCTCTAAGATGCTGATCCACATAGGAACTCTATGATACTGATCCACTTAGGGTCACTATGATGCTAATCCACTAATGGTATCTCTTGAATTTTCATCCATGCACATGATTCCCCGCACTCGATGCACTTGAGTTTTGTAGCATCTTCCTCTAATGATATCAATCATGCCTCAAATTCCACGATGTTCCATAATGGTTTTACCCAAAAGACCACCATGTCATAAGGGTCCCAACACGATAGACGATGCAACAATAGAACACCTGATATGTGAGTTATTAGCATTGTAGTATAGAGTACCACGTTATATTTGGTATCAATCCAACCCAACCGTACTCAAACATTCTCTAAAACACAGGTGGGGTATCTCTAAAGGACCATATCATTCCTAGAATTCTAGGGCCATAGATGGTTCATCAAATAGACGTCTTATTTGTGAGATATAAACTTTTAAACGTACTTGGGATGAAAAGGGTCTGGGTCTGGTCTCACCCAGTCGAACAGACCCGATCATCCCCGAACAAGATGGGTCGGTCCGAGTGGATGGGTCTCAGTGGTCTTGGCCAACTATGCTGCAAATCGGCCCAACAAACCTCAGCTAGGCACGTCCCGCCTGGTAACCTGACCCAGTGGATGGTGCGGTCCCCCAACCGAGTGACTGCCCCCCATCCCGAAAGGTAATTCTATTAGGGTTATTTAATCAATGGAGCCATGTGGCACTGCCCCCCTATTAGCGAGACCAGATGGTCATTGGTCTCTGCCACCGCGGTTCTATGTCGTGGCTCCCTTCAACGATGTGCGATGGTGCGCCGCCCTGATTCCATGGTGGCCGGCCTAAACCGGCCTCCCCGTATGTCCATTGTGGAACCTCCAGGTGGTTTCACTCTTCTATCAGCCACAAACAACTTCTGGTCTCCAGCATAGCCCCACTCCGAGGCTTCCATGGGCCACCGGGTGTGCTCTGGTTGTCCTCTTTCCCTTACGAACACACTTACGGGCCTCCTAGGATGTTTTTGTCACTGTCTGGCTCCTAGATTCTAGTTTCTATCGAGTTCAAACATATCCCGTGAAGAATGCATCAAAAAATGAAGTGGCAGAGGGTCCAGTCGTTGTTCGTTTGTCCCACACCCTCCGAATTAGCATCATATCAAAGAGGTAATAATTAAATAATCAAAGATAAACATAAACCAGTTCTACCCATCCATGATTCATCATGATTTCCAAGAATTCATATAAGAAAAAAAAATTCTCATGAATTTAATCATAAACAACCCCTAACTTAGAATCAGAGGAGACATCAATGTTGGGGAAAAAGAATCCATGCTTAATGAAGCCAGAAACATTCATCATTCCTCGATCAATTCCTCCAATTATGTCATCTATTCCTCTGTTCTTTATTGGTGGAAGACTCCATGACACTTTGTAAAAGGTTCCTCCCATCCATGTCAAAAACCAAACCCTGAGATTTATTTAAATAGAGGGTAAAGTGATTAACTCAAAGAAATATTAATGAGGTTTATTGATGATTTAACCTCTTATCTCTCAATGTTGTGGTTACAAAATAGAAGAGTCAAGCCATTAAATGGATTAAATAATCAGTAGTCCCGCCACCACCGCTCAATAGTTGGTAGAAAAATAAAATAAAAATTTTATACTATTTTATTATTCATCAAAATTTCTATAAGTATAACTCTTTTACCCGACCTACTACGGTCAATGTTAAGCGTCACTTAAGTGAATCTTGGCGCTGCGATATCAATAGTTCCCTCAGATTTTTAATCTGAGCACTAGTTCAAAAGATATAAAATGACACCTAGACTTTTACTGAATGTACCTTTTAAAAAAAGTTCAAAAATCTATTCCGGGCACACCAGGCCTCCGAATCATGCATCGCCTGCTTTCATAGACTCGTAATAATCTCAAAAGAAATTTTAAAAAATTATATGGAATTTCTAGCTCTTCACAATTCCTCGCTAAGGGGTTTAAATTATAATAAATTATTGATACATGAATTATTTGATGTCCCACAATAATACATAAATGAGTATTATAATATATAATTTTAAAATAATTCATTATAATAATTCCTCATGAGTTTTAAAATATAAATTAGATGAAATAGAATCCTGATGAAACTTAAATTTTAATAAATATTAATAATGAAAGCTAATTTAGAATATTAATATTTAATAATTATAATAATTTACTATTAATATATGATATGTTATAAAAAACCTTGATAATCATGTACTTTTTCACATGAATAATGGGGAAATGAAAAACCCAAAAATTCTCAACCTCAATGGTCAATCACTACAACTCAATTTCTAATCAAAATTCTTTCATCATAATAAGATGACCATTACTACCCCTGTATGATATTATATATTTATGTTATTTAAATCTATTTTAGCTTATATAAATGAATAGATAATCTCCATGGAGGTTACATTACAAAAAATGCTAAATAATATTTTAACATAAGGTAAATTTTATAATTGAAGATCGTAAAAGACCAGTTCGGTATCTAAGGCCTCAAAATGATGTTCAAACATCTAATATGAAATTTTCCTCATTCCAGACACTATAGTTTCTTATTGATATCAATTTTGGCCTTTATTTAGTTGATATTATTTTTTCCCACATGTATGAGATGAAAATAATGAATTTAATAAAATATTTTATATTTAACTTCCCAAAAATTTAATAAAACAAAATCATCGATTTGACATTCCCAAAATATATTTCCAAAATATTAATAGGGGAAAAATAAAAATATAGGAAAATAAACAAATTTGAGTAATCATTAGTTTCAAATTCCTGGGATTTTTATTTTACATCTGTTATAGGTAATATTTTTTAAAATACTATACTCATTTTTATTGTTTGGATGACTTAAAATCCTAGTGTATATATAGGTGGATATATTGTCTATAAGATATTCTTGTTGGGTGATGACTAATTTTGGTTAGTAGTTTGGAAAATATATATTATGGGTTAAAAAAATTCTTAAAAATAATCCCAGGAACATGTTATTTGATATATTTATATAATGGATTTAAAATAGGAATTATATATTTTTCGAGGATATAGAAAAAATAATTTTTTTTATTATTTTTCTTTTCTGATTTTTCAACTATGTATTGAAAATTAATGTTTTAGTACCGGGTTTCTATCAATATTTTTCTTATTTTTTTATATTTATAATTTTTGTAATATGTTCTTTTAATATGATGATTCTATGAGGATTTTATTTTATATTAATATTTTCATTGACATTTCATATATTGAGGTATCCAATGAATAAGAATATCATTGGATAGTTTGCCAAATATAGCATGTTTTTTACATGCCTCATAAATGTACCATATATTTATAGAATATACACCATTGGTCAAGATACATGTTTTAAATGAAATTCATTATGATTAGTGAACTATTGATCGATTAATGGAGACAAAGTGATGATGTGGATGAATAACATTCGATTTAGGTTTATTTAATCTATTTTTAGGTATTTGTATAACAAGTATGGTCATTGAATAAATTGTTTTTTCACCTCCATCATAAAATTATTTAATGATTCATTAATTTTATGAAAATCATGATTTAAAAGATTATTTTTATATCATATAATTTATATTCAGTCTATTTCAATTAATCATTAACATAACAGTTAGCTTTCTACTATAAAACATGTTTTAGCATTTAATGATTTCAGAAACATGTCTAAGGGATTCCAATGGTTCAAAGTTTTTTTTCATTTTATGATATCTAATCTATTTCATTACATAATACACCCTTTTTATATCTTTCTTATAAATCCAATCATAATAATTAATTGTATAATATATTTAAATATCAAATAATTTCAGGTTTCCTTACCAAAACCTCGTATGATTCTTGATTTCCCACCAATATTTGTCCACTGTAAACTATAATTAGACACTAAAAAAATCATTAAAATGTACTAGAATTAAATATATAGTATTTTTTAACTGTTTGAGGTTATGATAAACCCAGAGGTCCCACCATGATATGGATGACCCCTATATATCCTTTTATAGTTTATTTCATCAAATAATTGTTAATTCAAGGGTAATTATGTTCATAAAACTCATATATTACCATTTTTTATATTTATATAACATAGATTTGCTGACATACCATTTATACTAAATTTTGAAATATGGATAATGTATGAAAAGGAACATTATATCTCTTTGTGTATTTTTTAGATTTAATTTAAGCATAATAAAAATTTCCAAATATACTAATGTTGAAAAAGTTATAGTTTTTCTCCATAAATTATTTATTCTTTGTCATTATAATCAAATCATTATAAATATAATTTTTTAATACGATGTAAAATATCCCTAAAATTCTATCTTCGGGACTATTTAGGTAGATTTGTATAAAAATTTATACATTTAATTCTTTTAAGGTAGGTTATATTTATATTTTCAACATGAATATTATCTTGGGATGTGACTATACTATCATTATTTTTTATAAGCCCTTTGAAAAATATAAATACATTTTAAAACCCAGATTTTTTATGAAATTATTTTTCAAATACATTTATGAATTCTGTTACACAATACACCATGTTAAGAAAGCTTAACATACAACAATAAGTTATGATTTCACTAAACGCAACAGTAATTTTAGATTACAGTACATTTAACATTAATTTTTAATTATATTTCCCACAATACCATGTTTATATATCATCACAGAAAACATTGATCATATACTCTATTACATGCATCACCAAGAACATATTGTGTTACACGCAACACTAAGTTTAAAAGACATGTCATATATTAAAAAACTATATGTTTAGTTATAACCCATAAATAATAATTGTGGGAATTAAATGGATTAAATAATTTATGAAAATATTATTTATTAATGATTTAAAAATGAATTTTTTTTGGTAATAAAATATTAATAAATAAATGTATGAACTATTTGAATGTTATGAATTTTTTCTGTGGAAAAATATTTTTGATATCAATAAATTAAAAAAAAATTAATGACTTATTCTTGTGAAATATAAATAATTTATTTAATAAAAAATTAAATATTAAAAATATTTTTTTATATAAATTAGATGATAATAATTCAATTTGACCCATAAAAGATGTATTTTATAAATGGTGGTTTTAACACTTTTTAATAGAACACATATTTCAAAAACAAAATTGAATATTTATATATTATATTTGAAAAAATACTCTTCATTTGTTTAATTTTTATTCTCAATATAATCTTATGGTGTATTTTTTGAATTTTTTTGAACATGTCATTTTTTGATGAATTTTAAAATAAATTGAATTATAATTGAAAAATACATTTTTAGTTAATATATTTTCAAATATAAATTTTATTGCATATTAATTTTAATGTATAATAATATAAATTATATATCAATCCATACTAATTATTTTATTGTAATAAACAACACATGAAAATTGAATATAAAAATATGTTATGCTTTTCATCATTTCTCTTTAAAAATCATTCTTTCTCAGCATGCCTATTAGATTAATAATAAAATGATTTCATCCAATTATATTGAATAAATTTTAAAAATGGAATATATATTTTGAATCATAATATTTTAAAATTTATAATAATTACAACTCAATTTTTAAATAAATAGTTATTGAAAATAGATAAAATTAATCATAGTGATTAAGAGAGAACTGAGTTTACCACGAGACGAAACATTACACTTTAGTACCCAAATGACCTATAAGCATATCCAAAACCCATCCGGTGAAAATATTATACAATAAAACGTCAGGAATATATATTTTTTCTTTATTTAATAATATATTAGGTGAAGACATGGGTAATACTTACATAAATTTGAAAATTTCACATTTTCCCTCTCCCCACTTATAAAAGGGAACCCCCTATCAACCTCTCATCAAACCTCACTAGACATTTTTTCAGAAAATGTAAAGAAAAATAAATTTACAAAATACCTTCACCTATCATAGTATCCTTAAATTTAGGATAAATCCAACCAAGGATGTCCCTTGGTGAAATTAAAAAGGACATACCGAAAGAATAAGTAAGGTTCATTGACAAACAATTTTGTTTTACTAATTCCTATAAATAATTAATTTAAATATTAATCATGATTATATAATATACTCATTATAATAATTATAAATATATTTTTTATATTAAGGATACAACATATAATCACACACACTTCCATAAAATGCGTTAAAAAATTCTCATTCGTTCATACAATGGACTACCACCTCATTAACCAATATCATTCATTTTTAAATTACCACCTCTAAAGGATGGGAGTAATGATGTAAATAATATTTATAATTTATATAAAATATATATATGATATATTTATGATTTAGGAATCATTATATAATAGATACCTTCGGGGTTTTCTTTTTTCAGAATATGATCTCTTCGGTCATGTGTATGGCAGACTACTCAATCACCAAGCGATGTGATTCATTCACTATTTACACAGAATTTATTAAGGATAGGATTAATATAAATATTTTATATATATGAAAAAATATACTTTATTATTATATAAATATATATATATTTTATGTTCAGTCTTTTGATTAGAAAATAAAATGGAAACATTGTGTATGTGTACATACGGCGTACTATCTCAATTAATGGTGTTTTGAATTACTATTCCTAAATTTTATGGATTAAAATAAATACATATATATTGATTATATATTTTATTCATATAATTTTTATCATTATTAATATGAATAAATCATCCTCAATATAAGAGCACCAAAAAAAATCAAAACATGTACGAAAAACCAAGCGGTTATTATCCAAAACATAACATAACATAAACATTGAATTTTAAAAAATAGGTTAATATAAATCCATAAGAAAAAAATATATGTTATATATATATATATTAATATTTCTATGTGATATATTTTAATGACACGTATTTTTATGATAAATGTGGTTTTATTGAGTAATTCAGGAGTTAAGACTTTAGGTATGAGATTTTTGAATCACTTTTACATTTGTAAGACACATGATATATTCACAAAATCATTCATATATAAGGGGGTATATAATATAAATTAATGTATTTTATGATTTTTATACTAATATATATTCGTATATAAGTATAAACTTTTGGATCTCTATTTCATGGAGTTACAATTTCGATGTTACAAAAACATAAAAGGAATTTTATCTCATTTTGGACTATTTGATACAAATGTTATGTAATTCACATATATTAGTTTACAAGGTCTTTATTACTAGATTTTAAATGTCCTAGAATTAATCTAATCCTTTTCATGATAAATTATTCTTCATTTAATGTTATTCTTTATTGTGTAAAATTATTTAATGTCACCTCAGTGGTAAGAATTTATTTCTATAATTCTATAATTCATCACGATAGTTTATGATTATGCATTAATTAATATAATTTAAATATCCATATCTCAGTAATTATAATTATCTTTATTCTATTATGTTTGGTACTATAATCTTAATTCTACGGTACATTTTTTCCAATATTTGGATCTTATGTTAATCTAGAATTGTTTTAGGACAATCTGATACTATTTGTCTCTTTTGTTGCAAATTTGTTTTCATTGAAAAAATTATTTCCTAAAAATGTTTTATAAAAAATTCTAAAATTATCATATTATTTTTAAAATACATTTTTACCAATGTTTTACATTTTTAAAAAATTATTTTATAATTTATCTTCTTGTTTTTTCCGATCAATGCTCTTTTATCATAGCAATAATGGGAAATAAGTCATTGATTTTAAATATATGTCATATATATTATCATATATTTCACTAAAAAATGTAGTTGTATAATATTATTTTATTTTATTGTTATATATTAATTTGAAAAGAAAGGGTTTTATTAATTAATTTTTAATGTTTTATATTTTAAATTAAATTTCATAGAATTTAATTTTTAAAATGTTATTTGTTTAAAAAGTTTTCATATGTGTTTTAAAAATTCCATTTAGGTATGAAATGATTAATTTCAAATGAAATTATTTTTTAATTGAATTTATTTTGAAAATTTTTAATTTTTTTTCTTCTATTCTATTATACGTCTTCAAAGGTTATTTTAAAAAAAAATTGATAAAAATTGATATTTAAAAAGAATTTAAATCAATTATCAATGCTTCTAATAATATTATTCAATGTTATTTTCTAATAAATTTATTTGAAAAGGGCTTACATTTTTAAAATTTTCTTTCAAAAAAATTAAGATTTATTCTAGAAATTTATTGAACTAAAATTCAAGTACTTTATTTTAATTTTCCAATGTTAATTTTGATGAAATGGTTTTTGGAAAGAGAATTTTATTGATTGGGTATTTTTCCATAAAATATTAAAAGTGATCCTTAAATATCATTCTCCTTATAATATTGCATACTATGATAGAGTTTGTGATTTAATGTTGTTATGATCTAAGGACACCATTCATATTCTATAATTAGTGGTTCATGTTTATGATGACAAGTTGTTTATGAAACCTGTTTACCTTCCCAAAGTTAATCCATGAAAAAAACTTATGAAGACCGCTTACCTTCATGGGTTATGATATAATAAAATAATTATGAAACCTATATCATTTAAAAGGGTTATGATATGGTGAAATGTTTTTGAAATCCATTTCATGTCATGGGTTATGATATAGTAAATTATTATAGTCCTAAGAAAACAAATGCATTATTTAATTATGTGATGGGTGGGACCTATGTCTCTATATAATGAATTGAGTAATGATTCATATATCTCATCAGATAAACATGGATGTTATAAGGAGTGAAAATAATGCCATAATATGTCGCTATAAAGAGGAGTTAACTCGATACAAAAATACATGTCTTGAATAAGGAGTCAAATAGGTACATTAATACATGGTTTGAATAAACGGTGCCCCCAAAATAGTAATACAATGATGAAATGCAGAGTAAACTCATTAGACTAATACATAGTATGAATGGGAAGTAAACCTAGTATAGTAATATAGAGATCCCACTAAGGATGGTTGTGTGTCCTGCCTAGTAGGAGAAGATTTATATGCAAGAACCAGGTTAACTAATCCCAATTTTATGCATGAACCCAATTGCATGTTCACAATGTAATATCATAACATGATTACATGTTTACAGTGTTGTGATATGACCTAGTTTCATGCCCATAAGTTTATCTGATGGACAGAATTCATATCCTTAACATAATGAGTGTACCTGTTTCTAATTATATTGCTTTATAATGTTATAAGATGAAGTGTATTAGACATAATATTTGTCTTATTCTCCTTTTATTCCCCCAAGACCCATGTTTTTTTTCGATATGATTCATATATAAATGATTTATAATCTTATCACCATGACCATTTTATGTTCATTGATATATAGTTTATAGTTTTCCAATGGTATACTCATATCCTTACACACTTAGGATTATTTAATTCTTCTGTATCTTCCTTATTTATATTTACTGATCATTTTTCCTCACCCATTATTATGTTTCCTTTCCCTAGGTTATAACAAATGGTTATATGTAAGTTATTCATGAGAATTTTACTAAAGGGGAAGATATATATGGGATATTTTTTAGATATTTCACCTTGTTAAAAGATTTTGTTTCCATATTTTCAAGGGAACTAAACTATTATGGTCATTTTTCATGTGTTTGTGTAATGTATTTTATATTCATCTAAAATTTTTAAAATTCTTGTGTGTTCATCCTGTGTCACTATAGTTTTTATGAATGGTTTTTTTTACCTAACCCATATAAAATAAGATTATTAAAATTTAGGAAGATTCCTAGGGAAATTTTAAAGGATATTTATATGGATGTCAATAAGGATATGTCTATGTATGAGTCAAAGGGTAATAAAGTGTCCGGGAA
Organism: Viscum album; assembly: GCA_963277665.1. Taxonomy (NCBI): domain Eukaryota; kingdom Viridiplantae; phylum Streptophyta; class Magnoliopsida; order Santalales; family Viscaceae; genus Viscum; species Viscum album. The sequence goes on from OY728148.1 coordinate 789,462,590, forward strand.
TTTCGGTAAAGGGTATGGAGTGTGGTGTCCTACAAATTCGTCCCAATCTAGGTACTATAAGTTGATGTGGATCTGGTGTATATTTTTCTAGTGGTAACAACGCTAAAACACCATTTTGTGCTAGACTCGATCAAGAACTAGTCAATGACAATGGGCCTCTCCACTCACCAAGATTGACACTCTCAGTTGATCTAATTTAGAAATTCCCAAACACTTTATGAACAATCATGAAAAATTAAAATGAATTATTATAATAAATATATTATGATGAAGCTAAAGATTCATTAACTAAAAAAGAGGTGTCTTTATTTAGACATACTATGTGTCACTTTCATGATTATGTGGTTTTTTGCTATCATAATCATTTATCACACTATGTGTTGGATTTATTCAATAGAGAGAAGTAGGTGTAATTGGTTAAATATTGAATTTGACAAATGATTCGCTGATTAGAATATAATTTTTATAATAACTTTGTCATCAGATGTTGTGATTATGCTTAATCATTTATCAAAAAACATTATTAAAAACATTTACCTTAAGCAACTCCCAGAATAATTAAAGAAGAATATGACCGATATTTTTGAGTGTTTGGGTAGTGATAGACATGGGGGAAGGATTATTACTTTTCCAATATGTTATGAATGAGGTAAAAGGCTCATTAGTTAATGTCTTAAAGGGTCTAGAAGGTTTTTTGACTATGGAAAAGGAAAATAAATAAGTATAGTGTGAAAATTAAAATTTTGGTTAATGAAATTTAAGATAATAATAGTATAATAATATGTTACCAAAATTGGAGTGATATATATGTGTACAGTAAGGGAATTATAAAAATCAATGATATAAGATTAAATATCATGAAGAGAGTTAGTAAGGTGGTACAAGTAATGGTTATATTTTTGACGATGAAGAGAGTCTAAATGATATATGAAATGTAGAAGGTATTGAATAAGAAGAAATGGAAGCATAGTTAATGACTTAAGGATAAAGTGAAATAATTTAAGGCTTTATGTATTTGGATTCAAAAATTATGAATTTTAAAATATATAAGGATTATTTGGTAAAATTTAAAGTTATGTATCTAAAAGAGAATGTTGAATAGAAATGACTACATAGAAAGGATATTTAATAGAAAGGATATATATTATGGAAAACTCATTATTAAGCAAAGGTAACCCTTAATATATTTCGAATGATGATATAATGATGTTATAATAATGATATATTGTGTATGAATAACATAAATTGGATAATATCTATTACTTTGGAGTTGATTATTGATTCTTTTAAAATGTGTCATATTTTTTAATGGATGGAGTTAACATCATTTATTTATTTAAGGAATATATCCTATAATCAATATTTTTTGGAAGGAATTATGATGCATGTACTTTTTAAAAAATATTTATGGAAATTAATGTTATTAACATGTTTAAAGTAAATATATGATGAATTCACACATAGTTTTTATATGTGATTGTCAAGAGATTCATTAAGAATTATGATGGATCAATGCTAAAGTGATTTGGAGAATGTTAGTGGCCTTTATTCTAATGTCATTTATTTTCATCATTTTAAAGGGTTAAATGTTTTACCATTTTTGAAATAGTTTATGTTGTTCTTTCAATGAGTATTAGATATTAATTCATTTCCTCAAAATATGAAGCTGTATGAATAATGGATTACATTTGCTATCCATTTCATTTTCAGGATTACTAGAGATAGAAGAAAATAGTTATCATTCATTGTAAATATTTTATGATTAATTATTGGTTCATGAATAAAAAATTCACCATCATTTCTTGGAGTAAGAAATGAGTTTTATATTCATAAAAGAAAAAAAAGTTTGATATTGTGCATAATTTATAAAAATAGTAAAAGTAAGAATATATTCATTTTAAAATTAATCAAATCTAGGAAAAAGATCTTGAAATAAAAAAATCAATCATATTACATTCATTTCCAATGAAAAAAATATTCTCTTGGTTCATCATAGATTTACGGTTTGGGGATTATTTTCTTTCTATAGATCACCCAATTTCTTGTGATCAATGATCTATATCTCTCTCTATATCAATTTAAATTTTTATTTCATGATCAAATATTCAATTTCCACCTATGTTATCCTATGTAAAAAATTAGTTATCTGTTACATTAGGTAACCATTCTATTTCTAACACTACCTTTTGAAGAGGAAATTTTATTAATCATTTTTATGTTTGAGGTTTAGATGAAAACAACATTTATATATTAAAAAATTTATTTCCTAATTGAATTTCAATGATGAAATTAATTTTAAGTAGTTGGGTGGTATAATTTAGCACCTTGAATTGTTATTAATAATACTTTTTTTTATTTGATTGATATCATTTCACACTACACCATGACTTGAATTATTTATATACAACACGAAGATAAGATGGTGATATATAAACGCTAAGTTTATTTTTAAATGCATATATCACTAATGCTAGATTGTGTTACATAGAAATGACAAGTTGATATTACATACCACACAACACAAATCTTAGATATTTTTACACACAAAATAGAGTGTAACTTGAATTACACACAACACATAGTTTAAAAGAAACATGAAATATTATTAAAATATTAATATAGTAATCACCTAGTCATTGGAATATAGTATATGAAATATGATTAAATTAATTCTGAAAATATGGTTTATTAATTTTTAAAAAATTAAATATTTGGTAACCAATTAATTATAAATTAATGTAAGATCTAATTGAAAATAAAAAAGAATCATTTTTTAGAAAACAATTTTCCTATATGCATTAATAATTTATATAAATAAATGAATGAAAACTATTTTGGTGATTGACATTAATGAAATATATATTTCATATTTGATCATATGTTGTACATTTGTTTTTGAATTTTCTATAAAAGAGATATGAATAAAACCAGTTTTATGTATAAGAAGATATATTTTACTAAATGGTAGTTTTTCCTCCTCTTAACGGGGAACCCATATTAAATATTTCATTATAGTATTGAAATTATTTTTTATTAAATAAGTATCATTTTCAAAATTTTAATTTCTAAATTATCTTATTGTTAATGTTGTTGTTTTTTTGAAAATATTTATTTTTTGATGAATAAGGAAAATAATAAATTTTAATTGAAAACAACATTTTCATTTAATTAATTTATAAAAAAAATAAAATTTTAGATTTTTTTAAAAAGTATAATTATATAAATTATATTTCAATTTATCCAATTTATTTATTTGAAATGAATTTCAAATTGAAATTGGATCTAAAAACATTAAAATCTTTTGATCTTTTCTCTTCACAAAACATGCTTTCTCATATCATCTATGATTTTAATATTTAACTAATTTATATCACATTTATTTATTGAATTGGTAAAAATGAATTCAATATTTTTATTTAGAATAATATTTTTTGTTAGATAATTCAAAATTAATTTTTTAACAGAATTATTAATGAAAATAGTTCAAATTAGTCAAGGAAATAAAGTGAAAATGAGTTTTCCAGGAGACTATACGTTAAAATAAAGGATAAAATGGCCTATAAGAATATCCAAAATAAATTTTATGGGATATATTTTTATGATATAAATATAAAATCTAATATTATATTCCATTTATTTTTTAGTTATTAATATAGGTATACCTTAAATTATTTTCAAAATACCAAGTGTGTCGCCTCCCCAACTTATAAAAGGCCACCCTCTATATCTTCAAACCTCTAAATCCATTTCGATAGACCATTATCCACCAAAAAAACTTACTAAAATCTCTAACCTTATCAAATAAGCCTTTATGTTGGTATAAATACAACCAAGGAAGACCATTGGTGAAATCCAAAAGGATATAACCAAAGAAGAGGTAACGTTCATCAAGGAATGTTTTTGTTTTTTGTCTTCCTAACACCCATTAATTTATGAATATATAATTATTGTATTATAAAATATATATTTTAATTATACTATGTTTCTTTTCAAATGGTATTATCTACAATCACACACACTTGAATCAAATGGGTTGTCAAATAATCGTTCATGGGTATGGTGGACTACCGCCTCATGAATTGATGTCATTCATTTTTCAATTACCACCTATCAATGTTGGGAATAATGATTGTGATAATATTTAAAATATATATATGTGTTATATTCAGTATTTAATTATGAATATCACGTAATTACATAACATATAAAATTATGCTTTTTATTTTTTGGTAAAATAATAACATCGTTCATTCGTACAGTGGACTATCTTAAAGAAAACTGATGTTATTCAATCATGCATTACATGGAATGTATTTATGATTTTTTAAATACAAATATTTGATATATTTCATATAAAAATTATAATTTATTAATAACATATATATACCATTTTACATTTCTTTCTTTCTGATTTATAAGAAAATAGAAACATCATTCACACATATGTACAACCAACCGACTCCATGAATAATGAATTTCCATTACTATCAGTAAATTTTAAAGATAAATATTTTTAAATTTAAAATAAATAAATATTATATTATTATCATAATTATCATTCATGATATGATTTAATCATTATCCTTATAATAGTAAAAATAATAAGAATTGTAAACATGTAATACAAACAAAGTGGTTTTTACCCAAATCATAAGTTAAACATAGGTTTGTTAATAAATAGGTAATAAATTTTCATTAGTAAATAATATGTCATATTATATATATCAATATATTTATGCGATATATTTATAATAAACATATATTTATTATAATGGGTGAAATATTAAGTAAGATAGGATTAAAGACTTATTATAATGGATTTAGGTATAACATTTCACTTTTTAGAGACACATGAAGTATTCACCACCTCATTCTTATATGAAGTTTATATAATTATCATGAATATATTTTATGATTCATCTAGTAAAATTTTTTGATATATATATATATATATATTTTTGGATATTTCTTTTATGAGAAAAAGTTTTAATTATTCAAATGTGTTAAGAAAATTTTTTCTCAGTTTTATTTATTTGTGAAAAGTGTTATGTTGAACACTGAAATCCCAAAAGGATTAGATTTTTATTCATTTTTCGATAATACCACATTTAAGGGATTAGGGGAAACCTTAAATGACTCGTATTCCTAGATGTACAAGGACCATACATGTCTTGAAGGTGGAGAGGGACAAGGCCTATTACATGAAACAGGAAGTCCTAGACCTGACTAATCATTTGGAACTACACCTCCCGAGTATATGCATCTTTAGAGGCACTTATCTCCTCACACCACATAACTAATCAGCTAGAATTTCCCCATGTATAGCTACATGATGCTTAATACTGAGGGAAATTGACACACCCTTTCATTATTCCAATAAGGGTAGGCCTACTCTATTGGATTCTACTTTCTATGAATCCAATTCATAGGCATGTTAGGGTGTGGTCTTCTCGATTTACTTATTAGTTCTTTTTTCCTAGAGGCATGGGGACGTGAAGGCTAATTATGGCCCAAAGGCCAAAACTGGTGGGCCGAAGTCTCAAATCGAATGAACGGTTTTGATTTCTATAGGATCACTACAATACCTACTATAATATCATCTATAGTACATATATAGTAACCAATAAATTCACTCATATTTGGATTTTATCGTAGATATTTTAAATGACTATATGTATCCTCTACCACTCGGTTATAGGATCAATGGCAATATGTGTTATGTTATACACCTATATTCTTTTACATAGTGTACATAATTATTTATAACATGTTATATCATGATTATAATTCTATTCATGGTATTATAATCTACATGTAATGTTTTTCATTAATGTGTATTTTGATTCAATTTCCCTAGAGTGGTAATATTTTATTATTACAATCTAATTATTTATCAAGAATATTTTTGAAAATACTTTTGTTGATGAAATAAAATGATCAGTCTCTAAAAAATTCACATTACATTTATTTATATTTAGTTATTCATGATTTATACATGTAGTGTTTACAATTATCCACTCTTAAATACATCTGATAATTTATAAATTGTTTTTAAGAAAATCCAACAATATTTCTCTATTCGGTAAAATTAAAGTTTTATTTCAAAACCATGTTTTCTGAAACAAATTTTAAATAATTTCATGGATAATCATATTATTTTAATAATTAATTTTAATCCAATTTTTACCTTTTTAAAAAATATTTTTAAAAGGAATAAATTTATTTTCATTTTCTGATCATGTCTATTTTAAAATATAATAAAATAGTAAAAAAATCAGTTTTTTACATATACTCCATATATAGAAATATACATTTTCATGACCATTAAATTCATTTAATTTTCCTTATATATTTTAAAAAATGTTTTAAAAATGAAACAGTTCATATTTATTTTTGGATGTTTTTATTTTATAATTAGTTTCAAAGTATGTTATTTTGAAAATGTTTTCCATTTAAAAACAATTTAAAATGATATTTAAAGCTTCCTTCAAAAATTTTCAAAGGGTAATTCCCAAGAAAAATATTTTATAAATGTTTTCTTATTGAAATTTTTTTATTAATTTTTTTATATCTTATTTTATAATTTTTTGAAGTATATTTTAAAATAAAATGATTTAATAAATGTTTTGTGTTCGGAAAGTGTATAGAAATGATTTTCAAATCTTCCAATATAATTTTTCAAGGTTATTATCATATAAAATGTGTAATAATGTATCTAAATTTGTGGAGGCATTTTTTAATGAATAAATTATATTTCCCTAAGATAAATTTTATATTAATTTTCAATTATTTTATTATAAAATTAAAGTATTATTTTAAATGAAAAATATTTTCCAAATGTTTTATGAATGTGATTTCCAAGTAAATTTTTATTTCCTTAGTAAATTCTCCATGTTATCTTTAAAAATCCTTCTCAACCTATGATGGAATATTTTGATATAGTTTAATATTTACTAAGGATATTATTGAAGGAAACAATTCCAATTATTTCATTTAATTTTTTATATTTAAGATGAAATGTCATTTAGAAAACCCATTTCTCTTCCATGTGTTATTCCATAACAAAATAATTATGAAACCCACTTCGTCTCATGGTGTGTGATATGATGAAATGTTTATGAAACATTACAATTTTTTATAGGTTAGGATATAGAGAAGTTTTTATAACACCAATTTAATTTCTTGGGTTGTGATATAAGTAATTTTTATAGACTTATGGAACATTATTTATGGGTTCATTATGTGGTATATAGGTGCTATTTCTCCCGTTAATTAATTTGTTAATGATTAATATATCTCATGAGATATACATGGATGGAATGTGTAGTAACCCATGTGTAGTAATATAGGGCTGGAATGAGGAGTGAACTCAGTAAAGTAATACAGGGCTTGAATGAGGAGTGATCTTACTAGAGTAGTAAATGGCTAGAATAATGAGTTATCTGAGTATAGTAATAAAAGGGTGGAAAAAGGAGTGAACTCAGTACAACAATACATTGTTGGAATATGGAGTAGGCCTAATAAAATAAGACATAGATACAAATAGGTAATGTTGTGTGTCATACCCAGGAGGTGTAGACACCTAATTGTGAACCAGAATACATGTTCATAATTTTATGTGTAAACCTGATTACATGTTTACAATGTTCTGTGTGAAACTCATTACACGTTCACAACGTCATAAATGGACCTGGTTTCATGTCCATAAGTTTATGTGAAGGACTGATTTAATAAAGACTAAATAATTAGTGAACCTATTTCTATTTACACATGTTCACAATGTTATAAGATGATGTGTATGATAAAAATTATATTTCTTATACCAAGGTTATAATCTCATGAATAATTTTTATAAATTACCTCATGATACATGTTTTATGAAATACCAATATTTATTCCATTGTTTAGATTTATGAACTCTATGATATAGTGTATGGTTTTCCAATTATTTATTCTTCTTCTCAAACATATATTCTTATCTCATTCTTATGTATCCTCCTTGTTTTTCTATTATGATAATTTTAGCTCACTATTTATTATGTTTCCTTTACCTAACATATGAAGAGAGGTTTTATGTGGTGTGTTTTTGTTAATAGCACTAATGAGGAATATATTAATGGAAGATAAAGAAGATCATTCATGATATTTAAAGATTAATTATACATGTTTCCAAATGTACTAAACTATTATAGTCTTCAAGAATCTGTTTGTTTAAGGTATTGAATAATAATATAAAAATAATTAGTATGTATGTATGTTAATCCTTAGTTGATATATTCTAGGAATTATTTTGATAAAATGGTTAAACCATGAACAATTCAAAGAGTTTCATATCTAATAAATAGATAATTTATAGTATGAAAATTATATATTTTTTTAAAATCAAATACCTAGATTTGAACATATATATATTAATCTAAAAAAATTTAAATTTACATATATTTATTGATAAAAATAAATCTCTATTAAATTATAGAGATATAATATTATCCCCTATAAATATTAATTTAAAAATCAAAAAAAATTATTGAAATGATATTAGGAATTTTAAATATTACCATTCTAGATTTACAATAAATATCATATTAAAAAATTATTATCTTTTTACTATATAATTCATAGAACCATATTTTATTTAAAATCATCCAATTCTATTTCACTAAAATTTATTGAACACATTTTTTGTTATAGAAGCTAATTTTTAAAGGTCCCACTAAATTCATGTTTTTTTCCACCAGTATTAATTAATAAATATCCATAAATACCATTGTAATGTATTTATTAAAAACAAGAGTATATCCCTTAATATATTAAAGAAATCATCCTTAAAACATAGATTAAAATTTATTATAGATAATGCATATAGAAATTAAATTCATTTTGAGAAGAAATTTTCATATTCATATTATTAATTGGTTGTTTCTATAATAATTTTGATACATTACATCTCTATAAATAATTGACTTATATATATTTATATTTCATAATATTGTATTAAAATCTCCCAATTATTTTAGGATTATAAACCATTTATTCATAATGCATATCTTAAAAGAGAAACATCATTAAATGACTCATTCATTTTGAAAAAAATAAATTTATTACATTGGAACCATATCATAGGTAAACCCCTTATATAAATTCAATGAAACTTTATCCGTTTATTTTTAATTTTGGATTTGAATATTTTTTGGGGAAATAAATTTTTTATTACTGAATTTATGAAAGAGTTAACACATAATTGACTTTTATTTATATTTTTAAATTGTCACTATATTTTGTTTTAATATTTTCCCATGAATTATATTTTTTATTAGATACACCTCTTGTTAAAAATGTATCACCTTATATTATAGCTATACTATTAATTTCAGTCAACCAATAATTAATGGTCAGTTGTTCTTTTAATTAATCATGTTATCATTGAGACTTGTGAATAAGTTATCAAGATGCTAGAATAAAATAATACCCAAATATATATGTTATTGTTTAACATAAATATTTTCATGATATTCGATTCTATTATTAATAACTTATAAATAAGTAACTATACTCATTATCAACATCATATTAATGTTGGAAAACATTCATTTCATGTATACATATGGAAAGAGATTTAGAAAAAATATAAAGAATAAATCATTAACAAGACTATAGAAACATATGTCACTAAAAATTTCTCTTTGATATTTACTTCCATAGTATAGGTTAAAAACACAATGTTCATTATTCAAAATATTTGATCATACATTATCTTTGGGATTTACATCCAAGAGAGAGGTTAAGAACTCTATTTCAATTTCTAAATAATTATTATCATACATCGAGAATGGTATAGGGATTTCATAGAAATTATACCCTCTATTTAAGTCTATATAGATCATATTCATGTCTATATTAAAAAATAATTTACTTTATTTCTATTTCTTCAAGTTTGTTGTTATTTTGTTTTTAATTATATTAATGATAAATTATGTAAAACATGTCTTATAAATATTTATGATATAATACTAATTGTGAGTGTAATATAATAAAATATAAGAAAAATTTACTAAAACATCCAAAAATAAGGAAAGATAAATAATATAAATTATCTTTTTAAAATGTATAAATCCATTAACAATTTATATTTTAACATTAGCACCACATTATGAGAGTAAGTTAAAAATCATCCAAGGAAAAAATAACCATATAATGTGACCACAAATTTCTTTCCAAATTTTGTATGAATCCTATTTCCTTAATGATGATAAAAAAATAATTATTTGTTAATGAATAATATGAAAATAAACATAAAAATAACCCATTATATGAAATTAATATACCATTCAAATCTCACTAAAAAATATATTTAAAAAATATAATTTTATAAACAAACTAGAATAATTAATATATTTTGATAATTTCAATTTTGAAAATTAAATTGATCATTCATATCATAATATGGTTTATAAATACTCCACCATAATTTAAATTTACCTCATCTAAATTTATATCCATTATATTTTTATAATTATTATCAAATATTCTTCCCATATACCTATGATTTCCCTCCTCTTCTTGTCTTTTATTATTTTAACACTTCCTTGGAAGAATAAATATCACATAACTCTTGATCATTCAGCTATTAATGATGTTATATATAATAAAAACATATTAATTTTTAATAAATTACGATCTTAAATTCACATTTTTCAATAATTATTAATAAGGATCTACTAATAAATTAAATAAAATGAAATGGTAAAGGAACCCCAAAAATAATTGAAGAAGAAACACCTTATAAGTGAAACAACTATAATATATGTCTGAGTTAATGTATAAGTAATTTTGGTGTTTTATCCATGGGTTGAGTGGAATTCATTTTTGTTCATATTTATAAAATTGGGTTCAACCCATTTTCTTATTAGCAGAAACAACATTCAGTATAACATACAGGAACATACATATACCCAATATATTTATGAACACTAATTTATTAAGTAAAAATAATATGAAAATAAAATACATTAATTATACATTGTGACTTTTTATTTGATTTTAATTAAAAATAACTCATATGAAAACATAATATTTGACGATAATTTCACAATTTAAGGAATAAAAACATCAAGTAAAAAATTCAAGATAAAAAAAAATCATTCAATCATCACATATTATTTTCATCTAAATATTAGTTAAATTAATTTTAAAACTTAATTAACTATATATATAACATCCATACATAATATATCAAAGTTACATATGTTAGATCAATTGATATTGTTGATATCATATACTGTAACAGTACAAAATATAAATATATTGAAAAAAAATGTTCTCAAAAATAAATTTAGATACATGAGTCAAAACACATTTTCATCATTAAAAAAATTTATATTAAAATTTACCAATAAAAACAATAAGAAATGTAACATTATAAATAAGATGAAAAAAAGACATTAAAATCTTATTTCATTGAATATATAAACTAAATATTTTGATTTTTTATATTTCTTGATTAACAATATGTTTGGCATAAAATCTTCTTCTGAACAATTATAACATTACATGTTATATCATTATTTTTTTATAAAATAACTATTTGTAGGAATTTATATTCGAATAATTGAATCGCTTTAAATATTTGGAATTAATTCTACATTCAATGTTATTGTTCTTTTATAAGTCATCAATATGAAAATTTAGGTCACTTAATTTAAAAATATACAATGAAATTTATATCCAACTATCAAGAACATTGCTTTATATATAAATATATTTTCTATGAATGATATTATGATTTTATACAATATATTAAAAACATATTTTTAAATTTAATATTTCAGAGGTGTGGGATAAATGTGGATGTTTATAGAAATTTTTTATATAATTAGAGGAATAAACTATAATAATTTCATCCACCTCCCTTTAACATAGGTTGGAAACCATCACTATTATTTTTATAATAGATAATAAATTAACAAATATTTTTTGAAAAATATAATGTGGGGGTTGAGTTGCTTTAATAGATGAAAAATTAACTATTTTAGATAAATAAGTGTAGTGGATGGGATATCAATTATAAAATATAGATCACCATATTTTCATCATAATAATAAAATTCACTCTCAAATTCTTTTTTTATGGTGTATAATTCTACTATTTTCAATGATGGATACTGCTAATATTCATATATCTTATACCTATATTAACTAAAATAATAAATATCTAATATTCCCATGATTTATAACATCGATATTTTTTTTCATGTCATTTTCCATATAAAATAAAAATGTTCATTTATATCTATATCATTCTCTTTATTGATTATATTGATAATAGTATCCTATAATGGAGCCATATATTTTTTGTATAAAAAAATTCTAATAGAGTATGGTTCAAGTCTAATGTTTCTAATCTTTCTTAGGTTTTAAAAATTATCCCATTATTATATATGATTTGTGATTCATAATTCCTCTAATCAAAACATTATAAATACATTATTAATATTATTATATACACTACTTTGAAATAGTTGTTGGGTTAGACTATTAGTTTGTCCATACAGAGATAAATTTCACATTTAATAAAAATTAAATGGAAGAATTTCCCATTTTGAAGATAGAGATGAATGTGGTTAATAGAAAAAAATTTGTTACAAGAAATTTAAATAAATTACATGCATATTGGATTTCAAATGTATGAAATGGTATTAGAGTATTATTAGAAAATTTAATTCATCTTGGTTAAATGGATTTATATCTGCTATTATATTAATACTTATATACAAGAAAATCTTGGATACTAATAAAATTTTATTGGTGATAGGCCAAAACATTAAAATAAATCAATGAAAACATCTATATTTTGAGATTGATTTATTCATGATTAGTGTTCAACAAAAAAATCACCTAGAATAATATATCTATATTTAAATAATAAAACTATATTAGAAATTATGGAACATTGAATGTGTGAATATTCTAATTCAATGTCTTTATGATTTATATCAATAAATTGTCTCCAATGTTTTGATAATTATTATTATAAAAACTATTTTTCAGTGTTATTTTTTAATTAGTTCTTGAAGAAAATATGTATTCACATGAAGAAGAAAAATAGACTAATAACTTCTCACTAAGAGGGGGATTTATCGTTGAATATAGGTATATAAGTGTATCATAGAACCATTTGTATAAACAATATAAATATATCTAAGGAAATGAGAAAAAAATTTGTTAGATGCAATAATTCTTGAATGAAGTGGGGCATAGAAGTGGATTTCTAGAAAAATTACTAGTGGATATAAGTTTCAATGTAATAGATTGGAATATTTTTCAAATATTTATTTTCTAGTAAATAATGTGAATATTAATTTTTGGATAGAGAATACATCAATAGAATATAAACAATTGACATCGGTATAACTGGAGAATGATGTATCAATGTGAATCTGTTGGTCAAAATTAATCTATCTTGGGGGGCTATATACATTAATAGTTAACATAATTGTAAAAATGATGGTTTGATACCATAAAATAAGTGACATGTAATGGTATGATATGAAATTACCAAGGACCCTGTGATTTTATAGTCATGAAGCATAATATATTAAATTTAAGATAATTTAATGTCATTATATGTATATCTAAAATTGAAAAATGGGTCGTGAATGTTTTGATATTTTTAATAATAATAATGAAATATCAATATATCATAATGACCATATAAATTCATCAAGATTAAGCATATAATAAGGTAGATAATTTTTTTGCATCAATATTCTCATAAGAAACAATATCATATTTATGATGTCTTGAACATTGCTATATATCAAAAAACCAAATAATTATTTTAAATTATTTGTTCTTTAGTAAATATATAGAATTATCTTTAATTATTCTTGATGTTTTATTTCATACAATCAATATATAGTGACATTTTAAATTGTTATGAAAATAAAAAGTAGATCCTGACATAATCCATTTTTATTCTTGGAATGAGCCTTTTGTTATTCACAAAAGTGAGATATAATTGAAATAGTTTATTAAGTAAAATTGCATGGGATACATGGTGTTCAATATAAATATTATTGTCAAATTTTTGATATATTAAAATAATTCAATGTGGATACGAAAAATGAATTTAAAAAAACCAGGTTTTATATAATATAAATAATATATAAAATACAAGAAATGGGTTTGATAATTTAAACCAAATTTTTAGAATGAATATATTTTTTAGTATAAGCCGCTCTATAATAAAATTTTGTAGGGGACATAATGAACCAAAAACATATTATATAAATAAATAAAAAATTTAGAGTTTAAATTATTGAAATTTTAATTTTGGGGAAAATTAAAATTTCATTCATTTATATAGTTAATCATTCATTTTCATTGACAACTGATCGAAAAATAATAAACAAATATATTGATAAAACCCTTAAATAATATCTCTTATATACACTTGAGGTCATGAATATGATTTTTTAATGTATATAAATGTTTGATGTTTTATTTTACATATAAACTATATATATACATAACCTATTATGATATATTGATTATGAAAAGGGGTATCATTTGTTGGACCCCCTAACCAAAAACAGATAATTCTAATGGATATAATTTTTCAAGAATACATGGCATTTATGTTGCTTCATAGAGATGTATAAAAAGATAATTTATAAATTACTATAGTCTAGGTAGAGGAGGAACTGGTGGAATAACACATTCCTTGAAAAATTGTAATGGATTGTGATGATCACGAACCTGTTGATTCTAGACCATTATGGTTAAAATTGGAGAAAAAATCAACATCATTGATGTAAAGTAACTATATTGATATTATTTAATTTTATTTTTTAAAAAATGGTAGAGATTCATCCAATTTTATTTAATTATTATAGTGAATAACTAAGTCCTCATCAATGAATAAATTATTCATTTTACAAATCTATGAGTTGGGATATTAATCTATTACCACATTGAACAAAGGTAAATTCTATCAAATGAGTCTTGATGATCCCACATGGTATAATAAAAAATGTTTCATTTTATCAATTAATATTGGTTTTCAATGGTTATATTGTAATGGTAGGTATTTATTAAAATTAACTATTTTCATTTATATTAATATATATGATTATGCAATAGTTTTGTCAATGTCCTCTATATAAATCATTAAAATAAAGTAACATAATATAAAAAAATAGTCTCTATAGTGATCTTTTTAGAGAAAAATATATTCTCAAATGAACAGATTATGTAAAAAAATAAAAGGGGATATAGTTTTCATGTTAATTATGTTAATGTGGATTCTCAAGAATGTTTCAGGGAATTGGAATAAAATAATTAATTTGAATATTATATGCCTGGATATTAATAAATAATAGTAAAATCTGTGTCCATATTTAAAGGGATTAATTGGAAATGATTTTTAATTCTTAAGGTTTATATTATTATCGTATTGGTTATAGTTCAGAAAAAATATTTTACCACAATGATGATTTCATAATTTTCTATAATATTTAATATGACGGATTGGAAAAATTTTACATGATTCTTAAGATATAATTTCATAGAAAAATAAAAACACTTCAATATTTATAAATTTTAGATGATTTAATTAAGGAATACCTTAAAATAATATAGTGCGACTAAATAAATGAAAAAAATAAACCATTCTTCCAATTATATATTTATATCAACTTTCATGAGTTCAATTAGTAAAAAAAATGAATTAGATGTCTTGAGTACTATATAAGTCAATCACGGGGAGTCTTATTTTTTGTGTTTTTTGTATTATACTTAATATTTCATATAATGCTAGTGAGAATACTTGTTGCATATAGAAAGGATGTTGGGTGAATTGTAAAATATAAATATGACTCATGATACATATTAATATGACCTCAAATTTTTGACAATGTCATAAAGGGCCAGATATCACTAACAGAGTCTATGGTGATTCAAATTATATAGGTTATTCTAATATAAGTAAATTAGTTACATACCATTTTTTACAGATGTAAGAGGATTTTTAAACTAGGTTTTGGAATTATAGTTATTTTCAGTCCTATCCTACTTGTGGTCAAATATTTGGCAGCTTCAAAGGCTTGTAATGAACTAATATTTATAAATAGATTCATAAACATATAGAAAAACATATATGAGTAGTTTTTGTTAGTAATCAATAATGATAATTACTTATATATTGAAAGGAATAAAAATTCCATTTAAAGAGAAATAAAATGATGTTCAATATTTCCTTTTATGGAAAAAATAGGGCAATTATATATTTATTAGCAGTCTTTATCAAAAAATAATGTAGTTAATTGTAATTTATCAATGTTTAATTAAAAATATGGCTAATTTAGGAATTTATTTATAATAGTTTTTAAAACTTTTTAGATTTTAAAATTTTATGTGTTTTCAAAAAGATAATGAATGATTTAACAGACTTTTTTTTCACATTTTAAAAAATTTCAACATTATAATTTATAATCATTTTCGTTTTTTTTATTTTAAATTTTGAAATTTAAAAAAAAATGGACCTATATTTTATTTTAAATTTATTTTAAAAAATAAAGAATGTAAATCAAATTTAATTTCGTTATAAACATTTAACTTTTCTAGTCAATTTAATATGATATATGTAATATCTTAATGAATTTAAATTTTAATTGAAAATTTAATTTTATATAACGAATTTCTTTTTATGTGTGGCTATATGTAACATTCCATTCACTAGTTAACACACAGACACACAAAGATGTTATTATATAATATATGAAAAATTAATATTATATTTATGGTATATATAATAGTGGTTTATAATATTTTAAATAAAGTTTAATCAATCAATATTATTATACACACACACACACAAACTCACTGATATATACATTCATAGATGAATATAGGCATCCATATATAAAAACATTAAAAAGTACAAACAAAGAAACATGCACGAATCAATTCAAAATTATTATTAATTAATAATAACTAATTTCAGGGTCATTATTAATAAATGATTTGGTATTTGAATAAATATGTACTAGCATAATAAATTATTTTCATATAATAATAATTTATATTAATATATTAATATATAATTATAAATATATTTATAATAATATATATATAAATATATTTTAAATATTAAAATATAATTTTATACAAATATAGTAAAAATAATTTAAATATAATAATATCTATATATTATTATATATATTCATTCATAAGTATAATTATATAATTTAAATAAAATATATATATATATATTAATATATATAATTATATGACAGTATATAATTATATTATTTTATATTCAAAAATAAAAAACCCCCCAAGATATATATAACTGATAGACATATATATCATTATGGGAATGATAAATGAGTTGTATATCTGATGGGTTTGTTTGTATAATTTTATGGTTAAAAAATCTAGTTTTATGAATTTTAAAAAAGGTTGTTTCTAGTGTCTTCATGGTTGTGCTCATATTCGTGGTGCAAATGTTGATTAACCCATGATTTGCATTTATGTTGGTAATAGGGGTGCAGTGGATTGGGATTTGAATTAGTTGAGATATTTGGTTGATTATAGTGGGATTACATGCTTAAATTTTTTAGAACTCATTTACCTATTTTTTTTATAAAATGTCAGTAATTACTCTAATCATGATTATAGGTGTGGATAATGTATAATAAAAAATGTCTAAATAATTTTATTTTGTTTTTTTCAAGATGTTTTAGAGACATTAAATGTGGAAATGTTGAAAATTCATGATTGGGATTGTTTCTTATACCAGTAATGTATCAGTTACTATGCAGTGCTTAAATGTGAGAACTATTCCATAGATTTTTGCCTTCAATCCACCAGTTGGGGCCTATGAGACATAGGTCCTTTGATCCACCATTTCAATTTGACCAACATTTCCATCAAACAACCATAGGCCCCCAGACCATGGGAATTTTACCACTATGACCACGAATTAGTCTCAAAGAACCATGTAGGAGTAGGCCCTATAAAATGATTTATAATAAGTCACAACATTAGTATCGAGCTAACTAGATTGTAAGAATGTGTCGGTATCAAAATTTCTATTAATACTAGTCACCATGAAACTATGCAATAAGATATCACTCCCTATCATCCATGTGGGGGGGGGGGGGTCTAGGAACCTTTAATTTATTATATTCAACAGAGGGAAGTATATGTATTGTTTCATCATTGTGCCATCAGGTCTTGTATAGGGTATTGTGCCCTTGGACCTTCATGTTATGTATTTGGCCAAGTGCATCTTGGCCTACTACTCGTGTAAGAGTCCCCCCTCAACCTAAAAATGGTATTTTCAAATTATTATGAAACAAAATTCAAGGCCTTCAAGCAAGGTTGACCACCAAATATATCTAAATCCACATCACTTGGATTTTACATAGTTTGGAGCTAATCCCATTATTTAATTATTGAGAAATAGTATCCCATAATAGTTTATAACAGACCATGTAAATATAGAATAATACATTTTCATAATTATTAATATTTTTGAATTAAATATTAATTTTACTTTAAAGGGGATTCTATTTCGATGGCGAACCCGATACGCAAGAACATGATTCATTAAAATATTATGTTGCACACAATGTCGAGTCATACTAAAATATAATAATATAATATTATTTTAAAAGATAGATATTTCCTAGCTATTTTATTGGAATGAATTAATAGAACTAACTAAAATATGATTATAAATTTTTGTTAAATGTTTTTACATTTATCCAATAAATGTTAGAGGCCTAAAATGTGAATTAATCTAATTTTAAGCATAAATACTCTAATATTCATTAAAAGGTTAATTTACCACCTTTTGATGAAGAAACCTATTTAAATCTAGTTTTAGTCACTTTTATATTATATATATGAAAAAATAAAATTCTTTTTTAGAATCGGGATATCAAAATTTACTTTGGGTATGTTTTTGGTATTTTTCCGATAAAATTCATTTTTTATGAATAGTTAAAATATTTTATTTTAATTCAAAACATCTATTTAATATAATTTATTTTAAATTTTATATTATATTTTTAATTTTATTTGTTATTTAATTATATTATATTTTTATCATTTAATCTATTGTTGGTTATTGTAATTAATTTCACTATGAATTTGGACATAAACAAGTGTCAATATTTTGATAGTTATTATTTCTTAAAAATAAGAATTTCTTTTAACAACATGAATTAAATTTAAATTAATTAATGAAACTAATATGTTTTTAATTTAGTAAAATATAAATCAATTTTGAATTTTGAATATGAAATATATATTAGTCTGAATTTTTGTAAATTTTATGAAAACCATCAATTTTTGATGTATAGTGAAAACTCCGAGTAGTTGTTAAAAACCCGGATTTTTCATTTAATTGAAATTTTACAACTTCTATGAATTGAATTTCAAAAATCAGACATACATGGTTTTAATTTTTAAGTAAAATGTTGTTCAATAATTCGAAAACAATTTTTGGTGAATCATAACTTTTGAATTTTATTTACCACGGTTAAAGATAAATAGGGTAATTCAAGGTAATTTTTTTTATAATTATATTTAATAGGCCAAATATGTGTCCTAATACTATTGGTTGATACATTTCCAAATATGGGAATCCTTGGGTCAATTTGGAACCCCATGGAGCCACTTAAGAGTGATAATGACACTTTATAATAAATAATTTAAAGTAATGAAAAAATGACTTAAAAATATATCTTTTCTTAAATCAAAATTTACATGTTGTTATATAAGTTATCTCTTAGAATATAAATATTAAATTGATATATAAAAATATTTCCTACATAATGTTATTTATTTTATAATTTTTAGACATGAAATAAATAATATTATTTATGACACAATTATGAAGTAGTGTTTAACTAATTATTGAATGATTAAAATAAATAAGATTACAAATATTAAAACATTATTCAAAACATGTCCAATTCTTATTTGATGATCTTATTTCAAACAAGATACATCTTATATTGATATTTTATTAATTATTTACCTTTATAAATAGATAATCATTATATAATTAAATAATATTTTCAAACTTTTTTAAGATCCCCTCGTCCCCCTTATAAAAATCCCTCACATATAACTCATTACTCAAACCTATTAAGGTTCTTATCTCATCTAAACTCTACCCAATTAATCTCCCTACATCCCTATCTTCCTTCATGATGTTTTCCCTTATGCATAAGACACGTTAATAAAACTTTTGAATCAAACCAAAGGGAGTTACCAGATTTAAAGGTAACATCTTCTCTGAAATTCTTTTCATTTATTTCACATCTCCAAATTCCTAAACTCTTCTTGTTACTTAATATTATTAAAAAAAATATCTTCAATACACTATGTTGTCTTTATGAGATGTATATGAACTACACTTACACACACATAAATCTAATGGGTAAAGAATATATTGTTTTTGTGGATGACAAACTAACGCCTCAAAAACGATGATTGTTCAATTATCTCAAACTTCCTCTAATGGTGGCTATTGTGATGGAACTCTATTTATATGTGATATATATTATATTTATATTTTCTCTATTTTTTTTGTATTATTCATTTATATCATACCTTTTTGGGTTCCACAATGGGTAAATGAGATAATTTCATTTAACGAAGTGCGGATTACCGTCCGTCAATGTGATATGAATCAGTCATGCCATATGTGGAACATATAAAATATGGAGTTACTAAAATTATATATGAAATTATATATAAATTAAAATATACCTATTTATTATTAATTTTTCATTCAATTAAAACATTAAATAGAAATAGAAGTAGCGTTCATGCTTACGTACGGGTTACCGTCTCCGTGAACGGTGCATTTCATTTATTATCTCCAAATGTTATGTACTATTATAAATACATATATATTCTGGATATATATGATATCTAAATAATGAATATAATTCCATAAATAATGGAAGTTTGACCACAAGGACAACGTTCAATTATAAGAAGTTCAATTTTTGACACGAGTATCAAATATCGACAAAACAACTTTTATTAACATAATTTATTACATAATACTTAAAACATGGTAATAAGTGATATAAAAGGAATAATAAACATGAAAAAGTTTCTTAAAATTGTAGAAATTAACTTTCTTTTATTATTCAAGAGATTAAATAAAGAATGAGTCATGCCGGACATGAGGTAAGGGATATCATCACAATCTCCATTAATTAAGACATATTTTTTTATACACAACATTATTTTATTCGGTGTATAAATACCGTTGACATTTAATTTCATTCAATGGAAATCTTTTTATATGAGGTGTTTTACTAAACGAAAAAAATAATGTTTTTTTAATGTAAGCTTTTATAATAACCGTTTATAGAGCCGCGAGTATTATTTGATCTATGGAATCCTTAACATGTTGTAATGTTTTTAAAATGAAAATAAATATCACATACTCTTTTACATATTTTGGTATTGAAAATGGTTTTGATAATAGATTTTTTATGTCAATATATTTAAATGATGTTGAAATGTAATCTTTATTTTATGTTTGTTTTATGTGTTATGAATATTTAATGGTTCATGGGAACATTCTACGTATATTGGTGGTTCAGTGATAATCCTAGGGCGGGTGAGCCTGAGATTTCTCTCCATTGTATTGGGTAATGTAAAGAAGGTAAATGTGAATGTTTCTCCTAAGATAATTAGGGAATATACTATGAGGGGTATTACAAATGTAACTCCCTATGTAGATGTGATAGCTACATTGTATGTATGATATAGATGTCACAAGTAACTTTTATGATTTGTGATTACTATGTGTTATTCATAAATATTATGATTTCACGTGGTATGTTAAAGAGATTATGTTTTGTAAGTATTGATGAAATAATGTATTAATTCTTTGTTTTATAACCCTTACTGATCCTTTGGTTCTCATCGCATGTTTTGAAATGTTTTTCACATGACATAAAGATGAATAGGTTCAAGGATAAGATCAAGGAAAATTCATACTGTCTAAAACATGGAACAAGACATGAATCTTTTTTTCAAGAGATTTTATTTTATGAAAAATTGGAAACTGAGTAGAATTTATACTTTTTAATTTTTGAGATGTAATGTAATAGTTATAGACTAACTCTCTAAAACTCTAAACCTAATGATATCCTCAATTTGAATTATTCATTTAATTTAGGATTATTTAATTTTTTAGGCCTAGTCCATATAGTTGGTATCAGTGGTCGGTTTAGACAACATTAGGAATTAAAATATTTTTAAATTAAAATCTATAAATTAATTTATGGTATGACTGAAATGATTTTGCATTTAAAAATTTCCATGTTGATTTTCCTAAGATATTTATGTGTTCAGAATTGTTTTCTGCAGAGGAAATAGGGAAGCTATGATGGGATGACATCTGGATAAGGCATCCTTCGAAATCAACAACCAAAGATGGTTAGAATCAGAAGTGAACTATTTGTTACAGTAATGGTATAGTTGACTCTGGATATAAATAGATGTGGTATCCATGAACGAGATCATTCAGAATAGCCATAGAGGAACTTTTCAGTAGTGGAGCATTTCATGATGCTACATCCCCCATCATTCATAGGATCATCATACCCTGTTCTAGCAGAATGGTGGATTAATGTACTGGATAATATTTTTTACAACATGGGGTGTTTAGAACATCAAAAGATTAGTAACATTTTTTACCATTTTTGAAGGTGAATCTGATCAGCGGTGGTCGATGGTGAAAAATATCATGGATTGTGATTATATTGATGCTCTTGATTAGGTTGAATTCAAAGGTATATTTTTGAGAAATATTTTCCTAAAGTGGTTCATCTAATTATGGAAAAACAATTCTTGGAATTGAGGTAGGAAGATGACCTCAAGGCTACTTATGAAGAAAAATTTACACGACTATAAAAGGTATGTTCCAAATTTCATATGATATCATGATAGTAAAATAAACATTTTTTACTTGGGATTAATTCCAAAGTATTTAAGGTATTTTTCTTCTCATGAGGTCAAATTTTATGAAAAACGTGTTTGGTGTGCAGAGATGGTGGAAATGGAGTTTTCTGATGATCATGAATTCTTTGAAAAACATCAGAATAAGAGGTTGAGGTGGATGAAAAAAGGGAATAACTCTTCCAAAATTCTTGATTGTATGAAACTTAAGTTTACAGTTTTTGAAAATAGTGTTAAAAAACATGCTTAGGAATGTATTTGGAATTCTAATTAGTGATAACGATGTCATAAAATGGGATATAAGGATCATAATTTAACTGAAAAAGATTCAGTTAATGGTTAGAAAGAATATGATTTACAGTCAGTAAAATGTTTCAAGTGCGATGAAATGGATCATTATGAAAATGATTGTCCAAAGAAGAACTCAACTGAGGGAAAGCAGCCGAACTATCAAAAGCATGGGGTGGTAAAATCCTTTGTAATTATTTCCTTAGATATTGGTCCGTCAAATGACTTAATATCAGTCACACTATTTGATTGTTCAGATTATTCCAATGTATATTTTGATTCAGGCTCTACACATTTGTTCATTTCTAAGAAGTTTTTTTAATAAGGAATTCCATCTCATGATATGAATCTTTAACATATGGTAAAAACTCTCGGGGAAATTTTATGACAAAAACAAATTATATGAACCTTCTTGTCTATGTGTGCAGAAAGAAACAACCTAAAAACATCACTATTTTTCCTCTAGTAGAGTTTGATGTTAGTTTGGGTATAGATTGGATTTTAGTTTATCATGTTAAGATTCACTTCAGACCTAAATAGGTTTATTTTTAGAAATATTTTCTGTTTGTGTACAATAATGAATCATTACATTTTATAACATTTTAGGAAGATGAGAAACTAGTAAAAGATGGAAATGAATTTTACCTTGCAAATATTGTTGAAAACAAACGAACCTTTTAGATTAATGAAATTCTTGTTATAAATGAGTGTATTTATGTTTTTACTAATGAGTTTCCTAGTATTATAAATGATTAGGAATTTGAATTTACTGTTGACTTAGTTCCTGATTCTAATCCATTTTCAAAACCCCCTTATTGAATGGATCAAATTAAACATGTAGGGTTAATAAAACTATTATAGGAGTTATTATATAATGTTTTCATTCGACCTAGCACATAACCATGTGGTGCTCCTATCTTGTTTGTTAAAAAAACAATGGGTCAATGAGACACTTAATTGATTAGAGATAATTGTATAACTTTTCTATTAAGAATAAGAATCCTTTCCTCATATCGATGAATTGTTTGGTCAGCTCTAACGAGATCAATATTTTTTAATTATTGATTTGAGTTCAGGGTACCATCCATTGAAAGTAAAGGAAGTATACATTTTGAAGACCGCATTTCATACTAGATATGGCCATTATGAATTTTTAGTTAGGCATTTTGGATTAAAAAATTAACCTGTAATATTCATGGATCTTATTAATAGAATTTTCTATGATTTCATGGATAAGTTAGTTTTTTTTCATTTATTATAATTTGGATTATTCTAAAAGTGAATAAAACCATGAAATTTTTTTAAGGGTTGTCTTGAAAACCATAAAAAATGAAACTGTATTGGGAATTCAAAACGTGTGAGTTTTAGTTAAAAAAATTTCATTCCTTCGTAACATTGTTTCAAAAAAAATTATAATTGTTGATCCTACTAAAACAACATTTGTTGAAGAATGGCCAAGACCCACATATATAACTGAGATCTGTAGGATTCAGGTTTTATCATGTTATTACTAGATAATTTCAGAGAATTTTTCATTTTTATCCAGTACAAGGAATAAGTTTACTCAAAAATGTGGTATGTTCATATGGACAAAAGAATGTGATGATTTTTTTTAGGAATTGAAAAGAACATCAGTGAATGCTCCAATTTTTTCATTGCCATCCAGAAATGGGGAGTTTATTATCTACATTGATGCTTCGAGGAATGGATTTGGTTGTGTCCTTATGTAAAATAGTCAGGTAATTGCTTATACATCATATCAGTTGAATCCTCATGAGTTAAATTACACTACACATTATTTGGAATTAGCTGTTGTTGTTGTTTCTTTAAAAATTTTGAGGAATCACTAGTATGGTGTAAAATTTGCAATATATACTCATCAAAAATATTTTAATTATATATTCACATAGAAATAATTGAACATGATAGAGAGGGGATGGATAAAATTATTCAAGGATTATGATTGCCCAATTCATTACCTTACATGAAAGGAAAATAATGTGGCTGATGGTTTGAGTCAAAAAAGTAATTCTACAGTAACCTTGTTACATTTAAAACAATTTCCTTTGATTAAATACTTGGTGAAATTTGGAATAGATGTTGTTATTGTTATAAATTCCTCTGTATTTCTTCATGTGTCACTAAAATCATCTCTATTAGATAGAATTAAGCAACCATGGAAGAAATATAGTTGTAGAAAAAGGTGGAGTTGGTTCAGAAGGGTAAGTTTATTCACTTTAAAGATGATAATGATAGTTTTTTGTGGTTTAAGAAGAGATTATGTGTGCTTTGTGATTCACAGTTGATGAAAGAGTTATTATGTGAAGCACATAGTTCTCTGTTTTCAGTTATATCGCGGCACTACTATGATGTATAAAGATCTTCAGGAGTATTACTGGTGTGATGGAATTAAAAGAGATGTTGCTGACATTACTCTGAAGTATTTGAATTTTCAGAAGGTCAAAGCAGAACGACTATAATCAATAGGGATTCTTCTTCCTTTACCAGTGCCAAAGTAAAACTAGGAAAATAAATCCATGAACATTGTTGTGGGACCAAGGACATCTCGAGGAAATAATACAATCTGGGTTATTGTTAATAGATTGACTAAATCATTTCATTTCCTTCCTATTCGATATACATTGTCTCTAGATAAACTATCTCGATTTTATGTTAAAGGGATAGTCAAGTTTCATGGAGTTCCCCTATCCATTGTATCTAATTGTGATCCTATGTATACTTGTAACTTTTGGAAGGCCCTTTCGAATTCTTTGGGTTCTGAATTAAATTTTAATACATCTTCTCATCTTCAATAAAATCTTTAATCAAAACAAACAAATCATACCTTTTAGGATTTGTTATGTGCTTGATCGATGGATATCTAGGGATATTGGGATGAACATTATTATTTGGTTGAATTTTATTATAATAAATATTTTCATTCCAGTATACAGATGGATCTATTTGAGAAATTATATACGAGGCAGTTTTGAACTCCGGATTTTGGGAATGATGTAGGTGAAAGGAAGTTGATGGGACTTGAATTTCTAGAAGATATGGTAGAAAAGGTTCAGTTGATTCAGAATCATAATAGATCCACATAGATAAGGAAGAAAATCTATGCATATAATGGTATGAAGGATCATTTTTTGAGGTAGTTGATATTGTCTTCCTCAATTTTTCTCCATGAAAAAGTTTGATTTGTTTTGAAATGAAATGAAAGCTGAGTCTGAGATTCATTGAACCATATGAAATCATGGAGAATGTTGGATCAGATGCATATAGAGTGGCTTTACCTCTATGTTTATACCAGGCACATAATATTTTTCATTTTTCAATGTTGATAAATTATATGCCTGTTCCAACTCATGTTTTGAGCCCAGAGGTTGTTTAGATGGAAGAGAATATAACTTATGAGGAACAACCAGTCTAGATTCTTAACTGAAGAGAGAATGTGTTTTAGAATAAGGTAATTCATCAGTTTAAGGTTTTGTGGAAAACCCATATGGTTTAAGAGGCAACGAAGGAATATAAAAATGATATGAGGGATAAATAACCCCATTTATTTGATATGTGAATAAAAATATTTGAGGACACAACTTTGAAAATGGGGGAAGAATGAAAAATTCCAGGTAAATAAAGAATAATAAATTTTCATAATTATTAATATTTATGAATTGAATATTAATTTTACTTTAATGGGGATAACATGTTCTATGACATACCAGATACCCAACAACGAGTTCCTTTTAAATCTTATGTTGCACACATTGTCGAGTCATACTGAAAAATAATAATATAAATTTATTTTAAGTGGTTGATAAAGCCTAAATGGTGTATTAGAGGGAATGAATAAAACTAACTACAATATTATTATACATATTTTTTAAATGTTTTTACATTTATCCTATAATAGTTAGAGGCTTAAAATGTGAATGAATATAATTTTAAAAATAAATACTCTAATATTCATTGAAAGGTTGATTTACCAACTTATGATGGTGAACCTTCTTTAAATATAGTATTGGTCACTTTTATTTTTTATATTTGACAAAATAATTTTTTTTAGTATTGGGACATCAAAATTTACTTTTGGTAATTTTTTTGTACTTTTCTGATAAAATTCATTTTTTAATGAAAAGTGAAAAATACTATATTTTAATTCAGAACTCCCTTTTAATATAATATAAATATATGGTTATATTATATTTTTAATTAATTTTAATCTATAATTCGACTATATTTTTACCATTTTACACAATGTTGGTCATTATAAGTAATTTCACTTTGAATTTGAACATAAATAAGTGTCAATATTTTGATAGTTATTATTTCTTAAAAACACTATTTGTTTTGACAATGAGAAATAATTTTAAATTAATTAACTAAACTACTATATTTTTAATTTAGTAAAAATGAGATAATTTTTTAATTCAGGATATCAAAAATCACTTAGGCTGAATTTTTGGTATTTTTTTGAAAAACTTTAATTTGTAATGAATAGTGAAAACATTGACAAGTAGTTAAAAAACAATATTTTTCATTTAAATTAAATTTTACCACTTATGACAATTTAATTTCAAATATCTCACATGCATGGTTGTTATCAGTAAGTAAAATGTGGTTTAATAAATAAAAAATCAATTTTTGAGAATATTAACTTTTAACTTGTAATTTCCGTAGTAAAATATAAATAGGGTAATCAAGGTAAAAATAATATTATAATAATATTAAAATACCCTAAAATGTATCCTAATACTATTGGATAATTAATTTAAGACTGTGGGAATTCAATGGTCGAATTGGGATCCCATGGAGCCATAATAATGTTATAATGACACTATATTTTAATTAATTTAATGTAATGACAAAAATGATTTAAACATATGTCTTTTAGTAAATCAATTTTTAGACATGGTTATATAAGTTATCTATTAAAATATAAATATTCATTTTAAAGAGAAATAAATTTCATAAATCATGGTATTTTGTTTATAATTTTTAGACATTATATAAATAAAATTATCTATGACACAATAATGATGCAATGATTACCTCAATAATGAATGTTATATATAAATAATATTATAAAGATTAAAATAATATAAAAAAATTGTACAATTCTTATTGTATGATCTTATTTCGAACAATAGTCTTTTTTATATTCTACTTTAATATATTTTTGGATCATTATAAACCATGAATAACTATATAATAAAATAATATTTTCAAGCATTCTTAAAGATACCATACTCCCCCTTCTAAAAAGCCTTCACCACTAACCCATTAATCACACCTCCCAAGCCCCTTAGCTCATCCATAAATTACCCAGTTATGTTCCATACATCCTTCTCTTCCTCCTAGAATCCCCCCATTAGGCATAATGCACTTTAATAAATCCTTTTAGTTCAAACAAAAGGGTGTTACCCGATTTAAAGGTAGTGTCTTCTCTTAAATTGTTTTCTTTTATTTTACTTCTACAACCCCCTACACAAATTTTATTCCTTTTGTATACCTATACCAGTATCCTGAATATACTAGTTTGTTGTTATGAGATGGATTATTACTACACTTACTCACACCTCCATCTAAAGGGTAAAAAATATATTGTTTCTATGGATGGAAAACTAACACCTCACGAAATGAGGATTGATCAATTATCATCTACAGCTTCTAATGGTGGCCATTATAATGGAAATGAATTTATATGTGATATATATTATATTTAAATTTTTTCAATGCTTACCTATTTTTCATTTTAATCATACCTTTTTGGTTTCCATAATGGGTAAACGCAATACTTTCATTTGAGGAAGTTCATACTACTGCCCCCTAAAATTGATATGTATCCTTTATGCCATACTTGAAATGTATAACTGAGAGAGTTACTGAAATAAAATATTATATTATTCTAGAATTACAATATACCTATGTATTATTAATTTTTCATACATTAAAATATGAAATTGAAATGAAATTACTATTCATGTGTACGTATGACATACCGTCTCCATGAATGGTGTATTTCATTTCTTATCTACAAATTTTATGTACTATTATAAATACATATATATACTAGATATAAATGATAGATATGATATCTAAATCATGAATATCATTATGTAGATAATAAAATTTTGACCACATGAAGAACTTGTAATTATAAGAAGTTCATTTTTGACTCATGTACCAAATATCGACAAAATGACCGTTATTAACATTAATAATTACATAATATTTATAACATAGTAATAAGTGATATAAAAGAAATAATAAACATTAAAAGGGATCTTAAGAAATTATAAATTTAATTTAGTTTATTATTTAGTATATTAGAGAATGAACAAATCAAGTCAGACACGAGGTAAGAGACTTCTTCTCAATCTCCTTTCATTGAGGCATATTTTTTTATACAAAACATTATTTTATATAGTTTATAAACACCTATGAAATTTCATTTCATTAAAATGAAATATTTTTACTACAATGATTTTTACTAAAGGAATAAAATAATGATTCTTTTAATGTATGCTGTGACAATGGCCTTTTCCATCGCCACAAGTATTATTTGATCTATGGCTTCCTTAATAAGCTATAATGTTTTTAAATGGAAAATAAATACCATATAATCATTTACACATTGTGTTATTGAAAATTGTTTTGAAAATGGATTTTTTATGTAAACATATTTAAATTATGTGGAAATGTTATATTTTCTTTATGTTTGTTTTATGTGTAATGATTATTTTATAGTTATTGAAAATTTTATATGTATATGGGTGGTTTCGTGATAAACCTAGGGTGGGTGATCCCGATATAGCTCTCTAATGCATTGGTTAAAGTGAGGGAGGTAAAAGTGAATGTTTATCCAAAGATATTTAGGGAATATACAGTGATGGGTATTCCTAAGGAAACTCTCTATGTAGTAGTGTTAAATACAATGTAATGATGATATGGATGCCACAAGTTACCTTGTTGATTTGTTATTACTATTTGTTATAAATATATCTTATGATTTATTATGGTATGTTAAAGAGCTTATGTTATGCATGTATTGATTACCAGATGTTTTCTTTCAATGTTTTCTAACCCTTACTGAGCTTTTTTATTCTCATCACATGTTTTTAAATGTTTTTCATAGGACTTAAAGATGAATAGCGTAAAGGATGGGATCAAATAAAATTAATGTTGTATAAAACAAGGAACTTGAAATGACTCTTTTATTAAAGAGTTATTTTTATTAAAAAAAATGAAAACTGATTAGAAGTGTCTACTTTGTATGTTTGGATATGTAATGTATTATTTATGGACTAACTATCTAAAACTCTAATCCTAAAAATATCTATTCATTTAATTCAATATTATGTATTTTTTTAGGCCTTGTACTTATATAGTAATTTTTTTGAAAGGATATTTATAGTGATTTTTTTTCCAAAAACTACCAAAAAATGAAATAAAGATGATATGGGGTGGCAGTTATACAATAAAACAGAATAACTTTACCAGGTAATAGGTGATTATAAATTTATATTGGTTTCCCAATTATGTCTTTAATTATATTAAATGTAGGTAGATACTTCATTAGGAAGATCAATGGTTTTAACACATAAATAATTTTTTATCATTGAATAATATATTTCCTCTTTAATTACTTAGAAAGGATGTAATGGTTTTGGATTTTTATGGATAAACATTATAAACAATGGAAATGATCAAAATAAGGGGTTGGGGATTCTTATAAATTGGGAAATAATCCACATTGGTTTATCATCATTGAATTCAAGGTCATATTTTTTAGTATTTAATAAACTTACTATTAATCAATAATTCCAAAGTGATATTTCTTATATTTTTAAATTTTAAAAATTAAAAATCTATTTATACAAAAAACTCATCCCTATCAAAAAATAACATTTATGGACCATCAATAACTCATATTTTTATCTTAGTAGTTCTTTTTTCAAAAATATAGAATTGAATTATAGTTGGTGGTCACAAAGGGACTTACAAAAAAAAGAATAATCTCTAATAATGTGTTATAGTTCATTTATTTTAACTCTAAATATATTTTTTGTAAAAAATAACTAATAACCATTAAATACTAGTCATTAAGGAAGTGTATTTTCTAAAAAAAAGCTTTTAATATTACCTAATTGATCTATATGAAAATTGAAATTTCATAATTTATGAGAGAATATCAGTACATGAAATTCATTATAAATTATATAAATTTGAAAAACTATTATATTTCTTTTAAAATATAAAAACTATTGACCTCAGAATCAGCTAACACATGTTCCTTTCCAATCAAATAATTTATAATATAATTATCATTTGTTCTTACTAAATTAAAAATTAAAAATTAAACTATAAAAAAATCAATCATAAAAATGAAAAATCAATAATTTTTACACTATTTTTAAATAATTTATTATTTATAGGTGATATTTTT
The DNA here is from genome assembly GCA_963277665.1 of Viscum album. Classification (NCBI taxonomy): domain Eukaryota; kingdom Viridiplantae; phylum Streptophyta; class Magnoliopsida; order Santalales; family Viscaceae; genus Viscum; species Viscum album. Next base: position 789,494,330 of record OY728148.1, read on the forward strand.
AATTTGAAAATGAATTTTTTAAACGTTTTGAGAATGTCATAAATTATATTAATGGGTGATTTATCACAAATTTCCATAAAAATATCCATCCATATTTATTAATTTATTATGAAAAATTGATATTAGATACCCTATTGTGGTTATTTGATACAACTTATATAGATAAAAGTGTTTTAATTCCCAAAGTTCACATTGTATAATTCTTCACACATCAAATTGTGTAATTGTTTGTTGTTTCATCCTACTGATCACATGTAACTCATAGAATTTTGTCTAAAATTAAAAAAAAAATCGATTTTATATTATCTAATTATAAAATTCACATTTTAAAATTATATTACATATTTAATAGTTAAAAAAAATTATCATTCATTGACATTTAATTGAAATTTAATGTGGTGTATGTTCTTATTGGAAATCATTTAATTATTGTTTGTTCTCCAAACTTAACATGACATTTTTTTCTCGGTTTATTTACTCTCTCAGTTCTATTCTATAATATTAATTTTTTATTTTATTTTGCAAAATGTTATATTCTTCATCCCATGTTATTATACATAATTATTATTTAAATATAGTTCATAGAGTTTTAACCTTTATTATTTCAGACTCACCCCTTATTTACACCAAAATGATATAAATTACTTTCTAATCATTAATTGATATTTTATAAAATAATTTTATATCAATTTAAAAGTTTTCACTATGTTATACATGATTTTACCATCATATAAAATTTAAATTTTGAAAACATTTTTTCCCTTTTTCAAACAATTCACCTTCTATTAATTTTCGATTCAAACTTCTATATATGATAATAATTAAAAATATTTTTTTATGTACCTAATATAACAATATTTAACTAAAATGTTTTTGACCAAATTATGTATATTCTTTACTAAAAAGAATATTTAAAATAAGTTTTTCAATTTTGGATATTTTAAACACACCACAGGTGGGACTGTTTTTGGTTTTCTTACTACAAGATATATATTACATACCATTTCATTTTGATGATTATTATTATATTATATTAATTTCTACAAAATTAGGCCCATTTGATTAATTTTTTCAACATATCAAAACAATTAGGAGAGAATTATGATGTTTTTGTCATTCCTGTGACAAAAAATGTCATATATTTATGTGATTTACTCCTACAGGTGACGTTTTAGTCTACAAAATGTATTCTTTTATATCACTTTTATAAAAATTTATTTTTTTCAAATTTAAATGTATTATTAATGATTTCACTGAAGTAGAAATCTAAAATTGAATTGTATTCATCATGCTATTTAGACAACATAACATGTCCAAAATATGTAGAGTTCTTTTATTTTATCCCAATATTAATTGAAGATCACTTTTATAGAATTTTATATAAAAATAAAATATTTTTTTTAAAATTTTTGATCTATTGACTTGATTGTTTTTATCTTATAATAAATTTATTATGAGGAACATATTGTTATAATTTCTATGAAAATTACATGTTTTAATAACACTCTAATCATTTATAATTTTTTTTAATAAATCATTTATTCTAGTATAAATTATTTTTTGTAGTATTATTTAATATTATCTATTTTGAGCATTGTATTCACATTTTTATCATGGAAAAATATTTATAATAAAAATAATAAAAATATTTTATTTTTATCACACCAGAAATAGATATAATTGTGTAATTTTTATAACAATTTACAATATATCCAACAATTATTTTACATTATTTTCAAACCATTATAATACATTTTCATATATTTTGGTCTTTTAATGGAGGATTTTAACATAGAAAAAAACAAAAATTGAAAAACACACACACACATATATATATATTCTAAATAAACAATAATTACAATTCATGTGTGGTTTCATCGTATAGGTTTAAAATTATTTAGTTGTAATTTTTATATAGTATCAAGACATTCTAATTTAATATTAGTTTTTTTCATTATATACTAGATTTTTTTTAATTTGTAAAAACTTTAAAAGACAAAAACCAAACACTGGGTCATTTTGAGCACACCACATGTCAAATTGATGAGTTACATTTTAGTAAATGTTAATAATTTATCAATGACCATGTTTCTATGGTTTCAAATTAGTTAAATTTCTTTTTCGTAGATTCAAGTATATATCATTTATTTTAATATAGAAATTAGTTTACTATTGAGTAAAACCCATTTAGTTTTTCCAAGGATATTACATTTTTTATTTTAAAAGTTAAATAATTTTCTATGTGTTTTGTAATAATTCAATGTATTTTTTTTCTTTTCACTCACGTCCAGCATATTTAAAATTTTTAATAAATTTAAAAAATTCAAATTCTCATTTCATCATTTAAAATACATCATATGTTGAATTGAAAATTTATTTGATTCAAAAAATTAAATGTTTATTGATCATCAGTTTCCCCCATTTTTCTAAATATTTAATTTTTTTAAAAAAAATTTATATGAAAATAATTATTTTAACTCAAAATGTATTTAAAAAAGTGAATTATTTATAAATTTCAACCATATTCCATGTCAATATTATGTGTTGATTATTTTGGAGTGTTAGAATTGAGAGTAAATTTTTTATTCTCTATTGAGTTTTAATGGTATTAGAGGTGTTGGGTGGGATTTATAATATTATTTTGATGTGAAAGGAAGTTTCCTAGAATTTTTATGTCATTATGGACAATATGTCCATTCCCTATATTGTTTTTAGTAATTTAACCACTATTTATCATTAAATTTAAATGGATAATTAATATAATTTTGGGATTCTGAGTCTAATTTGTGGATAAATATTTTATTTGTATTTATGCAAATTAAGGTCACATATACCATGGTGGTCCCAATTGTAACACCCCACGATTTCATATTACTTTAACTCATTAATGTAATTCAATAGCTTGTGCTATACATGACACCAAGTTCGAGCGCACCCCAACTTACCAAACTAGTCATTCAAAAAACAGTTATGAATTGTATTAACAGCATTTTTAATCTTATATAATTTATATAATTTTAACATCTATATTATGTGATTCTTAGAAATAATATATGAATTTTTTCATTTTTTCATTTTAAAGAAGTATTACTCAAAAAAATACAATTTTACCGCCTTTTAATGGTGAACCCTTTTTAAAACCAATATTTGACACTTTTATATATTTAATTTAATGGAATTAAATTCTTCTTTAGATTTTGGACATAAAAATTTAGGATGGATAATGGTTTGGTACTTTTCTGATAACTTTCATATTTTGATGAATAGTGAAAAATACTATGTTTTAATTGAAAACAACATTTTAAATCGAAATAATTTCTAGTGATAAATGATACATTTGAATGGCTTGAAGTATAATTATATTTTATTTTTATAATTCTAAAAAATGTAGATCATTATAAGTAATTTAACATTTAAATTTGACCTAAACACATGTCAATCTTTTGATAGTTTTTCTTATTAAAAAACGCTGCTTATTGGTTTTGGCAATGGGAATTCATTTAAAATTAAAAAATGCTACTTATATTTTTTGAATATGGTAAAATAGTCATCATTTTTTAATTCGGAATATGAAAATAAACTTAGGGTGATTTTTTGGTATTTTTCTGAAAACTTTAAATTTTTTTGAATAGTGAAAAACAATGCATTTTTATTTAAAACCGACTTTTTATTTAAATAATTATTTATTTATCTAAATTTATTTTTTGTAAAAAAAGTAATAAAATGAATATATAATTTCTATTTAATTTATTATAGTAATATAATAATAAAAATAGATGTATAAAATTTTATTGAACATTTTAACCTCTTTTACTCACATTGTAGGTACATTTATAAATTTGAATAAAATGTAGTTTTACAACTTATGTGATTTGAATTTCCAAAATCTGAGAGATACGGTTAACATCAGTAAGTAAAATTTTGTTCAATAATACTAAAATAGTTTTTTGGTGAATAGTAACTTTTTACTTTTATTTACCACGGTTAAAATTAAATATTGTAATTAAGGGTAAAAATGATATCTTAAATACCCTAAAACATGTCCTAATAATATTTGATAAGTATAATTTGACTAAAAACAGCCTTACAAATAAAACATGTTCGCCTTTGTCCAATTGTATGATATTAGAACATTTCTTATTATTTGATTTAAAGAAGAGTTAAAAGGGTTAAATTCAATGTTTAATAACTAACCCATATTTAATATAGGGTTATACATAATATAAATTCAACTATAAATATTTATTAAAAAGATAAAAATATTTTATACATAATTGTATATTATTTATAATTTTTAGACATTAAATAGTTTAATTTATTTATGACACAATAATGATGCAGTGATTATCTTATTAATAAAATATAAAAATAATTGATATTATAAATGTCCAAATAAAATTATATTGAGACTTATGATGAATTACAATAATTTTATATGTTAATATGACATTTTGGGTTGGTTAAATTAATTTTATTCGAAGTGATAATGTTTTTAGGGCATTCAAAAATATCAAATACTAAATAGTGTCAAAATGTACCTAATTGAGTTTTTAAAACAAATATTATATTATTAATTGATATAATATTTCTTAAAATATAAATTTCAGCCAAAAGAAATGGATAAGGTTATATATATAAATAATTAACCACATGGGGTTCTTTTGGCATGGTATAGTTAGTTTATTAACCATATAATATAAAAATACAAAAAGACATGGTAAATGAAAAATTGATTAATTAAGAGTTAAATCTAAAATATAAGGTTAATATGATGACCTAAACCAGTCGAAAACCGATTTTTTGAGAGGTTTTAAATGAATACCCACCATCAACTTTAAATAATTAATTTTGGAGCCATTATAAACATATAATAATTTTATTATAAAATAACATTTCATGCTTTTTATAAAGAGACCCTCACCTCTCTTATAAAAGGGAACTCCACCTTCAATTAATTTCACACCTCCAAAGCCATTTGGCTCGGCCAAAACCTGCCAAAATAGCCTTTCAACTGTCCTCAGTTCATCTTAGAGGCCTTAATTTAGTCATAAATCCATCCTAACATGCCCTTTTGATCAAATCAAATGAAAGAACCTGAAGAAGAGGTAAACATTCCATCACATATTTCATGTTTTTTTCTTCTTACACTTACTCTTTTTTTTATTTACATTATAAAATAATAAATCTATTATCTTATATAAACTATGATGTTATTAAAATAATTTTACTACCATATTCATTATTATATCCATCCTAAAAATGACAAAGTCACCATACGTTCGTACTTACGGATTACTGTCTCCATGTCATGGTGTGGTTTTTTATTTAAACACTTCATTATTTAAATTGGTATAATAATGAGTACAACTGATTTAAATAATAAATATAAGATGTTAATGATTCTCTATATATGATATATCATCCCATTACATACGATTTCACCATAAATTTAATGATATTGTCCCTCGTGTGTATGTACATATTACCATCTCCATGAGGCGATGAGATTCATTTCCACATTCACCATTCAACGATGGTTATAGAAATATATATTATTAATATGTATGTAATATATGACATAATAATGATAAATTTTATATATATATATATTTATATACTTACATATATCTTATTTACTTACTTTCATTCAATACAACATGAAAACGGAAACAACATTTATGCATACGTATGACCAACCGTCTCCATAAACGGTGTCTTCAATTTCATATATCTATCTATTATAAATATTTATATTCTAATTATATATGATATATAAATCAAGGTTTATATTATAGGAGTATTTAAATCATTATCTAAATGATATGATCAAGAATAACAAGTTAAAACATGTACGATAAAGAAAGTTATTATTACATGAAATGTTAAATTAACATGGAAATCATTATTAAATGGGTATTATAAAGTCATAAATGAGTTATGTATGATATAATAAATATGAATATGGTTCTGTTATAATTTAATAAGATACTATGGTGAGTATACAGGAGTTTAATTGTACCCTTGACCAACGGAAATTGTAATGTAAGGGATAATTCAACAATCACTTTATTATCTGAGGTTGTTTTTACGTAAGTATCTATTGGTACATATTTATTATCGATGTACATGTTTTATAAAATATATTTTAAAGGAATTATTTTTAAGGGTCTTTTTACTAAAACATCATTTTAAATATTTTAATGATATATTCTTCTAAACCATTATCATTAATGTCGATGTTTTCAAAAGTGTTTGTAAGGACTTATTTATACAAACATGAATATTTTAGCATGTTAATTCTTTTAAAAAGTTACAAATTGGTATGTGACACATTGATTAAAAACTATCTTTTAAATGACTTCCTTTATAAATTATGTGAATTTTATATGATTTCATGAAAAATGGATTTTTATGTCAATGATTTTTACAGATCATTTTCAATAATGTCAACATCCTTTATTGGATATTATTCTTGATTGAGGTTGATTTTTAATGATATAAATCATCGATATTGTATTGAAGATGTTATGATATGTTTGACTGTGGATGTGTTGTTTTTATACAATTCATGGTTTATGGATAAATTATTGACATTATGTATGATAGTTTTAATATGAAGGTTTATGTTATGTTTAAAAAATTTCATATAAAGAATGTATTTGACTTAGTAAGTGATGGGTGGAGCCCGCAATAGCTCCTCGATAAATCGGTAGGTCACTTGAGACAAACTAGTGTCTTGGAACATGGAATGGAGAAAATTTTATTTTTTTTCATTGAATAAGGCCTTGACCATGTGGTTATGAATTCTGGCATTATGCATTCCACCATTATGAAATTGGCTATTGATATTGCATGTGATTATTCGACTAGTATAATATCAATGTGAATAAGTAAATAGAATTATTTGATTTATAGTTTAGATAATATGCTAAAGTTTATGGTTAAATAGCTTTTTTTTAGTTTTATAAATTTCCTTAAATGTTTATGCTTATTTTTGAATGTTTCCGCTATATTTTTTTCCTTACTGGGCATCTGAGCTCACCCCTTTCTTATATTTTGTTTTCCCAGGATTTGAAGAGGTGTACTATGATTGATAAGCAGGGTTAAGATATGGGATTAATGGAATTGTCAAAGGATAATTTATATTGTATTTGATTTTTTATGTTGTAATGTAACATTCATGTATGTAATCTATTTTCCAAAACTACTAAAATGATCGGTTCATCGAGACATGATTCCTTATATAATGCCAATGTATTAAAATAATATACCAACTCTGGATAACTATAGTCGGGGTGTTACAGTTAATATCACAGGAAGTTTAGCAACAAACTTTGAAATATATTTAGATAATATTTGATTAGGGAATATTAATCTAGGATATACTTTGAAGATTAGTATAGAAGAACATTCTAGAATTTTGTTAATGTAGAGAATTTGTTTCTTTTCCAAGAAATACATCCATGTCAGGATACTAACCGGTAGAGGTGGCTCTGGAACATATGTACCTAAAAGTGAAAACTATGATAAGTAGTTTCGTGCATCACCCGTGGTATCCTAGTACACGATGATGGGCCTTGCTGCACTATTGTTTATGAAACTCCTGGGAGATAGGCTTATAATAATATAAATTTTCATTTCAATCCATTATGTAGGATTTAGGAGTAAATACTTCATCAATGAAAACATTTTATGATTATTGTTTATATGAATAATCTACTCAATTTACATTTGGTATATTACATGTTTGGAATTATGTAATGTGGTTCATAAACTAACATAGTGTATGTCATTATTTATAAATGATGTCTAGTAGAAGGAATTATAATTCCGTCATTACGCATGATTGAAGAATTAAGAAGGATCAAATCTTTCATTGTATTAAGCCAAAATTTAAAAGGGAAATAGTCTCCCACATATTCTCATTATATGAAGAAATAGTATAATGTGTTAATAAGATATGTAAATAATTTTTGTAGTCCAGTGTATTTTAATGGTAGCAAGAGAAGAAAAGGATGGTAGAGAGAAAGATGGATAAGGGGAAGAGGGGAAAGAAGGATTTTCACATATGTGATAACTATAGAAAGAATCAACATGGTAAATTCTTGAAGGGAATGTGAGTTTGTTATAAGTGTGTAAAAAAGGACACCATGTACGTTATTTAAAGGGTATGAAAAAGGTTTCAAATGTACAATGCTTCATCTGCAAGGAGTTGGGACACTACGCGAATCAATTGTCTAAATGATCAGAGTATACCCCAAATGATGCTATTTGATAATAATAAAGTTATTATACTACCTATGATGAAGAGAAATTATTAGAGTTCTTATGTTGTTATGAAAGTATTGATTCATTTGATTATGGTATTAATGATGTACATGTTATAAAAATTATAATATAAATAAGGATTGTACTACAGTACTATTTCATTAAGGACTTCATATTGTGAGAAACCAAGAAAAGTGACTCAATATCAAGTTAACTTTTTTTGGAAAATATATGGTTGATTGAAAGATAACCCTTAATATGATTCTGATATTGAGGTATTGATTTTGGAATAATATATTATTGATTAGAATAAATTATATTATATATTCATGACTACCATGAAATTGATTAATGATTTGTATATTCCATCATTGTTGGAGTGTGAAAAAGTTTTGGATATAAGAAGTGTGTCTAGTATTCTATAACGAATAAGGGAGAATAAATGTAATCAATAATTCTTTATGGTATTTCATTGTGTTACCATGTTTTAAAAATACATGATGAAGGTATTCACAAGTTAGTACATGGAAAAAATGATCTTTATTATGTTTAACTTCCTCATAAATTTTGGACTGTGAGTTTAGAAATAAGTATTTTAGATAAGTCTAAAGGTTGTAATTGATTTATATTGACATTGTATACTATTTTTAGGGTTAAATAATTTCTTATAATTATTTTTGGATTATTATAAAAGGGACAAAACGAAGGTTGGGCGACAACTCATCGCATCCAGCAAGGCTGAGAGACTTGAACCTGCAACTGAAGGGCGAAAAGGGTTCATCACCTACCACCGGCCTACGTGATGTCCTGGTTTGTGTAATGTAGTTTTTTAAATAGTCTGGAAAATTAATTATAAATTCATTATTTTTGGAACCATATATGATTATGATAAATAGAATATTTTTTAATTCAATTATCTTTTGGAGTGAAAGGTGAGTTTGTGGTTGGAATTAATTAAAGGATGAAACACTACTTATCATGTATATTTTTTATTCCTATTATATGAATAAATTAATTCAATAACATTAAGTAAGTGATTATAAAACAAAAAATGTCATACCCTAATACCTTATATTTTGTTGAACTAAAGATATTTTAAATTATCATATAATGATGGCTATGAGGCCTTCAATTTTATACTTGATTGTGATTGATGAACTTAATCATTCACTATAAATATTTATGTTTTTACTCCAATAATAATTCTATAATTTCAATCAATGTTATCCAAATTTAGAAGATAATTTGGTGGTGACTTTTTCAGTTCCCTTTCTCTCTTATTAAGACTAAATTTTATTAACCCAATTATTGATGTGGGTTTTCCACAAAGGTATTTTACTACTTTTAACCTTTTATTTTGGAAAAAAAATTTCAAATTGTGAGGATGCAACCTATTGAAGGAGGGGATAATGTAACACCGCAAGATTTCATAGCATGCTATCTCATTAAAGTAATTCAATAGATTGTGTTATATGTGACACCGAGTTCGAGCGCACCACAACTAACAGAACTAGTCGTGAAAAAATGATTAAGAATAGTATTAAATAACTATTTAATCATATATACACTATATAATTTTAACATCCAAATTATTTGTTTCATAGAAATAATATAAGACCATATTCATTTTTTCAGTTAAATGTAGTATTTTTAAAAAAATGAAATTTTACCACCTTTTAATGGTGAACCCTTTTAAAAAACAATATTTCACAATTTTATATAATAACTTTAATTAAATTAAATTCTTATTTATAATAGTGACAGAAAAATTTAGTTTGGATAATGTTTTGGTAGTTTTCTAATAACTTTCATATTTTCATGAATAGTAAAAAATAATATGTTTTAATTGAAAACAAAATTTTTAATTAAAATAATTTATAGTGATAAATAATGAATTTGAATGGTCTTGAATTATAATTAGATTTTATTTTTATCATTTAATACAATATATTTCATTATAAGTAATTTCATATTTAAATTTGATAAAAACACATGTAAAACTTTTGATGGTTATTATTTTAAAAGAAACCACACTTTTTGGTTTTGACAATGGGAGATAATTTTAAATTATTCAATAAAAATTCTATGTTTTGAATTTTGTAAAATTGAATTTATTTTTGAATTTAGAATATCTTAATTATAGTGGGGTTATTTTTTGGTATTTTATTAAAACATTCAATTTTTGATGAATAGTGAAAAAATGGACATTTTTATTTAAAATAGATTTTTTTTAAATAATTATTTATTATTTATAAATTTATTTTATGTAAAAATAAATACATAGGGCTTATATAATTTCAATTTAATTAATTGGAGTCATTTTATTACAAAATTAGATGTAAAAAAGATTATTGAACCTTTTAACCTCTTTTAACCACCTTCTAGGAACATTTACAAATTTGAAAAAAATATAAATTTACCATTTCTGTGAGATTAATTTCAAAAATCCGAGATACATTGTTAATATCAGTAAGTAAAATTTTGTTTAATAAGATGAAAATAATTTTTTGGTGAATAGAATCTTTTGACTTTTATTTACCATAGTTAAAAGTAAATAGGGTAATTAAGGGTAAAAATGATATCGTAATTATCATATCACATGTCTTAATTCTATTGGATAAGTATAATTTCTTAAAAAACCTTAGGAATAAAAAATCATCCCATTTGGTCCATTTTATTGTTTTAGGACATTTATTATTGTTTTATTTAAACAAGAATTAAATGAGTTAAATTCAATGTTTAATAACTAAACCGTTTTAAATATAGGGTTATTGACAATATTAATTCAACTATAAATAGTAATTATAATGATAAACCTATTTCCAACATAATTGTATTTTATTAATAATTTTTATACATTAATTAATTTAATTTATTTACGACACAATGATGATGCAGTAATTACCTTATTAATGAAATATTAAAATAATTGATATTATAAATATCCAAATTAATGTAAATTGAAACTTTTGATGAATTCCACTAACTTTCTATGTTAATATGACATGTTCAGGTTGTTTGAATAAATTTTATTTGAATTTTTATAGTTTTTATTTCTTTCAAAAAAAAACAAATACTAAATAGTATCAAAATTGACATAATTGAGTTCTTAAAATAAATATTATGTTATTAATTGATATATCATTCCTAAAAATATAATGTTTTTCCAAAGGACGTAGATAATGTTATATATATTAATGATAAAAAACATGGGGTTCTCTGGGTAAGTTATAGTATGTTTATTAACTATAAAATATAAAAATATAAAGAGACATCGTAAATTACAAACAATTTAACTAAGAGTTAAATATAAAATATAAGGATAATATGATGACCTAAACCGGTATAAAACCTATTTTATGATAACTTTTCAACTCTTCCCCACCATATCCTTTAAATTAATTATTTCAGAGCAATTAAATATAGAAAATTGTTTTATTATAAAATAATATCTCAATCTTTTCCTGAAGTGAACCTCACCTCTCTTATAATCGAGCACTTCACCTTCTTTTAATATCACACCTCAAAATACATTTGGCTCGCCCAAAATCTTCCAAAATATCTTCTGAACTATTATAAATTTATCCTAAAGGCATTAAAATAGTCATAAATCAAACCTAATGAGCCATTTTTATCAAATCAAAAGGAAGAACATGAAGAAGAGGTAAATATTGCATCATCTCTTTCTTGTTATTTTCTTCTTCATCCCCCACAGTCATTGTTGTTTCTATTCTAAAATAATAAATACAGTATATTATATATACTTTTATGTTATTATAAAAATGTTACAACAATATTCATTATTCTATCCACCCTATAAATGACAATGTCACCATACATGCGTACATACGGAATACCGTCACCACGTCCTGGTGTAGTTTGTTATTAAAACACTTCATTATTTGGATGGGTATAATAATGCATATAACTGATGTAAATAATAAATATAAAATTTTATTGATTCTATATATATGATATACTATCCAATTACATACAATTTAACAGCAATTTAATGAAATTGCTGCATGAATGTAGGTACGGATTGTCATCTCCACAACGCGAGGAGATTCATTTCCACTTTCACCATTCAATGATGATTATAAAAATATAAATTATTAATAAGTATGTAATATAAGATATAAAAATTATACTGTATATATATATATATATTTATATACTAACATATATCTTATTTACTTACTTCTATTCAATACGACATGAAGACGGAAACAATGTTAATGCGTATGTATGACCTACCGTCTCCATAAATGGTGCCTTACATTTCATATATCAATATATTATAAATATTTATATTCTAAATATATATGATATATAAATCAAGGTTTATATTCTGGAAGTATTTAAATCATGATCTAAATGTTACGATCAAGAATAAAAAGTTAAAACACGTACGATAAAGAATGTGATTATTACCAGAAATATTAATTTAAAAGGAAAATAATTTTTAAATTTGTATTATTAAGTCCTAAATGAATCATGTATGATATAATAAATATGAACATGGTTCTTTTATAATTTAATATCATTCTATGGTCATTATAAAAGAGGTTAAATGTACCCTCGACCAAAGGAAAGTGCAATGGAATGGTTAATTCCACAATTTCATTATTATTCATGGTTGTTTTTATGTAAGTATCTATTCAGAAATATTTATTATCTATGTCCATGTTTCATAAACATGTCTTCAAGGGGATAATTTTTAAGTGATTAGTAACTAAAAAATTATTTTAAATGTTTTAGATATTTATTCTTCTAATCCTTTCTCAGTAATGTCTATGTTTTTAAAATGGTTTTTAAGGATTTATTTATATGAACAAGAATGTTTTAAATTGTTAATTCCTTTCAAAAGTTTCAATGTGGTATAGAATAATTTGATTCAAAAAAATATTTTAATCGAACTCTATTTTAAAAAATGTGACTTTTAAATGATTTATTGAAAAATGGATATTTCTATAAGATATTTTTTTTGTGACCATTTTCAACAATGTCAACATACATTACAATATATTATTCTTGATCAAGTTTGATTTAGTATGATACAAATCATCCATATAGTATTGAAGATTTTTTGATATGATTCACTATGGATGTGTTATTTTTATACCGTTCATGGTATAAAGATAAAGTATTGACATTGAATATCATAGTTTTATTAAGAATTATTAAGTTATGTTTAAACCTTTTCATATTTGGAATGCATTTGACATAGTAAGTGGTGGGTGGAGCCTGCTATAGATCCTTGATGCATCAGTAGGTATCATGAGACAAACTAGTGTCTTGGCCCAAGGCCTTGAAAAATTATTATTTGTAGTCTTAGAAAAAGTCCTTGAAAATGTGGTTATGTAGTCTTGCATTATGCATTCCATCATTAATAAATTGGATATTGATATTTCATGTGATTATTTGACGAATATAAAATCAATTTGAATATAGTGATGGAATAATGTGATTATTATTTTCCATATTATGCTGAATTTTATGTTTAAAACGATTTTTTTAGTTTTAAACATTGCCTTAAATGTCTATGCTTATTTCAAAATGTTTCTGCTATATTGTTATCCTTACCGAGCATCCGAGATCACCCCATTATTTTGTTTTATTTTCCCATGATTCTAAGATGTGTACAATGATTGATATTCATGGCTAAGATAGGAGATTAATGGAATCCTGAAAGGATCATTTATGTTGTGTTTTATTTTATAAGGTGTGATGTAATGTTCATGTGTGTAATATGTTTCCCAATACACCTTAACTGGTCATTCACTCGGGAATTGATTCTTTGTATCATGATAATGTATTAAAATAATTCACCAGCTCTGGTAATTGGGGTCAGGACATTACACCCATTTTGGTAGGTATATCCCTTTACATGAATCGATATGAGCCCAAAGAAAGGATGAAATGGTAATTTTGAGGGATATGGTGCATTATTCCATGTTGAATAGCCCTTTTATGACACGGTGGAGTTATGTATGACAGAAAAAAATAGTGAGACTAGGAAGCATCATACCATGGTGAAGCCATGATTTTTAATGGGGGTTGAGGAACAAGACATGGTCGATACCACTCTGTCATGGTTGAGGTTAACCATATGTAATTGCATAAAATATAAAATTATTTAAGAGGATATGTGGTAATTTTAATGTTTAGAGATCCCGGATTATCTTTTTTAAAACCCACTATGATGTGTCCCAACCCTTACCATGTGATGGTTTAGTCACCATGATTTTTTTTTTATATCTAGGCCACACTACTCCTTTTTCAAATTTTTTTCACATAAAAACCCAAAAGCTATTATTTATAAAAATTTTATCTTTGATTCCATTGGTTTATATTTATCCAAAACCATTATTGCATCATCGCCATATAATTTTAGGTTATATTCACTTTTTTAACCATCATTATTCTCTTGTTGTTTTATCTAGAATAGTGATCAAAATCATTTCCATATTTATTTTATAGTGTTTCTATGAATATTGTATGATATATTTTTTGTTTTATATGGTTTCCATTGGTATCTTTGTTGAGTTTGATCATATTTTTCAATTTCTATTTCCTATTTTACATAGTGAAGATTATACTAAGTTGGACATTTCAGAATCTCTCAATTATATTAATGTTAAATGTATAAATACCATTTATTATTATAATTGGATAAATATATTAAAATAAAATAATAAAAATGAATCCAATTAGGAATTTGTATTTTTGTATTTGATGAAATGAGACTTTAAATTATTCTATATTATTATTGATTTCATGTTTGATTGATTGATGAGAAAATTATTTCACTGTATTTTGTATTTTTTTTGTCTTTATAATGTTTTATAATACATTTAAATATTGTATTGGTAATAAAGAATTTTAATTTTTTTTCATTTATATTGTTTAATATGAATTGTTGAATAATTCATAAATCTAGAAGAAAATAATGTGTTTATTTTTTGATATTATATGGTAAGGACTTGTTATATCTACTATAGTTGAGGAAATTTGGATGTTCTTATCTTGGTTAAGAAACTATGTTGGGGATAATAGTTTTTCATGATATTGTATTTCATGTAGTCAAAATTGAATTTTGTGATTGTTATTCAAAAAGTGGTGTTTTATGTAATGGTTATTGGGATTTTTTTTACAATAGTAGAGAGAATATAATGTGGTTAGTGTTTGGTAGGTTCCTAAGAAAATTTAATTACCTTAAAATAAATAAATAAAGTTATTCAATTAAATTGTAATGGGTTGTGTTGAGTTAATATTTTTTGGTTATTTTTTATTTAATGCTATGTAATTGATATGAAAATAAATTATTTAAATGTTGTTTATTTAAAATAACAGTTGATTTAATGAATTTTATAATTTGAGTGTGGTTAGAAAATAACATTTGGTTGATAATGGTCAAATGTGAAATGGGTTAAAGATTCTTATTCTAGGGAAATATTGGGTTTTAGGTTTAGTGTTGTTGACTTATTATTACGAAGAGGTGACAATAATTGTTTTTATAAGACATCTATTGCATGGTAATGATGTGATTTTATAAAGGTGTAGTATAGGAGGGAAACATATGTTGAGGATATGTGTATTTATATATACCGATTGTAGTTTTTGTTATTTCTTAATATCCCCACCTATGTAAGTTAACATGATCGATATCCATATAATGTTTTAGGATCTTTTTATACCCATGCCATTAAGGATGCAATTTATATGAATAGTTGACTACTCTACCATCCCCACCCTCACTTATAGATGTATTATCATATATTTTGGTCTTTTTTAGATTTTTAAAATGATTTTTAAATGATTTTTTTATAATTATATTATTAAATATATTCTTATATATATCATCATACAATATAGGAATGAATTTTTTTATGTGATGATTTTATGTTGTTTTTTCAATCGATGAGAGTTCTAAGACCAATACTTTCATGATCTAGTTTAGTTGTTATTTTGGTGAAAGATATATTTATATATATATTTAGAGGTAATATGTTACAATAATTTTAAACTATATTAGAGTTTTATCCTTGGTAAAGATGAGTAATAGTGGACCATATTATGTAATGAGATGGTTTCATTTTAAATTATCTGAGGTATTAGTATTCTACATCCTTATTTGGAAGAGATTTATTAGGCATTATCCTAGTAATTATTAAATTATCCTTGCCCATATATTATGTAACCAGTTTTGTAAATTTATATGATGGTATTGGTGTCTAGATGAACATCACCCGATCATAGTGATCATTGGAATATTGGGAACTAACATATAATATATTGGACTTTTGATATTATTTCTATTTTATATATGAAATTAAATATATTTTGAACAGTTTTTATTTTTTTTACATTATATTTTTAGAGTTTATTAGTAGTATTATTTATTTATTAATTTTATTTATGAATGTAATACCACCGATATTTTATTTTTCAAAACACCGAGGATAGTAATTATCGAAAATACAATCGGTTGTTGGATTTAGGGTATAACCATGTCCCCATTGGTACCCTAGAATAGGATCTAGTGGGAATAGGTCATTTAAGAGTGCTATCATATCAAAATTTGAGTGTTATGGTTGATTTTAAGTTGATGATCTATTATAAAGACATTGAGTACGTAGGAAAATAAAATTAATCTAACATATCATTTGTTATAGGTAATGAATACTTGATCTGAGAAAAAGTTTTTTCATCCCAACGATATAACACTACTTCAAAACAATTAATAACATAATAATGTTAGATAATGTATATTATAGGGTGGATACCTATTTAATATCATTTATTAGGTTGTTTGTGATTATCTTTTAATTTGTGGTATTGTTTGAAAATATTAAATTTAACTTAATTCCATAATAATAATAAAATAATATTTCCCACTATTAATAGTTTTTGGTTTCTCTTGTATAACCAGACTGTGGGATGAATCCATATGTGGTTCTAGTAGGATAGGTGTAGTGAGATACACCAATTAATCATATTATATTTTTTCTTTAATGATGAAAATTTATAGAATATGTTTTAATAGGAGTTCATAATAAATATATTACTGATGTATGAGGGGAATGTGTCTAATCATTATATTGATGGATAACTAGATAATCTCAATAATTATTTAGTTTCAATAAATTATGAAGAATAATAATATTTATTTTGATTTATCTATTTTTGAGATATTCTTGATAGTAGTGGACCATACTCCTTGTATATCATAAGAGGTTTTAGTAATAATGGGAAATGATTAATTATCTATTTGGTGTTGATTTTATTTCATCATAATTGAATGTAGTGAGGTGATATGTTTTCATTTCCCTAATTAGACGATATTAAATATGTGATATCATTGTGTTTGTTTCTCAGACCTTCTTTAATATTCTCTTAGCCTTCCAAGTAATGAAGTTGTTAGGGTGTGGCATTTTGATGCAGTGTTGACTCAAGTGATCCCAATCTAGGTCCATAAATTAATTTTTCTATTTTGTCTTATGGTGTTTGGGAAGGTTTAGGTGATGTCGATATTTCGTTATGTTCTACTTCATGACAATATTGATTTGTAATAACATATTGTTATAGTAATTATTTTTTTATATTTTATCATTTTTTCATAATTTGGGATTCATCTAGAGGGATTATACGGTAGATTTTTCATCATATTTTTAATATATTATACTTATTAACCCAATATTTCTATCTATATAATTTTTTTAATTTCTTATGAATGTTGGGATTATTTTTATTCCAATTGTTTGACCATTCATGTACATCATCAATAGATTGGGGAACAGTTTCAGATACATCATTATTGGAATATACATATAAGTCCATATCAACTACCATAGGGTCAATTTGATATTTTATTGTTGTTTACAAATATATTTAGAAATGAGGATCAATATTATGTTCTTTATCCTTAGGGATCCAAGATATTCTTGATCACAATGTCGGATAAAAACAATGATATTAAGTTAGATGAGAATTGTGTGACCAGATGCATTCTATGAAATTTCTATTGAAAAAATTATTCAATGTTATTAGACCTTACATTTTATTATCAGTAATGATATATTCTAATTTTATGTAATCAAGGAATTTTCATGCATTTATTATTCATTCATGTTTTCTAGTTTAATAACTAATGGATGAGGTAATTCTAGTTCCCTTCATGTTCACTATGATAGTTAAAGTATTGTTTATCTTTTTTGATGTGTCTATGTATTTTAACAAGATGATTGGGTCACATTAGTGGGTTAATAATTTTTTTCTTATTTTTAAAATAGCAAAATTATTTTATTCATTTGATTTATTTCTTTTATTTAATTGAAGATATTTTTTTCTTATTTTTACGGAATGTTACATTCATTAATTTAAAATCATTGAATGTAATTTTTGTTAAGGAGTGTGATAGTTATATGGATCCAGTCATTTCTTAGTTTGGAAGGTTGATATTGGGTTTTGAACAATTTATAGTGGTGATGTTTCCAAGAGATTTCACAAAATTTCACAATATTTTAAATGAATATATATTAAATACATTCCCTCATCTATACATTGTTATTATCATTGCGTTATAATCCCACATACCATAGATTTCAATATATATTTATATAATATCTCGCATAATTTTATGAGGGTACTAAATTTAGATCAATGAAATGTTATAAAAGACATTTATCCAGCCAAAAATGTTACCTTAAGGTGCTCTAATATTGTTTTCAAATACAGAATATAACAGTATGAGGTTGTTCATTCACCACTAAATGTAGAATTGGTTATTGGTGAAGAATCTTGATCCCCTCTAAGGGAATAATAATTTTTTGAACCCTTATAAGTGTAACATAATGTTCTTGAAGATAAGTTTTTCTTATGGTATTACTATATGAGGGTGAAAAAGGATGATATAATAATGAAAACATAATATCATAATTTTGCACATTTTTATTTCATGGTTACTAATTTGATTTCACAAATTCCATATCTTTTTTCATGGGACTAATAAATGTGGTATTCCATGAAGTCCTATTTTTTTCCATCACGGACATACTTGATAAGTAAAGAATAGAGAATGATTGTAAAAATCATTTTAGAGGCATAACTAGAGTGTATCAATGAGCTAAAATATACTAGATATAATCATAGTGAATGTTACAAACACGAGAGGTGAATATATATGGGAATATTATTTTACAACATTTAGTTGAAGTGAATTATTCGATAATTGAGGTAGTTATTTCTTTGGTAGCACTAAAAATTGATAATGATGTTAACATTTTCTATATCCCAGTAGGATATTATAGAATGTTAATATCTAATTTTTCAGGAATAGTACCCCATTTGATACCTTTCATGTGGATATATTAATCCATCATAGAAATAGATCATGTTAATGATATGATTGATTAACTTATAGATAATTATATATGTGGTCATTTTTTTCATCTATTAGTTTAGGGGGGGTCATGTTTGAGGTCATATTTGATACAACTCTTCATGATCAATGTTGTGTTCTGATTTATTAGAAAAAGTGATGGTGATTCAATACTAAAAAATGATGAAAATGATTTCCATAAGATATATGATAATTGTAGAAGGATACCTATAGAGTAAAATATATTGAGTATTTTTTATAGACATTGGTTATATTTTAGAACACAATTTGTTGTTTTTTTGAGTAATATTTCTTCTTACTTCATCATAATATTTTTTATGTTGGATTTTCATAGAAAATATATGTACTTATTTTCTATTCCTAAAGAGATGAATAATAACTGTGGAATTTTATATGGGTTGTAACTTTAATGATATGTTAATTATGACCATGATTTCATTGAATTGGTGTAGATGGATTTTGTAAAAGATGAAATTATTTTGGTGAATCCAATTGATATTTATGATCATCTGTATAAGGTGTTTCATGGGAATATCACTCTTTTTATTTATTTGTTCATATAGACATATTTACATAGAGTAAAGTTCATTGGAATGATATTAGTAGATTCATTATCAATATAATGATCTATTGTGATCCTTAATTGTTAGGATGTGTAGACTGGTTTTATGATTACATGATATTGTGGTTGTTTTTATTTTTTATTTCACAATATTCTTTTATGGTGAATATTTTTACATTTGAGATGTTTTTCGGAGGGTATTTGAATTTTTTTATTTAATCTTGGTATTTCATTTGATTCTCATGAATGATAATCAATTTAGAGGTATAAAATGTAGAGGCTCAAAGATTCCTTATATTCATTATTATAGTATATGTTTTTTAGATGTGTTATGATAGAAAAGTTTAATGGGATATTTGTGAAAATATGTTTCTTATATGTTGAAAGAAAATCATGTTCATGGTGGTTATCCGCTATTTCATACATAGTCATGTATCAAGTCATAGACTGATTTTGTTGTTGTTAGGTTATCCATTTTTCAATATTTTTATTCTTTGGTTGTGTACAACAATTTTGACTGAGGTTATTTTATATTGGACATTTATATAAATAAGTTCCCAATTTTGTTTAGTGTTTTATTAGTTTTAATTCATATGATCCACATGAAATGATAAACTTAGTAATTTTATTTTCCATTATGATTTCTTATTTATTATATATATATTGATTTCATTAGGGATTCATGGATGTTCGATGGAAATAGTGATCCTAAGAAGTGTTTTCAAGGGATAATTTTTAACTTTAGTAAGGAGGGAGGAGGACCAAAATGTGGTTGTTACTAATATATCATGGAAAAGATCAAGATAATTTTAAATAGTTGAATATATTAATATTTAGGAGTTGATATGGATGTTATAATGGATAGGGATCATCTAACAATTTTTTTTACCAAAGTAGCATGGCATGTTCAATTCATCACCTTGTCGTATTGGGGTCTCCTTGATTTTTATTACAAATTCAATAAAAAATATTCTCTTGGTGTGTTTTTAGTGTATTTTAAACTACATGCCCATTAAGGCTCATGTTTAGTGATATTTGATAATATTGGTGGATCTAAAATTTTCCAAATCATTTGATTGATCCCTTTTTATTCATGTAATCATTCTTTATTGTTTACCTTTCCTTTTTATTAAAATTCTATTGAAAATGATTTGAATTATTTTTGTTAGTTTTTCATTTTTTCTGATAAATATAATATTTCATTTTTTATTGAGGGGTTCTATTATTTTTTTCAATATGAAAATTTATTTATAAACCTTATACTATATTTATTGATGTTTTAATATAAATAAGGTATTAGTAATATATCTATTTTATTTTTTTTAATTTTATAATTACCATGAATTTTTTTCATGGATATAGTATTGTTATTATATTAATATGAATAAAAATGAAATTCGTATATTATAGTGTCAGGTTTGATATGAGGATATTTTATATTCATTATTATTATTGGAAATATATTATTTCACTCATATATGTACTAATAATGGTTTAGTTGTTTTTTCTAATTAATATGGTGTATAAAGTTAAAACAGTTAAAAAATTAAATATTTTAAGGAGAAGAAGGAATTGGAATCTTGAACACTTTGTTGACAATTTTAAGCATAAATAAATGAATGTTTTATAAAAATGAACAAATGAAGTGAATAGTACATATGTTTTCTATATTGATTTTTCATATTCTAGCGGTAATTGATAGAATTTTGGAATGATTTTTTATTTTTTATAAATAAAGAGGTGATAGTACTTTTTATGGGATGGTAGTTAATATGTTAATCATGGAATAATGTTTCTTTTATTGGGAATGTGTTGGGGTGATAATGTGGTTGATTGTTTTATTTTTTTCAAAATGGAAATCACAGGTTGGTGTGGTTAGTGTGAGGTAGTTTCCAATTAATTTTGATTCATTACTAAATATATATGTTATTTCATTAAATGAATATGGAATGGGTTGTGGTTTGGTAATTATGTGTGGGAAAAATATATATCAAGTGGATAGTAATTGATATGTAAATACGTGAATTTAATGTAGTTTATATGAACTATAT
Organism: Viscum album; assembly: GCA_963277665.1. Lineage (NCBI taxonomy): Eukaryota > Viridiplantae > Streptophyta > Magnoliopsida > Santalales > Viscaceae > Viscum > Viscum album. Next base: position 789,516,615 of record OY728148.1, read on the forward strand.
ATGATATACAGAAATAATATTAAATGAATTTTGTTGGAAATTAAATTATATAAATGATAATTTTTTTATAAAATAATATGATTATTCAATTTTTGTGGAAGCTTTGTTTTTTTTGATGAAGTGGTGTTGGATTGTTATATTATAGTGGTGGAAATGTTCTTGATTTATAGTTTTGAATTTTTGGTGATCAAATGAGATTGTAGAGGCATTTTCATGATTTTAATCATAGTATAGGAATTCATTTATTAATGTATATTCATTGTAGTTTATATTATTTAAGATAAACTACCACCATATTTTGGTATGGTAACCATTTGCAATTTGTGGTTTTAGGTTCTATGAGCACTCCCAATATCCAGGATGTATGATATAATAATGGAGAAAAACTCTCCCTTATCCTCCATGACCTATAGATATTATATTTCCTTTGATTTATTGATATTATTTTACAGGGGTAATGATGATCTAGATATATATATTTAATAACTATTGTGATTCTTATTTTTTGGTATATTTATGTGTTATAGGTTTGGATATATATTATGATGTTGTTATATGTATATTGAATGGAATAGAGTTCGAATACATATTATGTGATATGGTGAGTACAAAATGTTTTATAGAGAAGCGGGTACACAGTAAATTTTTTTTTTGTATTTTTTCATTAAATTATACTAGTTTATATATGTGTGTTTTTTATAAGTTAACAATGGAGAGGATGGGTAAAAGTGGACATCATTTTCTAACAACTCAATTTAATTTTTTTCATTTATGTATTTTTCTGATTCATCCACATTTTTATGATTTTTTATCAAATGATACTAGTAATTATTATTATATACTAATCCTAATATTAAATATTTAATTTTTTGGATTTCTAGGAAGGATATAGTTATTAGGTTTCTCATAAATACATCATGGTAATCATTGGTGTTAGAAACCATTCCATAAGTGTTAATATTTTTTTATTGGTTATAGGTTTTGAATGTGATTATATACATTAAGTGATCATGAATCAATTTTATATTTTATAATTGGAGACTATTCTGGGTTTCCTATTAATTTTTCTTGATATTAATGATTTTAATGATTCTCATATTTCTCTACGGATGACATGGTTTCTTGTCATTAACACCTTGCCTATTGGAGGTGAGCATCATGTGTCATGATTAACCTCATTGGTGGTCCAAAATGGGTTTTAGTGGGGTTGGGCATTGATATTGACATTATGTAATGATTTTTATTCATGATTATCATGATAAATATACATCATTTACAATCTTTCAACCCTAGGATTTCTATTATACACTTCACAAATAATTTTCAATTTAAAAAATATCTTTTTGAGATTTCAACAACACAACATGTCAAGATGTAATGTAATAAGTTCAAAATCCTAATTTATGGTGATTTTCATATATTTTTGTAGAAATATGATTTTGGTTCATTGACTAATCCTTACAAAGAAATTTTTACAATGATTAAATATTTTTTAAAAAATACATTACTCATTTTAATGACACCACAAATTAAAAAAACCAATGAATATTAATATTCATAAAAAATGACATCAATATAATTTTTATAAATTTAAATAAAAACTTGAGTTTATTTTCTCTTTTTTTATCACATTGGGATTTTTAATACATAAAAAATTTATTTAAAAATTCAATTAATTAATTTGAGGCACAATATTTGTCAAACTAGTGTGTCATTTGATATAAATATTTAATTTTTTATAGATAAAAAATTATAATGATCCAAACTAAATTCAATTATATATTGAATTTAAATAATTGTAATAACATTTTAATTTAAGAATAAGATATAAATATTATTATAAATTCTTGTGGTTAACCATTATATTAGGAATTCAAACGTGATGTATTATCGAAAACCAGTTCTTATTTGATCACCATAACATAATGAAATTATTTATTTTATAATAATCTCTAAATAATTTTTTAAAAAGTTATATATAATTAATTGTAATAAATTATAAAAATAATTGACTCCAATTATTCCAAAACTATGTGATGTTGCCAATATCTCTAATATTTTAACGCTATGTACTATGTCCAATTTTATACAACCACTACCCAATATTTTAGTTTATATAAAATAATATCACTCATCATTAAATTTACCACCTCATCTATATGTTTTTTTACCATATTGTGCTTATTATCCTTATAAAATATTATACATCAAAATCTCAAAACATATATAAATGTGGATGTATATCTTTATGATTCAAAAACTCGGTGAAAATTTACATTGCACCAATCTTTATTCTCTCTGTCTCTCATCATTCTTCTCTTATAAATCATGAAATTAAAAATTGATCTAATCATATATTAAGTGTATAGATGACCTAGAAAAAATATAAATTTATGAAATTACTATAGAATTTTTATTAGAAACATTAATGTTTATCATAAATGGGGTATGAAATAGATATCCTTAATTTATATTGACTTGAACTCTTCAGTTTTACTAAAATAGTGTGAGATTTTCTTAATAGTTGAACTGGTATAAAAGTGAATGTATGAACATAGATTAACATAGAATTTCTTCTAATGAAGTATTGAATGATAAATTTTTATACTTTTTTTCGATAATTAATTTGAATTTTTAAAATATGACTTCTCATAGTGGTAGGGGTGTCATTCAATTAAAGAGTATTGGACAACACTATTTACCTTCTATGTTTGTAACAAGTTATCATTTATTTTTGTATTGTGATCGTAAATTTAGAGATAAAATTTGGTGCACATGAAAGGTATACCATGTTAACAGTGGGGATACCAAAGTGGATGAGAGTCCCTATGATGGACATTTTCTATTTGATTATTTCCCAAAGGTTACCTATCCATTAACATGTTAGATTATTTAAATCATTTTACCTTTATGATCACACCATTTAAAATAAAATCCATGTGCATTGTTTCTTATATAAAGTCCAGTGGAATGTAGTGGTGGGATCACCCCACATCTACTTATCCACGTCTAATTCCTTATATTATCTAGGTGATTTGGGTTACTTCATCCCACTAATATAATTTAACAGAATCCTTCCTTTCCTCTATTCATTATTATTGTCATTCTTATTTAATTTTCTATTTCAAACATGTAATTTTACATTTAAATCAAATAGAACATGTTGTAAATATTTTATAGTTATATGTCTTCCATTTTTTTATTTATATTGTATCTTGGAGGATGATTATTCATTGATTTACATGCGAAATCTTACATGGCGAGTTCTTGTTTGCTGTTTGTATATTTAGATAAAGATCACATCAGCATTGATTTTATAAATTATTGTTCTTACACATAGTATAAAAAATATTTAACATCGAATTTTCTTCCATTAATTAGTAAATATTTTTATGAGGATACAAATCATTGTGAGTTTATTTAGATTTTAAAAATTATACATTTCTTGAGAAGAGTAACTATAATTTTTATAAGTTTAATGAAATAATTTTATTGGTTGGGAAAGTGAACCTATAAGATCAAAATAATTATTTATCTTTTGCAAGATCATTGATGGAATGTATAAATACCATATAAGTGTGTAGAACACCTTACGGGGGTATATAGTTCTTAATTTTTATAAATTTATATATATATTGAGGTATGTGTCATTTGATTGTAGTTGTGTAGGTAGTGTCTAACCCAAGAGATAGTCATTGCGATCTGTTAAATATAAGAAAATGGGAATTACTAGTTGGGGGATATCGTTAATCAATACCATATGAAATATAGCCACTTCATTAAATCATTATGTAGACAAACATGGGTTTAAAATTGTACAATAAACCATATAGGATCCCCATGCATGGTTACTAGTTTCATAGACCTATTAGTGTCTTCTGTGTTGGTTTTCAATGTTCCTTAAACATTTTTGATATTATGCAAGGGATGAGTGTGAGGAAAACCCAAGAAACTACATCCAATGATGGTTTAGGTGAGTATTGGTAGATTATCTATTATGTGGATAATCATTATGTCATTAGGAGGCCAGATCTATTCTTATATAGATTCTATATATGGATGTTAAGTGAGGTAAGTAATTAATGATCTATTCACATGGGGTTTCAACTATAAGTATAGTTAAATAGGAGCTTTATATCCTATCTCACTATATGATTAGTGTCAAGTGAGATTAAAATTAACCCTATAGTATACATCAAGGTTTATAAAATTTAACAATGAACACAAAATTTATACTGTTTGAGTATATATTTTTTATCAATGGATGGTCATACTCGATGATAATATGAATTAGAATAGTGTGTCATGTCTAAAGAGGCACCATTCTAAAATATGATGGAAATAAATGAGTTATGGGTTAAGCATGGAATATAAAATCTTAATATAGTATATTATATTTGAGTAATTAGTTCATATAATCTTAGGGATAAGAGACAGATATGTCATGATTTGTGATAAATGACCTGTGAGGGGTGATTAGTTGATAGAAAGAAATTAATAGGGAATCACCTATAATTATAACATTGTAACCCAAATATTTTGTCTGAAATTCTATATTGATCATCTGAATGATTAAATGATGATGATGGTTCAATAATAAAATTTATTATAATGTATTATTTTATTTCAAGGATTGGATTATTTGGATGTTGATTGACAATCCACATGTCATGGTTGGGTTATATCGATTAATAGTTAGTTGTATTGGTGAAAAGAAAGCCACCAATTTTTTTAGAAATTATGATTTGTTTGATGTTTTAGAAAAGGCATATTACATTGGAATGAAATTATATTTTGATAAAAGAGAATATTGCATGGATTCTAGATGGTCATCCACTTGAGACTAGTGCACACTACCAAAGATTATATTAGACTAGAATTGTAAAAACTAGAATCCTATGTATTATTTTTATACTTATGATAGAAACATTAAACTTGATTCTTATGAGAAAAGAGATATAGTAAACATAAAACTAATCATCTTACTTGTTTATAGGATGAATATTCTACACTCAATGATTATAACACTAAATGAGAGAGTCATATGCCACCAAATCCTTAAGCATCTGCATAGAATGGATATAAGACACCTAGTTTTTATAAGTAAAAATGGATTAATTATAGCCTATGGATACTTATATTAATGAAATGGATAGATGAAATACACCATATTGTGATGATAATGGATAAGATGCCCACAAGTTATCAAAATATATATGAGTGTGAATTGGATGGATATTGGTCTATAAGAGTTTATGAAATTAGACTAGATATATTTTTCATATTTTATATATATGAGTATTATCGACAGAGATACAAGTCACATAATACATATTAGTGGACATTGAAATAAAAAATCTTAATAATTGTAACTAGGAATGACATGTTTTAATACATACATTTTTAAAAGAAGTCATAGTTTATTCATTAATTTGTCCATGTGAGAAAACAATGGAATGGTATCTATGGGGTAAGAGAAAGATTCTACTTCAATATATTATTCTAAATCAGAGAAAATATATTATGGTTTATGTTATTGACCTATTTTGAGTTTAAATATTTAGTCTTATGCTCACAATGTGTACATAAGCCAAGGTAGATTTTAAGATCTTATAGATGAAAAGCATGTTTTGGAAAGGGCCTTATAGTTTGGGGAAAGTCTTAAATATCTCAATATGGATGTAGTGAATGTAACACCCCACAGATTTAAAAATAAATTTAATTTAAAGCATGAATAACTGAGATTATATAAAATGTAACTTTTTTCCATGAAGATATTTTTAACCTAGCTATTAATCATAAATTTTCTGCTTCTATGATTTGGATTTTGAAAAATAGACATACGCAGTTGTGATCAATAAGTTATTTGACGTCTGATAGGACAAATTAAATTTTTTATGAATAGTGGCATACCCTTGTTAATAGTAATTTTACCCATATAAGTATTAATTTGACCCTTATGAATAGTAACATGTCCCAATGAATAATATTCTCACCAAAAATGTATAAATAAAATATAAGAATCTTATAATTGACAATATGAGCATAGTATATGTGTAAGTATTTTTGTAAGTCATGAATATTAAATTAAATATTAATAATTTATATAATTTTTTAAATAAAAATTAAATTTAATAAAATGAAATCATAAATTAGTTTTTTATTTTTTTAGTTTTAAGATAATTTTATGAGATTGTGATTAATTTTACAAGGTGTCATTAAATCAGTTAATGTTTTCAAGTTTTTATTTTCTAAATAAATTATTAATTTATTTTAAAAATATATTTTTCATATTTAGAAAATTATATTGTTAAATTGGTATTCCTTTTTTTATTCTATCATTAAAATTATTTGGGGTGATGTTTTGGGATTTTTCTAAATTACTTGAATTTTTTGAGAATAGTGAAATACGATAATATACGAAAAAGGTAAATACATGATTTATTGAGTCATTTATGATGTCTTGTAGAGTTAAGCACCGATTTTTCAAAATAAATTTTAAAACAATATGCAATGAATCAAAAATATTCATAGTCTAGAGAAGAAACATTAATTTAATTACTAAAATAATGTAAAACCCCTCCTCTCCACCACAATAAATACCACTCTCACCCCATCTTATTTTAACACCTCTAAAGCTTTTAGAACTATCTAAATTATGAACAATACACTTCCCAACGATCTTTCCCATGTCCAAGGTCTACTGGTCATAACAAAAGAAAAAAACCAAAGGCATAAAGGAGGATATCAGGGGGAATAGATAAAGAGGTAAAAATTCTCTTTCATTTTCTTATATATTATTTTCAATTATTATGTTATTATACTCTCTTTATATACCCTTATAAATGATCCATTAAAATTTTTTATCTAATATATTATGTATTTTAGTAATCTTATTGGGAAAAATCAACATCATTCTTATTCTCCTCTTCCTCTCTTTATAAAAAATAAGAACACCGTCAGTGATGTGTCGATTTACCAATATCGTCGACGATGTGTATTTAATTTCCTTTACTTATTTTTAATTTGGTTATAAAACCATTTTAATGGTTGATAAAAATTGTAAATTGTTTTCAATGTCCTATTTTATATTCAATAATTAACATACATTCATGATCATAAATTATATAATGAAACTAGATTGTGCGTTTCAACGAACTGCCAAAATTATCCAAAATATATTATTAATATTTTGTCTAATGATACATAATCATAATTGATAATACAATATTTATGGTATAACATAATATTCTGGAAATATTTTAATACCATTCAATTCTAATTATGGAGATTCATTTCCTTTCAACAAGAAAAAAATCATTTACGAACGACCAAGAAAATCATGTAGAGAACTTATCATAAACAATGTAAAGAACAACATATAATATATTAATGGATAGAATAATGTTATAAAATGATTATATAATGTGTTATAAATATGTATATGATTCCATAAAATATTAATAATAATATTTTAACTATTATAATGGAGTTTTACTCATGATTGATGTGATATGAACCTGAGGTAAGGGAATTCATAACTCAATTTATATTCTTTGTGTTATCCATCTACTTCATTCATTATGTGGTATTACTATTTTTTGTGTGATGGATTTTTGTTTTTATTATGTTTTATTATGTTTCTTTATTTTTCATACACATATTCATTCTATTATAATAATTCTCTCTCCAATTATGTTATATTTTTAAGGGAATTCATTTTATAATCCGTTTAAAATACACTTTATTGAAATTAGAAATGATTGTATTTGTTTATAGAATGAGTATTTCATCTTGATTTCATGTTGTTTTACTAATATTATGTTTCCATTATATATTTACATAGTTAAATTTATAAATATTATTACATTATAATGTGTACAGTTTTTATATCTTAAAAGTGATTTATTTTACAAAAATATGCATTTTGAAAATCTCAATGTGTTTTGCTCATGTTTTTAAATGATTTATCATGTGTTTTATTCATGATATGATCCATGGACATAATTTTGTTGTATTGAGGCTATTATTTATCATTGTATGTTGGTTTTTTCCCATTATAGTTCATGATATGTTAGTTGGGCCCATTATAGCTCAAGATATGACGGGTGAGCCCCTTTATAGCTCTCAAAATCATTGGGTAATCTGTAGAAGAATATTGACCGAATGGTTATTACATGTGTAAGGGTGAATATAAGAGTGATATGGTAAATATATTCAAATGAAAACCCATTATTTTTCTAATCATGAATATTATTTTTCAGGAAAATGGTTTTTAATGGGTGTTCATGTTTTTGTTAGACTAATAGTTTTTCTTTCATTATATCCCTACTGATCATTAGGTTTTCATCAAAAAAATTTAAATTATTTTCATTAGTTTTAAGGATTTTTTAGATAAATAAGTTAGACAAGTAAATTGTTTTGATTTCTTTTCAATAAAATTATGTTTTATTTAAAAAATTTTATATTTTTCATGAAATTAATACATTTTAGTAGTATGTACTCTAATAAATTATTAAATGTTATATATGTAATTGTCCTACCATTCTAAAACTCTAAAACTAAAATGATACTCAATGTAAATGAAAGAATTATCTTGATTGAAATTAATGATTATGTAACATTTTATGTCTTGGTCTTTATAGTATGTATCAGAGGATGGTTTAGATAACATTTGTGGTTAGTATAATGTTAATTGAATATGATAAATTATATCTACATTTTTTTAATATTGAAATAATATATCATTTAATGATTCCAATGTTTCTTCTTCTATGATATGTCTATTCTGAATGTTTTCCCGAAGAATAAACATGGAATCTTAGGTAGAAAGGCACCAATAGGCGATTATATATCCTAATAATGAGCCTAGAATATTTGGAATTGAAACAATCAGTTTGGGAATGAAATGAAATAGTTTTATCAGGAAATAAATAGTGGTGGTACCCATGATAGAGAGGAATCTGGCCTTCCATGAAGAAACATATCATTTGTAGAAGATTTTAGAAGGAAAAATCCTAAAACATTAAGTGAAACCACAAATCTAGTTACAGCCGAATGATGTATCAATGCTCTAGAAAATATATTTGACGTCATGGGATGTTCAGAACATCAAAAGATAATACTATACATTAATTATTTTGAAGATAAAGTCGACCTTTAGTGTTCTCTAGTTTAGAATACAAGATGAAGAGTTGATCTTTGTAGTCTACAATGGGATGAATTTAAAAGACCTTACCTAGAAAAATAATTTCTTAAAACTATTCAACTCAGAATGGAGAAAATATTCATTGAAATAAAGTAAAAATATGTTGATTCTATGTCATTATATGAATACAATGTTACAGGTCTACCTTATTATATACCAAATTTTACTCTGTATTTTGAATGTAAAATTAATAGATTTTACTCTGGTTTGAAACCATTTTTACAAAGAGCATTGGATTCATGAGAGTTTGAAAGCTATGAGAAACATTTTCATTATGCTGAAAAAGTTTAGATTCAATTTTTTGACATGTATGTGCCTTGTTATGACAACAAAAAGAAGTTTTCAGTTTGGCATGCATGGGGAAATAATTCATCAAATAAATATACAGGTAATAAAAACAATATTCCTTCATGTGAAATTTGCGGTGAAAAACTTGGATAGTGTCCGGTAAATTTTAATAAATTCTACAGATGGGGAATGGTTGTGAATAAGTCTTGTGATTTCAATGACAATGATCTGAAAAATAATGATTATTATATGGTTATATGTTTTAACATTATGTAATTGGGTCATTTTTCAAATGTGTGTTCGAAGCTAGTCACTCGGACCGGGAATCAGCCGAATAGGATGCAGAAGTGTTTGGGAATATTCTATACAACCATTAATGTAGATGTTGAGCCATCCACTAATGTTTTTTCATTTAGATTTTATGTTATTATATATTCTGAAAATGTGTTGATTGATTTGTGGTCTACACATTCCTTCATTTTAATGAATTCTTTTGTAAAATTGGAAATTCCTCCTTAAGAAATTAAACTAGAACTCAAGGTAAAAAGATATGGATGAAATATTGTGGAAACTATAAATTATAATAATTGACCTATATTATTCTATGTAATGTTTTACCTAAAACATTACCTTATTGACTCTAGTAGACTATTATTTTATTCTAGTTATGGAAGAGCTTTCTTTTTATCATGATAACATAGGTTGGAGAGAAAAAGATGCTTTTTATAAAGGGTTTTATTTTTGGAAAAGAATGAACCCATACCATTGATAACATATCAAGATTCTATGAAACTATTAAAAATATGGAAATAAATGTTATTTTTCACACATTTTTGAAAATAAGAGAACCATTTAGACAAATGATGTGCCAGTCATGAATGCGTATCTTTATTTATTTTTTGATGATTTTCTTAGTGTTATTTCTGATCTAGAGGCAGAGTTTACTATTGCATTATTTCATAGTGCTAAGCCAATTTATAAACCACCTTATATAATGGATCAAATGGATGTTAAGAAATTGAAAATAAGTTGTAGGAATTATTATATAAAGGCTTAATCTGACATATCACTTAATCACGGGGTGCCCTTATCTTGTTTGTCAAAAATATAAATATTTCATTGAGATATTTCATTGATTACAGATCCTTGAATGACATCACTTTGAAAAAAACTGTCCCTTGCCTCATATTGATGATTTATATGATCTACTCTAGAGAGAACTACATTTTTCAATGGTTTTCCTATGGTTGGGATACCATTAGTTAAGAGTAGAAGAATCAAAAATCCCAATGATTGTGTTTTTCCCTGGATATTTGCATTATAAATTTCTAGTTTTGTATTTTGGGTTAACTAATGCATATGATATATTCATGGATATTATGAATGGAATATTTAAAGTGTTCTTTGATAATTTTTTGATTGTGTTTATTAATGACATTCTTGTATACTCTAAAATTAAAGAGGAGGATGAAAATCATATAAGGGTTGTTTTAAAAACCATGAAAGAAATGTAGAAAGAAGAAATATTTTTCAAGTTTGAATGTTGGTTAAAAAAATATCATTCATTTGTCACATTGTTTCTAAATATCGCATAAATGTTTATCCTTATAAAATGAGCATGTTGAAAAATGTCCAAGACCCATAAAAGTAACCATGATTCATAGTTTTCTTGGTTTGGTCAAATATTACCAGAGGATTGTTGAAATCAATTCATGATTATCTAGATATCTGACTAAGCTAACTTGAAAAGGAGTTAATTTTATCTGGAAAAAATAATGTGATGATTGTTTTTTCTGAATTGAAAATAAGATTGGTGAATTCTCATATTCTAAACCTTCTATCTATAAGTAGTGAATTTTTCATCTAAAGTGGTTCTTCATTGAAGGGAATTGGTTGTTTTCTAATGTAGAATGATCAGGTAATTGATTATGTTTCATGTCAGTTGAAACCTCATGTGTTAAATTACCCTAAAAATGATATTGAATTATCTGTTAATTTATTCATTAAAATTTTATAGGTATCATTTGTATGGAGTAAAATTATAAATTTATATACTGACCATAAAATTTTGAAGTATATATTTACTAAGAAGGAATTTTACATGATATAGAGAAAATTTGATAGAACTAATCACGGTTGATGATTGCACAATTCATTATAATTCTGGAAAAGAAATCAGAGTGGCCAATACATTCTGTCATAAATGTAATGCTATAATAACTATGATACTTTTATAATATGGCCCTTTTGTTAATGATTTGATGATTATTTTCATGGAATTTATTTATTCAAGAAATAAATTTGTTTTGTTTCATGTGGTCGTGTAGTCATCCTTGTCCGGAAAAATAATGCATGCTCCGATGGAAGAAAATGTGTTATAAAAAAGGTAGAATTGGTTTAAAGGGGTAATTTTGCAGAATATAACTATGATAAGGATTTTGTTTTGAGGATTGGGAAGAGATTTTGTGTTCCATGTAATTCTCAATTGAAAAATAATAGCTATATACAGTTCTCCATTTTTATTTCATATTGGGCCCATAATGATGTATATAGAACATCAAGAATATTATTAGTGGGATGAAATGAATATTCATATTTATTATTTTATTATGAAATGTTTGAATTATCAGCAGGTAAATGTTGAAAGGTAGTTGCTGAAGTGTATTCTTCATCCTTTTCTAGTGCCAATGTGGAATTGGGAAAATATATGCATTGAATTCATGTTAGGACAAACAAAGGCATCTCTTAGTAAAAATGAAATTTGGGATTTTGTAGATCGAATGACTAAATAAACTCATTTCGTTCTTATTTGAGTTACTATTTTTTTGGATAATACTTCTCAAATGTACCTAAAAGTGATTTTCAAGTTACATGTAGTTTCTATTTCTATTGTAACTGTCTATGATCCTAGTTTTACTTATATATTTTTGAAATTCCTTCAAAATTATATGGTAATATCATTAAATATCTGTATATCCATTCATCCTTAATTTATTTGACAGACCGAGTGAATAATTCAAAAAATTGAGGATATGCATCAAGCTTGTTCAATGGACTACTAGGGATATTGGGATCAGAATCATTCTTCTGTATAGTTTTATTATAATAATATTTTTCTATATAGTATATTTATGTCTCCTTTTTTTGAATTTTATAGGACGCATTGTCGAACCCCAAAATTTGGGAATAAAGATGGGGAAATAAAGTTGTTGGTACCAAAATTAGTAGAGGATGTGGCTGAGAAAGCGGTGATGATCCAACAACATATGAGGAAAACCAAAGAAGGAAAAAAAGTTATTGAGATAACAAACGTAAAGACATTACCTTTGAGGTGAGTGATCATGTTTTTCATAGTATCCCACCATTGAAAAGTTTAATGCATTTTGGTATGAAATTAAAGCAATGTCCATAGTTCATTGGACATTATATAATCCTAAATAATGTTGGTACAGTTTCACACTTAGGAGAATTTCCTCTGATTTTATCATAGGCACACAATGTTATTGATTTTTTGATGTTGAGAAATCATGTGCCAAATTCATCTAATGTTTTACAACAAAAGCACTTTAGTAGGAATAGAAATTTTCTTTAACGATAGAAACCATTTAAGATTATTGATTTAAGAGAAAATTTATTGGGAAATATTTTAATCTACCAGGTAATGGTTTTGTAGAGAAACCACATGGTTAATGAGGTAGCATGGAAATATTAAAAGGCTATGATGGAATTATACCATCACATGATCAATATGTACATACAAATAGTGAAGAAGCAATTTACAGAAGGTTGAGAGGATGTAACACACCAGGTTTATAAAAATAAATTTAATTTAATGCATCAAACATTCAGTCTCTACATAATGACACTTTTTTTAAGAATATAGTTATATCCTAGCTATTAATCATATTGTTTTTAGTTATATGATTTGAATTTTTAAAAATGGAAAGAGATTGTAGCAATCAGTATGTTATATGGAGCCTGATAGGGAAAAATAATTATTTTCAATAGTAACATATCCTAATTAATAGTAATGTTACCATTATGAATAGTAACATTACCCTTATGAACACTAATATAGCCATATAAATTGTAACCTCACCAGTGAATGTATAAATAAGTGTAGGAATCTTATAAGTTACAATGTGAACATAGTTTATGTGTAGGTGTTTTTGTTAGTTATAAATATTTAATTATATTTTTTCCATTAATTTAATAATATAAATTAAAATTTATTTTTGAAAAATAAAATCATTATATTTTATGGCTATAATTTAATTTTATGACACAATGATTAATTTTCGAAGGTGTTATAATATCAGATATAGTTTAAGATTACTAATTTTTGAATAAATTATTATTTTATTTACAAATTAAATTTATCATATTTAGAACATTATTTTGTCAAAATGTATTTATGTTTTAAATTTTACACATCTAAAAATGTTTTGTGTGAATTCTCAAATTTTTTTAAAAATACATGAATTTTTGTTGATTAGTGAAATATGATAATATGTGAAATAAGCTAAATACCAAAAAATTTGAGTCATTGATGTTATGCTAAGTTAATAACCCATGGTCGGAACTCACATGAAAAAATTACTATTTTTTCACATGAATGAATACTTTTCATAGGCTTTAGTAATAATATTAATCTAGTGATTAAAATAATTTAAAACCCCTCTTCTGCTCCACTATATATACAATCATCAACACCTCTTCTTTTCACACCATTCAAGATTTGAGAATTATCTAAACTCTATCCATATAATCTTTCCAAGGCTATTCCTGATGTCTAGGCCTTCAGGTATCAACAAAAGTCCAATACCAATGGTCTAAAAGTGGTTCTCAAGGAGAAGATATCAAGATGTAAATATACTCTTTCATTTTCTTGTATTTTATTTTCAATTATTCCTTTTACGATAATCTCATCACCTCCCCTTATCCAAGAGCCCCGAAAACTCTATTATAATATATTTATGGATTTTTATCATGTTATTGGAAAATTTCTTAATCATACTTCTTCTCATATACGTCTCTTTCTATGAAATAATAACACCATCATTGATGTGTCAATTTACCATCATTGTGGATGATGTGTATTTAATTTCAGTTATTTATTTAAAATATGGATATTAAAAAAATTTAATGGTTGAAAATTATTTTAATGTGTATTAAATAACCTCTTTTATGGTATGGAATGAAAATACATTCATGATCTTATGTTTTATATAAAAACTACATTCTTGTTATCAAAGAACCACCAAAATAATCCAAAACAATATCATTAATGTTTTCTCTAATGATTAATAATCGTTAATGATAACAAAATGATTTTGGGTGTCAGTTCATATTTAGTAAACATGTTAATACCATTCCATTCAAATCATTTATTTCCACTTCTATTGAACAAGAAAAAAATCCGTTACGAACTGACTATGGAAATCATGTAAAGAACTCATCTGAAACAATGTAAAGAACATAATAATATTAACTAATGGATGAAATATTCATATAAAATGATCATATAAGATATTATAAACATGAATATGTTTCAATAAAATATTACTAAAACACTTTATCCATTATTTTGGATGGTTAATCGTGTATTATGTGAGACTAGTCAGGGGTAAAGGAATTCGTAATCCAATTAAATTCTTTGGTTTAACCTTATACTTCATTCTTTACGTGGTATTAATATTGTTTTTGTGAATAATTTATGTTTATAATATGTTTATTTATGTTTATTAATAGTGTATACACATATTCATTGAATTATATTAATTCTTACTCCAAATATATTATATTTGTAAGGGAATTTCGTTGTAAAATAATTTTAAAATTCTCTTTATTTAATTTAAATAAGTTTTCATTTTTTTAAAGCATAAGTGGTTTATCCTGATATCATTTGGTTTTATTAATATGAATATTTGTTATTTTTTAACAAATCTATTTTGATGATCATTATTTCATTACATTGTACACATTTTCTATAATATAAAAGGTTTTTTGTGGAAAAACGTATTTGGAAAATCTGAATGTGTTTTTCTCATGGTATAAAATGATTTATAAAGTGTTTTATTCATTATATGTTCCTTATACATAGTTATGTTGGGTTAAGCCTGTTATAGATCATGATATGTGGGTTTGGCCCCTTTATAGCTCAATACGTGTTGGGTTGAGCCCATTATATATCAAGATATGACAGGTGAGCCCCATTATAGATCTCCAATGAATTGGGTACTCCGGAGATGGAAGTTGCTAGAATGGTGATTCCACGTGTAAAGGTGTATATAAGGGTAATTAGGTGAATATGTCCCAAGAAAACAATACAATCTTTCTATTCATGATTATGGATTTTTTTAATAATGGGGTTTCATTTTATTACTAGACTAATGATTTTTTTCCCTATATCCCTACAGAGCATTTTGTGCATATAAAATGTTTTTATATGTTTTTCAAAGGTTTTAAGGATTTGTAAGAGACATAAAGACAAAAAATTAGGTGTTATGATGATTTTATAAAAAATGTATTTCTTATTTGAAATGTTATCTGTTTTGAAATAAATAAATAAGTTTTAGTAGTATTAACTATGTATAAATGTGAAATTTTATGTATATAATATGTCATTATTTTCCAAAACCTTGCACATGAAAAGATACTCAATGTAAATGGAAGTATTTTATTGATTAAAATTCAAGATTTTTTATTGTTTAAGGCTGGGTCCTTATGGATTAAATCATTATCCATGATTTATTAATAGTTTGGATGATTAATTCATTTTAATTAATTGTTATATATTTTTTATGTATGAGCTGACCACAAGGAAATCATCTCTTGATTTATCGCTTGTATTGTATAGAATGAGTCATTTTTCTATCAGTATAACTCATCCCACCATGACTCGGCAAGGGTTATCAGTTAAGACAAGTGTGCCACCCAAATCTCAAATTAAATAGGTGTGGATATGATGTCTATAATATATAATGAATAACACACCATTGGAGACCTTAGCCTATGATCCTACAACCAAACCATACATCTTCACATATAACTGAGGAATCTAAAACTAATGAATTTATTATTCCTAATATAAAAAATGAGTGTGATATATTTTAATCATTAAAAAAATATATGTGAAATATATACATAAAATAAAATATATGATACAGACATACCAAAGTGAAAATATACCTAAAATAGTTAAAATAATTCATTTAATATAAACTTGTTGCAATGATACAAAAAATAACAATCTCCATCATGTAACAATACACATCATCTTCAAAAAATACACATTTTTAATGATTATCCCTAAAATTAAAAAATAATACATATAACATAACAAATGTGGGTGGAAATACACATATAGGGTTGTGAAAAATGATATTGTATAGGAAAATATCGAAAAAAACGAAATGTTATGAGAGACAATTACAATAGGTCAAATTTTATAAATACCCAAAATAGACATGATATTAAAGGAGATGAGAACAATGTCAAAAATTTATGTGAAACCCTTCAAAAAAATTAATACCCTAATATTTTAATACATATTCATCATTAATAAATATGATTCCTTTAATAACATTGTATGATTAAAATAATGAAAAAAGTAAAAAATTATTTATTACAATATAAAATGATGTATAAAACAAGAAAATTAAATATATCACATATAATTATATAAATTATGTAAATATATAAAACAATTACATAAATCATTCATGGTTTAACAAAATTAAATTTTATACAGACATTGTTTTATAATATTATTGTTTATTTAATAGATAATATCTTTAATTTATAGTGTTACAATTATTAAAAAAAATAAAAAATAAATAATTAAATAATCATTCATAAAATTATTATCAAATTATTTTGAGTTGATTAGAAATAAGGATTATAATATTTTTATGTAAAAAATAGTTAAATTTCATTACATTGTTATTTGTGTGTACAATGTATTTTTTCTTAATAAAATAAAACAATATCTATTAATTTTTGATCATAATTTAATGAATAGATAACATATTGAACAAAATAAATTTTATTCATCAAATTTTAGTTACTAATCATTGAATTTCAATGATTATATTTTAATAAAAAAATCTTTTTTTAATTTTGGTATTATGCACTTTTTAAGAGGATATTAGATTTTATTTCTTCCACCTATGGGGATATAATTTTATAAAAAGGATAAAATGATTTTTTATCAAAGTAATAAATATTGGGTAATATAGATGACTTAATTTTTTCCAGTAATTTATAATTACCATGATAAAATTAATATCATCATGATAACGGCTGATAGGGATAATGAGGTGTTTTAACTATTCGGTATGGATTCAATTACAAAAAAAACATACCAAATATGACCTATTTAGTGTGTTTCAACATTAAAATATCCAATATTCGTAAAATTTATTTTGTTTTCAACTTTCTCATGAAAATACCTCTATATATATTTAATATTATGTGTATTTTAAAGGGACATAATACCCACACCTATAAAATGAAACGTCGTCTTTTGAATTCTCCATTCCACATGGGAAAATTTACATAGCGATATAAGCCATAAAACCACTCCAACACCCTTATCCATGACATAGAGGTTATATTCTTACCATGAAATCCATTTAAAAACATGAGTTTTTATAAAAGGTGATTCATTAGGGAATATATATATATATATATATATATATTCTCACAAAATACTATCATATTTATAAATTCATTATCGCTCCCCAAATATTTTATAACCATAGTAAAAAATGACATCACAATATTTACAAAAAATAAATTTTTTTGGTATAATTATAATACCATTTTAAACGTCCATCCCATCCAATGGAATATGAGTGTATCACTCATGTGTTTGTATGGACTACCCCTCCATGAATTGATGAAATAAGTTTTTATTTGACACCATTGATGGATCGTTATATAGCTATATTTATTAAATATTTATGATATTTATGATATTATTATGATTGTACAATAATAAATTATTTTTTCATTATCATTATTTTCATTCCTTATGAAATGAATGAATTTATCATATGCGTATAAAACAAACATGTCGGTAATGTGATGAAATTAATTGTTCAAAAATGTACATCATTGATTTATAAAAAAGTGTATATTATAAATATATATTAGATTTATGAAATTATTATTCTTCTATAACAACTGACAATGGGAAGGGACTATATACTTATAATAGAAACATACATAGAAAACAACTTCATTAACACACACATATTTATTTTAATAAATAATTGTTAATTAATGGGTGATCATAATTTATAATCAAAATATATGAAATATTATAATTATAAATATGATTATTTAATATTTTTAAATATGTGTAAATTTTTTATTCATGAATTTAGAGTGCATAAGAAGAAATTTAATACTAAAGGTAAGGGTTTATTCATTGTAATTTTTATCCATTAACATATGTTCTATATTCACCATCTTATATATTTTGTGAGGTTTATATAAAAACAATTAATATATTATAAAATAATTCTCAATTAAATTTTTTTATTAGAAAATCCATATAAGGGACTTTATTTCTCAAGGAATTAATTGAAGGATTTCCCAATATTTTTTTTTGTAAATGTGTCATTGTGATTTTTAATTAAGATGGTTCATGGTTAAAAATCCAATTGGGAAATTTAATCTAACCTATATGTATTTTAAATGATAAATATTTTCTTCTTTTATATTTATTTCTTGGTATTTCATGTGTTATCTTGAATTGTCTCTCTTTGGTATTTATATATATCGAATGAATGTTCTTTTTCTATAGGAGATATTATTTTTATTATTTTTCCATGATTACTTATCCTTAATTTAAATGAAGTTTTAGATTTATTTATTCAACATTTATAAAAAAATGTTTGTTGAATGAATTTTATACAACCATTTTTTTTTAATTTTATGGTTTTTTTTAAAAAAATCACACGAATCAAAATTATCATTTTCAAAAACATCGAAAAGAATTATTTTATTGAATATATATATTATAAATATATTTTTTAAATGGGTCATTAATATCAATTACATTTATATAATTACAAGATTCCATGTTTTCTAAAGAAAACGTTATTCCCATAATTCTAAAAAATTTTAGTTCTTCATTATTTAAAAATAGAATTGGATATTTTGTGTTTTTATTTGAATGTGTATTTCTAATGCCTTTAAAAATTTATTATTGATCTATGACAGCATCTTTTTGGAGTTTTATATCTCCCATGGTATATTCTTTAATGATACTATAAAATATCTATCTATAATTGGCTTATGATGATGATGTTTGAATGATTTTTTTCCCAAAACACAATTCATTCTGATTGGTTAACTAACCTATGATGAAAAGATGAATATTTGAATGATCGTATAGAACATGTATGTTTGGTTAACATAATAGGATTTTTGGGATAATAGTTATTTATCCCTCTAATTTATTGGGTAAATATTTACATCTCATGAGAAAATATAAAAAATAATGGGGATTGAACCCAATCTAATTTCTAACTATATCCATCATGAATGAAAGGTGAATGGTTTGTGAGTACCAACAATAATGATACATAGTGAACTATGTTTATTAAATTAGAGAGTGAAATTAATCCACTATGGGACCTAGTTATGTATTTTAATGTGAATGGTGATTCAACTGCATAAACTATTGGAATCATTCCAATAAGTTATATAGAGTGGGGTAGTTAGGCCAACATACAATGGGAGTTTGTCCACAATGAATGTCTTTGTATTGACCCATGACTTTGTAAATGATTTTATATTTTTTCTAAAAAATCCGTACCCCAGTCAAAGACCGAGGCACAATATATTAAATAAAGAAAAAATATTACATGAGTCTAAATGAAGAAATCTTATTACAATATTTATTATAAAAAGGGAAAAATCACCAGGAAAATCATTCAGACAAGTAATTCCCTTATTTACTATATTGTTGGAAAGACCATCAGCAACCATGTTTGTTTTATGAAAGGCATGAGTGGTAATGTAGTTGATTTCCATGAGCGAAGAAATAAATTCATCCATTGATAAGGAAGTGGTCATTCAAGGTGCACCACTCCCTTCCAAATAGGTTGGACAATAGTGGTTGCATCAATATCAATCAAAATATTATTCTAACCCTTTTTTTTTGTAAAAGTAAATGACATTGATCATCCACATAATTTCAACATCCAAAGATACGGGCATACCACACCTTCAAAATAAGAATTTGTGACACCTGTCAATATAATATATGAATATATCATCACATCCCGCAGGACCCAGGTTGCCTATAGAGGCACCATCGACATTCACATTGATCCATCTTGGATGCGGGGATATCCAAAATACCACAAAGGAGTGTCTAGGCTGTTTGTACAGACCAGTCATCCTTAGTCGATGAAGGATCTTAAAGTCTGCAGTAGTGTTGTCATAATATACTTTCTGAATCGAGGTAGCATCACGAATGGAAATGAGAATCCAATTCCTACCTACATTAATCCTGAATGAGAAATTATTATGATTATTTTTGAAATACCAGATAACATGGAGGATCTAATTAACATCATCCAAGAAGTGATTCTTGATTTTTGAGAATATTGAAAATCTACACAACGTTGAAATAGGTGATTATCATATTTTCTTTGTTGGTTCCACAGATGAAATTTAGAGAAAAGTTGGATCCCAAATGATTGTATAAAAAATCAGTGGGGACCCTTTTATGAGAAATACACAAAACAAGAGTAAGTCATTATGGCTTAATGAAATCTTTTCTAAAAGATTTCAACCAACATAACCTAGAATCAGAATTAATGAAATTATAATTGTAAAAAATATGCGAATCAAGGACACCATTATAAACAGGTTACCAGATGAAAAAATCCTCAGAGTTAGAGAAGGTGTGGTTTGTCAATAACATGATAGATTTTATCAGGTTGGATGATGTTGTGAGAATAAAAAACATCCCTTATGGTAGAGTTAGTATGATCAAGAAGAGAATTGGGAGGCAACATGGAGACTAAAGGGTCCCCGGAAAAAGTAGTTTCAAATGAGTAAGTATTAGGTTATGGTTCATATTTCATATATCATAGGAGATAAACACTAGTCTTGTAAGGATCATAACCTTAGGATTGCTCAATTTTTGGGGTTTTCTGATTGGAAGAATGTTTTGATTGGCCATGGGTATTTCCATATACTTCTAAGCTTCATAGATGAACATGAACAAGTTTGGAAATTGGGTACTGTTCATCTCAAACCTGGAATGATTATATTATTTGACTGGGATTATGAATTTATCCCAGATACCTATAGAAATAATATAGAACATATCTAGTTGAGATTACATAGACTAAATTGGATTTTTAGAATCCTAATATCTTAAATGACATAGTCTTATGTATTGGTACACCCTTAATGATTGATAAAATTACTCTAAACATGGTTCTTGGTCTGTAGGCTCGTGTTATGGTTGAGGTAAATCTGTAAACTAAGGTTCTATATGTTATTAACATCATTATTAATGACTATAAAATTGAGGTGCAGATATAATATGAGTTCAAGCCTCCATTTTCTGAGCTCTGTATGATTGTTGGGCTTTCCTTGTTGAATTGTAGAGTGGTGAAAAATCAAGTGGAGTTTCAAAATAATGATGGATGGACTCAGGTTAGAAATAAAAATAAATATAAGTCCAATGTCCTTAGAGAAACCCAAATTCACCAAGAAGAATTATGGAAAATGGGTGTAGAAATATTCTCACCTAGGAATGACTTCGGGTGTTTCCTAGAATGAGATGGTTGAGGAAGAAGATGATACTTCTTTTGATAATTCAATAATTAAAGTGAATGAGAATATGGTTCTGGAAAACAATGAGCAGTATCAATCTAAATATGTTGCAAAGGATCTGGGATAGATCACCTCTAAAGTTGCTGGACAACTTGTTACACAAATTGTGGACCCATTAAAAGGGTGTTATGCTTCTTCTCCTAGAAAAACCATGAACCTTGTAGTTTCTTATAATAATACAAGTGGTGTCTTGTCTGGACCTACTCAAAACTAGGTGGGTGGCATCACTGAGGTCAACAAGATGAATTTTGGCTATCATCTAGTGTTCACTACAGAAAATATGGGTAACCACATGCATGTTGTTCTAGGACATAAGGTCACACCAGTAATGGTTTCTCCAGTAATAAGTGAGGTTTCACTTACTACAACTCCAGAGAGCCATATGATGTCCTCTAATCAACAATAGGGGTGGAAACTTTGAAATAATCAAATCTATAGCTATCCAATCCCCTAGAAAATTTGTTTTGATATTGGACGCACAAAATGATAACCGTGCTACTGATTATAATGATATTTCAAGGATAGTGGGCACCGAGAATGATACCACTATTACTGATTCTACGTGATATCCTATAAAAAATACTAAATTTCTTTCTATGCATTCAAAGGATAGTCCAAGGTTCACACCTATTGATGCCAAAATATCTAAAATAAATCGAAGGGATCTTAATATAGGTAGTTCTAATAAATCTTTTGTTTCTTCTAAGAGTAAACAAGGAAAGAAAACTAGCCAACCCTTTTCTAAAGATATCAGAAGATTAGGCACCAATACAGGCTATAGTGGTTCAAAAAAAAGTGCTTACTCCAAACGCTGGTTACAATGAATTTTTTTATAATTCTTATGGTATTTATAACCCTAAGACATATATTGTTCTTGAAATATTTCTTTCATCTCATAAGACCAAATTGATTTCTATTGCTGAGCCTAAATTAATCTTTCATAAAAAAGATTGCATATTTTTTTCTTAATGTAATACATTCCTTGGTGCATTCAAATATGGTCCTACTATTGAATCGCTTTTTATTTGTTAACATTCTTCTTCTTAGTCTATTAATGCATTCAATATTTCTGAACATATGTTTTCTTCTAATTTTTACCCTATTGGTTTACACTATTTTTTCAGAAGGATAAATGCTACGAATAGATACCAAGATTGAGTACCTCTTTGGCAGGATCATAATATTCTAACTAACATTATCCATGAACCATGGTTTGTAATTTGGGATTTCAATGGAATTTTTAACTATTGTTAAAAAATTGTCCCATTCCATTCATCTATCTCTTTATGAGGATTCCAATGTACAATTGATGATTGGAATCTTATTGAAATCAATCTCACGGGTTCTAGTTCACTTTTTATATAAGACACTACAATAGGGTAGTTCCTGGAAGACTTGATAGGGCCTTCAATAATATTCTTGGTCTTCATAAATGGAACTCTATATCGTGTATTAAATTAACTAAGATCAACTATGATCATAATCCCATTCATTTCAATCATTGACCAAGAGTATTAAACCCAATATTCTTTTCAAATTCACTAATTCTTGTACTGTGGATCCTGAATATACTAACATTATCAAAATCTTTTGGGAAGGCATGAGGCATCACAATGATGCATTTTCTTTCACAACTAAATTAAAAGACCATAAGAAATTCTTGAAGGGTTTTTCTAATTCTGAATCTAAAAAACATGACCAGAATATATCCTCTCTATAAACTGAGATTACTCAAATTCAAGACTCCAACACATTCTCTGACATCTCTTTGGATCCCCAAATAAAAATCAATAACTCTTTGAATGTCAACATTCTTATTAATTTAAAATATAACATAGGAAAAGAAAATATTCCAAACTAAATGGAATTAAAATGGAGATAGAAATATAATGTTTTACAATTATCTCCAAATAATTATAAAGGTCTGGTTACATTCAAATTTTCTTAGTGATGATGACACCCTCCTTGAAACTGAGGAATCTATTGTTAATCAATTTGTCTCATATTTCCACAATTTGATTAATGGTACGATATATAGAAAATATCTCTTTTTTGAAATCATTCATAATATGGTGAATTGTGGAGACAATAATTATCTTTTAAGCGTCCCTCTTGATCATGAAATCAAAGACACTGTATTTATCTTAAATCCTGGTAGTTCCCTAGTTCATGATGGTTTTTAAAAATGTTGTTTTCCATCATTAGTGAGAGATTATTCATTTTCATGTTTGAAAACTTGTCAAAGAATTTGTTTCCAATGGTATTCTTTTATAAAGATTAAATGTTCAATTCCTTACTCCTATTCCTAAATTTTACAATGCTTCTGAGATTCATCTTGTTCATCTTATTGTGATTATTAATTAAATCTACAAAATTGTCTCTATCCTCTTTACTAATATACTCACTTCAGATTTCAATATAATTGTTTCTTGGATCCAATTTGGTTTTATCAAAGGTCAGCCTATTTAGTATTGTATATTTCATGCCTTGGAATGCACTAACATATTAATTAATGTCACTATATGAAGTTTAGTATCAATTAAACATGACATTAGAAATTATTTTGATACCATGGATTGGAATTTCATTTTCATGGTTCTCAAAATCATTGGTTTTAATGACACTTTTACTGGTATGATAAATGATTTTATAATATTATGGGTATAATAAAAATATTTTTCTTATAATTACAATAATATATTTTGGATTATGATAGATTATTGATGATTCTATACTCTTATGATTTATATTTTTTGTTTTAATTGTTTTTTATTCTATGAAATGGTATTATTAATATATGAGTGATTAAATATAAATGTTTTTTGATTGTAATGATAAACCATTATTATTATATTAAACAAAATAATTATATTTTATTCATATCTCCCATGTTTACCCTTAATGAGAATCTGTATCACCATTTAATATGGTTCCATTTCTAATGATTATAATGAAAGTTGTTAATTTGAAAAATATTAAATATGTTAATATGTTAGAAGGAAATTATGGGTGATATTAAAAAAATTCATGAAATAATTTTCTTTGAATCTAGAATCCAAAAAAATTAAGTAATTATTGTTCTCAAGATTTTATTATTTCTCTATGTATTGAATATTTTTCTATAATGATGTAATATTTATGTAGGTGATCTAGGGTTGTTATAGTTTTTGATCAAATTTGTGTTTAGTTATATTGGGGGACTAGGATTAGAAATATTTTCTAAGAACCCTATGGATATGTATGATTATTGGTTATATCCTAATTCATGGTAAATTATTGAGTGTGTGGTCTAATTGAATTAAATCTCTATAATGATACAAAAATTTTATATAGGCTCTTTTATATATGAATCTAGGGGTAATAACCTTGAAAAGGATGATTAGGTATTAACTCAATATTAATATGTTCCATGAAAAAGTGTAGATACTATATTCCAAGTATAACTCTATTACATAATATTACTTCAATAATTTACGATATAATTTCTAATTTTTATGAAGAATATGAATATATTTTATATTAGAGATTCAAATTTCATGGGATGATAATAAGGTGATATAATTTATCACATCATAGAATTTATTCTCATTATTACATGATTTCAAACTCTAATTTATAGTTTTTGATTATTACACAAATATATTTTCATTTTATGGATGGAATTAGGGTGAATCATGTTTATAATTTATATGGAAATGAATGAAATGTATATAGTTAGGAGAAAAAAAGTTAATGTTCTACATTTAAAAATTATATGGATATGCTCACCAAAATCTCTCAAGATATGAGTGGTAATATAAATGATTTTAAATACTCAAATAACTAATGTGATTAATGAATATTCATTGATTATTTTATGTGATACTATCCACCTTCCATCTATAGGTCATTCAATCCAATTATTATAAATAAATGTGTCAATGTTATAGAAATGATATTTTTTTCTAATTCTCCTACCATGATAATGAGGTATTGGTTTTCTTTCATTTAGAAGTTGATGCAGATCAATAGTGGAATCATGTCAAGAATATATAGAATGTAGAATAAATGTAATCAATGAAATGATAAAATATTATGAATGTTATCTCAATGAGGAATTTTAGAGAATTATTTACACTAAAATGGAATGGATAACCTTATAACTAGAGAAAAATCCTATTGAATTCTCTAGTACCTATAAGGACAAGTTCCTAAAGTTTTCATGTTACTCTTCTGGTTTTATAATAATCCATGAAATAATATTTTATTGATTGTTTAGTAGTTAAAAAATGTATAAAAATGAATTTATATATATGATAATTTTATAGATATTAATAAATATTTTTATGTAATCCCATTGCATAGTTAGAGTGTTGATGATCTATTTTTTCTCATGGTTTTTGGAATAAAAAGTGAAAAATGGTATTTAATGAAAATTTTCATTTTTAAATATCATAAAAAGTAAAATAATCTTCTATTAAATAATATACATGGAATGAAAATGAGAAAAAATTAATTAATAAAATATGTAAATTCTTGGAATAATAAAATTATTAAATATACAAAATTAATTTCAAAGAAACATTAATAGGCTGATAAATGAATAAAAATGTCCACTTATTTTACCACCCACATTCCAAAGTATTGATTTAAAAAATTATGAACATTATGCGAACTAATTATTAAATATATGGGGTAATGTTGAAAATATGTTTTGATAACTTTTTACATTAATGTAAAAAGGGAATAATAATTAAATCACCACTATTGGAGTGGGTGAAAATAATAATTTGGGTAAATGTACACTTATAATCTATAATATAATAAAAAAATTTATATTTTATTCATTTCTCACCCACTCTTTTTCATATACTAAATTTTTATTGAGTATCATATCACCACCTCAATGGCTAGATATTTATCTATCGATTAAAACTATTAATGGTCTTATCATTGTATCTCAATACATTATCTCCTCCCTGGTGTAATTATTTGAGAATGTGCTTCATGAAAATATTTTTATTCTCCCTACAGTGGAACTTTATATTATTTTTTGAATTTCTTACCTCTGTCTGTATATAGATCAGTTAAATATATGAAAGAAGGGAAGTCACATTTGATAATATAAATAAACATATAGTTGAATATTAGTATGAGGATGTATGAGAACATCCAATGAAAATATATTCCATTATACTATTCCTACTAAAACAATTATTTATTTTATTTAAATGAAATGGTCATTATGAAACTCAATACTTGTGGTATTTTTATTTTTAGGAGTATTATGATGTATTTATAAATATATTCATTATATTTCATTGAATTGTCAGGTATTATTAATATAACTCATACATGGTGCTACACCTATTTGAATTTCCCATTATATAATGAACCCAATTGAGTTTTAAGAATTAAAAAAATATTAGAATATTGAAAATATATTCATATTCCTTAGTGTTTCATTAAAGGTTAAAATATTATTTTTGTTAAAAAGAATGATTTTCCAATTCATATTTTCCATTATTATTGAAAAATTTAAAAGTTCAATGTCAAGAAAATGTATTATCAACCCCATATGGATGGCTAATTTAACCACATGTATAGAGATAAATACTTTAACATGATTGATATTTGATTTTGATATCCCTAGTTATTGGATAAAATGGATAATGTACCCAAGAAATCTTTGCAAACAATATATGAAAACTATGTATTTGTAGTGATTATATTTATACTTACCAATTCAACAACTATCATTACTGATATGATGAATATATTATTCTGAGATTACCTTGATCATTTTTTGGTAGTCA
This sequence comes from Viscum album, assembly GCA_963277665.1. Lineage (NCBI taxonomy): Eukaryota > Viridiplantae > Streptophyta > Magnoliopsida > Santalales > Viscaceae > Viscum > Viscum album. The sequence goes on from OY728148.1 coordinate 789,544,776, forward strand.
TTATACATAAAATTATCATATATTTTAATATTATGGAATAGACTGGTGATAATTTAATGATTCTATCTAATACATTTATGATGTATATGGTGTAAGTAAAATTAATAAAATGTGAAATCACTCTATAAAAAGTATAATTACTAGTTCATTAAATACTAGTTAAGGGAATATCAATATATAGTTTAAAGATAAATTTTATTGATAAATACCCTAGATCAACGATTATAGTTTATATTAACATTTTTCATGGATTGGATGGAAAATACCATTGAATTTTGATAAATCCCTCAATGATATTAATAATGTTACTAATATTGTTAAGGAGGGAGCCATGTTCCATAGGATTAATGAATGTGATGAAATTTTCATGAAACTATTGTGAACTTGTTAACTTTATCTATACTCACAATACCATAACATAAAAAAAGGATTGTAATATATAGTGATGCATTAGAAAAAAATATTGGTAGGGGTTATCATGTAAAATGACATTGAAGTAGTGGATTCCTCAATAAATTGAAGTTTCATGAGGAATCATACCCAACCCATGATCAGTGCCTAAAAATAGTAATTTTAACATTATAAATATGATGTCTTTATATTCATGTTGAATGGAATGATATATTTTTAAATTAACTATAATATCTTGAAGTATATAATTATAGATATATTATTTAATATGTACTGATAGAGACAGTTCGAGTTCATTTATGAGTTTTTTACATTCAATACATTTCCACTATGGGAAGGTGAAAAGGTGTCTAATGATCTGAGTCAGAAGGTAAATGTTTTTATGTCCACTATGAAGATTAAAATATATCTAGACCATACAAATTTTTAGGGGATTGACCATGAAATCATAAGGAAATTGAATATATATTATCATAATAAATTGAATTTTCAATAATAAATTCATGTAAATAATATAATGGATCTAAAGGATGATGTTGCCCTACAAAATAAATTAAGTAATAGTCTAGTTTTCATCCATTATCATGATAGAGTGAACATTATAAGTAATTAAATATGTGGATACTAAATACAAGAATTGATGAAGGAATTATTAGGTTAAGAATATATCATATAATATTATATCCATACTGAATTTACTATGATGTATAGAAATGTCAAAGATCATTTCTAGTTGGATAACATGAGTATTTACTTTCTAGGGCATGCATCACAATACATGGTATTCCATAAAGTAGTGAATGAAAAAAATAAATACTAAGGGGGAAATTAAATCATTTTCATAATTCTATAAAAATGAACAAATATCGTCATAGATCTCATAATAGAACTCCCCACTACAGCTTTAGACCATAATTCATTTTCAAATATAGTCGATCACCATAAAATGTGAGTTCATCTAATGGTTATGAGGGAATGTTTTTTTCATGATTGAATTTCCAGAATAAACATTAATAAAATGATAAAAATTCATGACGTACAGTTTCCAAAAATATAAGATTTAAATTCAAAGTATATATCAATTGTTTATTGAATTATTCACCATGAATTGAATTTTTAGTGTAATTATGACACTACATGTCTTCCTTAAACAGACAGTGCTTTCGAGAGGAATATTCATACCATATAAGATATGATGAGTATTAACTTTTTATAGTTCTCATGTGGTAGGGATCAATAACTCCCGCTAGTGTAATGTTCTAATATCAGCATCATTCAACAAAAAAAGTTTATAGATAGTAATGAATAAATATATATAGTGAATTTAAGTAATTTAATATGATGCAATGACATTAGTGAATGGATGATATCAGGACATGATATATAATAAGAACTTTTATATAAAGTCAAATTCATTTTTCATCACATATGAGTATCTCAGTTTTGAATGAAATGTTAGGTTTATAATCCAACGAGAGATCTACAGTCCAATTTTGGGGATAATTTATTCATATAAATAACTTATTGAAGGAAAATTGTGATATTTGGAAATAATGGGAAGTTAATATTTAGATATATTAGTCCTTATAATATTCATGGTGATATCAAGATAGTATCATATCACATTGAAATTCAAAAAAAGCTATATTAGGATTATGAAAACTTCCACATATCTCTTTTGAGTATTTATATAATTGATCCTTCTCCTGATTTAGAATCCAATGTTTTACAATTTGTTTATAATATTTATTATGAGGAAGATTCAGAAGGGATTCAAGACTAGGGAGAAGATGTTTTGGGATTTAAGAGTGCTCACATGGTCAAAGTTTTATAGATAAGAATTAAATATTTGGAATCTATGTTGAAATTACCAATATAATGAGGAATAAGTGTCTTAATTATATTCCTTAGGTTAATATAAATTTAATGGCTAATTTTATATATGGTGAGAAGAATTTAACACCATTTAATATTGGACAATATTCTTCTTTAATAAATTTGATGTGTTTGATATATTATAATGGAAACTATAAAGAAATTTGATGAAGAAATATATATTTAAAATAAAAAATAAAATACATTACCAAAGATATAAAATAAAACATAATTAGGAAATACAATTAAATAATTATAATAGGTATAAATTAAGTTATTCTTAGTTATATTTTATTCTATTGTTTACTATCATTATTTTATTATATATGTTTTATTTATATGAAAATTTATCCATTTTAAAGTCTTATTGATATATAAATAATTTTATTTCATATAAAAAAGTAGTCATCATTCTAAAATTCCTTATTAAATGATTAGAAATTAAGATAAAATCATTTAAAGGTGGTAAAATTTATTTTTTAATTAATTGTTTTTTACATGTGTTATTAATATAAGATTAATCATTTTTATTAATCACAATTTTTTAATAATATTAATGAAATGTGTCAATAAAAAATTTAATGAAATAAAACAACATTAATCTAAATCTTTCTAGTGGAATAGAAGGAGAGAAAGATCATTTTTTTCCTAAAATACATTTTAAATTGATTTGACTAGTTTTATAAATGGATATAAGAATTAATTTATGAGAACCCTAGAAACTGATTCATTTAAAATATTTTAATTATTTAAAATTTGAATAATAAATAATAATAATAAAGTATACTTAATTGTTATCCATGTTGGAAAATTAACTGGGTAAATTTTTTATCACTATAGTAAGGATTAAAAGGGTTAATTTAGTTGTTAAACTAGGAGATAAGCCTTTAATTAAAACTAAAACATTTCTAAAATATATTGGTTGACTATAAATATAATTTTTATTATAAGAAATATGAATCTATTACATTTTGCACCACTTTCCCTTGAATGTGATCTCATTTTGGTTTAAATTTAAGTGTATTTTAAGAGTGAAAATTTCCCAACATTTAAAATGGATCCTCCCCTTCACAATTCTCCATGAAAAATCACTAACAAAAATTGGGGTTTTAGGATTGGGGTGTTTGTGATTAAATCGCATTGCAAGTACTCCATTGCAAAAAATGGCCTCAAAAATAGTATTTTTTGTGATGGTATGTCACAAATAGTTTCTCAGAGTTTTTAAAAAATCGAATTGTGATTGGCCTGTCGAAAATAACATTACAAACTTTAAAAAAATAAATTTCAAACAAAATTGAATAAATAGATATTCATAATAAAAATATTAATATAATAATGATAAATAATAACAATATGAAAATAATATTAAAAATAATATAATAATAATCATAATAATTTTATTAGTAAAATTAGTATTTATAATATTAATAAAATTATGAAAAATTATAAAATAAAAAAACATAAATATTAAAAAAAACAATAATAATAGTACATAATAATTTTAATTTTAATAAAATAATATAACTAATAAATGTAACAAAATAATTAATTAATAAATAAAAAACAATGAAATATTCAAAACAATATGAAAAATTTAGTATATAGAAATATAAATATAGAATATTAATGAAAAACACATTGTGTTGTAAAATCATAAAAAGTAAAAACATCACTGAGGGATAGTTTCTTGAAGAGTTTTAGGAGATGGGGGAGATGGTTGGGGGAACTCCTTCCCTAATACATGATTCAAACGTCACATGTATGCCATTTTTTGATTTTGTTGCTGTTGTTTCCACCAATGAAACTTTTTCTTCTCCAGCTACAGTAGATGATGTTAACTCCCTATGTACTCCTATTGAGCTACAAGCCGACATCGCAACGGTACCATAATAACTCGTAGATTTCAATTGAGTGATGAAACATAAAATTCATCCTTTCTAAATGGAATACTGGGGCGCCTTCATCCATGTTAACTTATAAAATAACACTACAATATTATCTTAATCGGTCTCAGATTGACTCTTAGTCTATGAGTGAGATTTCATGGCTTAAAATGTCTCCTTCAATTGAAATTTAATATTCAAATAGTAAAAATATTATATACAGATGATTTTATGACTCAAAAAGAAATTATACTGACCACAATCTTACATTCGCAATCACCTCTAATCCTTTTAGTTGCATGATCTCTGTGAATCCTCCTATAAACATCGATCTATATAATATCAAGAAAATTGAATGCCAATAAGTATATAAATTATATAATTAACATTTTAAGTTACATAAATTATTTAATTAAGGTACATACCATATGTTCCCTACGATGACTGAATGTATCACTACCAGTTTGATTTTTCACCTTCAGTGACCCCCAGTTTTGTCGACCAACTGACAATATCCTCTAAAAACAACCAACCATTGAGTGTGAACATAATCCACCAAAAACATGAGATGAAATGTAATCAGGTCAGAAAAAACAACAAGACTAACCAAAATTTGTGACTCATACTTTCCTCATTTTTTTCCTCCTAAAATTACAGAAAAACTAATGACAACAATCATGAATATAGTCCTCCCATTCCTACCAGATAAGGTTACACAGTTTCTAATTGATATGATGCTATAAAAACTAAAAGAAGTTAATAATATAATATTTTTAATATAATATTTTTAAAAATACATATTACATGTTATGTACTAGCCAATGATCAAACATGCAGTGCTGAAAATTTATGGGAATTTTAACCTATACAACCCATGCTCCATAACAATTATTACAGAATATAGAACTACCCTATCCAATAGATATATATATTTGGGAATCTGAATAAATATAAAAATTTATTATATAAATAAAAAATTTATAATTAATGAAAACTAACTAAAATACACAAGTAAACATGCCTCTTTATGCATTGATTAAAGCTAAGATGTGGAAGTATCTTAGAGATATGGTTAGAAATCATCAATCATATAATTACACAACCCCTTTAAGTCCTTCATGTCATACCTATAGTTTTAGGGTTATATAGTCCATCGTCCTACTCTTCATTAGGTATACCACCCTCCTCGAACTCATGAAATAGATCTGCGCCTATATGAAACATGAAATGACTGTTGTTAGTAAATATTTTAAAATAATCCTTACATATAGATATATATTATATATGATTATAATGATCATTTAACTATTTCAATATTCATATTCATATTCATCTTCATATATAATGGTCTCAATATCATCATATTCATCCTGAGTGTCATCAATTTTGAGAGGATTTTTATTTTCCTAATATATTGTTATTTTAAATTCATTTATTACTTCATTAACATCATCATCACTATAAACACTTTTATATGGGGTTTCATCATCGATATTCATGCCTCTTCATGAAAACATGAAATTAGAATAGTCTCTTGAATTTTTTTACTTCATTTCACTTCAGTGGAGCCAGATTCACTTTGGCTAAACTGATTTTACCAATATTTATTTTTTATTTTGCTACAAAAATCTCCCAACCCTCTTGATATAGCACAATAATTTTCATAATAAATTTGATCTTCATGATGATCTAATAAAAATAGTTCATTTTCTGCAAAGAATATAATATATTTAATATCAAAGATTCTATAGATTAGATGAACACACAAGCCTCTCTCAGTACTTAACCACTAATATTTAAAAATTGTTATTTAATTATGTCTTAGATAACACAGTTCAATAATTTCTTCCAGCATGTTCAAAAATTCATCAACAATATCACTACAATAAGATCCTCTTAAGAAAACAACACTATTTATTTTTTGATTTCCCATATGCATGTGTACGAAATCCAAAACTAGTCACCACATATTCATTATAATATTTAACCATTTTTGTTGGAGTGTTACTCAATACACATAATGGATTATCAATTTTATCAGCATGTTGATATACATGAAATTTTTCAAAATAAATATCAATATAATTACTAAAAAAAATTATATGTTAAATCATAAATAATTTAAGTCACAGTTTTTTTCAATCTAGTATTAAAATTTATAGTGTAAATGTTCTTCAAGAGTGGATATTATAATTTTTGGAATGAGTCTGTTTAAATTATTATCACATAACCTAAAAATAAAATAAGATAATTTTTTTGTAACAAATATAATTAAAAAAGAGATAGCAGAACTCATAGAAAAAATGTTTTAATTTCATCACAGATGAGAAAAACAAATATTTGAGATATGTGATGTTCATAATATAAAATTGTTCAATCAAGAACTCCACCATATCCATGTTCTTGTCTGATTAAAAAAACAAAATCGATAGCTCATTTCATCACCGATATTTCCCTGATTATGACCCATGTAGTTTTTTGGAGGGATATTCAAACTGAAAATAATAAGAGTAGAAAAAATATATTTCATCTAGGAAATAAGCTTCTGAAATGATCATTCAACCAATTATTTCTTTACATAGTTTTTTCTTTAATTTTTTATGCGTCTCTTGAATGGGTAAGTCCATCTAAATTGTAAAGCACCTACATATTTTTCATTATGTTGAGAAATAAATATCAAATGTTCTGTTGAGTAAAAGAAAACTACTGGGATGATTTTTTACAGTTTATGTAAAATTAGAAAAATATCTTTTCACAGTATACAAAGTGCAACATTGTATTTTGTGGCCAAACGAATGTCTTAGTAAAAATATGATATTATTATATTCTCATTGCATACCATATAATACAAAAAACCCCACATAATCTATTCAGCAGGTCTCTATCCATTATTATATAATAGTCATGGCTCATTAATATAATAATATGTCTATTTATAACACATAATCTGTAATTGGAAATATAACCATATGGAAGGATCAAATCTGAAATCCACAGGAAAAATAATAATAAATTTTCTTTGGAAAGTGTGTATGAATTTTTTGTCTTCATTAACTTCTATGATCAGAAATTTTGAAAAACATTAGGTTATGGTTGCCTATAAAATTGGGAATGATCATGTCATTCCATTAAATGAGATTTGGTCTAATCTGTTTTGTCCAAAAATATGTAAAAAAATATGATCAAAATAGTTTGTCTCAATATTCATGAAATACAACATGTGAAAGTCAAACAAATAGGGCCAATATGGAAGATCCCAAAAAATTCATTTAATCAAATTGTGATCTTTCCCAATGTCATCAATTTTCTACAATATTATAGTTGGTCCCAATATATTTAGAGATAATAAAGAGACAAAGTATTTTAAATTCTTAAATACAATCATTGTTGAGGGTCTATCTCATTAAATTTTTCCTTTTCTAAAATGAGAACGGTTCCCTGAAAACAATGATCGGTTGGAAGGAATCTACAATGACAGTGGAACAAACAGGGGTTTCTTCTATTGAAGATAATAAACACTTTTATGTAACTAATAAATTATTTAAATTATATGGGAAATTTTTTAATACATCAATATTATAAGTCATATTATAGGAATTCATTGATTTTCCTCATCCATATATCTTTCAGTGAGAATTTTTTTTCATTGAAACATATTAGGTACTAAAACCATTACTCTATAATAAATTTATCTCCTCAATAAATGGTTTCAAATAAAAATATATATTAATTTTCCTATTTCCTAAAATTAAATAAGGTCAAAAAATATATATGGATCATTCATCAACATAAAATAAGGGAAATTTTACAATGTTATAATGAGAGGGAAACATGAATATTAACTACCCTAAGAACCAAATGGATCATGACCATTAGTAGATGTACTCAATCACGTGTTTCATGATTCTAAAAAAAAGATAGATGTACTTGGTTAATAAATCTCCATGACTCACCAACTGATGGATGATCTATCATTTACAAATTGAAATATTAGTTTTGATCCCTGACATTAAGGTCATCACATTCGGAGATAAAAATATACATTGTAATGTATATATAAGGGGGAAATACCTCAACTATTTAATAGGAATAATTATATACTTCCTGAGTTGAGCTTCTTTATACCTTGACTATCCACATGTAGGCAAACAATTAAATGGAAGATTTTCACCTTAATATAAGTTGAAATCATTTAAACACACACATATCATCTGATATCCCAGATTTGGATTACGAACTAGATTCTTTCCCTCATAGATGATTTTTGGCATCACATTTCCTTTAAGGAATTGTATTGTAACTAAAGAGAATATCTTATAAAAATACCTATTCAAAAATACATTATTCATTTAGTAGCCATAAATTTTGTAACCAATTAAATTTTTTATCATGAAACAAGGATATAAGGAAACCTCAAAGGACCTAAAAAACTCATTAAATTGAGATGTTTCCAACTCATGAGTAAAATCCATATCATCCTGGGTTTTAATTTGTTGAAATGATCAACCATCCACATCATCTAATAAATTTTAAAAATATTATAGTTCATAAACCTAATTATTATTATCTTCTCTAGATCTACATTCACTATGTTCCAAATAAAAAACATAATCTCTTAGAAATACAAAATGAAATAGAGGACCCCAGCATTGTAAAATGTGACGAAAATCTTTAGAACACATTTTTTACTTAGACACTTATTTTTCAATTTCGAAAAAATTTATTTTTGATGATAAAAAAGATAAACATACTTTTAATAAATTCAATATATATAGAATTTATACCATAATCATTGTAATTATTTCACTAATTTTTCTAAGCACGATAATCTAACAATGACTGTTATCGACTACCTTATTCCATATTTCTTAAAAAAATAATTTGTTTATTATGAATAATTTGACATAAAAAAGACTTATAAATAGAAAATAATGCTAATTAATATTAAGTATTATTAATTTCTACTAATTTCCATGAATTACATATAATGACAACAATTTATTATAATTAATTCTTAATTACTACTAATTATTCCTAATGATTCTTAATAATTCTTAATGATTCCTAATGATTTTTAATTATTCCAAATTATTATTAATTATTCCAAATTATTACAAATTATTGATATTTATTGATATTTATTCCTATTTATATTTTATTTCTATAATTTCTATCTATTTATATATATTTATTCCAATTTAATCCTATTAATTCAAATTAATTTATAATTATAACTATTTATTATTATTTATTCCTTTTCTAGTACTTCTTCCAATTTAATCGTAGTTGTTGGTATTTATTCGTAATTGTTCCTAATTATTACAATTTGTTCTAGTTTTTTCCAATTTCGTCTTATTTATTCTTATTTTGTATTATCTCTTCCTAATTATTCAAAATTATTCATAATTACTTTTTATTATTCATATTCATTCCGATTTATTCCTATTTCTCCCTATTTCTTCGTAATTATTACTATATATTTCTAATTTTTATTTTATAATTCTTAATTTTTAATATTGATTACTATTGGTTACTAATTATTAAAAATTAATTCAAATTATTACTAATAATATGTAATCATTACTAATTGTAACTAATAATAACTAATTTTTACCAATTATTACATATTATTACTAATTAGTACAAATTTCATTGTATATATTCGTATATATTTCAATTCATTTATATTTATTCATTTTTATTCCAATTTATTTGATATTATTCATAATTATTCGAAATTGTTACAAATTATTATTAATTATTAGTATTTAGTAATTTTTATTCCTAATTATGATTAATTAATCCTAATTAGTCTTTATTTTTACTAATTATTCCCATTTATTTCTAATTGTTACTATTTATTTCTATTTATTATTTTTTTCCTATTTATTAGTGTTTATTACAATTTATTTGTTTTTATTAAGTTTTATTACTAATTATTTCTTATCATTTACTAATTGTTACTAATTTTTACATATTATTACAAATTATTACTATTTACAAGAAATGTTGTGAACCATGGATTTAAACCCATGGTCTCAAATATTTATTTAAAAAAGAATGTACACATACAAAGGAAAATAAAATAACATAGATGGAACATGACACATACAATGCCACAATAAAACAAAGGTACAAAAAATGATCACCACCCTTTATATATAAAACCCCTCCCTCACGAGCCTCATTTAGAAATGTCCCTACTTCTATTCCACTAGTTAGGGGCCTTTCAAGATTCATCATTATCATCCATACTGACAAAACTTCTTCATCATGAGATTCATTAAAAACAGTGTCATCTTGAATCAAGAATCCATCTTGATTTACACCATCCTTTGAACATTTTGTTCAAGGCTTAACACCAGTATATTGTACTCTAAAAGAGCCCTAGATGAGACCATATTTTTCAAGGGATACATCCTTTCTATTAGATATATTATGACTGTCATCCATACTATGCAAGAATTCCCTTAAACTTGGTTGACTCAAGGCAGATGTACCTCCCGACAGTTACATCTCCACATGTCCATAATCTGAAGAAAATTTTTCAATATCATTCTTTCAGCAGATACATTTCATTCCCCCATTAAGAGAATCCGGAAATTATATTCCATGGGTGCTACATATCTATGTGGAAATGGTCTTAGGCAAAGGCTCCATCATAGAAATATGATGACCAGGATGTTTATCCAATGGGGTCGGCTAATTCTGAATCATTCCTTGGGTATCAGTGGAGGACAAATGCTTCTCTAACGCCTTGGGGTTCTCAGTATCATAAGTCACCTCCCTACAGAAATTACCAATAGATGAATTCTTTTGTGACTCCTTACCCACACCATGATGTTTTCCACAGATAGGATGTAAGGGATTCTCCACCAGTATTAACTAGATTTTCTTGACATCCCAAAAATCAGAAACATCATTCCCCTCCAACAATCAAAAGATGCAAAAACTATGGATGGATTCATATTCAAATTCAACATCAATGCACTCCACATTTTCCATAAATGTCCCATTATTAGGAAATATTTTCATCATCTCTACATTCATTAAGACCTTAGTGAAATAACCATATTTTTTTTCCATGGTGTTGTTGTCCATCTTCACAGGTGCACAAATGTAAAAAACTATATATTAAAAATTAAAGGATAATAAAGAACCCAATTAATGCCATAAATTCTTACAAAAAAAATTCATTTGAATCCTTATATGATTAAGAATTGTAATTAAACTCCATAGTATAAATTCAAAAACAACTAGGATTGAATGAGAAAAATACATTTCCCCATTCCATCAATCGATCACCAAAATATAAAAAAATAATATGGAAATAGACCCTACTAATGCGAAAAATCTTCCAATTTGGAATGCCACATATCCATGAAATATTGGATTTTGACAACTAATTGTTCACCAGTTTATCCCCCATAGATAGAATTAAACACCTAATGAGTAAGAAATTGTAGGCATCATATCTCTCTTTTATAGCCACGTGATTAGAAATGATAGTGAATCTACTACCATCAGGTCTGGAAATCCTGGGTTGACGAGCTGCCTTATTTAGAAAATCAGATTCTGTATCTTCAATAATTCATTTCCAAATGATATTAATTTTCATAAAGAACCATCTTTTTCTGGATTCATATTCTACATAGTAGGAAGTGAGGCTATCAAACGAACCAGATCTATGTTAATGTGGGGATCACCGACACCAATATCCCGATCTGCATCACCATTACAACTACTGACACCTCTAACCAGAACTGTATCCCAATCTTATGCTGCTCGACCATAACCTAGACCCAGATCTAGTAAAAGACTGATGTTGATAGGCACTTTCCCCACTCTAGTTGCATGAATGAAATGAAGATCTATATTAGTAAACATGGGTTAAATTATCCGAGTTAATGATTGATGTTTAGTTGATTTGGGGTTTCCTCCTCCACTTTTTCTACTATCCTAGTCCGACCTTTATTACTATTTATTTATATTTATTACTAATTATTACTAATTATTTCCATTTATTACTATTTGTTTCTAAATATTCCTAATTATTCGGAGTTATTTTTATTTATTAATATTTATTTTTATTTATTATTATTTACTCCTATATGTTACAATTTATTCATAATTATTACTAAATACTACTAATTTATTGGAAAATATTACTATATATTCCTATCTATTTCTATTTATTATTAATTATTCAAATTTACACCCAATTATAACTATTTTTACTAATTATTCATAAATATTACTAAATATTACTAATTATAAATAATTCTTTCAAATTATTACTATTTATTACTAATAATTCATATTTATTACAAATTATTACAAATTATTCATATTCATGAAAATTTATTACTAATTTTTTTATTCAATATTCATTGTCACTAATTATTTAAATTTATCACTAATTATTACTAATTATTACTAACTATTCATATTTATTTGTAATAATTCATATTTATTCATCTTTATTAATATTTATTACTATTTATTACTTTTTATAAATATTTATTACAATTTATTTCAATTTATACAAATTAATACTACTTGTTTCTAATTATTCATAATTCTTATTAATTATTCCTCAAAATTCAAAATTATTACTAATTATTTCTATTTATTAATAATTATATCTAATTATTTCCAGTAATTTTTATTTTTATTTTTATTACAAATTATCAATAATTATTACAAATTATAACAAATTATTACTATATGTTCCCAATTATTTCTATTTTTCATAATTATTCATAATTATAATTATTAATTACAATTTATACCTAATTATTACAATTTATTTTAAATTATTACTAATTATTCATATTTATTTATATTTATTTGAAATTAGTCATATTTATTACTAATTATCAATAATTATTCATATTTACTCTTGTTTATTACTAATTATTCATATTTAATCCTATTTATTACTAATTATTCTTATTGTTTACCAATTATTCATATTAATAACAAATTATTACTAATTTTTCTTATTTGTTACTAATTATTTCTAATTATTTCTAATTATTCATATTAATTACTGTTTATTCCTAATTATTACTAATTATTGAAAATTATAACTAATTTTTCATATTTATTCTATTTTATTACTAATTATTCCTATTTTTACTGTTTATAACTAATTACCATTAATTATTAATATTTTTTTCTAATTACTAATATTATTTGTATTTAATACTAATGAAACAATTTATTTTTAAAATAAATAATTCAAAATAAAACAATCTAAATCAATTTAATTTAATTGTCTCTAAATGAATATAATTATAATTATCATAAAATTAAATAGATTAACTAAAAAATAAATCCAATAGATGAATTCCATAAAATAGAATATTTTTTATTCTATAAGTCTTGAAAATAATTCCGATATGAAATATTAATGAATGGAAATATTTAAGAGAGATATGAGATTTCAAGGAGAGAGAAGAGAGAGGTGTGAATTGAAAAAAACAGATGAGGGGTCTATGTAGGTTAGATCATTTGTGACGGTTGTATTTGTGATGGTATCCCCATCGAAAATAATACTATTTTCGAAGGATCTGATCGCAAATACTAACCCCTTATTTTTTGGGTGCCAATTAAAAAGGTATATGTGACGAGAATTATCACCCATCACACATAATAAAATTTGCGACAGGACCCTCCACAAGTACTACTGTTTGTGACATCACCGGTCTCAAATTTTATAGCCTATTTTAATTAGGTAGTTGTAGTTAATAATTGTATTTGATATGAGTCTCATAAAAAATACTAAAAACCACGGTAGCATATTTTTTATGGGACTCATCACAAATACTAAAACCCTCCTGAGGGTATTTGCGACTACTGTAACTACCCATTATAAATAACCTTCATGTGGATTGGCATGAAACACGTGCTAATATATTTGGGGTGGGATACATATTCTCATAGGAGATAGACATTTATTTTCTATTGAAAAAGGATCACGTCATAAGTAGTCCCTCCTAATGGACTATTTTGGATGAGACCCCTCCTAGTCAAGAATAACCTGTCAAAAATGATGGGGGTTTTCTTAGTGTATGAGATAATTATCAATAACATGAACATCCCAGTTATATCCTTGAACCCCTTAAACAAGAAATTGAGTTTATTTCATTCCGAAATTCATTTCCAATCGGTCTTAAGGTGATTTTTAAAGGAGATTACCAATGAAGATGTTTATATTCTTAACAAAACTATAAAATATATTTGTTTATTATGTTCCTAAAAATATATTATACGAATTTTTACATTAATAAATTAGAATCCCTAATTTACATTATTTTTTTATGTTAATGGTGTGTTCATTTTCTATCACATTTCCATCATATGAAAAATTTGAGCACCACTCATGAAAACATTAAGACTACCACATCTATAATGAGATGTAATTCATTTTTCAACCCACATCTCATGTATGGTCATAGAGAGATATTTTTTAGATATATATGATATTTATTATATATTTATTATTAAATAATGATGATTTATTATATAACTTTTGTTCCTTTTATTACTCAAAAAAGAAAGCATCACTCATTCATGTGTGTGGACAATAACCTCTTTGAAGTCAAGAAATTCACTTATCTTGAAAACCATAAATGGGTGGCTATAAAATATTATATGATAAATAGATATGATATTTATAAATTTATTAAGATTATTGATCTATAACTATAGGGAAAGAACCAGAACTATCAATCATATATATGCATGGAAAACTAAACATTTAGCCACAAAATTTTGAATTTTAATGAGGAATTGTTAATAAATCAGTTATTATGAAATAAAATGGAATTATTTATATTAACCTAAATATAAATATCTTTATGGGATGGATTTATAATATTTAAAAATTTGATCTATTGTATTTATTAATTTATATAAAGAATCATGAGACATTAGGAAGGGTTTCTTCATCTCAATTTTCCTTTACTGAGATATATTATGTATTCAACAACAATTTTAATTTTATTTTTGTATATACTTGTAGAAAATATAATTAATCATTAAATTAATGAAAATTACATTGAGATAAAAATACATATAATGAACATAATTTCATCATTTTATGATTTAAATATTTTCAAATCTGTAAGTGTTTACGTCACAATATCATTTTAATCATATTTTTTCATTTTGAAATCACCTTTGGTTAAATTTTAAAAAAATAACAATATTATAAAAAATATATTTTCTTATCCATTATTTAGCTACATTTTTTAAAATTATTCTTTCAATAAATCCATATTTGTTACTAAAATAACAAAATTAATTTTTTTTCTGAAAATCCCACCATATTTATCATTTTCATTCTGGAAACCCTCCCATTCATATCCATGTCATTAAAAACTACTTTATAAAGGGTTTCATGTTAATTTAAATGTTTTATAATGTTCTTTCTTACTACCATTTAGTTTATTTATATATGAATCTGACGAGACTTTTCAAAATAATTCATTTTAAGATTTTTTTAATTTTTTTGACAAAATAGTAAAAATAATTACTTTCAAAAACATATACAACATTAATGTATTTTAACAATGTCATGTTTTTTATTTTTAAATATTATTAATTAAAAATATTTTCTGAGTTGTTCCATGAAAATAATATTCCCACTATTGAATATTTTTTTATGTTACCAAATGAGAAGGAAAATTCGAAATGTTTTTCAAAGACTATTTCTGAATCATTAATAAAGTACTTTTCATAATTTTTAGAAATCTTTATAGAATCTTATTTCCTAGTATATATATATGACAATGACATCATCAATGTTTTTCACAAGATGACTATTGATTATTATTATTTAATGATTATTTCAGGTGACTCATCTGTTTTCCAGAACATAAATACGCTATGACGAAATTATGTAAAATTTTATTTATATAATATGTGGTCCATAATATATATATCCCACCAATACATTATAATTTTTTTTATATCTTATGAGATAATGTAAATTGTTATAGGGGAGAACTTAATTCTATTTTGGAATCTTTACACCATGAATGAAAATTGAATTTGAATTATTACCAAAATTAAATATGACTATACACATTATGTTTATGGGAATGGGGAGTAAACTCAATCATCTATGAGACATTTCACTCTAATTTTAGGGTAATGGGGGTGATCCCAATCCACTATGAGACTCCATACTCAAAGTTTATGGAAATTAGGAGTGTAAAAATTACACTTTTGAAGGCATCCGATAATATTTATGGGAATATGGATTGAAATAAATAAACTATGTAACAGTTATACTATAACAATATTATAATTACTCCTTGTGTAGGGAAATAATTTTCTATGGCAATGTGTATTCACAAAACATATATATTATGCATATGGAATTCCCCTATAGATTGTGATTGATCAATGATTATCCCACATGCTTAAAGCTCACATAATTTATATGAAAATGATCTATTCTATGAATAATTATATATGACTTATGACTTATTGTGTATGAACTTGATATGTTATGACTATTGGGACTGAGTTTTCATAAAGTGGTTTTTGGATACTAGATGATTTTTGTATATTTTTTTGGTTTTTTGTTTCCATTATAATAAATCATTTCACTATGTAAGTTTTGATGATTGGACTAAAGGTGTGCCAGTTATAGATTATTATATAAATATTTCATGAGAAAATATAACATTTTCTGTTTTCTATTTGGTTTATGTTTTATTATTAGAACATGGTTTCTTACCCACTTTGTGTGTGGAATGATGTTTTTGATCACAATAGTTAATATTAACTGACTCTGATTATCATTCATGATGTTTGATTCTAATATGATGATACAATAATGTAATATATGTTTTCAATATCATAATATGTTTGAATTTTTTTGAGGCATGTGTCATGAAAAAAATGGGGGAGAAAAGGTTTATTATGTTAGACAATTTAATGGAATCTTAATGATCCCAACATCATGAAGAGTCCGTAACACTAGCATGATTGTTTTTATTAAAGGATATTTCAAAAGTGATGTTTTTTATAATAGTTTATCACAGTGAGATTCATAGAATGATGAATTTAACTAAAGTATTATATTTTTAATGTTAATATTATAAGAATTTATGTTGATTTGCTTAATGAATTATCCATCAGTCTGAATGATTCATTGGACATTCTGAATCCCCAAATTAATCCATCCTTATTATCAATCACTAGTTGTAGAGATCATGAATGAAAGATTTCACTACCGACAGTAGTCCATCAGAAGTAGTTTTCTACCAATCCATTAGAGGAATTATGAAACTGATCAATTAGGTCCTGATGTTGGTATCAGAAAGGGAATCAGATGAAATTTTTTATCAGAGGTATAATTGTTAAGATACTTATAGTTTTTGGGACTGATAACCCAACTTATATCAAATACCAATAAATCAGATGATGATGAACAATGTAGTATAACATTTTCATAAAAGAGAATATATAAGTTGTCATTAGGTATTCAATATTTATTATATATGCATTGATACTGATACATCATATGAGAAATAATAACCAAACAATTATAATCATGATTACATCGATAAGACTTCATGTGTAGGGTTTCTTAGAATGTATTTTATCATTATTCTAAATAATTATAGAACAATTGGAGTAATGGATAGTTTTTTTGAAGAGTTTTAAGAATGGGATTTCAAGGTGGTTCTAATGTCTAATTATTTTACGATGAACATTATGTAAGAAAAAATTAAATCATAGAATTAAAAGATGAATCTCCATCCATACATTTTATCAATTGGTTCAGGAATATAGATATTCAAATTTTTAATGTTTAGATTAAATGATTATTATTTTTAAGTAGGTTGATTTTGTGAGGACATTTGAGATTTTTCATGAAAAATCATGAAAATTTGAGTTTCTCTGAAGAGGAAAATGATTATGTCGAAATGAAAACCATTTCACTGTTTCTAGAAATATTATTATTTGGGAAGGTCAAAGTGATTTTTTCCCATTTAACTTTTCGAACACTAAAAAATAAAGATCATAGTACAATGTACTCTATTACTGTCTAATTTTGGAGGGATTGAGAGTGATGATTTTTTGTGGAAGTTTTTGAAGATGATAATTTCAAAATGTAGTTTAGAATTTTTTATTTATTTATAATAATCATAAGAAATAGATTTTTGTTATAGTATTCTTGATAGGACCGGGTAATCTAGGAGAAATTTCCTGGAAAATAGAAAAGATGTTCATTATTTTTCATGATCTATTTTTGCAAACATATCCTTAACGATTGAGTTTTTTTAAAATTTCTAGAAAATTTAATTCTATCTAGTGATGGGTAAGAATGTGAAGAATTATTTAATAATGTTTTTCCAAATTATATTTTGGTAATGAAACACAGTGACATGTTTTGAACCAACTGGTTAATGTTTATAAACTTGTTACAGAAAATTATTTTCACCAATTGTGCCTTAATGATAACATGAATACTATATAGATAAATGTTCTAAAAAAATTACGGTTATTTACTAATCATTGTATCCACACATAATTATTTTTTCCATTATATAGTGTGGTATTATATTATTTTCAAAACATTCCATTGAATATCAACTCTTATTGAGTAGTGCACCTTGTAAATTCATCTATTCATATGGTCGTTTGTATGTTTTGTTTTCATAAAATTTGTAACTATTTAATAGTTGTTTTATGTTATCATACATGAAAGATAATATAAAAGTAAAAAATATATCTTTAATTCACAACCTCCACCTATCAATGATACATTGATCTTGGGTGTGCCATTTAAATTGGAATCAATGCCATAGTTCTCTTTGTTTTGAAATGTGTTGATGTTTTAGATGAGAAGATAATACTGAGAATTTAAATTGTGTGAATAGAAAGGGGATTTCTATCATTGATGGGAAGAACTATCTAACCTATAAATATAAAATTTTTTCATGCCTTATTCCTCTTTGGTGTGAATTTTTGGAAACTTCTACAAATGGATTTCCCCCTAGTGTTAAGAACTCATTAATGGAAAAATTGTATATATCAATAGTTTTAGAATCTATTGGGTGATTTGGCATAGTCATAGACATATCCAAATTGTTTGGGTAGTACTGTTAGGATAGGACTTTCCCAATGTTTTCCCCAAAACATTGGTATATGTGAATATAAAAATAAGTTAAAGTGGTGTATTGAACCCACAACCTCTGGATTATAGATCAAAGATGTTACCACTATCGTAAAATTACCGTTATGAATATATTTAGATAAATATATATACATGTAGTTTATATATTGATTTATTTGATGACATTTGAAAAAATAATTCATAAAATATAAGGGTACCTATTCCAAGGGTTCTAAAAAATGTTCTGATAGGTACCCATCATTTCCTAATGGTTTTCTAAAACGATTGGGAAAAGTGGTCATTCCGAATGCTTTTCCAAAACCATTTGGAACATTGGTCTCAATGTGGGATTTTCACAATAGTTTAGGAAAACTATTTGGGAAGTCATACAATTTCCCAACGGTTTTGGAAATCAATTTGGAAAAGTGGTCTTAATGTGTCTTTTCCAAATGGTTTTGGAAGAAATTTGGGAAAACCGTACCCTTTCCTAGTGGTTTTCCAAAACCTTCAAAAAATATGGTCTCTAATTAGGGTTTCCCAATGGTTTTAAAAAATTATTGGGAAATAATACCAATACAAACATTTTTTACCATCATTTTCTATAAATGCGGTTAAATAGGTATGAATTCAAGTATTTATTATCTTCTCACATCAATGGATAATAATAATATGGAAAATAATGGAAGACCTAAAAATGATTTACTCTATTCACTTTTTGAAAGTAAATTCCTTAGAGTGAAAATAAATTATAACTACTAAATGTATTTGGGATAAGATTAAAAACACTTATAAAGGAAACATAAAGGTGAATAAAGTAATTTTACCAATATGGAGGCTTATGTATGATGATATCTTGATGGGTGAGTATGAATCATTTTGGGACTTCATTAGAAGGGTAAATTATATTCTTAGAACAAAAAACGTATTAGTGAGATGATGGAGTATTCAAACATTATTTGACATATATTTATAATCCTTATTGATAATTTTGATTATAATGTTTCATTTGTAAGGATAGAGATCCAAAAACACTATATTTGGATGATCATAACTGTAAACTCGTTATCTAAGAAATGATAAGGTATAATTTTTTGAAAAAAAATCACATGATGATCGAAAACATTTATTCAAGGCTTCTATGAATATAAAGTCTATGTTGATTCTCCAAGATGAATAAATTAGTGATTTATAATCCTAAAATGTAGTTGGTAACATCTTTAATGAATTATTGTCTTTTTTTCTAAATACTAAAAATTATTTCAATGGAATAATAATGTGAACCTACTACTAAAATGTTTTGAATGTGGAGTTTTTGGGACAATTTCGATGAATTCCCCTTGAAAATGGAATGAATATGATAGTGATGAAGATGAAAAAAGGCAAATAAGGTCTTGGAATAAAGATGATGAAAAGTAAAAAATTTATTAAAAGTGAAAAAATAAAATTTTATTCATTTCCCAAATGTTATTTTTTGTCTATATATGATTAATATGATGACAGTGAAGTTATAGGTAAAAAGTTATCTAGGGCTATTGGAGAAAATATTGTTTCTATAATAGTTAATGATGTAGTGTTTCGAATAAATAGTCCAGAAAAAGAAGATACTAAGTATTAATTTTACATTACAAGAGAGATGAAATAATATCTATGAATTATAGATAGTATTGAAAGAAGGATCAAGAAATTGAAGAAGAAAATTACTAAATAAAAATTAATTAATTTATTCCTAAAGCGAAGACTATGTTACTATATGAGGTGGATTTTTATAATAATTCGAATAAAAAAGAAAACAATTAGAATTTTCATAACAATTCCATGTTGAAATAAAAGGATGAAGAGTTATAACATGTTCAACAAATGATTTTAATATCAGAATAGGAAGTTACAAGATTCATAAATTATTTTTTATAAAGATGGTTAATGTTATAAAAGGGTGACCTTGAGATGGATATAAATAAATCTACAATATAATGTTTAAAATAAAAATTATGATGTTTCCAAGAAATGGAGAGATTATATAATGTTTTATATGTAATTTTTTTATAATATATAAGTTTCTAAAATTTTGTAGTCTAAATAATATTTTTTTTACTATTTATATTTTTGATAATGTTGGAAAAAAATCCAAATTGAAGAAGATGATTCTAGGTGATAACAAAAAAACTGGGCCTTCATAACTTTCTGGTGTGAATGATATGAAGGTTCATGAAAAATATTCATACAATTAAAAATAGTATGGACTCTATAGTTAAAAGTGTACATTCAATGGGTATTCCTGGAATTGTGGTTTATAAGAAAATACATAAAATATTAGTTGTTTTAATAAACAACACTATATATATATCCAATGGGTTATAGAAAGAAAATCATAATGGGGATTCTATCCTCCTAAATTAATAAACCTTGTAAGTATGTTTTCAATGTAGAAAATAGGATCTAAAATATTTAAAACTAATTTTAAATATGTAAACAATATATAAATCTTAAAAAAGGTGTATTTTTTTAATTGGTACAATAACATGTTTATAGAAATTCTGAAAAGATAGATGAGAATAAAGTTAAAGGGATAAAAATGTTCCTGTTATAAAACTACTATTCATGATATAAAAGGATAATGAACCTGGATTTTGGACAGAGTGTTTTCTTCACATATGATATGATATTTTATATTGAATATGAATGTGAAAAAAATTAAATAAGTACCAATGACTTTTGTAAATGATGAATCTCTATGAATCAGATGTGAAGTATCTTATATTATTGGGGAAGAAAAGTTAAAATCAAATAAGGATATTGTTAATTGGTTAAAACACAATGTATTTGGAATATCACAATGTTTTGATGAATATAATGATGTTTTCTTCTAAAATATGATTTTTTTGTTAAAGAATTTGAATATGGAAACATTTTAACAACATGAAAACCTAAAAAGTCGAACATGTATCATGTTTTAATGTTCTAAATTTATGTTTCCAAAGAATGACGAATGAAAATTTTTATTTCATCAAATTTTCGGATATATGTTTCATTGAGTCATGATAATGTTATCAAATTAATAAAATTTTTGAGATATTATTTATAGTTCAAGATGAATTTCATGGTGTATTCCAAATATAGTGAATGAAAAGTTGAAATCCAGTCAACTTGACCCCAAGAAACAAAATGAATTCTATATTTTTTATAGTGTTTAATCAATAATTTTGTTAACATAAATTTACTCATATATATTCTATTATTAATTTGAAATATAATTTTTAAGCTCTATGTATGGTTAAAATATTTAGTGTATGATTTGATAATGAATTTTGGTATTATTGATGAATTTGTGAAATGAAAATGGCGATGAATTTAAGAATTAATAGTTCATTAGTTACCTTTAGAAACATTGAATTCAACATGAGTTTAGTAAAGCAAACACACCACACAAAAATTGTTTATCTGAAGGAGAAATATATTATTATATGAAATGGGGAATAAAATTTTAATTGAACATTCAAATTATCACTACTTCTAGGGTAAATTAATGAGAAAAACTATTTATATTCAGACCATGTGTTTCTATAGGTCCTATTATGATACGAATCATTTTTAATTATTTTACTAGAAACCTAATTTTTGAACATTTAATTGTTTTTGGGAGTCCATGAACCATAAAAAATATTTTAATCCAATAAATGTTTGATCATATTGGTGATATTGGAATATTATTGGGTTTTTCTCTAGATAGTAGATGATCTTGATGTTTCACCATATATACATTATGAATAGTAAATTATATTGATGTAAAAGATCCTAAAAAAGATAAGGAAGATGTTTTAAAGGCACATTCAAGTGGGAAGATGAATATGATGAAATAATTTCGTTTTTATGAAATGTTAATATGATAATAATAGTGGTGATTCTATGAAGTTGGAAGAATCAGACACATTTCTTCCCATTGAATAGGAATAGATTCATGAGTCTCATCCAATTCTAAGAAAATAGTTGGAATCTTGAATAATTATTGGTGATCAATGCCAACTTTTTAAAATAAGAAGAAATTCAAAATTTGTTTTGAATTCTTCTTTGTATTCCAAAGTTGAGTTGAAATATGTTAATGAATATTCTAAGAATCAAAAATTGATTCATTCTTGGATTTAGGAGTTGGGTCATATTAAGAAATATGGAACATGCCATTCCATACCTAAACTATTTCGTACCAATTGTGTGTTTCAAAACTAGCTAAATGAATGTGTTAAAGTCTTAAGAATGAATAATGAAATATTGGTTGGAAATGGTCACTAAAAAATTAAATTTATTAAATTTGATGTAGATTTTACTTAGGTTAAATTGTTAAGAAAATATAATCTTTCATCCAACTTCATCACAAAAATTTTAACAAATTTTTTGGAGTGATGTAAAATTTGAGTTTGCAAATGGATAACATGATGAATCAGATTATATTGACCAACCATGTGGTTTTTTATATAATGGAAGAAATATATGTGTGAATTTTAATGAAATATTTGTGTTCATTAAATAATTCTCTAATATCATGGTATTCAAAATTGGATACCTACATAAAAAATATTAACTTTAAGAAAGAAATAATTGATAGTAATCTATAGAAAAATAAAAATATAAGATTTAACTCAATTTTACAGTACATGTTGGTGACATTATCATTTTTTGTAATGATGAACAAACATGTGATATGTTTTTTGTAGAAAGGATTATGTTGTTTGAAATATCTATTCTTGGTGAAATCAAAATCTTTCTTGGGTAAAAAATCATAGAGTGAAAGAAAAGTATTTTTTTTCTAAAGAAAATGGTGCTGTGGAATGTCGTAATGAGTTTGGAATGAAAAATTATAAACATATTTATACACCGATTTCAGTGGAAAAAACGTTGAATAATGATTGTGAAGCTATAGATGCAGACTCTAAATAGTTTTAGGAGTGGATATAATGGTCGTTGTATCTGACTACCACAATACCTAAAATTGTTCATGTTTTTACCTTTTCTGAATGATTCTAATGTGATATAAAGTAATAAAATCTCTTTTCTACGAAATCTGATCTTATATATAATAATGGAACAATATATTTCATCATTCAGTATGATAGTTTAGGAATAATTTATTTTTGAGCTATTAAGATTCTAGTTAGGTAGTATGTGAGCATGGTAAAAAATATACATCTAGTGTAAATTTATTTTTGGGGGAATGTTTTGAAAGATTCCACACTGTGAAACATGTCTACTAACTCTTATAATGTCTTAAGATGTGTTTATTTCTAAAAATCAATCCATGAAAAAACTTATTTGGATGAAGACTTCGTGTGTAGACTTAACTTCTAATTTAAAGTTACATTTTCTATTGGGTCATGATAATCATAGTTCTATAATTCCTATAATGAATACAATGAAAAATTATCATTAAAAAAAAATTTATATCAAATATCACTTCATAATATAGCATTTGTATAGGAATGAACTAAATCTTGAGTATTTTCATATATCAAAACACGCATCTCATATTTTCACAAAACCATTAATATATAAATATATTTTAAAATTGAGATTGACCATGGGTGTCAAAACACATTCTCTCAATGGTTGAGGTATGTTTCTTTTTCCCCTCTCTTGAATAGACTTTGGATAGGGTTTTCAATGGGGGATAAAAATTATGTTTCATAAATTGGTCCACTAAAATTTTATAGACATTTTAATGAAGAATTAATTTAGGTGGAGTTGTGAGTAATCTATGAAATCTAATTGTAAGTGTGTGAATTGATTTGACAGTTTGTCGAAGTAATTTATCTTTTCTTGTAAGTGGAAAATGGATGATCTAAAGAGATAGAAATTTTGAATAAATGTTTTTTATGTCACAACTTTTGTATTACATGGCTATTAATTCAACTATTCATGTTTTCTTGAATCATATCCCTCACACATGAATTGAATTTATGATTATAAATCCATATATTGAGGTTACAATAATTCCATGATTTTATAAATCATTGCTGGAAAACAATCTAAGGGGAGATATGGTTAGGATCATTCTTCTAGGAAATTTTCATCAAATACTAGAAGAAGATTGTACTATTTTGTTTTTTTTCATTTAGATGAAATTTTTCACTTTTAACTTTTTATGATCAGATAGAAACTATACTATACTAAACTAAAAATATCATACACATTTTTCACAAAAATTTCCATCAGTTTCAGATTTTTACTATATTTGTGTTATTTTAATGAACTCTTTTTTAAGACTAAAAAAATAAACATAACGATATTATTTATTAGAGTGAGAATTTAAGTCAATGATTGGTTGTCATTCAACAAATTTCATACTAATATGATGATTATTTGTTGTAATATACGATTTCAATTACACATGTTGTAACATAACATATGATGCAAGAATTGGGAATGAAAAGATGAGAAATGGTTTTGTATGTAAGAATATTAAATTCCAGTCTCAATGTTTACAACATCATAAAGTTTTAGCGAAACTAGAAGATGATTATATAAGAAGTTATTTGACAAATTCAAATACTTATGGTCATAGTTTAGCTTTGTGTGAATCATCAGACTAAGAATTAATAAAAAGTATTATAAACTTGATGCTAGGAGAATAAAAATTTGAGTTGATGTAATAGTAGAATGATCCATCAGAACAGAAAATTCATCAGACTACCTGATTCACTAAACAAACCTATCCATAGGATCAATCACTAATTGTATAGAATTTGAGTTAAAGAAGTCACTGCTGACACCAATCCATCAGATTCAATTTATTATCGATTCGTAAGAGGAGTTGTTATTATTGATCCATAGGTCATAGTGTTATTATGAAGAGGGATTCAGATACAATGTTCTATTAGAGGATGAATGGTGAGAAATATATGGATGTGGTACTTGTGAAATGAATGGCATTAGAGACTGATCTATCAGATGAAGATAAATAATGTAGTAAAACATTTACGTGAAACAAATTCTATGTGTTCTAATCGAGGGGGGAAATATTAATTGAATATAAATTGATAATGATATATAGTATTGGTAATAGAAACCAATCCATTGGACACATGCCGACACCAATAAGACACTAGTTATATAAGTTCATTAGAGGTAGTTTCTCATCAGACTAAGGAATTGATGAATAATTGATGAATTGTAAAGTAGTATTAGAGAGTGTCTACGAAGTGTTTTCAAGTGGGGTTCTGAAGATTAATTAATATTAAATGAATTTTATGGTTGAATATATATATATGTATAGTTGGAATTTGAATTCATACGTACTATATTTTCAACAGTGTTTTTTCAAAATTGATATGAAAATTATTATCAGACTAAATAATATTTTGTTAGTTCATCATAAGATTTAGTATTGAGATGATTTTAGATGAATAAAGAATAATTTAAAATCTATTAACTGGTCAAATATAATTTCAAAATGAATATAAAATTCATGTTTCTATAAATTTGGTTTATAGAGAATGTGAATGTATTTTCTCATCAACTCAGCTCTCTGAAATCCTATAAATAATAGCCAATGAAAAAAATAATCTGACACTGTTCATGTGTAGAGAGAAAAAGGGCCATGATTTTTTTGAGTTATTGGAGTAATAGGAATGTATTTCTATGGATTTTATTAAATAATGATTTCTAGATATAAGAATCTTAAAAAAGTGATTGTGGTAACATTTTTTCGTATCAGACTGAGTAATCAGACAGACATTTCTACCAAAAGGATTAGCAGTTCACAATATTTTTGAGACTAACATTATAGAATTATATTTTCAAAATAAGGAATCTGAAGAAAAAATCGGAACAAAATATCAAAATGAGTTTTCATAAAATGTTCTATATAGTTGATTCTACTTGATGTTGGGTAAGAGTGTGGATATTTTTTTAAGTGTTACAAAAGTTGATGTTGTTAAATAAATTCAAAGAAAGTTTTGGGAACACAAAGTGAAGGATTCTAAACATTTTAAAAAACTAGTTTTAAATGACTTCTAGTAGAGAAAGTAAAATAACTATTTTATTGATCAAATTTTGATGAAATTGTATGCATATTTCTTACTTGTTGTATCCACCCAAAATGATTAATTTCTAGAGGATTCTTTTGTATTTAATAATTTCCAAAAATGATAAGGACATGATAATCTTATTGGGTAGTGATCCTTTAAATGTTTTGTGTTCTTGTGGAATTTTGAATTTATTTTTTTCGAAGTGATAACACATTAATAATAGGAAAATATTTTTATAACATAATGATAAAATGAAAGTAAAAAAATCACTAATTCACCCCATACATCTCTCAGTGATATATTGACATTGTGTGGGCCTTTTCAAAGTCCTTGATCACATACCATTATTATTATCTTATGATAACTAATCAGGTTCTATTATTTTCTCCATAATTACTCTTATTATCACTATGTGATCACACTTTCCTATTTTTCAAATTCAATACATTTCAGGTAATCGTATTTAGTAGGATATGATTAATGTACCTGCTATGATATAAGAACCACATAGTATATATAAAATATTATTTATTAAATAATTTTATTAAGTTTCCGATATCTCTTTAATGTAACACATTTTAGTTCTTGTTGTTTTATTATTCAAATATTTATTAAATATTATTCTAAAATGATGTAATATTAATATATGTTATGGTCATTTAATTATATTGAACCCTACACATCATGGATGAAAACCACACCCAGCTACTCATCTATATAAATTAATGGTGGAAGAATAATTTAATTATATTATGAGGTTTTCATCTCAAATATAACTAAATATAAAATATATTCTCCCCAATTCGAAGGAAACATCACATATACCTAGATGACCTACATCAATGAAATATCATATATTTATATAATATAAAAATTAATTTTTCACAAGAATAAATGTCTTATTCCATGTGAAACCATAATAAATGACCCAAGAATATCACATTAAAATAATTCATATTATGTAGGATACTAACCTTATTGATAATATTCTTATCATTTGAGGGAGTTCTACATACACTGGTGGTTCATACCAACCCTTCCAAACAAGAGTTTGTTTCCTCATCATATGCAATGTTAACATTATTGATATTAAAATGATGAATTATTAATGAGTATTAAATAAATGGATAACATGGGGAACCTGTACTCCAATATTTTATGGAGAACAAGACCACCTAAAAAGGGAAACCCACAGAGCATTAATGATTTTGTTACAAAGGGTGTTACTAAATATAATATCACACAACACTTTTATTTAATAGTCACTTAATATTTGGTCTCCATGATATAAAATCATTGATAATGTTCCTTAGAAGAGTGTTACATGAAATATTCCATTATATTAAATTGATCATGATAAATATGAGAAACTAATAATACTATTATATCCTTAGTCTCATATTATGTATAAAATATTCTAGGAATCCAGGATCAGTCCACATGTCATCCATATTATTGATCCCCACACAAAACAAAACTATGTAGTTTATATGAAGAAAAAACTCTAAAATCTCTATATTAATCCAAAAAACTCCTCTAATATTCACCATGGATATGAAGGACCCTTAGTTTACAATTACACTTGTTTCCACATCCAAAACTATTACATCAAAATAAAATGAATCTAGAACTACAGTAGAACTTCTAGTGTGTACATAATAATTATCTAGAACGATACCTCTTTTAAATTCTACCTTTATTAATAAACTTCCACCTCATTGAATCTACGGTGGGATGTCATTCATCTCACAAAGGATAACTTGTTAGTTGAGGTATTAGTGACATCTTTGATGGGGGAATATTTACCTTCCCAAAAAAATATTTATATTAGAGTCTAATAGTATAAATTATATGTTTGGATCAATACCCTATCATTTTTATGTCACATGATGTGTACCAAAAGCTGTATCTATTTTGAATGTCTCGTGAGAATATAGCCATTATATATTTGGTTAATAGCAGCCCTACACTATAAAAAATATCACCATAATATAAATTTATGGTGTGTGATGATCGGGGTGTAACCTAGTGTGTATATCCACACCCTAATACATATACCTATATATATAGAGACATTCCTAGTAAGTGACTGGCCCGTTATTATTGAGAGATACTATATCCTATAAGAGTCTGTGTCACACTTGGATAATGATAAATTTTCATACGTATCCAAATTTGTATTTACTTACTATCCATTTAATGTACTTAGACATGGTATGTGTACATTATCCATGTTTAATTTAATATCAAATAGGAAACCAGAAAAATAATTCTCTCTAACCATTCATGTATTATTAAAAACAACATAATGTGTAAAAATTAATTAAAAAAGTGATATTTTTTCAGAATGAACCCATTTAGGGATCTGCAATTCATCTAGAGCCCACCTCACCATTAATTATTCCAGTTCTATCTTATTTTAATGAACCCCTTCTTAATTCCACCAACTCATGTGCCTCCCGATCACACTATTGTTAAAAATATCAGTATATATTGATGTAATCTTATGGAACTATTTCATTAAACACACTATGCTACTCTATTCCACCATATCACTACCATACCTCTTCAATGTTATCAATCCCATCAATTTCATCCCCGAGTTACTAGAAATTTTTTTCCCACAGACCATGAAATGGTAAGTGGAGTTTCTATATCTAAGTGAAATAAGTAAGGATATAAATAAGAGATAGGTATATGGAAATATATATATATATATATATATTAGTGGTATTTTTACACCCACAAAATATAAATTATTTGTTTTCTTTTAAAACATAATGTGTTAAATATCTTGCTATACACAAAAACCAAACCAAAATAAATAACAGAAAGATATATAAATGTTATGTTGTAGTCATAGAATGTAATGGTAAAATATAGATACCAATATATTGAAATGTATATTGAAATAAAAATTAGTTACATTAATAATACTACATAATTCATAAAATTTAATTAGTATGTCTACGTAAATAATATGACATATTAATACATTAAAATGTTACCCCTATGAAATATGTATTTATGAACTTTATATTATGATACTAACTATAATATTGATAAATTATATTATTTTTATGACTAATATTTTAACAATATTTTTTATTAGTAATTTATTGAAAATAATAATTAGAATTTTTAATATTTGAAATCATTATTTTCCAATGAAATTTTATTCATTATTTTTTTCTATATTATTAAATAGTTATATTGTAAAATTATATAATCCTTATTTGAGAAAATTTATTTCATTTGTTTACTGGTAAAAAAAATATTATCCTAAGATGAATTATGTGTGTTTTTCTGAAATAATTGATTTCTCATTGAATAAGAATAATATAGTTTTACTAAATCTATTGTGTATATGTATATAGAAAGAAATAATCACAACATAAATAATAAAAAAAATCTGGGATCTAAGGTCTACATAATAAATAAAAATATACACTTTATAATACTTTTATGGATTATTAAAATCCATTATTAACTGTTTAAGGACATAAGTTATATTTTCAAAAGAAAATTATTTTTGGTATTTTCATTAAATAAAATATTGTTTCGTTAAAATCTTATGGTGGATTTATTTAAAATAAATATAAATTATGTTTATAATAATAAAATTTAATACCAATATTATAAAATAAATTTACAATATTACCCAATGCATAATTGTTTTTTGAATAGTACATTTTTTTAAACATGGGTTATTTCATTCTATAGGCGGTAGTGTTAAGATGAATTTTTATTACACATAAATATATTAAATGGAAAAAATAATTTCATATTTTTATTTTGAATGTAAAATTTCTCTAATAGTTTAAATTTTATTTTTAGTATTAAAAATGTATTTACTTACACAATAACTAGTTTATATGGATCTAAATGTGAATCTTCTAAGGAGAGAAAACATAATAATGTTTTAAACATGTGTGAAAAAGATTTTATGTGTTTTTCTTTACTATATGTCATACTAAAATATAATATTGTCTATTTTTTAGTTTTATTTACATGAGAAACATGTTCACTCTTTATACTAAGTTGATATATTTTAAAAATTACTATTCTCAATATATATAAATGGTTTCTCCCATCACCATTACAAGACAACAAAAACAATTCTTCTAAGAAATGATCTTTTATTTTATCATCTATAATCCACTTATACTTCATTGATCCTCTTGTAGTAATATATTTCATTAATACAACATTTTCCATGGATTATTCTTAGAGAAATCCTTAGTCCACAATTTGAATATATTATTTAACATATTTAATTTTAATTATTAATTTACCTAATATAATTTTTTATTTCATAAAAAACGACCTTCTTATTTTTTATAATGAATTTTATTTTTACATGGGAAAAAACATACAACTTTTCACATTTTTTATAAAGAAAAATAATATTGTCAATTGTTCATTGTGTATACTACCACCTCCATGAAGAGGTGAAATGTTTTTTCACCAATGACTCCCTTCACAAGATATATGCGTGGAATTTAAGAATAAATATGAAATATATAATATAATTTTTGTTATTATGATAAAAATTATAATTCACCATATTTTACTCTCATTATTTGGGAAATAATAAAATTCCTTATGTATTGTATAGACTATCACCACCACAAAGTAACATTTCTCATTTTCAATCTTGTGTCGTTATTATTAATTATAAAAACTAAACTAAAATTCACCATAATGAAGTTAATTAAATAATTTAATCAATAATTTTCAATAGTAATATTATGCCAAATAATACCACTTTCATAATCATACTCATACATTAATTAGGGTATCATCAACATCGATTTCATATTTATAGGTCAAGTCTAAACTTCTCATAAAACTAAATTATGAAATTATTAATAATAATAAAACATCAATTATATGAGATTTTCTAACATAATAATTTTAAAAAAGAATATATAAATGAAGAACATATCCACTGTTATGAAGCATGTTAAAAACAATCATGATTACTCATACCCAATATTGAATGTAGAGACTAACTAATATACATCTAGAGATATATTATAATTTTTTATAAATTGAGATAGATATTATAAATTATTTGAATTGTTTTATTAATAAGGATATTTCTGTTAAAAAATATATCTAATAACATTATTGGAAGTCCAGAATTACATTAAGGGATTCTTTGTCCCATTTTGAATTATATGTGACATGCTCTATATTGTGAACCAAAATTATATATATTGTATATATCGACCATTTGTGGTTTTATATCATTATTTATATTTTATTCATGGTATTTAATGTTCAATTAAATTAAAATGTGTTTTGACTAAAATTATACTCACCATAAATGTGTCATTTAGAATATGTTGTTTAAGTAATGATTTATTAAGAAAAATAATCATATGGGAATTCATTGATTTAAATAAAACACTAGTTATTATGTTTATATATTTATATAATTTTATATTCCCTCTACAGAATCTATTTCCCCTTAAATAATATTTTACCTTATGTTTTTCTGGTAAGAGGTATCGAACCCATCTCATCTCCCGTATTAGGAACATTCTTTTTTCATATCCATATATATTGGATTAATTTTTGTGAATAACCTTAGCATTGAATAAATAATTGATTATGGTTATTTTATAATTATTTAGATTCTTAATTTTTTTAAATTATTTTTTATCATTTTCTATATGGTATTTTTAATCAATGTCATAAAAAAATCTTTTATTAATGTTATTTGTGTCTGCACATCATTTCATTGATTTTTATTTTTCTTACGAAACTTCGTCAATTAGATTTATTTTCATATAAAATAAATTACCACTCTCTTAGTTATATGAAGTTATTATTTGTAGATGATGAAGGATAATTCATAATTCATATTTTATTTTTATAAACCACCTAAAAATCATTTCATCTATGAAATTTAACTTTAACATAAATGATGCTTTATAATTTAATGTCTTCAAATTATACGATATACCCGATTTATTCTGGTGTATTATTTATTGATTTTCATAAAATAAATGATTTATTACTAAATTATTCATTCTAAATAATCCTCTATTATAGGCATTATTTTACCTCCAATGCCTTTACACTATGAACTCTCTATATTCCTCTCCCTAGAATGACTGTTTTAACCAAGATTTTATACATTGGTTAGTTGGAGATATTATTAAATTAACCATTAAACATCTTCCTTATATTTTGTTACATTTAGGGATTCATACATAGATAGTTATTCAATCAATTGATTGAGGAACTATTGGAAAACCATTAATTTTTATTCTGTTATGGATGCATATTTAATAGTCAAGATAGTTTATTATGTTTTATTTAACCATCCAACATCCTTATCCAGATGAGTGATGATCATTTTATCCATTTTATTAACATAGGGAAATGTATTGGGATATTGTATGTTTGTTTCTCTATAATATAATTTGACTTGTTTTTAATGGATAATGATTTAGTAATGTATTCAAATTCTTACCATTTATAGGTTTAATGAATTGGAATTTATGAAGTGATGAGTGGCGCCTAGTGTTATATAGCCTCATAATATATAAATTTTCCTCATGAAGAAAATTTTGAGTTATTTGGTGTACATTTACCAAATTCTTGCATGAAATCAATCTTTTAACCTAGATGTGGATAATATTTTTGTTGGTAAAAAAATCATGGTATGAATTCATATATTTTAATCCATGTGAGTGTATATATTTGCTTTTTATCCATGATATTATTTCAAACCTATGATTTTATTTATATTGAGTTGTTTGAATCTTATTTTTCATACCTTATTATTCATGCAATTACAATTGTCATATATGTTTTCACTAACAAATAATTTCATCTCTCCCTCTATATGGTTCCATTTTTTAGACAATAATGAAATGTATTAAAATTGTATGTATACTATAAATAATCATATATGGATAATTTCTACAAGGTATTAAAGACATATTTACTTTGAGTAGTTTCTTATGTGGTGGAAAAAATATCCATTAATTGAGAAATATTGATATATTTGTTAACAAATGTGTTTTCTTAGTTCAATAATGTTATAAACATAAAACCTAATTGGAATGTATGTAATGGAATGTCTTATAAAATTCATGTATTTTTTGGAATTTCATATCTAGAAATCTATAAATGGTTCTAAAAATCAATATTTAATGCATTCTTTTATAGCACTAGATCTCGGTGGGAATAACATTGACGTCTCAAGGATTGATAATAGTCAATGATAACCAATCTTATACCGAGAATCAACATAGAATAAGGATTGCAGAATTTGATATGAACTTGTTTTGCGTCACACAACTAGGGTATGATGTGGAAGGGTATTGGCTAGTGATTCACCTTTACAACAATTTTTTATTGTTTGATAAGAAAATACAAAGACGATTAATATTAAATATATTTTGATAAAAATAATTAAAACTCATAAAGGAAGAAAAAATACAATGTTTTCCAAGAAATTAGGCATGAATAAATGAATAGGGTCATACATTGATCAATGAATCTACTAATTCAATGAGATATATTAATCATTTCATTTCATATTCCCATCCACTCAATGGGATTCAACAAAGTCGCCTATCATATATCACATTAACATTAACTAGTTAGGTGTTTATTTAATGAATGGTGTATAATAATATCATAATAAGATTATTGAAATTTTCATATTTCTATTACTAGGTATAATAAGTATTATCTGTAGATACATCAAGTAATCCCATTCTATAACCAAAAATTAGATTGAAAATTTTGATGTTTATGGACAAAACAACTATTCCTAGACCAACCATAGTGAAGTATTATTTATATAGGGATCCATTTTGGTTATAATTATTCTTAATTTATTTCATCGCCAATAGATATTCATTTAAATAAAATAAATATTAAATGAATTCCTAAAAAAATCCTAAGAATCCAACCAAATCCATGATCAAGGGTAAACTGTGCATCCTGAGATAAATATGACATATATAAAATATTTCCATGTAAATTTAATATAGAAAAATTAAAATTTTACCCCCTTATAGTGTTAAAGGCTCAACAAAAATGTTCAATTTCATTTTCATGTAATGCATGGGTCACTACATTCTCCAAATCATCTTGCATTTTCATCATCAAATTGAAATCAACCTGATTCTCCTAACAATAAAACTTATCAGAAATCCTCATAAGAATGGATAATATAAAGTATAACACACTTATACAATTCCAAGAATGTAAAAATATACATTAAATTATAATATAATAAGATGGGTAATTATTTTTATCCATAAATTTCATTTATACATAAACTTATGTAACTTTTAATACCATCAAAATGAAATATAAAGGTGAAATAGTTCATAAATAGGGTCTGATAATGAAAAACCTACGTTCTCCAAAAATTACTAAAATTTATAGATTTATGGTTAAACTATTTAGTCAATTACTATATTGATATATATCATTTAAAAAACATGACTATACCACATCTCCCCCACATTAATATCAAGGGAATATGTCACTTGATATATATAATTACATTTCGTTATCTCATTATAGGGTGCACATATAAACAACAATATAAATTATAAAAAGGATAATAAAGACCAATGAATTTCTGATTATCTATAACATTAGTAATGTAACTAATCATTCATCTATTATTCATGTCATCTTTATATCCAAAAATATTGATGTCGTTGATGAATCATCATTTATCTCATACATATAAACTTATTATAAGTCCAAGAAGTCAAATTTTATTCTTAAAACCAACCAAAAAATGTTTATATATCATTGGTTACCCATTCATACATAATATTTAGTTGACGATCTAAACATATTTTTATGGCGCATATACGTGTTCATTAGAACAAATAATAGTATCAATAAAAACATGAGCAACAACAAACCCAATCTATGAGACCATAAACCCCACATACTTACAAAAAATCAAGGATATTATTTTTTTCCAAAATCAAAATGTAAACTAGTTTTATTCCCCTCTTATAACATAGGTTCATTATTTATGGTATAAAATATCTCCTATAAAAACACTATATTTTTATGTTTTTCACATAATACAGAGTATTATCTGCTCAATTATTGAATAATGATATAAACCCTCACTCAAATATTCCACAATGTTTCATTAATATGAATCATGAGGGAACATCAATATCATATCTACTCTCATAATAGGTAAACTCATGATAAAATCCAACAAATATATCTCACTCCACCAATGTAACAAACTACATCATTTTCATTTATTTAATGACATGGATTACTATTACTATAAAATAAACAATGCTATACTTACTAGAAAGGGAAGAGACAGTGCATAAGAATACTATCTAAAGATATCTTATACATGGTATTTGATCCCCCATAGACAAGAAATATTCTTTTTCAAATACCCTTCCATCCATGTCACATTCATAAAATATTTATAAGGATTTATACAATTCTTAGAGCATTGAAATGGGGAAAAAATATTGATCAATAAAAAATAATTATTACAATGATTATAATTTATTATCAGCATACCCATCATAAAACAAGGTCTCAAAAAAAATGAGTTATTAATATTGTTGGGAAATATCTAATTGGTCAATGATCATCCATGTATTTCTTACCTAGAATCAATATTAC
Organism: Viscum album; assembly: GCA_963277665.1. Lineage (NCBI taxonomy): Eukaryota > Viridiplantae > Streptophyta > Magnoliopsida > Santalales > Viscaceae > Viscum > Viscum album. The sequence goes on from OY728148.1 coordinate 789,581,759, forward strand.
CATAGTTATCACTCCATAAAAGTTAGATCTTGATATGATACATTTTTTATACACTGGATTTTACTAGACCTCTCCCTCATCTGTTAGTTGATTATAACATTTAATTTGTTGTATGAGTTCCCACTAATCATTGAAATGTAGTTTTCGACACAGTCATTATTAATGAAATGAGTATCAGTTATATATGTAAATAACACCACTAGTTGAGGATCTACATTATTATCTCTTGGGGATCCCCGACAACCTAAATAGAAGAATCAAATCCCATCATATGGGGATTACCTACAATATTTATGATGTACCTAAAACCATATTATTAGGGTATTACCCACTCCTATGAATAAAGGAGTCACACCCTAGTCATAGAGGGTGTACCTACCCCACTGATAGAGGACTTTCACATCTATCCTTAGAGGATTACCTAGTTTATTTTGATGAAGGACATAGACCCATTTTTTAAATAGATTATAAAAAATCCATCCAATATTCTCATTACATACCCATTATTTATCATATATATAAAAGGGGTTCAAAATAAAATCAAACTTATGGTGGATCAATACCTGGTATTTGATATATTTAAACGGTAGTACCAAACCCTATGATTATATCTTGCACTAATTGCCATTAATATGAATATCCAGGTCATAGGGTTAGGTAATGTAAATTATATAGGAAAAGATCCACCAAAATATCAATAAAAATATAGTCTAGGAGACTCATGTATGTTTAGTTCAGATATTAATATTATCCATAAATTTTTTTCCATCACACCTCTAATTGGTAAATTTTCATAAGAGAGGTTTGTATAATCATTTCATATTTAATTTACTTCAGGTAGCATTCTTTATTGTAAAAAAGAAAATATTATGGAATATATTTATGCATTAATAACTTTATTGTACCCTTTAACCAATTCTCTATACACTAATGACAGTAAGAAAACTATTAGAATTCATAAATTGTAATTTATTGGACAATTTATCCCATGATGGTTTCTCCAATTTAAAACTAAACTCAAATAACTAATGAATTAGTTCACCAAATTCACATATTATGTATTCATATAAATATTATCTCTACTATCCAGATAAATGTTAAATAAACCACTCTAAGACCACTATGACATGACTCGACCGACTACGACCCTACTTATGCTTGTATTTAGGATGAGTGTTCCATCCCATCTTTATATTAATTAGGCTTGTGAATGGTCATTAGAAATATAAGAACCCACTGTGGGGGCCTTATTCTATGAGCCTATAACAAAACAATCTAAATTCATATATTTTATATCAATCCATTTCCCGAATATTATATATCTATTTTATAATGTAAATTTATTTTAATAGATTGTAGCCCCTAAAAATATAGTAGGATTACAATATGCTTGAAAAGGAAAAAAATAAGACTTCTGTGTCTCAATTCATAAATAATCAAAGCAATCTCCAAAAATTATCTAATCTCATGAGACCCAATCATTCAAATATCTAATAATAACAACCATAAAACAACTTCTCCAACTCTACAAACATTTTGATAAACCCTTAATAACACATCACCATCTAAAAAACATCATCGTTAGCCAAATATTTCTTTGAAAGGCTGAGTATACATAATCATACAACGAAGAACAAGAACTAATGATTGTATAACAAACAATTATTACTCACTACAGAGGACAATAATGAATTACTAACCAAATCAGGCCAGAAATTTATGGAAATATTAATATTTGAGATAAAGTAAATAATTCAAATCCAAATTTGGAAAACCAACCCTTCCCTATAGTGGGAAAATCAAAAAATTCATGAATAAAATCAACATGGGAACTCTAGAAACCGAATCCCACACTTCATGGGAAAATCCAAACCTCCTCACTCAATTGTAATAAATTATGGAGTTTGAATAACATAATTACATGAAAAAACTAGAACATAGTTCATAAAAACACGCATAGGGTAATGTTCAATTCACATCCCATGCATAAATTTTATAAAATATATTTAGGATATATCACTTTTTTCGGGATCACTTTTGGGACAAATAGTTGGCCAATGAATTAAACATATTATCATAACATCACTCTAATTAAAATATATTATCCAATGAAAAATAATTAGAAACCCTTTCCATAAGAATCTTAAATAAAATTTCTAATTCCAATAGAGGACCTACACCTCACATGTAAAAATAATGCCATAATATTTAGGGGAGTACCAAATCCACCCTTGAAAGGAAACTCCTAGTTTCTAATGGTTTTATCTTCAATGGGAGTATCGTACCTAGATCTCACAACACTCCCCAGTCATAGCCATAAAATAATTTGATTTCAATTATGGAATGAAAATAATTTTTTTCATTAGTATATAAATAATATCTATATTAAATAATATTCCCACAATGGCAGTATGGTTTTGATTCTCATGAGACATGGGAAAGGGAGGTAGTTATTAGAGAGTAGTGGTCTCATCTTTTTGACCCATATGATTTATCATATTCTTTTTGGGGACAGAAATTTCCTATGGTGGGGAGGTTGTATCATCCCGTTACTATTTTAGGTATTGACAAATTTCATATGTTAAATTATAATTATGTTAATTGGGAAGAATATTTTATCAGTAAAATGTAATTTTTTTGTTAAACACATCGTTTAATGGTAAAATTCCCAATTAATACTCTAGAGTATTTAATTAAATATGTTCTATGTTAAACACTAAGAATGTATGATTTTTTCACGAATGAGAAGTCTAGAAGAGAAAAAATTGAAAATAATAAATATATTATTTTAATCTTGAGAAATTTATTCAAAATTATAGTATAACTCCAATGCAGTTCATCATAAGAGAAAGTTAAGACAACAATTTTGTCTGAAATAGGTTTTTTCCCTAGGATGGGTACAACATTGAATGATTCAGAATTTTGTATTCCTCTCTAGTGAGATAACATTTTTAAATAATATTTAATATATTATTTATTACAAATAATTAAATATCTCCCAAACAGTGTGACGAATGGGGAATCCGAAACAACCGATGGGACCAGAATGGAGGAATTACCCAAACGGGGTATAAAATTTGTATGCATCAAGAATTTGGACGCCTCGCTTGCCGAAATAACACTTTTTATTTTAATTAAATAATTATTCTGATTTTTAATAAATATGTTATTAATATTTCTCAAATGGTACATCCTATGAGAAACGTAAGGCAATCGTTGTGTCCGGAATGGGGTTTTTTTTCCCTAATCGGGTCATAATATTAATGCGCAACAGATGTTTGATGTTAGGTTTTTATGTTAAATAAATAATTTTTTTGATTTAATAATCTGTTTTTTATTGAATTGTGTAATTTTTATCATCTTCTTGTTTTGATTTGCTTCCATAATTGTCATGTGGAAGGTTATAAAAACTCATATTTGATGTCATTTTTACCCGGAAAACACTTTAACCCTTAAGTTTGGTAAAATAAATCACTCCGTATTCAATTTTAGATTGAATAATGGATAAAACATTATTTTTAATTGTTCCATTTTGGTAATCCCCAAAGGCTATTAGAGTTATATAAATATCCTTCTTCTATCCCATGAAATCTCACTGAAAAGTGAAATAAAACCTATTACCTTACATTGTTTTGTCCTTTCGGATCCCTTTTCCAAGGGTGAAGTGTACCAAGAGGGTTTGCAAGGGTGCTATAGAAAATATCTTCTGACAGGTTTATTCCACTTTAACCTTTTATTTATTTATTTTTCTTATTCATGTTTCAATGAAATTCTATAAAATAGATAATATGTCAATTAAAAAATTGGGATTATTAAATAAATAAACCTAAATATTCAATGAATAATAATTTATTAGATTAAAAAAATTTAGATGTACAAATTATCGGATGATTGGTAACGAATTATAAAATGATAATTACTGAAAATATTCAATGTTAATTATCAAAAATTCATTTATCACATGATAGAACAAAAATAATATAAATAAATTATATAAAGAATTATGAATATAATGTTTTGAGAGATCATTGAAGATAACATTATACAAATTAAAATATGATAATAGGGAAAAATCATATAAATATTATTTCAATAATTTATCTAAGGATAATCGCTGGGGATTATAGAATGAAAAATTATTAAATGAAATTTTAAATTATTAATTATGAATAATTTAATAATAATTATGAGGATGTATTAAATGATAAGTTTATTAAATTATTAAAAAGATAATTGTAAATGACCATAATGTGATAATCACATTAAATTATCAGTGTATAAATTAAAAAAAATATAATTTATAAAGAGTAATTATTAAAATATAATTACTCAATTAATTAAATGAATAATTATAAAGAAATAATGTTAATTTATCTTTGGATAATTTTTATGTTTTTAATAAATGAATTAATTATTCTTGAAGGAGAATAATGAATGAACATACTTTGAACTAAATGAGAAATTGGAATTTACCATGGAGAGAGAATGTATTATCACATGAAAAATTTTATTTTGAAATAAAATAACTCACATTGGTTATAGGACCCCTTGACAAATTTCAACCACTACTATGTTGATGCTTATGATATTAAGGTCATGAGGTGGTATATTGAACCACATATGGTGGTTTATCTTTTTGGTTGAAAAAAAGGATTTTGAGTTAGGTGGTTCCATCCAAATTTTCCAAAATAAATTATATTTCATTAATTGTTTAATTTAATTCAATTGAGGATTTAAATTGTTGAATTAAAATTGGATTTTCATAGACATTTTTTCAATTTATTTGTTGAATTTAATTATGTGTTTGAATTTTGAAATCATGGAGTTGGTTTTGAATAGATTTAAAACTTTTAAAAATGGATTAATATTTTTGGATAAAAACCCATTGGATTTATCTTGGAAAATAGGCATGTTTTTTATTAAAACCCTTTTTTGTTTTAGATTTAAAATTGTCATGGAAATGAAAAAATGGGATTCTATTATCTTTTAAATAGTCTTAAAATAAGTTTCCCATCATTTATTATGTATGAAAACATGAAATCCATAGGTAGTTAGTGAGTAATATGGACACACTGTACACTATTACAACATTCTAAATGTAACACCCCAATATTTCATAGTATGATATTTCCTCAATGTAATTCAATAACTTGCACTAAATGCAACATTGAGTTCAAGAGCACCATGACTTACCAAACAAGCATTTTAAAAGCGGTTATGAATAGTACTAACTGATTTATTAATATTATATAATCCGTATAATTTTTGAATCCATATTATGAGTTTCTTAGACATAATGTATGAACAAATTCATTTTTTCAGATAAAAGAAATATTTTTAAAAAAATTCAATTTTACTATCTATTAATGGAGAACCCTTTTTAAATCCAATATTTGAAACCATTATATATTCAATTTGACAAAATAAACTTATTCTTTAGAATCATGACATAAGATTTTAGTTTCAATAAAATTTTGGTGTTTTTCTGATAACTTTCATATTTGGGTGAATTGTGTAAAATATTATATTTTAAATGAAAACATATTTTTTAATCGAAATAATTTATGGTGTTGAATTATACATTTTATTGGTTTGGAATTATAATTAAATTATGTTTTTACCATTTAATCCAATGTTGATCATTGGATGTAATTTCACTTTGAAATTTGACATAAACATGTGTCAATCTTTTGGTAGTTATTATTTCTTAAAAATTCATTTTTTGGTTTTGACAAAAGTAGTTAATTTTAAATTAATATATGAAATTTATATGTTTTTAATTTGGTAAAAATATATTTAATTTATTTATTCATAATATCAAAATTATCTTAGGGTGAAATTTTGGAATTTTTTTGAAAACATTCAATTTTTGATGAATAGTGAAAAACACTATGTTATTTGTTATAACAGACATTTTTTAAAATAATTATTTATTTTATTTATTTTTATTAATCTTCAAAATAGATACATAATACCTATATAAGTTCAATATAATTCATTAAAGTCATTTTATAATAATTTTAGATATATAAAAACTTTATTGAACTTCTCATAGTCTTTTACCCACTTCCTATGTGAATTAACAAATTCAGATAAAATAAAATTTTACCACTTTTGTGAGTTGAATTTCAAATATATGAGTTACACGGTTGATATCAGTATGTAAAATGTGGTTCAATAAGATAAATATAATTTTAGGTGAATAGTAACTTATTACTTTTATTTACCATGATTAAAACTAAATACGGTAATTAAAGGTAAAAATGATATTAATATTACCCTAACACATGTACTAGTTCTATTGGATATGTAAAAGTCGACCAAAAAAACCTTAGGAATAAAATATGATCCTCTTTGGTCCAATTGGATTAGATTAGGACATTTATTATTATTTTATTTAAATAAGAGTTAAAAGAGTTAAAATCATAGTTTAATAACTAAATCATTTTTAATATAGGGTTATACAAAAGATAAATTCGATTATAAAAATTCATTAGAAAGATAAAAATATTTCCTACATAATTGAATTTTATTTATAATTTTTATACATTAAATAATTTAATTTATTTATGACACAATTATGATGTAGTAATTACCTTATTAATGAAAAATTAAAATAATTGATTTTTTAAATACCAAAATAAATGTAATTTGAGACTTTTAATGAATTACATTAATTTTCTAGGTCACTCTAAAGTGTTAAGGTTGATTAAATTTATTTCTATCGAAGTAATATTGATGTTATTAATTTAACAAAAAAATACCAAATAGTGTCAGAATTGACATAATAGAGTTTATAAAACAAGTATTATATAATTATTTGATATTCAATTCATAAAAAATAATGATCGGACAAATAACTTACATAATGTAATATATATTAATAATGAACCAATTGGGGTTATCTTGTCTTGTTATAGTATGTTTATTAATGATATAATATAAAAATACAAATCGACATAGTAAAAGTCAAAATATTTGACTAAGAGTTAAATATAAATTATGAGGTTAATATGGTGATCTAAACCTATCTAAAATCTGTTGGATGAAGGAATTTAGACCCATACCCACCATAGACTCGAAATAAGTCACTTTTGAGCCATTATAAACTAAATATGAATTTATTATAAAATAATATTTTATGTTTTTCCTAAGGTGCCCCTCACCCCTCTTATAAAAGGGCACTTCCCCTTCTCTAAAATTTTCACCTTCAAAGCATTTTGGATTGGCCAAACCCCACCCAAATAACATCTCAACTTCCTTAAATACATATTAGAGGCCTTCCTTTAGTCATAAATCCAACAAAATGATCCCTTTCGATCAAATCAAAAGGAAGAACCTGAGTGAAGGTAAATATTTCATCTCCTCTTTCATGTTCTTTTCTTCTTCCACTACTTCATACCTTTTTGATTTCATTATAAAATAATAACTCTAGTATCTTATATATAATTTTATGTAATTATATATATGGTACAACCATATTCATTATTCTATCCGTCCTTTGAATTACATGTCACCATACATATGTACGTATGAGTTACCATCTCCACGTTGTGGTGTAGATGTTACTCAATACATAATTATTTGGATTGGTATAATAATGATGTATAATTGATGTGCATAATAAATATAACATAATAATTAATCTATATATATTTTATACCATACAATTATATATGATTTTAATATCAAAATAATGATATTGTCGCTCATGTGTACGTACGGATTACTGTCTCCACGAACACGATGAGATTCATTTCCCATCATATCCATTAAAGACTAATTTTCATTGGATGATTAAAAATAATTTTTAAGGAAATGATATAATTCTGGATATGAATAATATAAAACCTATCCATAAGAAACATGTACTATGTTACAAAAAATATAAAATAAAATGAGTAAATAAACACTTAAAACGACGATAATACTAAAAGATTATTAAATAATCAATATTAAAAGATTATATATGATATCATATTTATGTATATGATTCTTGTATAATTTAATAACAATGATTTAACTATTATAAAAGAGGTTAGCCTACCATCGATCAATGAAATGAACAAGGTAAGGGTTAATTTCACAATCTCTTTATTATCCAAGGTTTTTTTTACGTAAGTATCTACTTGTAAATATTTATTATCCATGTCCATGTTTCATAAAAGAGTTTTAACAGGGATTATTTTTAAGGGGATTTTTTTTACTAAAAAACATTTTAAATGTTTTAAATATTATTCTTCTAAATCAATCTCATTAATTTCCATGTTTTTAATATGGTTTTAAGGATTTATTTATATGGAAATGAATGTTTTTAAAATGTTAATTCCTTTCAGAAGTTTCAAAGTTGTATGGGACACTTTGATTCAAAAATATCTTTAAATTTCTTCCTTTCTAACTTCTGTGACTTTTAAATGTTTTCATGAAAAGGGATATTTCTCTCAATGATTTTTAAAATAATTTTCATCAATTACAATATCCTTTGATGGATTTTAAATTTGTTTGAAGTTGATTTATTATAATAAAAATCTTCCATATTGTATTTATGGTTTTGTGATATGTTGGACTATGGATGTGTTATTTTTATAACATTCATGGATTATGGATAAAATATTGAAATTTCGTATGCTAGTTTTAATACGATTGTTTATGTTGTGTTTAAACATTTTCATATGAGGAATGCATTGGACTTAGTATGTGATGGGTTGAGCCCGCTGTAGCTCCTCGATGCATCGTTAGGTCTTGTGAGAAAAATTAGTATCTAGGAATAAGGCCTTGACAAAATCATATTTTTAGTCTTTTCACAAGGTCTTGACAATATGGTTATGAAAGTCTGGCATTATGCATTCCATCATTATGAAATTGTCTATTGATATATAATGTGATTCATCGACTAGTAAAATATCCATGTGAGTAAGTAAATGTAAATATTTTATTTTATCTTTGCCATATTATGAGGAAGTTCTTGTTTAAAAGTATTTTGTTTTAGTCTTATACATTTCCTTAAATATTTATACTTATTTATGAAAATTTATGCTTTATTGTTATACTTAATGAGCATCTGAGCCAACCCATTTATATGTTCTATTTTTTCCAAGATGTGAAGAATTATATTATGACTGACCTGTAGTGATAGTCTATGGGATATCAGTGTTGTATTTGGAAACAATATTGTTTTAGTTTTCCATTTTATGATGTAATAAAAACCTTATGAATGTATCTAATGTTTCTAAGGCTACTTAACTAATCGGCCTTTCGAAACATGATTCCTTGTAATCATACAATTGTATTAAAATAATGCACCGACTCGGGGTAACTGGGTTCAAGGAGTTACAGTTATTATCAGAGGAAGTTTAGCAAAAAACATGGAAACTAGATTAAGATAATATTTGATTATAGAGCATTAGCCTAAGATAGACTTGGAGGATTCGTGTATAATAACATCCTATAATGATGGTATTGTAAATATTTTGTGAGTTTTCCATGGAATACATCCCTGTCTAGATATGAACAGGTAGAGTCGGCTCTGGCATAGATGTACCTAGGGGTAAAATCTGAAAACACAGCTTTGTGCTAGACTCAAATGGGAACTGTTGCATGACAATGAGCCTTGATGCACTCTTGGTTAAGACACTCCCGGAGGATATGCTTAGGATAATTCTCATTTTCATTACCAACCATTATGAAGGGTTTATGAGTATATACTTCCTCATGGAAAATATTTTTATGATTATGGATTCTATAAAAAAATATTCAATATACGTTAGGTAATTTACATGTTTTGATTTATTCATTTCAATTTATAAACTTACCTAGTGCATGACATTGTATAGAAATGGTTCCCAGTAGAAGGAATGTGAACTCTAGCAATACGTATGATCCCAATAGTAAGAAGGATCATATCATTCATGGTATTAAGCCAACATTTAGAAGAGAAATAGTCTCCCATGTATTCTCAACATATGAATACATTATATCATGTGTTAATAAGATAAGTAAAAAATTATCTGAGTCATATGGATTTGAAGGGAAGCAAGGGAAGAAAAGGATGGAAGAGGGAGAGATTGATAAAGTGAAGAGAGAAAAAAGTATTTTCCCATATGTGATAACTATGTAAACAATGAAGTTGGTAAATTCTTCAAGGGAATGGTAGTTTTTATAAGTGTGGAGAAAATGGAAACCAAGTACGTGATTACAAGGGTAAGTAAAAAGTTTAAAATATACATTGATTCATCTACAAGGAGTTGGGAAACACTGTGAATCAATGTACAAATCATCATAGTATACCCCAAATTATTTGATAATAATATAGTTATGATACTACCAAAGATGAAGATTAATGATTAGATTTCTTAAATTGTTATTAAATTATTTTGTCTTTTGAGTATTGTATTAATTATGAACATGTTATAATAATTATAGAGTATATAAGGATTGTACTGTAGTACTATTTCATTAAGGACTTGAGATTTTTTGGAACCATGAAAAGTGACTCAATAGTGGGATAAATTTTTCGAAAATATATGGTTGAGAGAAAGATAAACCATAATATGGTTCTGATACTAAGGTAGTGATTTTTGAAATAATACCTGATTTATTTTGATAAATTATATTGAATATTCTTTACTACCTTGAAACTAATTAATGATTCTTATATTCAATCATTGTTGGAGTTTAAAACATTTTTCCTATTGGAGTATATCCAGAATTTTATAAGGATTAAGAGAGAATGAATTTAATCAATACAGTTTTCTGGTAATTCAGGATGTTGCAGTGTTTTAAAAGAATACATGATGAATGTGTCCACATGTTATTACGTGGAAACAAGGATCTTCATTTTACTTACCTTCCTTAAAAATTTTGGAACTGAGTTTGGACAGAATTATTTTAGATAATTCTAGTTTATTTTTGGATTTAAATAAAAAGGATAACCCGGAGGTTGGGTGGAAAACCGTCGCGTCCTGTATGGACGCAATACATTAACCTGCAACCTAAGGGTGACAAAGGTGTATCACCTACCAATGGCCCACATTATGTCCTATATTGAATAATGTAGTTGTTTTAAAAGCTCTGGTAGATGAATTAGAAATTCATTTTCTGGTAACCTTATAAGAATAGGATAAATAAAATATTTTTCTTATGTTCTATTATATTTTAGTGCGAAAGATGAGTTTGTGGTAGAAATTATTTAGAGGATGGAACTCTACTTGTCAAGTATATATTTTTTCTTCTATTATTCTATGAATAAATTAATTCATAAACTTTACGTAAGTTACCTTAAAACTAAAAATGTTTTATCTTAATACCATATGTTTCGTTGAACTGATGACAATTTAAATCATCATATATTTATGGCTTTGAGGCCCTCAATTATTCAATTGTTTGTGAATGATTACCTCGATCACGCCCTATAAATATTTATGTTTTTTCTCTAATTGTGTGTCTGTAATTTCCAACAATGTTCTCTTAATTGAGATCATTAATTGTTGGTGACTTTTTCATTCCCCCATTCCACTTATTAAGACTAAATTTTATTAACCCAATTTCCGATGTGGGTTTTCCCAAAAAGGTATTTTCTATTTTCATACTTTTATTTTTGAATAAAAATTTAAAATTGTGATCATGTAATTTATTGAAGGAGGGAAGAATGTAACACCCCATGATTTCTTAATATGCTATTTCTTCAAAGTAATTCATTAACATTCACTACACGCAACACCGAGTTGAAGCGCACCACGAATTACTAAAAAATCTGTTTAAAAGTGGTTATGAATAGTATTAGATAAATTTTAATCATTATAAAGTAATTATAATTTTAGAAACTGTATTATGAGTTTCTTAGACATAATGTAAGAACAAAATAATTTTTTTCAGATAAAAGATGTATTCTTCAAAAAATGCAATTTTACCTTATTTTAATGGTGAACCCTTTTTAAATCTTATATTTGAAACTTTTATATATTCAATTTGACAAAATAAACATCTTTTTTATATTCAAGACATAAGAATTTAGTTTCAATAATTTTTTTTGTTTTTCTTATAACTTATATATTTGTGTGAATATTAAAAAATATTATATTTTTACTGAAAACAACTTTTTTAATCGAAATAATTTATAGTGTTGAATTATATATTTGAATGTTTAGGTAGTATAATTAAATTATTTTTTTACCATTTAATCCAATATTGTCATTAAATGTAATTTCACTGTGAAATTGGACATAAAAAAGGGTCAATCTTTTTGTAGTTATTATATATTAAAAATACACCTTTTGGTTTTAGCAATATGATTTAATTTTAAATAAATAAATTCAATTTATATGTTTTTAATTTTTTAAAATATACATAATTTTTGAATTCTGAATATGAAAATTATCATTGGGTGAAATTGTGTTATATTTCTGATAACATTCAATTATTTATGAATAGTGAAAAACACTGAGTTATTGGTTAAAACTGACTTTTTCATTAAATAATTATTTATTTTATTTAAATTTATTTTTGGTTAAAATAAATACATAATACCTATATATGTTCAATATAATTTTTTGGAGACATTTTATAATAAGTTTACATATATAAAAATTTTATTGATCTTTTCACCGTCTTTTACCCACCTCCAAATAGAATTTACAAATTCTAATAAAACATAATTTTACTGCTTATGTGAGTTGATTTTGAAAAATCCATGAGACACAATTGATATAAATAAATAAAATGTGGTTCAATATGATGAAACTAATTTTTGGTGAATATTAACTTTTTACTTTTACTTACTACAGTTAAAAGTAAATAGGGTAATTAAAGGTAAAAATGATATTAATATTACACTAAAACATGTATTAATTATATTGGATAAGTATAATAAGACAAAAAATCTTTGGAATAAAATATTAACCTCTTTGGTCCACTTGGATTAGGTTAGGACTTTTATTATTATTTTATTTAAAGAAGTATTTGAAGAGTTAAAATCAAACTTTAGTAACTAATTTTTTTTTAATTTATGGTTATACTTAAGATAAATTCGATTATAAATATTAATTAGAAAGAAAAAAATATTAAATATATAATGGCATTTTATTTATAATTTTTAGGCATTAAATAATTTAATTTATTTATGACATAATTTTGATCCTGTAATTATCTTATTAGTGGAATATTAAAATAATTTATATTTTAAATACCCAAATAAATGTAATTTGAGACTTATAATGAATTCAAATAATTTTCTAGGTTACTAAGACATGTTATGGTTGATTAAATAAATTTTTTTTCTAAGTAATAAATAATTTATAAATTTAACAAATTAAAAAAACCAAATAGTGTTAAAATTGACATAAAAGAGTGTTTAAAACAAATATTATATTATTAAGTGATATTCTACTCGAAAAAATATAAGATTCATAAAAATGTCTTATATAAGATTATATATATTAATAATTAACCACATGGGGTTCTATTGTCTTTTTATAGTATGTTTATTAACCATATAATATAAAAATACAAAGAGACATGGTAAATGTCAAAATATTTAACTAAGAGTTAAATATAGATGATAAGGTTAATATGGTGACCTAAACAAGTCTCAAATATATTGGTTGAAATTATTTCAACCCATCCCCACCCTATCCTTAAAAAAAGTCACATTGGTGCCATTATAAACTGAATATTAATTTATTATAAATTAATATTTTTTATTTTTCTTAAGGTTCCCTCACCCATCCTATAAATGGGTACTTCCCCTTCACTCAAATTCCCTCCTTCAAAACCTTATGGCTCGGTAAAACCTGGCCCAATTATCCTCTAAACATCCCTCACATCATCCTAATGGCCTTCATTTATTTAGAAATCCATGTTAAGGAGCACATTTTATCAAATTAAAAGGAAGGACACGAATAAGAGGTAAATATTTCAGCACCGCTTTCAAGTTCTTTTCATCTTCCACTTCTTCTTTCCTTTTTATTTCCATTATAATATAAACACTCTAGTATCTTCTATATAATATTATGTTATTAGAAATATGGAACAACCATATTCATTATTCTATCCATCCTTTGAAGGGAATGTCACCATACGTGCGTATGTATGGCTTACCGTCTCCACGTTGTGCTGTAGTTGTTATTCAACACATTATTATTTGGATGGGTATAATAATGATGTATAATTGATTTGAATAAGAAATATAACATGATAATGATTCTTTATATATGTTATACCATGCAATTCTATATGATTTTATTATCAAAATAATGATATTGTCACTCGTGCGTACGTACAAATTACCGTCTCCGCAAATGCGATGATATTCATTCCCCATAGTTTCCATTCAAGAATAATTTTCTTTTTATCATTAAAAATAATGTTTAATGACTTGATATCATTCTATATATGAATAATATACAACCTATCCATAACAATTGCATCTTATATAACTAAACTTATAAAATAAAACGAGTAAATGAACACCTGAAATGACGATAATACTAAAATATAATTAACTATGAAATATTAGAAGATCATATATGATATCATATTTCTGTATATAATTCTTGATTAATTTAATAAAAATTATTTGACTATTATACAAGATGTTAACCTACCCTCAATCAAGGAAAAGTACAAGGTAAGGATTAATTTTACAATCTCTTTATTATCCGATGTTGTTTTTATGTAAGTTGATATTGGGACATATTTATTATCCATGTCCATGTTTCATAAAAGAGTTTTAAAAGGGATTATTTTTAATGGATTTTTTGACTAAAACATCTTTTTAAATGTTTGAAAAATTATTCAACAAAATCATTCTCATTAATTTCTATGTTTTTAAAATGGTTTTTATGGATTTATTTATATGAATATGAATGTTTTTAAAATGTAAATTACATTAAAATTCATCAAAGTGGTATGGGACACGTTGATTCAAAAATGCCTATAAATTTCTTCCTTTATAAATTGTCTGACTTTTAAATATATTTATGAAAATGGTATATTTCTTTTAATGTGTTTTACCAATATTTTTCATCTATTTCAACATACTTTGATTTTTTATAAACATTTTTTATCTTGATTTATTATGATACAAATATTCCATATTCTATTGAAGGTTTTGTGATATTTTGGAATGTGTATGTGCTATTTTTATACCATTCATCGTTTATGGATAAAGTATTGAAATTTTTTATTATAGTTTTAGTACAAATTTATATGTTATGTTTAATAATTTTCATATGAGAAATGCATTGGACATATTAATTGATGGGTGGAGCCCACTATAGCTCCTCGATGAAATGGTAGGTCTAATGAGACAAACTAGGGTCTTGGCACAATGCCTTGACAAAATCTTATTTGTAGTCTTGGCACAAGGCCTTGAATATGTGGTTATGAATGTATGGAATTATGAATTCCATGATAATAAAAGTGGCTATTGATATTTCATGTGATTATTAGACTAGTAGAATATCCATGTGAGTATGTAAATGTCATTATTTGATTTTATCTTTTCAATATTATACTAATGTTCAAGTTTAAAAGGCTTCTGTTTTACTCTTATACATTTTCTTAAATGATTATTCTTATTTATGAATGTTTCTACAATATTGCTATCCTTTCTGAGAATCTAATCTCACCCCATTCTATGTTTTATTTTTCCAAGGATGCGAAGAAGTATATTATGACTGAACTACAGGTATAGTCTATGGGATCTTAGTGTTTTCATTGGAGATAATTTTATTGGAGTTTTCCATTTTATGATGTCATGAAAACCTTATGAATGTATCTATTGTTTCTAAGGCCACTAAACTAATCAGTCATTCGAGACTTGATCTTTTGTGATCATGCCAATGTTATGTAACAATGCACCGACTCTGGGTAACTGTGCTCAGGGCGTTACACTAAACATACATGAAATGGTTCACATCCTAGGTGGGTTGGTGGCAAGTCCCCCTTGGATAGATTCATCAGTACGTGATAATTGAGATTTTGTTGAGTTCACATAGAGAGTGTAGAGTCCTATAGCTAGGAATATTATCGTACCTATGTGATAGATGACTATGTGACTGCTTTGTCATTTATATTAGAAATATAAATGTATTCCAATGTTTTAAACCGCCTTACATGAATTCTGAATTTACATAAACTATTTTATGTAACTGTTTTGTATTTAACCCATTATTTTAGAAATATTCCATCATTTGTAAAAATAATTGCTTAAAATATTTATTTCTATCATTTTAAATGGATAGCATGATTTTTTTAATTGTAATTTAAAATTTAAAACATGTATATCTTTTAAAATTTAAATCACTTTCTTGGTTAATCTATTATTGGCATCTGTTATGGAATCCTTGGTGAGACCCTACTAGGCTTTTTAGCTCACACCCTACTTTTCCCTTCGGGTGTTTGTAGAATTCCTTTCTCTAGGTTTTAAAAATGGTAAAGGATCACATGGATGTGGATCCAGCTATTGGACCTTGGTCTTGGGGAGTTGATTCCTCCTGGTCTTTGGGTTTTTTTGTTTTTGTACTTGGATTGTAATGCAATGGGCTTTCTATGCATTGTAGTATTCTGGTACATCACTCCCAGTGGAGATTGTTTTGTTATGCATACTTCTTTATTTTATTATGATTATGCATTCTTGTGGAAAAATTGTTCCCACTTGAATGTTGTATAATTCTAGGTTTTAGTCACAAACCATTGGGAATTAGGAACTCCATTCGTTCTATGTCAGGTATGACTCGAATATCGGGTAATAAGGATACATGGGCTGGTTCGTGACATGATCAAATTGAATATAACATTCCAAGAAACCAAGATAAATATCCCTTTCTTCCTTATAAATGATAAATTCATGATACAAAACTATGGGTCATATAGAATGAATTGAATCCACATAAGATCAATATTAATTCTACAATACCCATCTAAATTTTTTTGTCCATATATTAGCTCCCCAAAACATTTTTTCATGTGTATTGACTTGAAAAACACATTTATTAACATTTCCCACCATTTAATTCAAATATATATAGGCAATTTGATAGATAGATAGAACAATAACATTCACAAAATATATAATTACAAATTAATTTCAAACCCTCTTAGTTTTAGGCGATATGCAAAACACCTCTTCATGAATAGTATGTCGATTGAGATTGGTCAAACATCAATTTTTGAAGAACCAATAACCTACCCGTAAATAATTTCATTGGGGTGTTAAAAACTATAGTAAATGTAAGGGACAAATTTCCTATAATTTTCATAAAAATGGAGGATTCTTAGTCCACTTTTTATCTTTTAATGTCTTTCCCAACCTCAGTCAAAATCTCAATGAAGAAAAAAAAACTATCAAATATTAAATGAATATATATTTATATGGTGAAATTTTTTTTATAATAAAATTATATATAAAACTGTTATTACAATGGATTACTAATTTATAAAATGATGGCACCCAGGTGAGATTATGAGAAGATAATAGAAATGGGAAAGTACATTATGTTCATTTTAATTGATTGGCCAGGTTCAACTTGGGGAGTTAGTAGGGAATATATCCCTATGGAAATTTCCTTTATATTTAACATAAATAATGTGTTCATAACTCTAAAATATTTTGTGGGGATTTGGGAGTATTTGGGAATGTTCAACCACACTTCATGTTTTGGGCCTCAATGTATATAGTGGATCCAAGAAGGCTTCAGACCATGTGTCACTGTTGGAACCAGTAAACACATCCCATTAATACAAAAAATTCTTAATAAAATTGATTTTAAATTATTGGTCGATTCAAAATATTCGATATGACTAGTCAATGAACCTGAACAGAGTAGAAGATCATATGATATGGAAGTTTGAATTCAAACTGCAAAAAATGTCCATTAATGATGATTTTGGGGAAAAGTATGGTTTTTCACACAAGAATGGAAGTGTGGTGAGAAAGGATGTTTGTTTTGGGCTCAGGTATGGAACATTTGTTGAAAGAAAAAGTTATATGCATCAAATCAGACAAGCCTTTTAAAAACCCAATGCAATGTCACCTTCAACCCTAGAAACTCAAAAAAACATCTAAGGTTCACACATGTTTTGAAATTTGTGCACAAGATCGGCAACTACGGGGAAAAATTTTACCATCCCAATGTAACGTTAAATACCCCTTTGCGCGATACCATCTATAGGGTACGCAGAAGATCTCTTCCACTATATAAATATTACATGCCATTGCTTAAGGTTATTCTTATAAATATAAGTGCTCCCCTCCCCTCAATGTATTTCTCTAGTGGTCAGCCACCACTCTACAACCGTCAAGACCACCTCTTCCCTGCCTGCATGGAATAATGGAATTATCCATAAGAGATATTGTCTAATAGGTCCCATATGGGTCCTTCTTCATGCAGGCAAACAATGGTTTGATCCTCACCCGATAACTTTTTATACAATGTCATGTGCATTCATGATTCCAATCCTATAAGAAAAACATACAATATTGAATTCCAAAACATTAATCTTGTGTGAAAAAATATCAATGTTCCGATATTGTGTTCACCTGTGCCACAAAACCAAATATTTCTTGTAGCGCTTCCCATTTGTATCCCATAGTACATTGACTTTTCAGGCCATTTCTAAAATATTTTACATTGAGGACCAAACTTTCAATTTTGAAATACCATTATTTGAGATAATCCTCTTCACTCTAGGAAACACATTGTGTTGAAATATTTTTCTTGGCCCCCTTCCAATGACATCAGTTGAGATTATCATATTCAATTCCTTATATTAATTGAGTTGAACCATTCCTCAGACAACTAATCCAAACCCCCATCAGTTGACTCCTATGTCAGTTTCAACCAAAAAGATCCACTCTTAAGTATGTCCCCACCAGCCATTTTTAGGTGGCATATGCATAATAGTCCACTCTACATGACTTTAAAAATTAGTATTCCATATATGAAAAATATATGACAACTCCTGCTCCAAATAATATATTCCTTATACACCAAACATTATATGGAAATAGTCCTCTATATATGTCTTTAAATAGTTTAATTACTAATCATTCGTTAATAATCCTCTTTATGAATTGAGAATATGATTCCCTCATGGCATAACTGGGGGAAGATAAAATGGTAAGGTGATTGTACAATCCCCACAGAGCATCTCTATTCACATAATGTTAAACTGAATCCTTACCCATTAAAATGGAAAAGGGATACAATCATGGACAGACATGAGAATTACATCAATGGAAACTTCCATACGTAATACACATCCACCATTGTCGCCCCTTAGAAACACACGGGTAGCATACACAAATAAGCCCCATTAACCATTGTCACTACATAGTGGCACATGGGATGTTTCCTTACATACGCCCCATTCACCATTGCAACTCCATAGCGGTACCTAGGCTCATTCCATGCATAATACTCACATCATCTTTTATTTTCATACCATCGCGACACGATCGCCAAGTCTGTTACTGTCTTATATTTCTTACACTGAGCATGACTCATGTGGTCTTATACTAAGCATCAACCATGACATCCTCTATGGGCCGCTTTCCAATTTTAATCCTCATGCCCCTTTACTTCTTGATCTATGTGGACATTGATCCCTGTCTTCTAAAAAGGGTACGTAGGAAGCCTCTTTGAGGTTCAGGCCCATCATCAATCAGTTCTGTGCATATCACACTAATTCACTTTTTTCATATATGATGTTAAACTGTATTTCCCTTTCCACCCACATGACACTGAATTGTATCTCCAAACTACAAGGGTTTTAATCCCTTTCGGGTATGTAGTAAGATGCTATGGGGTTCAATCCCAACAAAGGGTAATCTTTTGTGCTCCCTCCTAGGGATGTACCATTCAGAGGTGATATATTCTATTTTTTGGGATACATCTCTTGGATCTGTCAATCTAAGGAGTTCTAATCCCCTGGGTAATCTAACAATGTATAAATCCCACAAAATCCACAACCACCCTACCAAGAGTTTCCCTTTTATGGTGAGAAGCTTACCATGTGTAAACTACTTAATTTCATTAGGGTTTCTATCATTTTTGTACTCCCTGATTCTATGCCCCATTCCAAAACTACATGGACTTTGATCCCTGCCTTTAACAAATGATGCGTAGGATACCTCATTGAGAGTTTAATCCCATATCTCAAGTACCATACTGGTCTCTACCTCAAGCCTTTTGGTCTTCATAATATAATGTAGTAACATGTTGGTTCCATTTCCTTCGGGCCCCAATCTATGTGTCCATTATAATGAGATGCATCTTAAGGTGACTCAGAATCTCATTAAAGAACTACATGGACTTTGATTCCCAACCACTATGATACATATGAAACGTCAATGAGGTTATAAAACAACATAGTCATCCTCTCGTTGGTTCCACTTCATTCATCCTCACCTTCCGACACTCCCTCCATATCCATCATGATTTTACCTAGGTTTCCGCAACGCTTTGATCTAATCCCATTCATATTGGAAGCTAATCGTGTGTATGTCTCAAATCAACATTTCTAACTGCGTGGTAATTGATCCACATCTTATACACATGGTATGATGGAAGCCTTCTTGAGGTTTAGTCCGAGACAATGGTAAACCCTTATGTTCCTATTTATGGGGTGAAATATCCATGATATTCCCTCATTGGTGTACATATCTGACTTCACTGGGTGATATATTTTCATTAGTGGATGTACACCACCCTGTTTCCTCTCTCATCGAGCATTATGATCCATCAATTTAGTGTCTCCCTTTTTGAGTTTCACATTCCATAATCTTCCCTCAGTGGTGTCTAGGTCACACTCTATGGTGTGATATCATCCCTTTTATGGGACACAACACTGAATGTTATCTGTCATTGAGTGTTCTAATCCATCATTTTGGTGTCCCCCTTTCTAGGGTGAACTCTCCCTGGTCATACATCAGTGGTTTCTAGATTAGGATTCACAATGTGATATCATCTTTTTATGGGACACACCATCATGGGTATTCTCTTATTGGGCCTTTTGATTCTTCCACTAGATAAACAATCTAGGTGCTCCCTCCTAAGGATGTACAAATATGATCCACCTATATTCAAAATTATGATTTCTCTCAATCAATTTCTTAATAATTTTAAAATCATGAAATAGCTCCCTCTAAACATGGGAATCTAAGGAAAACCTAAAAGACATGCCTCTAGAGTAAGATACACCATGCCCGTTGTGGGATAATCAGGTCTAACACCCTTGAAATTCCCTCTTATGAAGAAGAATACATGGCTTCCAATTTCCATGCATCCATAGATTCCAAGAAATTCTTGATGTTACTAACTACTTAGAACATATGTTACATAACTTTTGAGACCCCATGAAAGCTACAGATAGAAGAAGTGTAATTAACTAGTGTCCTTAATGATATATAATCAGGAATGTGATTCACGAAGAATGACTCAAATCTTGGATGAATACCCGGGCTAGGGGTCAAATTCCAAAGAGGAATATATAGAAGGAGAAACTATCATCCTGTCATCGCATTTAGATCAAGAAGAAAACCTCTTTGAATAATGGATGGATTCTAAAATCCATTGGAAAGCTGGAACATGAGGTTGCAAGCAGCATGTTTCCATTGACGTTGTGACGACGACCACAGAATGTGTCAGAAACAATCATGATAAATAAGAATCCCATTTTTTAGATAAATTATCTTCAAGATTAATTTAGTTTAACTAAACCTTCCTAAGTCATAGGTCCTGCCCTATTATATAATTACCTCAATGATGTTGAGGGCATATTTCTTATACCTCACATTAGGTTGAATAAGGATCCAAGTATATAATTAACCAAACCAATTAATATATTCATTTAATATAAATTACATGTGTTTAAAATATAATATTTTTTTCAAAATATTTTACTAACTTGAAAACCTATGGTAACTTAATTTATATATAAATAGTTTCTACTTCAAAATTCGTAAAATATTTCATGTTTGGAACCACAATGTTCATATCTATCATCAATTGATCCACCACTTCCTCAATTGACTATTTTATAACATTAAATTTCTATCTATGAAAGCTTGAATATCCATATAATGATCCATTATTCAATGAATTTTCATACAATGAATATTTCAACACAAAAAAATTCTATGTCCACCAATTCCATCCAACTCACACTTCCACCTTTTCCCACTGTCAGAAACATGTGTTTTAGTAGGGAATATATATCCAGTATTAATATGAAATAGTGATATATCGAGTGAGATAATAGGGAGATATAGAGACACTGAGTGAGAGTGTGATAGGGAGGGAGATACAGATAGATGTAACAAGAGAGAGAGAGGAGTGTGTTATTGGAGGCCATATCATCTCGTCTATTTGTTCATTTATTAGTAGAAAATAATGTTCAATCCAAAGCATGCCCCCATTGCATTTCACATAATGTGTGTAACAGATAGGTTTTTTGGTCTGTAATTCATCTGAACACATATTATTATTTTTATATATAATTAAAATGGTAAAAATAACAATTAAAACCAAAACCAAGTTTAAAATAATCATAAGAAATTATTTTTTGATGAAAAGTCATGAATCAAAAAATTAGACTCCAACATTGAACGATTCATCTATCGATACATTAATATTAATTCATATATTCCATGAAGATTCATAATAAAGTCAAAGGATTCATTGGTGTCTCTTTATTGATACATCCAACTCTGGCCATTATTGTGACAACCTAAGAACAATATACTTGTATATTACATCATTTTGTAATAATAAAAATTGAAACTCATAATAAAACATTACATGAACCGATATTTTTAATAATATAATATAACAAATACATAATCAAGTTAATTTAAAACTATTCATAAAAAAGTCCCATAAAAAATTGTTAGAAATGATACCCTTATTGACATATAATATAAAATAATCTTCTTTAATATCTGGAGAAATTGAAACACAAGAAAGGGAGATCTCATATTCTTATTAAAGGTATACATGATAGAAAAGTGATGAAGATAATAACTGAGAAAATGATAAACATCTGGGCTTGAGAGAGAAATAAATATGAATGGAAAAAATAGAATATAGTGATACCCTATTAAGAAGAGATCATAAATCATGGGTGATTGATTAAATATTATGGCATAACATAATATATATATAATATGTTTGTGGAAAAATTTTTAAATAATTATCACATAAGAAATAATAATATTGAAATAATAATTTGGACCATAGATTTGTAGATATTGTTTTTTCTTATGATGAGGCTCACTTCCATGACCATCGTATCATAGTAGATAACGTCCCATAACAAAACTCATGCACTTATTATGCTCAAAAACAACGTGGAGAGATTTTGGTAGTATATTAGGTGCCCACCATGATCAATATATGTCATATCTAGAGTTATAGGGCTTGATACATTGTATTTAATGGATATTTAATACTGTAGAAAAACATCACATAACTAAAAAAAATACATATGAAATTCATGGGAAAATGAAAAAATTAATAATTCTATTAAAATTTAAATATTCAATGAAGTGGAAATGAGTTCCATGAAATATTACATAGGAAGTTCATATAATAAATTTTGAGAAACATATTGAATGGTATCATTATATAATATACCTAATGAATCGTAATAAAAATTAATGACTGTTGGAATTATTAAAATCCACATTCATAATTTCATTAAAAATTTCATTTCAAAAAAAGATGAAATATCCTACAAATTTCATACCTATTACTTTATAATAAAATAATTTATAAATCAATGTAAATAGAAATTATTTCAATAAATAATAATAAAATTAATAGGAATCATCTTAAACAATAATGATAATGAAGTCGTGAAAGACATTTCATACATAACATGATTAAATAATATATTTAATAGACAATTTTGAAAAGAAAAAAATGCTTGTATAAAGTGACCACACAAAAATCATTAAATGAAGATTTATTTTCTAAAATAAATAAAATTAAATTGAATGTGTTCACAATTAGTAAATTTTTTATATATAAGAAAATATATAAATATATAGAGAATGTGTAAATTATGAATAAATATTCCCAACTAAAAAGTAGAGATGCATTAGGCTCTACAATCAAAAATCCTTTCAGTAGATGTTTGTACTAAAGGAAGGTGAAATGGATTGGAGACATGTAAAAAAAGTGAATAAACATAGGAGATGAAAATAATTTTTTTAGATATAAATAATATATAATTACCAAATATAAATTTTTAAACATTAATAATCATTATTTCAAAATGATATTTGTAAGGAAAAGCTAATCATTACTTTTAACCTCCACAAAAATAATTAACATCCAATATAATAAAACTAAACATATTGATGAATTATTATAGAATCTTATTCATAACTACTCTATTTTATTCTATTCAATTATATTCATTCATAACACATAAATTAGTTACTTATTGATTATTTTTATCATTAGATGTTAGTGATTTTCATTGATCTTTAAATGTTTTCTAAGGGAAAATATGATCCTCATTTTTTGATACCCTGTCCACATTTCATAGATTTTTCATAAAAAATAAATATTTATTTATTTATTTATTTATTGTAATGTTAATTTTATTTTAATTATTCTTATTTATCATAATAATATAATCTCCATGAATAATGTTTTTGACAAATAAAATGATAAAAACATGATTATTTATGATGAAAATTCATTTCATTGTGTCACACTTCAGGGACTATATTAAAGACATAAATTAATATTTAATATCATTTTTACAGGTATTTATGTCTTGATTATTATTCTTGATAAATATTATATTTTTGGAATAGAATTTTTATGTAGATGGTAGATTCGACCCATGAAAGAAAATTTTATACTAAAGAATGTGTAAGACTTTACAACTATACGATTATAGTGCAGTATTCAAAAAATCATAATGATGAAAATAAAAAAACATTAAATTAGTGAACTATAATTAAATAGAAATTATATAAATCCAACCTATTAATATATTTATTTTATATCATTTCATAAGTTTATGGTTACATCGATCAACTGGTCACAAAATATCATTAATTCAGATTTTAGTTTCCTTTAAAATCATATATATTGAAAAACATAATCTAACATAATATTGAACATTTTCCCATAATAGGACAACACTAAACCACATTCTATAATTCTCATAAGTTAAATTTAAATTTATAACATGATGAAATAGAAAATAAGTAAGGTATGAGATAAGATTCTTAGTGATAGAAAAACGAAAAAACATTCCATAGAGTGTTACATCATAAGATTATGAGCAAACATTATTAGGGGATAAATATATTATTAAAAGATCATGGAACCAAATGTGTTCTCCATGTATCATGATTCATTGAAATGTGATCAGAAATGATAAAACATTTACCTTTGATTAAGAGTGTGAAATAACAAATACGAATCATGGATCATAATTATAGACATTTGACAAAGGAATATTGAATGAGTAATGTAAATAATGAAAAAAATTTACAATGGAAAAAGTGATCATCTCCACAGTAAATATTATAAACAATGATGTATGTGATCATGTGCACACACCATTATATCAAAAAAATATGATCATTTATATTCATAATCATGGGATGAAATATATATGTCATCATTTCCAGACACAATAATATAAACAAAGTTATAAATAATAATTTCCATGCACAATCATGAGAAATCATTTATAAGTGATCAGGTCAATGCACAATATTATCATTAAAGTTATATATGATCATGTACACATACACAATAATCTTATTTAATGAGTTATAAATACATAATTGATGCATTGAAGTGTTATATATGGTCACAACAAGAAAACATCCACACAAATTTGTTCCACTAGAAAATAATTATTAATCACATCATTATGATCCCATGAAAACAAATACGAGTTTCCCAGAATTTCTAAATATAATCACTTGAAATTGACATCATAAATGTAATTTTTTCCCCAAATTCAATCACTAATAAATAGTATGTAATAACTACAATTATAAGTTGATTCATGAGAAATAATTTACAAAAAAATATTTCCCCTGGATATGAGGTGGAAAATAGATGCGACAACTAATGAGGGGATTTAGATAATTATTTTATATTTAGTAAAAAAATAATAAGTTAATATCAAATCAAAAATTTATTTTTTGGATAGAAAATTTTTAGAAATTGAAATGAATGAATTTAAAAAATAAATATTTCTATATAAATATTAATATTGATTCCCTAAAAATTTATAAAGGGGTCGAAATGTGAATTAAATTATTTTGGAAAACATTTTATTTTAGAAATGAATCATCAAAAAAGAGCATGGAAAAAAAGATAATGGTTTCAAAGATTAAATGTAAATAATTATAGGACAAATAATTAAGGAAAATAAAATTCAATACTATACCTTTAAAATGATAGAAAATTTATCAAATAAAATGTTTAGGGAAAATTAAATGATTTTTTAATATTTGAATACAATTTGGAAATTATTCCATGAATTGTTAGTTTCTTTATCTATATGGATTATAATTATAGGATAATGAAATGTTTGTGTAACCAGTTTATTTTTCATGGTTTATGAAAGCATAAATAATTCTTATTTTTTTAGATCTTTAGGTGAACCTATGTATGGTTTTCATTATTTGTTATACGTGACAGTTAAAAGAAACTAATGTATTGGGTAATGTAAAAGATATCATGAGTTAAAATATACTCATATAGGGAGTGAGCCTAAGTTATTATAGGATTTATTTTACATTGATTGTGTTCATAGTGAATGTTGAATAAGGAATATATGGACTAGAGAGTGATCCCAATCCATGATGTGACATTTTGTTCTATGATCATCTTGGATGTGAACACTAACTAATAATTTTTTTTTGTATGTTTATAATTTTCCAAAATTCTTATAACATATTAAAATATTACACTTACATGTTATCATTTATTGATCACTAACATGTTTTCAAATGTATTTAATTTCATTCAACCTTTTGTTAGGCCCCACCCTAAAATCCACCAAACCAAAGTGTTTGGTGTATGATCCATTTTTCTAAACATTGCAGACTAGAGGAAAGGGTAAATAATGATTCACAGGGGATATTATTCCCACATAACAAATGAGTAAAATATGATATTAAAAAAATTAGATACGGTCAGGTATGAATGAATAAATAATAAATTAATAAAAGAATTATATAAAAAAAATTTATTTGAAATAAAAAAAATGTGTTTTTCACTCACTACTCAGTAAAGAATGTCATTGTAATACATTAAAGTCCCAAAATAACCAATTTAAAAAATAGGAGAAAATATCCAGAAACCCCCCCCCCCCAAATAGTTATGAATACTATCTATTTTCTTATCACCTAGATCCATCATAGCTAGAAAAATAATATATCATAGGAAACATTACATTATCCTACCCTATATCGATGATGTCTACTTGGGTAACAACTAATTCCCAAGATGTCTGCGAGTACGAATTATTAGTCCACAAAATCTGTAACTGTAGAATTATCTAATTTAGTCAAATATAATTTATATAGCTATGATTAATAAGTATTTATGATATGAAAATTAAATAAAAAACATATGATAGCCTTGATAGACATGTTCATTAGTGATACATGGGTCAAGCCAACCTTCATCGTCCAGTGTCAGATGTCTATAAGCTTGCCTTGATGACTCTTCCCTCCATAAAACCCAGGAAGATTCATGGTTCACATACTTCAATTCCAAATTCCAAATATAATGTGTAGATTATATACAGAACAAAAAATTCCATTGTATCTTCTGTCATGTGGAATCAACGGAGTTCATCCTATAATTCCTAACCCATATTCCTAATAGAATCCAAGAAAACCATCCAAAATTTCTCAATCAAATAGATTCATTTTTCAATTTGAATATAAGGATATTATATCATCATTCTAACTCATTTATAATAATGTATCAATTGAATTATATATATCTCATCCGATCATTCCATATTTTTTAACATAATATCTCATCAATAATCCACAAATGACTTCAAGGAATTATAACTCATTTAATCAATAAAAATAATAATCACAAAACACATTTTAATTCTTTTTGGTGTAAGTCAATAATAAAAATAATTTAAATTATAAATATATCATAAAATTGTTAATTAAAAATGGTTACACCATTAATCTATTTTATTGATCTATGACCCCTCTTTGATTTCTTTTTAGTAATATGAAATCTTTACCAGAAAATATCACCAGGGAGGGGTGTCAAATGTCAAAAATCAAAGTAATAAGTATCTTATTCATGGTATTGAGGTTATCTAGACAAATATTATTTGGAATATATATATATATATATATATATATTCCAAATAAAAAGAACAAAAATATGGCTTGGCTCCATAGAAAACCATAATAAAATTTTAAGAAAACATTGTAGACGACTATAAAAACCGATGTCTATTTAGATAATCTTCACTCAACGAATATCAAAAACTATTTAGAGAATAAGTGAGTGGGTTTTAAGAAACCCTAAAAAATTAAAAATAGTGTATAATATATGCAATGAATGAAAAAATAAGTGAAAATATATTTATAGAAAAATATAGGAAGGATGACTAATAAATTTTTCTTAGGGCCTCAATCATATCTGACAGAACTAAAATCATAGAAGGATCAAGGGAATCCCATATATAATGAAGGATATAGAGGAAGATATATTTTTAAAGGGTTACTATGTGAAAATAGAGGGTAAACATGTTAAACATATGTTATGAGAAGAAAACCGAGTAATTGTTTCCAAATTAAACTACGGGTATGGGTTGGCCATAATATAATATAAAATATAACACATTAGTGTGAAACAAACTATCATGATACTCTATTATTATAAATTATAGGATCATAGTTAGAGAATATAAGTGAAATCCTTATTTCATTTATCGTTATTAAATTGTATATTTTCAAATTTTTCTGGATCCCATACTATAATTTGTCAAAAAAAATCCCTTTTTTTCTAACTACCAATGGTTGGGTGCATGGTTAGAAAAAACCATGTGCTAATTATGCTCCATGAACTTCCTCCTCCAAAAATGAAAAATATTGACAAAGATACATTGTACAGTATTAAGACCTCCCCCACTCCCTTAAAAAATTTCTAATGTGAAAGTAAGAATATTATAAAAAAGGAAAATAATGAATTCATATATTAAAATATAGGTGGGGTCTTATGACCTCCTACCGAAATACATTCCACCCCATTACAGCTCCATAATGAATCAATTAACTCCTCAGTGAACATTTTTTATCATTGAAAAACAAATATCAAATTCCCTCTCTTATGATTATTGAGGAACATTCCAATGTTACCATAAAATATAGACTAAAGGGGTGAATTTTTTGGAAAATAATACCCCCCTTATTCCAAAATGAGAAATAGATTCTCCAAAAAGTAGAAAACATCTATACTTTCAATATCATACATGAAAAATCATGTGATTGATTATAAATGTACCACAATATTTGATATTTTTTAAACATTCCATATATGGCGTTGAACCTCTTCGGATGGTCCGGTCGATTTAAAAGTGAGATAAGAAATTACACAATCTCAACTAAAATCATGTACCTAGGTTCTAGTATCCCCAATATCTATAATAAATGGTGTCCCATTCTAGGTAACACATGACCATGTAACAGCTCAAAACCAAAAAAATGATTTTTTGGAAATGATTATCTACATAAGTTTTCCTCCAGATTTTTGTTTTTTCATCCTCTTACAAATTAGTTCGGAATTAATCTTTGTCACCATTATGAGGACCACAACACCATTTCTTCTACAAATATCCCTATCTAGAATAATGGAGATCAAATAGTTCTGGAATAAAAATTCTCAAAAAGTTCCAACCATTAGGTATTTTTTCTATAGGAAAATTATATGAAGGACAATTAACTCTCATAGAAATTGTCTTAACCCATCACCTTATTGTTTTAAAGGCCCAAAATCATGTATGTTTCTTTCTAATATTTATCATGTTTTATAATAATTTGTTATTTTCATGGAAATAATAAAAAAATGATAAGTATTAATCTTTTGGGACTATCTTCAACTATTTTTTACGCTCTAAGATATTATCAGTTCAACTACCAACCATTAGATAAAATCACTTACATCCATATTGTTCTACCATTAATGTAGATAAACCTCATGGGAATAATGAGCTCAAATACGAATATATCTAGAATAAGGATCTCTTCTCACGAGCGACTATGTAGTAAAAAGTTGTAGATCCCACTTTATATTGAAATACAGAGACAAATATAGACTTCAAAGAAGCTTTGAAGGAATCCTCTTGGATATCCTTCTTTGATTTTGACTTTCCTTCACCCAAATGTTTGATCAAGAATGGTTTTTTCTATTGTTTCGATGAATTAGGAGGATGTTGAGAAAATAATAGGACCCTAGAGTAACTTGATCTTAGATTGAGTCTTTGTCCCAAAAGGTGAAAAAATATGGATGTTCAATGATATAACCAAACCAAGTGATGATGTTTGTGGATTTGAATATTGGTGTATAACAATGATGGGGAGAGGATTTAACCATGTAATATTTTCATCTGGATAGAAAAATAAAAAGTCATGGATCATTGTTTCTACCCCTTTCAACCCTGTTTTATTAAGCATTCATGAATGGGATAGAAACCTTCATCTCAATAATGTTTGAAACACATATGCATAGGTATAGATTTGAATATGTTAAACATAACTCGCCTTATTGGCATCTTTGTATACATTGGGACAATTCATCATCTGTGGGAAATTTGATACGCATGGATAATCAATTTGATTATTCATGATTTGGGCAGTATGTTGGGTTTTTAGTGTAGGTGTATATGACTAATAAATTGGCTTAAGAGTTTTTCCTTACCACAATAGATGATAGTATGAGGCTTGAGATTCAATATGAATGAAGACCAAAATTCATCCATAATTTCATGTCTTGTAGTCATATGACTACTGAATATAATAAGGATATAGAATTTAGTTTTTTAAAGAGAAAGATCACGATGATACATCATGTAAAAGGATAAAAATGAAGATAACCTATGAGAATAAGGTATTAAAGAATTTTGATACATCAAAAGGTGAATAAATAAATTTCCAAATTGTGAAAATTGATCACATGAACAATGTATATAAGGATATTAATTCAAAATTTCCACAAATTGATAGTTATATGGATTTATCTAAAAAGAAGACCCCCTTGTCTATTCTAGCAGCACACAAATTAGATGAGGGGAGTAGCCCAATTTTATTAGATGGAGTGAATAGGGAAAACATAATGATGAATCCCATGTTTGAAATGTCATTAGGGAATCATGATCTAAATGAGGTTGTTGGGGATGAAATTCTTGCCTACAAAAAAAATTTCTTCTCATGGGGATGGTAAGGACTACGATTCAAGGGGTGAAGATATTTCTAGAATAGATTCATCCCATTCTTGGTAGATTTTATTTGTGATATGTTCTAACTCCTAGATTCAATAGGGATGTATCCATTTGAATTATTATAAGATTTCCATATCTTCATTGGAATGGGAGGAAAAATCTGAACAAGTTCTATCGGGGCCTGATCTAGGTGGAACATTAACACATTCCCATCCTATTAAGACTACTAGGAAAAATACTCAAATGAAATATAGTCCTGAATACATTAAGTCTGGGAATAAATTCACACCTACTAATGGGATATTTTGTTTTTATGTTGAGTATGATTCATAAACCACTGATCATGATTTACCAAAGGTGAAAATATACTTCCCTACTGATGAGGTAAGGAAATCTAATACATTGACAACTACACCTAGGCCGGATGAATCTATAAGTGATTTATGAACAAAACCAAATTCCATAATGAAAACAGGAAAATTAAATAAGGGAAAAGGACAATTAATTTTGGAAACAAAGGTAGGGCCCCTAACAAAGATCCAATCCCATCCCCAATGAAGAGATTCTATGAGAATGTTCATGGGATCTGCATTCATCCCGGTGGAAATTTCCTTAGACACCAAATTTTGACCTATAAACCTTATTTGAATGGAATTATAGAGAAAAAAAAAGCATTGAAATTATTGATCTTTCATTTGGAATGATCTTGGCTACAGTTTTTTGTCTCAATATATGTGTGACAACAATGTTGACCATCTTTGGGTGTTTATAAATTAGAGCATTCATACTACCTCCTACACTATGAAATCAAAACAGATATCAGTATCTTGTATTTATCATTAATACTATCTTGAGATATCGTTTTTCAATGCCTACACCTCTTTATTCACAAGAAGGGTGATTTTGAGATATATTTTTTCTTTTTCTATTGATGTTTATCGTAAATGGGTAATAAGGGGTGATTTTAATAACATCATCATAGATGAAGAGAAAACTTGGGTGGACATTAATCGAGTTAAATCCTCAAAAGTTTCCTCTCTTCTTGATAATTAAACATCTATAATGTTTCTATATAAGGATTTTCTTTTAACTAGAGTAGGTAAACCTTGAATGTAAGGTAGTAATGTAAACATGACAAATGTTGTGTTCATATAGATGATGGGGAGTCAATATTTTCCATTTCTAGGAACACTCATCTGAAGCATCAAATAGATAAAAAAACTACCTTGTTGGACCTTTTCACTCACATGACCAGGACTGATTTTTTTTCTTTTTGTTTCCATAATGGATGGATTGTGATTTATGGACATAAGGAAGCTATTGTGGTGGCATGAATATTAAACATTCATGGAAACCCATTGCATGTTTTTGCATTAAAAATTAAAAATGGTAAAATGTTATTGAGGGGTTGGTGATAAAGGTAACTTTCTACTCTTGACCATGATATTAATGATAATGAGGAAAATCATGCTTGCTACCAACTAAAAAACCATCTCCTAAATAATCCTCCAAGAGAATAAATTTAGAAAATTTCAATGCTGGATGATCTCCTAACTCTCATATAATGAATTAATGAAATAATATACATGTTAAATGGCTGGAAGATAGAGATAGGAACACCAAATTGTTTCCTATGTTACATCGGTAGAAAAGGATTGGGCTGGAATAAAGGCCATTAGTATTGTTGGATTCGCCTACACATTTGAATGTTATAGTTCAAATGTAGTTGTGAATTAATTTAGTAGGCTTTACTTTGGATATGTACTATAAAAAAATCAATAGATAGTTAATAATATATGTCCTTGCATTGATTACCACCATAATAAACCCCTTATAAAATCACATTCTTAAGGATGAAATCAGGAAGTACTTAATCTCCCATACCATTGATATTTTGGAAATTCCGAATGGGTTCTTTAACATGTTATTCATGTATTATTGGTTAATCTTGATGGATTACGTGATTAATGCATTTCTATACTTCTTCACTCATGTTCATATTCTTTATGGGATAAATTCGAACATAATTTCCTTTACACCAAAGAAGGAAATTGTTGTTTATATCAAGGACTTTATACTAATGTCTATCAGGAATACCATCCGTAATTTCATTAGAAAACATATGGTGACAAGATTGGGTGGTTTCACTAGTGATCATATTTCTTGAAATCAATATTTATTTGTACCCGATCGATCCATTTTGAATTGAATTTTTACATATATTGAGTATATTAATATAATTAAAAAGTAGACTATGAATGGGAAATGTTCCCTCAAAATTGGAATATAAAAGGCTTTCGTTAATTTTTAGTGGAGCTTGTTTTTTAAGTTCTTAGAAGGTTAGGATTTTTAAATAATTTTTAAAACTTTTGAAATGTATTATCAGTTCTGTAAGGTTTTTCAATCTAATTAATGGATCTCCTACAGGCTATATTCAGTGTACTAGTGTTTTCTGATACAGATACCCTATATCCGGGTTACTCTTTTTCACTCATATAGAGCATATGAGAGTATGATTTCATGAGCTACTCCATATTGGTATTTATAAACTCACTAATGACAGTAGGGAAACAATTATTCTTTCCCACCGTTTTATAAAATTAAGAAATCCTTCTTTATGGGAAAGTCTCGGGGGGTACAATCACTATGATCAAATCCATTTTTCGACATTAAGAACCTATGGATGCGAAATCTATTAGCTGGAGCTAATATTTTATTTTCTTTGGAAATATACTAACTATTTGAATGGAAAACACAATTATCATGACTCTTAGTGTCAGGAATGGATCATTACCATTTTTCTATCTAGGTGTTCTTTTGTTCTTTGGAAACATCCACAGATA
This sequence comes from Viscum album, assembly GCA_963277665.1. Classification (NCBI taxonomy): domain Eukaryota; kingdom Viridiplantae; phylum Streptophyta; class Magnoliopsida; order Santalales; family Viscaceae; genus Viscum; species Viscum album. The sequence goes on from OY728148.1 coordinate 789,616,063, forward strand.
ATATCTTGATAATATATGTTCTACAATTATAAATCAGATTGAAATATTGAGGGGGATAGTGATGTCTCAAGCTTCGATGGTCATACTCATTAATGTGGTGATTACATCAAAGCATGTTCATTCTTTCTCACAATACAGGTGTCCAAGAGGCCTTCTTAATTATATCTAATGAATGTTGTGAAATTTCTACTAGGCATGACCTACGAATGAATGAAAGGCGATCACAATTGTGTGAATTTATTGTATTACACCCTTAGTGAATAGAGGCCTTGGTGAAAAGGATCATAGAAATTTCATGGATTGAATCATTAATATGTTCAGATGGAATATATTCACTTCCAGTTATTCTTCATTGGATTTATTATCATGTCATTTTATGAGAAATATTATTAATTGGAATCCTAACTACCTTTACTCTTCATTTTTTTCCTGAACTCAGGTTCACCTTCACTGATCTTAAGAAGAATTATGTATGGTAAATTAATATTCCATATAGTTTAAACTATTTAAAATACTCTTTCATGGATTCCCCATTTAATAATTGAAGTGTACCTCACAGGTTTTCTAAAAAAATGATTTCAGAATTGTGGATTCAACATGGAAAATTGGTTTATATTATCACTCTTTAGGCATATCATAAAATTGAAAATTATCCCTTCATGTAATGTGATACACTGATATAAAACAAATCAAAAAATGGTCAATACAACATGAGCTATTTTTATAAAATTCAATTTGATTGTTATTCCCAAATACCAATGTGGATCCTCAGTTTGATTCCATCTTTCATTAACCCTTCAATGATCCTTTTTCTATGGATAATATGGATGAATTGTTTTCCTACCCATAATAATTCGAGGAATGCTGGGTAAATCATTGTCTCAACTTTTCAATTATGTTTAAGGGAATATGAGACTATTCAACTCATTTTTCATTACTGAAATTTTACACTATACCCATGGAGATATATTTGATAGATTGTTTTATTTAAATTTGAGTAGATACAAGTCCATAGAAAATATATTTTTGTATATTGTGATGAGTATCGAAAGTAAACAGATGCCCAACCTTCTGGTAGAAGCCGCTGCTACTATCTGTCACACAGTCTAGACAGCTAATAATGTGGCCATGGCTAATGGAGAATATGGATAGATGCAAGTAAAGTCTCAGCAGATACATGGGGAATTTCATGATTCAACATCAATTCATGTGGGATCAATGGTCAATTGCTTAGCTGATCTAACTTCCATATGTCTTCTAGATGTTTGAAGTTAGCATTAACTAGAGATCATGGTCATAGGAATCATCTATATACCTCTTGACTAGGAATGACTGAAAGTAAATATGAATGAAGATCCACTCATAAATATGGGATTATCATGATGTTGTGGTGTCTTTCGCACACAGTCATGTTTTGTAAATGGATAATTTCATCATTTTATCTGGAAAGGGATTTCTTATGAAGCTCAATTATTGGACACTATGTATGTTGTGATGTATGTATTCTATGTTAATTGGAAATTTTTATGGATTAAATCTAACTCAAACGTGTTATCAATGCCACCATGTTTCAAACTAGTAATTTAACATGGAGGATCCTACCTCATTGGATAAGATTTTTCAATGAGATGAGGTGCTTTAGCCTTGTAGTAACCCATGTGTTCTGGGAGGCCAATCAGGTAGCTAATGCACTATCAAAAAAATCTATTATGGAGATAAGTACCATGTGGTCATTTAGGATACTCGACCACTATACCTAGGTGGAAGAGGATAAATGAGTGGAGTGGTCCACTGCCATCTTTGTAAAATACCCTTGTAATTCAATTGTTGTACTTTTACTTAAAATTATCAATTTATAGGGATAGAATGTCTGGAACCTGGGAATTCCTAGAAGATATAATGATACTTTTATGTTCATATACATCCATTTGATTCAACTACTAGGTGAAACTACAAAATAGTGCTTTCATCTCCAGATTCCTTTGAGTGAATCTACCTATAGTGTAAATTGGAACAGAGAAAGTCAAATGAAAATATCATCAATCACTCTTACCACAAAGAGATTTCACCACATAGTACATCAACCACCATGAGAATATAAGGGTGCCAATATATATTGTTATAAATGATATTCTAATAATTACCATTGACTGTGAATATATATGCCTCTAGTTTTCCCATCTACCATAGATTTTCATACAAAAATTCAAAATTAATTCACCAACGTCTTTACTTAGGCATTCAATGTAGTCTAGGGAATATGTAGTAATTTAAGGTTATTCTCATAAAAATCAATGTATTGTTTAATTAATGATTCATATATTCTATATATTTTATTTTAAATTATGAACAATCATTTTCAATTATTTTTGTAAAAAGAATAAATAGACTAGTATTAAGGAAATGAATAACTAATAAACCCCTCATCCATGGAATGAAATGAATGGTCATCGAAATATAGAAAAATACTTTATTCGATAAAAATATTATTTTAGACAAATATGTGTTAGAGAACTCTAATCCATATACTGTATAAGAACAAATCATTTTACAAACATCCATGATAGTCTATTTTCATTCACTACAATGAAAACATAGTGGATGATTTATAAAGATAATTTCAAAACATTTAAACAACCCTAGATATTACAATTAAGATATACAAACTTATCAATTAGATAATTTTATTCATCCTATTTTATTATATTTATTGAAATCGTGTTTTGATTACCCTATCTATCCATAATTATAGACATTTGTACCAAACTGGTGTTTTCAGGACACTATTTCTAAATTGATTTCCTTTTTTCACCCATGTATAACTATAGAAGAGGAAGTGTGTAAGATGTATTTGTTTCTCCCAAATATAATAGTGAAAGAGGATTTTAACATGTGATGTAATAGCATGGTTTCATATAAAAATGTGATTTTGGTTTTGGAAAATTTTATTTTGTTTTCAAATTCTTGGAAGCAGTTAATTTCCAAGTGGAGGATATTATTTTTTGGCCTCACACTGAACCCATTATTTATTAAATCTTTATGATTGGCTATTTTTTTTATTTTTTAAAATGTAATAATTTTATTTCATTCTAAAAGTATAAAAACTCTTCCTCGATAGTTGTCATTAATAGAGTTTGTTATATACTATATTAAATAATAGGAAATTATTTTTAAAAGTTAAAATATTTTTTAAAAAATTTCTATTAGAGTTATTATCAAACTATTGATAAACTATTTGTAAAGTGAAATTTTAAAATTATTTTATTTTATTCAGTTGTGTGATTTTAATAAAATATAGAATTGTTTTAAATTTTTTTAATATAAATATTAAAAGAAGAAACTCAAATCTACCCCCTTTTTTTGTGTTCCACTCCAACCCTTATATTCAATCAACGGCTCCATCAAAATAATTTTAACTATTATTCAGTTGTATTTAACGATGATAAATTTCTATTAGATCTAAATTTCCAAATTTCTGAATAATCATAGACAATAATAAACTAACACTAATTAGAATATTTATTTTTATGTATCATGATATGTTAAATAGGAAATATATGTAAAAATCCATATTTAGATAATCGACATAGATAAATTGATCATTATTTAAGATGAGTACGATAACCCAAAGATGATTTAGTTGATTGTAGTGATGCCACTATGGATTTGTATGATTGAATCAATAAAGTAGTGAATTATTCATATTTTTCTTTAGATAAATATTAATTTAATATAATATTTTCATGTTCTACTGCTTTTCATATATGGGATATTGTTATTATATCTCATGAATGACACCCAAAAGTTAAATAAATTTATTTAAAGTCACATAAAAATTATAAATTTAATATAAATACAGATGAATCCATTCAAAAAATTTATATAATCATTAATGATATTGTAAACACTATTCATTAACATGTAATCACAATTTCTTACAAAAATCATGTATTGCGTAAGCTGAAATATTTGCATGAGTGATTAGGAGGATATTAATTTTCTAAAAAAAATATTGATACATCATCTAACTTCCTATTTAGAAAATCCATTATAAAATCATGTTGTATGATGGATAATTAGTAGCCTTTAAAGTTGAAGATGAAACCATGAGTTAGTGAATATCCTCAAAGGCTTTAGACTCAATATAAAAGGGATGATAAAATATGAATGTTCCAGTGCTAAGAAATATCCTGTTGATATTTATGATTAGATAAAATACTTATCCTATAGAATAAATTTTTTTTATATGAATAATAAATTCATCAATTTATTTAATATTCAGTGATATGTATGTCAAAAAATGAAATTGGAGAAAAGCATGTGAGAAATATTATTTTATAAATGTGATAACCTGTTATGAGTGTTAAAGGAGTGGAAACATAAAATTAGAAGATCCCAAACACAAATATAAGAAAAATAAATGAAAAAATATAAAATATATAGAAATACTATGGAATGCACCCGAATAACTTTTGATTATAACTCATTTGGGTTAGATTTTTGTTTGGGAGACCGAAATAACTGATCCAATATGTCTTTCTTTAAATACAAATACATGGTTATAAAAATGTAACATTTGTCTCATGTACATATTAAAAAAAATAATGAAAATGAAAATATTAAAGCAAAAAATGTCTAGTTAGGATTTATTTAATTATTTTTTAATGCTAGAAGAGATGTTTAATGAACTAAAGGGTAAATATCAATGTTTAAATATGCAACATGATTTTTTGGTCACATTTAAATTTATTTTTCATTATAAAGGATAAAAAATAAACTATTAAAATAAAATAATGAACATAAAATTTTTAACAAGAAATTAGATAGTGATCTTGAAATATTTACTAATGATAGAGAGGCACTGACATAAAATGATTGGTAAACAAAAAGTATAAAATACACTATTTAATTTCTTTACCAACCTGAACGAATAAAGATTCATAAGAATAAATTCTTCCCATGTTCTCATTCGGTAAAATAAGTATATACCTATAACATATATGGAACAAATATGGTGTTGAATTCTAATTTTCTATAGTTTTCTTATAGAAAATTAGTTAAACAGTTGTAAATTAATAAAGACATTATTAAAAAAAATTGTAGACCAAAAAAATATGGGTACCAAAATATTTTTCATTGCTTTTTTCAATAGGAATTCTTCTGGAAAAGTACCAATATAAATATATGGTATCTGGATAGTGAATGTTCTAGTAACATGATTTTATATTACTCAAGATTCAAGAATCATTTCAAAAATTATGGAGGAAATGTCACTATTGGTGACTACAGTAATGGAAAAATAATTCAACACAGTCAAATAAAAAACTCTTGTACTATTTTAATTTCCAAAGTATAATATTTACATATATTGACATATAATCTAGTTATCAAATTACTTTTTTGATATTATGTTTAAAATATTATGTTAGATAGGAATTCCTATTATTCTTTTGATTCTAAACATGATTAGAAATTTACAAATTTTGGTAATGATAAAGCTAATGTTATTGATTTATATTCATTATCTTATTAAAAATAATTCTTGTTTATGATACCTTTATAATGTATAATGGCATTGGAATATAATATTAAGGTACTAAAATAACTAATCAGAGAGAAAAGAATAGAAAAGTTTTAGTGAAGGACCTCTCAAATCTAGAATTTCCCACAGAAAAAGTCACTAACCCATGTTAAATAGTGAAATATCTTAAAATATATTTCATACTAAATAAAAAAGTTTCTACTTATCAACCACCAAATTTCATTTACATGGATATTTTTATACCTTATTGTGTTTATAGTCAAACGATTAAGTATTATACTTATTCCCTAGTCGATGAATTTTCTAGACATTGTTTGGTATTCTTTAAAGTCTAAAAAGTAGTGATTTTTCTTATTTTTTCATGTATGAAATGTATGTAGAAAATATTAGTTTTATTATAATTATTATTAAAAAAATTATATTGTACATGAGTTTGAGAAACTAGATTTCTATTCACTATTCTCACAACATTGTTGTTGTTATAACATTTATTTTCCAAGGATCACATGTATGAATTTTATTATAGATAGAAGAAATGGAACACTTAAAAAGATATCATATACTATTCTCATTAAGTATGATATAGATGTTTATTTTTTGGTATATACTATTAATACAACCTTCTACAATATTAATATTTTTATAATAAAATAAATTCTAATAAACCCATTTCATGAGTCACATAATGTTATAAAACCAATCATTAATTATTTTAAATTTTTTTGTAAAGCATTTATACTAAATATAAAAGACAATTTTTATAACCTTACATCAACAAGGGATGATTGAATTTACTATAGATATTCTACATCAAGTATTTCATATAGTGTATTTAATAAAAGGACAAAGATTGTGGAAGAATATTTAAATGTAAATTTTGATGAGACAATTAAATGTGAATCTAAGACCCCTTTATGAAATCTTGAGGATTTCCTTTTTAATCGTGATATCAGTACAAAAAAAAGTTATAATTCTATTAATCCTGTATAAAAATCATCCATTTATGATGAACTATTTGAACATGAACTTGTAGATGAAATGTATTTGTCAAATACTTTTCTCTATAGTGTCACTATTACACATAAAGAATATCCTTTAGATGTTGACATATTATTCTTAAATATTATAATAAAAACTAGATCTTCTATAAGAAAACATATTGAAAATAAATCATTCTTGTCCAGTCATGATCCTACGAACATAAAAAAATTAATAACTAAGGAATTCTAAGTTATTTCAATTCAAGAAGACCTTAATTAATTAGAAATAACAAAATAGTGTGAACTAATTGAATATTCCAAGTACTAACTAACTATTGGTATTAAATAGATATTTAGAAATAAGGACGATGAGTCATGAACAACAATTTAAAGTAATGAAATACTACATAAAATTTATAAAATCAAGAATAATGTATTAACTATGGGGATAAGTTTACACCAGTAGCCAAATATGAGCTCATTGGAATGTTTATTAATTATTCAACATGGATTTCAATTTATATCAAATAAATTTCAAGTGTGAATTTTTAAATTTTCATATAGTTGAGTATGATTTTATGGAATAAACCCCAAATTATAAGACCATCACATTCCAAAACGTTTTTTTACATTGGAAAATATTTATATTTTCGGAAAGAAAACTCATAGATCCTAGAATGTTAGGCCCATATACATTTTTTATATTGTTTATTATAAATGAATATCTAACCATACATGATATAATAATAAAATTTAAAAATATTTTTTAGTTGTATTAATATATGTTTTTGATATTATTTTTAGATCATGTTAAAATTATTTGTGTACTGAATTTTCAAAAATGATGAAAAATTAGTTCAAAATGAGTATTATGGGAGACATAAATTTGTTTGATATATTTCAAAATATTTAAAATATAGAAGGTATTATTTTTAATTTAATTAAATTAAAATAAATATCATTTAATATTGTTTGGTTTTTATTTTACTAAAATATTTTTTACTTCCATGACTAAAAGTTGTAAATATTTTCTTCATGAAAAAATAAAACTATTTTATCAAATCAATTATAGAGATTAGTTTGGAATTTTACATTAGTTAACTACCTATTGAACTGATATTACATTTAGTGTGTATATGAGTTCTCAATTTCAATCAAATCCCCCAAATAGAATTTAATTTCTATGAAACTAATTTTCATATAAAAGAAAAGAAAAGAAAATTTTATATTATTATATTCAAGAAGAAAAATATATTACATAGTGAGTTATTCAAATATAGATTCTTGTTGTTTCTTTTCTGATAAAATAAATACATTGGGAATATATCACTTCATTGGAATATTATCCAATTTAGTGGTTTATTATGGATAAAATTTGGCTTCCCTATCCACTATTTAAGTATAATACATAATTGTAGTATAATGTAAGGAAAAATTCTCCAAATGAAACAAACATTTATTGAGTATGGATATAAATTCAAAAATGTACCTATAAATATTTATAATACAAGTATTATAATCATTTTCAAGAATCATTTATCACATTTTATGACAATTCACATTGATATAAAACATCTTTTTTTGAGATAACTTTTTCCATATTGTTATATAACTCACGAATTCATTGGAATGAATATTATCCTACTATTATATTCAAAACCCCATTAAATTTATTGATAATAATTTATAATTGACATGAAATTGAAATAATGGATTTTCCTTAGTAGTTTATTCATGCATTTATATTATTTCAGATAATGGGAAATCATAAGATAGTTACTACCATGGTTGATCTGCCATTGGATGATTTACAATTGAATGACCTACCACTATTGATATACCAATATTGATCTACCAGGATATTCTAACATTATGTGATACCAATGGAATGATACCATTAGATTCATCATTTAGTTTCTATAATCCAATGGTAACATTTCAATTATTTTTAATTAGAAGTAATTATTTTTCTTGATTATTAATTAAATTATTATTTATATTTAATTTCTTTCAAAATTCAAATCCATAAATGATAAATTCATGTAAATAAAAGAATTAAGTAAAATATTATCACATGTGTCTATTTTAAAATTTATCTTTTCTCTCGACCAATGAACCTCAACCATTTAACTTCAATATTATAACTGTATAAAAAATTGTTTGAGTGGAGAATCGAGCTGTTTCACCTAGTGAGTCAAATAATTCATCGAAATAAAATGAAGAATTTATCCAATATATATAACTAAAGATTTTGAATCTTTTTTATTTAGTGTTTGTATGTAAAAATGAAATATATGTTTATTAATTAGTAATATGTAATTCATTTTTTTGGAACAAAATTTAAGACCAAGGATTTCCAGAATGGTTCTTAATGAATGATATACCATTTAAACCTATGTTGATCTGTGAATTATATTTTTATGTCAAGTTTCAATATTGAGAAAACAATGATAATATAAGAACAATATTGGATGGAAAACAACTTGTTTTATCTTTGAGAAAATATGATAAATTTCTATTATTCCCTCATAATGGTATACATGAGAATTATGAAGGTTTCATTCCAATCAATTGTGAAAAAATCATAATTAATGATTCAATTATTAATCACAACTGGAATGAATATTTTATAAGTCCTACAACATTAGAGTTAGATAGATAATATTGAATGTATTTTATATTCATTCATCTTATGTTGTGTTTGAGAAAGGGGGATTTTGTGATATTGTTATAGAGAACATGGCGTTAAATACTTGGATATTACGTCATTTTAGATAAATATTTAGTTTATTATAATAATACATTCTTGAGATATATAATATTTTATTGTATTTGGAAACATGGGGACATAATATTCTCTCATGGTGGAAGATCTTCAATATCTTCCATAAAGATCTCCATATTTAGTACTTCTACATAAAACAATTATTTATAACTTATTGGATGCAAACATAAAAAGGGGTGAGATTAGATTCACATTATGGGTAAAAAAGGGAGACATGTAAGAGTAAACAAGAACAAAGGTTTATGAAAACATGATTTTACCTTAGGAGATCATATCTGGAATATCAATGATCATAATCATCCATTATGGGATAATACATGGTAGTTCATAAGAAATGAATAATAATAAAATAAAAATCACATTATAAGAAATATAAATAATGAAATAAGACATAGGATTTGTTTCATACATATAATAAAATAAATTTTATGTCATTCCTACATACCAAGACCTTGATAACATGAAAGTTTTGGATAATGACATATGTACCTACTGTAGGCTTTGGATAACAACATGTATACCACCTTAATTTTTGGATTTGGCCACTTTCCTTTTATCTTATTTGTTTTAGTATTAGGATACATCTACTATACCATATTTCTTTCAGGATTGGGATTCAAACTATGAACCATCTTATTATTGGGATTACGCTACAATATGTGTAACCACTTTCTATTAACATTTTTATACTACCCATGAACCTTCTTGTATATTTGATTAGGCTACAACCCCATGTATCCTATTTCTCTTAGTAATGTGCTATATCCCATGAACCATTTGGTTTTTGGCTTTAGGACATAACATGTTTACACTCTTTCATTTAGTCTTAGGCTATAACAATGAAACTTTTTATTTTCAGGCTTAGGCTAAAATACATATACCCTATTTCATTTTGGTCACGGGATACAACATGTGTACCCTTTAATAACATATAAATCTTATCATTACCCAATGCATTTAAGGGAGATATATTTCACACCCATCTAATAATGATATTATACATACATTTTCTAAACACTCATAACCAATAATTTCATAACCCATGATATGAAATAGGAATCATAAAACTAAAAACATATCATAACCTATGGAAAAAGATAATGGTTTCATAATAATATTATCAAAAATATAAATTATGAATGATTAATGAATTTCATAAATGTTTAACCTATAAAAGAGAAATAAATTTCATAAATTTATAACCCGCTAAATATAAAATTATTTCTTAAATGTATAGCCCATGAATTAGACATTTATTTCATAAATATATGAACTGTGAAAGAGAAATGGGTTTCATAAAGGCCATTATATTAAGCATAACCTATTCATTGAAATTATATTAACTGAACCATTGGATAATTTCTTATAAGGGCATGAGTAGCATCAAAGAATTACATTTTATATGAAAAATACTGTTTAAATATCTTTCAGAAACATATATTGATGAAAATATCCTCTCTTCTTTGAAAATCGATTTTTAAAACTATTTAAAAATCATTTTCATTTAAAATTCAATGAAAACGTTTAAGGAAAACATTAAATCATTTTTAAACCCACTTCCCTTGAAAAAATATAAAATAAGTATAAAAAATTTGTAAAATCATTTTTATTTTTAAAAAATTGAAAAAATAAAATGAATTTTTGAAGATGTTTTGGACAACATTTACATGAAAACAAATGGATGAATCATGAAAATGTTTTGAAAACATTTGCATTGAAGACGATTTGAAAACATGTAAATAAGTCTTGATAAAAATTGAATACAATATTTCATGAAAGCATATAAATGAATCCAAAAAACATTTTGAAAACAATTTTCCTTCTAAATTATATTTAAATTTTTTTTCTTAAATATTGACCCTTAAATGTTTCAATTGGATCCTTTAATTTATAGTTTATGGGTAAATATATACATGTCTTACAATGTAAAATGAACATTAAATTTTCTTGGTAAAAACTTCCTTATTGGGAAAGAGAAAAGAATATTCCTTTGAAGAGATTGGGAAAATACAGAATGAGAAAAAATACCTTTTAACGATTATAGTAGAATGGATTAAGATTCTTTTAAACCAATTTTATAAAGCATGGGTTTGATTAGAATTATAACCAAATAAAGGGTAATGTCAGGATTTCTTAAAAACACATTATTAAATATCTTATTTACTGATTAGTAAAAAATGGTAACAATTCTTGAGTATATTAGGAATAACTAAAGGAGAAAAAATGTCATGAATTTTCTAGGGAGATATATCTTGATATTTCATCAAAGGATGCATAATAAAAAACAATCATAAAAAAAGTGATGTGATTGTTTCAATAAACTCTTATAACTTGGTAACATGGGATTATACCCTCAACTTAGGAAAAGAAAATTACATTAAGTTTATAATATCATGGAATGATGTATATAAATGATGTTTCCTCCAATATGGAAGTATATGGACCTCAAAATTACTTTTGGTGCATAAAGAATATGAGACTCAAAAAGGGAAAATTAAAACAATACTATTTTACCGATTTGGTAACATTTTAACGTAAACAACAAGAAAGAATTATCATAAAACGGACATGTAAATACCCATAAATTTATGTATAATACACATGGAATACTGTTATGGGTAGTACATACACCCAAAAAATAAAAAACTAGAAAACATAGAATTTATCACAAGAATATAAAAATTGAGATGAAATTCCATGACCTTGTGTCCTGAATCTCATCATACTTATACAAGCATCCAATTAATCAGGTTAATCTTTATTATACCAAAATGATTGGATGAGATTCATTATGACCAATGTGAGGCTTTTGGGAGGAAGGTAGTGATTTTGGGAGGATATTTGATCAGAGGATAGGTTAGGTAAGGGGCATGAGATGTGTGAGGAAGTGGTAGATGTGGTGGCCTTTTATAGGGATTGGAAAGGATACACATGGAATGTTTTCGAACAAGTTAGTTATACCAACGTTTTTATCTAATGAAATTTGTACCAAACAAACCAAACTCAATAATTGAAGGTTAATTACTTAATCAAGTCCATCCAATTGATGTCGGACAAGTTTCTTGCCCATTTAGGGTTTTATATTTAAGGGTCATTACTTTGTTAACATAAATTTTCTCTTAACTGATGTAATTAATTTTTGTCACTTCTGAAAATATTTTTTGTCAAAGAAATTGACCATAAAAGAAGTTATAAATCATTCTAAATCCAAATATTAAATCAATTTTTATTTATTCTAATCAAAAATTGGATGAAATTAATTTAATATTAATTCCACAATTAGGATGACAATGTGGTTTCATAATGTTATAATGAGAAAAAATTTTAAATGTTCATGTACCAAATTTCATAAAACGAATAATAAAAAAAAATTAAATTATATCAAGAACAATACTTCAAAAAATCTCACATTATCACAGTCTACCCCCATTTAAGTAATTTCTCCCTCAAAATTCATCAGTTATATCCATGGTTTAATACATGAAAGTTCTGTTCAAAGAAAATCATATTGTAAAAATGAATAATAAAACATACACTATAAAGGGAAAGTGGGGAAAATAATGGTTACCCAAAGTAACAAATAACTTGGTTTCCACATGGGAGAATATAGGTAAAAAGTGAAAACATCTATTTAGAATAAAAATATAACCATAACATTCTTATATAGAGTAAAATAATAAGGTCATTAGATTGTTAATAGTCATAAGGCTATAAATTTGTGATGACCTAAAAGACAATTTAATCCATTAGAAATGAATTTACTATGAAAATAATTTCAGATTGAGGATAATGTTTTCTAGTGAGTTCACATGAAAAGATATAATTTCATGATTTTAGGATAGCCTAATGTTTTCTATGTTTTTTGAACCACCTCACCACTCTATCAATAAAATTAATTTTACTTTTTCATTCCATGATTACTAACAGATCACGAGTCCTATGATATTCCATCCCATATTTCATTTGTTACCTTCAATGCAATTTAGTTTGAATAGGATGTCAAATATAAATAAATCCTTATACTAAATATTAAACATTAGTCATACTTACATAATATGAAGTTTAACATGCAATTTTCATAAATGGGTTACCATATACCTATTCCAAAATATAATTCACCCTTTATTTCTTAAATATTACCTTATCTTAAAGAAAAAAACATTTTTATTATTAAAATGGGGCCCATATATGTAAAAATAGAATATAAAATGTGTTTTTGTATTCCATAACCGATTAATGGAATGATAATAACATGAACTCTTACCAGAGGATGAAAATTTGGTCTTTCATAGTGATTATTCATTCAAAATAAAAAAGTTAAACTTCAAAAATAAGGAGAGTAGGATAGGAAATTATTATTGATCCACTTTCACTTCATCAATTATAATCACATATGACTTCCTTTTCTTCTTTTTCATGAAAGGTTGTTTGTTCTTATCACCATTATTACCCCTGGAATTTGGTATATTTTGGGTGAAATTTAAAAACTCCCTTAAATTCAAACACTGATGTGTGGAAGGAAGATCTAGATGTGGTTTCTTATTATTCACACTATTATATAACTTTTTCCAATCACTTGCCCATTCAGCTACTCAATTTCTTCCTTTCCATACAAAATAAATTTACTAGTCCCCTTAAGACATTTACCACCATTCTAGTTTCCAAAATTAGAGCACAATGGAAGGATCATATTCTTATCCCCTTAGTTTGTTGACTGTCCTTTGAACTCCATCTTCCTCTTCTTGTTAAAACCATAAGATTGATGAACTACTCCAACCTCCATTTCAACTATGATTCACAACTCACAATATTTTCATAACAACCAATGTCCCTTACGGCCAATGCCCTCTATGAATTGGAATTAATTTAATGTAGAACCTATCAACCTTAATTTTTTGTTTGAGATTAATTCCAGAAGTGTAAATCGAATGTCTTGTGAAATTAGGTTCAGAGGCACTGACATATTCACTATCCTTGGGCTTCAACAGAAGGAACTCCATTTCTATATTCTTATGAAGATCAAATAGAAAGTTATTATTGAATTAAATGTTAATAAAATCCTCACAATCCATGGAATAAAATTTATCATTCTTTGGCATATTCTATATTAGAGTTTACAATTTTCCTTCTCTAGTTTCGATCACAAAAATAGTTAAAATGGATTTCTCATCATCCAAACTATCGAGAACATAGAATAACTTTTTAGTGGTACGAATATAGTGTTCAAAAACATATGGATCATAATAAATACTAATGTAAGGGGAACTTTGCCTCATAAAGGACTCAATATAATTTTGTTACCTCCATTAGACATTTGGATCCTCATCATGATTCATATCTTGAGAATATTTTGTGATCATAGTAACGTGTTCATTCATTCTAGCTCCAAAAACATTAAGACCCTCAAGTGAAAAATCATTTAATTTTTCCTTCAAAATCACCATTAATGTGGTTCCTTCAATTTCTATCTATTTACTAAATATAAAAATCATATTGTATGAAACAATAATCATAGATCGGAACCACATAGTCATGAAAAGTAAATTATATTATTTCTAAATTATGACACATTTTATAGTCTATGAAACCTTTTGGTTTTTACTAGGTTATTCATAGACAACATCTATTTAAATCCTTCATTATGGTTCATGAATAGTTTTTGAATATCCAAATAATGTCTCCTTAGAGTGTGAAACTAGGATTGCAGCAAGGCCCATTGTTGTGTACCAAATTACACTAAGTAAGTCCCTGAACATGTTTTCAGAGATTTTACACCAATGTAAAAATATTCCGAATCCATATCCAATTTTAGAATATAGATAGAGATTTATTTATATGAACCCAGTGACTCTACCATTTTCAAAAATCATTGGGCATTTTTAAAAAATTAACTTATCCTTATACTATCCATAGAGACATCCCTACACACATCCTCATAAATATTACATGGGATCTCACTAAGGGTTTCCCATCATAGTTTCTAAAGGCTGACTAGTCCTCCCTTCAATACAAAATATAGTTACCCTATATTGAAATACAAGGATATTATATCATTTAAGATAAATATTTTGTAAATTAATATAATACATTCCTCAGATATATAATAGTTTAGTGTCTTTGGAAATTAGAAATAGAATATTCTATCCTGGGGAAAAATCTTCAAAATCTCTAAAATATATCTCCACCTTAAGTAATTGTACATAAAACATTTGTTTGCAACATAGGGGAATGAAATCCTTAAAAGTGGTGATATCAGATGATCATTAAGGGTATTTAAGGCATACATGTAAGTATAACCATGAACATTGTGGTGTGAGAATGTGATTGTATCATTATTATATCATACCATACATATCAAATATGATAACCATGTGTTATGGGATAATGACTGGAAGTATGAGGACATAAATCAAAAAGAAATAAACATCATGATCTATGAAATTGTAACAGAGTAATAAAACATAGGATGTGTGGCTTATATATAAGAATAGAAAACATGTTTTTAAGGATACCTACTAAGACATTTATAACATTTTAGTCTTGGGTTAAAACTCTTATACTAAATTCATGATTGGGATAATGACCCATATACCCTATTACTTTAAGGATTCAGAAACAACCAATGTACCTTTTTACATTTGGAAATATAATACAACCCGTGTACCCATTTTATTTTAAGAAATTTCTACAACCCATGAACCTTAAATTTCTCAGGATAAGGCTACAATACATATAACCTATTTCTTTTATTCTTGGGATATAGCCCATAAACCTTATTGTTTTCAAGACTAGGCTACAACCCTTGAACATTATTTCTTTTAGGGTTGGGATACAACACATGAAATGTATTGTCTTCGAGATTAGGCCAGAACATGTGTAACCTATTTCTTTTATTCATTGTCTAAACCCCATTAAACGCCTTTTCAAGAATATAATACAACTCATATACCATTTTTTCATCAGTGTTGGGATACAAAATGTGTTCACTTTGAGCTCATACAAAACATACCATTACCCAATGAATTGTATGATGATGTTGGTCTCACACATATAATAATGAAATCTTACATACATGTGTCACAAAATCATAAACATTCATATCTTAACCCATGAAAATAATATCAAATTATAAACAAATAATAATATCATAACCAATTGAAATAGTTACAAGTTTCATATAAATAAAATCGAAATAATATATTGTGAATGAGATATATATTACATAAATTTATAACCCAAGAATGAGAAATGGATTTCATAATCATATAACCCGTGAAAGAGAAATGGATTTCATAAACATATACCCCATGAAGGAGAAATAGGATTAATAAACATATAAACCATGAAAGAGAAACGTTTTTCATAATGTCCACTTCTTTAAGCATGACATATTCATAGAAATTCATTGAATGGAACCTTTTGATCATTTCCTAGAAGGGCATGAGTAACATAAAGAATTTCATCTTAGATAAATTTTTTTTTGAAACATCTTTCCAAAAAGTTTTTTATGAATAATATCATTTCTTCTTAGAATAATTATTTTTATTGCATGAAAATTTTTGAAACTCTATTTTATAGAAAATAAATTGAAAACATATAAAGAATAAGTGAAATAATTTTAAAAACATATTTCTTTGAAAAAAGAGAAAATGAGCTAATTTGTTTTTTGAAAACATTCATTTTGAAAAAAATTTGAAAACATATAAATAAATATTGAAAATGTGTTGAAACCAATTTCCTTGAAAGTACTTTGAAAACGTGTAAACAAGGCTTGAAAAAAATAAGAAAGATTTTTTTTGGAATGCTATAAATAATTCTTAAAAACATTTTTAAAACAATATAACTTGAAATTACATTAAAAATATTTCTTAAATATTAACCAATATATAATTAAAAGATACTTTTAACAGAAAGATCGAGGGTAATTCTTTTTATTTCGTACAAGATAAAAATAACAATCCTTTTACACAGTAAAAAATTCTTTTTTTCAAAAAGAGATAAAAAGATTCTTTTGAAGAGAGTAGAAAAAAGGGTAAAAATATATTTTAAAAAATATAAGAGAATTTTTTAATTATAAGGAAATCCCTTTTTAGAAAAAATAGTTTTGAATCAATTTATGACTAAAGAGAGTGTAATGTTGGGAATTCTTATATACACAATACTAACTATATTATGTACCGATGAGTTGTAAATGGTAAATATGAATGAATATTTCATGAATATTTATATGAGAATATAATTCAAGAATTTTCTAGAGATTTAGATCATGATATTTCATAAAATTAGGCATAAAAATAAATAGTCTTCAAAAAAATGATGAGATCATTTCAATAAACTCTTATAACTATGTAACATTGAATAATATCCTATATTTAAGAAAAGGAAATTACATAAAGCATAGAATATCATTAAATGGTGTAGATTCATTATATATCATGTAAAATTAATTTATATACACCTAAAAATTACTTGAGGCACATAAAAACCTCAGTCTCAAAGAAGGACAATTGAGACAAATCTATTTTATTTATTTAGTATCTTTAGAATATAAACCACATGAATGGAGGATCATAAAACTAATATTTAAATAACCCTAAATTTAGGTATAAGATACATGGAATATGATAATGGGTAGTATATACACCATAAAAAAGAAATAGTGGAGGACATAGCATGTATCCCATGAACATAATAAAGTGAGTTAGAATCCCCTTAGCGTGTGTATTGACTCTCTTCATACTCATACAAGCATCCTTTTAATTGTTTAAATCCTTTTGGTGTGTTTCAAAAGAATTATTAACTTGAATTCTTCCTAAGGGACGGATTATAGTTGAATTGGAGGGAGTTTTGGAGAATATTTGATCAGAGTCTTGGTGATCCAAGGAACTTGAGGGGTGTGATGAAGTGGTTATAGGTGGTGGCCTTTTATAATGAAAGTAAAGGACACACATGGAATTTTTTAAAAGAAGTTAGGCATGCCAAAAAAATTTCCTAGAAAAAGTCTCAAAAAAACTATACAATAGATGGTTCATGGAAAAATATATTATATCCAATGGTTGTTATACATGTTTTGTGGTATTATTGGGTCTTATATTTAAAGTGTATTAATTTATTCACCTAATTGTTTTCTTAACCGATGTAACTAATTTTAATCACATTCGCTAATAATTTTGGTCAAAACCAAATGTGAACTTATTAGACATTATAAATTTTTATGATTCCAAATATGGTGTCTATTTTAAAAAATTATATTCACATAAGTGGAAGAAATTAATTTAAACCTAATTTTATAGTTAGGTCGATAATGTAGGTTTTTAATGTCAAAATGATCGAATGTTTGCTATGTTTTTTTTACAAATTTCAATGTGAAATTGGTTCCAATAAAGTATATTGTGTTACCTTCAACAAATACTATCTATTTAAACCTTTAAATGTATTTAAAATATAATTTATCATTATAATTAAATTAAATTAAAAATATATTTCGAATTAAATGTCAATGATTTTACAATTCATTTTAATGGGAAACTTTACAAAAAGTGACCAAAAATTTATTCCCAAGAAATATGTGTGTTTCTCAAGAAATGATAAATTATATTTTGACATATTAAATTTTAAAATGTTATAAAATATTTTTTTTAAATGGGTTCATCATTTAAAGGTAGTTATAATGGCTTAATAATAATATATGTTTTTAAGCATAAAATTGGGTTCTATATCTTATGTCTATCAAATATATTTGATAAACATAAAAAATATTTTATTGAATTTATATAAAAAATATGACATTAATATCACTCAGTAATTTTAATTAAATTAATTTATTTGGTTAAAATAGCATTGTGAGTATAATATTAATATTTTCCATTGTATTCAATCTGTTTTCATAATCAGTTCTAATTAATTAGTAATCTATATATTCATATTATTATTTTTGTAAAACAATAATTTTCATAGGTTAGTTAATATTATTTATATCATCTTTCATTAGAGATAATTTATATCTCATTATAATATTATATTCATTATTATATTATAATTAGTAACACTCGGTCTTGCGTGTTACGCAAGCCCTCGAGGATGGTCAATATTCGTGCAATGTACGCTATTCGTTCTATTGCACATACTGTCTTCCCAGTCGACATTATTTGTAAAATAAGAAATTATGGTTCAATGTTAAAGGAATTATTGACTTAGTGAAAAACATATTTAGTGTTGCATAAAATGAAAAATATAAAAAGATATATTAAATCAAAAAAATCAAAAAATCTCAGGGGGTTAAAAATGTGTTGTGAATATATTCTTAATTTGTATTTATGAAAATATGAGACAATAATATTATTTTTAGATATTTTATAGTCCCCATGATGGAACTATACAAGACTTAGTTGTGAAAAAATCCTTTATTTATAATAAAATGTTCTCTTCTCTTGTTAAAGAAAGTGTACATGTTAATTAAGGAGGGGATTAGGTAAAAAGTGTGAATTTTTTGTCTTAAAAAGTGAAATGAAAAACAATTATAATTAACTAAAACCCATGGTTAAAAATATCTGTGATAGATAACAATAAGATCAATTAAAATATAACTCTAGTGATAACAACATCATGACCAAGAAATTTTGTTTATGTTTTCATGGATTGATATGATGTAGTAGAATATTACTATGATAAGAGATATTAGAATATTTATAGTTCTAAAGGTATTTTAAAAGATGATATTGATAATGGAGATGATTAAGGACCTAGTTTAGTTGAAGATGGGATTAAACCAAATATTATTAAGAGTTCTAATGTTGAATATGGACCTCCTAGTCCACCTCATTTTCTTCATCCCCAGTCAATGATATTATAATAAGAAGATGAAATATGGGTTTATGAATTATATAATGGTTATTAGATTATTTTATTTCTTAGAAGTGTATAGATGGCCTGGTTTTTTTATATAAAGATTCAGAATACCATTCAAACTATGGATAAAAATATGTGTTGTCAAATCCCTTATAGATAGTCACCAAGTCCAGCTAGTCTGCTTGATAAATGTTATATGAAAATTAAAACCTACATTAGCTAGATAAGAATATGGAAACAGAGATGAACTGGGAAATTTATAAGGAAAGTCATTTAGAAGACGTATTGATCTATTTTCCCTATAATGAGTTGATAGTGATGTACTAACTATGGTGGAGAATCCCCAAGGCTCTTCCATTAATGGTATTCATTACTGTGACTCTGATTCAAATGACAAAACTAAAGGAGATGATGATAATGGAAATACACCTTAGCATCAGGGATCTACCATAACATTTTCTCAGCAAGAACCAAAGGGATATCTATTTGTCATAATTTATGAGGAATATATTTTCGAATCGTTTTCTTATAAAAGACAGGATTCAGAGACTAGTCATATGGATTATGTACTTCATAGTCAGGAGAGGTTCTCACCTCATCCTTCTTCTCCTCCTCACCCCATTTATTCGAAAAGAGATTATATAGTTTCTGTTAATTTAGGATTTTTCTGAAATATCTGTGGGATAATTACATCTTTATCTTTTTAATATAATAATATAAGTTAATCTAATAATAGGATGATGGTTTGCTTTTTAATTTCTAATTACAAACACAAAAACATCTTAATTATTGGATGTATGTAATCGATATGAATTTTATGGAGAAATATATGGGATCCAATATATATTATATTTACAATATAGTGGAGTTTGACAAGGAGTGAATTGACACTTTTGAAGAGGTTGGAGACATTGTTTACTCCTGGAACATCTTCCTATAAAGAACTACCTCCTCTGGCATGATATTTTACTGATGCAATGTCTACAAGATTTATTGTGAGGGAATATATGTATGTTATTATTGGTTATTTGTTTTTGTCTTAATAGGATGATCATTGGAAAATCTAATTTCATGGTGAGCACATTTATAAACTATTTTTAGAATTAATGAATAAGGATAAGAGTGATAAAGGAACAGTCAATAATATTATACATTATTATCTCTCTATGATTTTCAATAATCAAGAACCCAATTGTCAGTTTATTGTTTAACGAGATAACCGTAAAATTAATCCTAGTACAATAGCCTTCATGGTGAAATTGAATTAGTTGAAGAGTCTAGATAAATTTTTCATGATTCTTATGCAATAAAAGGGAAACTTTTTAAGATATTTGGGACATTGGATTTTTGTGATTATCCAATTTTTAGAGCTTATAGAACTATTTTTCTATACCCCCTAGTCTAATGTCATTTCACCACAATTCATTCTTATGACTACCACCCTTTCTACACCATTATCATCACACATGAATACCTATTCAAATTTAGTGATTACATTTTTAATTACCTTTATTGAAGTTGTGAGTAACCTCAAAATAAAAACAAATATTATTATATTCAATCCACTTGTACTTCTTTTACTCATATTCTAACATTTTTTTGTTGTGGAAATAACCCAATGGATCTTACATATGCTTAGGAAATAGAATATTCTTTATATATCCACATAGATTTGACGAAGAATTTCTTTATCATTTTCCTATTTAAATTTATTATATAAACTGTGATATTTAAATGAAATTATATCGATTTATTCATAATTATGTAATTATTTAATTTATTTGTTCATTATATCATTTTGATAATCCCAAAAATGGAAAAATGGTTCACTGACTAACTGAAATAAATGAGATATTGGATTGAATGATCATGATTTATGGATCATCATTACATATGGTATTTAAATATTAAAGACATTATATTTATTCCATTAATCTATTATATTTATGAAAATTACTACTTCTTGAATTTGTGATCATAAAAAAGGGGGAGATTGTCGGAATACTTAAACACCTCTTTATTTTAGTGATCATAAATTATGATTGATTTATTTCAAATAAATATCATGTATTATGATAGTTAATTGTTTTTTATTCAAAATAAAAAATATATATGTCATGATCTACCATAACTATCATCCAATTTTTTTTTAATCTACAATCAGTTAAACTCTTCTAGTGCTCTCTGCTAATGTTAGTTCAACAATCTACCATTTATGAAAATAATTTACCACCAGATTCTTCTATCACCTAATTGGAGATACCACTACCACCATCAAATTTTACTACATTCTTGTGATACTATCGCAAAGAGCTGTTACATTTAGGAACACTTACCAACAATATAATCTACCTTTTAGTGTAACTACCATCAAAAGGTATATTCTGCCATTAGAGATATACCAACAAAACAAATACTTAATATTATTCTTTTCTATTTGAGATATCCATAATTAAATTCAAAATATATTCTTAAAATGTATATATTAGGGATTTCAAAGTAGGCAGAACCATGTGGATGAAGTATAATCATTTTTAAACAATATAATGTTTGGTTTAATTAGTTATTTATACTTTATATATCCTTATCTCAATACAATGTTACTTTTTTTGTATTATTGTACTAAAATGGTTAATTGGACTAGCATGAAGAATATTATTTCTTAAGATACCCTTGCTTCGTAGAGAGACATTCATGGAAAAAAAAATACTCATATATACTTGAAAACATTGAATAATTTATACACATTTGGGTGGGTAACACTAATCAATAAACTGATTAAGAACAATGAATTTTTTAGACATCCAGGACACATTATTTTATTGAAATTATATACAAGAACTGTTGAGGGTTCACATGGAGACTTTCGAAGACCCATAAAAAATGTAGCTATTTAGATTGACGTTCATTCCATTTTTTCATCTCTTATTTTTTATATTTATTTTTGCATATTTTTTTTTAATTTTATTCTATTTACCATAATTATCTATAAACAAAAGCTCATGAACTAAAAATAATAGTGTTTGGAACTGTTCCTCAATTATATTCATTAGTCCTCTTACATATAACTATGGAAGTGGTTCTGTGTGATCTTTACATTTTTGTCTCCAATATAGAATAATGGAGGAGGAATTTATCTTTTACTTTATTGATATAGATTCTTGAAAACAATGTTTTTGGTTATGGAATAATTAATTTTATAATTAAATTATTTGATGTGGGTGATTCCCAATTGATGTCTATTAAGTCTCAGTTTATGACCGAACCCCTTCTTTATTTTAATTATTATATTTCTATTATTTTAATTTGTTTTAATTTAAACTATTTTATTTTATATAAAAATACAAAAAATATACTTTTACAGTTGGATTTAACAAGATTTTTATATACGTTGTTTGATAATTGTAATGCACCAACACCAGTTACCCAGAGTCGGTGCATTATTTTAATACATTTCCATTACTACAGGGAATCAATTTTTTAAAGGATGACTGGTTTAACAGTCATGGAAAATAGATTATATACATGAATGTTACATTACACCATAGAAAATTAATCACAACATAAATAATATATTGAGAAAGCCATTAATTATTGATATTAACCATGATTATCAATCATAATACACTTCCTAGAATCCTGGGAAAATAAAACATAATAATGGGGTGATCTGAAACACTCAGTAAGGGTACGAAATACAGCAGATGATAACATAAACATTAAGCATGATGAATAATTTAAAACACATGCCTTTACAAAAAATAAACATGAACACTTTATGGAAGGAATATGAGATGGTTAAATAATTCCATAATAAATCATAGTAAAGTGTATTCTACTAGTTGAATAACCAAATGAACCATCAATAATATTTACATAAGGAGGTAATGTATGATGCAGAACATTCTGAAACATATTGTCAAGGCCTCAGCCAAGACGTCTAAAAATGATTAAGGCCACAAAAAATTGTATATCAAATTGGGAAAGGCCTCGGACAATTACACATCTAATTGTCTTAAGATATCTAGTGATGCACCAAGGAGCTATAGTGGGATACTCCTATCACATACTATGTCCAATACATTCCTCATATGGAAACGTTGAAACAAAACTTAAATATGTGTATTAAAAGTAGCATATGAAGTATAAATAAATAAACATTAAACCATGAATGGTATAAAAAAGAAAACATCCACAATCAAATATATCAAAAAAACGTTAATACAATATGGGATATTTGTATCATAATAAATCAACCTTTATCAAGAATAATATTGCGTAAAGGATGTTGAAATAGTTGAAAATGATTAGTAAAAATATATGAGAGAAATATACCTTTTTCATTAAAATCATTTAAAATTCACATAATTGATAAAGGATCTAATTTAAAATATATTTTTGAATAAATGTGTCCCATACCACTTTAAAACTATTGAAAATAATCAACATTTTAAAACATTCATGTCTATTTAAATAAATCCTTAAAACCATTTTCAAAACTTGGACATTAATTAGAAAGGTTTAGAATACTAAATCATAATAAAAATTTAAAATTATGTTTTAGTAAAAATTTTCATAAATATCATTTTGGAAACACATTTGTGAAAGATGGACACTGATAAAAAATATGTCCCTGTAGATACTTATGTAAAAACTACCTCAGATAATACAGAGATTGTGAAATTAACCCTTACGTTGCACATTCCTTTGGCCGAGGGTACATTTAACCTCATGTATGTTGACCATAGTATGTTATTAAATTATTAAAAAACCATATTTATATTTATTATTTCATTAATGATTCATTTATGACTTTATACTGCCCATTTAATAATGATTTCTAGGTTAAATTAACATTTTGGGTAATAATCACTTTCTTTATCGTATATGTTTTAACTTGTTATTCTTGAATATGTCATGAAGATCATTATTTGCATACATCAAAAATATAACACATTATTTATATATAATATATATTTAGAATATAAGTATGTATAATATATAGATATATGAAAAGAAAAACACCATTTATGGAGATGGTAGGTCGTACGTTCGCGTAAACTTTGTTTCAATTTTCTTATCGTATTGAATGGAAGTAAGTGAATAAGATATATGTAAGTACATATATATATATATATATTAAGTAGAATTATTATTTAATATATTACATACTTGTTAATAATATATAATTTTATAATAATCATTGAATGGTGAATGTGAAAATTAATCTCAGCACGTTGTGGAGATGGTAATCCTTACATACACACGAGTGAAAATATAATTATATTGATGGTGAAATCGTATATAATTTAATGTCATATCATATATACCGAATCATAAAAATGTTATATTTATTATTGACATCATTTATACTCATTATTATACCCATCCTAGTAAAGAAGTTTATGAATAACAAACTACACCATGACGTGGAGACGATAGGCTGTAGGTATGCCCGTATGGTGAATTTATCATTTATTGGATGTATAGAATAAATAATATGGTTGTAATATATTTTTCATAACATAAAAGTATGTAGTAGGTATTGGATTTATTATTTTTCAAGGGAAATTACAAAGAAATAGGATTTGGAAGAAAAATATAACTTGAAAGAGGGTGGTGAAATTATTACATCTTCTTCTCGTGTTTCCTTTTGAGTTGATCAAAAGGGATCCTTAGCTTGGATTTATGAGCCAATTAAGGACTATATGTTGATTTGGGGTATTTTGGAAGGATTTTTTGGCAGGTTATTGCCAATCCAAATTGCTTTGGAGGTGTGATTTTGAGAGATGGGGAAGTACCCATTTATAAGAGAGGTGGGGGTCACTTTAGGAAAAGATAGAAATATTATTTAATAATAAATTAATTATATGTTTATAATGGCTAAAAAATGCTTTTTTTTCTAGGATATGGTAGGTATGGGTCTCAGAATACTCAACAAGTAGGTTTTAGACAGGTTTAGGTCATCATATTAACCTTATCTTTCAGATATAACTCATAGTTAAATAGTTTAACTTTTACCATGTCTTCTTGTATTCTTACACTATATGGTTAATAAATGTACTCTAAACTTCCAAGAGAAAGTCAAGTGGTAAATTAATTAAATATTTAATATTAAACAACCCTTTTGGTTGAACATTATATTTTTATGAATATTATATAGTTTAATAATATAATATTTTTTAAAAAACTTATTTATGTCAATTTTGACACTATTTAGTATTTGGATTTTCTGAAAGTCATCACAACATTATTACGTAGAACAAGATAAATTGAATCAATAAAAAAAATTCATATTAAACTAGAAAATTATTTTATGACATAAAAAACGTGAAATTGTATTTATTTTAATATTTACAAAACCATTTATTTGATTCTTCAATTGATAAGGTAATTACTGCATCAACATTGTGTCAAAAATAAATTCAATTATTTAATGTCTAAAAAATATAAATAAAATACCATGATGTAGGAAATAATTTTATATTTCTAATGAATATTTATAGTCGAATTTATCATATTTAAAACCCCATATTAAAAATAATTTATTTATTAAACATTGAATTTAAAACTTTTAACTCTTCTTTAAATAAAATTATAACAAATGTCTTAATCTAATGCATGTGAAACAATTAGGATCATATTTTATTCCTAATGTTTATTTGGTCTAATTTAACTAACCCAATAGAATTATTTCATGTGTTAGGGTAATTATAATATAATTTTTAACCTTAAATACCCTATTTTCTTTTAATTGTGGTAAATAAAATTCAAAAGTTACTATTCACCAAAAATAATTTTCATCTTATTAAACCAAATATTACTTATTGATTCCAACCGTGTGTCTCGAGTATTTAAAATTGAACTCACAAATGTGGTAAAATTAAATTTATTCAAATTTGCAAATGCTCGTAGAAGGTGTGTAAAAGGCGGTACAAAGTTCAATAAAATTTTATACATATAATTATATTATAAAATAACATCAATGAATTAAATTGAACCTATATAGGTACTATATATATAATTTTACATAAATTAAATTTAAATAAATGAAATAATTATTTAAATAAAATGTCAGTTTTAAATAATAACGCAATGTTTTTCACCATTCATCAAAAATTGGATGTTTTTAAAAAAATAACAAAAATTTACCTTAAGCTATTTTTGATATTCAGAATAATAAAATTTATTCTATTTTAACAATTCAAAACACAGATGATTAAATAATTAATTTAAAATTAATTCTCTTTGTTAAAACCAAAAAAGTGGTTTATAAAAAACTGTCAAAATATTGACATGTGTTTATTTCAAATTTAAATATGAAATTATTTATAATGACTTACTTTGTATTAAATGATAAAAATATGATCTAATTATACTTCCAAAAAATTCCAGTAAAAAATATATCACTATAAATTATTTCGATTAAAAAAGTTGTTTTCAATTAAAATTTAGTATTTTTCACTATTCATCAAAATATGAATGTTTTAAAAAAGTACCAAAAATTTATCCAAAATAAATTTTTATGTTCTGATTCTAAAGAAAAATTCTATTTCATTAAATTGAATTTATAATAGAGTCAAATATTGGTTTTAAAAAGTGTACTCCATTAAAAAGTGAACATATTTCAATTTTTTTTGAAAAATGATTTGTTCCCATACTATGTCTAATAAACACACAATATGGGTGTTGAAATTATAACGATTATATATGATTCAAAATGTAGTTAATAATATTCATATCCTCTTTTTGAATGGCTAGTTTGGTAAGTTGTGGTGTGCTCGAACTCGGTGTTGCGTGTAGCACAAGTTAATGAATAACATTACAGAGATAAAGTACTATGAAATCTAGGGGTGTCACATTATACACTCCTTAAATAAATTGGTTCCTAGTAATTTGAAATTTTTCATTGAATAAAATGGTTAAAAATAGAAAAATAATTTTGTGGAAGACCCCCTATTGGAAATTGGGTTAATAAAATTTAGTATTAATAAGAGAGAAACAGAATTGAAAAAGTCACCACAAAATTATGATCTTGATTAGGAGAACATTGGTAGAAATTAGAGACACCTAATTGTAGGAAAAATGTAAATATTTAAATATATTTATTGAGGTCATCAACCAAAAATCAGTGTTAAATTGAGGGCCTCAAAGCCATCAATCAATAGTGATTTAAAATATCATCGGATCAACAAAACATAAGGTTTTAAGATAACATAATTTTTGTATTAAGATCCCTTCCCTAAAGTTTTAGAATTAATTTATTCATACAAAAATAGGAAAACATTATACTTGAAATGTATAGTTTCATCCTTCATCTAATTCCTACCACAAACTCTCCTTTCACTCCAAAAGATAATATAATTGAAAAATATTATAATCATTGTAATCATATAGGGTTTTTTAAATAATGAATTTATTATTCATTTTTTAGGATATTTAAAAAAAGAAAGTTAGACAAACTAGGACATCACAAAGGCCAGTGGTAGGTGATGCACCCTTTTCACATTTCTGTTGGGAGTTCAGGTCTTACACCCTTACTGGATGCGTTGGGTTGTCACCGAACCTCTGAGTCATCCTTTTGATAACAATCCAAAAATAATCACAAGAAATTATTTAACCTTAAAAATAGTATTCAAAGTAAAAAATAATCCATTCCATCCTTTAAAATTATCCAAAATACTTCTGACCAAACACACATTCCAAAATTTATAAGGAAGGGAATGAAAATGATGATCTCTTTTTCCATGTAATAAAATATTAATACATTCATCATGTATTATTTTAAACCATGGTAACACGCTTAACTACCATAAAACATTATTTATTATATTCATCCTCCATTATTCCTTATAGATAATTCATATATTCGTTATATCTACAAATTTTGAATGTTCTAACAATGATGGAATAAGCAAACCATGAATCAGTTCGAAGGTAGTCAAGAATATCCAATATAATTTATCCTATTCAACCATCTCTTATTCCAAAATCACTACCTCAGTATCAGGACCATATTATGGTTTACTGTTCCTTCAAACATGTTTTTTCCAAAAAGATTAACCTAAAACCATGTCACATTACTTGGTACCATACAATCTCAAATCAATAAGGAAATAGTACTGCAGTACAATCCTTATTTATTTCCAAAATTAATGTAACTGGTACATCTTTTATAAATCATTCAAAAGAAATCATTATTTAATAACAACATAAAAACACTACTCATTCCTCTTCATCTGTAGTAGTATCATAACTTGATTATTATCTAATAAAAACATTTTTGGTATACTCTTATGGTTTGGACATTGATTCGTGTAGTGTCCCGACTCATTGTGGATGAAGCATTGTATATTTGAAACCTTTT
Source organism: Viscum album (assembly GCA_963277665.1). Classification (NCBI taxonomy): domain Eukaryota; kingdom Viridiplantae; phylum Streptophyta; class Magnoliopsida; order Santalales; family Viscaceae; genus Viscum; species Viscum album. The sequence continues at coordinate 789,645,585 of OY728148.1, forward strand.
TCTTAACCTTACAATCATGTACATGGTGTCCTTCTTCTCCACACTAATAACAAACCCCCATTCCATTCAATAATTTAACTTGGTGATTCTTTCCATAGTTATCACATTTGGTAAAATACTTCATTCCCCTCTCCCCATTATCCATCTTTATCTCTTCCATTGTTTTCTTCTCTTGCTTCCCATCAAAGCCATAGAACTCAAAGAATTATTTCCTTATCTTTTTTAAACTTGATATTGTTTCTTCATATGATGAGAATACATGAGAGACTATTTACCATTTGAATTTTGGATTAATACCATGAAATATATGATCCTTCTTAATCATTCGTTCATGCGTATTGATGGAATTCTCATTCCGTCTACTAAGCACCATTTCTAAACAATGGCATACACCAGGTTAGTTTATGAATCAAAATGCATAAGTCCAAACTTGTAAAATACATAACGTAAATTGAAAAGATTATGCATATAATCTATAATAATAAAATTATTTCTTTGAGAAGTATTTAATCTTAAATCATTCATAATGGACTGTAAAGAAAATGTGAATTATCCTAAGCATATCCCCTAGGAGTTTCATAACCAAGAGTGAAACAAGGCCCGATGTCATGTACCATGATACCCTGGGTGAAGCTCAGAACTCCTTGTCAATGTTTTCACTCCTATATACATAAATTCTAGAGCTACCTCTACCTGGTCGTATCCAAACAGTGATGTATTTCTTTGAAAATTCCAAAAATATCTATATTACAAAAATTCTAGGATGTTCTTCTATTCTAATCCTCAAAGTCTATATTAGGGTAATGTTCTCTAATCAGTGTTTTTCTAAATCTAGTTTCAACGGTATATAAAATAATTCCACCAATACCAACTGTAATGCCCCGACCCCAGTTACCCAAAGTCAGAGAATTATTTTAATATATTGGCATGATTATAGGGAATCAAGTCTTGAAATACAGATCAGTTTAGCAGACATAAAAAATATATTACATACATGAACGTTACATTATACCTTAGAAAATGAATCAAAAAATAAATGATTTTTTTAGAACACCATTAATCCCCTAGATTAACCTTACTTATCAATCATAATATAGTTCTTTGAATCCTAGGAAAATAAAACATAAGAAAGGGGTGAGATCAAATGCTTGGTAAGGGTAAGAAATACAGCAGAAGATAACATTTATTGTAAGCATGGTGAATAATTTAAAACACAAGACTTTAGATATAATAAACCTGAACACTTTATGGAAGGAATAAGAGATGTGTAAATAATTCAATAATAAAACATAGTCATGGGTATTCTACTAGTCGAATAACCACATGATGCATCAATAATATTTTCATAATGAGGGAATGTATAATGCCGGACATTCTAAAAAATTTTGTAAAGGCCTCGGCCAAGATGTCTAAAAATTATTAAAGCCTCTACCAAAACCAAATATCAAATTTGGAAAGGCCTCAACCAATTCCACATCTAAATGTCTCATGAGACCAACTGATTCACCATGGAGTTATAGCAGGCCCCACCCATCACTTACTAAATCTATTTCATTCCTCCTAAATAGGGTTGAAACAAAACAAAAACAATCTTATTAATACGAAGATATAAAATGTCAATAATTTAACACAAAAAACATGAATTATATAAAAATAACACATCCACAGTCAAATATATCACAAAAACTTCAATAAAATATGGAAGATTTGTATCATAATAAATCAACTTCGATCAAGAATAATATCCAATAAATGATTCTAACATAGTTGAAAATGATCAGTAAAAATATTTGAGAAAAATATCAATTTTTCATGAAATCATTTAAAAGTCACATTATTTATAAAATAATTAATTTAAAAGATAGTTTTGAATCATTGTTTCCCATAAAACGTCAAATCTATTGAAAGGAATTAACATTTTAATACATTCATGTTAATATAAATAATTCATAAAACTATTTTGAAAACGTAGACATTAATGAGAACGGTTTAGAAAAATAAATAATTAAAACATTTACAATTTTATTTTAGTAAAATTTAACATAAAAATAATCTGGTTTATAAATATTTTATGAAACATGGACCAGTATAAAAAATATTTCCCATTTGATACTTACGTAAAAAAAACCTTGATTAATAATTGGATTGTGAAATTAAACATTACCTTGCACTTTCCTTTGGTCGAGGGTACGTTTAAACTCATGTATAATGACCATAGTATGTTAATAAATTATTAAAATACCATTTTCATATTTATTAGATCATACATGATTTATTTATAACTTTATACTATGCATTTAATAATGATTTCTATGTTAAATTAACATTTCTGATCATAATCACTTTCAATATCGTACGTGTGTTAACATTTTTTTCTTGATCATAACATTTAGATCATGATTTACATACATCCTGATTATAAAAAATTATTTATATATCATATATTTTTGGAATATAAATTTCCATTGTATATAGATATATAAAATGGAAAACACCATTTATGGAGACGGTAGGTCGCACGTAGGCATAAACATTGTTTCTATTTTCAAATCATATTGAATGGAAGTAAGTGAATTAGATATATGTAAATACATACATATATATATATATTAACTATCATTATTATGTCATATATTACATAATTATTAATAGTATATATCTTTATAATAATCATTGAATAGTGAATGTGGAAATGAATCTTGTCCCCTCGTGGAGACGGTAATCCATACGTACGGATGAGTGAAAATATCATTATACTTATGGTGGAATCATATATAATTGGATGGTATCACATATATAAAGAATCATTAAAATGTTATATTTATTATTTAAATTAGTTATACTCAATATTATACCCATACAAATAATGAAGTGTTTTAATAAGAAACTACACCACGATGTGGAGACGGTAAGCAGTACATACGCACCTATGGTGGATTTGTAATTTATAGGATGGATAAAATAACAAATATGGTAGTACCATATTTGTTATAACATCACATTATGTAAGAGGTACTATAGTTATTATTTTTTTTATGGATACAACAAAGAACGAGGATGTGGAAGAAGAAAAGAACTTGAAAGAGGTAGGTGAAATTATTACCTATTCTTTGGGTGTTTCTTTTTGAGTTGATCAAAATGGCTCTTTAAGTTGTATTTTTGATCAAAGTATGAAAATTAGGTTTATTTTAGGGATGTTGGAAGGATATTTTGGCCAGTTTGGACAATCCAAATGGATTTTTAGGTGTGATTTTGAGAGAAGGGGATGCACCATTTTATAAGAGAGGTTAGGCTCACTTTAAGAAAGGCTAAAAATATTTTTTTATAATAAAATAATTTTCAAATTATAATAGCACTAAAATGATTTATTTCATGGTTTAGGTGTGTATAGTTCCAACAACACTCAACAAATAAGTTTTATACTAGTTTAGGTCACTATATTAACCTTATCTTTTAGATTTAACTCTTAGTTAAATAGTTTAACTTTTACCGTGTCTTCTTGTATTCTTACAGTATATTGTTAATAAACATACAATAAACGTAAAATAGAACCTAAAGTGGTTCAGTAATGAATTATATAATATTATTTAATCCTTTTGGATTATCCTTATATTTTTAGGAATGTTATATAATTTAATAAAATAATATTTTTTTAAAAACTCATTTATGTGAATTTTGACAATATTTTGTATTTGTTTTTTTAAAAGTCATCAAAACATTATTACTTATAACAAGATACATTCAATAAATCCTAACATTTCATATTCAGCCAGAAAATTCATGGATGTCATAAAAACATTGACATTGTATTTATTTTAATATTTATAATACCATTTATTTGATTCTTTAATTAATAAGGTTACAAATAAATCATCCTTTTGTCATAAATAAATATAATTATTTAATTTCTAAAAATTATAAATAAAATACCAATATGTATGAAATAATTTTATATTTATAAATAATATTTAAAGTTGAATTTATATTATGTATATCCCAATATTAAAAATGGTTTAGTTATTTAAATTTGATTTTAACACTTTTAACTCTTCTTTAAATAAAATAGTAATAAATACCCTAATCTAATCGAAGTGGATCAAAGGGGATCATATTTTATTCCTAAGGATGTTTATTGTAGAATTTAATTTATCCAATAGAATTAGAACCTCTGTTAGGATACTTATAATATCATTTTTACCCTTAATTACACTATTTACTTTTAACCATTGTAATTAAAAGTCAAATGTTACTATTCACCATAAATTATTTTCACCTTTTTGAAACTAATTTATTTACTGATGCTCACTGTGTTTCTTGGATTTTTGAAATTGAAATCCTAGAAGTGGTAAAATTATGCTTTATGCAAATTTGAAAATGCTCCTAGAAGATGGGTAAAAGATGATAAAAAGATCAATAAAAATTTATACCACTAATTTTATTATAAAATGACACCAATAAATTACATTGAACTTATATAGGTACTATATATATATTCTTACATAAAATATATTTAAATAAAATAAATAATTATTTAAATAAAAAGTCAGTTTTAAACAATAACACAATGTTTTTCACTATTCATCAAAAAAATGGATGTTCTAAAAAAAATTCCAAAAATTCACCTTAAGATAATTTTGAAATTAAAAATTAAAAAATGAATTATATTTTACCAAATTAAAAATATATAAGTTTCATTAAATAATTTAAAATAATTCTCATTGTCAAAACCAAAAAATTGGGTTTTATAAAGTATAAACTATCAAATGATTAAAATGTGTTTACTTCAAATTTAAATGTGAAATTACTTATCATGACATAAATTGTATTAAATGATAAAAATATTATATAATTATACTTCCAAACCATTAAAATTCATAATTTATCACTATAAATTATTTTGATTAAAAAAGTTGATTTCCATTAAAATTTAGTATTTTTCACTATTCATCAAAATATGAAAGTCATGATAAAAGTACCAAAAATTTATCTGAACTAAAATTTAATGTCCCTATTCTAATGAAGAATTAAATTTCATTAAAATTAATGTATAAAAGTGTCAAATATTGATTTTGAAAAGGGTTCTCCATTAAATGGTGGTAAAATTGCATTTTTTTAAAATGAATTTCTTATTATATTATGTATAAGAAACACATAATATGGGGGTTATAAATATATATATTATATAAGAATAAAAATTTAGTAAATAATATTTATAAAAAAATTTATAATGGCATGTTTTGTAAGTTGTGGTGCATGCGATCTCGGTGTTGCCTGTAACGCAAGTTATTGAATTACTTTAATTATATAACGTACTATGAAATTTTGGGGTGTTACAATACTAATATAGTAGTTTCAAAATATAGAAATTTTTCAAACTTATTTTTAACTATATTATAATCAAATAGATGAAAAACTATTTTATTGATAAAATTATAAAATTTCACTATTTTTGTTAACTAGTCATTTTTATTAAATTTTGGGGATTTATATTTATAAATGTTTACAACATATATTTCTAAATTGGAAACTCAATTCACCTCCCTCTTTAGGTTTTTTATCTATGAAATAGAATAATTCACCAAAATAAAATACACAAGAAAAGATCATGTACCAAAGCACGTGTTTGGTTTGATCTATTTTCATGTCCATTTATGGATAGTTATTTGTTCTTATATAGATATATTGAACCAGTTCTTTCTAGATGGATTTCCCAATACACAATGTTAAATGAGATGTATTAACTGATTACAATACTATGAGGATCCTTGTGCATTTTCACCACCTTCCATACATAAATCCTATCAAATTTTGTCTACAATAAATAACTCCATGATTTTTAATAATCGGGATAATTTATTTAAATGTCCTGTAATGAAAACAATTCATCATTACAATAATGATTCCATAGTGGAACCGTCCCAAAATCCATCATGAAATCATCCTATATGAACTCGGAAATGGGTAATGGATGGATAATGACATATAGGTGTTGATTCTCTCCCAACACCTGTTAGAAGGTGGATAATTGATATATGAATCCTATTATGTACTTATTGATTAAAATACCTCAAACTTTCATGTTCACGCTATCATAGATTGTGGTCTTCATGGTATTTATGAACCCTCACAAAGAGATAATGCTTTATAAGAACTCTTCATACATTCGTGTGGGGATTTCCAATGAGCCTCATATATATAAGATCTTGTCAGTAACGAAGGAGAAATCCAAAGGTATCTCCCCACAAAATATAGTTTCCCTCATTACCAGAAATTCATTATCTAATTGTTTTTTCCAATTAACATTTCCCAATAGTTATGTCTATTATATCGGGAAGCCAAATGTTATCAACAATGGTACTCCTCAATATCAAGGTGAATCTGAACAGAAAATTCCATAATCTTCCTCTAAGAATTAAACTACTGAACTACCAAGGACAGAGTATTCCTACTCAAGGAATATTCAATGATTTTTTCATCATAATAATATAATAAAACATGAAATCAAATGATTTTATATAATAAACCCAGCTTCTCTACCTAAGATTAATGTTCAAGAGGTATTACAAACATTTCTCATTTGTATAAACCACATACCACTCATATAAGAGGTTGTGTAACCATCATATAAGTGTCTTTACCATTGTATATAGACCAAATAATTAGTGTGTTAGTTTTAATGTTGTGTTATAAAATTTTTACCATCATAATAGACTATATTCCTATACTAGTAATTATATCACCCAAGATACCTCCCAAAATAATAGAAAAGAGGGTTCACACCTTACCAAACCTAGAAATGGCCTGAATCAATTCTGACATAAGCCTCTAATTCAAATCTATAAATGTCATTTAAAATCAACCAAACTAATTTATCATCTCACCCTTCTTGTATAAGCCCAAAAAGGGAGCCACTATGTATGATTGGTCATGGATAAACAAGTGATAGTAACAAGACATCCTTAGAAATCTACAAATCTACACAATATTGTTCATTTCCTAAGAACCAATATCGACTACCTTGTCAAGACCTATAGAAATTACATCCTCAGATAATAGGTTTAATAATATGTTAACATAGTCCAATATAAATAAAAATTTATTATGTTTCCAATTAAATTATCTTTTTTATGTGTAATTATCACTCCCACCAAATTTCAAGAGATGTTATCCATTAATAAGGAGTAAAAAAAGATATTTTTAAAGAAAATGATGGAAAATGGGTCCAAGTAATATTGAACACCCCAGTACTTGGGTCAATAAATTTTTTTGGTGCATTCATTATCACAAGTGAAATAGTGAGGTACTCATCAAGATCATACCTACTCCAGAAGGATATGATATGAATGTCATATGGTTTCACTCTAAGTTTATCTAACTATGAACATAAATCAATATTGGTTAATATAAAGGAATTTGTGAGAGTGTTTAATAAAACATAGATGTGGGAAGTGGATATTGGTTCCTAAATTTTACATTGATAACCCTTTGATAGTCCAAAGATCACCCTAGGTAGTTTCGCTCCTTTTTTGGAAAATATAACCGGAGCACCCAAAGAGAAATTATATTGGTGAATAAAAAATGTTCCCTCCTAATCCTTCATCTATGATTTATAATTAATCTAATATTATAGGTTTCATCCTATAAAGAGGCTTCAAATAAGGTTATGTACATAGTAAGTTCTCACTCGTAAAATCAACCCAAGATTGGGTGGTAAACTTGAAAAATCATTTTTGAATACACCTCATACATGTCCACAATAGGAGGAAAACTATCCTTCTACACCCCTAAATCTATTACTATACCAGTTACCTTATTGGGAAACTCCATTAGTTTATAGAAATAAGGTTCTATGTGACTTGGTCGTATTTTTTATACTCAGGCATGTATGGGTTGACGACACATAGGATATATGAACACCACTCATTAATAGTGGTAGTTAATGTGAACATGGAATGGGAGAAATAAATATATATTTAGTTTATTCTAAAAACAATAAATCTCTAATATAATGATATACCACAAAAAATTAAATACTCTAATTTCTATACCACACTCTTGAAAAATGATGATACCCTCTGATATTTTTTCCAATAGAGTTTTCATGTACCTAAACCCATAAAATTCCTCCATAGCCAAAACCAATATTTCAAAAACTGATATAATATAATGGTTTGAGAATACCATGTGTCAATGAATCCATAAGATAATGTATAGTCTACAATGATCATACATATGACTACAGATTCTCTAAAATCATGATAAATGAGATTAGGCTTCACTATATATAACTATCCACAACAGTGTCCCTATGATCCATCCTCACTTCCATACACAAAAATACCCTAAATGAACTTATTCTCCTAAGAATACACTCCACAACAACCACCTCTCCGTGAACGGACAATAGATATCCAACAATCCACCTATTTTTTCATTGCAAAACTACCTCTATAACCCTTCACCAGTATACACCGTCTGTCACTCATGACCTATTGCAATATCCTTCTGAACATCTAAAGGTGACCCATATTTTTTCTTCATTGAAAATCTATTGGCATCCAGTCACATTTAGGACTAATTTTTTCCAATTGGTCACACTAGTGACACTATAGTGAAGTGACACCTCATATTCTCTATCCACTACTTCTATGTTATGTACCCCATAATTAAATATTCAACTTCCATAAAACCCACTACATTTCCATGTAGAATCCACCTACCTAGATCCCTTTATTTTACGTAGGATCCTATCATATATAAGGTTTCATTTCCCCACATTATAAAAGGCGTAAATTTTGAAGGAATCAACTAGAACTCAGATCAATTACCTCAACCCATCCTTAAACAAAACTGCATCAGTTGTGTCACCCCCTATAATAGAGGAGATTATGTTATTTAAGTCTGTAAATACTTTTACATACTCCATGACTTAAATATTTACCTTCTTAAGGTGAATTACCTCTATATCCCTATTATATATCAATGTCATTATAGATAATTGGTTGAAACTGCTGGTCTCATAGTCCTTTTAAGACATACAAATGTACCAATAATCTTACACCATGATGTCCCACAATAGTTTCATTGATCTCAAGTTCTTATAGACTACAAGATTTACCCCATGGTCTTAATGGGTATCATTATGATAAAATATAGTGTGAAAAACTCAATCTATAAATCAAATACAAAGGTGAAACCATCCACCAAAAATAATTGTGACCATTATAGGTGATCCTCCACAGTAAAAAGTAACATATAAGAAACATCTAGAGGATACACCCTCTAGATCACTGATAATACTGACGAAATGATTTCATATATAATATTTTATACTAGAATACATCACGCCACATGGGTACATGGTCTATAATCCTCAATGGAATGTTCATCATAACCATCATGTTGTAGTTCCACAATTCGACACAGAGGGATTCTACTGTAATTCCAAGAAAAACCTATAAGATCCCCATGCACAATATTTTTAGATATTTCAAGTTAGAGGAAGGTAATAATGTGAAAAAACACCCTATGGGTAAAAAACCACACATCAAACCATGCAAATGTTGGGCTCTCATCATTTTTCAGATTAATACTTTTCCAATTATAAATTTTACATTAAAAATGTTAAATGTTTTTTTAACCTAATCATACATATAAGGATTATTGATCAAATGTTATAATAAAAATATCATTATATTATGTGGTTGAATCACCCTGTAACTGACAAAAATAGTCATTTAAATTATTTATTTACTCAATTAAATCATATTTCCATTTAATGAATCAAATAAATTCCATAAAACCATTAATTTATAAGAATAAACCATATAAATATATATAGAAGATTTAATTAATCATCTCATATAGCATTACAATTTAGTAAAAATAGGGGATCATTCTACATTTGAGTATCTCTACATACCAAAATGATGCATGAACGCACTACTAATGTCATATTGGAATTAGATTGAAAGCCCCATATTTCGGTAACAATAAAAACCAAGTACCCCAATCTTGGTGGAAATCAATAAACCGTAAATGAAAAAAATAAATAATATGAATCCCTTCTCTGGTGACATGGAATTTTCCCCACACATGGGATAGCTACTCTAAACATGATCTCATTACCAAGACCTGACACATTCCTATTATTCTATCTACTAACCCAAAAATGTAATATTTGTCAGAGATGTTTTGATACTACATTTTAATTCCCTTACATGAATTCTCATAAACTTATACTCTGAGCTAGTGTTCCACATGAACACAAGCATAATTACCCATATGCTACAGGCATATAACTATCCTTCAATGTCCTTAGGGTTACTATGGGAAAATTATTCCCTCACAATCAAACTATACAACATGAATGTAAATAAAATCGATTCTACATAGATGGAAGGAACATATAAGTAATACATATATTGGTAATAGTAAAATAGATACCCATGCTATAAAAAAATATGAGGGATTCCCATTGGAAACTCATAAATGTTATTTTTTTACATAAAATTCCCATGATTAGAATAAGAACAAAAAATAAATAAAAATTACAAAAACATTATAGGGCACTGAGTAAGTCTATAATCCCAGAATTCTAGCACCATCTCATCCAAATAATATGTCTGTTATAGGGTTCTTTCCATTATAAAACCTTGAATCAATGATATTTTCTTAGGTACTGATCAGAAACATAAATATGGTGTTATTAAAACTTAGATGGGCACCACCAAAAGAGTAAAAAATAATATATCATTTGTTCCAATATAGTTTATGCATATATGTTTCTCATGTAATAATGATAATAAAATAAAATAAAATAAAACAATATTATAAATATTTGAGCTCAATGTTAACATCAATGTTAGACCTATATAAATAATCCAATATTGTATGTCTCCAAGCATTCATTGATTCCCGTATTATCCACCACCACCTCAAAATATATAGGCTCTCATCCCAAAATATGAAATATCATATATCATTTGGAGCCCATTTACTCCTTCTGTATATCACTAATACCTTGTATTAGGTGGTCACTATGGATATCTTCTAGAAATTCCTAACCACTACACAAAAAAAATACTAGGCAATCATATCTACATTCTTACTAGTCAATCAATTGGAATTAGATATTAAAATCCTATTAGATCAACATATTTAACATAATGTTGATTAATTAATCCAAGGGGATAACCTTGATTTTCAAATTTAATTAATCAACCCACCATATAATCAAAAAAATTATTTTAATTCATTGATTCCCATGGAAAAAATAATAAAAATGTTCATTTTAATCATATCATTAAACTACTAGTAGAGAAGGGTTATTACATTAATCCATTATCATGGTCTAATACACCCCCTAAAATTATTTTTACTAATAATCAATCATTACATAACCAATATCACCATAAATGTATGGACAAGTTTCCAATTAAAATTATTAAGGGATAATTAATTTGTAATATGGAGATATAGATTAATCATAGGGAATTATTTATTTATTTTAGGATATAATACAAAAGAATATTAAACCATCTTAGATAAAAACCTTTAACATTATAAAAAGTTTAGAAACAGTGGGGGATATCTCTTTGGAAATATACCTTATGTTATATAATATATACTCATTCAGTATTAGGATTTTATTCATGTAGAAATGAGGGAAGTTTAGAAACAAATAAAAACATTAATAAGGTTAAAAAGATGAAAAAAAGCTAACACAAGTGTGATAATATTTTAAGAGTAATGGGGGAAGGATAACACATTGATTTACCATGATGCCTCAATCAATTCAAATGTAACTCAAATTAGAGGATCAGGGGAGTTCCTTTATAGTAATTGAAGATGAGGTGAATAGATAACACATGGGTTCCTACGTTGTAACACTACGAGATTTTATGAAAAATATTCTTTTTAATTCATTAATGTATTGTGTTGTATGCTACACCAAAAGGAGCTTGCACAACACGCATCCTTGACTTGACTTGCATTACACGCAATCACGACCTTCCTCGATAGCGTGTGTAGTACGAAATAACGAGTTTCACTAAACAACAATATGCTACTAAAATATTATTAAAACTATCCGTTAAGAATAGTAATAACCACTTTTTGAAATTTTGTAAATTTTATTTTTCAAAATGGACTTCATTTTTGGATTCAGAATATCTAAATTAGCATAGGGTGAAATTTTGGTACTTTTCGGATAACTTTCATTTTCTGATGAATAGTGAAAATTACAAAATGTTAATTAAAAACAACCTTTTTAACCGAAATAATTAATAGTGATAAATTATTAATTTGATTTGTTTTGATGTAAATATAGAATATATTTTTACAATTTAATACAATGTTGGTCATTGGATGTAATTTCACATTTAAAGTAGACATAAACAATTGTCAATCGTTTGATAGTTATTATCTCTTAAGAACACTCTATTTGTTTTGACGACGGGAATTAATTGTTAAATTATTTAATGCAACTGATATGTTTTGAATTTGGTAAAATATACATCATTTTTGAGTTCATAATTTCAAATATATCTTAGGCCTAATTTTTTGTATTTTTCTGGAAACTTTCATTTTTTTGATGAATAGTTAAACCACTAAGTGGTAGTTAAAAAAAATTAATTTTTCATAAAACTTAATTTTACCGCTTATGTGAGTGGAATTTCAAAACTATGAGAGACACAGTTGATGTCAGTATGTAAAATGTGTTTCAATGAGATGAAAATAATTTTTGGTGAATAGTAACTTTTCACTTTTTTTACCACAGTTAAAAGTAAATAGGGTAATTAAGGGTAAAAATGATATTATTATTACCATAACACATGTCCTAATTCTATTGTATAAGTTTAATTCAACCAAAAACAACCTTAGGAATAAAATATGACCATTTAGGCCCACTTGGATTAGATTAGGACATTTATTATTAATTTATTTAAATAAGGGTTAAAATAGTTAAAATAAAAGTTTAATAACTAAATAATTTTTAATATAGGGTTATACATAAGATAAATTGTACTATAAATATTAATTATAAATCTAAAAATATATCTTACGTAATGGTATTTTATTTGTAATTTTTAAAAATTAAATATTATAATGTATTTATGAGACAAAGATGATGCAGTAATTATCTTATTAATGAAATATTGAGATAATTGATGTTATAAATACCAAAATAAATGTAATTGGAGAAATTTTATGAATTAAACTAATTTTCATGGTTAATATGAAATTTTAGTATTGATTTAATTAACTTTTTTAAACTAATCATTTTGTTATGATTTCACAAAAAACAATTACTAAATAGTGTCAAAAATGACATAAAATATTTTTTTAAACAAATATTATATTATTAATTGTTATTTTATTCCTAAAACTCTAATTTTAGGCCAAATTTCTTATATAATGTTATATATATTAATTATAAAAAACTTTTGGTTTGGTTGGCTGCATATAGTATGTTTATTAACCTTATAATATAAGAACACAAGAAGACACGGTAAAAGTAAAATTATTTTACTTAATGTTCAATCTAAATGATAAGGTTAAAATAGGAACCTAAACTTGTCTAAATTCTATTGGATGAGAGGATTTCGACCCATCCCAACCTTAGCTTCTAAATAAATCAATTGGGAGCTATTTAAAACCGAATTTGACATTATAATAAAATAATAGTTTTAGTTATTCTAAAGGTGCCCCTCTCATCCCTTATAAAAGGGCACCTCTCCCTCTCTTCCTCACACCACTTTGAGCCTTCATGCTCGCCCGACCCCTTCCAAATTCTCTTCTCCACTTCCATATCAACATCATAGAGGTTCTGGTCTTCCTCAAAGACCAATTTTAGTGCCCTAAAAGGATATCTTAAAGAGGCGCTTCAAAGAAGAGGTAATGTCCGTTACCGATTCTTTCAACTTCATTTCTTCTTCCACTTATTCTTCTTAGGTTGTTTCATTTTGAAGTAATAACATCAGTATCACTCATATACTGATATGTTATTATATGTATGATGCAACCCTATTTCACCATCAATCCGTCCTACAGAAAACGAAATCACCGCGCGTGCGTACATACGGAATACCATCTCCACGGCGTGGTGTAATCTATTTTCCATCACCACCTTACATGGATGGGTATAATGGTGAAAATAAACAACTATATATGATTATTTTAAAGTGGTATTAATTCTGAAATTGTATTCATACACTCCAATACAATTCCATGATCATGAGAACGATATCGTCGCTCGTGCGTACGTACAGACTACCGTCTCCACGACGTGATGAGATTCATTCTCCACGTTAACCATTCATGAAAGATTATAATGTATATATAATAAGTAATAATGAAATATATGACATAATAATGATACTGGATTTATGTGTACATATATGTATGTCATCTACTTAATTCTATTCAAGTCAATAAGGAAATGAAAACAGCGTTCATGCGTACGTACAGCCTACCGTCTCCATGAACAGTGTATTTCTTTCCATTTACTGATCTATTTTATATATGTATATTCTGAATATATATATTATATATAAATCATGTTCTATATTCTAGAATTATTTAATCATGATCTAAGTAATCATATGAATAATTACAAGTCAAAACAAGGACGACAAATGAATGATTTTACCCAAAATGCTCTTTCACATGGAATTTACAAATGAACGGGTAATATAAAGTCATAAGCAAAACATATATGATATCATAATAATGAGTATGATTCTGGAATAATTCAATGACATTATTTAAATCATTATACAGGAGGTTCGGACACTTACGAAGAAAATCGGACCTATGGTAAGGGAAATGTCACAATCTCATTTTTATCCGAGATTGTTTATACTTTGGTATTTACTGGGGTGTATTTTATCATCCACATCCATGTTTCCTCAATATGTAATATTTATATCCTTATAAAATAGTTTATATCCAATTTTACCCTTCGCTGTGTTTTTAGTAAAAGATATGAAAGGAATATTTTGTTGTTTTTCGTACGAGGTACTTTTTGACTTTTCCGACAAAAGTATGAGAAGAATGTTTTTTTAACTTATATGTAATGAATTGATTTTTAAAACATTATTTCCAACAAGATTCCTTTAAATGTTTTCAAGTATATTTTTAATCAAATTATTTAAGAATTTTATGACATGTTAAGAAAGGAAAATTGTTTTTTAAGTTGAAAGTATATTTTCCTCAAGAATGGAGTTCAAGTGTTTTATCAAAATTATATTCCATCTAAGATAATAAAGGGTTATGTTTCTATCCCTATTATTACATTGATTTGATTATGTTGTTATGGAATTATTTTTATGAACTCCTTTATCTTAATTGAATTGATTTATTATGTCACGATGTTTAGATTCTAATTTTTATTACATGGGTTATGCTATGATGTATGGTTAATTATTTTTTGGAACACATAAGAATGGTGTCATTATGAGATGGGTGGGACCTATATCTCCCTCCAATGCATTGGGTAAATATTTTATATCTAATGAGATAGACATGGATGGAACGGCAGGTTAAACCGGTTCAGTGAAACAGGACTGAAATGAGGAGTGAACTCGGTTCAGAAATGGACTTGGTCCACTAAGATAGTCTTGGCAATGAGTCTTGAATAATAAGAAATGATTCTCTATGATTATGTGTGTATTCCACAAAGTTTCATGTTTTATGTTTT
Organism: Viscum album; assembly: GCA_963277665.1. Taxonomy (NCBI): domain Eukaryota; kingdom Viridiplantae; phylum Streptophyta; class Magnoliopsida; order Santalales; family Viscaceae; genus Viscum; species Viscum album. The sequence goes on from OY728148.1 coordinate 789,661,288, forward strand.
TATTATTGGGATTACATTTCACTACCATGATTTATCCCATGTTATGAAATTATGATTTCTTTTGCAGGTTAAGATTTCCAAAAGTTATGTTCTTATGAATATTATGTGATTTATATTTCTTTTGTTTACACTTAATGAGAATTTGAGGTCACCCTTTTATGTTTTCTTTTCCCCAGGATATAAAGAAAGGTTTTATGTAGAAAAAAAGGAAGATCTTTATGGGAGATGTTGAAGATCTTTCCCCACGATTAGAAAATTATATTCCGAGTTTCCAAAGATACTAAACTATTACGGTCCTTGTGTGTGTGTTTGTGTTATGTACAATGTAATCCGCAAAAGTAATGCAATGTCAATGTACGTCAAGCTTTGGGTCTCTACAGTTGGCATCAGAGGGAGGTTTAGATAACCTTTGGAAACTAGGATGCGAAATGGTTAGTGAGATCCCTAGAGAGATTTCTAAGGTATGTCTAGGGATGTCCCTAAGGATAAGTATAAGTATAGGATATAGTCCTAGAACTACGGTAAAAATATTATAATTTAACTTAAGATGTTAGATATTGAGGGTGCTCCCCCTTTACAATGTTGTTTTCCCTAGCACAATTGTTTCCTCTCTCACTATTCTTTTTGGGTTTTAGAAAATGGCTGGAAATAGGATGATTCATGATAATGGAGGATATGACTGACAATGGAATGATATTCTTCATGAGAAACCAAATGAAATAGGATTTGGAAGTCCAAACATTGTTATTTTGCCGAATTAGCAATCTCATAATATGATCAATAAAGTAAAATTTGGTAAGTTTCCTAACTCGGCTAATAAGGGAAAGATGGAGTTTCATGATGATCATAGAGGAAAGAAAGTTCAATTTCCCCTATGTAAATCATGTGGGAAGAGGCATCATGGAGAATGTTTCAAAGGAATTGGAAGATGCTTTGGGTGTGGAAAAGACGGACACAAAGCTAGTAAGTGCAAAGGAAAAGGTTCAGTTAACACCAGGGATGCGGAGAATGGTATTTCTATGACATCATCAAAGGTTAAATGTTTTAAATGTGGAATGTACAGGAATTATGCAAACCAATTCCCTAAGGGAATGTCTCATGAGAAGAATCAGTATGGTCGTATGGGTAGTATTTATGTTGATGATGATGAAGAGACTACAAATGATATGTGTGATTAAAGAATTGTTGAAGCATGGTCAATGGTTTAAGAAGGTAGTGGAATGATTACATGTTTATCAAGTGTAATGTTGTATATGTAATCTCATGGTACTATGGAATAAAGAGACATGTAAGGATTGTTACACTGTTGTCTTTCCTTTAGTTTTGAAAGTGTATGATTAATGGTACCAGTATCCATTAAAGGTTATTTAGATAATTTTGGAATGTAGATGATATGCGCATAATGAAGGGATAAGGAGAAAATTAAATGTTTGATAGTATTCATGAGCTCATGATTGATATAAGGAAATAGTTATATAATTTATTGAGTATATAGAATTCTGTGTTTTTGGTATGTTGAATGAGTTAACTTTTGACAGCACCCATGTTTTTACTATGTTTTAATGGGTATTCATTTTTCAAGAGAATACATGACTAAGGCCTTAGAATATTTGGAATGTGACCAAAAAGACATATCTTATGATGTATGGTGATCAACAATGGTATTAACATGCTTGTTATATGAAATCTCTGGTAATCGTTTTCACTATATTATGAGAGTGGACCACAGTATTATGGATAAGCCTAATGATTGCAATGGATTATGTTGGACATAAGTTAGTATCGTTTAAGTATAGAAGTTTTTTCGATATTATTGATGGGATTATATAGTCATGTAGTTTTAGAAAAAAGCACAACCTGCAGGACGGGTGACAACACATCACGTCGGACAAGGCTGTGGGAATCGAACCCACAACCGAAGTGCGACTGGTCTTTATCGCCTACCACTGGCCTACAGGAAGTCCCTGTTTTGTAGAAACTAGTTTTATTATATTATGCAGTATGATATAATAAGTATAATTCCATTTTAGGAACCATATATGATTAATCTCGCTATAGATCGACTTAGGCATATTTAATAACTTTTGATAACTTTTTATTTGAGACAGATGGAATGACCCGCCATTCTATCACATGATCTGCTAACACTTCACGAATAAAAAAATTCAACTTCATTTTTTTAATAGATGAAGTGGAAATTGTTCAAGGAACAAACAATTGTGAGAATGTACCAAAATAAAGTATGTATTTATTCTAATTCAAATTCTTCAACTTTAGAGAAATGATCTTGAAAACCAAAAATGTTGTCCTAGTTCCCTTATATCCGATAAATCAGATGGTACCTTAGATCATCACAAATATATGGATTTGTGATTGCTGGATTTTCTATAGCCATGTTCTCTACCACTCTCCATCAGAACATGATGGTGAGATTTCTCTTCCGTATCCATATTTTCATCTATGTGGAAACCCTGTGATTAGTTTATTTGGGTAACCGTTACGTTACATACTTTTGTTTTTAAAGATTGGTTTTGGTATTACTTTTTAAGATGTGGGTGTCTATTAAAGAAACTTTCGAGGAGTAAACTATTTATAACCCCGCCTAATTTCGAGGGAGAAATTCATTTTAAAGGGGGTAGAATGTAACACCCCGAGATTTTGTAAAAAATATTCTTTTTAATTTCATTAATGTCTTGTGTTTTATGCTACACCAAAAGGAGCTTGCACAACACGCATCCTTCACTTTCCTTGCATTACACGCAATCGTGACCTTCCTCGATATCGTGTGTAGTACGCAATAATGAGTTTCCCTAAAAAAATATGTTATTAAAATATTATTAAAACTTGCTATTATGAATAGTATTAACCAATTTTTGAAATTTTGTAAATTTTAATTTTCAAAATGGACTTCATTTTTGGATTCGGAATATCTAAATTAGCTTAGGGTGAAATTTTGGTACTTTTCGGATAACTTTCATTTTCTGATGAATAGTGAAAATTACTAAATTTTAATTAAAAAAAACCTTTTTAATCAAAATAATTAATAGTGATAAATTATTAATTTTAGCGGTTTTAAATTATATCTAGAATATATTTTTACAATTTAATACAATGTTGGTCATTGGATGTAATTTCACATTTAAACCAGACATAAACAAGTGTCAATCTTTTGATAGTTATTATCTCTTAAGAACACGCTATTTTTTTTGACGATGGGAATTAATTTTTAAATTAATTAATTAAACTGATATGTTTTTAGTTTGGTAAAATAGAAATAATTTTTGAGTTCATAATATCAAATATATCTTAGGCCTAATTTTTTGTTTGTTTCTGGAAACATTCATTTTTTTGAGGAATAGTGAAACCACTAAGTGGTAGTTAAAAATTGAATTTTTCATTAAACTTAATTTTACCGCTTATGTGAGTGGAATTTCAAAAATCTGAGACACACAGTTCATGTCAGTAAGTAAAATGTGTTTTAATGAGATGAAAATAATTTTTGGGGAATAGTAACTTTTTACTTTTTTTACCACGGTTAATAGTAAATAGAGAAATTAAGGGTAAAAATGATATTATTTTTACCCTAACACATGTCCTGATTCTGTTGTATAAGTTTAACTCGACCACAAACAACCTTAGGAATAAAATATGACCATTTAGGCCCACTTCGATTAGATTAGGACATTAATTATTAATTTATTTAAAGAAGGGTTGAAATAGTTTAAATCGAAGTTTAATAACTAAATCATTTTTAATATAGGGTTATACATAAGATAAATTTGTCTATATATATTCATTAGAAAGCTACAAATATTTCCTACATAATGGTATTTTATTTTTAATTTTTAGACATTAAATAATTTAATGTATTTATGAGAAAAAGATGATGTAGTAATTATCTTATTAATGAAATATTGACATAATTGATGTTATAAATACCAAAATAAATTTAATTGGAGACTTTTTATGAATTAAACTAATTTTATAGGTTAATATGAAATGTTAGTATTTATTTAATTAACTTAGTTTGAACTAATCATTCTGTTATGATTTTCACAAAAATCAATTACTAAATAGTGTCAAAATTGACATAAAATAGTTTTTAAAACCAATATTATATTATTAATTGTTATTTTATTCCTAAAAATCTAAGGTTCGGCCATATGAATTATATAATGTTATATATATTAATAATAAACAACTTGGGGTTCGTTTGGCTGCTTATTGTAAGTTTATTATCCTTATAGTATATGAACACAAGAAGACACGGTAAAATTAAAATTATTTTACTTAATGTTAAATCTAAATGATATGGTTAAAATAGGAAACTAAACTTGTCTAAATTCTATTTTATGAGGGTATTTCGACCCATAACCCCCGTATCTTCGAAATAAATCAATTTAGAGCTATTTAAAACCGAATTTGACTTTATAATAAAATAATAGTTTTAGTTATTCCAAAGGTGCCCCTCTCATCCCTTATAAAAGGGCACCTCCTCCCTCTCTTCCTCACACCACTTTGAGCCTTCATGCTCGGACAACCCCTGAAAAATTCTCTTATCCACTTCCATAGCAACATCCTAGAGGTTCTGGTCTTCCTCAAAGACCAATTTTAGTGCCCTAAAAAGATATCTCAAAGAGGCCCTTCAAAGAAGAGGTAATGTTTGTTACCGATTCATTCAACTTTATTTATTCTTCCACTACATCTTCTTTGGTTGTTTCACTTTGAAGTAATAACATCAGTATCACTCATATAATGATATGTTATTATAAGTATGAAACAACCATATTTCACCATCAATCCATCCTACGGAAAACGAAATCACCGCGCGTGCGTACGTACGGAATACCGTCTCCACGCCGTGGTGTAATCTATTTTCCACCACCACCATACATGGATGGGTATAATGGTTCAAATAAACAACTATATATTATTATATTAAATTGGTATTAATTCTGAAATAGTATTCATACACTCCAATACAATTCCATGATCATGAGAACAATATCATCGCTCGTGTGTACGTACAGACTACCGTCTCCACGACGTGATGAGATTCATTCTCCACGTTAACCATTCATGAATGATTATAACATATATATAATAAGTAATCATGAAATATATGATATAATAATGATACTGGATTTATGTGTATATATATGTATGTCATCTACTTAATTACATTCAACTCAATAAGGAAAAGAAAACGGCGTTCATGCGTACGTACGGCCTACCGTCTCCATGAACGGTGTATTTCTTTCCATTTACTGATCTATTATATATATGTATATTCTGAATATTTATATTATATATAACTCATTTTCTATGTTCTAGAATTATGTAATCATGATCTAAGTAATCATATGAATAATTACAAGTCAAATCACGGACGACAAATGAAACGATTTTACCCAAAACGCTTTTTAACATGGAATTTACAAAAGAACGGGTAATATAAAGTCATAAGAGAACCATATATGATATCATAATAATGATTATGATTCTGGAATATTTCAATGACATTATTTAAATCATTATACAGGAGGTTCAGACACTTTTGAAGGAAATCGGACCTAAGGTAAGAGAAATGTCACAATCTAATTTTTATCCGAGATTGTTTATACTTTGGTATTTACTGGGGTGTATTTTATCATCCACATCCATGTTTCCTCAATATGTAATATTTATATCCTTATACAGTAGTTTATATCCAATTTTACCCTAATACGAGTTTTTAGTAAAAGATATGAAAGAAATCTTTTGTTGTTTTTCGTACGAGGTACTTTTTGACTTTTCCGACAAAAGTACGAGAAGAATGTTTTTTTTAACTTATACGGCATGAATGGATTTTTAAAACATTATTTCCAAGAAGCTTCCTTTACAAGTTTTCAAGTATATTTTCAATCAAATTCTTTTAGAATTTTTTGACATGTTAAGAAATGAAAAGTGTTTTTGAAGTTGAATGGATATTTTCCTCAAGAATGGAGTTCAAGTGTTTTATAAAAATTATTTCCCATCTAAGATAATAAAGGGTTATGTTTCTATCCCTATTATTACATTGATTTGATTATGTTGTGATGGAATTATTTTTATGAATTCAATTATCTTAAATGAATTGTTTTATGATGTCACGGTGTTTAAGATTCCCATTTTTATTACATGGGTTATGCTATGATGTATGGTTTATGATTTTGTGGCACACATAAGAATGGTATCATTATGAGATGGGTGTGACCTATATCTCCCTCCAATGCATTGGGTAAAGATTTTATATCTCATGAGATTGACATGGCTGGAACGGCAGGTTAAACCGGATCAGTGAAACATGACTGAAATGAGGAGTGAACTCGGTTCAGAAATGGACTTTGTCCACTAAGATAGTCTTGGCAATAAGTATTGACTAATAAGAAATGATTCTCTATGATTATGTGTGTATGACACAAAGTTTCATGTTTTAATTTTTTATTATTGGGATTACATTTCACTACTATGATTTATCCCATGTTATGAAATTATGATTTCTTTTGCAGGTTAAGATTTCCAAAAGTTATGTTCTTATGAATATGATGTGATTGATATTTTTTTTGTTTACCCTTACTGAGCATTTGAGCTCACCCTTTTATGTTTTCTTTTCCCCAGGATATAAAGAAAGGTTTTAGGTAGAAAAAAAGGAAGATATTTATGGGAGATGTTGAAGATCTTTCACCATGATTAGAAGATTATATTCCGAGTTTCCAAAGACACTAAACTATTACGGTCCTTGTGTGTGTGTTTTTGTTATGTACTAAGTATTCCGCAAAAGTAATGTAATGTCAATGTACGTCAAGATTTGGGTCTCTACATACATAAATTATAGGAGAGAATACCATCTTATAAATAATTTTTGATATGGGAATAATTTTCATTTTTTCCATTTATTACTCGGTGAAGAAGTTCATTTAATAGTTTTCTAAACCATGGGGAAACCATTTGAAAAATATTATCCTCAATATCTACACGCAATATATTTAGGTTTATAGTATATTAAACTATGTGTAAACTCTATAAAATGGATATCCAATAAATTATTGGTTTCACACTATTTTATATCCCATGTCATATGTATTAACAAACAATACTTCCCCCTTTCCAACAACACATAGTTTTTATTTGCACCATTGATATAATGATCATCTTAACATGTTTTTTATTCAATTAATGATCTTTATGTGTTATGACTGAATTATATAAAATAAGGTAGACTTGTGAGAAACATGGATATGTGTTGATTACACTCAATTCCATACATGAATCTATATTTAGGATTCTGCCATAATTAAAATATGGCTATGTACGGAAAATACCCATCATTATCAATGTGTCACCACCATAATAACTTTTTTGGCTAAGTATAAGAAATACATACCACCAGAGGTAAATTACTACTAGAATTAAATTTCCGCAATGTATTGAAATGAGATACCATTATAAATGCGTCACTAATAGGATATGGAATTAGCTATGTGTAGGAAGGATAAAATGATAGAGGTTGAATGAAAATCAAATCCTAATTAACTCCAAGTATGGAAAAGTACTGATATGTCTAACCACCATAGGGTGATCTACTAGATGGAATAATAGGAAAAGTGTTGGAGTATCCTACCACTTATATGAGTCATTGTGGGAATGTTTCTTCACTATTCTAAGTCACTCCCAGTCTAATTTTATTTCCGAATAGTCTCACTATTTGAAAGAGTCACCACCATAATTTCTATTTATTTGGAAGTAAAAATTTATAATATAAATAATATCAAATTTAATGTTGATATTTAATTTTAATTATTATTCATAATCAATTATAGAGATTAATTATTTTTTGTCATAATTTGAGTATGTGAAGAAGAGGATCTAGATGATTCCCCTTAAATGTTGTTGTTAAAAGAAGTAGTAGACTCCCTCATACAGTGAAACTGATATAACTAGGAGAGAAAAGTGATCAATAGAGATATACACGCGTATGATATGTGAGAAATAACATTACAAAAAGAACCATATGAGTTACAATTATCATGAGATTAAATGTTTCATCTAGTTTACACATTACTCTGAGAAATTGGATCTTAACGATCACCCATTTCCTTCCAACAATCAGAAAAAATGATTTAATGACACTTTATTTTATTAAAATATTATTAAACATTACTATATCTTCTACCCAATATATATCAATGGAGTCATAAGCCTTATATCATGTCAAACTGAGAAAACTATATTATTTAAATATATTATTTTTTATGTATTCTTGTTATATTTACATTTTGAGTTTTGTTTTTTTTCTACATAGTAAACACACACATTTTTCTTGAGAATTATGTTTATGACAAATAATATATTCTAACTCCTATTACTCAATATTCCCATATATGGTGGAATAGGTCCATATGTGGATTTTATTTTCTTAGTCTCATGAGTGTTGTGGAAGAAGTCAAGTCTGACCTGTAAAACAACTATACTACTATATACCTGATCTATATTGAGGGTAAAAGGTTATTTAAAATAATTTTATTAGTAGTGGTTGATTTATAAGTGGAGAGTATTAAGTCTATACTTGAGTCTAAACAAATAATATTTATTCATATGTGTGTTTTTTGTTTTTTTTTGATTTATTTTCCTATCATTAAAATAAATAAATTTTTAACTATAAATTAAATAGCTTATATGATAGATAGTCTTAATTACTTTTTATATAAGGTTTTGATTAATTAAATTGATTTTAAAAGTTTCTGTTTTTACCTAATTTCATTATCTAAGACTTAATAAAACGTTGATAAACCTTTAATAAGACAAGAACTTATTCTGATATTCTATTTTGATTAACATGGATATTTTTATTAAATAGGTCAATTCTACATTAACCTATTTAAGATAAAAAAATTTATTATGTACACAATTCAACACCCTATTTATGTAATCACTTTGGAAAACATTTGGTAACAATGGTTTTCATAATATTTTCTAGTGTGATTTTATTTTTGTTTTAGAGATTTTAAATTTATATCAATTTTAAATCTAGTTTATTAAATGTATAATAGGAAAGAAGGTTCTTCTGAAAAAAATCATTAATGGAAATAAATATTCTTAGTGTAAAATAATGAAGAAAATGGATATTTAATGTATGGTATTTGAAAATTTTCATCTATTAGGGTTACATATGACTTTATTCAGACTCCTAAAAAATGCTATGGTGAGGTTAAAATAGTATCTTATTACTATAAATATAAATCTATGAATGCCCTTTACTATGATTCAGGACATGAAATATTTAATAGTAAATATACTAGTAATAATTATTTTACATTTTGCGATATATTGGCTACTTAAAATGAAAGATATACTAGGGTAAATGAAATTAGATTCAACACATATACAATTAAATGTAATTGCTAAAAAATGGAATTTGATGGGTTGATTTCAGAAATTTTTCTTAGTTTCAATGAGATAGTGAACACAATGACCTCCTTGGGGATCCCAATATGAAGAAATGTTAAAATTTTGAGACTATTTGGATGTATTTTTGAGATTTGATGAGGTATACTTTTTTCAATAAGGTAATTGTGACATTAATAAAGTTAATATAAATTAATTTATTGTGAGGATACAAATATTTGAGGAAGATATAAAAATTAAACCTTGAAAAGGATGATAAACCTAATAGAAAATCAATTTCTTTTAAGACTACTACATCCAATCAAAATGAATGAAAAAGTTAGAAGATAAATTTTTAATGAGGATGAATCACTAGCTGATAGTTATGAGGAAAAATCTTATCTGGCCAAAAAGATTTGTAAATTCTATAAGAAGAAAAAATTTATCCGAAAACCAATCTATTGGGGAATGTATGATAGTATAGGAATTTAGAAAAAAGGGTTAAAAACAGATGAAATTTCCAATAATATTACATGCTATGAGTGTAAAAGAAAAAACATGTAATGGATTACATTTATAATTTTAAATACAAGAATAAGCTTGAAGAGTATGATATAATTTATAATATATTCATTAAATTCACATAGAGTTCCAATGAGGAAGTCTCGAGTGACTCTAAATCAATGAATCAATAGAATCATGAAAGTTATAATATTTTCTCCAGGAAAAATATATCTGAGCTACATATTATATCTCTTGTAATTAATTTTGATCACACTCAAAATTAAACCGATGATTATATAAAAGAAGAGTAATAGTTTGAGTAATAAAATAATGTTTAAGAAACTTTTAATAAACTCAAATTTAGATACAAAATTCTAAAGAAACAAATGTTTTTATCTACTAGTGTTTCAAATAATATAAATATATATATAGATAAAAATTATCAATTGTTTTAATAAAATAACAAACATAAATTATAAAATGAGAAACCAAATAATGATATAGTTAAATAAAAAAAATATAGGTAATATCTCACTCAAATAATTGGAATAAGAATCTTTTAAATACATTACTAGTTTAGGTTACCAACCTAGGAAAATCATAGTTGTTAAGAGAATATTTATCACTATGTCTTATTACAGGAATTCTATAGCTAGTTTTTATTGTAGATGGAATAATATTTTTTTTCTTCATTTATATTACAATATAATAATATAAAACTTAATAAGAAAATATGGGTTCTCAAGGCTCTAATTACTGACATATTTTGACACGAAAAAAACTGGGTACTAAAATAATTCTTTTTATAAACCTTATTTTTAAGAAAAGTTCCTGAAGAGCCCATGTATATATTGGCGGTACATAAATATAAAATGTTAAAAGAATATGATAAGAGATTACATGAGCCTCAAGAACCTAATAAATTTTTATGGTGTCCATGTTACCTTTGGATACAATTCTAAAGGAAATATCATTTTCCTTGACAAAATTGGTAGCACCAGATAAGTTTTAATTTATAATGTACCTTTTATATTCCTTCACATATAATTTTCATAGCATATTACAATTATGTACTGATATTTTCCATGTTATTTTTGAAAACAATTCCCGTATTTTTTTTAATTATAAAAATGCTAATGTATATACTACAATTATAAACTAAAATGTATATGTTGTTAGTGTTAATTCATTAATTAATCAAAATGTTTCATTCTTATGTTCCTTTTATAGAGAATATTTTATTTGGTAGATGATAAAAAGTCAATTTAACATTATATCACATATAAAGCTTACTAGAAAAGGTTTAGTCAGGACACTACCCAAATATGATTTCCAAAATGAATGAGTATATAACCCTTTTCAAAATGGAAATAACCCAAGATAAATTTTAAATTGTGGAATGAAGTTTCAACTTATCTTCCTCTTAAGATGGGTCACATAGAGTTTTTTGGACCATACATAGTTTCTATTTTTAATGGGAATAAATATTTTTATATACTTGTAGATGAATTATAGAGGTATACTTGGGTATTGTTCTTATCTCACAAAAGGGAATATTGTTCTAAATTACAAAATATTCAATAACTATATAAGGCATATGTGGACATAAAATTGAAAACTTATGAAATGAAAATGGTTTTGAGTTTTAAATTAAATACATAGAATATGGTTTAATGAAAAAAGGATATAGTAAAAAATTGTGTTCTCCTAGGACGACTCATCATAATGAAGTTATAAAAAGAGGAAATAGAAAATATCAACAGATATCTTGGACTATGACTAATTAATATAACTTAGATAGTTACTTTTGGGTAGTGGATGGGAACACAACCTACTAAATAATCAATAGAGTTTTATTTAGACCAATCTTGATGAAATATGTTTATGAACATTATAATAATAAAAATGCTAATGATAATTACTATAGTGTATTTAGTAAGAAATTCCTTTATTCTTAACACTATGGATAATCATAAAAAGTATTCATCCTAATATGATTACTGAATTTTACAAGGATATTCAAAATCTAGTAAATAAAATATAGATGTTAACAAAATAACCAATAATCAATAAGGTTATTTACATATCATATTTGATAAGACAGATCCACATGACCCAAATACCTATTTATAGAGCCTTATGGGTGATTTATCCACAATGTAAATCCATTCTAGGACATAGGATTCTTCTGTAAATCAGGATGAAAAATCATTTGTTTCCTAGGAACATCAAAAACCTAAACCTAATCTTTTTGAAGATCCTGAGGCGACCATACCATATTTTTATATATCTTTTAGGTATCAGAAAAACTATACTTTAGATTCTTTTTTGTAAATTTATATAGAGATACAATAATGAGATATTATCTAAGAGACCAGGTTTAAAATAATGTTTTATTATCATATCGTGAACCTGAGAACATAAATGATATAATTAATGATGATTTCTAGGTAATGGATTTGAAATCATAAATTTTAATGAAATATTTTTTGGGGGCTTATGGATAGACCCAAATACACCTTGACAATGGTCACATAATGTGTTTTTTTGAAACAAGGATGATGAATCCGGCATAATAGTATGAAATAAGGCTAGAATACTTATAAAATTCTATAGTAAATAAAAGGGTATAAACTAGGAGGGAATCTTCAAACCTGTACCAATATTTGAAGCTATTATAATACTTATTTCATATGCAGGATATCAATGATTCAAACTACCTCAAATGGTTTTAAAATTTGTAATCTTAAATGAATATATAGTTGAGGTTAATTTGTTCAACATCCACCAAGATTTCAAAATCCCACTTTTTGAAATTACCTTTTCATGTTAATAAATAAATTATATCCATTAAAATAAGATCATGTAACTTCGAATTATAGGCTATGTTATTTTATTATTTTCAATGTATTTTCAAAATTTATAGATAATCCTTCTATAATTATTAAAAAATATAAATTATGTTTTAGCTTTTAAAATATAATTAGACGCTGTTATTTTTTTATATTCCAATTTTTTTGTATACTAGAATTTAACAAATGATGAAAACTTGTTTGAAATGAGTATAATGGATGTACTAAAATCTCATCATCATGTTAAATTTTTTCAAAATAAACAAGAAATTATTTTGCAGTAATGTAAATATAGTAAATTATTATTAAAATGCTTTTTCATTGATAACACTAAGTTTAGTGATAATAATATGAGTACTAGCTATAAATTGGATCATGATGAATCTGAGAAATAATTAGATCAATCTATTTATATAGGAATGATTGGAAGTCTTATCTACTTAACTGTTAGCTGACACAACATTATGTTTAGTTTGTGTCTGTGTGGTCATTCTCAAGTAAACCCAAAATATTCACACCTAATTACTATAAAAAGTAATTTTCAGAAACTAAATTGTACTACTAATTTACTATTGTTATAGCCATTAATAATATAATTAAATTTAGTTAGTTATTCATATGATTATTTTATTTATTGCATGTTAGTTAAAAAAACATTGAAACATCTCTTATTTTGGGCATGTCACTAGTTTATTGTTGTAGTAAGAAACAATATTTTGTTCCACTATATACAATTAATGATTAATACATAGATTTAGGTAGATGTTGTTCTCAAATTTTAAAGATGAAACACACATTACTTAACTAAAATTTTCAATTATGACATGTTCTTATAAATTTATACAAAACTAATGAAAAAATAATTTATAATAACTCTGTATCTCACTGTAAAACAAATAAAAACTTATGTTAGACACTAATTTTTGAGATACCTTTTTTCAAAAGGTTGATATAACTATTGAATAAATTAGTACATAACATTATCATTCTGATATTCCCACTAAGACATTGAATTCTATGAGAATAATCTAAATCAGAAATGAATTTGGAAACATTAATTTTTTTTCTTTAATTATTTTTAACCCTCCATTGAGTTTTATGCACTATTATGTTTAAGAAATTTTTGATTTTTCCTCACCATTGATTATTACCCACTATTACAATAACTCTCCCTTGGAATCAATTCGACTTTATCAAATTCTTATTAATAATTTTTATGCTTATGCTTTAATTTCTTTTAATGAGTTATTTATATAACTCTTATATGATTTAAATTTTATTATATTTTTAAGTGGTTAGTTTTACCTAAATCCCAAAATGATATAAAATTAGAGACCAGACAAATTCTAAATGCCCTCACTCATTATCACCATAGACTCGAACTCTAGAAACACCCTTTTCTCTCATAGTCGTTATGATTCTTTTATCTTTGGGAAAACCATCCAATCTGATCACCAAGGTTGGAGATAAATATCCATAGAATATTATTCAACTCAGTTGTGTCCTATAATGAATAATAAAGGAGAATATAGTCATTCAAATTCTATTAAGACAATGACTACAGTGATTGTTCATAGAGTCAGAGTGCTCAAAATAACAATTTCATTATGAATGGTTAATTTCAATAATTTTTATGGTCCTCAGTTTCGTCAAGTGAAGGTATGGGTGGAATGGTTTTCTTCAAAAAATAGAACCATTTAACATATTTTTTTCCTATTTCTACCAATTTATCTACTTTAGTTTTTAAAAGGATAATTATTACTTAAAATGCAGTTCAAATGAATGAAAAATTGTTTACTCTTCATGGCAACAGTTTAGGTTTTTGTTATTACAACATGAATATGTCCCAAATGACTATCAATAAATTGTTCCTTAATAAAATGACATTGTTTTGTTTGAAGATTCCATGGAAATGTTTTCTTGAGATTTAACATTAATAAGACATGTTTTTATTTTGCTATATAGTGAAAGTTTCCTACTTTTCATTTTTATCCAATAGATGTTGTGCCTTATGAAATATGATTTATTGGAAATGAGGTAACAATATGTTTACCTTATAAGTCTTATGAATAGGTATGAAAATATATATTTTTGTAGATATCAGATGAATACCATGATGGTGTTGTGAAAGAAATAATTGTGGTCAAATTCTATGATATACCCTATGTTTTATCATCCTTGGTGGAGGCCAAGGGACTGGTTGATAATGGATAAGAAAAATGAGTAAAGTGTAGAGGTTTTAACAACCTAAGAGTCATTTGTATATGGATAAAAATGAGTTGGAACCCCTCAAATAAATAATGTTTTAATAATGGGGAATTGATTTATGATGATTTATATACGATTCATCATCCATCTAGATTGATGAATATTTTGGATCCTTGTTTGGAAATAGATGAGATGGTTGTGTATTAAAATGAAGAAGAAGTGGAACCTATTCCTTCAAGTGACAAGGATGTATAATTTTTAGTGGATGTGCATAGTGAACCAAAAATGCCTCAAATTTCTCTATAAATTACATATGGAGATCCTTGGATACCTAGTTCTATACTTATCTGAGAGATTATCTTGAATTGATGTAGTGACGGGGAAGAATAAAAATTATGACGTGAGGTTAAATTGAAGAGGACTTTGAAGTCCACTGTTGAAAATAGAAACGGTAATATTAGTGGTGATAAAAATATTGAAGATGAAGGAGGAAGATAATAGTAGGAGAATATTGATCGATATAGAGATGATGATTTACTTGTTTGTGGTTATGACCTTGATTTTTTTTGTGTATGCATTAGGGATGAGGATTTTGAGATACCTCATGAAAAAATCTCTTATCTAGGTTTATCATTTGTGTCTAGATATGCAAATAAACATATCTTAGTTTAGTATATTTACAGAATAAAAATTTATATTAATTAAATATCAATGTAGGGGGAGTAATATCCATGTTTGGATAGTCACCATGTTTATCCTACTGTTAATGGTGTTCACAGTGAGCCAACAACTGATGTACACACAATTGTTGAAAAGTCATTAAATCAGTAGATAGAGGTTGAGGTGACTGATTTTTAGAAGAATATGTTTATGTCAAGATAAAATTAGTAGTTACATGTTAAACCTAATAATGTTGTTTATGGATCTGTATTACATATAGTTATTAAAACTTATGGTATGTTTCCTTTCTGATTCATGGAACCAATTCTTAGGGAATGGGATATGTTCCTTGTGTATGTCAGACATTGCATGGACTAATCATATTTGGATCATGAGAGGACTATTTTTTAGGAGAAATGGATTAGAAGTAATCATGAGTAGATCATATAGATTATATAGAAGAATTTCAGTGGTTTTATTCTTATGTCCTTAAACCTACTATTACCTCCACACCTATGCATGCACCTATCATTAAATCTATGCTAGTGGATTTGGTCACAAGTTTATATTTGGAATCGTTTATAATGATTCCTCTTTAATATTATTTTTTATGAATATATCAAGAATCTCAAGTCACTAAATTGATTGAATGATATGTAATCTAGTTGATTGATCTTATGATACATCATACTCAGCCAATTATGATGCATGAAATCCTATAAGTGTAAATTGAAAATATAAGGTTATGTGCTGAGATGAAATCCTTAAGATCCATAGTGGTTGAAATGACGTCTACATTTGAATATTCTGATGATTATTTTCTTGAATGGGGGATAATCTTACTTATATGGATTCTAAATCAAATGATCCACCTCATACAATGAAATTAATTTGAAGATGATTGTATTTAGATAAGAGATTTATATTATTTCCGATGATATACCTGACCATCCAAAATAACATTATTACCAAATGAAATATAATAGTGATCATGTGAATATGATTGTTAGTTAATATATGAATGATATGAAAAGTGTTGAGATACTATCACAAAGTCCATAAAGTATTATCTATTTCAGATTTAAATTATGAAACATCTTAATTATCATTGAATTTCCTTGTTAAAAATATAATAATACCTCTTATATATTAGGGTTTTAAAGAGAAATTGAATCAATTGAAGGTGATGAATCTAGTTCATAAGTTATTTAGGGATGAATAAAAGGATTTATACAATACTAAAAAATGGGTAAGAAATATTAACATGGATTTTAAAAATGTCATGAAACTGTTTCTCCATGTTTTTGGAACTATAGTAGTGGATCAGGATTCCATTCATGTCCTTACCCATCTCACCCCTCCAGCTACAAATCCCTAAATCCTCAGACCCAGTGTAAATAGAGAACCTAATTCCCCTTTAACAGCACGTCTCAATCTCTTCAGCCAAACCCCTATAGAACTAGTCCAGTAAATCCTGACAATAGTTATCATATATAATCTTTCCCTTCTTACTATCACTACATACATCCATTCAGTTCTCTGACCGTCCCATGTGGTACCTTTTACTTTTGAAAAAAGGATGGTAATATATCCACTTGATCCATCAACTCAGCCCACAAATAATTGACTTTTAATATTTGGCCATTGATTGAGATATTTTTTTATGAATTCTTGTAGTATATTTTTTTGGTATAGTTAATTTATTTATTAATTTTAAATTATCTTCTAACATCTATTTTTTTATTTACATTACTTTTTATATTCATAAATTTTGAAAATCCCATAATAGGGAGAATGAACCTTTCTATTTTATTCTATTTTATTTTACAATTTTATTTTATAGTAATTTACTTTCAATCCAATTCATTTTCAGTATTTTTTATATCATATTTATTTACATTTACCTATCTCTAATACTATTTAATTTCTATTATCATTGATACCGTTTCTATTTTCAGATGACATTGCTTTAACACGTCATCTTATTTTAATTATGTATTATAAAATGACCTGATTTTTTATCATAAAAAATGAGGAGATTATTGGATCCCCTATTTTAATGGACACCAATTCATGTTTCATATGATATTATGGATTTATAAGTTTTATAAAATCATTTTATATTATAAGGGAGATTGGTGAAAAATTTGGCAAAGTGATGAGAATACTCACCACCATACAAAACTCACTATTAAGGATACCTCTAAAATGAAAAATAGGCTATGTATGGGAATTTTAAACCATTACTAATGAGTCACCATGAAAATAGATAATTTGGATATGTATGGGAAACACCTAACATTAGAGATGAGTCACTTCCAGTATGCACTTTTGGATAAGTATGGGAAATACCTCCCACTAGTACAAAGTCACTGTTAGGATGTAACCATGGATAACTACATGAATCAATCACCACAAAAGGATGACTCACTGCCATATCATAGTTAACTAAACATTTAATAAAGTGTTGTGAAAACATAAATCCATAGGGTGATCCACTAGATAGATTTATTTTTGAAAATTATTATAGTGACATACCTCTGAGATGATTCAATATTGGGATGACTCACCACTAGTCTAAATCACCACCATCATATTTATCCACTAAAATTGTCTCAAAATTTAGAATATAAAACTTCATTGTTTCTATATACATCTATTTAACTATTCATAAGGGATATATTTTCAAATTTAAGGATGAGACTTATTTTTAATGATTTTTCAATAAATATTACAGAGATGAATTATTCTTTGTGTCATTCATCTAGTATAATGAGCAGAGTATCCTGGTGATTCTCCTATCATGATGCTTTTAAAATATGTAGCAAACTCTCTTGTACAAAGGAAGTGATATACATATATATACCATTATATGAGAAGGGATCTATGTCTCTATTTCATGAACTCAGAGACTATCACTTATTGAGAGCATACAAATTCTATCTAGTCTTCAAAAGGAAGTGAGAAACTAGAGAATAATGATCATTCAATTTCGTATCACTATCACAAGAAGAGAGTTTGTGAAACATTATTCTAATACAATATTCTGAAACATGACTCAAGATTCTACTCAATATACATCAAAGGAGTCAAAATCTTCATAGCACATTAGTTTGAGAAACTTAACCATTTTGAAAACATATATTTTGTCTATTGTCTTGTTATATTTACATTATGAGCAGTGTGTGTTTCACTATATATTAAAAATTTAAACTATCCACTATTAACTAACTATAATATACTCTATATATTATAACACCCTTTTAATTTGTATTCCCATGTGTTGTAATGTTATCCCTATGTGTCATTAGTTTGTTTTATTCCCACAGATGTTTTAGAAGAATTCATATGTGACAAGGATAACTAGTCTATTATTTTATACCTAATCCACATTGTGGATCACGGTTTATTTTTTATAATATTAAAGGAATCATTTCATGACCAAGTAGAGAGCATTGGTTTTATGCTTGACACTAAAATAATTTTATTTATACAACTATGTGTTTTCTTTTGATTTATTTTAAATAATTTAAACATAATATATATTAAACTATAAAAAACCAATACATTTATTATCAATATTAATTAGTTTCTATCTAATTTTTTTTATTAGGAATGATTATTTAAAATGTGAAATTTGTTTTCAAAATTTTTTAATTTATATTTTATCAATCACTGAGATACTATGTAAAATATCATAAAATATATCTATATAATATTTTTACTAACTATTTTGTTTCAATTATACTATAGGATTTTATTAAAACCTACTTTAGACAGAAATTTTATTGGCTACTCAATTCACCTACCTCTTAGGATAATCTCTTTCACCAATAGTTTTAATGCATAGTTAGTGAAAATTGTTCACTAGTCTTACACCATACATTGCCTCCCCAAATCCTAGGAAACTAGGCCTGAAGTCTAGTATACACTTAAGACATCCAAATCACCATATATAATTTACTAAATTAAAAGTAATAGGATTTTCGTAATTATAATCAGATTATGTACCTTAATGAAGGTTTAGGGTTTATACAATTTCTTATTTCTTCATTTTCCCATTATTATAATGAAAGGTAATTAGAAATAAATGTCTAATAAGTGTATTATGAGAGTAAAAATTTTCTAGATATGTTTAATTTTATTCATGAAAAATATTATTATTCTTATAGAATCTAATGAAACTATACATTTTTGTTTTTTGGGAATGTATATTTTTGATGTATAACAAATATTTATTTAAAATATTTCAATATTTATGTATATAATGTCTATTTCACCTCAATTGGCATAAAATAGGGGATAATTTTTTTCTTCAAAACATGGTTATTCATAAATATGGGTAAAATTAAACACAAGGTATCATAAACTGAAATATTTATATAATTTAAAAAATATATAAATTTGTTGATAAGAATGTGTCATAATTTTAGAAATATCTAATAATAATTTTCATGATTAAATGATTGATTACTATGATTATTATAGATCTATTCTTATATTAAGAATTTTCATTTTAGGATATGTCTTGATCCTATAAAAATTACGTTAACAATGAATTATGGGTAGAATGAAATGATCTTCCTCCTTGAAAACTGAATAGAATGGGAGATAGAATGAAAAAATTATTATTTTGGCCAAGAAACATTCACAATCCACAAATAATTTTAAACATACATATGAGTAAAAGATAGACCAATTCACAATTGAAAATTTTATAAGGAAACATCCAAATTCTCAGTGTGGGTTCTTTGATTAGATAGTGCCCAGGAAATTTTTCAATACCCCTAAAAAGGTAATTTTCATTCTCATATTCACAAAGGATGAATTTTTTTTCATGGAGATGTATGACTTTGGAGTAAAATTATATAAATAGTGGAATCATATTAATAATATGATTACAATTGATGAAATTGAATCACAGGAATTATAACAGTTTTAAAATGTATTTTTCATAAAGTACAATACCTAAAATATACACATAAAATGGAAATAAAAATCAGTGGTATTAGGTAGAAGTATGATAGATATATTAAACATATAGGGAAGAGTTTACAAGACTCGTAATGTGAATTCATGTTTCAATCATCGATCGTGAAAAAAATGAACCCTTCTTCAGTTTTTAAAAACTAGTTCTTTAAAAGGTCATTTCTATTAGAGAATTTAGTAGGATTGAATAACTCATTGATTTTGATATAAAGGAATAAATATAGTGTTGAGATTACCATTATATTCATGGTACTGAAAAGAAGTGAAATGTTTAATTTCATGTAGATTTTAATAATAAATCCCACAGTTAAATGATAATGAATCTTCCTTTATAACAGATTTGGGGAACGAAATATGGTGTAATATTTTACCAAGGGATTAGTAAATATTTCATGTTTGGAATAGAAGGAATCAGTGGAAGCGAATGCTGATGAGATGAAAATATTTTTCCTAATAAGAATAATGGGGAGAAATCCCATTTCAATTCACCACACACACTCTATTATGTTAATTTAATAGATTGTCTGAATCATAACAAAAAATTATTGCGTATAAATGTTAATGACTCTAATCGGTGGAAAAACAACTTAAGACAATAGATAAAGTGAAAGATCATGGTATTTCAATTACTGAAATGTGAGATGATGATAAATTGGTGATAGTTACACTTATCTTTGACTCAAAAACTATAATTTTATGGTTTGATTGTGGTTCAACCAAATCTTTTATATCAAAAATATTTTCTATGAATGTAATATAATGATATCAACTATTATATGTCAAATTATAAATGAATACAAATAATGTTATGATAACTCTATCTTAGGTATAATTATCTTCTATAATAAAATATTATGGGAATGCGTTTCCTTAAATATTTATGATTCTCCCTGTAGTATAATTTGATTTCATTTTCAACATGGATTGGCTCACACAACATAATGTTCATATAATCTTTTTAATAAGGGATTCATATTTCAAATTATATATAAACAATTTATTATTTATTTATTTGAGGATGAATAAGAATATACATTATTAATTACTCCCAGTGTATGAGTTTTATTACCTATTCATGGGGGGAATAATCATTTAGGATCTGATTTGTAACGTCATTGAGTCCTAAAACCCTAATTTAATAGTTATATTTTAATGTTGGTGTAGAATAAAAGACCTATAATAAGATTAAATGACTTCGAAGACCTTTAATACTATATAAATATATTTAAAAAATTGAAAACATAAGATACAATATAGAAACATTGCAATAATAAGGTTATCCTTTCCATTATTTCGATGAAAACTACACATATTTCCTTTCATGGTTTCCTTGGGAATGGGAATCAATTATAGTATATCATAGATTCATATTAAAGAGTATGATATTGTGGATTCTTTCACAATATACACATGGACTATGTAATATTAAAGGAATAAGTGAACAACATGGAACCATTATCAATTGAATATGAGGGAATGATATATCTATAAAAATAAATTAAATCATGGAGAAAAATAATAATTAATCTCATACTGATGGAATGCATAATTCTATAAATTAATATTTTTTGAGGCCATATTCCCAGATACATTTCTAATATGTGAAGATGTATAAACATAATACTATCTTGTATTGTCTCATGAAACCTATTAATGCATCTAGTGGTGTTAATATACTATGCCCCACCTATCACCTTATTATTTATAATGCATTGAACATATGAGTCATCCAGGACAATCATTACATTACCTAAGGATCATCTTGTTGAAATAAAACGTGGCTATCTATATAAATAGAAATATTGAAATCAAATAGTACCCCATTTACTAAAATAATGTAGATTTCTATGATAATATACCGTAATTATCTTAAATGCGATGGGATATTTTCAAAGTAACTGGTAGTACCCATTTCAATGAAATATATGGGTAGGTTACTTGCATTGTGATGGGGTTTTCATAGAATATAATAATGGGGTTAAATAGTTTTCATTGGATTTAGACCAAATAAATTTTTGGAAAAATCATATACCTTGATTCATTATGAGCATGTAAATATTCCAAAACATAACCCCATAGATTGTCCCCCCAGGTTTTCATTCATAAGACCACTCATCATACATCAATGTGATGACAGAGTCAACACTTGTCCAATTAGTTTTAGAGTGATTAACACTATTTTAATATATTCCACAACCCAATCCACCTCCCATTATAAAAAATGTAAATTGTTGTAAAGAAGTAACCATACATTAACTTTCCCAAAAACTAGGAGGGGTTTTCATCCATGGAAATTATTCTGTTTTATAACAGTTTTTGTAAAATGTGATGAGAAATCATATGATATATTGATAATAATATAGTCTTGAAATTACATTAAATTTCATGAGTAAAATTTAATGTGTATTTCATGGTACTGTATTCAGCACAAAAATAAAAAAAGGTGGTGCATATAACATGATTCCCAAAAATTATTTATTTGGAATAAAACAACATATGGATTGGAAAGAAATTAAATCAAAACCACTTGAAATAGAGTTATTAAGATTAATATATAGTTTCAATGAACAAATAAATTTCCTCATTTAACATCACTAA
This sequence comes from Viscum album, assembly GCA_963277665.1. Taxonomy (NCBI): domain Eukaryota; kingdom Viridiplantae; phylum Streptophyta; class Magnoliopsida; order Santalales; family Viscaceae; genus Viscum; species Viscum album. The sequence goes on from OY728148.1 coordinate 789,684,504, forward strand.
TACGTACAATGTACACCATATAATGGAAATTAAGGGTAATATTCAAAAAAATTTCTCAAATCGATGAATTTCATAATAAAAAACCATTCCTTTTGTTTTTACATCAATGAACATAATTTAAATTCATTTATATTATGAATAGATATCTTAATCAATTAATCCAAAGACATTCACATATAAAATTTCCTTAATAAACTTCATAATTTTTTGTTCTCTGTATGCATTCTATAAATTTTCATATTTGGTTAGTATATTTTTTATAGTTTCTAGTAGTTTTAAAATATTATTTTTTTTCATTTATTCTTATTCCTAAATTCTACTCTATTAGATCATTAATTTTTATATATTATAGGCCTAGAATAAAAAAATAATTATATAAAAATATATAATATATTATAGTAATAATTATTTTGACAAAGTAATTATTTTTATAAATTCATACTATTGTTCAATTGGGTTGTTAGACTGACCCAAACAAAAACTTTACATGATTTAATTAATCATAATATGGTAAATTTATTATAATATTACTATAATAGTTGAATAATGACTTTATTTATTTTTTATTATTGTGAAATATAAATATTAAAATCATTTTTAATAATTAGTAATGTATATAAATATATTACTCAATTGGAATAAAAGGTAATTCTTTTTGTATGCTTATTCAAAATTATTAAATTATCTATGATAGTTTTTTAATAATACAACTTAAATGTTCCCTAGTCTGTTAAAATTTAACATTAATGATATATTAAAATTATGTATACACTAAAATAAAATCCTTATATCTATCTTTTTATATTGGTGAAGGAAAACAAAACTAATTTTGTTAAAGAGGTAGTAGTCTGTATAACACATGAATAACAGATTAGTTTTTGTCGTGGGAAAATTGGATATTTGGTTAATGTTTAATTAAAAAATAGAAAAAAATCATTATAAAATATATTTTAAATTGATTGAGTAATATTGTAAAAAATGTACTAATATAAGGAAAATATGTTATTGAAAATATTTAATGTATGTTGAAAAAATTTGTTTTCTGTTTACAAATTCTTTGGAAATGATGGGATTATAATAATTACATGTTAAATAAAGTTTATGAGAGTGAAATTTGAATATATTGGAAGCATGAATGAAATTGTTTTATAATGGAAGAAAATTTTTTAGAGTGGTATTTAAAGGGTTGTTAGGGAACTCATTTATGAGTGGTGAAAATGGAATATTTTTATATACATCCACATAATTTCTAGGGAGAGCACGTTATACATGTCATGTAACTACAAAAAATAGGAAATAATTGAGAATATTTGGATATAATTTGGATAATCTCACAAACACTTAATTTTAAACATTTTTTCATGTTTCAATCACATTTCCTTATAAATTATTACATATAAAATTATTGCATCTACAATGATATCATGAGTTTACCAATGATAATTTTATTTAATTACTAAAAAATAATTTCCATTTATTAGATACTTTTTAACTAAATATTTTGTATTTTAAATTAATTGTATAATATTAACTTTCAATAAGTTTAAAAAATTAAATAAATTATAATAAATGATTAGTAAAATTAAAAATATTTAATAAAAAATATTACACGAGTTCTAAAATCTCATCAATAGGTACATAAACTATAAATAGAATTTTAAATTTTATAATTTAAATTATAAAAATATATTTCTTTCAATAAAATGGTTTCATAAATTTCTATGTCATAATTATAATGTAAATTTTTAATAAATGTCACAGAACAAGTAATAATGTTAAATTTCAAAATTATACTAACAATCATTTTTTGTGAAAAAAATAAAAAAATCAATCTTAGAATAATATCCTTATGCTTATTTCTAATATTTAGACTGTTTTTAAGGAATCAAATTATAAATTTAATAAATTGATCTTTTAAAAAAAACTTTTAAATAAATTCTCTTTATAGTGTGAATCACTTGATTATTCGGGTTATGATATCTAAATTATACAATAGGGTATTGGTTAATAAATCCCTCAACCCATTAAATAATTCCCCACTAAAAATTGGGTTATATATCATCTATTGAGTACATTATTATAATCCTTCCTCATCAACACTTTAGTATCACATGTTGCCTCATATATTTTTTTATTTCTCTCAAAGAATTTCCCTAGTCAAGTTGTTCGATTTTAAAACACATAAAATATTGTTTCAATAATCAAGATAATCTATTAATTATGATAAATGTATAGATCCCATTATTTTACATAATATTTTTCACTTTCCTTGGATCTAGATTGTGTTTACCCATTAATGATACATGGAACATGTTCCCAACATTTGAAAGGTTGGGTATCATTTTTAAACTGTTGATTAAGACTCCAATTCTTTCTGACATTTCTAATGGAAATGTGTATGAAGGGATTAACATTCACTTCCCATCAAATCGTGAAATACCCTTCCACGGTGAATAATTAAATTATACAATATCCAAAACATGAATTCTAATTATTTTATTCAATTTTTGATATATCTCGTTTTTTTCTCTAGAATATGTATTGTTGATCCTGAAAAAATTTTACATTAAAAGACATCCCCTTTACATGATATTTTATAACTATTATTATTTCTGCAACTTTGTCATAGTAAAATAGTGAATGACAAATATTCATATAAAATTCCTTGTATTTTTCCCTCTAGATACTCTAATTTGATCTATTATTTTATACAAATTCTTCTAATGTTAAATAAAAATTACACAGATAATATAAGTCGGGATAAACTAATATCAGTATGTTTTCCAAAGTCTTTATTGTCCTTTATGACCTCTGATCAGTTTGGGGATGATATATTAATCATAAATGAATCTATTTATTCAGAACCCATTGAAATATCCTCTATAATATAACATTGTGATTAGGGTCATGATCAAATTAAATCAAATCATATGTCCCATGAATCATTATGGTTTAATTAATATAGATATGAGAAATGAACATAAGTGGTAGATCTTCTCAAATTTCTAATAAATGAAAAAACATAATAAGATGGTCAATTATGACCCATATAGAATTTATCTTCCCACAATTCAATGGGTTTCTAGTAAAAAGATTTATTGTAATATTGTACCACACATATATATGTATATATATGTATAAGAAAATATTGCATGAATCGCATATGATGTTATCTTTATGTTTTATCTATTCACATACAAACCATCAAGACTCATAGTCCATGATTTATAGCTTCATACCAACCCATCGAAAAAATTTAATACCTATAAATCATTATGAAAAATGTGTGTAAAGAGAAATTTATCAACATTCTTCATATATGTTTTCCCATTTCAACATTGGTATGGGTAAAACACATAAAAAAACTCTCAAACATCAACAATCAATCTATATAGATTAATTATGCCAATTTTTTAAATTTCATTAATTTATTCTTCCATTATATTTCATTATAATCTTACCTGGACATCTCTATCTTATGTAATAAATATGTTTCATAATTTTCCAGAAAATGTAAATATGTGTCCCCTTTCCAATAAATAACCAAATAATTCATTCTGTGATCTCTATATATTGTATTCATGTTATTCCACATCATGGTAAAAACACCATGTTCCCTCTTACTTAATGCATATTCTACCATTTTTTCCTTTTTAGGATTGTAGTGTATCATGAAATAATATTCCTTGAGTTTTTTCAACCATATTATATGCCTCATGGTGAGTTCCTTCAAAGAGATGATATACTTTAAACACCTGTGTTCTATGTGTAAGGAATCATTCAGCATTATTGGCATTATCGACATATTTTAAATAAAAATATTATGGTTTCTAACTCAATTTTTATTTGGATTACTCTATTAATGAACATTAATTTCAAAGATTCATAGGTAATGACTCATTCATCATGCATAAGAACACAAAGAAGTAATTTCTTAGATTATTCTATATATTTTACAAATACGTCCATTTATTATGGTAATGGTTATGCAAGATCAATTATCAGTCCCATCTCCATATCTTAAAATATTTACTCTCATTCCATTAATCTGTGGAATATAAATCCTTCCAGATTTTTCTTTTTCAATGGGTTTTCTAATCATTAAAAATCATGAATAGTTTTACGAAAGCTGTAATGACATCGTATTTTTTATTAACATTTCTTTCATAAATAAATGAGTGAATTATTATATTATATAATATTTTTAAATAAAAAAACTGAGATACCAAAAAAATATTTACAATTTAATAGATGTGATTACTTATTTAGGCTATAAATCCAATTAAAAAGACAAATATTATAATTGGGATGAAAAAATAGAATAGAATTACAAAAAATGGGAAAATATGGATCACCCCAGTCAGTTATGATCATCTCCCCCATGACCAAAAATATATAAATGAAAAAAATAATTACCACACCAATCAACATCATATAAAATTAATGTATATATCTTTGGGAGGAAATTTAGTGAATATTTATTGAATGATTGAAGTGCAGTTTATATGTGGTAATGTGATAGTTTTAATAGTAAACATGCTATTGGGAATAAAAATCCACCCATTGGAATTAGTGACGTGATAGTTAGAATATTAATAAAACCTCCAAATAAAAAATTTTAATTTTAAAAAAATTTATCATGATAAATTATGTAAATATTAACAATATAATTCCAAAACAAACAATTACAATGATAAAAAACAAAATGAAAATTTAAGAAAATTTTTAATGAAAAAAATTATAATGTATTTACCTAAAGTCATTTTTTATATTAAAAAAATTTATCAATTTAATAAATTTATTTTAATTTCATTAATATCATTTTTGAAATCATGACATTATAAATTTCCATTGTTGATTTTTGGTAATTTTTGTAAAATATAATCTTTTTGTTTAACAATAAAAATATATCTTTTTTCTTTACTGGTATATCATAAATTGGATCACTTAGAATATAATAATTAAGTAATAATTTATATAACATGATATTTTGAAATTGTATAATTAATTTCATAAATTAGTCATTAAAATATAATAATTTTATTTTCCAAACCAAAAATTTCACATTACAAAACCAAAAGTCAAAAGTGTTCTAAAAAATAATAACTTTTTTCACTATCCTTCATAAAAAAAATATTAATTATAATTATAACATGTTTTAATGCCATAGATATAATTATATTATATTTTTATATGATTTATTATGTTAAAAACTCATTGTTTCTTGTTTTACTAATGATATATAATTTTATTTTGTAATTTACTCAAAAAATACAAATCACCTAATATATAAATAACTCCACTTCATCCCATTGAATAACAACTAATACCTTAGATATGAAAGATTAAACTCATCCAAAATATATCCCCTCATGACCATAAAAATTCTTGGGGAGATTATGTAGTAATAAAACTCCCAACATAAAGGGAGTTTTATTGTCATAAAAGAGATACTGCACAAAATAAAAAGTATTTCCTGGTCAAATCTACAATCTTATTATTGTAATCGTCCCTTTTGACCAAAACATTAAGAAAATATTATAAAATTAATTAGTCTTTTATAATAAATTATATTTTTTACATTTTCCTTTAGACGTATCATATCTATGACCAATATAAATTATACTAATATCATTAAGATTCTTTTTCAAATGACACATAAAATTTTGGTTTACCACCATCAATGATACTTCCATGTCAATTATTATAACCAACTTCATGTATGGATAATATTAAATATATATAATATATTAATATTTAATTACATTTATTTTAAGAATCTTTTGTTTATTATACTTATGCCTAAATGACATAGATTGAAAATAGTGAATCCAAACCAATTATGAAAAATTAATTAAAAAAATAAATCAATGAAATTAATGCTTAAAAAAGTGTGTTATTAATTTTAATATATTAATTATAATGGGTAAATAGTGGAAACAATAAACAAAATTTATTTCTTTAGTATGATTTAATAATCCTAGGTTTATTATTCTAGAAGCAAAAAGGAAGCAAAAAATGGGTATTTATGGTAAGGGTATTGTCATACCCAATTCCTTTGTGTGTGTTATATTATTTACAAAGCATGAATTTTCAAGCTATTTGAATCAAATTTTCATTCCTTTTTTCCTTCAGGGATATACATGTTTCTACCATGTGCAAATTTATTGTTAGATACTCCTTTCTTCTATGTGACATTGATTCTAGATAATAGTATTTTAATAATATTTTAATCCATTCAATCCACTAAAGAATAATGATTTATTATGTCAAATTATGATTTCCCTAATTAATTTGTGAATCAAATTCATGAAATTATGCTTTATTAAATCCAAATCAAACCCATTCCTTTATTTGGGTTTATTTCAATATAATGTCTGTTATATATATATTCTATATTACATGCCAAATTATGAGAATTTATGATGTAATGGGTGGGATCAAAAGATATAACCCTCCATTGCATTGGATAATTTGTTGTATCTCATCTGATAATGTGTCTTATATAGGTACTCGATTCTTTAATTGTTCCAAATGATAATGTTATGAAAATTCACATATTTTATGCTTGAACATGATTCTTGCTTTGTTCACAAATATGTGTGGAATTTGACCACTATGACATGATATTCAATTTTATTCATTTTCAAAATTCCATTCCATTATCAATTTATTATTTTATGATTCAAATGATAAACTTATTATTATGATATGATAATGATCACCCATATCCATTTACCCATTTCAGTTATTCACCCTTATTATACCTCCCCTTACTAGAATTGTATCTCACCCCTTTCATTAATGTATATCATAAAGTGATTACATGTACTAAAGATAAGGTGAGATCCATTAAAATAATATAGAGTTGGGAATTAATTAATGTTTCTAATTTGTTATGTAAAAGTGATGTTTTAGCCGAATTTAACCATGATACTAAACCTTTGATTAATATTTTGTATCTTTATTAGGTTTTCAATCTTAAAAATAATGTAATTTTTTAAAAATAAAATGTCGGTTCACTATAGCTGGTATCCCTATACGATTTAGTTAATTTTTGAATTATGATTGGAGCACCATAATATAGATGACTAAAGATAATTATAGGTAGATATAAAAATCCTATAATCTGGTCATGTAAAAGAGGTCTTGGTTTTGGAGATATGATATATCTATCTAGATATCTACAAATGGATGTGTCTCTATTATAGATGTAACTATTGGTGACAACCATGAAATAACTATTTTGATCTATACACATTCAGTAATTAATTTAAGACAATATTCCTTCTTTGCCATTTGTTTTATATCAATGAGGGATATTATTATGTTATTTAGAAATACAACCCATTATATAGGATATATAGATAATGTAATTTTTTTTTTAAAATAGAAAATGTTAATGTACATGAAACTAAATGTATTGATTGTAAAAATTTATCAACTTAGTGATCCCATAATTTGTTACTTTAGAATTAATTTTCACATAGGAATAAATTAATTATTGTTTCCTTGTTGACTTATGGTTGTTCAGAACTTTTATAATTTAGAAAATGGTGGTACCAAGAGAGTCTAGGATAGTAACCCATGTGAGGTACAATATATATATTTCTTGAATGAAACATAGAATTAAATGAGAGATGATGTTTAAATATTCCTTTAAATTATCACATTGTTTTCTCATGATATTAAAAAAAATATGAAAAATGTTAAATGTCCCCCTAAACATTATAATAAGAAATTGGCTAATGAATCCTTTATGTGCAATATTAAACCATTGTTTAAAGGATATTACAACTATATTATTTATTAAATGTTGGATAATTCAATAGATAAAATATATTCTATTATCCATGATTCTTAGGGGAAGGATAATGTAGCCATTTATCATTTTTATGGAGAGGCTGATCTATAGTGGGAGATGTAAAATAATTCTAATATAAATGATGAAATATAATTAATTGATTTGTATTACTTTATGAAGTTATTTCTTAATGAGTGTTTGACTTGAACTCTTCTAAAAAAGATGGAGATAGTGTTCTTATAAATTAATCAAAAGGATAGATACTATGTATCATCTTACGAAGAAAATTTTTCAAGGCATGAAGATATGCCTCATGTTTTGTTATAAAAAATAATAGTAAAATTAATAGATTATATAGTTTATAAAAACTACTCCTAGGAAAGGATGTACATATATGAGACATTGGGAATTGTTAAGTTGTTGTTACTTGGGATCTTAAAGTGGTGATGGTGTTTTTAGAATGATCCCATGGATATAGAGATAATAAATGAAAGATATAGTTTCAAGCTATAGGATATAATTAAAAAGGTGGAAGGAAGGCTCAACCACCCTCATGTAAAATATTTTGGAATAACCATTATGATAAATACCTAATCAAGAACATTGTAATTTTTGTAATATAGGATATAATTTCACTATGGGAATTAATGTTAAGGATACATGATCAATCAGGTAATATGATTGAAGAATGTAAAGGACCACCCACAGTTCAAGGCTTCAAAATTTGGGAGAAAAGGCACTATGTATTCCAGTTAACTAAACCACATGTCCTTGAGGGTAATCATTGTTAAAAACCACTAAATGCATTGTATAAGAGGATAGATTATGACATTACCACTTCTAAAGTGGACCATAAAAATGTTGTTTTAAAATATACACGTCTTATTCACTCGATAATTGATATAATTTTATTTGATTCATGTTATTCTCATTACTTTATATCATGACTATTTTCAAAACTATTTATTCACATCCCGGATACGCTGAAGTAGAGGTATCAATAAAAACACATACTAGTGTTATCAATGACACCCATGTGTTGGACTCTTGTCCTATTAACGTCTATGGAATGACTCTTCCAATAAATACTATAATCCTTCCCTCAATGGAATTTTATTCTATAGTGGTCATATATTGGATCTCATTATATATAGTTCACATAAACAATATGGAACAAGAAATATATTTCTATATTCTAAACCATACCATTATCACATAAAAAATCAATGAAGATCACCAATATAAATTCCAAAATCCCTCAATGGTGTGGCTGATTATAACCCGGGATGAAGAATGACATTCTTGAATAGTTTATTTGTTGCATTGTAAAATTCATTAAGAAATTAGAATTGTGAGGGAATACACTGATGTACTTCTCTTAGAGTCTCACAAACATCCCTCATATTGTGATGTGGAGTTCACAATATAACTCATGCATAAATCCACTCTTATCTCAAAATTAACCTACAGGATGGCCCCGATCGATCTGGTGGAGTTAAATAATCATCTACCAGAGAATTTTGGGAAATGTTTCATTACCCCTGTGAATTTCTTTAGGGTTTTCTACTTCTCGTTATAATGAAAATATGTATATCAATGTGGCTATATATCAATATCTGGGATCTAAAAAACAACATTATAATTAGAATGTATCATATACCAAGTATTTTTGACATGTCAGATCAGCTATAAGGATCTCTGTACTTCTCAATAGTGGGTCTTCATTTTATATATCATCTTATAAGGGTGAATAATATAGATATTCATAAGATATCCTTTTATACAAGTTATGAGAATAGTTATTTCTTGGTTGTTCCCATCTAACACACTAATTCCCTAGAAATATTCATCTAGTTGACGAATAGATTATTTTGATTCTGTCTTGATAGATTTTTTATAGTCATTATCAATAAAATTATCATATACTTCATGTTTATGGGAAAACATGAAGAAAATATGAAGACTACTATTGTGACATTAGGAAAGTATAAAATGTAAGCTATCTTTTTGAAGTGTGAATTTTTGATGTTCAAATCACTTTCATATGGTACATGCTCAAAATTTTATTAATTTTTAGAGATCCCTCAAAACAGAAAATTATCGATTTTTATTGACTCACCAGTTTCACCTAAATCCATTTTTTTCCTAGTTGTGTACGTTACTACCAAAAACAATTGCAAAATTTCTCAAGAATGTCTATCTGACTATATTAACAATGAATGGGGTAACTTCTGGATTGAAAGAGGAATGTCAAGAAAACACTATAGAGCTCAATAAGAGGTTAATAACTAGAAGTTTACTTACACTGCCAAGTGGTGGGGAATGTATTTTTGATATAAATTGACACATCAAATAAATCCTTTCGTGTCATACTCTTGTAGTATGATAATGCTATATGTTATCCCTAATAAAAGATGAATATCCTCGAGTATAACTAATTGAAAAATGACGTAGAGTTTTCATTTGTCATCTTAACTCTAAATATTTACCAGAACTACAATAACAGTGAAAATTATGATATATATAATGATCACAATATATTAAATTATATATTCATACATGAGGAGTTTAACTTGTCTCAACTAATATAGATAGAGTTTATCAATGATTATGATTTATTTATTCTGTACCATCCTAGAAAGCATCATAAGGTAATTGATTCTCTTAGTGGAAAATAACCCCATACTTTATCCATGAGGTGGATTTAGAAATACCTTATCTTATTGGATATGACAATAAAATATTTGGAAATATCAATGGTAGGAAAGAAATCCTAAATTTACAAAATTATTTCACAACCATCTATCTATTAGAAGATCAGGGAGGCACACTGAGATAATTTATAGATTAAAAAGAAGGATAAATCATTGCAATAATTAATGATTCATGACTTCCAAGTTTATGAGGATGGATTCACTGAATCTGGAATAAGAATATATGTTCCATAATATCAATAGATAAAGAAAGAGATATTTAAAAAATTTCATAGCTCATATTTATCCATCCAGCCTATATGCACCAAGAAGTATTGTGATAATGGAAAGAGAATATGGTTGGAAGACCTAAATAATGAGATCATTTAGTTCACCTCAAAGTTCCTGATATGTTAGAATGTAAAAGTAGAGAGAAAATAATACAATGGATTATCTGAATATTTTCTATACCCACAAATAAATGGGTGAAATTAACCATGGAAATTGTCACTAGTCGCTCGATGACAAGTAAAGGAAATAATGAAATGTGTTTCATAGTGGATAGACTCACCAATACTACCAAATTCAATTCTATTCAGGACGATTTCTCACATGAAAAACATTCTATGATATATTTAATAGAGGGTTGGTTCTACACTTTTTTCCACTATTGATAATATTTTATCATGATCTATGGTTCACTTCTAAATAATAGAAAATTATTCAACATTATTTGAATAATGAATTGAATTTTACCACTTCTTATCTCCCCCAATATTTTGGTCAATCTAAAAGATAAATTAAAATTATCGAGGTCCTTGTATTATATAGCTCAATTAAATTAAAAAGAGGATGGTTCTATTATATCACATTAGTTAATCTCTAATTTAACAATAAATCCCACTATAGTTTTCAAATGGATCTATATCATGTTCTTTAGTGGAAGTTATTTGAACTTCTACTTATTGGGATGATGTTGATGAAAAAAATACACAAGAACCTAATATTGAGAAAAAATGACATTGATGGTTCAAGTAATCCTAAAATGTATAAAGGTATTACTTATATAGAATATGGGATATGATAACAACTGTTTATGGGACTTCATGTTCTTTGTGAGGGAAAAATTTCCCCATCATGTATCACCATGGAAGAGAGTCACACAGTATGGAATGAAGTGAAATCTTATCCCAAGGTACATATTATACTTTAATATCCTTGTTCAGATATAAGTAGTGTCATTTTGGACTGATCTTATACCAAAATATGGGTCATGTTCATAAAATATTCCATGTATCTATCCATGGGAAGTATATACTTGACCTATCATTTATACTATATATGGATTCGTTACAACTCGAGAATGAACTATCTTATGAGGATTTGATTGTTAAGATCTTGGACCATAGATATTGTTCAATGTATCATGATACCTAAACCTATCAAAATAATATTTTAGATCAATTAATATGAATAAGAAACATGGGAATGAGAATAAAAAATGAAATAGAATTTCCTTAATTTATTCTCAACTAGGAATATGAGTATAATTTTTGGGGATGAAATTTCTCAAGGGGGATATAATGTAAAGACCCATTTTTTATTAGTAAAATATGTTTCCTTAATAAATGACTATTATACATTATTATATAAAAATATAAACATAAAAAATATTGGAAACCAAAAAAATATAATCTCATTTATAAATATAATTACATTAGTTAGTCACAAAATCAATTATAAATATAAAATTTATAATATGAAAAATTATAAAATATAAAAGAAAAAATGGGAAAACATGGATAACCTATATATAATAGAATCATCACCCCAACATCCAAAATTATAGAAATTGAATAAAAAATTAGTAAACCAATAATTAACAAAGAAATGAAAATATATAAACCTGGGAATAACATTAGAAACTATTGTGTCAAAAAATGATTTCCTAATTATAGGTGCTAATGTGACCATTGGAATAATAACTTGACTATTGGGGACATAGACCATACTACTAGAAATAGTGACTAGAATTTTGAAATATTTATTTGGCCTGAAAATAATATAATTTATTGTAACAAATAATTATAATTATTAAATTAATTATATATAAATATTATAATTCTCACAAAATAAATATAATGATAAAAAACACAATGAAAATATAAGCACATTTTAAATAAAATGTATTTTAACCTAATTGTGAGTCCTTAATAGGATCATGTAATCAGCAGGTCTTCAACCATTCTTTTCATAATTGTTTTTGTGATGAGGATAACACCCATATTTGGGTTTGAATTAATTTTCTATCCTTTCTATGCTTATTTTATGGGAGTCAAGAAATTACCCCACCTCTTAAAGAGTGACGTCTTAGTGTAAAAGAACTCAGACCAAAAGAAAACTAAATTCCCACCGAATTCCTTGGTGGTTTAGTGAACTAGTGCTTTCGGTGATGTTTGGTCTACCAGATAATTTTTGAAATTCTCTAAAATTCATATATATAAGGCGGTGGATAACTCATTCAAACTGAAAGCTACTCTCCCTAGATCTCTCACTTTGGGTTCTATTATAATATTGCTCCATGAAACTTGATCATGAACCATGTCCACAATTCTGAACAGCATACTATGATTGCTATAGCTCATGTTAAAAAATATGTTCTACTCAGATTCTCTCCTTCCACATCTAGAAACTATTAAATGATAATCCCTTAGACATAGGAAATGAGTGTTACAGTTGCCTCACAAGATCTGTTGGTCTAATCATTCGTTCCTTGGCGATTCATGTGACCATGTTCAGATAATGTGATCACGAGTGCTTGGTGTTATGTTATTTTTATGATTCCATTCAAGGGTTATGGTTCATTAAATTTATTGGCAGTTCAATAGATCTTTCAATTTTTGATGTTCTTCTAAAATCCTTTGCTGAATCATATGATTCCCCTGATACTACTATCTCATGTTGTACATTTCATTTTAACAATATTTTATATTTTCATTTTCTAAAATGTGCCACATACTTTGTTATCATATTCCTTTTATTTAATATCATAATTATTTGACTCTTAAAAACCAGTGGGCTATGATTTCAATGAATTATACAGTTTATCACCGATATCGTATATGTACTGAAAATAATGTATTGCAGATGTTGCTCTCATCCTATATTCAAAATTTTTCTTTATTGGATTTATTTCCAATATACGACTTTGGATTGTTGGATGATTCCACTATAACTCTCCTAGATTTTAATCTATATTTTTTTGAGGTATCTATCTCCTTCTACTAAGTTTGGGAATCAAATACTGAGGATTGTCAGCTGGTTACAACCCAATATCAAGGATTGTCTTATATATTTTACCATTCTCACCTATGTCCGGATGGTCATAACCTTTCACAACAAAACATTTCCCAGAGTTACTCAGGAATATTCACTTATTCTCTCAACACGCATTGTAGTGGATTCTTCTAAAAATGGCATCTTCATCATAGTAAATAATATCTTCAATGAAAGGGAATGACCATTTGGGATGAGGTAGATCCATTCGGAATTTGATGATGATCTATACAAGGTTCATCTACCTGAATCCATGTGGATATCTCAATTAATCATTTACTACTAGTATGACCACCTTTTGGAAATGATCGTACATTGGTTTCATGGATCCTAAACATTCCATATTACTCTTGGCATGGTGGGTATTAACTTATGGGATATTCATCAACTGGCTGGTATCCATCCTTTTATGGAGAAGTATGATGAATTTCATCAAACCATATATTAATTGAATGATCCTTTATAGAAATAAGTTTTTTAGAATAAGATTCTATTCATTAGGAAGAAGATTCTAGGAGGAGATCTTCTAGTATGTTCACTTATATATTTTAGTAACTCAATCAATATTTTTTAAGGTAGTAGGAATCAAAAAAATGATGTTTTTCCACGTCATTGATCATCCAATCAAGTCTGAGACAATTCTATCTCATATTGGTTCATTGAAGAAGCGAGGGATTAAACCATTTCATGATATTTGGTGAACAAGTTGGTCTATTCAATCCTTTGAATATCAGGTTTTCCTACTATTTTCAGGAATGGGTGGAATTTTCATTTCTAGGGATTCACTCTCTAACATCAATGTTTGGACATCGTTAATGGTGGCATGATACATATAAGGGTGGAATCAAAATATGGTAGTACCAATACTTTTTCACCAATACTAGATGTTGGATCATATCCCGCAAGGAAATACCCCTATAGGATTGGTGGTCCTCTCCAGTTCTTGTTTGGTAAGATAGAAGATCACTTACATTATTACGAGTACTAAAATACATCCTAGACCCCATAATCTATATACAATCGTATGATGTTCTACATATATAGAGATGGTCCCATGTCTCTATCCCCTAACAAGGTCAAAGGCACACTATTCCAATATGACAACTTCTACTTTTCTACCATCTATGCACTGGGTAGTATGATTTATTGATGAATGCAGTGGCTCTCTTGATGAAAAATATTATACGATCTTGTGTTGAGATGGGGTCCTTGCGACCAACATGGAAAATCTAATGTTCTATGAATTTTATGCACCATATCGATTATCATGATAGTTTGGTTGTGTTTAGGGGATTTATCATATTCCTTAAGTCATTTTCCGAGATGGATGTTATCTTGGTGTCATTTTTAAATTTTGGAATATACTATCCCATGAAGACACCAAAGCTATGATTATATTTCCATGTATTGATTCTATATCTTTTCTCACTAAGGAGTATTTGTAGGCATGGATGATGGTGTATTCCAATGGTGGGTTCAACCATCTGGTCTATCACATAGACATACCTTGTGCATCACCAACACCAATACATGTATCATTAAGGAAACTTATTTTGTACTCATATGAGGAATTGAAGAACCATTATATCACAAATGATGGTTATTTAGATGATAAGACATTTTTTTCATATTTCAATCAACCTTCACAGGTTGCGGATGATGCACCCATTGAGATAGTGGCATAGGTGACTTCTTATCCCAATTTAGCATTGATTTGATTGGTCAATGATCCTTTAACTATACATAATTTGTTGTCTACTAAGGTTCAGTCACATTACATGATGATCGAAGAATGTATCCATGTATTCATTACCAAGACCAATCTTTAGATATTTTCCATCAAGGGGAGAGGCTTCTCCAGTTAATTTATGATCTATAGGGTAAATGGTTTTGATTGGAATCCACTTTTCAAAATTATGAAGTGGATCATCTTGACCCAAAGAAAATTGGCCATGTAGGAATGGGCCTTGTAAGATTTTGTGGCTGAGGCCTCCTTTTGAAAACAAATGATGGACATGGAGAAGGAACTAGAGTATGGTATTAAGTTGTTGCTTAAGCTACAATGCTAGATGGATTCATGGATAGAATAGATATAGAGTTGTGGATAGAATATTTCTCATCTAACATCCCACCATTCGATGTCACCGACCTCATTGTCCAATGTTCACAATAGGGTCGAAGATTTGACTACTATAGTTCAAGTGATCCATCCCAAGGAGGAAGTGGAAGAGCGTGTGAAGAGAATCATTCCATCACTATATCGATGCCTACCACCAAACACTTACTGATCTTTCTAGTGTCCCTGAACATATTTTATAACTCAATTTATACATCATCCTTTACATTTTCACAACATTACATTTTTTGTTGATGTTTCAGATAGACTACAAAATTTATAGGTTCCTCCCTCTTTTCAATTCAAGGAATGGATGAGTTTTTTGGGATTACTATCCAATTTTATCCTTGTATGATATCTCAGTATTCTATTTTATTAGATGGTTTATTTTAGGATAATCATTTTCTTATAATAAGTGCGAATGATTTCTTGACGTGCAGATGGATAATTCAGGGAAGGGATATGTCCTAAATAATGATTATTGTGAATATATGCGAAATGCCACCCAATCATGATAAGGTCATGTAATGGGATTCATAATAATTTCCATGGACATTAGTTTAAGTTATTTTCTGTCAAACCATATTTTGGATCAATTTGAAGTCTATTATCTCAGATCATATATTTATTTAGTCTAAGGTTGTTTCGCTTGAAATGAATGTTTCTTTAGTTTATGTGGTTTTATCTCAGACCAAATGTTGCTTTAATTTAATTCCTTTTATCTCAGACAAACTGTTTTAATTATTCAATGTTCATTTAGATCATACCACTTCTTTATTCAATTTAGTTACATTTATCTTAGACCATTATTTGCATTAGATTTTTTTTGTCATCCAAGACCATATGTTTCTTTAGTTACTCAGATCATCTTTAGAGTCATGGGATATGGTGTAGACATTCATGGATTGAACCAAAACACATTGAGGTGTTATATTCCACCATGGTGTTGTTGAGGCTCAAAAGGGCCAGAATTCCATTTTCAGAGTTACACATTTGGTTGATGACTATATGCACCTATGAAAAAGCCATGGAAATTAATGCATAATCAAGAGAAGGGTCCTTTATGATTGGTATATTTTCCTAGGGTTGTGGAAGAATTATGGATTTGATATCGATGAGGATGGGATGCTGGGCATACTAGAACTTCCTGGATATTTTATGAATGGATGATATATATCATAAACTAAATTTTTGAGTCTATGGATATGGGGTGGTTCAGACATTCTGGGTATGTTCCATGACACTATGAAATTAAAGGTTCCACCATGGTTTTTCAACCACTCCCAGGGTTTGAATATCTTTTATAAAAAGGGTGAAACCTAATTATTTGTTTGGTTAGTGACCTTATTAATTGGTATAATTCCATTATAAATATTTTGTCCACTTTTTTCTCATGAAAGTGGAAGATTTTAAACACTCAAACATCAAAGAGATAATGTTGGGTATCTGATGAATTCTATCTAAGAATGGGTTTATAACTATAGGGTAGATAGATCTTAATGTGATTATCATGTTTTATGATCTATTATTTCTAATCATGATATGAGGTCTATCAAATATTTGGAAATAATGTTTCACAATCCGCCATTGGGGAAGGTTATGAAACACAGTGATGTAACATAAGGGGAATCAAATACACTTGGATAGTTTGGAATAGAATCTATAAATAATGATCTAGCATGATCAATTTAGACAAATTATATGGTATTTTCATAAAATTATTAGTTCATATGAACTAAGATGCTGAGTGCTCCCATGGTGATTCTAGTGCTCACAAAAATCATAGTGTCCTTTTTTCAGACTGAGGCATTTGTTTGATGGTCATAGGCCCATATACAAGTACCATGGGAATTTATGCATAGTTAGGAAAAGGTAACTCAATGTCATTTATCATTTCCAAGAGCTCTAGAATATTATGGGAATTTGAGATACCCAAAATAATGATGTGTGATTTTTGGAAAATGTAAAATCGAAGGAGGGTTTGAGTACCATAAAATTTGAGTCACCAACTAGAATACATATTATCATGATAATGAGATGTAAAAAATATTTCCCTAACTATTTCTAGGACGAGGAGGTATACTGATCATAGCATGGAATTTATTAGGGCTATAGAGTAGACCGTATGAGCTTTGTTACTTTTATTTTTCAGCCTAATTTATTCTTAAACCAAGAGAATGAAGAGTTTTTTATTAGGAGACTCAAATTTTTATCAGGTCACCATTTTTAGGTTTTTTGTGTGACAGAATGTGTGTCTCTTTCTTTATAAGTTTAATGTCTTGGGATTTAGAACATTATGTTCAATATTTTAAGGCTGTACATCTTTGACCAATTCATAAGAAGTTCATGGTCAAGACTCACATAGACCTGATATTGAGGATGTGACACAATAGGCTAATTAGGTTTTTCATGGTTAAGGTTTCTCCAACATCTTCCCAAGCGTGGATTTTAAATTTCATAAATTATAGATTTAGTTACTCTGGTCATGAGTAATGAAATGGGACAATCATACAAGTAGTGGTTCATACACCCTAAGGTGTTGGGGGATTATATGATGATTCTTGGGCTCACGAGTATTGGATTTTTTTTTCATATTGAATCATTTTTTTGATGGTCATAGGTTCATATATAGGATCCTTGTTGATATACATATTTTCATGAAAAGGGACCTTGAGGATGGATATCCTTCCAAAGGGAGATCAAAAGCAGATTGTGACTGTATATGTTCACGACATGAGTTGTGGTATATAGATTTGAGGTTCCATTAAAATATGGTAGAAGAACTATGTACTCTTGTTGATTGAGGAACGTGTGTTTTGGTTTTTTGATAAAAAATAAAAAAGGGAGATGGTCTACACGTTTTATTATTATGTACAATTGGTGTTCCTCTCCCATTAGTTTAATTTCATGTGATAAGAATGTAATATTGTGTTTTTAAATGTCATACTATAAATATATGCTTCCATGTAGTTTAATTTCATATGGTATGGATGTAGGAACCAATGTGAAATGTGGTAATGTTGTTGTTGGGCCCATGGATGGATACTAGGAATAACTATGTGTATCATGAAAATGTTAATTAAGCCACACATTGTTACACATGGTTGGGAATTTTTAATGTCTTGCGGTAGGGATAGGAATTCATTCTGTTTAACATCATGCTACATGGACATATTGATGTTTTCATGACCCATCCTAGAAGGGCATGTTTCATGACTCCCTAAACCAGCCTCCAATAGGCTAGGGGATGGTTACTACCACCGAGTAAGCATATCACTGACATGTTAGGCATTTCCTATGTACATATACACATGCAAACATATCAAAGATAACAAAATGTTATAATTAAAAAACCACTATTTCTACAATTCATGCATAACACTCTATCTCAACTAAAAGAGTACGAAAAAAAGTGAAGTAAAGTTATACGGGGTCAGAATAAAGTCCCACCAAAAAGAGTTCTTAAACAAAAAATTACAACATATAAATAATGGTAATGTGGCTGTTATCTGTAGTAGTAGGACTGCCATATCTCTATGATCTCACAACACTGAGTTTGGCCATGGTCTACCTAGGACTCCACCAAAAGTTCTATCATCTGCACAAGACATGACATTTACTATAAAATCCCATGACGGGGTTAGTATAATAATACTCAATAGGACTCCTAGATGCAACAAATAAATACACAATGTAAATATACAGTCATCCCTACACAAGTTTATGATTACAAGAAATATAACAAGAATATCTAGATATACTCAATCCATGAAACATAGTCTATAGGTAAATCTAACTAATACATACATATAATATGGATTCATCTTAAAGATTCCATGAACCACATATCTCTAAGAAATAGACTACGGAGACTGATATCACTGATGAAGTATATCTGAGAAGTGCATCTCATCGGGAACCATCATGAGATAGAGATACACTGAATGATATGAATAGAATAGGATAAAATAGATGAGGGTCACATATATGGCCATGAGGTGATACAAAAAACTCCATCTAGTTTAACTAAATAATTAGAGGATCGACATCAATCATGATAAGTCGTATAAATACCAAGGAATCTATATATGGTATGAATATGAATAGATTATCACGCATCGAGCCTATTGGGGGATTCCATCAACTCATTCCAGGAAGTCCTGCTGAAGAGATCTTATTCCAAAGAGAAGGAAACGATTCACACCTACCATCAGGGAAATAATAAAGGGAATGAACACTAAGAAAACATGTATTTGTTATGGTAAAAAATTAGTTCATGCCATGATGTAGGGCATACATTTTTTGTAATATGGTCTCACATTGTGTCCATTGTACCTAGGTACTTCTAGTGGGATAAAGCCCATGCCATTATGCCATGTCACATATAAAAGTGAGAACACTATGTGGAGAAGATGTCACACACCGTGTCATACCATATAAGGACTTTTTGTGAAATCTAGATGTGTGCCAATACCCGATGTCAACCTGTGTGTATCATTGTATGCACTAGTACATGGGGTAATCTGTGTAATTGGTTTAGTCCAATTCATGTGGAAAAATACACACCGTGTAGACAACCCATGTAATTCACCATATGTCCATGTATCTTCCCATAGACAAACTGGGTATCAAGGAAGGTCCTACATGTCATGTGATAGGGGTCACACATCATTTAATATTTAACTATCTCTTCAAAACATAGATACCACTTAGTGTGAGCCACGTACTATGTAATCACAATTACACAACATGTTTATCATATTTTTCTAAAATGTTTGGTTCTTGATCCACTCAAATCCAGTGACCTTCCATATTTCATTCCATTGATCAATTTACCATGAAACTCTTGTTCCATGGACATGTCACCACCCAAATGTTGAAAATATGTGTTTTGGGCCTTCTATCATCTCAGAAATTCATTTAAATGAATCCCGATGTGATCCAAAAGAAGAATAGTTTCTCTTGATCCACCTTGATTCTCCTTTCCTCATCTCTATCTCACCTCCATTGGGCTATCCCTATTCAAGATCTCAAATTTGGTATCATTACACCCATAAAGGAATGTGAAATGATCATTTTTCAATAACTGCTAAAGAACAAAAAATGTGTAGAAATAGCGGGGGAGAAAAATAACATTAAATGAATCTGAGGAACGAGCCTCTACTATTGTTCATTCTGGCCTTATTCTAATCCCATGAGAACAATAAAAAATGAAAAAAATAATCACTATAATCAAACATCATAAATATCTCATATAAAAATCAACCCCATGTTTATGATTTAACATAATATCCACTTATTCAATGGTTGGTATGTGTTTATCATTGAAATAATAAACTGGGAAAGAGGGGTTGTAGCAATACTAAATCATTACTGTAGCAGGAACTATAGCAGCGGTAGCACTGTAGCAGTGGAGGGACTCTAGCAGATATTGTAGCATTGGTGGTACTATAGCAGGTACTGTAGCAGTGTGAGTACTGTAGCAGTTCTGTTCACTGAGGGGTCCTCTGGGAAAAATAAGGCTTTCAAGCCTTGTTTTAGGCCACTTGGCCTTGGGCCTTTTATCTATGTAATGGGTCTCCCGCTACCCTATCTAAAGAGTTCATTACTTTAAATAATAAATAGAGGCTTCACCCCCAGTATTTAAAAAAACTAAACTTGGAAGGAAACCAAAAATAATGCATCCTATATTGAATTTGGATTTCTTGATGGTGAAGATAAATACCGCTGGTGAGATTCGTTAAGAATGATGTTTTTCTTTCATTGATCCCTAATTTGGTCATCATCCACCATGAAAAATATTCAGGGTTTCCCATCCAAAGCCTCCATAGAATTCCATGGTTATGTTTCTAACCTTGGTTAACTGCCTAATGGTTTATCTATAATAAAAAGGAACAATGCATCTCTATATTGATTGAATAGAAAAGAATAAAATAAATATATCAATTGATTTTATACAATATAAATGCCCATGACTACATTTTGTAGTCAACCCGTGCCATCCAGAAATATGATGCACCTAGGGTAATTTGTCTACTCTCAAAACAATGGTTCCATCTAAAAAATGATCTAGGAACATTTTTTTATGTTATTACACTTTTTTGGGAAAACTGCACCCCCATGCTATGTAATGTATTAATATTTTTCAAATAATTGTTTTGGGAAAACAATGCCTCAAGAATCACATGACTTCTCAGTTCATGGTCTAAAAAATATTACGTATAATATTTATATATTATAAATGAAAAACCCAATAAATTACATTCTCCCCACATTGGGGATTTACCTCCCAAAAATCCAATACAAAGGCTATTATGAAATATGGTGGTACTGTACACAAATCTATGCCTCCAAATCCCATATGCATTCTTAGAGATCCTTTTGTTTCCACTAGTTATTCACCAATGAAATCCATTACCCATGAATAATTTTATCCTACCAATACTCGATCTCTACTGGGTGCCAGCAAACTTCACTCCAACCTTGATGTCCATCACTCCCCAATTGATGAATTGTGATGGATTCATGCACAAACCTCCTCAGCTATGACACCTGGAAGATATTTTACACTAGATTAAATAACGGGTGTAGATCAAAGAATAATGCCACCTCATCATCTCTGCATAGTATCTGAAAATAGACAATTAACCTTGGATATAACTTGCGACCATAGATAAATCACCTTAATCCACATCAAGGTGAAACTATAATAAACACATAGCCTCTTTCTGTGAACACCAAAAGCATCCTTTTCTTGTCAGCATAACATGTATGACGACTTTGTGTAGATTTCATATGCTCATTTATGATCTACAACTTCTCTATATTAGCTCACACCAACTCTGGACCATGAGTGTTGAATCTTGTAGGTCAGTCTCGAAAAGTGGTGACTTGAAGGGCTTCCTATACAATTCATCAAATAGTTTCATAATAGTGGGTGAATGGTAGCTGTATTTTTATAAAAACTCCACTAGTTTTTGGTGGTCCTCCTAGCTATATCCTATGTACAAAAAGAAATCTTGCATAATTTCCTCCAAAACCTGAATGGCCCGCTTACTCTAGCCATCAGTTTGTGGGTGAAATGCAGTTCTTAAATGTAACGGGGTCTGAAATGTGTCCAATAATCCCTTCCACAACTAGAACGTAAAATGGGCATCAAGATCAGAATCTATTGTCAATGTAACTCTATAGAGTAAAACCATCCACTATACATAGAGGTTTCATAAAATCTCTATTAAACTATGAAATTGTAGACCTAAGAAGTGGGATGACATGATGAGTCAGTCAACGATCAACCAGATGGAATTATTTCCCCAGATGTTTGGTGGAAAACCTATCTCAAAGACCATAGTTAGCCAATCCCAATTCAATTTTGGCACCTCAAGGGGTTGATAAAAAATATCGAAACCTATTTCTCAACCATCACTTTCTAACAAGTAAGTCATCATGAAACAAAATCTGAAATAAAATTTATTTTTTTCCACTAAAACTATCATTTGAGGTCCTTTTATAATTTCTCCAAACATGGATATAATATAAGTGGGGAAATATGAAACGTCCTCATAATCTATTCCCGCAACGACACGAGTACTAATGTACATCACCAGAAAATAATGATGTACTCCAAACATTTTGAATATCCACCAAACAAATTCCATGCGGACATGTGAGAATGTAGAATATCATTGTCGGTACCCCCATTATTTGTCTATATGACTCATGATAAGTGTGGAGGGGTATAATCATATACTGGATGTAAATTGGCCCATCTCTATCCATAAAGGATAATTGTGTCAAGGAAAATATGTCTGAGGCCTCGTTCAACAACTATGAACTGGATATACTGCTAAGAGCATATTCATCCTTGTTACACTTCCTAGTAGTACAAAAAATATAAATGTTTTAGTATTTGATAATTTGTAGTTGTATCCTCTAAGTGATGTTTAGATCCTTCTGAGATAAGATATACTTGAGACTCTTGTGATTAGAGTAGACCATAAATTTCGTTCCCATTAGGTAGTGTCTCCACATCATTAACATAAAGACTACCACTATGAACTCATGTTTAGGGTTTAGGGAGAAATAATCATGTGGTATCAAGTAGCATGAACTATAGGCCACCACCACTCACCTCTGCATCAAGTCAAATCCAAGCCCAATTCGTGATGCATCGTATAGTATTACGTACAATACACCATCCTCTATAATTCTAATAGATTGAGTTCTTCTCAATTTCTTCCTCATATGTTTAAATAACTGAACAAGGTTCATCCTTTTCGAACCATTTTTCCCATCTCATCTGATCAAATGGGGGTGTTATTGGTACTCTGTGGTGAATATATGTCCTTTACTTTCACTTTTATTAAGTACTGATAATCCACAAAAAACCTAAAGCTCACATATTCTTTTTTTGGCACAAAAAACTTGGTATCCCCATGGTGAAACACTGGGTCTCACAACGACCTTCCTCTAATATTCATCCACATATACGCTCAGCTCACAAATATCTAAGGGAGACCTTCGGTATGTTGGTTACTATATCAGTGTCATCCTAGAGTGTATATCAATGAATATGTCTTGCTCTCCATGGAGAGGTATTCAGTTAACATATTCAGCAAAGACGTACGCGTACTCGACCAATGTTACTAGGAACTAGAAACACATAACATTTGATACACTAAGGTTCAACCTAGCCAACTAATGAGTAATCAGTTGTACCCTCAAATTCATGTGTCGATCATGTGATTTCTAGGAATCCATTTCTCAAAAAAATGAAAATGATTCCATCATTGTCGACACAGAAAACCCTTCACATAAAATATTCAATCTATGGATAATCTATGGGTAACTAGTCATCACCCAGAATGAAATCGCAATAGATCAATAGCGCTACCGAGAGATCTCAACTGAAACTCTCTTCTCCAAGAGTTTGTTTCACTATCAGAAGAAATTATTTATCATTAGGTATCATCCAGTAGGAGTCTCCAAGTTTGATGGTCGGGTCTACTATTTAATCATAATCTCTGTGTCTTGAAAAATATATGTGGTGTGAACATAATGAATAGATAATGTATCTATCAATCCAATAGCTACAAATGAAATGAAAGATATCATACCTATAATCATTCCATAATCTCCTCAACCATAATCATCAACAACATATAGCTATCCTCGCCCATGTCCTCCATCTCCCAAATCCTGGAATGGGACACATGGTGGTGGTGTTGGTAACATGTTGAAATGTCTGCCACCTCATGTTCCTCTCCCATCGCTTCTTTTGTGTCTACCACCCTAAAAATCTATATTATCTTTTTGTTATCTCTATCTTGGTTGTCTATCCATAGTCTCAATAACAGTAGCACAATGGGTTGGACAATCTCAGGAGAGATGTCCTCAACCAACACATGATTAACACCACAATTTCATGGGATAACTATACCCACCCTATGGGAAATAAACAGTAGGTCCTCTATTTATGGCCTCCTCTTAAATGATCTTGAATGTTCATGCCTCTGAGACTAACTTCAGCTCTCTACTACCGAGGGCTCTGCACTGGCTAGTTTGATGATGACTACTAATGGGTATATCTACTCAATCAAGGAACTCTCAACCTCCAAGGATTCCCTAGCACCCTAGAATAGGTACAAATTCACAAAGGGGTAACATTGGATCAGATGTCTCTACACCGACCTCACTAGATGTTAAGAACCCTTTAGTGATGATTGTGTATCTATTGGTCAAGTACCTAGATTTTTTGGAATGCCTCAAGGAAAACATAGATAGTAATATGTCATTTTATCAATGCTGTAGATTATAATGGATATTTATAACCCTAGACTAATATGGTGATAACTCCTTTCCAAAAAGGTTATCATACATAGACCATGAAAAATTTTCTTTATCGTAACATTGGGTAACTATACTCCACCATCATCCTAATGGGATGTGTAGAACGATAACTATAAATACCACCATTTAATCCATTAGATCCCTCATATATGTAAACCTCTGATCGAAACCACAATCTAGTCATCAACCCCCTTTTTTCAAGATCACATCATAACCTAAGGGGTTTATGCTACTAAACCTGTGAAGCACACCCAACCTGCGTACCTCATCTGCTAGTTCCACGAGTACCACATGCTACTCAAAAAGTGGCAGTGTGACTAGTGCACCACCAGTATGTATCATATGGGGAACTGATCTCTATATATGAGCCTCATCACTAAGGGGGTCACCCTCATGATTAAGTTATTGAATATTATACGGTATCTGTCACATAGGCATACTGTATGTTAAAAAGATATATAATGATCAATGGGAATATCTAGAGAGATGACTTGAGAATGAAATAGAGATCTTAATCCATTATTATATGATGCATGTACCATTTTTTCTCCTTGTAACTAGTGATCTCACATATGAATTAAAAAATTAGGTTTTTAGAGTCCTGGTGTATTAATACACTAGCTACTACACCAACACTAGTGTCCCTGGACTGAATGCCAAACATGGAACACTTAACACTATTTTCACAAAGTAATATCAGACACTTCTAATCCTAATGTAGAACTTTAATGCTCTGATACGACTTTTTTCAATAACTATCTTAGTGGGGTCTATGCTGAAACTCCCCATGCCCACCTCCAATAATCTAGGGGATGGTGACTAGCAGCGAGTTGTCATATCACTATCATAAAAGTAATTTTCCTATGTATAGGTACACACACACACACACCTCCAATCTCACAAGATGTTGAAATTTACAATCTACTTAGTAAAACATTTATGCGTACCAGTATATCCCATTCAAAAGAGTAAAATATAATGTCATGAAAAGTAAAACTAGGCTAGTACACAAGACCACCAAAATGTCTTTGTAAACCCTAAAGACAAACCTATAAACAAATATATTTGTACTATTGCCTATAGCCATAGGAATAAGTTATCCACCTGATCTCAAAGAGATCTGTCTAGTCCTATTCTACCTAAGACAACATAAAAGGTTTCACATATTCACAAGACACAACACATGTTAGAAAATTACATCTAGGGTTTGTTTACCAATACCTAGTAGGACACCAGAAACAAAAAATAAATACACAAAAGAATGTTAACATTATCTCTACAAAAGTATATGTCTATAGAAAGTATAACAGTAAGATCCAATTATACTCAATCAAATACACATTATGTAGAGATAAGTCTCAAATACTCCATACCAACACTAAGGATTCTGCTGTATGATTCCTGTAATAACTTATCTAGGAAAATACACTCTTAAGTCTCATTGCACTAATGAATTCTGTCTGAGAGGTGTTGATAATCAGGAACCGTCATGAGATAGGGATACAATAATTGACCTGAAGAGAATTCAATACAATATATTAGGATCATAGTCAAGGCCATGATGTGATACCAAGAATCCATTTATATTAACCCGCTATGTATAGGATCAATGTCCATTAGGAATGGTTTTGTCAATACCAAGGACTCTACTCATGTCACAAAGATGAATAAAGGATCCAATAGCGGTACCATTGGGGACTCTAACAACATTATCCAGGAAGGCATGCTAAATGGGTCACATTCTTAGGAGTAGGAATCAATTCTCACTTACCTTCAGGGAAATGATGATGGGAATGAACCCTATTGAAGCTTCTCCTTGATTTGGAGGCCAAGAAGATCAAGCCATATAAGAAAGAGTACACAATGTGTATTATGGTAAAAAAACATGTTAATTGACCCTACGTACTACCCATGTTCCAAAACACATATCTTTAGAACATGTCATTTTGGAAAGGGAGAACACAACACGAATAAGGCTTCACACACTATTTAATACCATATAGGGCCTGCCTGTATACTAAGGATGTGTTCTAGTATAGGGATTCAACCCGTTCGTCTTTTCTTGTGTACCAATACATAGGGTAATACATTTAACCAGTTATGGCCATGTAGTGTGGGAAAATACATGCCTTATAAGAAACTTATGTACTCTACGCCATGTCCATGTTTCTAAATAGATACACATTGGTTCCCAAGGAAGGACCTACAAGTCGCGTGATAGGGTTCACATTCCATGTTACATTTTCCAATCTCATGAAACCCTAGACACTGCTTAGTGCGGGCCATATTCTCTGTAATCATATATTACAGAGATGTATTCTTTTGATTTTTTTAGAAAGTATAGTTTGTTCTCCATAGACCTCGGTTGATCATTAGTATCTTGATCTAATGATATGTTTTCCTTGAAACTCTAGATCTAAGGTCATTTCACCACAAAAATTCCAAATTGAAGTGTTTCAGGCCATCAATCATCTCAGAAATCAATCTAAATTCATCTACAGTCAAATTTATCGAATAATAATTTCTCCTTATTCTATTAGATTCATCGGTATCCTTCACGGTCTCATAAATTTTAGGTCATCCTAAGGTTGGATCTCTAATTTTGGTTCATTGTTCCATGAAATGATGGCACAAATATTTTTTGTTAAAAAACCATTGAATAATGAAGAATGCAAAAAATTTGAGTGGAATAAAATCACAATGACCAAATATGAGGAACAAACCTCATCTATTTTCCGTTTCATCCTCTATCCTTTCATATAGGAATGATCATCAATCAAAACAATAATATCTATAATCAAACCCCACAAATCACGCAAATAATACCCATCATGTATGGTTATTATCGAAATGTGGATCGAACACATAATTAGTTGTCTAGTGTTCTTTGTTGAATTAATGAATGGGGAATGAAATCCAAAATAATGTATCCTACCTAGAATTTTGATCAATCCCTATTGATGATAGATTTCCAATGGCGAGATTCATCACAAACGGTGTTGGTCGATCTTTGATCCATAGTTCCTTTATCATCCACTAAGAAAAATCTTTTGGGATTCTTTTCTAGAGCCTATAAGGAAATTCTGGGGTTATGATCCTAACCATAGGTTCCTACCTAAATATTTTTTTTAAATTTTAACCATCTCTATGTACCTGCGTTAATAAAATTGAAGAGAATAAAATAAATGTTTTAATTTATTTTATTAATAAAATATGTCCATGAAAAAGTTTCAAATTTGACCATTGTTGAACAATGTTAAGACTTTACTAACGTAATTTCAATGCCCTAAATTCCACGGTTCCCTCATAATTCTTATTTTCAGACCGATTTAGAATTTATTCCTATTTTTTTGGAAATATTCTGACATGTGAAATATAAAAATATAATAATTTTCAATCATTTTTTATGGGCATACCAGACCTCGGAACCATACATATAATAAATTCTTGGTCTTTAAATCAATACAAATAATATTTTAAAATAAAACAAAGAAAATCTAGGAAATTATAGCCATGCAGTTTAATGTAAATTAGTAAACACACCAATAACTAGAAAATGAATTAATGGGAATGTAAAAGTTTATCCCAAGGTTGGTTCTTGGAAATCACTACATATCTCATGAAAATGAGAATCAACCCACACATAGTTCTTTCAATCCATGCAGTTTAACATCTTATAGTGAGGATGACACAACATAGTTTAATGTCATGTCATAGTGATATATGTGGTTCAGACCATAAGATGGAGCTCTTAATGTGGAAATGCGTAGTGTATTTCCAAGAGAAACCCTAATGTGAATGCAGACCAAAAAGGTCCCAACCCCACCACACACCATTTGTGAAACAATCAGACAAATGGGACCAATTTGGTTATATCCCTATATGGGTCTGAAGATGACATGTCAAGTAGTCGCTACGTATCTCATGTGGATGATAATCAATCCCCATGTTGTTCTCAAAATTTTATTAATTTTAACATCAAGGGGAAATGACAAATTTGAACCATCATGAATTATGGGGGACATTTTGTTTGGGCCTAGGAGTGGAATTCTGGGTGTCTCTAAGTATCTCATGTTATTGAGAATCAAAAAACATGTAGTTCTTTGAGAAACATGGATTTTAATGTCACATGGATTGGAAATGAACTGTGCAGTTTGACATTAATTGGAGTGGATAAACAATATTACTTTTTATATTAATGAATTTAGGACTGGAATGGATCAGTTACACACCTCTATGCATTTATTTTGTTGGTATATGCCACCCATAATTTCCATGCTCACATGAGCTATGCTCGGTGTGAGAAATAAAGACGAGTGCATGTTTTCCCTATAATTTTGAGACAAAAGAGGTGTATAACTAGTGCATTTAGAATGGGGAATTTCCTGGACCATGATATAGAATCAATTTATCCCAATATATGTCATTGGGATTTATAATCATGACATATGTAGTTTTTTAAGGATTATGCAATTTTATGACATGTGGTGAGGACATGGGTGACTCAACATGAAGGGAAATGGGAAGTTGTGGATCCGTGCAATTTCACAAAATGCAGTAAGGATAATTTTTATGATTTTTAATGTCTTGTGGTTAGGATGAAATCCATATACTTTGAAATCATGTGGTTAGGATGAATGACAGGGTTTACATTGATGTGGATGGAAATTTTAATAACATATATCCAAATTATTTCTTGAAATTATTTTCATTGGGGGTGGTGTGGAACTATCCCGATCTATAGTGTCTAGAAAATATGATCCATTATGATTGGTATTGTGTATTATCTAAGGTCTTTCCCAATTGAGATCCATATTTAGGGGAATTTCCCTATAATCATTGGGGTTCTAAGAGCTAAAACTAGTTTTCTCATAAGGAATGAGAGGAGGTTAACATTTTAATTTAAGGATCATGAAATCCTATTCTAGTGGTCTTATATGTTGTTCATTGTGTGAAACCACTTCAAATATAGTTGTTACAAATCATCTAGATGCATATATTATTGTTCATCATCTGGGAACTATCCAAAAATATCTATTTTTAGGGAGGGAAGTGGTGCCTTATTGTGTAATAGTACCTCGGTCTCGTAATCCAACGAGTATGATGTTGCTTCTGTGGTAGTACATGTGGTGGTACGGTTGGTCCATAAAGAATGGAGATGTTATTATCTTGGAATTATTATCAATATTCATCATATATTGGAGTATATTCAATAGTTTCTTATTGAAGGCCTTTATCTGACAATTTTTCTTTTCATGATAGTGGGATGAGTGATTAGACTCGATGTATTACTCATGGTAAAGCCTATTCTACTCTGTGGAATAGATGATGGTGTCATTTTTTGTCAATATTTTGGGAGGGACTCCGAACCTAGTGATGGTATTGGACTTCATGATGTTGATGGTGTTATTTTTTCTAAAATTATTGAGAAATATCATGTTATCCTACTTGTAAATGATGTCTATTGTAGTAAGGAATTACAAGAAATTCATAGTAGTGGTTAGGAGATATGGCCCCATGAAACCATTCCCCAAAAAGAAAATTATTCGAATAATTAGTCTTATGCATAAATTATGGTGACAGCTAGATATATATTAATGGAATCTATAATTATTGAATTTTTTTTATGAATTCCACATAGTAATTTATTATGTATTAAATTAATATCCCAACCTCTTAATTTGGTGAATGTTCTTGGTTCCAAAGTGATGGGTTCCATAGAAGCATACATGAACTTCTTCCATGATGGAGGGGACTTCCCCTTATTCAATTCAATTATGGTAAACTCTATCAAATCCATGCTTGATGAGAATTTTCTGATCATTTGGGCCATCCTACAAAGGTATGTTTTATTCCATAATGAATAATTTGTTCTTTTAAATTGTGGTCTGTCGGTAGAGTCCCGTCTCAATGATAGATGATTATAGGATCATTCAATCCAGAGGTGGTCATTGGTTTTTCATGATCTAGGGTATGTTGATTTGATTGATCTCTTCCATATAACACACAATGATTAATGATACCATTCTTAAATGTGTTTTATGGAAGATGGATTACTACTGAACAGGGTCATCTAGGATGATAACTTCATTAGACAATGTGTTGGCATGAATATACTATCATCGAGGAACATAATGAATGTTGGGATCAAAGGGGAACTCTACCATCTGTCCCTTGACATATCCATTACGGGACAATTATTCCTTCATGATGGAATATTCACCATTGATCTACTTTATCAAAAATTTTGAATACCTTGGGATGTTCAGATATGATATGTGCATTTCGATGGATAGTTTGAATATATTGATGAGGGAATAGTACTCAGCCTCGTTATTTTGGTACCATTCAAATAGTGAGTAATAGTATGGTAAAAATTTGTTATCTTATGAGACAAATAAAATCCCTAATCCAACCCAATTGAACTTTGGGTTTTCTATAATTGAACTGACGGGCCTCTAAGGGGAACCATATAAATGTATCTACCATGTTCTGTGAGTGTCATGGGAAAAAATTATTTTTTTATTAGGGGGAATTGTGTCCTGTATTGTATTTTTTACAGTACAATATGCAATGTGGAAATCATTTGGGGATTGACCTTTCATCTAATTTTCAAATACGAATTGAATTTCATATTTTTTTAGAATGAACTTCAATCGATCCAATTGCACATTCCACCTTGGGCGACCAAGGATGTAGTTGAGCTGATTAATAAGAGAGAAGAGGTGGACCTCATGGTGCTATAATTAATGCCTTAGCTTTTTCTCTGTGATGTTGAGTAAAAGGAAGTTATTTTCAACATCAAAATATCTCATCATAGGATCTAGATTGGTACATATGAGGTAATAGATACAATTCTTGCATCCCATGTATTTTTTTTGTGTGATGAGGGTTCCCAATGCGGGTTATATAGTGGCCAAATAAAATATGTGTGTCTTCCCTTCCTCTAGATACCTCAAAACTAGAGGGAGAAGTAAATATTTAATGAGAGTATTGAAGGTTTTTTGATAATCACCATTATACTGGAATGTAAATCCCTTTTACATTATCCTAATAAATGGTTGATATTTTCCAGCCATAATGACCATGAATATCTGAATGATGGTAAGATTCCAATGGATTACTCTTAGATCATTTAGATTTTTATTGGGTGACATTGCGATTATATCTTTTTTTTCTCCACTTCAACCTCAATTCCTCAGTGCAATACCACAAATCCAAAGAAAATTCCTAATGTTACAAAAAAATCACACTTCATTGGATTCATCATTATATTATATTGTCTTATCTTATCAACGATTTCTCAGAGATCCATGATGTGATCACATCGCTGTTATAATTTTACAGCCATGTCATTGACATAACATTCATCTATCCTTCCAAATAATTTCATAATGATTTTATCCATGGCACATTGTTATATGGTGAAAACATTAATTTATACAATGGTCCTGATGTGGTAGAAAAATAGGCCTTGGGACACTCTGAATGAGGTAACTTTATCATTTTTGGGGGAAATAATGATTTGATTGTACATCAAGTACCCATGAATGAATGAAGGTGAATGGATGCTTATAGTTGCATCGATCAAGAGTCAAGTGATCAGAAATGGAAAATAGTCCATCAGGAAATGTCGATTAAGGTCTATAAAGTCAATTCATAGCCGAATATTTTCATTCTTCTTCATCATGGGACGATGTGGGGAATCCATCATGGGTATTGTACTTCTCTGTAAATGTTTCCTTTTATCAATATTTCGACCTCTACCTCCGCATTTGTAGCATTAATGGGGTGAATTATTCTGTATTCTTTCATGAAACCTCAATGTTCATCATGTAGTCTAAGATGGTACATACATACATATAGATTTAGTTTGGTTATTTCAATATAGTTCTAGGAAAGAATTTTTTGGGGCTACTTCAGAAAAGTGATGTACATCTATTTCTCTTCAAGTGGAATGGATGAACTAATCAAAGTAGGCCATGAGTAATCTTCTACCCCCATATTGTTTTTCCTAATCTCATATATTCTAAAGGAAATAACTTCCTCGAATGTTGTAAGGTATTTTGCAAAGATATTCCTAATCTTCTACAAGTTTTGAGTCAGTGGATACTTATTCTTGTGATGATTAAAATATGAAGTCCTCTCTGTCACTGTTAGGGTGGGGGATGCATTAGAAGAAACATCATCATCACTTTTCATTTAGTTTATTGTAGATAGATGTTGAATTTGATTGTCGCTAAGGATCTGAAAGGTTTTGACCTCAGGAATTGATTCTTCTAATTCAGACATATTTAATGGGGTGAACATAATAATCATCAATCATGCTCTAGAAATTTATAGGGGATGTCCTTATACCATTGGGATCTGCGACCCATATATCCTCATCCACCATAGGCATCTTTACACACATCTTCTATAAATCTTCTTCATCATATATGGCTCGCAATGACTCGAAGGGGGAGCTATCACGGTGTAGTATTCCGACATTTCCATTGATGGTGTAATTAAGACTTTCATGAATTTTGATTGTTCTGTAAGGTGGAAATAGATCTTGGTCCATCCATGTAGGAAGTTATATGCAGATTCATACTGGATAACTATGATCTCAGCATCTGATGTGTGTTCCCCAAATTGGTATCCATGTATTATCTTCCCATGGGGTCTCTTCTCATGCTTATCTTATTCCTGAATTGTTATCATTGTAGGGGAGAAGTTCCCTTTGCTGTACCCCAATTTTCAGATAGTTGAATCGGGATAATACTAATCCAAGATCCATTATCAATCTGTACCCATTGGATGTTTGAATTATTGGGTCTCCCTATGACGTATAAGGGTCGAATATGACCTTGGATAGATTCATATTGATATTGGTTAATGAATGATATAGAAACATGGAATCTTAAAGACATAGTCCGCTGATAATATTCTTCGGCAGTAGTGAATTGTGCCTTGAACATATATGGGATCCAAAGGGATTCACAATGTTCCTATGTAATTTATTTTTAAATATAGAGTCTAGCAGGGATTGAGATCATGGTTGGGACTTCATCTATAAATTTTTGAACATTATACTTTTGTGCCAGAGGTCAACACTTACCGACATGGGGATGCTTTTCTGTATGTGGTTTTAGAGTTGGAGTATCTGAGGTAGATGTATCAGGTGCTTGTTCCAAGGTTGTGTGAATATATCTTTCCAGTTTTTCAAGTTGCACCGACCTACCATATTTCAAATTTTAATTGGGTTGAACCCACAATAAGCATTCATATAAGAAAATCAGGTTTCAGGGACTACTGGAGGAAACTGAGTAACCTCCTCAACTCTGTTGAGAATACTTTAGCACTTACCTATGAGTCTTAGCTACATATATATCATCCATGGTGACATGACCAAAATATTGAGTCCCTCCATGTCTGTGTTGTCCCTAGTGTCCAAATCTTTTGAACATGAAAATTCATGTTCCCTAGATATATTTTGGAAACTCATATTTAGGAGCATACTCATCATCAGAGAAGTGGTTATTCAATAGTATTGTGCTGACAGAACCAAATATGAGATCTTATTCTGTTGAACATTCTGCTTAGTGAGGCAGTTCATGTGATGCAGAAGTTGTAGGGATGAAATTTTCTAGAGCCATGGTTTTTTAGAGATGAATATGTTTATTCATCCTCTATATCTTCATGCCTTTGGTGGTCACATCCACTATAGAGATGAATATAAAACAACAACTTTCTGGTGGTAGAGCTATTGTGTGTTTTTAGGACAATGATTTCAGAGTTCCATAGGCTCAATGAATTGTTTAATGAGTCATCCAGTGGTAAAACTTTTTCACTCGCCTGGATGGAATTTTGTTCAACCATTCATTTCTTTTTGGTTGGGAGGTGATGATGCAATCCACCTACTCTGGGGATTTGTTTATTGTCACCTATCGAGAGTTGACCATACCTTGATGTACATCTTTAAATACAAGAAATTTTAGAAAATATAAACCAGCCTTCAATTGAAAGTGATGTAATCGGGATAGTCAATGAGGTTGACTTTCTTAGTCTACCTCAGTTGTGGTAAAGTGAGAAATTTATTATCCATCGATTTTAGGAAATAACATAGGACTTTATAGTTTCATTAATAGTTTATTCTATTCATTTGTTCCTCAAAAATCAGGTGACCCTAATTTCTCTGTACTAAGGGAGAGAGAAAATCCGTCATTCTTGATGCCTTGTAAGAGGTATTGGGTTGTTGGGGGCCTGTCTAGGTGCTTGGATGGGAACCGCTGGGGGCTTGAAACTAACAACTATCGATTAATCTCTTCTTTGATTTTTCCCCTTTGTTGCTGGCATGAGTCAGAACAAGGATCATGCTCACTGAATTTCCCCTTCATGATGTTGTGCAACTTCAAAGAACTCTCAAAATCCTCCTGGTCATTTCATGGGGATTAATTGTGTCTTCAACTCATCCCTATGATTTTCAACACATATCTCCAGCATTTTATCCTAGGATAGGGGGTTTTTGAGTGAATAGGTTAAACCATTTAGCTTTACTATGAAATCATACACCCTCTCAAACTCATTATATTTTCAGTTCATCAGGTCGAAAAAAAATTTCTTCTTAATTGTTGAACTAAACTAATAATGGAACTAACAATGATGGTCCTCAAATCATGTAACAGATCCCACTGGAAAACTTCTATACCAAAAAAATTATGGCTCTGTCAGTGTTTGTATGAAACAGCTTATTTTTGTTGCTTCCTATTAATCTATGGGGCCCACCATCATCCCATATCGAGGTAATAAGTGAGTGATATGTCATTTAAGGTCTGTTTCACCATCAAAGGTATATAATTTAGTTTTTATAATCATTGTTGGAGGCATAATATAATTAAGCCATTCATGATATTGAATCATTTCAGGCTGCAGAGGTGTGATTCACCCATTCATGGAATCCATTAGATTAATCAATGATTCAACAGTGATATGTAGCTTAAGGGTAATTGATGTCTTAGCCACCTCCCATTCATGAGGTGAGGGAGGGGGCTGATGAGGTTGTCCAACTTTAATCTCCCACTGATCCTATATTCGTCCTATGACTAATGGATTTTTCAGGAGAGGGAGAGGCTTTCACAGTAATAGATGGAATTATCAGTCATTTTTGGCATCCTCATTTATATATAAAAACTATATTCATTTATATCTAATAAGTTATTTAGATATTTTTTCATGTTATTGGATGACCCAGGGGAATGAATATTCCTCTCTGGCTAGGGATGATTACTAGTATGAATATTTCTCCAGAGTAACTCCATAGTGAGTTGCTAAAGAGCTCGTTTTAACTCTCAAGTCAGGAAAACTGTTCCTATGCAAATGGTTAATGAGATGAATTCAAATATTTATCATTTTATATTATTGTATTCCACTAAGGAGTTGGATAATTTTTATTCAGAGGTGACAGATTTTGTATCCTCTATGGGTTTAGGGTGCACGCAACCTCAATCGGTGCATCCAGATCCCCCTCCTCCTAGGGTGCAGTTTCGATGTGTAGGCCTTCTACATCTTCGTCTTGATAATTTTCCACCATGTTAATAGTGAAGAAATTTACAAAGGAATGTTGGGAAAAATTGGTCATGCCATTACATTCCATGTAATAATATAATTAATGGCTTCTATAAGAGTTGTTATTCACAACCATGGCCTTACTAGACTGATTTTCTTTTCAACTCTAGCAGGGCTGGGAAGCCTTTTTCGTACATCCCTCTCCTATCAGTTTAAGAATAGTGACCTTGAGGGAGTCTCTAGTAATTATTTACTAGTGATTCCCAACCAACAGATGTTTTTCTTATTGTGGGAAGAATATAAGGGATGTCGACCGTTTATTTCATCCTCCAAACCTAGAGAACACAACATTTATTTGTGGAACTGATGATGATGATTATTACCCTATCCCAATGGGGTGGGGTCATTTAGTCCCCCATTATCATTGATAGATCCTACCAATGATGGTCCAATGACTCTAGTTGGGGATCTGATGACTCTCGGGAGAGACAGAAAGGTATAAATACCCCCAGCCCAGTGGGGTTGGGAGGATATAATATCATCGCTTATGTATTTTGGGTCCTTTTTGGGGACAATGATCTTATAGATGGGGATTTATATATAAATTCCCCCATCCTAGTGGGATTTGATTCACCTTTGACAATATAAATTATGTCCAAAATATTCTCGAGTATTGATAATTTAATAAGCAGAGGGGGTTGGATATATTCTACTTTCGTAGGGGGTTGAATTCACTCCCGAGTGGCTACTATTGGATCTTATATTGCGGTCTTCGTGATGTGGTTCATTTTCGCTCACATGGGAATTGGTTGTTATGGAATACCGTGGGGAGTGTAATTCCCCATGGGATGTTGTATTTGTGATCATAACATAGATTTATTTATATGTAACATCCTTTTATTACCTTTAGTGGCCCAGTTTGGAATCAACTTGGCTATCCACCTTCCCTGTCCATAGTTTATGAGAACTATTGATATAAGAGTGTTCTTTTTCAATGACCAATTAGCCCATGCATTAACTAGTCCCATAAAATCCATGAAGGATATGACATTGAATGATTTCTACCTAAAGGGAAATGTTATTCCATGGTATATGAAATGGTTAATTCCCTATTCTATCCCCATAGTCAAATGTGGAATCCTAACATGGCATCAGATATGAGATTTTGATGTTTCACAATGAAATAGAAGAATGTGTGATGTAGATATTTGCTACTAGTTTCCATTTTTTGGATAACGAGGCATGGAGATAGAATCTAGGTTGAGATGACAATAGAGTATCCTATATTTCTGATGGTGACACTCTTATCATAGATAAGGGAGATATCAATCATCACTCACAGATGAGTAGCCCACATATTATGGTGTAAATAAGCAATGAACTCCTTTTCTAGATTGTATGGGGTCTCATACATTGAATATGAGAGGGGGAAAATATGATGGGGTGGTTGTTTTTTAATAACGTTCTCCATATATAAATGTTGGCCACCTCCCCCTCATTATTTTGTGCCTCCATCCATTCAGACCATAGAGGATGGCTCTAATGGTCACATGCTGATTGAAATGGTCTATTGCTGGAAGTTTATGGGGAACCAAATATAGTGGACCCCAGTGTTTCGAGCACCTCTTTATACAAAGGTGTCTGGGTTTGGATCACTTATGTATATAGAAGATTCTGGAAAATGGAGGATTTCTCATCCAATGGGAGATATTACCATGGGGACGTTGAACGTGGTAGATGTCGGGAGTAGAGTCCCTATAATTAATCTCCACACTACCATCAGAAGGACTATCAGGTCATGAACAAATCCTTCATTTACATTGATATTAGAGTCAATAGACTCTTACGGTGTTGTGAATGGGACTCAAACAACCTCATGGACACTATAATTTAATAGATTTGGAATATGGGTAATGTTCTACATTGTGTTTAAAATATACCAACCTACCTTTTGTGACTGTATAGTGATAGGATATAACTTCATAATAGTTGCACGAACATGAATATAATTGTCTTTTGATGTGTGAGTATGATAATTATTCTAAAAATACATTTAAATATGATGATATGATGTCTCATTATTGATAAGGATGTGAGATTCTCCTATGGAATGATCTATTCTCACTTGGTGAACCTCACACAATGCAGGATTATGAGCCCAATCTCGACACATTGGGATATGATGGTGGTCTTTCATTGACGGAGTATGAGCCTACCCCGAGCCATGTTGCACTCTCATCTGGGGATCCTTGGTTGGAAAGATAGTATGAACCGAGTACGAATATGAATTCCATGTCTGAATATGCTGATAGAACTCCAGAATGAGAGACGGAATATTTTCCTCCTCCAGTATTTCCATGTAATTATGGTGGCACAAACATTTTTATATGGAAATATTGATGTGCACCTTGCTTCTGTGAACTTCTGTAACATACCATGAATATTCATTAATATGAATTTAAAACATTCCCAAGGCTTGTTCCACTCTCTCTTGGTAAACCTCATATATAATTTGGGAATGATCTCAATAATGTGCCTTTGGAATATTCCAATAGACTTATTCGATAAGAATGTAACCCTTTCCCAAGTATTGTTCAAATCTCACATAGTGAGCCACAGTTGGAAAGAGACTATAAGATCAGTCAGATGCATTTTCCTTCATGAAAATATAATGATAATCCTCTCAGGTGGGAGGATGAATGTGTCCTTGTTCCACTACAACCACTGGATATTGATTATCAGAGTGTTGAGTAGTCATAGTTATAAGGATAAAATGTTTCACCTATCTGTTCATCTACAATATGTTGGGAATATGCAGGTAAATATCTTGGTTGTTGTTAAAATATATATACTTTTTAGCAAAGTGTGTGTAGGGATATATGTCTTCTCATTTTATGTCCCCATTATATGTTTACTGATATGTTAAATTGAAGTGTGAATATAAACCCGTTCCTATCCATCTTATACCATTGGAGTATGTAAATGGGTTTCTTACTTGGGGGGTAGGAGTATTATTGTCCCCCATTACTGCTGCAGGAATATTCCCACAGACTTGTACAAATCTAAATTGGTTATTAGACTACTTGCTACTTCTGACTAGAGTATGTTTCCATTATTTTTTAATTGGAGTGGGTATATGTTTTCTCTCTTATATGGTTCTGGGAATATGCCTGTAGACTTATGCTGAGTTATCCAGGATATGATCCTTCATACCAGTTCCTTCCAAAGTGTGCAAACAAGAATCATCGTCAAGAGAATGAATATGATCCCTCTCATGAATGTCCAACTCCCTCATCAAATGAGTCTTCCTCAGAGCCCATTCATTGGAATCAATGGAAGTTATGTGTCATATGGTACCCCTAGTAGTTGACTTTTGGGTACCAATGGAATGATACCGACGATAGTGGTTATCAGGTCCCATCATCATTGGCACCTAGACCAAAATGTATATATATTTGGATTTCTGGTCCACCTTCTTCTGATACCGAAGCTGGAAGCTATCACGCTCTAGGAATAATATCTTGAAGAGTTTGGATATAGTGATGGGGGTTACTAGATTAGTAGAAACCATCTCCGAGAGATCTGGACTCACCATCTACCATGTTTCAATGATATCATGACTCGATTCCAGGGTTGGGATCATTCAATGTTGGTAGTACTCCCTAATAATTGTATTTTTTAACTGATGGTGGAGTTTTATGGAAGTAGGCATTGGTTAAAAAACTACGGTGGTCACAGTAGTGGATGAGGTACAAGAAAAATTCTTAGAAGATGAATTCATTTCACAGGGTTATATTTTTTTGAGAAATAAGTGTCTTCAATCACATAGAAAACAAGGAACAATGATGTCAGTGAATGCTATATCACATTCATGAACATGCTCTATCTGATATACATGGTTAACACAATTGGCCAATATTACCATTTATATAATTTTTCTCATATGGTTTTGTTAGCACATTGATCGAATTATAGGAATCCCTGTTTATTTTAGTCTTAATACTATTTATTATATATGGTATTGAAAATAATGTGTCCTAAGTGGTTAAAATTGAGACTTTCAGTGGTATTTTCTTATGCAGAATGAAACATGGTTTGATGGAATATAACCATTTTTTTCTTTTAGAGATTGAAATTAGAATCCCCATATTTTACAATTTTTATTTTTATATGGGTAAAATAGAATGAGATATCCCTTGATTTTTGATTGAAGTGTATTTTAAGGCCTCCTACAATCAAATGCATCAGGTTTTCATCTATTCCATTTTACCTATAAAATCTAAATAGTTATCTTTTCCATTTCGTGATATAGTCTTGATTTCCAGAGGATGTAAATCAACTAGGTTTTCAGGCCTAGCAACTCTAACTGACACGTATTGGTTGATAGGATGGGAGGTTGGTCTCATTGGACCCTTGGGGGGTTGTTTCCTACTCCGAGACTCTCTTGTAGATTTAATATATGTTCATGAATGACTTCCTAATATTTATATGGTATCTATTACCCTACGAAAAATACTATAATTTAATTCTATATTATATAAAATGATAGGTTTTCTTGGTTGAGTCCATATATATGTATCCAATGTTGTTTATCACACTTCAGTAACATGTAATTTTATATATGTATATCCATATATCCCATTTATTAAGAATACACTTTTGTATGGGGGGATTATTTATATTATGGTGATATTATTGAGCCACTATAAAGATCCCTTCGTACACCGGTTAATTTTGGAATCAAAACACACATAGTTTATTATATGTTGTGTCATACACACCGAGGATTCTCTTTACAATTATGGAGATTCCGAGCAAAAATGATTTGATAACTATGTCTCCCTAAGCCCATGTCATCTATTATCTTTGTGAGAAATAGTGTGTAATATGTATTTAATGTCAATTATTTTAATAAGGGTCTTATGTAATAGGTTTTCCTTGGATGATCGATATGGAGATCGAGCCTTGAGGAGATGTGGCCTACATATCATTTATATAGGAGGAATCAGAGTCGCTGTAGTTCCCTTTTGAGTTGGGGATTACACCTTGAGGCTACCCTAGACTATATAACTTTATGATGCCTAATTAAGTTTCCATTTTACCCCCTATGACCACATGATCTATTCACAATGTTGTAATCTAGGAGGAGCAGATGATTTTACTTACGCAATATGGGCATGACACTTGTGTATTGGGATAGCCTATTGGGGTGTTTGGAACATAGATAAGGCCTTAGGAAGGGATCCTATGTATCCTGATTATGTAATGAATTAGAGTTATTATATTTAATATAATGGAAGGGCTTACTCACTAAGGATAGAGAATATCATCCAGTCCTGGGATGCTGTGATGACATGCCCTTATTGTATGGATGGTATCACATGACCTAATAGGCTTTCTATAAAATCCATAACATTGCAGGGCTTGAAAAATATGGGGTTTTTCAAGGGCCAATGTGGCGTGGATCTAGGAATAATTTTTTTCTTGGCCAACATCCGTAAAAGGAATCTTGGGTCCTAGAAATCATGTTTTGAGTTCATCGCGGTTCTGAGTTGTCTCCCATGAAAGGCATTGTGGAAGACTAGATATGATTTCGAAATTCTTTAATGGGGATCATATAACCTGAAAAGAAGTTATTAAATGAGTCCTAAATTTTTTTGAGGCAGTTTTCTATCATGTGTGATAGACCCATGTGGATTGAAGGATCAATGTGACTCCCCCCAAGAACTGTGTTACATTATTTGTCATGTCTGGTGAATTTTGTGTGTCTGAGATGAAATTTCAAAAGGGTGTATGCA
The DNA here is from genome assembly GCA_963277665.1 of Viscum album. NCBI lineage: Eukaryota > Viridiplantae > Streptophyta > Magnoliopsida > Santalales > Viscaceae > Viscum > Viscum album. The sequence goes on from OY728148.1 coordinate 789,727,647, forward strand.
ATTTGAGAGACACAACCTAGTATTTCCATGTGTATTTGGATGATACACATGGTTCATATGGACGCTGGAGATCATATATTAAAATTCATCATTCCACTATGAGTCCTGGTTCACACCGTTGTATTGTGGATGCCTTGGTTTTGTTCAGTGTCATTTTGTCTTAAGTCTCCTGTATCCTACTAGGAATGTGATATTTTCTTCTCATGACCTACTAGAGGACCATCACTTGATCTGTGAATGATAATAAATCACATTTTATTTCAATAACATGACTGCTCTTTCCAACAACAAGTTTATTATATGATGAAAATATGTCTGGTTGCGTTATCATCTTCTCTGAGAAGTCCAAATAATTCAAGGGTCGAGTCATCTAGATTTTATTTATAGAGGCTATCAATGACCCAATATAAATATTAATTGTTAATATTTCATGCTGGGGTGGGGATTTATAGTAATTTACACCCCGTATACTCATCAGTTTTCATATCTTATCTGAAGCGAGTCTAGGCTGGAGTCGGTGAGGGGGGTCTGGTGCCATGCAGGTTCACGAGTCCTTGGGCGGATCTTCTCATTTTTAGTAATCATGATTATATTCATTCATCAGATTATTTATTATTATTGGACATTTTTTTTATCATGAAAACATATTAAGGTAATAAAATGTTGTCAAGTTGAAATTTCAAAGGGTCCGTGTGAGATATGAGTTCATGTTAGAATAATCTCATGAGACATCTGGTTACATGTATTAGAGATATATGGGATAGTGATGAGGGTGCGTGGGGCATGTCATATTTCTTTCATCAACTATGAATTCATCTCAAATCCACCATTTTTATCTACATTTTTTAATGTGAAAAATGTTTTGGGTCAGGTGACATGTAATTCTTTTCATAGAGAATATGTAGTCTATTTTATGGTAATACATTGCGTGTGAAATATGGGTCATGTGGGGTGCATGAGAATTCAATGGAATAATATGTCCATTTATCCTTATTGTATTGTGGGGTTCCTTGGACATCCATGAATTCTTTTATGTGGTGAGAATGACAGGATAAAAGGTCTTTGCGAGATGATTTGTGCATGTCATCAAGTGATTGTGTACCTTTGGGGTTATCATGGGCATTTCACATGTCCGTTAGTGACTACAAACACCTCTCACCTATTCCTTTTTAATTTCATTTTTTTCATTTTATAATGTTCAGGGATCATACATTTTGAAATGACTATTGTAAATAATTTTTAATTGTTTTTTTATGATTTCTCATATAACCAATATGGGTCATAGGGAGAGTGTAATTATTATATAGACAAAACAATCCATCAGTCCTTTGAGTGGCATATACTTTCCTAAAAACTCATGGGTACTTCAATGTGGAGTGGCTGATAATCCATAAGTCTTCCGTGATTTGATCCCGAGGTCTTGTGTTGTTTTGTAGATCACTCAGGCCACGTCTTGCATGTCTTTGGGAAAACATGAACACCTCTCACCTCCACGTCTTTGTTTCATTTGTTTTACATCCTAAATGATTATATGTATTGTGAGTTGGAATGAATATCATAAAGGTATTTTATTATTCCCAATGATGATATTTCAAGCTTGCATCCAGACTATTGGGGGTATCTTCCTTTTAATATCATCCAACCTTATTTTCAAAAAAAATGTTAGATAGATTTTCTAGAGCTTTACAATGGCAAACCATGTGGCTTGGGGGAACCAATTTCGTTGTTTGAGGATCCTTTGTAGTAGTTGGAATGGCTCTTTGAAGGCAGATTCCTGGGACTTTCCAAAATTTTATGAACCATTCTCAATGACTTCACATGACCTTGAAATGGCCATGTGATCATGATCCCTTTAAAGTTTCATGAGAAGCACATCTTATTTCCTGATTTTCTGGGGGAGATAACACCCATATCCAGGCATTTCATCCATTTTTCTCTTTTATATTCTTATTATGTGGGCATAAAATTTACAACATAATGGATAACATTAAATATGGTAAATAAAAATTGAACAATCAACGTTTAGAAAGGTTGTAGTCCTCTTACACATAAATAGTATGTTTATTAGCCATTATATTGTTGTGTGTGTAAGTGAAGGAGGAATATTTAACATAAAAAAATAATTGTATAATGATTATAATTTTGTTTTTATATTATACTGTAACAATAAGAGCTTAGGAAGATGATAATGGACATAAAATTAAATGGTTTTAGGAAAGACGTTACCTCCTAATCGGGTAACTCATTTGTGATTATTCAAAAAGTAATCCTTTGATTGAATTATTCCTAAAAGAAGTGTTCTAGGAAAAAAGGGGGGATTTTGGAGATTGATTTTGGCAAATTATGGTTAATAAAATGTATCTTGAGAGGTGTGAGGAATCAAAAGTAAATTAGGACTTTAATAATGGAGGAGGGGTGAGTCCTTATAATATTTTAAAATAAGGAAACCCCACCATCATTTGTTTTATTACATATGGATCAATAATTTTTCTTATTAGAGAATACAGTAGATAGGTTCAATATATGGATATCTAATAGATTTTGGACAAGTGTATATGTCTTTTTGAGCATTAAAGTTATGGTTTAATCTAGTATAAATCTTAGTTTAATCGTAGTCATTGTAATTAATTTTAATTACGTCCACTAATCATTTTTGTCACAATATATGTACAAATTACCTGAAAGTGTACATTAGGAAGATTCAAAATATTGATCCATTTATTCCAAATTTCAATAATATATGTTCCATAAATTAAACTAAAATTAATCCTTTTCATGGGAAGAAAATTTGGGTTTTAACGAAAAAATGAGTTAATTTATGCAATGTTTTCATAATCATTTTCAATGGGAAATTTATTCCAATGAACAATATATTATTCAATGATAGATATATTTCCAATTTAATATTTAAAACAAATTAAATGTTTTATTTTATATTATATTAATATTAGATGACAAATATTAGTTCACATGGATGAGTTGTTGGTTCCACCCTCGTTTAATGATTTTAATCATCATTTTCAATGATCTAGGTATTGGCTAGTGGGTGATGTCTACATTCATTGAGTTGGAGTCTCACAACCATAATACCACTATTTATATTATTTTTTAATCAAAAAGGTATTTATTACCTTCCACCATTTTATAGAAACATGTATTTTTTGATTACATGTAGGTGAGCCCATGTAATTTTCCGATTTGGATCTTCTAGTAAATAGTTATCTCAATTGAATTCATTGATGTTTCTAAGCATCACCTTACCACACAAATATATAAGGGGCTAGATAATTTTTCTTTTTCTGTTTTGTTAATGAATAATTTTATATTTATATTAGATTGAACTTTTGGAAGAACCACTCAATGTTTCAACCCTGTTCTCTCCCTTGGATCAATGGGGGTGACTTAAACAGCATTATAGATAGATTTGAGAACTGTGGAAGTATTCACATCTCTTATAAATCCATGAATTTCATTAAAAAATTTCGGGTTGATGAGGGACTCATGGACTTGAGATATAGTAGCAGATAATTCACTTGGTGAAATAATATTAAATTGAACAATATTGTTTGGTAAATACTAGATAGTTTTCATACCAATATCCTAGGGTCAGAATCCTTTGTGATTTCCTCAGTTATCCTTATTACCACATATCCCTTAGATTACATCCCACATATAGTGAGTTTGAAAAAAGATAAATAGAGGTAGTGTATTTTAATACTCTTCCAACTAGAACATGATCTAGGAATTTATGAAGTTGGTAAAGAGATCCTGGGACAAGACAGAGAGGGGTTTTTGTTTGGTTGGTTTGGTGTATTATATATAGCTCTTAAAAATGATATTCAAGAATTTCCTAATAATAGAAATTATGGAGACATGACATGGAATGGATTACAAAATTTTTTGATCGGATTAATGAATACCTTCTGTAATGTTCAAATTAGAATGTGTCTCTTAGTCTAATTGAAAAACACAATTTGTTTGATAAAAAAATGTTCTAAATTGAGATGTGTTACAAAGAACAAAAATGATCCCTTTGACTCAAGGATGGGAATCAAAATACACCACCTTTTAATTATTTCATTAATTAAAAGAAGTTAGTTAAAATAATTAGTAATCATTTCGAAGATGATTTGATTACATCATATGATAATGTAGTGAGGAAGAAGGCAATGTAACATTTCCAAATTATTTAATATATATAGAACCCTATCACATATTAGGGTAATGATAGGTCTAAAGATGATAGGGTCATGTCTTCCATACCTTGGATTTTGTGGGATAGAGAAAATGTGTTAATATATTCTATTTCAGATAATGATGAAATTAAAGACACTGTTTTCATCATGAATATGGAATGTGCTCCTTGTCCCGATGGATTTACTAGAAATTTTTATACTGTAGCTGGAGATATTGTTAGGTGTTAGGTGGGAGATGTTGTATAATATTATTTCTGAGGAGTGTTGACTAGATCAAATTATCCCTCTAGGGTGGTTATTATCTCTAAGGTAAAATAATTTATATCCATTATTAATTATATTCCAATTTGTTTATGAAATTTTGGCTACAATATCCATTCCATTTTTATAAATAAAAGAATATGAGGTATTATACAAAGAGTTTTATTTGAGGATAAAAATGGTTTTGTTTGATGGTGGAGTATTAATGAGGCTATTGGTATCATAATGAAGATGGAAGAGGATTAGAAAAATGGACCATTGGATCCAATTTCAAGTTAAATATTGACATGGTCAAACCCCATGAAAGATTGGACTGATGTTTTATTATTAGATACATATCTAATTTGGACATTCAAGAATGTTTTTTTGATATTTGTTAAGGTGTTATGCTTCTTTGTGGCTCACTAATTCCATTTGGGTGAAGAATTTTGGCTTCTTTAAATCTTTTTCTGTGGTATGGAAAGGAGGCCAATGATCAACTTACATCTCAATTTTTGATTAAGATGCTCTTACCTGAAACCTTAAAAGCAATTTAAAGGAAGGGAGGATAATTCATTTTAAAACAAGGTTCAGGAGTGGAATTATATCTAATCATTTATATTGTGGATGACATGTTATTCTATATCAATGCCAAGAAAAACAAAGTAAAAGTGTTCCTCAAAATCATGTCTCCCTACAGCATTCAATGTGGGAAATGGGTCAATCAAAGGAAATGCAATGTTTATATTTCCAACACCTGATCAAAAATGATTTACCACAAAATTAAAGAGAAATTTTTCATGTAAATTTTGAAAACACTATTGGAATATATTGGGGATCTGATTTGATATAGAAGGATTAAAAATATTTTATTTCACCACATGATCAAGGTAGTCATATGGAGGATCAAAAATAGGAAAAATATATTAATATCATTTAGAGAAGGAATCATGTTGATTATTAGTGTTCATTCCTTAGTGACAATGCATACTCTATCTATCATCAAAACCCTAAAAGTGACCATCCACAAGTTGTATATTATTATGAATGGAATTATGTGGGATGAAAATCATACCAAAAAAATTCATTTGTAAGCATGGCATCACCTTTCTATACCAATTTATAAATGAGGTGCTAACCTATGATGTGTCTCAAAAACAATGAACGCCACAATAATGAAGACATGATGTAAAATAATATATGGAAAATATTTATGGGAATGTTTCAAGAGTGATTGATATGGAAAACAATAGGAGGAAGGGGTATATAGATCTAGAGGTCTATCCATCTTATCTAACTATATAGTTAATCAAAATTTGTTTTTAAAGGATAATGTTAAATGGGTGATCCAATACAGTGATGATACCTTTTAAACTCTCGATGGGCAGGGGTGCTCTATTATTTATAGGGGTTCTAGTCCTAAAACTCACATTTTTAGAGGGTTTTAGATTCCCTTGTATCTTTATAAGAGTTTTTAATGAGGGATAAAAGGACTTCTTCATGAACATATCCATGGTGGAGGAACCAAAAAGTGTTTTTTCTAACTCTTCATCAGGGAACTTCAAAAGAAAGGATTATTTGGAGGTGATGCATGTAATTATTTGAATTTATAATCGGAAATCCAAGATATAGTAAAAGGTGGTTCCAATAACGATTAATTTCCTAGTTTGGAAAATCCAGAATGTTTTTATTCCAATAGATGAGATCGTGCAGAAGAAAGTACTGAGGTTGTCTTCACGATGATTATTATTGGTTAATATGAAACAAGAATATTTATGGAAACTATTTTTGAAGTGAACTAGAGTGCAAAGAATCTTTAGTTTTTTGGGGAAATTCGTGGACATACCTATGGGAGGGTATTATATTCCAGAGTCTAATGAAAACTAGATCAATGGTGGTCGGATTCAAGTTGTATAGATGAAGGTGAGAGTTGTGATTTTTTAAGAAGTATGTTTGTATATTTGGGAGGTAAAGAATACAGTTAGAGTGGGTTATAAGGTGTCCCAAACCTATTTTAGGTTCGCATAAAGATACTGGTGGATGAGATGGAATCATTAATACCTTGCAGCCTAGCCTCAAATTTCTTTCATCACCTTCTTCTATGTAACAACTCCTCTATTGCGAGTAGTCGAACCCATTTGGGATAATGGATCAAATGAAGGACTCATGTTACATGGGTTAAATTAAATGAGGATTGATAATATTTGGTAGTGGTTATACATGGAGGTGGTTTGGTGTTTGACAACCACATATCAATTATGTTTTGGTTTTAGTTCTCACCATGGAGAAGGCAAATACATTAACATAGAGGTCAGAGCTATAATGACCTGTCTTTTTTTGTGCATGGTATATAGAATTTCAATCTCTAAAGTTGAATTTGAATTGGCTACATTGGTCATATTTATTGTAATTAAGGTTAGTAAGGCAGGGGATCTTTTTTACCTTATATGAAAATATAAATGGTTGGTCAAATAAAATGTTCAGTTCGGGAATACTTTGAGAGAGGGTAATGGCGCATCAGATTCCCCAGCCCTTAAGGAGATGGTAGATGACTATCTCATTTTATAGACTATTTTTAGGTCTCCTCCTGAGATTAAAAAAATATTTTTTTAGTTTATTCTATTGGAATACACTATTTATGACTTCCTTGAGTGGAGTGTGCTCTTTTCTTTGGTTTGTTAATTTTAATGTAATAAAACATTTACCCTTTAGTCACTATTCATTAAAAAATTCATCTTCATATTATTAAAACAAAATTTCACCATAGCCTAATTCATATATTTTCCCATCAAAGGGTATTTTTATTTTGAAATTTTAAAACAATTAATGTTTCAAAAATAAGATTAAAAATAGGTTTCCCATTAAAAGGCTATAAAAGTGACTTAATGAATATATAATTTTTTATGTTTAATATTTTTTTATTATTATCTTTTGTACAACAAATATATTAGATGATTACAAAAAATATTATTTTGGATATGTAACATTATATATCATTAATATCATTAGCTAATTGTAATTACTCTATTTTATTATGACAATACACCTTTGTGATAGTAATAATAATAATAATTCCTTAATATTCAATTGGTATATATTTTTATTTCTTATTATTTGGTAATACTAAAATTAATTTTTATTATTTGAATCATATAATTTCATAATTTATTTAATAATATTCCTAAAATCATATTTAATAGATAGATTACGTATTATTATATTAAATAATAATATTTTAATAATATATTATTGTTTGGAAAAACATGATCTTTCGTATAATGAAAGATATCAAATAATTCATTTTTTCATTTGATACATGCTAACTGAGTATCAATTTCATTGAAAGATATAAATAATATTCAGTTTAATTAAAATATTTTATAAGTACTAGAGACATTATCATTCATAAAACACTTTGTGTTTTGTGACATACATTATATTGAATGAAAATATTTACTTTAGATTTTTATGGAATTATATTCTCCCCACCTTAATTAAATATTGTCCTCAAATGTAACACTCAGTATTGGTAATATATTTTTTGGTACATAATATATTTAATTCCCACATCGGAGGATGATTTCATAAAACGTCATCTAAAAAATATAGAATGGAAAGTATAAAGGTCACATGGACTACAATGAAACTGGGTATCATAGTAAGAGAACATTTTATAAAATATAAATATACATACTTGGAGGAAAAATGTAAAGATTTATGGGGAGTGATTGAGGTAAAAAAATTTAAACAAGTGACTGATCAATGGAATTTTGAGGGTCTAGAAGCTATAAATTTGAGATCATTTAGGAGACCATCAATTCAACAGAAATTATGTAATTTGGAAATCACATTTTTTTATCATATTATTAATATTGAGTAAATAATTTTCTACATAATAATACAATTAATTATAATTTCTTGTTATGTTTAAATTTTATACAAAAAATTTCATCATTTCTTTACTTCGATCAAACATTAATTCATCCCTTACATCATGAAATGGGTATCCATAAATTAAATTGTGTCCCTAAAACACTAGAACATTTAACAGATAGTAATGAACATACAAGAGTGACATGCCTAATTAACTATCTCTAACTATTCAATATATTCAATATGGATTATATATTAATTTATACACATAAAAAGTAACAATATTGGTTAATCATTAATATTTATTCATCAAATTTTATAAATAATTACACATAAATCAGGAAATCAAGTATTCAAGTGGTAGGCACAAAACCCTTATCATCCATCGGTCATGGTTTTAAGCCCCACGGCCTTTCCAGACTTGATAGGTTGTCACCTAGCATACCTGATGTCCTTTTATAAAAAGATTAACATTTTTTCACAAATAAATCTAATTAAAATTCTTTAAATAAGGTTAATCATTAAATTAATTTTTATCTAAGGCCTTCAATACAACCTCAATACATCATCAATTTTATTTTTTCACAGGTCCTTCATTGGTCTATTGATTATCTATAATATCATTTTTATGATATCTAATCATGAACCCATATATCTAATCTAAAACTCCATAGGATTAACCTAGGTAATTCATTGTAATTATCCATTCAATATATTTATAATGCTTTGTAATAAGAACATGGAATATACTAGGAATATATCCCAATATTCTCAAACCAGGTGCATAGTAAGGCCAATTTTCATGTACCAGATTATCCTAGGTAAGTCCTAGAATAATTTTTCAGAGTTTTATTCATAGTTACATCTATTATAGGACCATGTCCACATATTGATTCTATATTGGGATTTATTAGATGGAATACCGTAATAATTTATGCATTATCTAAATTATAGGAGTTTCATCTTAATTTATATTCAAATTATACCTTAGTTTTATGTTATCAAATCAGTGTTTTTGTAAATCTAGTATTCAATTTTTCTACTAAACCTCCCTTTTATCCAAACTATAGTGAATCAGTACCAGATAGCCCATATTTGGTGTCTACTTCCAATTACATTGAAATTAATACAAGGAATCAATCCCTGAAGGACATATCTATTTTGTAGACTTAGTAAACTAGATACATAAATGATTCTTTAATTAAAAATAAATTCACTAATTAAAACATATTTTTTTCTATATAATTCAAAATAAAAAATCATTGAGGATAACATTATTCCATATATTAAATTCATTCATTTCATTCATAGCATGCTTGTTCGATTCTTGGGGATGGAATCATATTAAGGGTTATCTAAAATTCTAATTAAGGAAAAGATATATCGGACTGAATAATGAATGAAGGATGGTAATAATTATGGAATGGTTAATAATTGAACACCTATACCATGTAATTTTAAAACTGGGTAGGGATTGAATAATCAATATGGTCAGGTAATAACTGAAAACACCTGACATTCAAATAAATATATAACAGGAAATAATTACAAAAATGTATGAAAATAAAAAAATTTCCATCTAGATAAATTAAAATGAAATGTATCCATAGATATGTTGATGAAAAATCGCATGGATGAATAATTACTAGAAATATTATGAAGGAAATGGTTTTTTTTCAGATTTCATTTTTAAGAAAAGTAAAACATATTACCATCAAGACTTTTCACAAGAAGTATTCAAAATAAGGGTTTAAACCCATAGTTTCAATTTATATGTATCATTAGAACCTTTAAAAGCATCAAGGATCTATATAATTTTCATGATCTTCCAATCATTGCCTTTTCAAATAATTCCTCATTTGGAATAATAATAAGAAGTATTATGCCTTATCAAATAACCATATTGAATGCGAAATAAATATTTATCAATAACTATTTATTCAATAAAACAACTACCAAATTATAAAACATATGTAAAATGGCATACCATTCAAGAAATAGCTATATCTAAGATAAATGAAATGGTTAATTAGGAGAACTTTAATTCTAAATGATCATATAATATTGAATATTTCAAGGGGACTTCAATAATGAATTAGGGATGTGAATGTGAATACTATCCTTGGACAATAAAATATAAAATCATCCATATGATGAATAAAGATGATGTTAACATAACATATCCCATGTGGAGTAAAAATGGAGTGTTGTTTTCATTGATGAAATATAAGTAAAATATTTAAAAAATTATTGGCAAAAATATTCATTGATTTTTTTAAAAAAATATAAAAAATTCATTCAAAATCCCGTTTTAAAAAATTATTTATAAATAACCCTTGAAAACATGAAAAAAAAGCTTCAATGAAATGGAATCAGATAAATTTTTACATGTTGTACAAGGTAAAAGGAATATTCTTTTTGTATAGTAAAGTGTTTACAAAATTCCTTTCCCGGGAAGCGATAAGATAGGTCCTTTGAAAACATTGGTAAAAGAAAAAAATTGTAAAAATGATTTTAATAAATCATTTTGAAAATAAAAAATAATAATTCATTTTAATAAAACATGGATTTTAGAATAAATTAGGTTATCTGACTAAATATAGGAATGAAGTTTGGTTTTCATAAAAAAAAATTCTAAAACACATTAAGTACCAATGAGTAGAAAAAATTGGTACTAATACTTGAAATGCTTCACAAATAACTAGAGGATAATTATAGGTTTTTTTTAACAGTGGTCATATAATTTCCTCAAATGGGAATTATGTTGAAAAATCAATAGTATTAGTCATGAGTAAAATAATCTTTAAACTCCCAATGTGTTCTATACCACTTTGAAAATTTTGAAATAATAAGACTCATAAACAAATAATATTGAATGAGAGTTTTAATTAACATGAAGATAAAATAATTCATGATATAATATATCAAAATAGATTGTAGATACAATGAAAAGAATTTGTAAATTTGGATAAGGATATTTATCTCATGGATGTGAAATGTGTGATGAAAATCCTTCTGTAATGTAGTAATAAATGAATTTGAAAACAAAAATGATATAATAATTAAATATATAGTTTAAATACCATGAGGTTAATATAATTTATTATTTATATTAAAATTTGGTAGTGTTTACCACATCTATGTGAAAATATCTTTACGTTAATTAAGTATTCCTCATAAAATGAAAACGAGACAATAATTCCTTACATTTACCTTCAATTTGATGTGTGGTGTTTTTCTCCTGTATAGTGTTTTAAAATAAAATTATTAATAATAGAAGAAACATAATAATGTGTATAATAGAAATTATCATATTCTTATAATATATTATTATATTTTTTACCAATCCTTCATTAATTCAACTATATTGGGTGTTAACTACCTATTTTGTCACATTTGTTTTAACATGTCATTTGTTGTCATTATTAAATATCCCATGGTTTCATAATCTACTGAATTTAAACCAAGATTCTTATATCATATATATTCGGTATATATTTATATATAATAATATATATCTATTGGTGATATGAAATGAAATTCATTGTTCATGAGACGGTAGTTCGTATGTACACATGAACTCTACTTTCATTTTTTTGTCTTATTAATGGGATGATAAGTATGTATATTATAATTCCAGATTCATTTATATGTAATATATGTTACATAATTTTATTATAATCATCCTTAATATATTACATTTATAGAATCATGCAACCACATCTCTTTGTGGCGGCGGTAGTCCTCACTTCCACCAATGAAGTATGATTTTTACATAAAATAAAAAATATAAGGATATGTGTTTTCAAAAAAATAAATAAGATTAAATATGTAATAAATATTATATATATCATATATTAACTGATTTTAAATCCTAATGGCTACCATTAGAGTCATTAATGTAAAATTAAACCATAATCGTTTAGCGATGCACTAGTCCGCCTACAAGTAAACAGTATGTTCCTTACCCATTAGATGGATGTGTCTGTAAGATAATATTGAATACAAAACATAAAAATATCCTTGTATATTGATGATATGTGTGTTTTTATATTATATTAAAATAAGAAGATTTTAGAGACTGTATAATTTACAAAAAAAATTAAAGGGATTTAAGAAAGATGTTGCCTCTTAATCGAGTAACTCCTTTTGATTTACATGAAAAGTAATCCTCAGATTTAATACATCCAAAATAGCAGATTCAAGAAGAAATGTGGAATGTTTTGTAGATTTTTTGGTATATTTTTTTGAGCCAATTTGGATTAATATTTGTGGGTTTGTGGGAGGAAAGGAGGTCTTTTATAGTAAATGAGGCGTGGAATCCATGAAATATTTTAAAATAAAGTAACCTTACAATCTTTTTTTTTTAAATTGGATCAATAATGGTCCAATTTCTATCCAATTGAGTTTATGGTTGAAATATTTCCATCCAATTTCTTTTGGAAGATATTATAGGTCATATTGGCCCTTAAGGTTATGGGTTGTTATCATTTTATGCTTATTTTATCCTTAATCATTGTATTTAATTTTAATTACATTCACTGGTATTTATTCGTCGAAAACTATGATAATAAAATTATATGTTATAATTCATAATTATTCAAAAAAAAGTAATAAATTTTTCAAAATTCTAACCACAGAATATTTAGAAATTAAACTAAAGTTAATCTCATTGATGGGAGGACAATGTAGGTTATAAAGTAAAAATTTCCAAAATTTTTCTTTTTATATAATTAAATTTAATGTGAAATTGATTCCAATACATAATATTGTATTAAATGATAAAAATATTATCTGAATAAACTTTTAAAAAATAAAAATTATTATTTATTTTCAAATATAAATATTATTGAAAATGTAGTTTTGAATTAAAATTTAGTATTGTTTACTATTCATAAAAAAGTAATTTCACTGAAAAATTCTAAAAATCTAACACAACCTAATTATAATTTTTATATTTAATATTTTATGTTTATTTTTAGATAATAAATAAATTAATAAATCATATTCATATTTAAAATGGGTTCTCCATTAAAAGTTAATAAAAGTGGATTAACAAAAAATATAAGTTTTTATGTTTAATATTCTGTTTAATCTCATATTATGTAAATTGAAATTGTTGAATGATTATAAAAAATAATAGATTGAATATATAACTTTTATTTTTAATTATATCATTCACTAGTTGGAATTAATTTAATATTAATACAATATATCTTTGTGAGCATAAGCATAATAATATTTCCTTTATATTAAATTGGTTTATATCATCATTTATAATTTATAGGTAACCTAATAATTAATATTAAATTTTTTTAGACCACATATTTTGACTATATAGATATTATTATTCATAGAAACTAATTTAACAGACATTTTAACTATAAGAATATTAAATAGTAATATGTTAATAATATATTATTGTTTTAGTAAAACTCAATCTTGAGTATAACAAAATATTTCAAAGCATGGATTTTTTTGCGTGTAATACATGATAATTTGTTATCAATTTTTTTAAAACCTATGAATTATATTTAATATATTATAAATATATTATAAATAAATGCACAATATCTTCTCTTACGATCATAGTATTGAGTGTCATGCACGTTATCAAATATGATGTTGTAATTTAGATTTTGGGGTGTTACACCTCACATTTAGAAGCATAAATTCTACCAAAATAATTCCACTAATTCCATATATAATCATTTGGGGATTTTTATATTAATTAAACTCAAATCATCAAGGGATTTTTAGTGTCCTACCAATGATGTTATGTTGAGAAAAGTGAGTGTTTTGGTAAACACTTCTCTCTTTTTTATTTTTATTTTTCCAATTTCTCCACCCCTTTCTAAAACAAAAATTAAAAAATTAATATACGTAATTTGATCATTAATTTAATGGTTTTAACCGACAATATGTTTCATATTTATAAAATACACAAATTTCAATGTTATCTTTCCTCATCATTAGACAATTTCTTGTCAAATGTTGGTTAACCACCTACAATGACATTTCCAAGTGAATTATTATAAAAAACATTATTTTAAGGGATTATAAATTATATATAATATATAAATATGTAATTATATGTATTATATGTTTATTTATAAATATGTTAAAAAATTGAAAAAAAATATAGGAATTTAAACAAAACAAGAAAGTTTAATGAAAACATTAGATAAAAACCATTCACATATATCAAAAGTTATTTAAAATAGAATTCAATAATTATAATGTATAAATATTTTAAATTATGAACATAAATCACTATGGAAATACATTTTAAGAATTTTATGTTTATTATTTTTTATGTGGAAAATAAACAAAATAAAGAGGTATTTCAGGTATGGAAGTTCATGAACTCAATTACCTTATTTGGGATATCTTCACTTACATAATTTTAATGCTAATATAATGCCTATATAATGTTATTTTCCTTCTAAATTGGGGATATAGATGTTCCTAAAATTTCAAAAAAAATATTTTAAAATGAATTCATCAAAGTAATTTCAATTTTTAGAAAATAATATTGTACTCTTCTAGAAATGTGTCTTGTCTACTCCTAAATAATGATTTATTATTTCCAAATATAATATCCATTATTCATTTGGTAACCAAAAATTTTATTAATGAATATGTTCGTTATGATTTCCTTTTTAAACCCATTCTCTTATGTTAGTTTATTTTGTGAATAATTTTTTTACGCGTTCTGTGCGGCATGCATGATTATGAGAATTTATAATATGAATGGTGAAAAATGAATAGAATATCCTACTAATACTTTGGTTAATGTGATTTATCACGTGATATAATATATATTATGAAAAAACATGAATCTATATTTTTCATAATGATGATGTTATGGTTACGTACATATGTTATTTGTGAACATGATCCCCGATTTTTGCACAACTATGCATGGTAGTTGAGCATTAAGTCTTATTGTTTTATTTTTAACATATTCCAAATACAATTAAATTAAAAAATATTTACTTCATGATTATGATGCTGTTATTATATATTTTATAAGTTAATCCTCACTCATAATCTTTTGATTCATTTCGTTTATTTACCCCACGTCAAACCTCCTTCTTATGATCTTTTAGCTCACTCCTTTCATTAAAGTATATCCTCCGGTGATTACATGAACTAAGAATAACATGAATTCCACTAATAGGTTATATAATATGTAATTAAATAATTATTACTTACAAACTTTTGATCAGTAGTATATTTTTTATCTTAAAATTGATATAATAGTTATGTAATAAAAATGCCATGTATCTATAATAGTAACAAAATAAGCACCTGAGAAATTATATAGTGGTTATCATCATTTGTGTATAATATTATTTTATAAAATTTAACATTAAAGGGTCAACATATATTCTTTCCTTAGATATAATATTTCCATAAAAAGTAACTTCACTAATCCAAAATTCACACTTACTAATATTTCCATTTACTTTCATTTCCCTTAGGGTATCAATATTTTTTTATAAATAAACCATCTCTCTTTAAAATAACATAAATTATACCATTATATTACAATGGAATACCACCAAAACATTATCAAGATAATAATTTAATACCCTATTCATCATATCCCTAAATATAGATGGTTAAAAATTCAGTACAAAAGAAATTATTATAAACTCAGAATTCTTATACCTTGTTAGAAATGTAAACTTTTATATATCAACCTAATTCATCCTTATCTAATGATAATACGATAAATGATAAATATTTGAAAATTATTAGGCACCCTATTGTTGATCAATTAATTCATAAATTCAGGGTAACGATTACTTATTCTTTATAATAATGGAATTAATTATCCTATAATAAATAAATAATATGTTATAATCATCCTTATTTGTCATGAAGAAAATATTAGGTCTCCTTGGAGAAACACTAGAGAATATATATCCCTCATCACACAACTCTTGTTTGTATTTCATTAATTCCACTAAATCCTATGTTTCCATTCCATAGGATGTTTTAGTTATAGGCCTTGCATAAAGAGTGTGTTTAATAGATAATTAAACTTCATATTCTTGTGGATGAACAGGTAATTCATCTAGTTAAACATAATTTATATTATGAACCCTCTGTATATCCCATATTTTTAGGATTTCTTACACATCTATAGATAATATTGGATCTTCTTCTCTTCCTATAATTTTGTTATGGAATGATACTAAGAGATGATACATACATTATATAGATGATGAAATTTTTTATCTAAATAAATGATATTTTAACCCACCTTCATGAATCATATCCTCATTCTCTCTATAATTTTTTTTAATTTGAAATCCAATCCATTATAAATAAAATTTCAATGTAAACCATGAGTATATGAAATATTATTGAAAATAGGATATCCCCATTCGTTATAATTGGAACTACCATACACACTTTTTTTTTAATAACACTTCTACTAAAATTCATAATTGAAAACTCCCTAACCATGGTTATAGGAAAATGTATAATTTATTTGGAATTAATTGATAATATAGTTGACTGTGAACATATTTAATTAAATAAAACATCATATAGCTTTGAGACTATAATAAGAGATACTTTTCCATGTTGATGGGAATTTTGAATTAGATTTTTATCATTAAATTATATTGGACAGTGAACTGTGGAATTTTATGAGGTAAATTCACTTAATATTAAAGTATTTGGTTAGTATAATGTTATTTATACTTAATATTAATATATTAATAATCAATAATGTCTAAATAACCCTTGAATTCATGAGTTTGATGGACATTTTGTCCAGATTTTTAAAAAATTCATGTTCCAATCCAACAAGCCCAATATCATTTCTTCAGAGTGTTATAACAAATGGGAAATCGTATCCTTCCCTTATTCAACATTTTTTTAAAAATCATTCCCTTTATTTTAAGTAATAAATATCTTATATTCACTTCCCTTTAATAAATTTGTCTATAAAAACTCATTATATGTGTTAATAGCTCTTTCAAAAATATCCTTATATGAAAAAAATGTTATGGTGGACAAAAAAACTCAATGTCTCTTCTTTTAAAAATTAAATATATAATAATTATTTACATATGGTCTATGTACAATGTTAAAAAAATTAATAGATAAGTATGTAAGATTACCCTCATATTCTGATAAATTTTCCACTTTCTTTTGTTAGTGATTGATGAAATTCTTATCCATTTCAACACTATGTTCCCATAGAATGTTTTTTCAGAGAATAATTCCTAGAATTGTTTCTATTATGTACCATTTATCTCATATTCCAATTTATTGTGTTGAGTATTTTAAAAATAATAGACAGAATATCCCTTCAGATGATAGAAATCAATGATGGTTTTTTATTCATCACTGCATTTTAAATGGACAAATATCTTGTTTGGGGACTCGATATATTGTTTATTTGAAATTGGATTTATAGTTGCTGCAATGATTATAGTTTTTATTTTAATATGCATCCTATAAAAGTTATAACATAATTTGGATTAGAAGGTAACTCTATATATGAGATATTATTTATAATATCCTATTTAATCTACCAAAATATGGTTATGATCTGATTAACCTCAACTCAAACATAATTTACTAGTTCAGGGGTGAACATCCCGACATTGGATATGGTATTTGATTTGTTTCCCACTACTCTATTTAGTTACCGATTTTCTATAATTTAGTTCACATAATAAAATAGTGATATGGAATTTTAAAATACAATTCCTATTATTTTTTCCAGAGTTTTTGAAATAATTCATAACAATTTTTCATAGATCATTTTCTATATAACTTGGTTCCTATAAATCCTATCCCAAAGGTTCTTATTAAACTCTGAATAATAAAATCTATGACATATTAGACACTATAAACCCATAATTTATATTTATATTACATTATTTGTATATAATAAATTTTTAATCACAAGATTATATAACATAATGGTCTTCGAATATTAGATACATACCTAAATTAAATATTAAAATATAAGAAACAACATAATCACATTGTGATAATATAATTCTCCCTTTTTCAAAATCATTGAAAATAACATATATGTCACTTTTAGTTTTAATGAAGAAAGTAAAAAATATAGATTATATAAAATTCACAAAAAACTATTAGAAAAAAATTAAATATTTGATATCATAAAAAATTAATAATTTATTTGGATGGAATAAATTAACAGTATTAATCCATGATAAACATGAATTTAACTAATGATATATCCCATAATATATATGGAAACATGGAAAACAATAATGATTGATCTCATATAGATGTAATTCATGATTCCATACATTTAAAACAAATCATGTCCTTATTTCCAGACATTATACTACTATTAGATCAGGTATACATCAAAACTCAACCTATTATGTCTCATGAGTCCTCTTAATGCATTATAGTGATCTATAAATTATTGCCCCACCCATCACCTAACTAAATCCAATTCATTCACCATTAGAATAACTATTTCTATAAAAACATTTCCTATGGATTCTATTTCAAAATATAACATGGTAATCCAAATAATATGAAATAATTAAATAAATTATTTCCACATTATATCAATTAATGTGGGTTTATATGATAATATAATTCAATAAACATAGAAATTGTGGTTTTTTTAATATAGTAGGTATGATTCTTATCAAATAAATATAGGGGAGAGGGTACTATCTATGAGATGAGTCATTCCTATATGATACTAATTTTGTTGAATAGATTCAATTTGTCCAACACTAATGAAACAGTATAAAAAATCCTCCATCACGATTCATTAAGAGCTGGTGAAAATTGCAATGAATGACATCTAGTAGTGTATCTACAATGTGTTTTCATATTCCCACTACTCATGTATCATGGTGATGATATATTAAATGATCAATGAATCATTGTTGGGTGGATTTCCTCTTAATGAATATATACCATAGTTTTATACACATTCTAGTATTCAATCAAGGTTGAATTTTCCCAAAAATAATGTAAACATTTATATTATGAAAACATATGATATTTTTCCACCATGTAAATGATTGATTTCAATAATGGATTTTGTAACAATTGATTCTAAAGATTATATATGTGGGATAAAAATATCGAAATTCATATCCATTAAATTTACTATGTGATATGAAAAAATTATTCCATGGAAGTTTCTGCACCATATAAATAAATATTTTTAATATAAAAATAGAATAATATAATGAAAATTAATATAGAATCCCAAACAATATAGATTGTGTAGTAATTAAATAAAACCCCTTGAGTGAGAGGTCTCAAATTTAATAGTATATTACATTTATAAATTAATTTCATGATATATATTCTCAAATAGGTAGTATATATCTTATATAAAGTATATTATTATAATAATACAAAACATGTCTCTAAGAGGGGAATTTGAATTGGAAAACCCTTAACACTAATCATGAATTCCATGATCATAATTTAAAATACTATATAATAAATGTTTTTATATTAATTAATTAATTTAAAATCATAATCATATTCATTATCATCAATATTCTTGATAAATTTTCATTAACTGTGTTAATTCTACATATTTTTTTACATCATGTGTTAATGTTTTTGATCATTTTCACAGGTTTCATAATATTGGTGTATGTCTTAATTCTTAATACAATTTATATTATTAATAGTAAAATAAAGATACTATTTGGTATGATGTATGCTTCTTTATGATGTTCCTAATATATTTCATTAATTTTTTGGTCTTCATCCTTGAAGATGAAATCGCTAACAAACATGTTTTGGTGATTCTTATCAACTGAAGGGTTTTTTAATTTAGTAGTTATAAATTGATAAAACAGCTCCATAATAAAAAATTAATTATTTAAAAAATTTATTTATTTATAACACTAATTATGATCGCATAATCAGTCGTGATATAAATTTCTATTATTGATCAAGTATGTTGTTAAACCAAGCCAATCGTTAATAAACCATTATATAATGAATGATAATATAGTTTTTGATAAAATGATTTTAATGGAATAACATATATATTATTTTGTTATTATTAGTGAAATATACCATAATTGGAAGGAATTGTATTAATAATTAATATAAATTAAAATATTACACAATATGAATAATTATGTATCCACTTTGTGTGATTATTCTAAATGATTATATTAATGATGATCGTTTTTAGATCATATCAATGATATGTAAAAACATTTATCATAAAGAAACATGATTCTATCTCAAACATAACATGTATCCTTTATTCCCATCAATATATCCATCCATGTAAGGTAGTGAAAGAAAAAAAACATGTTCGGTTGTGTAAGGGGATGTCCTCATAATGCAAAAATGATAGTTTTTTTCTTATCAAGAAGGGTAAAGGGGGCTAGTAATTATTTAATAAATATTAAAACATAATGTATAATATATATACAAAATTGATCATATAATACTAGGATAAATAAATCATAAATGTAAATATAAAAATGAAAAATAGGTTCATAAAAACATGGAACATATGTTTAGAATGTTTAGTTTATCTTAGTAGATTCAATGGAGAGGGAGAGATTACACTAATATCTTCTAAATATAATAATTTTTGAGTGAAATTAGTTTATAGGTTAAGGGGATAGAAATAAATGTTAATAAAAAATTGAAATTTTATAATGGAATAGAAGGGTTGGTGAGTGACAAAATTTATAATTGGTGAATATAAAATTTTTGTAATTATTTCAAATTTATATAAATGGAGTATAGGTTAATCATGTCGTGTTGCTACCAAAATAGGAAATAATTTATTATATGGTGAGATAAGGATAATAATGTTTCAGTATATCAATTTTATATACAATTTATTTCATTTTCTAATCCCTTTACTCCTTGAATCTTGTCTCTTATAATTTTAGATTTTAAAACTCTAACATGTTTTTACATAATATAATTTATGACTAAAAATGTTATCCTTATTGGAAGATTTCAATACACTAAATTTCTATTTTGAATTCATTTTTAATTATTAAATTCTACATTCTTTTAAAAATAATTATAAAATGAAAATATTATAATATATTAAATCAATTTCTGTTTAAAATATTACTTGAGTTATAAAACATAAATCCTAGGATTGTAATCTTTAATAAAAAATTAATAAAATTCAACATTAATTTAAAAAAAGTATATTTTTTTAAAAAAACAATTTTCAAAAATTTCAATAGAAAAATTATATTCTAATAATGGGGAAGTGTAACATCATTTGTAAAAATGGTATATTACATTATTCATCAAAATAAATCAATTTTTTAGAAAAATGCAGAAAAATATTCATAATATCATATACATATAAAAAATTCATGAATGATATTATTTATTTTAAAATTAAATCCAAGTAATCATAAATTAATATTTTTTATATACTCATGATTAAATGCTCTCAATACAGTGCGTCATGTCAAATTTTATGATATGATGTTTACCTACTATAATTGTGTATTGGTTAAAAAAATCCAATTATTATATATTATAAGTACGTATTTCCTATATAATTGTATAATCTTCCCTCAAATAATAATGTATAATTTCTAATAGTACATGTTCTCCATTATACTTCTATTTCAAATAATCAAAATAGAATTTTCATGATAAAGTTACATTAATTGAATAAGAAACACCAACCAAATCCTGATATGGGTTCCATTTGGACAATTTTTTCTTCATTTGTTGCAACTCTTATTTTTTTTAAGAATATATGAGTTTCTATAAATATTTTATTAGATTATTAGGAACATATGAATATTAAATTTTGGAACATTTATCATTTACTTCGTATTGATGATATTTTTAATCAAATGAAATGATTTTAATGATTTTTAAACGATTGATTATTGTTCTAGAGATCATAATTTGAGGAATTATATGGGGGTAATATCTATTATATTCTACCAAAAATGGAATGGATGCTTTTAATTTATATTTATTTCATTTCCACTATCAATGTATCATTTATATTCATAGATGAAAAGAATAGAATGTGGATGGAATAATAATGGGGGTAACTACAATGTCTACTAATGAAATAATAACATTATAACATGATAAAAGTAATATATTTCAGTCAAGATTTATATAATATTGTCATAAAAGGGTCGGTATCGCACACATTAACAAAACAATATGGTATAAATGGATAAAATCAATGCAACAATAAAATGTGTCAACATCAGGAAACCTAACAACCAAAGAATAAGGCTTGAAAAACTATATAGACTTCATAAAATATGGTTCTGGAAAAACCATACATGAAAATTAAAATGTAAATTTTGAGATAAAATAATTATCCAAAAAATTGGAGGGTATATAATTAAAGTACCATTTATCTCGTTCATATCATGTACATGGATTTGTTTTCTAAAATATCACATATCATAATAATGCATTTCATCACATGGAATTACATGTAAAATGTTTTTTGGATTAAATATATTCAATTCAATAAAAAATAATTTATAGTTCCATTGTTGTTATTTTCCTTAATTTTTAATAGGTTTCATTACTCTCAAAAAAAATGTTTGGCTTGGAAAATCTCTTGTTAATTTTGACAGCATAATGGGTGTACATAAAGATTCATGGAAGTGTTTAATGAGAGAAGAAGGTGGTATGTAATTAGTTTTAAATCATTATGATAGTAATGATTTATAGGTAGAGTAAAATCATTATTTTTTTGAGTTACTATAAGAGGGAGGTTGGGTGGTTATTTTTAGCGAAATAGAGTGTATTTTTTTATTTCAATTCAAAAATTAGTTTTGGACTACAAAAAAAAATAATAATAATAACAAAAATCATTCACATGGTTCTTAAAAATTGTTTCTAAAAAGAAGGGTGTATTTCAATATATTATATGAATATGAACCAAACACATTTAAATAATACTATTGTTTTTGAAGATGTGAGTCATGTTTATAATGTATTGATTTTGAAAACATAAAATATATTATAGTTTCTGGGGGATTCATCAAAGATATATAATGTTTATAAAATAACATAAATATACATTAGTTAAAATCTGTAATCAAAATTTCTAGAATAAGACTTTATAGAATTTATTACATCTATTAGGGGCTATTATGATGTCATAATACATATCATATATTTATATGTTATTAAATTTTTACACGAAAAAATAAAGTACATAAAATAAACAATTGAAACATTAACAATTGAATAATTTTAATATGATGACTTTTAAAATGATATTTATTTACATGAAATAAATTAATGAGTATAAAAATTTACACATTTAAAAAAAAATTCATATTTACTAAAATATACTAGTTTACATGACACTAAACATTTCCAAACCCTTATAAAAATTACACTATAATTTATTTAATTATATTAAAATTTATATTTATATAAATATTTTTAATTATAATTATTAATTAAAATCTAATTTATATCAAAACATCCTGATTTTATCAAATTTTGATTACTAATTAAAACATTGTATAATAAAATAAAATAAAATTTTTATTTCTTTGTATCAATATCTAATATTTAACAATCCAATTAATTATTAATAATGAAATAATTAAAAATTATTAGTGATACTATTATTTTATTAAAAATCTCATTAATAAATTCATATTACTGGGGACTATATACATAAGACATTATTACCCTAGCTTATTTCATAAGGATCAGGTGTGTGATGGTAAATATTTCATTCAGTGGTTCTAGTGAAAATAGTTTGTATCGTGGTCTTAATAAGAATGAACTTGTTTTATAAGTATTATATCTCATGTTTTTTTTAGGATTTTTTCTTGTTCACTGTCATGGGTAATTCTTAGGGATTTCACCTCTCTTAGAAGCTTTGACCAATTGGATTCATAGGGCATTATCTTACTGATCGAGGACATCTGTTATTCAATCTTATTCTATTATACTTCATTATAAAACATAATATATACTAATATTAATTCTTAATATAAAATGACTATATTATCAATGATTATTATTTTTGATAGACATTTAAATTCAATAGGCTAAAAAATCCCAAAATAACCAACATTGTGCAATTTATTTCTATAACTACATTTGTTAATAAAGAACATATTCATTCAAAAATTAAAATAAATTTATAAATGTTTTGGTTGTTACATCTTACCCCTATTTAAATATTTCACCATAAATATTTATTTTTATACACTAAAATAGTTTATGATTATTTTTTTATCATCAGTTATACATTCCATTTTTTCACATTCTTGTGTTGCTACCTCAATAATTTTACCAAGTTAGTATTCATGTTTCATTAAAAAATATCTCTATGATAAAAAATATATATAAAATATTCTCCTCATATGAATTATCATTATATAATGTTACCACCTCCAGATTCATTATATGTGATGGATGTGGTAAGTACTTACTTAATATGGATAAATCGAAAACATATTATACTTGAGAAAGGTTAGATGGAATTTCTACTTGATACACCACAACTCTTATGTTTTAAAGGTTCTCAATGGGGTATAGTATCTTAGACATTGACCACATTTCTTCGCAAAACTCATGAATGTAATCCATGGTGCGATTTGGATGAAAAAATCATCTCTAACATTAAATTCCTTGTCACACTGATGATTGTTTTTATATATTTTCTATCAATTTTTCATGTATTTAATATGATATTTAATGGGTTAAGGATTCTCTATTATCTTATGGGTAGTACACAGTTACATATGATTTCATTATCAAATATCATCCATGCTTTTTAGATCCTAGATCCTTTTATCATTTTGAGACTTAATGGGTTCTATTTGAATGTTGTCATGAAATTATTGTTATTTAATAACTCCACTAGAGGAATATAATGATCCCTACATTGTTTGAAATCCATTAAACATGATCTTACAGTATACTATAGAGTGTTATTGGTTTTTTCACATTCACTGCTCATAATAAATCAATAATATATACTGAAACAAATCCTTATATATAATTATTGTTGAAGGATTCTATTAAAAATTAAGGAAAACCCGATATCTTGATAAAATGTAGTTTATAATGGAACTATATGTATTTTTACCACATATATTGTGAATAACATTGAATGTTTGTTGATAAATAAATATTCCATGATAGTAATGAAACACACTTAATATTTAAAGTGTTCAACCATATCCTAGATGAAGTTATTACCTTTAAACTTCTTGTAGATTCCTATTATGAAATCCATGGTAATTTATTCACACTTTGAAATAACTATGTGAAATGGTTTTATCATATCCTTAGACTTCTATCATTCTTCATTGAATTTTTTTCGTACAAAGCATCAAGATACAAATTCTTCAACATACATGTTTGGGTTATCCCACTAACTTATATTCAAACACTCTATATATTTTTTTTCTAGTATATTAAATTGTAATGCATTATTCACATCAAAAAAATTCCCACTTGATATTTGTTTTTTATGGGACACATAATCTGAAATAAAAATCATACATATCCATCTTTAGGAAAGCTAATCTCTGGAATTTTTTATTTAATTTTCTATAGTGATTGATCATCTTTTTATGCGTCTTGATTCGTTCAAGAATTGATAGTGATGATTTTATTTGATAAAGTTAAGATGATGATCCTATTATTAGTCCCACTTCCAGTTAGCCCATGTCTTAGATATTTGGATCCCTTTCTATAAAAATAGTGGATAGGGTTGCAGGATCCCTTCTATAAAGAGAATATTTCACCTCTTTTAATTCCCATAAATATAATGGATTGAATAACTATAGTCTATTATTTGGTATAAACACATTTGTTTCCACATTGAGCTTCTTCTGGGTGAATATATACTTAATCCATTAATGATATTTTTATCTCTCACACATTTAACTATATATATAATTTCACCATATACATAATGTAATGTATCTGTATCAAATTGTAGATCACTGATTGGGAAGTTATACTACTCGATTTTGAATTAAGTGCAGGGAAAGAATATCAATTTTCATCATTCATGAGTATACAAACCCAACACGCTTTATACACATCATTATAGTTAGTAAATAAGTCTCCACTAGTGGTTACTATGAAACAAGGTTTATTGATTAGCCATTTTATACTCATTTATCCTCTCTTTATTTTATTAGTCACTAAATCATAACTCCCTTATGAGTTACCCAATAATGTTACTTTATGCAATCAAATAGTAACAATTACTATAAATCACATCTAACTTCTCCTTAAATAAATTCTTTACTACAACAGTCAAATGATCCAAATGTTCCATCATGTTTTCGATAGAGATAAAAAAATAATATATAAATACGATCAATCATTTAACATTTTAATCCAAAAATACTATGTTCATTATTCCCATGAATATAGATGGATAGTAACTACAACCTAATGAAATTACTATAAACTCAAAGTGTCGTTAACATCAGTAAAAGGATGCCTTGGGATATCCATATTATTTACCAAAACATAATAATATATGGATTAAGGATCAACTATAGAGAAGTACTAGGATCCACATAGTTATTTTAACAATTCATCAGTCTATGGAAGGGGATACATTTTCTTTATCATGTTTATGTTGACCTCTAGATAATCAATGTAAATTTGAATTTCACCATAATAATATTTGATGGTAAGGATGGGTGTATCCCATGGTGATTCACATGGAAATATATACCATTTAACTAACTTCACCTTTTCTTAGTTATTAATATCTTCAAGTTCAATGGTGGATATACTATATGGAGTGGATGATATTGTCATAGATCCAAGTATATGTTAGATCTGGAACATAATAACTCTAAATTAAGAAATACTGAGAATTTATTTAGGAAAAACACAAAAATATTCACATATAATGGTAATATCATCACGAATAAAATTTTACATATTCTAGATTATATAATGTAAATATTATTTCTCATTGGGAAATAATATTAATTCTTGAGATTATGATTCCATATGAGATTCAACAGCTTTATTTAAATGGTATTAGGTTTTAGGGAGACTCATACTATGAAAGGTGATTTTATTATCTAGGAAATATTTTTTGGATGTATAAAATAAAAAAACAATACACATAATTTCATAAATTTATGATATTGAGAGTATCACAATATTTTCTGGGAATATTTAGCCCGAAATTTTTTTACAAGGGTTCATTTATGTTCACGAGATGAAATAATTAACCCATTTATCGTCTTCAATAATATATGAACTGCTATGTTTTGAGGTAGTGTTTGATTATTTCTACTAACATGTATGACCAAAGAAAATAAATAGAACAAAAATCCAAATTACGTTCACTATCCTGGAAGGAATAATAATCTTACATATAAATAGTTTGTTTTCATGATAAGCCTCAGTAGTTGTTATTAGATGAACTCCCCATTTAACAATTATCCCTGGAGTTTTTTGTTGCTTTTTACCATCAACAACCATTTTTTCATGGCATTGATTCCCTTATTAAAAATTTTAAATACAGATAAATCATTGGATATCAAGATAAAATATGACTCAATCAGTTCTTTCGTCCATTATATTATTGTTTTTCTCTTCACCATAATCAATAGAAGAAATCTATTACTTCAATAACCTTAAGAATTTACTTTTCCCCTTAAATAATTTTTCAGGATTCTTCTTCCCACCCATTTGGGAATTGGGATGTTGGAATTTCTTACCCCATTATATTTCTCCTTCTTGATTCAAGAATTAAAATCAATTCACTACATCCAATAAAATAACCCATGATTCCCATGAAATTTATTTACCATTATGTTTACAATGATGGAATATTTGAAATATCTCTAATAGATATTGATGTCTCTAATTGAAAAATAATTTCAATGATTAAGAATTATCCCACTAAAAATGTGTTCATAGTTACCTTCAGGGCCAGTTAAGAAGTTAAAGGCATATCTGGACTGTTTTTTAAATTTCTCCATAGGAGTCTAAATGTATCATTCATACGTTTTCATGGGGACAATGAAATACCTCTTTATTTTAACAAGAGAATGTGAGTAAAATATTTTTCCAAAAAAATTATCTTGATTGTTTCCACTGCATCCCTTTAATTTCTTTATCATGTGTATTATTTTATATTAACATAAATCCATGAACGAATTCTCCCACTATATAATTAATATCTACATGAGCATCTCTTTTTAAGAGAATTGATTGATGGAGAAGATAATTTCAATAGATATGATCCACTACTTCTCAATTAATGGATTGGACTATCTAATGATTTATTGATCCCTTTTTACATAAACATTTTATTTGAATCTCAAACCTTCTTAGGAGGATATGGGTGTTCCTATTAATTCATTTTTTGATTAAAAACTTATGTTAATTGCAAAATTATTATCATGAAGTTCAAAATTTCGAGCTCATCTAACTGGGAATCTGATTTTACAACTGATCACATTTCCCATCAAATTTTATTCTGACACTGTTCGAAAAATGTCCATCTATTAACTAGAAAAATGAGAAAATTATGGATTAGAATTTTCAAACACATATATGGGAAACTATGATAATTTATTGGATAAATCAGGAGTCACATATATTAAATAACATAGGATTTTCAATGATTCAAATTATATTATCCATGGTTTTCTTTATAAAATTAAATTTATTAGAATTTTTTATTCCCTTTATAATGGTTTGTAAGGAGATTCAGAATTTTCCAAATCCTATCCCATGGGAGTTTCAAACAAGGTGTAAAAAAATTCCTCTTTTTCATCCCCTAATTAATGATTGAGTTAATAGTGAATCCACCATATTCCTTGTTATTACCCCATGGTAAAACTATGCCATATCAACATATAATTATCATAACAACCGAAACCATTATAAATAAAATTCCCTTTTGAAATCAATAATTATCTTATTAATGTAATGTAATTCTAGAAAGTATGTTCACTCATTGGGTTATTTTAAGATATTAAATGTTATATAGAATTTAAAATAGAGTTAAGAATCATAACCATTAAAAATATATCCACAAAATAGGGATCATATGATTTTTATATGTTATGGGTTATGATAGAGACCCATTGACAGTGAAAAATTTAGTAGTAGTATAGACCAATAAGATCTTACCATATAAATCCATTTTATCAGATAATATAGGGGATAAAGACTCCCAAAGTTTTTATGTGACCAGACTAAGATGATATTGAATAAATAAATCATTATTGAAACTATTTATAAAATAAGATCAAACTCATTGATATCATAACCTAAATCATTTTCATCAGACCACCCCATGAGAATATCACCATCATGCACATGACCCATTGTGCATTTAATGTTGTAATAAGGGGTAATGTAACTAAAAAATGGGAGTATTATTATATATATTTTCATTTTGATAAAATATTTTATATTTATTCCTTATTATTATAATATTATAAATTATTAAACAATGATATTGATAAAAAATTTGATTTTTGTACGACAAAACTAAAATTTTATTTTTGAAAATTTATATTTTAAATTAAGACACTCTCACAAATAAAGTAGATGATTTTTAAATTAAATTTAATATTAATAAAATATTTTTATTATAAAAAACCTGATACTCTAAAAAAAATAAGTATTTTGATTTAAAAGTATAAATTCACATACATAGAGTTTTTTTGTATACAATAGTTTATATTTTTGAAATCCATATGTCTATATTATCCATTGTTTAGTTTTAAATAATATTTGAAGACAGTCAGAATTTATGGTAAAAATTATATACGGTATATATTATAACATCATAATGATGAATAAATGTTGTAATATATTCTATAAAAGATATTTATGACAAATAATATAGTTCACATTTAAAATAATATTTATTTTATATTTTTTATTATTTTTAAAAACACTTTATGAATACTCCAAATCCTTTAGTATAAAATAATAATCTAAAATTAATTCTATATAAACATGAATCACATACACATCATCCATTATAATATTATATAGTTCATGGATATTGGCCTTGTAAAATAATGAACACCACTCCTCTTTGGATGAATCCAAGAAAAAAACATTATAAAGGGTTTTTTTAATTACATTTTTATAGAGTCCAAAACCTATATTTTAAAAATAAAAAGAAATTTCCATCACTTTTCTAAAATAAACAAACCCTAGAAACCATTTATCATCACTAAAAATTCATGGAATATAAAATTACTCATCCCTTTCTACTCTATGTCCCTCTCAAGGATCCTATAATCTATTATGATGCTACTCTAAATCATTTAGAATCTCCCTCTCAAGGAAAGCGATCTATCTCTCTTCTCTTCCAATCAATCACCTTTTTTATATTTATCCTTTTCAATAATATCTTACTATATTTTCATTAGTTTATATATATCCCTTCATAATGAAATTTATGTTTTATTAATGAGACATACTTTATCCCCACATTTTATAACACATGCTTAATATGATACTATGCTGATGAAAGGGATCCTAGACTTCTCCACTTTATATGAACACCTATATTGTGTTATTCCATTTTGGTCCACCTAATCATATTTGGGTATGTTTTATGAACAACCTATTAAAAACACTATTATTTACATGTTATTTGTGAGTTCATTCAAAATCATTAATCCCTCGCATTATTCATTATGTACCCTCGTTATGCTTCAAAAAAAATCCTACTATTTTTCCATGACAAAATGTTGTAATGGGAATACCAATTTCATTTCCACTCAAGGGTATTAACCAAGAGGAAACAAAAAATATTTTTTTGGACATAAATTTATTTAACCCTAACCCCTTAATCAAGGTGTTATATTTTATTAATGAAATACATATGTTTTATAATCTATGTGGCTCACTTATGCTTGTATATGATTTTAATCTGACAGGTGGTTGTAAGATTATATATATCCCTAATTCATTGATTAAGGTTTTAATATAATGATATTCCATGTATGGTGTGACATATATAATCCTAGGAACAATATATTATTTTTTATTTGTTTTTATCCTTGACTTATGGTGATTATACCTTGTTTTATGTTGTTCACACATGCCTATATTTCTTTTATGTTATCATCACATATCATTCTTCAATGTTCATGTTGTTGATTACCATGCCTATTATTCACCATTTAAATTTCCTTTTAATAAAATATAACAATTAAACCATTTTTTCCACTGTCCATCCCCTTCCTAGTATTTATATCTCCTGCATTTATTATGTACATCCAATGTTGTCTCGTGTTGTTTTAGAAGAATGATGGATCTTTTTAGTCATGTTAAGGAACATTTAAATATTTTTTATGTGTCTATGTTTTATTTTTTTATGTTATGTGAATAATTTAAGATATATACTAGGCCTATAAATATTTTGTGTTTTAGTAATTTTTCTTTAAGAATCATGAAATTAAGTTTATTAATGACAAAGGATCCCAAACTAATAGTATCCAAAAAACGATTTTGTTACATGAAAATCACATACTATATACATTAAATAAATTTGTGAATTTTTCCTATGTTTATCTATATCTATGAGTATTTTACAATGATATTATAATTATAATTCCAAAAAAACACTTGATCGTTCTATGGAACCAACTATGACAACCTAAATCCTTAATACACTTTATTTCAGGTTTTATTTCCTAAAGAAACATTTTATACAATTATAGATGGTTAGTAAGAATTGTCTATTTATGTAATTTTATACAAATATATTAAATATAAGATATTGATAGAATGAAATTATATTTAACTCATTAACATTATCTAAAAAAAATTTCTCTTCTAAAATTTTACTTCAAAACTTCGAGATGTTCATAAGAAAGGAGTGAGTTATAAGGCCCAATAATGGGTTCATCGAAGTATGTCATGAGGAATGTAATACGTGTTATACAATTTGAATATCAAGGAAAAATTAAATGGTGTAAATCATAAATATGAACATAAAATTATGATATAATAGGATTTCTTATAAGAAACAAAATAATATGGAAGCAACAATAAAATCGACATCATAGGAATAAGCCATGGCTAACCTTCTATACACAAAAAATAGTGTGACTTAGATAATCCCTCATGATCCTTAAATGTAATATAATAAGTTATAATCATTACTCAATGCATTGTAGAGATATATAATATACACCCACACATATCCTTTTTATCATGTACATGAATTTTTGTGCTAAAGAGATCATACAATAAATAGTGACATTTATCTATTTTAATCACATGATTAATGATTAAGGGTTGCATTCATGTAATTATGAAATAAAAAAAGGATAATTAAATATATGTGAATACTCTTTATTGGAAATGGGAATTTTTATTCACAATGGTAAACTTTTCATGGAAAATGCCATATAATTCATGAAGCATAATGGGTGTACATAAAGACTCATGGAAGGATTTGACAAGAGTGACATATGGTATGTCATTACATCAACATCATATGTAATGTAGTGGGATGTGTAAACACTTATTTCCGAAAGAAAAATTGTAAATAAAAAAGAAATAGAACAATAAATGTGCTTTAATGGTGAGGAGGATAAGATAATCCCATCCCTTGAGAGGGTCATTATTATATCTTGGGTGGAGCTAAAAAACATATTGGGAATGGATTTGGAGAGATATGAAGAGGTAAAGGGACATAAACATCAATCCCAATTTTGGTGAAGATAAGTGGGACTATTTTTGGGTATTTACAGTATAAGGGAGGGGGTTTCATTAATAATTTATAAATTTTGTTTGTTGACAATACTAAATAAATTATAAAAAACCACAATTATTCCCATTCTTTTCACCAGGGTTTCTACAAAAGTAGAGTGGTATTAAATATTTTATATTTAATTAATTATAACTCATTAAATTTTTATAATTACTGACTTTGAAGTGATCTATGTTAAAAAATAAATGATTTTGAAACAATTTTATAAATATATGTTTTTTAATATTAATTAATGATATGTAAAATTAAGAAAATAATTTAAAAAACATATTATTTTATTATAGAAATATATATTTAGTCAATATTTCATTTTATACCATTCAATATATATCCTATAAACTATTATGACATCATTATGCATATAATATATTAATTCCAAATTTAATTTTAACACACAAAAAATTAAACACATAAAATTATAAAAAAATATCCATTATATAATTTGAATATTATTATTTGTAAAAGTATAACTTTTTACCTATATAATTTGATATATATGAAAATTTAAATCATCAAGTAAAAATGTTATTTTCTAGAAAATATTATTTTTTAAAATTTTAAGCACATTATATCACATATAAAAATTATAATTGACCATATTAAAATGAAATTATCACTAATATTCAAAGAAATATTAATTATTAATTATAATTCATAAATATTATGTTTATTTTAAAAGTATTTAATACACCACAAAAATTATGTCAGTCGAACATAAATATCTCTCAAAAATAAAGTTATATTTTCTTTTTTTTATAAATAAAATGTTTTTCAAAATAAATAAAAATTTAATTATTAATAATAAAATGTAATCATAATTTTATTAAAAAATATATGAAATTATATACTTTTTGGGTATAGATACATTCCCCCTTATTAAACCAGTGTGTTCACTAAGATAAATATGTTCGATTATGGAGAAATCTTGTGTTGGTTCGATGGACATGGTTTTGGTCATGATCTTGACATGATTGAACTTATCCCATAAGAAATTTATCTCATGTGATAGTATTTTAATATAGTATTTGTATTAGGAATGAGTAAATCCCAATAATTTCATGTCCCGTAAATGTTCTAATAAATGGGATGCATATTTTATGATCATATTTGTCAAGTCCATTACTTCTTTTTTCAATTTCTCTTATACTTCATCATAAACATTGATATATAATAAAACTAATTCTCACTATAATATGTTTATATTATTTGTGGTTGTGTTCCTTAATGGAATTTTAAAACAAATAGGATATAGGAATCCAACATAAGAAAAGTAGAGTATTTTTTCACTATAAATATATTACTAAATAATGAATTTATAAATTCAAAAGAGAATTTAATTTATAAATGTTGGGGTTATCACAAAAGGCATGTTTTAAATTTTTTAAATGTAAATTTTTCCAATATAAATTCACATTATTTAATTATTTAATTAATTTTTTGGGATATCAGTGGATCATTCAAAGAGGGAAGTTATTACACAATAGATAAAATATAGTTTTCATGACTTTTATGAATATTATAAACCCACTATAAAAATTAATTCTTTTGTCTAATCTACTAAATCATATTTTCTAGAAGGGAGATAAATTCATATTAATGAATAAATTTGAAGAAAATCACTAGGAATTTAATAGAACACTGCTTAGTGTAAATATTCTTATAGTACCCTATAGTGTGGATGGATATTTCTTATTTATAGTGATGATAAAAATTACGTAATACTAAGAGTTCACATGAATAATTATGTGGTGTTATCTTATAGAACACAAAAATTTAATTTTTCATGATAAAAATTACTAGAGTCATGATATGAAACTGGAAGCCATAATTCTTTCCTTAAAGATATTGGGGAATTTTCATTATGGTGATATTTGTGACATATATATGGATCATACAACCATAAATGATATATTCACAAATAATATTTTAATATGCATATTAGAGATGGTTTAAATTAAATAATGATTATAATTACTAAATACATTTCCACCATATAAATTAGAAGAATTTAATTATATCTCTATGGAAGAATGAACACATTAGTTTGTTCATTAGATGGATTCAAATAGATCCCATTCTTATGGATTTTAGTAAGATTGACATTAAATTTATAAATAATTAATATTTATTCTATCGTTCCCATATGATTTTTCAACCATTAAATAATGTAAATAATAATGTGGTAATGAATAAATATGTGGAGATGTGAAAAGGATATGAATATTTCTTTAGTCACTCATGATAATGAAATAATGATTTGGATTAAGAACAAATTATCTATTATATCAATACTAAAGTTTAACAAAGATATGGTAGTTGAAACTGAATTTTCATTATTCTCTACTAATCATAGATGTATATAGATGTATATAGGTGTAAAATAAATTTTTAATAGGATAATAGGAAGAGTGATACTCCATAGTATGTATCATAGTGATTGGTGTGCTTTCTAGTTAAGGGTTAGAGACAAAAGTAAAATGCAAGGTTGCTATCATTAACCATACATGTGTTTAAATTGGAAAATTCACCAGGAATTTCACTATTGGACACCCAAAAACATCTAAATGTAAAAATGATATTTGAGTTGTAGTCAATATCCCTTTTATATTATCATATATAATTTAAATTATAAAAGATTTATCACTTGTATAGATAACCAAGTTATAAAAAACAATTTATAATTTTATTAGGAGTAAGACAGTCAATAATGTGTAATCAATATCTTTGGTTTACATAGATGTTATTGAAAATTCATCAGGAAACCTTGAATAAAAAATTGATATTTAGCATTGCATATCATCCTCAAATAGTTTCAAATTTTAAAAAGAACAATCAAACCATATATGATATGTTGATAGGATTCTTAGTGTATTTTTATGGAGGATGTGATTAACACTTTCCATTATTTTAGTGTCAATTAAATATTATAAATCACTTATTAATTCATATGGATCCTTATTAACCCCTCCATGGAAGGTTGTATTAGATTCCAACATGTTCAAATAGAGAAACAATATTTCGTTTCACTTAAGTAAGATGAGAAAATGGCATAGAATGTTAGAGATAATTAGTAGCATATAAAAGAAACACACAATAAAAATATGTGTTATAATTATATCCATATATGAATTTTTTATTTAAAATTTAGGGATAATTTTTTGGGATTTATATCTCTTTGGATGAATGTTACAATATTGGAAAAGAAAAGAATTTTGATCCAAATATATATTGATATACATGACATTATTAATCTCTTACAGTTAGTGTTGTGTGTCTTGGTTCATGATCTAAACTTATAACATGATCAGTATCTCTTTCATGTATCTATTTGGAGAGGTAATATATGAGAAACTGACCATTTTATGAACACAATTGGCATCCCATCAGAGTGTGACATGTCTTTTAAAGAACTATAACTAGGAATACTTGATCATAGACATAACGTTCTATTAAACAAGTCCACTAGCTTGGATAAGGTTATATAGAGGAATTTAAGATTATGGGAAACTACATGGGGACCTGAGAAGGTTATGGGGTAGATTTATCCTTAATGTTTTGTTTCAAAGTGATCAAATTTCAAGGTATGAAGTCAAATAAGAGGGTAGAATGTAATACACAAATATTTGGGAATATATTCCTCTTCAATAATTATTATTTTTTGATATCTTCTGAATCACACAACCTTTAAATTATGTGAATAATACATATAAATTATAAAACAAAACACCTAATATTATATTAAAATAAAATATAATTTTTAGAATAATATCAAATTTCTTTGGTAAATATTTTTCTTCCATATGATATATTTTTAAATAGTTTTTTTATGTAAATTTATTTTTTCATATATGTATTATTTAAAAATAAATTTATATTATTATTAAAAATTAATATTTTCACATGTATAATATCAATTCATTGGATATCAATTGGTTATATTTTACAATTAAGGAATTTTAATGTATTAATATATGATTTAATATGATTTTTTTCTTGCATTGTGTTTATATAATTATTAATTAAATTGATCACTATTTCTTACTATTTATAATATATTTTAATATAATATATTACAAAAATATAAATTCTCTTTAATTTAATTATTTCTATTAGGTAATTAGTGATAAATAAATTATATTTTTGCATAGAAAATCATTTTTTAAAAATAATTGTCATTAAATTTTATGACATTATTTCAAACTGAATATAAACTCTTTTAGAAATATATTTTTTCAAGTTATATCCATATTTGGAATCATGATTTCCAAATTTTTTAATGATCCAAAATTAAAATTTTCTCATATTGATTAGTAAGATAGATACAAACATACTTCATTTAATGTTAAAAGGGATAAAGGGTGAGTTAAAATAAAGGATAACGTTTAAAAAATCTCATCATGTTTTTCAAATTTGATTCATTGAAGAGGTATTAACGTCAATTTATCTTATATATTAACATCTTTACATTTTTTCCACTTGATCGTAAATAAGAAATTACTTTATTTTAATTTTATAACTATAAATAATTATATCTTCCACCTCACTTATATAAATAGTCATCTCCACCTCACACCTTCACACAATTCGATCTATCATTATAAAAAATACCTACCAAAAATACATCCTGACATCCTAAATATATCCGACACATTTTTTTATTCCCAAAAGAATAACCCATGAAGTATTAAGTTGTTACTAGAAGGGGGATTCTTTAAGTTGAGGTATTTATCTTTATATATCTATTTTGATTTTATTTCATATTTTTCCACCTTGAAATATTGTATAAACATGTTAAAATAGAGTGGTGAATAGTTTTTATATACTAAAATTCTGTCAGGTTATTGGTATACCCATATTCTATATCTTGTCCATTTTATTAGAAGTAATAATTTTGTTTGGAAACACTTGTAAACAACCACCTCCATAAATTGATGTGATTCTTTTTTCCTTTACCGCAATATATGGCTAGTTATATAGATTGATTTACGGAATATATATAATATTTATATTATTATTATTATTATTTTATAATTTTATATTATTATATATTGATCTTTCTTTTCATTTTTGGATAATAATAACATTAATCTTGCATACGTACAGACAACTATCTTGAAAATGGGATGTAATTAATTTTTCATCTCCAAAATATATGAATGGTTATAAATTTTTATAAAATAAATAAATAAGAGTCTTATAAAATGAATAATATTTTAAATATTATGAAACCATGACCAATGTTCATGGACCTAACCCATTAAACCAAAAAACCCATGGAAATCATTATAGTGTTCAACCGAATGTTGATTTTAATGATGAATAGTTAATAAATTGGTAAACAGAAATTATACTAGAATGTTATATTATAATATAATTATAAATAATTTTTTGTTATATTTATATAAATGATGAAAATATATTATTTAGTAACTTAAGAGAATATATGACAAATTTCAAGACCAGAGTAAGTTGTATATGTCATAATCTCATTTCATTTTGTGATAATCCTTGTTAAATTTCAATTGAAAAAAAATTGTAATATCCATGTGAATTAAAACCCAAATATATGACTCAAAAATATTTATTTGTATCATTTTAATTTATTAGTACCATTATACTCTATTTTTATTTATAATAGTTATTAAAATATTTTAAAAATTTTGACCATGTTTCTTCTTTTGTGATTGAACATTTTCTACCTTGCCCATTTTCTATAAATAGTTTTCATGACGGTTAATTTCATTGATCAATTTATTATTTATTATGATTCTAAATCTTATTTAAAATTATTCCCATCATGTTGAATGGAATCTTATTTTTGGTTTCCAATTGTGGAACTTTTAAAATTTTTACTAAATGTGTGAAAAGAAAAATTATGTTATTGTTTACCAAATGAACAATTTTTCCAACCACTACAAACATTCATTACACTCAATATTAATTGTATATAAATATATGGTTATTTTTTATTAAATTATTATTCATCGTATTTTAGAAATAATGTATTTATAATGATACCAAAGAAAATGTATATTTTTTCATTCTTTCAAAGAATTATTCAAAAGCTCTTTTAAAGGTATTATAATCTATATGAATATTATTTCTTATTTATTATGATTCAATATGGATATCGTCTAATGATACAATTTATGTTCTTACACTAGATATATTGTTATTTTTTGATGACTAAATATTTATAAAACTAGTTTCTTTTTTATGGTTTATGCAATAAAAATTTGATGAATTTTTTTTTGATATTTTGGTACACAAATGTTTAGTTGTCATAATGTGTTTTGTAGGTTAGTTACAACCCAACATTTCATTG
Organism: Viscum album; assembly: GCA_963277665.1. Lineage (NCBI taxonomy): Eukaryota > Viridiplantae > Streptophyta > Magnoliopsida > Santalales > Viscaceae > Viscum > Viscum album. The sequence continues at coordinate 789,767,026 of OY728148.1, forward strand.
TTTAATTATTATTTTATTCTAATATAGAATTTTCTCTAATATATAGTGAACCTAGTTTATTAATATGAATTTTCAACTATGATTACCTTTGGACAGAACCATGACCAAGGATATGATGGAATTGGTAGTGTACCCAATCAACAATGGGAATTCGCCCACCTTGAAATTCAAAGATGTGATTCCTAAAAAATAAAATTATTTTCTATTCATATTATTGTTCCATAAAATAAATCACATATTCTTATTTAAATGATATTTTCTCATGTATCATTACTGATTACTGATAATTCCTTATCCTTATGAATGATGAGTTTTTGAATGTTAATGTTGTATGTTGTTTCTCTTCATCTGTAATCTATCAAAAATTTGGAATTAACATCCTAAACGATGATCATGATCTTATAACCTAATGTTTATCTTCTACTTTTTTATGATCATTGATTGATTCCTCCCATGATCACCCATTCTAAGCAGCCTAGTTCACCCTTTCTTATGATAAAAGTTTTCATAAGTTATGAATAAAAGTATTAATTATGAAATTTCTAACAATGGTACTAAGATATTCTAATAATGTTGGATAAGTTGTTACTAATTCATGAAATATGTTTACATTATATTTATTCTACAATATTATTTATACCATTTGGTTTTATGGAATTTATTATTGTAAAATTAATTTAGTTTGTAGTTAAAATGATCCAATATTTACTTAAATTATGCTCTGTTCTCCTCAAATTTTTATAAATTTAAATCAAAATTAAACATCATTATAGAAAAATATAATTCTAAATTTTATAAATATATATTTTAAATGAATAATTCAATTAATATAAATTATATTATATTTTATTGAAAAACAAAATTTAACATTTAAATATTCTTAATCATATTTTTTATTAATTTTGTAGTTGATTACAATATATTATATATATTAAAATTTTTATTATTCTAACAATCTCTTAATATTAATTATATAAAGGAACATTTTATTTCATTGTTACTTATAAATAGTTCAATTAAAAAAGTCTTCATTTAAATAATTATAAGTAAATATATATTCAAAAATCATGGGGAATTATGTAGTGAATATGTGAAGGTAACTAAAAAAGAAAGATAAAAACATAGAAATGTACATTGATGAATTCTCTCAATATAGACAAGGATTACACTATAATAAATGATATATGTCCCCTTTTTTGAACTAAAATATATCGATCATTTATTAATGGTTTGGGAGTGAGAAACTAGGTAGATATTCAAGAGATAACTAAATGAAATGAGCTATTTTCAATGTGTTTTATAGGGGAGATTTTATAGGTGAATTTTGAGTGGGAGTTCTATAACTTTTTTTTCTGTGATTTATAAAGTTTTATTTTAGAATGTATAGTGCATACATTATTGAAAAATAAATAACATGGGTTGTGCATCCCCTCATATACAGAGTAAAAGTATATGGTTTCTTGCTATTTTATTTCTTTACCACATTTTCTATCCGTTTACATAATATTACTTTTATTATGGTAATGACATTTTAACCTTGATATCTTCCTCCGATGCCTAAAAATGAAATTTAACATCCTACATAATTTTGATAGGATGATTATAAATTTTCAATCCATCTATTTTGATACAAATTCAAAAACTGTTAAATTTATGTTATAATTTAATACATAATATATTTATATTAATAAAATAACATTTTGTAAATTTAATATTCCTAATATAATTTCATATCAACTACTAAATAATGAAGTGTGATATATTTATTTAATCAATGAAACACCACATTATATTCATCATTAAAATAATACCATTTTAATTTATTAAGATAAAAATACAGAACACCTTAAAAACATGTATTTGAAAAATACCCACTTTTATCATTTAATTGTATTATCACATCCACTTAAAATTAACTATTAATATTAGGAACAATAAATTTTATAAAAATATGGAATTAAAATCTATATTATAATTTTAAATAGTCATCATATCATTCCATAAAAAGAATAAGAATAATAAAAATAATATATAATAGATCTAAAATATTTTTATAATAAGAAATCTAAATTAATAATTATTGTTTTATTCCATTCTTGAGTAATTTTTTATTTTTTAATAATATTGTTATTTAATTTATAAATAAATATTACAGAACTTATATAAACAAATTGAAAACACAAATATCCAATGATCATATTTCTAATGACCATATTTCCAATGACCATATTTATAATGATCAAATTTCTTAAATATATATATCCTAAAATAAATTCATAAAATCATTACTTCAATATGTATACATATATATAATCATGTACACTATACTTCTAATTCCTTGAAAATTATCATACTGGTAATTAGGATAATGATATTAAAAAAAACTAGAAGGATAATGATTTCATTTTTGTGGTATTTTTATTTACTTGTAGGTTGAAGATGTTATAATTTTCACAATGACATTTCATTTTTTATAACAATAATTTATTAATATTTATCCCAAATCAGTATAATTTATCAACAAAATATTATTTTCTTCATTTTAGTGCAACATTGTGAGAATAATAGGTTGTTCAACACATTATTGTTTTTAAAATAATAAATACATTTAAAAATGATGAGGTGTAATATTAAACCCCATTAAAATATTTTCCTTCTTGAAATCTAGTTACTCTAATGAAAAAATAAGGGTACACAATCCCCATGATATCTGCAGGTTCCAACGTGTCTTCCTCAAAATTATTATTCTTCCATATAAATTTATCCAAGTGAATTTTGTTGTCTTTTAGTACATTATCTCTAAGAAAAATATTTTTACCTTTTGTTCCTTGAATGAAAGGTAATTTAATAACTATAATTTATCTAATTTTCTACACGCCACAAATTTCAAGTATATTACCTCAAAATCGATACATTGAACACATCAATCACTTAGAAAAGTTTTATTGGATGCGAAATATTAAAAGAAACCATCCCCACTAGATAAAGGATTCAAAAACATCCCGTCCATCTAGGGCTATAGATTAAATTTTTATTGAACCACATTACCATATTCCATATTGATATTTGAATGAGTGCATTATCGTAGGCTTAAAATTCTAGTTATCATTAATAAATATCAATGTATCTCTTCTATTAGATTCATGTAGTTTTAATTTTTCATTGAATGATTTGAATAATCTCTAACATTTCATGATAATGATATTATATCATCAACATACAATATTAAATACAATAACATGATATTAGAGTTATATAACTTTTTTTATATATACCCTCATGTAATTCTATTTGAGTGTTATAATAAATGATGATGTAATATCATAACTATGCCATGGGTCGGTGTGGATCCAAAACTCTTTTGTAAACCATTAAATAAGATATTAATATATCTTACAATGTTTTAATGGTAATTTAATAATAACCATATTTTTTAGGATTATAATTAGTAGATAAATGTTTTTCTATATCTAATTCTTATTGAAGTCTTATCTAAAAAATTTAGGTATCCGTAAAATATCTATAAAATGTAATTGAGAGTTGTATCATATTAATAATTACTACTTCAATTATGTATATCACTATAGTATGATCAATTCATATATATTTTCTTATAATAATTTTTGTTACTAGATTCATAACCAAGAAAAAATTGACCTAGAATAATTATGGACATTAGACATCTTATGAAATCCTATAATTAAATACATATTGATGTTATGCCATTTAAATACTAGTATGGGTAATGGTTTTTTCAATCCCATATACTTTTATCATTTATCCTTATCATAATAATATATGAAGCATCAAGGTATATACTATACAACCTATATATCCATTATTTCTCAAGAGATATGATTATTTTAACCTCCATAAATATTTTTTCTTCCAATAGAGAATAAGAATGATGATCAACATTCATGATACAATACAAAATTCTTAAATTATTGTATTGATGGATTAAATATTCATTTATTGAATCATATACATATATTATTTTCAAATTATTAAACTAGAATATTTTTTACCTTCTTCTACTATCTAAAATTAAAAATGAATGAAAAATAAATTTTTATTATCAAAAAACACTTTTAATGTAAAGAAGAGAAACCAAATGGTTAACTAGAATAAAACACTAAAAGAAAACTCAAAATTGATGAATAATATCTTTCACTAACTACAAGATTTTTTCATTAATATTTTAAAGGATATAATTGTTACCTTGATGTATGAATCTTACTTTATAATAAATTTAATGTTTTATGTCATTTTATCACTTGTTTGTATGTACTCACATTTATTTATATTCCCTTAATAAATCTTATTATGATTATATGTTACTACATTCTAAACAATGAAGTATACTAACAATTCATTCTTATTCATATTATTATTCCCATCATCTTATCTACTTATTCATGTGTGGTATTAATCATAAGAACCTATTCCATTAATTAATCACCCAATTGCATGACAAATTCCAATGCATTTTAGAACATATAACTATATCCTGCAACTATTCAGTTGGAACGGACACAGTTTATGTAGCCTACTCCTCCATCCACTCATCCTTGTACATCAATATCATCTACACATTATATTACATTTCTCTTATTCTACACCCCTTTGAGATACCTCCCAAACAACAAAAATATCATCCACCTTTATATCCTCTTTTTCTTCATCTATAGTCACAGTGTCTCCTTTGTATCATTTCTCATTGTTTACTCCCACTTCCTAGATCTCATATACCTTGATGTTTCCACCTTTTTCACATGATTGTGTCTCTATTGGTCTATGTAGGCCTAAGCAGTCTTTACGACCAGTGATTTTCTTCTTCTGGGTGATAATGCAATTCTTTGGGTCCCATTTTTTATGTACCTTCTTCTTCCTTTGTTTGGGTAGATATTTTCTATATCATCCCATTTATTTGTCACCTATGGTTTTTCCTTAACTCTACCCATATTAGTCAACTCTTAAGAGATATTTGGTTTTCTCCCCTACTCATAATTCCGCACCCAAGCTATCAAAACAATTTTTCAGGTTGAGACAAGACGGGGTTATTCTTGGGTTGTACCCTTTTTTATCATTCAATGGACTATTAGATTCATGACATTATTCCTCCCACTATGGGTCATTATTAGATATTTCCTCACCAGTTAGTTTTATCATCACTATTGAGTAGATACAAATTCCTACTCACTATACCATTAGGTAATTTCAAAGATTTGATTTCAATGCACCATTAGTAATTAACCCATAGGTTCCCACATATATAGATGAGTTTTTCAAATAATGTTGTAATATCTCAATCATGAAGTGGAAGCAATAACATAGGCCAACTACGTGAAAGGTAATATTTTATATTCCTTACTTAAAACTGATAATTTGATTCATTTTAATTTAATTTAATAGGAAGTCCTATAATGTAGTGAGAAACCAAAAAAAATTTAATAATTCTTTAATTGTGGTATTTATTTGTAACATTAATGTCATATTGGTATTAATTTATTCTTTAATGATCTTGATGGGATCCATTTTATGCATTTAAATGGTGTTATTTTATTAATATCAATTTTGGGATGATTTTAGGGTGGTGGATTAAAAAAATTTGTTGTTTGATATAGGGAAAAATTAAAGAAAAAATAGTATGGAATATTTTTTACAATAAGATGTCAGCCCAATGTGTGAATTTCAAAATTTATGATCGAAATAATATTGAAACCAAAAATAATGTGAATAAAATGTCATATTAACAATTTATAAATAAATATAAAATAGATACGATAAAAAGTGGTCATGTTTTTCAGAATAATCTGAAAGATTGTAGAGAATTTCAGTATCCATTTCCAAAGAAACCCAAAGCATTATTTGATCTATCTCATTTGATAAATTTAATTATTTGAAAAGTTTTAGTGAGTATGGATATGGTTATGATGAGAAAAATATACTAAGAAATGATATAAGATGATACCTAGAATATACACTTGTCTTTGGTCATAAAATGAATATTTTGAATTTATGGATTGGATTAGAAGAAGTCAAACATTAAATGGTGTATGAATAAAAATTGGGTCAAAACCTTATAAAAAATTCATGTGAATGCATTGGGAACATAATTATTCCTTACTGAAATGTTGAAGTAAAATACATTAGTGTATCATGTCTTTCCAGATGTGATCATTTCTCATCCATATGAAATAAATTCAAAAATAAATCCATTATTAATTCACCCTCTAACCACCAATACACGTTTAAGAAGTTCATCATTTCTAGGGGTATTGAAATTTTTATAATATCCCTATGTTCCCTATGTTAGATTGATAATAGTTTGGTGATAGATAATATTAATTTGAACAATAGTAGATATATGACACACATTGATCACATGAACAATTATTCATGGAAGAGTAAAATGATTCTATTTTTGCCCTCACATGGACCTAAATTTATTGATGCAATTATATATGGATTACATGATATTTATATAATAGAATAATTAAATTTATTGATAAAAATGTAAAGACCGAAAAATTTCATGGAAATTGTTTTCTTAATTTCTCTGTAATTTTACAAGTCTGCAGTTTCTGACGGCACCTGATTCCGAGTCCCGGTGTTCCTGGAAATAAATTTCCAAAGATTGGCTCGGGTACGGCCAGTGAACGAATGAGAGGGTTTTTCTATCTCTTGAACCGATGCTCAAAATTTAAATCTGAGGGCACTGATGAACTTGCAGCGCCGATATTTTCTTAGGAGGACTATTACCATAGTAGTGTTTGTACAGGAGAAGAAGTTAAATTTTGGGGTTTAAGGAATAAATTAATAAAATTGTGTACAATTATATTTTTGTTATTAAAGGAAGTTAAATTCTACCATGGGATGTTTTTTGTGGGGCCCGCAACCACCCAACTTCCAATGTGTGGATATGTGGGAGGTGGGGCCCACACGAGACCCTAAACCCCTTGACCTTCCCATAACATTCATAACTTTTTTCCCTCATTAATTAGTAACTACACATTAACTTATTTGACTCTTCCTCTTCTCTATCTCTTTCAATTTAACTTTTTCAATGACACTATATTTAATTAATGGAACCAACTTAATTAATGAATTAATTTATTCAAATTTTTAAGGGCTTGGAAGGTTATTTAAAATAAGGTGGAGTCTTATTTTAATTAGGTTGGGATTTGTTTTTTTGGGAGAAACCTCTTGAGAGAAATCTTTGTAAAGGAAGAGGGTTTTTACTCCTTCATTGAAGAACTCCAAACCTCTGGCGAAGAACGATGACGCACCCTCTATCCTCTTCATAGCACGATAAGACAGGAGAAGTCAATTATTCTTCGGGTGCACTCCTATGATGATGGAAGCGATGAATGCCAACGACCGTTGTCACTCTCTTTTCATTTTCTCAGAACACAGTTTTCCAACAACGAATGATGAATAACACGAGGTAGGGGATAAATTCTTTACTTGTGAATTTATGATTGTGCTTTGGCATATTTATATTATTTTGGGAAAATGTTACCCACGTAACGGGAGGAGATCGGACCGCAAGAACATGGTCGATTCCCCTCCTCGTTTCCTTGTTTGTCAATATTGGCTTTCAAAGTGAAGGAGGTGTAGTGTCGTAGCACCGCGCGGGGATGAATAGAACCGCGGCCAGAGCAGGCTACGGTGGTGGTGCGCTGCATCGTCATGCCGCGCCGGAGAACCCGAAGGCGGCCACGGCTGGGGCGGGCCACGGCGGAGGGGCACGGTGCCATCGCGCCGCCCCGGTCAGATAGGAGTTGCAGGCTAAGTTCGCGCCAATTTCAGAGGAGGCGGTCAGACTCGGCCGGCTGCCAGCACATCAGGAGGCGGGACCCTGGGGGTCCTGCGGCAGCCACACCGACCGTCCATAAAGGCCGCCCGTTTCCGTAAATACCGAGGGGTTGAAACCCCCAGTCAGCCGGCTAGGGCAGACCCCACCAGATGGGGTTGCCGTTTCAAAACAGAGGGGGATTTCCCATGCCCGTCCGGGCCACACCCGATAGTGGCGGACCTGGACACAGGTCGGGTTGACCCGGTTTGAGCCGACCCAGGGGGTATGGGGCTGGGTATGAAAGGCCCCAAACCCCCTATTTTCATGCAGTTTCGTTCAAATGCCCATATCATTGGCTATAGACCTCCGATCAATGCACTGTCAGTTGCATTAGGATCCTTGAATAGAGATGGAAATTACGATATATTAAACACAATGTTTTAGAGAACTTTGGGTATTTCCAGGTTGGTTCGAACCCGAAACCAACAGGGCCCTCAAAGCGGAAATGCTAATAACTTGAGCTCTGGACGTCCGATTGACATGTCGTCGACTTTGTTAGATTCCTTTCAGTGAGACAGGTCTTTTTTGATACTTCACCTGAGGTTTGGACATAGATGGAATATGTACAGGTTGGATTGAAACCAAGATCCAACCAGGCCCCTGGAACGGAAAAGTCGATAACTTCTAGACCAGACGCCCGTTTGACGAACCGTCAGCGACCTTGGTGATCACGTTGAGAAACAGTCCCATTGAATATATCATATGTGATTTCGTGGTAGAGTTGAGATATGGAAATTTTGGTTCATACATGAAACCAACTGGGCCCTCGAGACTAAAAGGCTAATAACTCAAAGACCGGGTGTCCGATTGATGCACCGTCTATTGTGTTGAGACCCCTACGACGAGGAGGTCCATTGAGATACTTCTTCATGGGACTTTGTGATACTTGGAGAATCAACCTGTATCATGTGGAGAAGACCCTCTCGGAGACGAGCGTATGGAGTACGGACACCGTGTAGCTGGCTGAGACCTGATAACTGCTTGTCCGATTCGAGTCAAAGTGACTTGTATAGCCCAGTGGGGAGCACTACTGTGTTTGGGTGGTATAACCATGGCGAAAATCACTAATTTGTTTGGGTGGAAGACCCGAAGTACTCGACATGAGGAGTACCACTGTAGGCTATTAGGGGGGGGGGTGCACTATGTGTTTGGGTGGCAGACATCGGCTGGGAGCACTACATTGTTTGGGTGGCTGACCCGCGGTACTCGATAGGAGGAGTATATTAGCAATCTTAGTTTAGTGAGCAGTGCCTCGGAGTCGTGACATGATCACTGTACTCGATAGAGATGGAGCTCTTCAGCAGTTTTGGTTTCGATAATGAAAATCCTGGTTTGAGCTGAGTCAATGACCTTAGTGTTTTTTCTTATGACTTGGATGGGATAATTTATAATATATGTATATGTTTGGGTATATAACTAAGTAGTGGTTATCCGTCGACTTCATATCTGTGTGATACCTCATGGATGGGATGGGTTACTTGATAACATAGGAATTGGTGTGGGCTTATACCTAAGTAAGGGTTATATGTTGAGAACTTTCTTTGTGATTATCCTTGTTGGATTTATTGAGACCTTGAAGAACTCGGGGTCCCTAGTGAGTATCGTTATACTCACCCCTACACGGGCTATGCCCGCACCCCGTGGTGTTGGATGCAGACAACGGTCCGTGCTGACAGAGACCGAGTGTCCGCGGACTGGACGGTACCCGGAGGTGGACCTTACGACAAGTCGGTACCGGGAGGTGGACATCACGACAAGACAGTACTCGGAGGAGGTGACAGGTGAGTTCCTTGAGGAGGCTATATGTACCTACCCTTCAGGTAGGATCCATGGTGGATGAACCAGGAGCTGCGCTCTCTGTACCTACCCTTCAGGTATGATCCGAGGTGGACGACCCAGGAGCTAATTCTATTTTCTAGATGTTGTCTTTTCAGTTGTACTTTTGTTCAGTTGTACCTGTACTTTTCAGTTGGGTTTGTACTCTGGACAATTTACTTTTTAGCACTTTCTTTTGTACATAGTTTATTACCTCCACTTGTACTCTTGTTGTATGTGTTTATTTTCTATAAATGCAATGCCTTCGCAGTTATCAAGACTTACGCCTTTGGTGCTAGTCGACAGCCCATGGCCTATGGAAGGCGGGCTTGGGGTAGTCACACAACGAGCCCCGAGGATGGGTCTTGAAAAATAGGTATTAGAGGAGTCGGTTCTACTGTAGAACTTATAACTCTGATATTTTTTTTTTTTGAAGCAATAGTGTTAAGGGTACCGAGTTTGGGTTTCAATTCAGGGAGTCTAGTGTTGGTGCGGGTGGCCGACGTATCCATACACCGGGACCCCGACTTATGATTTCCGACTCAGTGCACAAGAACACTAATTGCATGTATGTTTTCAAAGGTTCCCCCTTAAAACATGTCAATCCAGGTTAGATCACAAGTTATAATAGTTTGACCATGTCACATCTATGTATTTTCGGATGCCTTTCAATGGACGATCATCTAGTGCCCTGAGAAATGTATGTACTAACAGCCTTTCAAGCAACGAGGCCACGGTACAGGGCCCTCTTTTAGTAGAGGTACCAGAGGAGGCACCAGCGGATCTACCATATGTTGGGCCACTGTGAAACCTGCCTCAGCAGTAGGAGATGCACGCTGATTGAGCGCGCTGCATGAGTTCCAGCGCTAGAGGCCACCCAAGTTCCCGGGAGAGGCAGACCCACAGGTGGTTGAGGATTGGCCGGAGGCTATGGTGCGAGTCTTCAAGATAGTAGGTACACCAGTGGACTTCTTGGTGATCCTTGATACCATCTGCCTACAGGAAGCAGTAGGAAGATGGTGGATCTAGATGCTCCAATTTTGGGATGAGATCACCTTCATTTGGGGAGACTTCGAGACCTTCTTCATGGTGGAGTTTATATTAGTGACTCTACACTCTGAGCGTGCTCAGGAGCTACTGCCTTTGACACAGGATTTTCTATCAGCAGCCGAATCATGTATAGGTAGTAGAAAGATGATGCAGAGGTCCAAGAGGACCATACCAGCACATGGGCTACCTCAGGATACAGTTATGGTTGTGTGAGGCACACGAAACAGAGCCAACCATACGAGGATCAGGATGTGTTATGTATGCAGCATGAAGGGTCACATGGCATGTGACTGTCTGACTCCTCACATAGTTGATCTGCAGGCATTGGACGAGCCACCAAGACAAGAGCAGTGGAGGTTTCTTGAGAAACATCTGAGTGGTGGACAAGGTAGTAGAGCGCCGGAAGTAGGTGTACAAGAGCGGAACTAGTGGATTCCTTTTATTCATGGTACTTCTAGTTCCATGTTGCTATTGTATTTGTGTCTTTATACTTTGAGCTTCAGTAATAAAAGACACTTATCTATGTGATGATTACTTTCTTGTCCTTTTTTTGGTTGATACTGAGAGGTCCATGATAAAACTGTTGACTTGACCCTCACTTTCGAGATTACTACTAGAGGAGACCTAGTGACCTCACACTGATTCCGACAGTGTGACTCAAACCTTGGAGGCAAGAGTGATGGTTGGATCTCTTGGTAGTAATGTTGAGGCCTTACGACGTCATCCATGGAATGAATGAATCATTCATGTCAGGATTGAATGTCTTAGGCAATGGGTGTGGTTTATCTAGGGGATGAGACAAAGTTTATCCTCTCAGCAAAGGAGAAATCTATGCAGCTCTTATAGATCGTAAATGAAGAAGGGTTGTCATTGACCAACATTCCACGTCAGCAAACATCCTACCGACTAGAGATGGTATGAGTTACAATAGAGAAGGTGTAGATCATCCGAGAGCAGATTAAGACCGCACAATGCAGTAAGAAACAAAAAACCGGTGCCAGTGTCAGAGACTCGGGCATGTAAAATGATTCAATAAGAAGAAGTGTTAAGGGAATATGAGTATGCGGAGTAGCAAACGTGGAGGCAGAATTATGAGATCAGCATGAGGTGGTGTGATTTTCAACATGTTTCAACCACCTGCCATGGTTGACCCCACTAGGCTCAGGGAGATAGAGGGTAGGGAAGTGTAGCTACATGCAGTCAAGGAGTGTGACCCAATGGATCTAAGAATGATTCGAGGGACAGTCTGTGTCCACTTCTAACAATCATTACAAAAGACGTTGATACGAATCATTCCATCCTTCCACAAATCTTGTCCCAGACCTAGGGTTTCCGGTAAGCCGTAGACTTGACCCTCACGTCTGTAGATACATTTGGGAGGAGACTTGATAATCACATTTACGCCGACAGTGTGATTTGACCATCGAGATGAGAGTTTCGGTTGGAATCTCATGGTGGCAGCATCTATGCCTTATGACGTTTGTCTAGGTATGGATTGGAATCACAGTTCATACACAGATGGACTGTATTAGGCAAAAAGGTTGTGGTTTATCTATAACATCGATATAGGGTTTTCCTTGGTCAGCAAAAAGGAAACCTCAGGCAGCATAGGTTAAACACATCCACAGGGGGGAGCGGTCGATCACTCTTGAGTCGGACAATCTTACCCTTGTGGTAGCATGAGTTTTGAGTTTTAGTTCTAAACAGAAAATGGAGGCCTCTAGAGTTCGAGGATGGTGACCACGTCCTTATACGGGTCTCACTGCGACGAGGTTTACAGAGATGTGGCCGAGGTGGAAAGTTATCTCTGATGTTCAACGAACCTTTCTAGGTCATCATTAGGTTAGGCGAGGTGGTTTTCTGCTTGAACTTTCCACCTCAGTTGCACTGGGTGCATGATGTCATCCTCGTATCTCTACTGATGAGATAAGTACACGATACTTAACATCCTCAACCATAGGGAGTTGGACGTCGATGACAGGGAGACATGCACTGAGGATCCAGTGGAGATCGAGGATCGACAGGAGTGGGTCCTACATGGACTATCGATTCCTCAGGTATGCTTTAACCGGTATCACGAGAACCTCCAAGAGAGCACTTGGGAGCGGAAGGCTCCGATGCATTTTCAGTTCCACTTTGTTTTTCCTAGAGTTTTTTGAAGATTTACGGGGATGTAAAGCCCTGAGGTGGGAGTAATGTAAAGACCTGGAAACTTAATGGAAAATTGTTTCTTAAATTTTTTGGAATTTTACGAGTCCGTAGTTTCTGAGGGCCCCTGATTTCGTGGCCCAGTGTGCCTAGAATCAATTTCTGAAGTTTGGCTCGGGTATGTTCAGTGAACAAATGTGCTGGTTTTTCTATCTCTTGAACCGGTGCTCGAAATTGAAATCTGATGTCACCAATGAACTCACAGCACTGGTATTTACTTAAGAGGACTTTTACTATAGGTTTTTCTCTACCGAAGAAGAAGTTAAATTTTTGGGTTTATGGAAGAAATAAATAAAATTGTGTACAATTTTAATTTTTTTTATTCAAGGAAGATAAATTCTACCATGGGATGTTGTCAGTGAGGCCCGCAACCACCCAACATCCCATGTGTTGATATGTGGGGGTGGGGACCAAACAAGACACTAAACCCATTGATCGTCACAAAACATTCATAACTTTTCCCCCTCATTAATTAGTAACTCCACTTTAACTTATATGGCTCTTCCTCTTCTCTCTCTCTTTCACTTTAACTTTTTCCAAGACACCATATTTAATTAATGGAACCTAGACAATTAATGAAATATGTTATTCAAAATTTTAATGTCTTGGAAGGTTAATTAAAATAAGGTGGAGTCTTATTTTAATTAAGTTGGCATTTGATTTGTAGGGAGAAACCTCTTGAGAGAGAGCTTTGTGAAGGAAGAAGAGTTTTCCTCCTCCATTGAGGAACACCAAACCTCCGGAGAAGAACAACGATGCACCCTATATCCTCTTCATAGCACGACAAGAGAGGAGACATCAATTCTTCTTCGGGTGCACTCCTATGACGACGGAAGCGACGAATGCCAACGACCATCGTCACTCTCTTTTCTTTTCTCGCAAGGCCATTTTCCCGTGAAGAATGACGAACAACATGAGGTTGGGGTTAAATTCTTTTCTATTGAATTTTTTATTGTTCTTTGGCATATATATATATATATATATATATATTATTTCGGGATAATTTTACCGACATAACGGGAGGAGATCGGACCACACAAACACGGTTGATTCCCCTCCTTGTTTTCTTGTTTATAAACAGTAGCTTTCAATGTGAAGGCGGCACAGTACCATAGCACTGTGCAGGGATGAATAGAACCATTTCCGGAGTGGGCCGTGGCGGTGGTGCGCGGCGCCATCATGCCGCGCTGGTGAAGCCGAAGGAACCGCGGCCGTAGCAGGCCATGGAGGTGGTGGTGCGCGGCACAATCGCGCCACTCCGGAGAACCCGAAGGAGGATGTGGGCAAGGCGGTATGCGGCGGAGGGTCGTGGTGTCTTTGCACCGTGCCAGATGGATAGGAGCCGCAGACTAAGGATGTGATGGTTTTGGAGGATGTGGCTAGACTCAGCTGGCCTCCGGCACGCCAGGAGGCAGGACCCAGGGGGTCCTGCCATTGCCACACCGACCGGCCATAATGGCCGGCCATTTTGGGAATTACTAGGGGGTTTAAACCCCCGGTCATCCAGATAGGGCGGACCCCACTAGATGGGGCCACCGTTTCAAAATAGAGGTGGTCCAAGCCCACCCTTCGCACCCCACAACCGGCTTCTGAGCCTGGTCGCATGCCGCCCACCCCCGCCAGGCCAGGCCGCCCGCGCTGGGCCGGCCCGCACCAGCGGGGCCAGGCTAACCCGATTGGGCAGAACCCAGACCTGGGTTGGGTCTACCAGGTTCGGGCCGACCCCGGGGGTATTGGGCTGGGTCAGACAGGGCCCAATCCCCCTATTTCGGGCAGTTTTTTCAAACGCCCATATCACGGGTTACTGACCGCCGATCGATGCACCGTCAGTTGTGTTGTGATCCTTGGATCGAGACAGTCAATATGGTATATTACACTCAAGGTTTTGAATATCTTTGTGTATGGCTTGGTTGGTTCGAACCCAAATCCAACCGGGCCCTCGGAGTGGAAACACTTATAACATGAGCTCCGGACGTCTGATTGATGTACTGTTGACTTTTTTGGATTCCATTTGTTGAGAGGGATCTTTTGGCATACTTCCCCTGAGGTTTGGGAACATTTGGAATATGACCAAGTTGGATTGAACCCGAAATCCAACCGGGCCCTTGGAACGGAAAAGCCGATAACTTCTAGAATGGACGCTCGTTTGACAAACCTTCAACGACCTTGGAAATCACATTGAGAAACGGTCCATTGAGTATACCCTATGTGATTTCAGGGTAAAGTTGAGATATGGCCAGCTTTGTTCGTACACGAAACCAACCAGTCCCCCAGGACTATATGGCTAAAAACTCAGAGACCGGGCATCTGATTGACACGTCGTCTGTTTCATTGATACCCCTACAATGAGGTAGTTCTTTTGAGATACTTCTTCTCAGGACATTGTGATACATGGAGTATTGACCTGTATCTTGTGGAGTGGACCCTCCCAGAGATGACCATATAGAGTACGGAGACCGTGTAGCTAGCTGAGACCTGATGACTGCTTGTCCGAATTGAGTCGGAGTGTCTTGTATAGCCCAGTGGGGAGCACTACTGTTTTTCGGTGGCCGACCCAAGGCAGGGAGCACTACTGTGTTTGGGTGGCAGACCTGCGGTACTCTACAAGAGGAGTACTTCTGCAGGATATTAGGGGGGTGCACTACTATGTTTGGGTGGCAGACACCGGCGGGGAGCACTAATGTGTTTGGGTGGATGACCCGTGGTAGTCGAAAGGAAGAGTATCTCAGCAGTCTTAGGTTATTGAGTAGTGCCTCAGATTCAGGACAGGATCACAATACTCGATAGGGATGGAGCTCTTCAGCAGTTGCAGTTTCGATAATGAAAATCCTGGTTGGAGCGGAGTCAGTAGCCTTAGTGTTTTTCCTTATGACTGGGATAGGTTACTTGACAACTTATGTATATGTTTGTCCATATACCTAAGTTGTGGTTATCCATCGACTTCATATCTATGTGATACTTCATGGATGAGATGGTTTACTTGATAACTTAGGTATAAGTGTTGGTTTATAGCTAAGTAAGGGTTATCTGTTGATAAAATTATTTTTTATTATCCTTTATAGATTTAGTGAGACCGTGTGGGTCTCAGGGTCCCTACTGAGTATCGTTATACTCACCCATACACGGGTCATGCCCCCACCTCATTGTGTTTGATGCAAACAATGGAAAACGCTGACAGAGACCGAGTGTGCAAGGACTGGACGGTACCCTGAGGTGGACCAAATGACGAGTCAGTACCTGGAGTTGGACTTCAGGAAGATATGATACTCGGAGGAGGTGACCGGTGAGAGCGTTGAGGAGGCTATCTGTACTGACCCTTTAGGTAGGATCCGCGGTGGATGATCCAGTATATGCGCTATCTGTACCTACCCTTCATTTAGGATCCGAGGTGGATGACCTAGGTGCTAATTCAGTCTTCTAGCTGTTGTCATTTTTGTTGTACTTTCATTCAGTTGTAGCTGTACTTTTCATTTGGGTTTTTTATTCTGTCCCATTGACATTCCAGCACTTTTTTTGTACTTCGTGTATTACTTCCTCTTGTACTCTATTTGGATGTGTTTATGTTCTATAAAGTCGATGCCTTCCCAGTTATCGGGACTTATGCCTTTGGTGCTAGTCGCCAGCCCCTGCCTTATAGAAGGCGGGGTAGGAGTAGTCACGACATTGGCCCCAAGGACGGGTCATGACAAAAAATCCTTGAAACTAATTTTATGGAATGAAACATATTTATTATGTTTTCATTTGATAGTGTATACACTAAGGTGATTTAATTTACAACAATGATATATGGTATAATATTGAAAGAGAATTTTAATAAAAAAAATATGTTACATAATATATGATATAATTCTTGAGTAGTCATTTTAAAGATTCCCAAATTTCTGAATATGGAAATATTGTCATCTTCTTCAAAATGGTTATAGAAAATCATAATAACATCATAGGATTTGTTTACAAGTTGGATTAATCCACTATTCTCAAGTAGATTATGGGAAACATTCAATAATTCATTAATCCGAATATTTTAGATGTTGAATATAGTATGATATTTTCCTTCAAACAATAATAAAAATTCACATTGAAAATGAAATGAAAAAGGATCCTCTATTTATATAAAATGGTATAAATGAAATGGAATATAAATAAAAGTGAAAATTTATTTTCAAAGATGATGTTATTAAAAAAATGTCATTGTAATAGTGAAGAAAAAATGATAATGAATATAACTAAACTATCTCACTTATCATAGGGAGCTCAAAAAATATAATGAGAAATTAAAATTTTAATCTCACTCTAAAATACATTAAATTTTGTGATATTTGGAATTTTTTCATTATTAATAGATATAAGAAAAGTTTAGACTATGATTCTATGGTTCAGAAGCCTCAAAATCATATATGGGTAATTTTTAAATATTAATCGTCAAATGTAGTTGACAACAAGAAAAATCTTCAAATAAAAAAAATAAATGAATCTACTGCATAAGGGGGAAGAGGAAGATGTCTGTTGTTACTACCAATGAGAATATGTGGAAGAAAAATTAGTTAATAAATCTCACCACTCATATAGTGAAACATGATTAATTTTATAGTTCTGATGGTGAAGAAGACGAAATATACTACATATAACATATGTCAGAATCTGATCTGGTGGCATTTCTTGAGTAGAATACTCAGTTAAAGAATGAAATTAATCTCCTATAATAATATAAATAATATAGGGATAATGATCAGGATTAGTGTACCAAAATTTAATTTTTTTGTACTGATGAAATTAAAAAATTAAAGTTGTTTCTTGTGGGGGATATTTTTTTTTAATTCATATAAGATGAAGCTGATGTTGTATTGGACCCGACCTTAAACCTTACATAATATTGAATTAAATGAATAATTCACATTGAGGATATTTTTAGGTTTGGAATTTTAGAGAATTAGGACATAGCTATTACATCTCAAAAGATTAAAAAGTAAACACTTCTATGCATTTTCTATTTTTTTACAAAACATAAACTATTGAAAAAAGGAGTCATGTCTAGTTCCATGTTTAAGACAACATGACTTTTCCATGATCCTATCCTTGACCCTATTCCACATTATATCCTATGAAAAACATTTAAAAAACATGGGATGAGCATAAATAACTCATTAATGGATACAAAAAGAATGAAAAGTATTAGTTTTTCAAAACAACAGGTAAACCATGAATATTTTAACATAAGTAATACTTTTCACCTTTCTGAAGTAGTAAATACACATAACAGAATAAAAGATCACTACTTACCCTTTTATAACCAAAATTTTACCCATATAAAGAACACATTACATATAAAGGTTACTTGGGACATAAAAACACTTAAATGGAATAACCATACGGTCGATTTCCACACATATCACTAAATGGAAAAGCCATATAGACGACTTCCATACCCAATTCATTGGAGGTTATAACATAACCACCCATCTTGGTATTCACCACACCACCCATCATTTGGTTTATCAAATAACCACCCCTCAAATGTCCAAATACCATTATAAAATCATAAGATATAAAAAAATATAAACGAAAGAAAACATTTCTACATTTCATTCAAAATATATCACTTAAAAATATCGACATAAAAAATCAAAAATCAAATCCATTTTCAATACCAAAATACATAAACGAGTATATGGTACTTATTTTCTATAAAAAAACATTACAGATTGTTGAGGAAGCCAAAGATCAAATAATACTCGCGGTGGTGGAAATGGTTCTTGTCACCCCTTACGTAAAAAAAATTTGTTTTTGATGTTTAGTAAAACGCTTCATATAAAAAGACTCCCATTGAATGAAATAAAAGGTAAATGGGGTTTATACACCATATAAAATAATGTCGTGCATAAAAGTAAATATGCCTTAAGGAAAGGAGATAGAGATAAAGTCCCTTACCACGTGTATGACTTGACACGATAGTTCTTTATTCTCCTAAATAATTAACGGAAGTTAATTTCTATTTGCATAAGATCATTTTTAATGTTTACTATTCCTTTTATATAACTTATCACCATGTTATAAACAATATGTAATCATTTATGTTAATAATGTTCATTTTGTCGATATTTGGTACTTAAGTCAAAAATGGACTTCTTATAATTACATGTTGTTCATGTGGTGAAAGGTTCATTATTTAAAAAATTATATTCATGATTTTTGTATAATTTATATCATATATATCAATAATATACATGTATTTATAATAGTACATATCATATAGAGGTTAAAAATGAA
The DNA here is from genome assembly GCA_963277665.1 of Viscum album. NCBI lineage: Eukaryota > Viridiplantae > Streptophyta > Magnoliopsida > Santalales > Viscaceae > Viscum > Viscum album. The sequence goes on from OY728148.1 coordinate 789,786,227, forward strand.
ATTCACCAATCATGGAGATGATAAGCCGTACATACGCATGAACACTACTTCCATTTCTATTTCATATTAAATAGAATTATTACATAATGATACATTGTAATATTATAATTACAGTATTTTATAATATATAATATCATTAAATATATCCTTTATATAGACCACATATGTTATGAACGTGTTATATCACTTTGAGGGAATGGTAGTTTGCACTTCCTCAAATGAAAGTATTGCATTTACACTTGATGGAAACCATAAAAGTATGCTATAATTATAAATTACAGAAGCATAAAGAAAAAAAACATAATATATTTCATATATAAATACCATGCCATCTTAATGGCCACTATGAGTGGCGGTAGGATATAATCGAACAATCATCATTTCGTGAGGCATTAGTTTTCCATCCACAGAAGCATTATGTTCTTCATCCATTAGATAGAGGTTTGTGTAAGTTTAGTTAGAATCCATCTTATAAAAACATCCTAGTATATTGAGGATACTATTTTTGTTACAAAAGAAAGGAATAAAATGTGTTTAGGGGGATGGTGAAGTAAAATAAATGAGAACAAGTTAAGATAAACTGTTACCTTTAATTTGTGTAACTTCCTTTGGATTGAACCAAAAAGACTTATTGAAGTTCCTAATACCTAATGTAAGGCTTCTAGGAGGAGGGTTGGGATGTAGGGAGATTAATTGGGCAGATTTTGGATGATCCAAAAGGCGTGAGAGGTGTGAGGAATTGGTTTGAAGTGGTCTCCTTTTATAAGAGGGAGGATGGGCTCTTTAAGAAAGTGTTATAATATTATTTTATTATATAATGATATTCGGTTTCTAAAGGTCCAAAAATCATTACAGTCGAAAATGATATGACTCATATTCGAAATAAATTCATCCAATTAGAATTGGACTTGTTTTGGATTATATTTTAATCATTATAATCTTATTTATTTAAATCATTTACTAATGAGGTAAATACTGCATCATTATTGTGTCATAAATAATTTAATATATTTGATGTCTAAAAATTATAAACAAAATACCATGTTTTAGGAAATCTTATTAAAATTCCATTGAATATTTATAATCTAAAATATATCTTATATAACACCATGTAAAAATTAATTTAGAAAGAGATATTAGATTATATTATTTTTGTCTTTACATTAAATTAATTAATCTAAAGTGTCATTATCTTCACATAAGTGGATCTATGGGGTCCGAAAATAAACCCAAATATGCTCATGGTAGGCCATTACACATCCAATAATGTTAGGACATGTGTTAGGTTAAGTTTTAATAATGACAATATTCTTTTTACCTTTAATTACCTTATTTACCTTTAACCGTGGTAAAAAAAAGTCAAAAGTTACTATTCACAAAAAATATTTTTTTCTTATTGAACCAAATTTTTCTTCTAAATAACAACCATATATGTCGAGTTTTTGAAATTCAATTCACAGAAGCGGTAAAATTTTTTTAAATGAAAAAGTCAGTTTTTGTATCTACTACAAAGTGGTTTCACTGTTCATAAAAATTGATATTTTTTAGAAAAATACCAAAAATTCAGCCTAAGAATTATTTTATATTCCAAATTCAAAACATAAAAGTGGAATTAATTAATTTAAAATTAATTTTTTTTGTTAAAACAAATATCGTGTTTTTAAGAAACAACATCTATCAAAATATTGGCACTTTTTTATGTACAATTTAATAGTGAAATTAATTCCAATGACCAACGTTGGATTAATTGGTAAATATATCTTCTAATTACACTTTGAAGACAATTGGTAAGATAATCTGACCATATAAATAAATTATATTAAAAGGAATTTTTGAATTAAAATACAATATTTTCCACTATTCCTTAAAAATTGAACTTTATCCGAAAAATACCAAAAACACCCAAAGTAAAATTTGATGTCCCAAATCTAAAGTAGAATTTTATTTCGTCAAATAGAACATATAAAATTTTCCAAAACTATATATAAAGAGGGTTTACCATTAAAGGTCGGTAAATCGATCTTTTAATGTAAAGTATGCGTAAAATTAGATTCATTCATATTTTAAGACTCTTACATTAATTGGATAAAACTAAATATATTTAACAAACATGTATAATCATTGTGTAGTTAGTTTTGTTCATTCTCTCTTATACAATGACAAGGAGTTAACTACCATTTAAATTTATAATATTATATTATTAGTGTGCAATGTATGATTTCAAAGAAACTCGTTGTTGCGTATCAGGTTGGCTATCAAACATAGCATCCCATTTAAAGTAAAATTAATATTTAATTAAAAAATATTAAAAAATATGAAATATGTATTATTCTTCATTTTCATGGGATGTTACATTCTTCCCCAATTTTGGAAATTATTTCATCATAATTTTTATTCACTTTTAAAAATATGTGGGGGTATTTATCCCTCATATAATTTTCAGATACCCACGTTGCCTCTTCAATAATTTGGTTTTTCCATAAAACCTTTACCTGGTGAATTACCTTATTCCACAATACTTTCTCTCTTCGGTCAAAAATCAAGATGGGTTGTTTCTCGTAAGAGAGATTCTCTTCCAACTGAACTACCTTTTCACTCAAAACATGAGATGGATCAGACATATACATTCTCAACATAAAATCATGAAAAACATTGGGTACCTGAGATAAACTTGGAGGTAAAGCCACATTGTACGCAACTGATCCAACATTATCTAGGATTTCATTTGGTCAAATGAACATCAGACTCAACTTTCCCTTAATACAACAACGCATCACACATTTCCATAGAGAATATTTGGGAAAGACATGATCACCTACCTCAATAGAAATATCCTTCCTCTGGTTATCTGCATAACTTTTCTGTCTGCTCTGAGCTATTCTCATGTGATTCTGAATCAACTAAACTTTCTCTGCCATCTCTAATACCAATTACAGTCCCATCAGCTTCCTTTCACCGACTTCATCCCAAAAAGCAGAAGTTCAACAACACATTCCATATAATCCCTTGAATGGAGCCATTTGTATACTAGAATGAAAACTGTTTTTATAAGAAAATTCAACCCAATAAAGATGTTGGTCCCAAATTCCTTGGTAATCTAGTGAACAAGAACACAACATATCCTCCATGGTCTGAATTTTTCATTCTAACCGTCCATCTGATTGAGGATGAAAAGATGTACTAAAATTTAATTTAGTACCCAACGACTTTTGAAGGCCTTTCCAAAAGTCAGAAGTAATTCTGGGATCATGATCAGATAAAATGGAGAGGGGAACTCCATGAAACCAATATATATCATTATCATACAGCCGATAAGGTTGATCTAGAGACAATGTATCTCGAATATGATGGAAATGATCAGATTTATTCAATTGATCAACAATAACCCAGATTGCATTATTACCTCGAGATGCCTGCAGTAATCCCACAACAAAGTCCATAGATATATTTTCCCAATTCCAATCTAGCACTTGTAAAGGCTGAAGAATCCATTTTAGTAACTGTCACACTGCTTTAACCTATTGAAAAGTCAAACACTTCATAGTATGATCAGAAATATATCTTTTCATTCCATCCCACCAGTAATACCCCCAATGATATGTGTACATATTAGTACTAACAGGATAAACTGAAAACTGAGAACTATGAGATTCACATAATAACTCATTCTTCAACTATGAATCACAAGGTACACAAAATATCTTTCCAAATATAAAAACACAATCTTTATCAATATTAAATTCAGGAAACATACCCTTCTGAACCAACTCCACCTTTTTCTACAACTCACTGCCTTCTTCCTGCGCTTGCTTTATTCTATCTGGTAGAGATGATCTCACTAACACCTGATACAATACAGAATAATTTTCTTCACCAACAAATTCAATGACAATGTTTATCAAATCAAAAAACAATGGATCTTATTACAAATTTAACATATTAAATGAAGAATTATTTTTTTTGACTCAAAGCATCATCCACTATATTTGATTTTCTCGGATGGTAATGGATCATGAAATCAAAATCCTTGATTAATTATATCCATCTCCTCTATCTCATGTTCAATTATTCTTCAGTGAATATGTACATTAATATTTTGTGATGAGTATATATTTCAAATTTTACTCCTTAAAAATTATGCCCCCAAATTGATTAAGCAAAAAAAAACAGCAGCTAATGCCAAATCATGTGTAGGGAAATTTAACTCATGAGGTTTCAACTAATGTGAAGCATAACCAATTACCCGAACATTCTGCATTAGGACATAACCCAGTTTTTTAAATGAATCGTCATTGTAGATAACAAACTAACCATTTCAGGATGGCAGAGCCAAACTGGAGCAATCATCAATCTCTTCTTCAATTCCTAAAAACAATCATCACATTCTTTTTTCGATATGAACTTAACACTTTTTCGAGTTAACTTAGTTATTGGACTAGATAACCATTTAAAATATTCAACAAACCTCCATTAATAACATGTAAAAACAAGAAAACTACTAATCATGGTTATATTTGTGGTTCTTGGCCATTCTACAACAACTTTGGTTTCAGCAAGATCAACAATTATGCCATTTTTTTAAATAATGTGACCAAGGAACGAAATTTGGTGTAACCAAAACTCACACTTTCTGAATTTCCCAAAAATTTTATTTTCATTTAAGGTTTTCATGAAAACCCTTAAATAAATTACATTTTCCTCCTTACTTCTGGAATAAACCAAAATATCATCAATAAACACAACCACAAACATATCCAAGAACTCATAGAAAATTCTATTCATAAGATCAATGAATACAGTAGGTGCATTGGTTAAACCAAAAGAAATAAATAAAAATTCATAATGGACATATCTAGTACGAAATTAGGTCTTTGGAATGTCTTCTTCCATTACATTCAACTGATGGTACCCCGAACTCAAATCAATCTTTGAAAAATACTTAACTCCCTAGAGCTTATCAAAAAATCATCGATATGAGGCACACGATACTTGTTCTTAATAGTGATGTTATTAAATTATTTATAATCAATACACAGTCTCATTGAACCATATTTCCTCTTAACAAACATGAAAAAGGAACCCCATGGGGATGTTCTAGGTAGAATAAAACCTTTATCTAATAACTCATGAAATTTATTCTTTAAATATACAAGTTCTATTCGATCTATTCAATAAGGGGGTTTTGAAATTGGCATAGCATTAGGAACTAAGTTAATAGTGAATTCAACTTCCCGATCAGGTATAATACTTGTAAAATCATCAGGAAAAACATCAAGGTACTCATATACCACTACAACATCATTAATCTGAACAGTTCCTTCATTTTCAATAATATGTGGAAGGAAACATTCATTTCCATCTTTTATTAGTTTCTCAGCATCCTGATATATTATCAAAATAAAGGGTTCATTATTTTACAAATCTATAAATATTTCTGAAAATAAAACTCTCTAGCTCTACAATAAATCTTATCATGATAAACAGAAATCAAATTTATTCCCAAAATAACATTAAACTCTACTAGAGGCAAAACAATAAGGTATGTAGGTTGGTTCTCTCTGCACATAAGGACATGAAGGTTCTTATAATTTCTTCTTGTCTCAACATTTCCTCCAGGTGCTTTTACCATTATTTTATTATTCATATTATGGGATGGAATTCCCAATTTAAAACATAACAAATCAGAAATGAAAGAGTGTGTAGACCCTGAATCAAACAACACATTGGCATAATCTGAACAGACAAACATTATACCTGATACAACTTCATTTGATGGCCCAAGATCTGCTGATGTAGTTACAAAGGATTTCACCACCCCTTACTATTTGTATTCTGGTTGATTTCCTTCGGTTGAGTTCTTTGTTGGACACTCATTTGCATAATGACCCATTTCATTACACTTAAAACATCTTACTGATGGCTTTTCATTGACTACATGATCATCTTCCTTATAGTTATGAGCAATATGACCAGACTTACCACACTGGATGCACTTTCCAGAGTTTCATAAACATTCTTCGGGATGATTATTACAACACTTCTCATAAGATTGATATTTAGTTTTCTTACCTCGAGGCTTCTTTGATTAATTTTTCCCCTTTTCCAACCAACAGGACCACGTGTTCTGTTGTTTGTTAAAGAACACCTGATCATCTTCAAACTCCATTTTCACCTTCTCCGCATATCGAAACAGTTTTTCATAATTTCTAAACTCACGAGAGGCTAATGCTCTAAGATATTGTTGCTTCAGTCCTGATTAAAATTGATTTATCTTACAATCAAGATCTCTGATAAAAATTGGTGCATACCGTGCCAGTCGAGTGAACTTTTCTTCATAAGTATCCAATGAATCATCCTCCTTCCTCAATTCTAGGAATTGTTTTCCAATACTAAGACGAACTACCATAGGAAAATATATTTCAGGAAAAATACCTTTGAATTAATCCTAATCCACAGCATCAATATCCTGACTATGCCTGATATTTTTCACCATCGACCACCACTGATCACCTTCACCTTCAAAATGATAAGCAAGAAGACTAAACTTTTTATGTTCTGAAAAATCCATGACATCAAAAATCTTCTCCAATTCTTTAATCCACCCTTCAGCTAGCACAAGGTTAGATAATCCTCTGAATGATGGGGGACGTTGCCTAATTAAATGCTCCACTACTGACATGTTCCTTTGCTGTTGTTCTGGCTGATCTCATACATGGATACCAACACCATTTATAGCCTGATTCAACTATTCCATCACTACAAAAAACTAATCAGTTCTGATTCTGACAATCTCAGGTGGCTGATTTGGAAGGTTCACTTCTTCTTGATGTTGTCCCAACAGAGCTTCCCAGTTTCCTCTGTGGAAGACCATTCTGAACATAGAAATATATTAGGTGAAGCAACATGGTAATCATTAAATGCAATATCAGTTCAACATTACCATAAATTAATTTATTGACATTTATTTAATAATACCCTAACTCCTAATGTTATCTATACCGACCTATGATACCAATTATAAGGACCCAACCTTAAATCTTACATAATATTGATTTGAATGAATAATTCACATTGAGGATATTTTCAGGTTTATCATTATAGAGAATTAGAATATAACTATTACATCTCAAATTCTTACAATGTAAACACTTCTACACAGTTTCCATTTTATTACATAAACTCTTGAAAAAAAATACATGTCTAGTTCCATGTTTATGACAATAAGACTTTTCTATTATCCCTCCTTGACCCTATTCCACATTATGTCCTCTGAAAAACATTTTAAAAACAATGGATGAGCATAAATATATCATTAAGGGATACACAATGAAGGAAAACTGTTCGTTTTTCAAAAATCAAGTCAAACTTCAATACTTTAACATAATTAAAAATTTTCTCCTTTATAATGTACTTTATACTCTTCATTGTATAAAAGATAACAACATAACATTTTGTAACCAAAATATTACCCATATAAAGAACAGATACCATATAAAGGTAACTAGGGACATAAACATTCTTAAATGGAATAACCATATAGTCGACTTCCACACATATCACTAAATGGAATAGCCATACGGCCGACTTCGACACACAATGCATTGATGGTTATAATCTAACCACCCATCCTGGTATTCAACACACAACTCGTCATTGTTTTATCACATAATCACCCGACAAATGTCCATGTACCATTATAAAATCATAAGACATAAAACAAATATAATGGAATGAAAAAATTTCCACATTTCAATCACAATATATCAATTAAATATATCAACATAATAAATACATTATCAAAAACATTTTCCATACCAAAATACATAAAAGAGTATATGGTATTTATTTTCTTGTAAAAACATTATGGCTTGTTGAGGAAGCCAAAGATCAAATAATTCTCACACCGACAGAAATGGTCGTTGTCACCGCTTACGTAATAAAATTTATTTTTTTTCATTTAGTAAAATGCTTCATATAAAAAGATTCCCTTTTAATGAAATGAAAATTCAAAAGGGATTATACAGCATATAAAATAAGTTCATGTATAAAACTAAATATGCCTCAATGAAAGAAGATTGAGACAAATTCCCTTACCTCGTGTCAGAATTGACTTGATCGTTCTTTAATCTCCTGAATTATAAAATAATGTTAATTTATACTTGCTTAAGAACCTTATTAATTTTTTCTATTCCTTTTATATCCCTTATTACCATTTTATAATCTTTATTTAATTATTTAATTGAATAATATTCATTTTTTTGATATTTGGTACTTGAGTCAAAAATGGACTTCTTATAATTACATGTTATTAATGTGGTCAAAGGATCATTATTTACATATTTATATTCATGATTTGTATATCATATATGTCATATATATCCATCATATACATGTATTTATAATAATACATAACATTTAGAGGTAATAAATGAAATGCACCGTTCATGGAGACGGTGAGCCATACGTATGCCTGAACGATACTTCCATTTATATTTAATATTTAATGTAATTAAAACCTAATTATCATAGTAGTATTATAATTCCAATATTTTATAATATATAACATAATTAAATCAATTCATTCTACGTACCACATATGGTATGAACGAGTCATATCACATTGAGGGGGCGGTAGTCAGCACTTCCCCAAATGAAATTATCGTGTTCACACATAATTGAAACTATAAAGCATTGATATAAATTGAAATTAACGAATAATATAGAAAACATAAACATAATATATATCATATATAAATATTTTTCCATCTTAATGTCCACCATGAGAGGCGGTAGGAGGTAATCGAACAATTATCATTCCGTAAGGCATTAGTTTTCCATCCAAATAATCATTATGTTACTCATCCATTAGATGGAGGTGTGTGTAAGTATAGATCGAATAATTATCATAAAAACAACCTAGTTTATTGAGTATACTAGTGTTGTTACAAAATAATGTAATAAATTGAGTTTGGGGGGTTGGAGAATAAAAAAAATTCAAGAGAAATTGTAACCTTTAATTGGGGTAACATCCTTTGGTTTGAACCAAAAGGACTTCTTGAAGTGGCTTCTGCCTAAAGTAAGGCTTCTAAGAGAAGGAGGGGGATGTAGGGAGTTTAATTTTGTAGAGGTTTTATGAGTCAAAAGTTTTGAGATGTTTGGATAATTGGTTATAAGTGGTCTCCTTTTATAAGGGGGAGGAGGGGCTCTTTAGGAAAGTTTGATAATATTATTTTATTATATAATGATATTCGGTTTCTAAAGGTCCAAAATAATTAAAGTTGAATATAAGATGAATAATATTCTATATAATATCAACCAATCCATATTGAACATTTTTTAGATAATATATTATCATTATGATCTTATTTATTTAAATAATTTATTATTGAGGTAAATACTGCATCATTATTATGTCATAAATAAATTAATTTATTTGATTTATAAATTTTATAAAAAAAGGACCATGATGTATGAAATAATTTTATATTTCCAATTAATATTTATAATCGAAAATATAACTTATATAACACCATTTAAAAATTAATTTACAAAGAGATATTAGTTTTTGTTGTTTTTGTCTTTACTTTAATTGAATTAATCTAATGTGTCATTATATTCAATAAGTTGCTCCATGGGGTCTCAAAATCGACCCAAATATTCCCATTGTCATACATTTCTCATCCAATAAGGATAAAATAAGTGTTAATGTAATTTTGAATTATTAAAATATTTGTTTTACATTGATTTACCTTATTTACCTTTAACCGCGGTAAATAAAAGTTGAAAGATACCATTCACCAAAAATTAATTTTATTTTATTGAACAAAATTTTACTTCCTGATAAAAACCTTGCATGTTGGATTTTCAAAATTCAATTCATAGAAGCGCTAATATTTCATTTAAATGAAAAAGTCGGTTTTTTTAAATACCACTGAGTGGTTTCACTATTCATCAAAAATTAATGTTTTTCAGAAAAATACCAAAAATTAATCCTATGATTTATTTGATATTCTGAATTAAAAAATGATGTCTATTTTTTCAAATTCAAAACATTCAATTTCCATTAATTAATTTAAAATAAATTCATGTTGTTAAAACAAATAGCATGTTTTTATGAAATAATAACTGTCAAAAGATTGAGAGTTGTTTATGTCCAATTTCAATGTGAAATTAAATAAAATTACCAATATTGGATTAAATGGTAAAAATATATTCTAATTAAACATCAAACCCATATAAAAAGATAATATGAACATATAAATAAGTTAGATTAATAGGAACTTTTGAATTAAAATTCAATATTTTCCAATATTCATTAAAAAATGAACTTTATCCAAAAAATACCAAAAAATTACCAAAAGTAAGATTTGAAGTCTCAAATCTAAATAAGAATTCTATCTGGTCAAATAGAAAATTTAAAAATGACCAAAACTAGATTTAAAAAGGGTTCTCTATTAAAAGGTGGTAAATCAACATTTTAATTTAAATTATTCTTAAAATTAGATTCATTCATATTTTATACCTATAACTTTTATTTGATAATATTAAATAAATTTAAAAAACATTAATAATCCTATTGTAGTTAGTTTTTTTCATTCCCTCCAATACAAATGCTAGGATTTACCTACCATTTAAAATTACAATATTATATTATTAGTGTGCAATGTAAGATTTCCAAGAAACCTTTTTTTCCGTATTAGGTACGCTATCGAACATGGAAAGAATTTTAAAGTAAAATTAATATTTAATTCAGAAATATTAATAATATGAAGTATGTATTATTCTTCATTTACATGAGATGTTACATGTTGAGTGAAGAATAGCTGAAAAGACTCATTATAAATATGTAGAATTTTAATTTTTTTTGTAGAAGATGTGAGGTGAATATAATATATCAATGGAGATCAGTGTTGAGTCTTATATGTCTTAAAAAAATGAAATATCAAATTAATATATCAAAATAAAATCTGATATATCAAACTATAAATCTATTTTTGATAATCGTATCGATTAAAATTAAAAATACTTAATTTTTTTGGAAATGAAATGTTTTGTGAGACCAGGTCCTTAGATTATGTAAGTTAAGAGAGACTCATGACATAGAGCCTCCCTATTTTAGAATAAAAGTTAATATGTTTAGGAAAGTATTATCAATATGTTGGACATTAAATTTATTTTAATATATGTCGTAAATTATGTTAGTATTTCTGGTAATAGAGTATTTTCCATGGGGATATTTTATTATTGAAAATATTTATTTATTATGTATATTGTATGAGTAAATGGAAATTAGTTAACATGGAATGAGAAAATACTAACATAGATGGAAAGATGATAGCATGAGCTTTGTTCATCTATCAATACAAAATCATTGTGTTATCCTGTAAGAATATCATGAGAGATGTGAATAATTTGGACATAGAGCCAAATATTTCAATACCATTTTTCATATATAACAGACCTATAATGAAAAGGTGTAACTAATGTGTAAGCCAATACATGAATAAAAAACCATTCATTACTGAAGTCTTGTTTAAGGCTAGTAATATAGTAAATCCATGATTATGGATAGAAGTATTTTATCAAATCATTCAAGTGATAAAAAAGATCATAAATAAAATTAATAGTCACGATGGAAGATTATTTACTTATTATGATGTTAGTTAATTGATAATTAATTATATTGGTTTATATAATATAAAAGAGAATAATCTGAATTCTAAAGATGTTCTTTAGGTGGAAGGGCTCAGTCACAATCCCATGAGTGTATGAAAATTTTGTGATAAAGTCAAAAATGTTATATTCAATAAAAAATCATGTGTTATTAAAAAATGTTAATATTTAAGTATCATTATATATTTAGAAATAAAAATTATAAATATACTCCAAATTGTTTACCAAATTGAGTCATTCTCTTTCAGTAACAAAGAAGATAACTAATTATTGAATAGAAGGCTTCATTATTGTGGGAAAAAGAGTTTGAATAAAATATTATATCATAACATAATATGATAACATAACCATATTAATAGGGAAAGAGAGGATCTTTTTTGGAATAATCCAAATGTATACTATAGTAAAACTGGACACATACGGGAAGATATTCAATCTTTCAGTCCACATAAAATTATTCATTCTGATCTCTGTGGTCCCATCTAGAATTGGTCTAATTTCCTTCAAATTTATATCATTATACTCACTAATAATTTCGGATAGTTTACTAGAATCATATTTATGAAGCCCAATTCTAATAATTTTTAGATTTTAAATATAATTAAAATATATGTTTGAAAACATCTGTGATTTTATGTATTGAAGCTATCAATAAATAATGTTAGTTAATTAACAAGAAATTAATTTTATAATTATTAATAAAATAATGTAATCCATCACCAATTTATTGATCCATAAACTCCCCAAAAAATGGTATTTCTAAGATCATAAATGATTTCATTGTTGATATGGGAAGAACTATATTAACCGGGAAAAATATTCATTATTTTTTGGACATATAAAAAGTGTATAAGTATTCATAATAAATATAGATTTTGGATGAAACCTATTAAAAACCTGTAATGAGTTTTGGTACAATAAAATGACTTCTATAAATTATATAAACATGTTATTAAGTCGTTGGTTGATTAATATTAAAGTGAATGGACCAGTTTAATCTGATGAAAAAATCGGAAGAATGAATTTTCATGGGTAAATATTGAAATGGAAGTGGACACATGTGATGGAACAAAAGTCATAATATTTTTTATCAACTATTGTGATGATAGAATAATTGAAAATAATACCAAAAATAGAGGTTTATTTATTCCACCAATTTATTTTTAAGTTATAATTTAGTATAAATTTCTGAAATACTTAATGGAACAAGTTGAAAAAAGTTAAAAATTTTAATGTTGTTTATTTGGACTAGAATTATAAGGAATATGAGGTTCAAGATGATTATAAAAAAGATTCTTTGCATATAAATAATCATTTTTATAATAAGATGTTTGTTTAGTAACTGGAAGGTACCAGTAAAGACTATAATAAATATGAGATTCCAAAAAGCTTATTTCTCTCCACTTAGAATGTGAACCAAAATCGATTTCATAAGGAGTGGAACATAAAAAGTGGATTCATGTCATGTTTGGGGAGGTATATAAAACTAAGAATCATTCCAGATTTAAAATAGTCCAAAATATAGAATGTAATATTGTTATTAGAACCATGTGGGATTTTAGAAATATAATCAATGAGAAATAATAGAATTCATTGTATAATACATTACCTTATTTTAATGATTAATCTCATATAAGGTACATGGATTTTGAATAATTGTTTTCCAAATTAAAACTCTGTAATCCCCCCAAGAAGTTATTAATTGTGTAAAATCTTATAAATTATATATTTTATCATATAGAAATTAAATCTACATTCCTCCATTGTGTTCATGAAGAGAAAATTATAATTATGTATCCCAAGGGGTTTAATCATGATAAATATGGATGAATTGTCATAAAATTTCATAAAGAAGTTTATATAATGAAATATTCTCCAAGGGATAATTACTCAAAGTTAGATGGAATAATAAGAATTGAAAATTTGTAAATAAAAAGGGCAAATCATTAATGTGAAAGAATCCACTACATGTACTCTCATTTTCTTGATCTTTGTTGGAAGAATAATATTTTCTTGTGATCTGTATTATCTATTTTAATGATTATCTAAAAAAATTAATTAAAATTTTCAGATGCCTCTACTAGAAGAGATTATTTAATTTTCTTGATTAAAAAGATTTGAAGGAGTTAATTTTATATTTATGTCTCAAGGGAAATATTCCTTATATAATTTAACAGACATTAAAATTCAATATTTAAATTAGGGTTTCATGCCAATTTATAATTCAATTAGGTTATCCAATTATGTAAATTGGAAAAGTCCAATTCAAAAGTATTTTCATTGAATTATTCAAAGATTGGTCTATCTCATATAATCGATGGAATACATTGTATATGTAGTGAATCTATGTGATTAATTCAATAGTGGTTCACTATTATAACATATGTTGGAATTAAATAGGATTATGAGATATCTTTAGGGAAACCATACATGTGGATTTTCATAATGAAGAAGATGTGATAAACAGTTATAGGGAATCACTGATATTAATTGGGATGGATATTTCACTGATAAGAATTCCACATCAATCATAGTATATTGTTTGGGAGACTGTTTGGTATGATTGAATATAAAGAACCAAAAGTTGATGGATCTAAGTAATGTTTGGGCCTGTTATATCATTGTTTACCATTCCAACACACAAATGAAGTTTATGGATATGAATCTTCTAATTTTGGAAGTATTATGGAAGAATAATTATAGTTTGATTTTAATAGTATTGTGTAATCGATCACTTAAAGAATATTGTGAAACACTCATGATCCCATTATATTTGAACCTAGTTAAATTATATAAAATAATAATTACAAAGTGGTGAGTTAAATATTGACATAGTTCAAACCAAGAATTATATTATATCCTTTTGACGTAGGAATTTTCATGGGATATATTAGGAGATCTATGGTTGAAAATTATTTACCATCATTCCACTCATACTTGAGGTTTTTATTAATACCTGACACCCACAATGTTCATGAAAATATGTTCACAAAGGGGTATAATTTGATTCATAACTTTTTACAAAAGGGGTAGATAATTATTCTACAGAGTGTGAATGTGAAATAAATCATTATCCAAATTAGTGAAGATAGATATATAAGGTTTTTATTTTATAGAGAGAAATAAAAACAAGGATTGATGGGGAGATCATTTGAGTCACATACCATATTTTTTTATCATAGTCAGATTTAATTATCTTAAATATCGTTCCTTATATGTAAGTACAGTGTGAGTTGTTTCTCATGAGTTAATGGTTGTGATATAATGTTTCTTTTATGAATTTTTGAGTTCTAAAACTTATCTCAATTTTTTAGAGAGAGTTAAATAGATATCCCAAATAACCAAAAGGGGATATTAATGTTTCCTTGGAGTGTTTGGTGTTTTTATTTAAGGTTTCCATTTGGTTATAATCTTGATTTTTTATTAGTGTACGTGATTGATATTTTTTTAAAATTGTAGGAAAGAAATGGAGGTATCGAAAAGATGTTATGAAGTGATTCTATATACTATGTAAACTATTAACATTAACAAATTAGTAATGATACATCATCTATGTTGACCATAAGGCTTTCCAAGATGTTCAAAAGTAATTATTCGAATGATTAAGGATTTGGGACTTATTTTTATACATTAATACTCTTAGGGTATGTATTTATCATAGATTATAAGGATTCATTTTTATGAGTGTTGCCATTAAATGAATAAACATTAGACTTCATGCCAATATATATACATCATTATAACCCTTTGTTGGGTTTATTAAATTGTATACCTGGTATAAAAATTCAATATATTCATTAGTTCAATGTTATAATATAATGTAATATAATGTTTTAAAATATAGCATTTTTTTTGACATTAAACCTAGAAATGTAAGAAATTATCTTCAATAAAAAAACCATCAACACTGAAATGTGATTAAAAGTAATTAATTAATTTCATAATAACATGATTTATTTCAAAAATGTGTTTCATTTTCTGTGCATACATATTTAAAAATATTTTTGATTCACTGTGTTGAATTTATCTGAAAATAAACTCAAGATATTAAATCTTGGGTATTATTGCAATGATATTTTCAGAGTATTAATATCCTAAATCACTCGTTGATCGAGTAGCAATACGAGCTGTGTTTTTAATAAGATTTGAAAAATAAAATATCATTCATATTTTTTATTTCTTGAGATGTTTAAATGAAAATTTTAAGATAGATATTTATCAAGTTTATTATTAAAGTGACAAATATAAGATATTATTTTATCAAATAGTGTTGTTGTTTCTTGAGAAGGAATTAGATGCATCTAAAATTAATATCAATATTAATGGTAATGTTGGCCAATTATATGAATGAAAAATAAAAATATACTCAACATGGTGTATTTTATTTGTAAGCATAAAAATTTGTGGTAAATTGGAAAAATATGAATTATAAATGGTGATTATATGAAACCTTCAGGTCATCCATGTTCTTCTAATCATGATAATTTGATTGATATGAGCAATTAAATTTTAATAAAAGGAATGAATTATATATATATTTTTGTTGAGATGATTTTAATATAGTGATGTAAGAATTTTTTCGAATATAGGGAAATGATAATGGAGAAAGGGTTTGAAATATCCATTTAGATGAAGAAGTGAGTCTAGATGAAAATGTATAGATTTTATAATATACATCTATATAAAATAAATCATTTAATGAATGATATTTTATAATTGGATTAAAGAATATGATATAAATATGATTCTAAAAGAAGTTGGTATTATATCATAAATATTCTAGAGTCACATGGACAAGTTCATCATCATTTACCAAAGAATCCTGAATCTTCAAGTGATCTCTATTATTTGATACAACACATTACGACTATCAGAATGATGATTATGACATGTAGGATATTGTGTAAAAAATTATTATGAAAGTGATAAACCATGATTTAGGACAATACTAATAAAAACTATTTGTTTCTGATCATAATAGTTTATTATACAATCCATGGCTCTGTTGTAGTTGTACACATCATGTATTAGGAACCCAAACTAAATCTAAACCATGTAAACATTTCTTGGGATGTGTATTTTTTACTTGAATATTATATCTGGGATGTTTATGTAAAATAATCTTATGAGTAATGAGCTAAATAGTAGTACATGTCTGTTTCCAATGAATATAATTTTTAAAAGAAAACAACTATTGATTAATCCACTTCTCATTACTACACTGGTTCTTTATGAATTTCATTCCAATCACTTATTCAATATATGATATCTCACCTTCCGTAATTATTTTAAGGTCCATCCTTTAAAATTTAATGATGTTTCTATCTCTAATAATCCTTATCAAGGATAATGTATCTTTATCCTTCCTAATAAAAAATCATCCACCTTATTTTCCATTTATGTTTAGTAATTTATTGGGGATTCACGGTCTTTGACTAACAACAATAATATATTTTGGTGCATGTTTATTCCCTTATATGTATATATATACAGTTTCAAATCATATGATCTGTATTAATTTCATTCTGTATTCTATATATATAATTCATCTATATCTTCAATGATAGTAATTTCACTTTTAGCTCCAAATTATTCTTAGAGTTATTTTTTCCATGAAATTTTAATTAATAAGAGTCATAATCTACCATCATGATATACAATAGTTGAACATGTCTCAGTCTATTCATTGATGCATTACCATATAATAAAATCCCTTCTCCACTATAGGTTATATGAAGAATAGGTGTAGTGACTAGAATTATATTGAGATTCTTTGATATTTTAGTCGCATTCTCCTCTATATATAGATGTGACCCCATTATAGACTATAATTGTTAGTTGGGTTTAAAGTCCTGCAAAAAATTATATTATTTATTTGAATGTATACCTTAAAAAAAATTGAATTATGAATCTCTATTATAGTTGTTAGTATAGTCTCTTTTTCAATCACATATATATTTGATGTATCAATATATTTACAACATATTATTATTACATATCCCATAAATGATAGTTTTTGCATCTAAAATTCACGGTTCCTAAATTTATAATTAAATTTATCATCTCTAATTGTCCATAGAAAAAATACTTGAAAGATATTCAAGTTGTTCCTTCATCATAGAATATATGATAATTTCATCTATAAAAAACTATAATTAATTTATTGATGTAGTATTTAATCACTCTATGAATCATATATAGGTATATTGTAGGTATATTTTTAAGTTCAAATGGTATCATTATGAATTCATAGTATCCATATAATCATTAGATATTTATCTTCATTAAATCCTATATTTTCACCCTTAATTATTGATATCCATATTTGACATCAATCATTGCGATGTATTTTTACACCTAATATCCTATCAAACAATTCATAAATAAGGTGTACATTATTCTTGTTCTTGATCATGACATTTTAATTTTATTTAGAATCATAAAATGATATCATCAATCCAAATTTCATCTTAAAAAGAAAACTCGGGTACCCTAAATTAATGAACACAGTCATATAAAAAATAATTGTTAATTTTGGGGTATTTTATTCTTAAATTCATCCAATTAAATAATGGACAAACTATAAAGAGTTTTTTTATATATGCATAGAACCATGTTTGAGATGGATTCAAAATCACCCTCATGATCTAGGGGAAGACTAAGGTACTCTTTTAGAAATACAAAATCATATTCTTGATCAACTTTAATATCATTAATATCCTGTGTTTGCCTAACTATTTTAGCTAAAAACTACTCTTGATTGGGTATTAAGACCCATATATTTTTTTTAATTTCCATTGGGAGGTCATAGTAGTCCTTACATCAATAGATAATCATAGGTTGATGCGAAGTAGTAAATTCATTTCCATATCATGAAAATTAATATAGGATATATTTATCGATAAAAAATCCACTAATAAAAACATATCTAATTAAACTAAATGTACTGTAATAAATTTTTTAAAAATAATATCCCTAAAAAATTCATTTGAGTAAAAGTTATGTTGAGAATATTGGTCACATCTGTTTTGTCCTTTCCTAAAACTAAAATCTTTAGTATGATTATCTATAGAAAATAATTTAAAAAAGGAATCATAAAATAAGGAAAATGATTCCTACAATATCCTAAATTATGAAACATAATTTCAACCTATGAATCATTAGGCACATCGTATATCTCTTTTGGTTCATGATAGGTTTTTTTATTTTCTATCATCTAATTATTAATAACATAAAAATTAAAAATAAATAAACCCCACAATGATACATTCTAATTAAACCCCTTGAATAACATACATGTATGTTAAATCATTTAATATTAATATAAATTACATTTCATAATTTAAACAAAATAGAACCTATAGTTTTTGTTACATTATATACCCAATTTGTAATCAAATTATCTGAAAACCATCAGTAAAAATAACAAACATATATTTTTCACACATAATACCAATATATACAAATAATATGTAATAATCAACATCATATCATTTGAAATTTTAATCATACTAATTTGTTAGATCAATTGGTCAGTAAATGTAAAATAAATAGAAAAAGAGGGATAATAATTTATCATAAGACTAAGATTTGGTTATGTGAAAATAATTATGTTTTATAGACATAACAAATGAAAACAATACCTGATAAGTCATAGATAATAGATATTGGGTCCGTGCATAATCATTTTCTAATAATATATAACATGTATAGTATGTGTATTGAAAAATAAGTCAATAATGATGATCCATAAAACTGTAACATGGGATCCATAATTTCTCACATAAAAAAGTTTACAATAATATCTTCTTATATTGAGGATCAGGATCATTACAATCATTTCATTGATGAAGGAGATCCAAATTGGATTTGGTTCACTCTCGATTGCCAAAAACAACATTGAATGTGTCTCATAGTGGATTTAGTTGTATACCCAATCTAATAAATTGCATATCCTGATATATAAATCAATACCCAATGAATTATATGGGTACAAAATGATGGGACCACCATTTAATTAATTAAAAAATCATTCATTTTTGTGCCACATGATAATGAAATTATTTTGAAATTCATTATATAATTATTAATTCATATTAAACCTGTAGTTTTTATGAAAACATTGATTAAATATTAATATAAGACATAAAGAAAAAAAATATGGATGGTATAAAAAGATGGTATCTCTAGTTATTTCTATAAAATATTAATGATTTTTTATTTAAATAAAATTTACATTTGTTATATCATTATAAATTACATTTTTTTAATTGTCAATATATATCTATCCCCCCTAAAAAATAATTTAGAGTAAATTAATTTATATAAATTTATAAATAAAAATTAATTTTGATACCCATTAAAAAAATAGTTAAAATTTTATGTAAAAACAAAAAATAGATTAGAAAAACTCATTCATAAATAAAAAATTTAAAAAAAATATATCATTTTAATTATTTTGAAAAAAGGATAAATATTGGAGAAAATGATCATATGAAAAATGTTAAAAGAAAATTCACTCTCTAAATAATATTATGAAAATTGAAAAAATATCATCATCGATAACGTTACATTAGATAATGATATCTATAATACAACATAGATTTTATAATTATGAGAGAGAAATATTCACAACAACAAAAAAGATATAAGGTTTCTTATACATGAAAACATCATTTTAGTTGAATATCGATTCAAAGGATGTTTAAATAGTATGAATACATTTATACCCCATGTATAATAAAAGAGACTCTAAATTGAGGTGTTTTAGGGAAAACTCATACAAAATTTCCTAAGGTGGTTGTTAAAAAAAATCTCAATATCAAATTGAGATTATTAATGAAACAATTACCATTACTCCTCACATATATTATGGAAATTTAAACTCTTGTACCGAAAAAAAACCAGTAATAGTAAATTATTTTTAAAAAACAATCATATTTATTTACATTTTTTTAAATTTTAATATTGATTAGACTTATATTAGATAGTTTTATTTTAATTTTATGATCAGTTGATAATGATTTACTTTTTGAAAATAAAATCCATAATGGGGATGTAAATCATCATACTTTAATACCAAGTTCATCATTTTTAGTATAGTGAAATTGAATAATTTTTTTCTGATTATTCATTTATCCCCTACTCATTTTTTAGAAGGTATGATTAATATTTCTATGAATGGAATCCATAATGATAATGTTTCACGTAAATTAAAACTATCAAGTTACACTATGATCAATTTTTTTTTCACATCTAGAACAATATTTAAGATTGAAATTAATCCTTAATATCATTTATTTGTAGAATTATTATTTTTATATGTATTAATGACAATGATTATTATACTAGAATATTATCGTTTTTGGGTGGTTGAAATTACCCAAACAAGAACACGTTATACAAGAGAAATATTAATAGTTCAATGTTTTAAATTAGTATGATAATTTATATAGAATAATAATAACATTGACAGAACATCATTATATTTTATATGAATAATTTAATATAGTTTATATGAGATGGTAATTTACAATTTTATATAAGAACTAAAATACAAATTTTATTGAATTCCTTCTTCCCCAACATTTGGTTTAACAAAATTAAGGATTTAGGCCCCTATCAATGAACCAAATGATACTAAATGTCACACAAGGATTTGGAGAGGAAATGGGTAAGAATTCAAGAGGGGAAAGTTGAAAAATTATAAGAAAAAAATTACCATAAATATAAATTACATCATTAACTATGAGTATTTATTACATTATAGAAAAACACGATTAAGGACCATAATAGTTTAGTAAATTCAGAGAAATGGAAACATAGTTTACTTGTTTACAAGAAATATACATAATATATCACTTTGACCTTCATATATATATCTACAATCATAAAAAAATACAAAAACAAATATCTCCACTTGGGGAAAGGAATCATTGTCGAGGGTGAGCTCATATCCTCAATAAGGATAATCAAGGGAGATGCATAAGAATAACATTAACATAGGGGTATGAGAAACAAAGTATAGCATTTGAAAAAAAATTATAAATCAAAGATAATAATATTTATTCATGGAATTAATATTGTATATTTATAATACATAAATCATATGAAATCAAACAACAAGAACAATGATAGAAAATCATTGGAAGAAGACATATTTTTTCAAGAATACTCTTAAGCATAGAAAATCTTATTTGACAAATACCAAATAATAATTCCATAACATGTTGGGAAAGGGATAATCACCAATATACCCTTCATGATGTTGGGATAACCTTAAATGTTCTCGAATTCTTGATTGGGATAATCACCTGAGTACCAACCTTTTTTTACTTTCGATAACCACCTATATACCCTCTTTTTCTGGCTTAGACTATCCACCTATGTACACTCTATGTTTACAGATCGTCTATTATGGCCCAATTCATTGTTGTAAGATATAGGAATGACCAATCACATAATGAAAATCATATAGTTTTTTCCAAAATATCATATAACATTCATTTTTTCATAACATAGAAAATAAAATGGATTTTATAAAGATTTCATCATATCATAACAAGAAGAAAAATAATATGGTTTCATAATAATTCTATCATGGGGAACCATGTGGAAGAGAATCATGTACCATAAATATCATTTCTTAATAAACATAAATCATTCATTAAAATAATATGATTGGTATCATTGGATCATATCCACAATAATTCATAAGTATAATCAACCGATGTTATCTTAGATGAAAGATGAATTTCGATTATTCATTTAAAACATTTATTGAGGAAAATATCATTTTATCTTGGAAAGAAACAATTTTAAATCAAAAAAATTGAAAATATTTTCTTTACAAATAATTTAGAAAACCAATAACATAAACTTCAATGAATCCAATTCCTAGGATAATGGAGATATTTTTTCAGAGAGTATATTTTAAAACAAAGATCCCTTTAATAGTTTTGGTAAGATCTAATAATGGAATTGTGTGTAAAAATATAGGATTATTTCATTGAAAAAATTAACAAAACATAAAAAATGGATAATATTAAATTTCTATAATCAATGAATAATAATATGTAATTTAGAAAACATTTTTGGAAAACATTGTTTTTGAAGATTACATATTTTTTATCGAATAGATAGTTAAAGTAAGATTTTACTATAAGATATTCCTATACTATTTTAAGTCAAATAGATTTAAAAAATAGTACTACTACATGAAAATAAAATTAATAACCATATTATAATAAATTTCATGATCTTATTGAGAGATTTATCATAATAAGTTTTCATTGGAAACATAACAATACACAATCTTGTTAAACTATAAGATTGTAAAGTAAAATCAGTAAAACATTTGAAAGAATGATTCGTAATCCACAAGAACAAATAAAAATATGAAAAAATGAATATCAGGATTATGAATAAATTAATATTATTACATAAAAAATTTTCTTCACATATATCTTGTGAAATAGTATAGGTGTATAAAAAATGTACTTTAAAAAAAAAAGAAAATTGAAACAAATATCTTTCATTAAGTCTTGAATTCCTTCATACCCATTCAAACCACAAGTTTAATAAATATATGTTAATTATAGAGTTATTAAATAAAAATTATTTCATATATTTTACAATATATGATTTACTTATTACCATTTGTAACCCATTTATTAACAAAATAATATTAATGTCATGTTTCTCTTAATAACCACTATATTTTTCATATATCCTTTAATATATTATTTTTGATCCTATTAATTTGATAATTATTCCATAATATTAATGATTTTATATATTATATAAATTTCAGAATTTATTTTCTAATTTTTTTTATTAATCAACAAAATTTACTGACTGAAAATGAAATACGTCGTTCATAGCTTTGGTAGGTCACTCATACGCATGAATGTTGTTCCCATTTTTTTAGATTGAATAAAATAAATGTAAATAAAAATTTTACATTAAATAAGAATTTTTATTTCCTAATTAATTAATTTTTATATTAAAAACATAATTATTACCTTCTATATAAATCTTGACTGAATCATATCACTTTTCTAGGTGATGGTCTTTTTTTAACACGAGTGACATTATCGTATTCCAAAAACAGAAATAATAGATTTATGTATGATATAATAATTATATAAGAATAATAAAATAATTAATATCTTATATAAATAATAAATAAATGATTATTTTCAACAATGAGATGTGGTAATGGGAAAAATGACTGGCATCAGATAATGAGGTGATAATCCGACATGCACACAAATTATGATTTCATAAACCAATTTATTGTTGTCTGGAGAAGGTTTTAGGTCTTGAACATAACATAGAAACATATAGTTATATGGAATATATTTATGGTTTTATATAATCTTGGTATAATTACAATTGAATTTTGTGAAGGAAGAAATAAAAAATACTCATTGACGAATGTTACCTTTTCTTTGGGTCTCCTCGTTTCCTGTACACGAAAACCATTTCTAGGATGGATTAATGTGATGAAAAATGTTTATAGGATGAGAGAAAAAAATTTGGAATCCATTTATGTAGTTATTCTACAAACCAAAAAGTTTTATTTTTGTAAATAGGGGAGTATAATAGGTGACATTTTATAAGTTTAGTGATTGGCGCACATGTAATTTTTTGAAATGATTCAATAATACCGACATTTTTATGAGGGTGCAAAATGTTCAATTATCTAAAATTATATATATATATATATATGTTGTAAATAATTCCATAAAATGGTTCTTGGAAACAAGGTAGGTCATAAATAACCTTATATTCATAGTTTAATCGCATAGTAAATATATTTTTACCTTAACCTCGATAAATAGTTTTTTTTTAATTTTACTGTCCATTTTGGTAAAAAATGAATTTAACATTATTAGATTTTGTTATTGATTATAATTTAAAATATTCATGCCATTTTTGAAAATACTATTTTTATATGTAGAAAATTTTAATTTAAAATTAACTAAATATATGCAACAAAAAAAAAGATTTTTAGATATAAATTTTTTTAAGTGTTTAAATTATAATAGAAATTGAATCTGAAATTTATTCAAATGAAAATAATTAGATTAATAGATATATAATTAATCTAATATTACATTGAAAACAATTTAAAATTTATTTTAATTTGAAAAATAAATAAACTGAAATAGAAATTATTAATTAAAATTCAGTATTTTTTATTATTCACCTAAAAATAAAACATTGTTGAAAATATCAAACAATTCACGATTGGATAATTATAAAATTAGGATTTTAAAAATGAATTTTATTTTTTCAATTTAATTATCTGAAATTTATAAACTTATATTTTATTATGGTTCTAAAAAATACATAACAAATATTTTTCTTATAAAATTAACTTTTTATGTATATAAAGACCTTACAGAAGATTATATATTTTATTATAAATATTTTTTAATTATATTAAACCATTAAAATGATTATTTAAAATGTATTTATTACTATAAATATATCTATATTTACCATCTAGGTTACATTGGCCATGTTTAAATATTTATAATCATAATATGTTATGGTTTTGTTAAAACATAGTGTAATTTGTAATGTAAGATCGCCCAGTGTTTTTTATTTTTAAATAATAACATGTTAATCTACATAAAATAAAATATCAAATAAATTAAATTTATTTGAAAAGAAATATTTCATCAAACTCAAGGTGTTACTTTCAACACACCATTATATTATTCTTCCTCTCAAAATTCATTACAACAATGAAAATAAATGAGGATACTTGTACATAATCATATCTTCAAGATCCCACCTAGAAACCACAAACTTTTTGGGATTCCAAAAATAATTTAATAGGTTATTAGTGTTGTTTAATATAATTTTCTTTGAATGATCCTGAATCCCCACCAGTTTTTTCATGTAAAAATGATCTTCCTCAATTGGTATGACCTATTAGTTTATTATAAGTGAATGGTCATATATGTACATCCTTAGGAGATGTTCATGGAAGTAATTTTAGACATGAGAGAGGTTTCATTGGAGAACCAAGTGATAATATATGGACCCAATTAATCAATAATCTCAGAGGGACCTATCTTCCTAGTACTCAGTTTCCCTTTCTAATGAAATATGATACCATTATTCTATGGGGAAGTTATTAGAAACTCCTTCTAAATAAAATCAAATTATAAATCACTCTGTTGATTTCCTTTGTAAAAGATTTTAAAATCTGTTATCTTCCATGATTTTTTACATAATGAATCTCAAATTCTCTCTAATTTATTTATCAATATCATGTCACAATATAATTATTTCTCAAACCTCATCTCAGCATGTTGGAGCTCAGAATTTCACTATATAGTGGTCTTAATAGAAGACATCGGAATTATTTATTGAAAGATTATGTTTTATGAAAACTGAAATAGATGAAGTGGTTGATATCAATTTGAATTTAAATCTATTTTAAAATATAATAATATATTCATTTTGGATTAAAATTGTTTTGACTGGAAATATATTTTGGGATGATATGCAATTCTGAAAATCAACTACATTAAAAGATCATGCTAAAAAAATTATTAAAACATTGAGGTAATTCTAGGAACTCGATTAGACTCAATGGATTGTGGTACTCATTCAATATTTATAATTCTTTAATTTATTTCATAGAAATATGATCTATATATAAGTCTTCATTGATTGAAATTATAAATTATGACATAGAAAGGATATTGACAATAACCCATCTAAAGTATTCTGTTTAGATGTTTTGGGGAGTCCAATTACAAAATCCATTTTAATGTTTCCCCATTTCTAATTAGGAATTGTGAAAG
This sequence comes from Viscum album, assembly GCA_963277665.1. Lineage (NCBI taxonomy): Eukaryota > Viridiplantae > Streptophyta > Magnoliopsida > Santalales > Viscaceae > Viscum > Viscum album. The sequence continues at coordinate 789,812,728 of OY728148.1, forward strand.
GAGGTGAAATCCTATTAAATGTTTTTATTTCAGCCTTAACTTATTGACATACCAACCTCTTAGTTACCAAATATATGATATTAATCCTTATATCATCCCACAATAAATAATAATTAAAATATTTAAACATCATCGTACTTCATAGATGAATATAGAATAAAGAACTATTACCATACTCTAATAAATACAACAAAAATTCATATTTTAACATAATGAATATATGGTTCACGAATCGTAACATCCCATTATCACAATGGTTACGCCCAGTTACATTATAATAATATTTTTCCACTATAATACTTCCTTCTGTAGTTCTTTAATATTCACATAAATAGATGGTTATTTTTTTAATTTATAAAGATAAGATATCCCACTTATTTCTTGATTTAAATAACCAAACATTAAAAATCTATAAATATTGAATTGTTTGTAATCCTTTTCATGGATATTCTAGAATTATCATTTCAACTCAAAGCATCGACAACCTTGTTTTCTTTTCCTAGGTGGTTATGTATTTAGCAGTCAAACTATTTAATCATCACTAGTCATCTTCTTTAGAATAAATTAAACAAATTATATGTGAATATATACATTAAACTTTTATGGTTGTTATAAATATCCCAATTTTCCCCATAATGATATTTAATCAATGTCTATAATTAAAAAAAATTATATAGTTAACTCCAAATCAAAGGACATGTAATTTTCCTAGGTATCCTCATCTTTCATGAGGTATACGTTATAAACATGTCATTATTCATGATGAAAAATCCCAATAAATTATTAGATACAACACTATAGATTAAAAACAATTATCCACTATAGGGAAATGTAAGATTAAGTGCATTAGAAAATCATTTCAAAAATTCCATAATATTTTCCACACATTATTATTGTCATATTGGCATGGATACCTTCTACGTTTACTTGGCTATGTGATTATAATTTTATGATAAGTTATCGACAAATCTATTTTAATATCTAGATAAACGAAATAAATTATGGATCTTAGTAACCATGGTTTGTCTGGTTTAAAAATTAATACCTTATGCCTTTGATAGATCATCTAATATAGACTATATTTGTAATATATCAAAAAAACTAAAACCATTTGCAACCAAAATTCAAACTTTTGAAATTTTTCATATGGATTATCATTCCATAAAGTGTTTAGTAAACTTAATAAGTGATATTTATGTTCTTCTTTATTATTTAAATAGATAGAAATCTGATCAATAAGGACTACTAAAAAACTTTTAAATTAAATCTATAAAGATTAAATTTAGTAAGTACATAAAGATATAGTGGGTATTAGTAAGACCTAATGGAAAACATTTATATTCATATCATGTATAACTTGTACCAAATTGTATATTGGTTATAACCTCCTTCTTGAGAATTAATTTATGATATCTTGGATGAATTTCAACCACGGAAATTTATTGATCTCCCTGAAGTTAATCTAACAAATTTTTCACACATGGAAAATTATTCATCTTCTTAATATTTGATCCTATTAAAATCCAGATAGTTTATTTAGAGTCTCATTTATTCATATGTATTTTTTAAAAAAAATTCATTTTTAACATGGTTAGGCACTTGTATGAACTAATATCATATCATGTTTTTTCTGAGCGTTTTTTCTACAAATCACATAAATCAATCGGGGCCATTCTATAGTGAGTTGTTGAAATTGTTGTTATACCATGAATTACTACAATTGAGAACTCAAAATCATCTATTTGTGGAATTCTAGTAAACTATTCATGAAAGTTATCAATATTTTCTAATGCAATATTCATTAAATAAATGTTGAGTTTATACCCAACATTTTGAGATAGAAATCCCTTCTAAATGGGAATGATGACCTAAAAATGGATGTGATCCTCATTGGATGTTAATAATTATAATTTCATTGATAAACTCTCATTTGTTAGTTTGTAATATTAAATATAAAAAACCTTCCTTGAAAATTGATGTGGGTATTATGAAGATAAAGGCAATATGTTTCTATGATAACATCACATTATATAAGAGGGAAAATGAAAAGATTTGTTGGAAGAACATTCCCAAAAACATCATCTCAAGACGAATCATATATTTAATATGTGATCATCATATTATTCACGTTTTTCACTATTATTCTTTATAAAATAACATTTTTGAAATATTAATACCCTTACAATATTTTCCATATATGAATGATTTTGTGGATCCATAGTAAAATAAGACATTATTTGTTATAAAGTGGATAATAAGTGTACCTTTTACAAATTCATTACCACAACCTTTTTCAGAATTAATTTTCACATAATGTTTATTATTTTCCTTCAATATTAAAGAAAACTAACATTTTTCATCTTTATTTACCATTATATTTGGGAACATTTATGAAAAATGAACAAATTACATACATTTGAAACACTAGAGTATGGGTGTGGAATTCTATGAATATTTTTCTATATTTGTATCTTTATATAACATCTCTTAATAACATAAAAAATAAATTGACCAAAGGCCTTCCCTTTCACTCTTAAAACATTTAGTAGTCCCCTTAATACAATTTCCTCTAGGTTTGTTCCCACAAATTGAGTATAATGGTAAACTCAGATTCTTTAATCCATAGATCCAAGATTTTAATTTGAATGAAATTTTTTATACTTATTAAAACCATGATATTGATATAAAATACCTACTTTTATTTCCACCTTGATCACAAATATATCAATATCTTAATATTTACAAAATTCTATTATGTAAAACACTCGTTCGTGACTTGGTGTTAATCCATAAAAATATCAACCAACCCTACTTTTAGGTTGGATTATAATAACAGAACCATACCTCACAAGTCATGTAATGCTTTCCCCATAGGTACCAAAAAATGTATCATCCTTTTAGTTTATATCAAGGAATTTAATATCCATATTCTTATGCAAAATCTAAATAATTTTTTATTGAAAAATAATTTATTGATATTATCCTAATCTATGGATTCAATTTCATTATGTTTCCTCATATTCTTGATATAAGTCAACCATTGATCTGCATCACCTTAAAAATGGTTGGCATCCAAAATGTATTTCTCATTTTATGGAAATGGGAAAATGGTAAATATTATTCAATGGTACATATCAATTTTTTAGAGACTTTTGTATCATAACAGACACAAAAAGTATGTGTATTTTTCTACATGAAGGACTCAACATTACATTTTTCAATCCTTTTCTCAGTTGAAATATCGCCATGACTCATAGCTTAATAAATTTATGTGAGAATATAATTAAGATTTTTTATTCTAACTACCATAACCATTAGATTATAATAAGGAAAATAATTTATTTTTTCAATGCACTCAATATTAACATAGTTACATTGGGTTCTAAAAAATGACTATAATGATAAAAACATAGTGTAAGAAACATGAATTGTCATTAACCGAATCTGGTCTCCATAAAAACCGTCACCTGATCAAGCCCACAATAATGCCTAAAGGGATTTTCCAATCCCCAAGGTCTGGAACATGTTCTTGAGTATAATAAAATAAATTTTGGGAATGATTCACCTGAGTTTAAATACATTAACCAACAAATAAACACAATAAAACAAATCTGGATTTTTCAACTAAAACTCTGTTTTGAAAAATATCATAACAGAATAACATAAGTTAAAACTATGTTTAAAGACCATTAAAAAGGTATGAGACCAAAAAATTATATCCCAAGAACCTCTATATGGGATGAGGAACATCCCTCACACCATCTCCACAACACCACATCACAAATGACTGGTAAAAACCTGAAATGTTGGCACACAAAGTTGTACGCAAACCTGCAACAACAAAATAACCAATTATACTTACACCCAAAGGTGTAAGTAGTGTGTGACCCAAATACAAGTAGGATACCACCACTAATAGATTCCATGTGATAAATATTCAATGATTAAAAGTATGAAATTTTTCAAAAACCTGTAATTTCTAGTTACAATTTCTAAAAGATGCAACCTAAAAAAATAATTTATCAATTTGTATAATTTATTGAATCAACACATTTAAAATAAATAGCAATGATACGTAATTTTTAAGCCAAATATATTGTATGATGATGGTGAGTATAAAGGATCCAATGAGCACAGGCAATAGGAAATAACCCCTATAAACTAGCTAGTTGTGGGTCCCAGGTATCTCATATCTCGATGTGAGTAACTATAAAAAATTTATGTTCTCATGCACGATCCACTAGTAGGGAACATACCCATTACATTTTGGTACCCAATAATTATCACCATAGTTTAGTTAGAGTTTTAATCTTCTATCATGCTAAGTAAAACTGAGGCCAAACCCCACAGATTCACTAGCATACTAGTACATGTCCACCCACCTAGATACCTGGGTTTTCCCCTTGTGATCAAACAAGTTCAACATATCATGAAATATACATTTCATATGAAAATATCATTTTCACTTCACAAATTCACCAAATATACCACATGTATACCACACAAGTCGCAAACATCCACTTTTCATTCAAATTGATTTTGACATCCGACACACACCAAAATCGCCAACAACACATTTAACATTTCTTTTACATTTTTAAAAATCCATTAAAGAAATTTATAAACAAATCCTAGATATTCCAACTCAAAAAAAATCCCACTCACATGTTTCATAATATGATTATCACAACAAAAATCCATTTTTCACATCACACTCACACAAAACATCCCACATCACATTCACATCTCTCACACACATTAGTAATACATAAAACATTTTAATAAAAAATTTCCATGATGGCACTCACCACAAAACCACAACTTTCACATTTAAAATGTACCATTTCAAAATATACGCACTAAAAAACAGTTTTCCAAAATGGTTTCACTACATACATAAATCATTAAATCTTTCAAATCTTTCATAAAACAATTCCAAAAAGTATTACCAATCTTTTCTCATTAATACTATTTCAAATCCAAATTTCATGGACAAAACCAGACCGAAACTCTACCAAGATATAATTGGCATGCCTAGAGACATTTATAAAACCACTTTCAGGTGTTATAAAATTACCTTGGATAATACTGCGGAAGATACAAATGAAAACACCCATTTTCATAAAATGATCTCAAGAAGTATTACAATGTTTTACACAACAAACGGATTCTAGAAACCCTATTTCAAACCCAATGGAACACCAAGAATCTACCAAAACATAATTGGCAGCCCAAAATATATTTAGTAAACCAATTTGATATTTTCTAAAATACACACAATTAATATCCCAATTGTTACACATGAAAAACACCCAATTTCAAGCTAATATGGAACAATAAAATTAATATCTGAACAAAATTTATCATGAAGAGTTTCCGCAACACAAAAAAATATTATAAATTTTATGAATGAGTAAATACATCAAGATTACTTATCAATAACTGTTTACACATGGAACCTCCAATCTAAAGTGTCGAATCCCTCAAAACTTGGTGCAAAACATCAACCACACAACCAACACACTACAGGGGAGATAAATCCAGCCCTAGAACACAATATTTGACCAAAATGACACCAAAACAAACCCTATTTTACTACTCTAACAACTGTACATTATTGAACATAATGAATGATGGAGGAAACCCAAAGGGAAAAGATGAAACCAAGAACGAATCACATACCTTGAAAAATATTGAAAAAATCACCCCTAATACACTAGTATCTAAATGTTCAAATAGCAAAAATTTCAAAGGAGATATTTCAAAGGGATGAAGATATCATTTAGGAAAATTAATAGAGTAAAAGTGTGAGAAATTAAGGAGTTATGAAATAATCAATTTATCTCTTAAAATCTGGGTGATTTTTGAAATTCAGAGAAGTCTCATCCAAATTTGCGATGAAACTGAGCTCCAAAGAGGGGGACGAGAGAATTGGGACGTGCCTTGGGAATTTGGGCTCTATTGATATATGGAATCACCCAAAAACATAAAATTAAAGGTGATATTAATGAATTTAAAAAAAAATTTAATTCAGAAAATGGGATTTCGGGTAGGTCTAATCCATTAAATACAAACCCATATCCACTATGATTATGGATTCCTAAATTTTCCTAATTTGTATGATGGGATTAATAGGTCCAGGTATTACAATTAAGAATTGGAATGGTTGAAAAATGTTGAAAAATAATGGAATTTTTAAGGAAACAAAATTTATTTTTGAATCTAGAATTGGGCTCACAGTATGGACCAATTCATGAAAACTCACCCATTCCTCCATAAAATCTTAGAAAACTCCCAAAACAAATCATTAATTGAAAATAAATGAAATTTAACATTAAAAAACATAATTTATGTGACAATTACAACCTCTATTATGTCATTACATCCCCTGAATGCCACACCAAGACCAGAAACAAAAAACAAACTCAACCGATAAACCAATATGTACTTCTTTGCCAAGCTTGGACACCAAGGTCCAAAACAACTCCATGGATCAATTAAGGAATGATTAATCGCAAAACCCAAAATTAAGCCACCTTACTTAAATGATCGATCAAATTTATAATTTATCCCAAAATAAAATTCCCCAAAGACTATCCGAATAAGTATCAAGAAATTCACCCAAAAGAACAACAACTTCGAACCAGGACACACTTTCCTTAATTTAAATAAACCATTGGGAGCTCTACAATCCCAACGTTTACTCTATGAATATTTTTGTAGCTAGATAATTCTGAATGAAAATACCTACCACCTAGCTAAGAACATGGAAAAATATGAACTATTGGTATGTGGGGACACAAATAGGCACCCCACCATAAGAGGCAACATATATTTTTCCAAGATAGAATTAGGACACTAACAGCGGGAGTCCTGAATGAACTCCCTAGTACAAAGAGTAAAATTCCATTCAATGTTTATGAAGGAATGTACATGAGAATCTTAGTTGGTCTCCTAACCATAAGAACCAACCATCTTAACCAACCAGCATGGGCCGATACAGAAAGACCCAATTTTTTTAAAAGATTTGAAAAGGGCATGGGGTCAGTCCGCATGATTTGGGAAACTATGCAATAACTATGTATATCATTATTTCCACATGGATTCATGGAACACAGTCACTACTAATCATGAACAGACTGTGTCCTCACCATGTCTATCCAAAATTCCAACCATTCTATAATGACTCAATGTAAACCAAAGAAGGAGAGAATGACATTATGTTATGACATGAGTACAAGGAACATAACCTATTTATAGTGAATGGGAACAATGGAACAAAGATAATGACACCTGAGGTTTAAACACTTCCTATATTTCATACAGAGGATTAGAAATTATAAAAGGGTTTAAATGACAATGGGATTTCACTTGAATATGAGTTAAATTCTCTCTATGATCTATGGATAGAGCTCAAATGACTGAAGCCTCTTCGTCCTCTAAGTTAGGCATTGGAAACCCCTTGATCGAGAATTATTCTTTCAGTGCCACCAACAACTACATTGAAATCCCCGATAAAATGGAAAATACTTAACACATTCCAAACTCACTTTACCATAACTCGATATTTCACTGAAACAAGGGATCAAAAAATGCACACACATAACACCTTGTTTCTTGGATTGAGAAAATATAGAAGTAAAGAAAAAATATAATAAAATTCCTGTAAAATGAATGATTTTAATGTTTTTACAAGGGAGGCATTCTCCCAACATAACAAAGACTCTCCTAGGATTGACCAAATTTCAGCTTAACAGTTAATCGAGCACATGAAATCACAAGACGTCACCGAACATGACCATTGCGACTGATATAAACAATGCATAGAAAGGGACCTTATACAACATCCCCAAACAACACAACATTTTAAAAGTGGCCACAATATCCTCTCTTGACCATATTTCCCACATTGGTAGTTTAACGTGAACTCCTTCTTCCAAGAGACCATAATGGATCGAGAGGACCTCTTAGACACCATCCAGATACTAATCCATGCTAACATCCCTAGACCACTTCCACCTTCGGGAAATCAGGAAACATAAGAGGATAAGGTCTCTTTAAACATTCCATGATCACTCTCCCACTACAAGAGGATACAAAAAACCACAAAAGGAAAGGTTGTAGTCTCAATCTAAAAATATCAAGAAAAATATTCCTTATATTGATCAACTAGAGTGTCTTCAAACAAAGTAACAATCCAGGATGTACTTTAGTTGTGCACTAACCCTTAAGGGGCGTAACTTATCTAACGATTAAACCCAAGGACCCAACCAAGATGGTACATTGTTCAAGATATACTACAAACCCTATCCAAACACATGAAGTAACCACTGTAAAAGCTTCCCATAACATTTCATAGAAGAAACCACTAACCCGCCATTCAGCATAACTTACTAACCAAACACAAACCCAAAACACAATACAAATAGGAGGGGTTCTTGGACTCAAAATATCCCACATCATCAACATTCTTAAAAAGACACATAATACACAACATGAAAAACTAGTCATAAAGACATCAATTTTTCTCATTTAAAATCATCTTTTTGAAAATAAATGGTTCACCAGTTACCGTATCCACCAATGGTACCCCATGGGCCTCACACATGAATGTTTATGTGCCACATAGGGAACCCTCCTCATATACATCCTAGAACTCATCCAACCATGCCATAAACCATCAATCTTCCAATATAACCCCATACATGTGGTCGCTCATGGAAATATCAAAGGTTAAAATAAAATAAAATCTTTCTGCATTTGAAAACCAAAATAGTCAACCAATACCCCCCCTTTCTGAAAATCACTTACCATGAAATAAAACCCAAATTACATCTTAGAAAGATATTCATAAAGGAACAATAATTTAAATGAAATCATAAATTCAAGTCATACACATTAATTTCAAAACATCTCCTCCCATTAAAACACCTTTCAATAGTTTATAAAAATCTATTGGAAACACTTTTTCAAAACCATCCTTGATATAGTTCATGATTTCAAAAGAGGTGAAAACACACCATTTTACATTCTAATAAAATTCTGAAAATTTAGATCTCAATTTTAAAAAATCTAAACATTCCCTCTTTATTACATAATCATTTCACAAAATCATTACCCTTTATAAAACCATGTCACTTTAAAAGCAATGTTCGAAGAGTTCAAAACTAATGAACAGAACACAATTCTAGAGGAAAGTAGTTTTAGTGGGTGACTTAGACCTATGGATGGTAGCCATATTCAAATCAATTCACCATCATAGAGACTGTTCTCGTGAATATCCCCAACACCAAATGGCTTTCCAGACCCTACGAGCTCACTGATACCGTTAACCCATTTCTCTTTTCATTTCCCCTAATCATCATCAATCTATGAAATGCAAAAGAATCATATAAAACACAACATCCCCTAGAGAATTGAATCCCATCATGAGGTGTGGTGATTAGGAACACTACAAATCACCGAAATACCATGTACCAACAATCCTAACTCCTAACTATTCTGACTGTTCCCCAAATAATGTGACCCAATGAGTTAAATAGAACCTCCTCTGAAACCATTTTGTCACGAACCGAATCTAGTTTCCATCAAAACGGACACTTGAACTAGCCTGAAATAAGACCCAAAGGTTGTTACCAATACCCATGAGCTACCAAAAGTGCCTGGGTATTATAAAAATATGATTGGGAACTATTTATCTATGTTTATAAACATGAAAGAACAAAAAAAACTCAATAAAACAAATCTGGATTTTTTAAAAAAAAATATCTTTTGAAAAATTTCAGAAAAGAGTTAAATAAGTTAAAAATATGTTTAATGACCATTAATAAGGTATTATAACAAAAATGGACATCCCAAGAACCTCCAAATAGTAAGAGGCACCACCCTCAAGCAGTCTCCACAACATCGCATCACAAACGACCGGTAAAAACCTGAACAGTTGGCAAAAAAAGTTGTACACAAACTTGAAAAAAAAATTAACCAAGTGTACTTACACCCAAAGGTATAAGTAGAGTGTGATCCAAATCCCATTAGTATACCACCTCCAAGATATTCCATGTGATAAACATTAAAAGTAAAAAATCATGCAGTTTTCCCATACATGTAATTTTTAGTTTCAATTTTTTAAAAATGAAACTTAAAAAAAGGTTTTCATGTGGGATAATTTAAAGAATCAACAATTTTAAAATAACTTCCAATGCTACTGAATTTTCCATCCAAATACAACACATTCCGATGGTGAGTATAAAAGATCTAATGAGCACTAGAAATAGTAAATAACCCCTAAGCAATAACTATTTGTGGGTCCCAGGTACCTCGTATATGGGTGAGAGTAACCATCATAAATATCTTTTCTCATGCACAAGACACTAGTAGGGAACATACCCATAACATAGTGGTCCACAATCATCATCATAATGGTATAGTTAGATTTTTAAGCATCAATCATTATATGTAAAACTGAGGCCAAACCCCATAGATTCACTAGAATTATAGTACACATCCACACACCTAGATACCAGGGCATTCCCCTTGTGTTCAAACAAGATGAACAAGTCAAAAAATATACATTTCATATGAAAATATCATTTGCACATCCAAAATTCAACAAACATCCAACATTTATACCACACAAATCACAAAATTCCACTTTTCATTATAATTGATTTTGAAATCCAACTCACACCAAAATAGCCCAAAACACTTGTCACATTTTATTTACACTGCCACAAATCCATTAAACAATTTTATAAGAAAATATAATATGTTCCAACTCAAATAACAACCCACTCACGTGTTACAAAATAAAATTTTCATAACCAAATTCCATTTATCACCTCACACTAACACGAAACATCCCACATCACTTTCACATCTATTACACAATTTGGTAAATCCTTCAAAAAATTTAATAAATCATTTCCAAGATGGAATACATCACAAGACAACCCATTTCACATTTAAAATCTGTCATTTCAAAATATAATCACTAAAAAATAATTTTCAAAAATGGTTTCACCACTTACATTAATCATTAAATCATTCAAATCTTTCATAAAACAATTCCAAAGAGTATACCCAATCATTGCTCATAAAACCCATTTCAAAACCATATTTCAAGGACAAAATTGCACCAAAAACCTTCCAAAGTATAAATGGTATCTGTAAAGACATTTATAAAACCACTTTCAATTGTTATAAAATCACCTTGGATAATACTGCTAAATATACAAATGAGAAAACCTATTTTCATAAAATGCCCTTAAGAAGTATAACAATGTTTTACACAAAAAACCTATTCCAAAAACCCTATTTCAACCCCAATGGCACAAAATGACCCAAATTAATCATAATTAGTAGCCCAAAAAATATTTAGTAAAACAATTTCATATGTTCTAAAATACACCCAAATAATATCCCAAGTGTTAAACGTGAAAAACACCTAATTTCAATCTAAAATCCAAAAATAAAATTAAAATCTTAACCAAATCAATAATGAACAGTTTTCACACCACAAAAATGATTTTAGGAATATGAAGAATGACTATTTATAGCAATATAACTCATCGATAATTTTTTACACATGGAACCACCTACCGAAAGTGACGAATCCCTCAAAACATGGTGCAAAACATCAACTGCACCACCGCAGCACCAGAACGAATATTAATCCATCTTTATACCACAATATTAGACCAAAAAGACACAAAATAAAACCATAGGATATATCCCTAACTTCTGGAAATTTTATAACATAATAAAAGAGGGAGGAAACCCAAATGGAAAAGGAAAAAACCAAGAAGGAATCACTTTCCTTGAAAAATATTGAATAAATCACCCCAAATACACCAGTATCTGAATTTAAAAACAGCAAACCATTCAAGGGATATTATAAAAAGGATGAAGAGATCATTTTGGAACTGTAATGGGGGGAAAGGGTGAGAAAAAAAGGATTTATGAAATAATCAATTTACCTCATCAATCCAAGGATATTTGATAAATTTAGAGAAGTTTCATAGTAAATTCAAGAAGGAACCGAGATTCAAATAGGGGAGGAGAGAATTGGGTCGCGCCTTCGGTATGCGGGCTCATGGGAGAGTTGGAATCACCCAAAAAACATAAAATATTGAAAGATATATTAAATAATTAAAAAATATTTTTAATGTAGAAAATGGGATTTCAGGAAGGCCCAATCCGTTAAATAAAAACCCATATCCACCGTGATTATGGATTCCTAAATGGTCCAAATTAATATGGGATGTTAATAGGTCAAGGGATGACACGTTTGAATTGGAATGGATGAAAAATGTTGAAAAGAAATGGATTTATAAAGGAAACAAAATTTATCTTTAAATCTGGATTAGTCTCACGGTATTGCCCAATTCGTGAAAACTCGCTCATTCCTCCAAAAATGCTTAGGAAACCCCCAAAACAAAAAATGAATGGAAATTAAATTAAATTCAGCATTAAAATACATCATATATGTGATAAGAATCATGATGGGGAACCACATATTCATGAAAAATCACATATAATATATATAAACAATGAAACCATTTTTTAATTCATGACACCTTAAGTTTATCCTAATCTATTCATTGATTATAATTTTAAAGAAAACATTATGGTTTATAATGTGTTTGGGGATTTCCAAAGCATATCGCTTGGAACTGTCAAAACACGTGTGCAGTAAGCATTATTTTAATTCACTATGTTTTGATCAAATCATTCTCAGTGAGACATTTTTTATATTATTACCCTAAGGTAGATATGTTTCAAATCTACATCCACAAGTATATTCTAGAAAGGTGTGAAATATCTAGGAAACCCCTCAATCAATCATTTTTATAATATTAGAGGACATTTTCATTTACATGTACTCATCCATAGACTTATCCTTACATAATTTTGTAGGGAACTAACTTAGGTTTTGTAATCGATGTTTTCATGGGATAACTAAATCTATCCTCCGAAAACAACTATAATAACCTAGGATTTTCATACATAAATATTACATCATTTTCAATGAAAATTAATTACAATGAAAAACACATTCCAAAGTTCTATAATAGTTTAGTGCATTTATAGACATATAATCATAGACAACAAGATCATAGTAGAAATACATCAAGTCACACTAAGATCATCCTATATATTTCCCTTCTTTGAAAAATAATACATAATACTTATCTTCATAACCTTGGGAATGGAATGACAATAGAGTGTGAGATTAGATGCTCAGTAAGGATAAACATGGGAGATAACCAAGAACAACATGAACATAAGGGTTCGAGAATATGTGTATACCATATCCCAACCACACAAAGAATATAAAATATTATAATTTTGATTCATAATATAAATATTGGTAGTTCATTAGACATAAATCATATGTAAATCAAATAACATGAACCATAGGAGTATAAAATTTGAATGAGACATATCTTTTTTACATTCATATATTAATAGAAATATTATTTTAAGGATACCCACCAAGAAATACATTAATATTAGGCCTGGGCTAACCACATGTGTACTTTATGAGCTCATGGATCATTTAACATTCCCTAATAAATTAGATTGATATATAGTTACTAACAATAACATATTGAAAATCATACATATCCATAACATAATATCATATGAAATTCATCATATCAAATACTAATTATTCAAAACGGTATCATAAACACATAAAAATATCCTAAAACATTGAAAAACAAGAGTCTTTAAAAAGAATTAAATCATTCGATACACTATAGAAGAGAAATGGGGTTCATAAATATCATTCCATCATAAATATAATTCATTAAAATAAATAGTAAGAATATAATATATTTCTTATATTCCTTTTAAGTAATAAATATCATCAATAGATGTAATCTTATATGGAATATGATTTTGATCAATCATTGAAAACAATTTTTGAGGAAAATATCTTTTCCACTTTGAGAAACTCTTTTTTAAAACCTAAAACATATTGAAAATATTTTTCTTTGAAAATAGATCTAAAAAAATATAAAATAATATCCATAAAAAATATTTTACATGATAATGAGAAATATTATTCCTTCCATAAACATTAATACAATGATTCCTTTCATATTATTGGTAAAATAAAAATTGGAATTATTTGGAAACCAACATGAATACTCAATTTAAAAAAAAATGAAATCATAGGTAATTATTTCTTTTAGAAATAATTTTATAATAATAAAACATATTTTAAAATATTTTTTGGATTAATTTTTTGTTATGAAAACAGATTTCCAGCCGTATTAATAAATATCATATTATTAGGTCATAATTACATCAACGATAAGCATAAACCATGTTATATTAATATAGAATATATAAATTATCTTTAAAGATTCATTAAATATATAACCTAGATAAAACACATTTCAATAGTTGTATAACTATTGAGAATGAAATAAAAATGTGGAATACATTGAAAATAATTCATAATGTTGAAAAAGTGTATTTTAAATGAAATGAATTTTATTCAGATAATTTTTATAGCTTTATGAACAATATTAAAAAAATTCAACAATGATAATGAAAATATTTTTGAACAATTATTTTCTCATCATGTTCACACCAAAACATTGGCACAATGATTCTAACTTCTTATTCACATTAAAATAATATGATCAAAGATTCACATAGCTCATTCACACATAATACATGGTAAAATTGATTAAGTATTCTTACAACTCATTAAAATATTAAACTTCTGAAAATATATTCTCATATATCATTCCATGTATTAACCTATGAAAAATAAATCTCATGTACCATTTAGAAAATAATAGCCCCTAGAAAACAAACGGGTTACATAAAAATTCCATGAACATAACATAACATGAAAATAATAAAATGTTGAATTTCAATACTCTCATTTTATAAAATAAATCATATAAAAATTAAATATATAATATTGTAAAAACATAATTGTAGATATATAATTTTTTGATAAAAAATAGAAGTTAAAATAAATAATCATTAAAAGAAATTCTTTTTTAAAATGAAGTGTGAATTACATTCAATAACACATTTTTTAGTATAGAAATAGTGCGTTGATTAATAATTTTTTTTAAAATGTTTGACATAAAATATACTTTATTATATATAATTTTTTTAAAAGGAATAAGTGAATATTTTTTAATGCTTTTATGTTTATTATTAATATTTAATCATGACTTCATTAGAAAAAGATAATTTTCTCAAAAAGTGGAAGTAGAAATAATTTGAAAACATATGCGTTTAAAAATAATTTCATAAAATAAAACCTAAATATTAAAGGATATAAAAAATAAATCTTGGATTGGATGATAAAATATCTATATTTAATATATGGGAAAGCCTTTCGAAAAATAACTAATCACTTTTTTGAAAACCCATATATTTGAAAACATGAAAAACGATTTTTTTAATATGAATACAGTGAAGAAAATGTAACATTGGATATAGAAAAACATGAATTTTTATTGGGAAAAAGAAAAATTTGTTAGAAGTAAAACTATGGATATTGGAATCACTATATATTCTATGAAATATTATTTTGAAATAAATTTAATTTCTTTTTTTTATTTTGTGACACACAACACTGAGTTTAATTGACCCATTATATACTTTTAAAATATTACTATTAATTGATATCACCTAGATATTGGATTAGAGGATATGAATAAAAATAATTAAATTTTAAATGTTATGGTTTACATATGTATTATTCGACATCAATGGTTATCAGTTAATTATAAATGAAAAGTAAAAATCATTAGAAAATAAATGAAACATTTTGGAAAAAACTTTTTTGAATGTAAATTTGTTATCATAAATTATCAATAGATCAATATATGTAAGTAATTAAAATTAAAATAATTTATTTTAAATTTCTAATATTTTATAAACAAATTAATTTATTTTTGATTAATAAAAATGAATAAATTGGGTTTTATGCTTAAAAATATATTTTTCTAAAAAGTGGGTTTCACAAGTTTTCTATGCCTAATTTTAAAATAATTTCTACCACTTATAAAAATTCTATAACAAAAAATGAATTACATATATTTATTTAGGATCTTATAACTTTTTATTTAATCACCATTTTTTCAATATGAATTGTAACGTTGTTAGAATTTATCACCTAAGAATTGGGTAAATCTGGTTAATATTTGACTAAATTAAGTGGTAAGACCATAATTTATCATCTTAAATATTATTCCATTATGTGATTTAATGAATTATAATATTATGAAATAATTAAATTATTTAGTGGATATCATTCCATTAAAAGTTCCAATAAAAACATTAAGCATGGAATGTTACAAAATGTCACACTCTTAGTTTTAAATATCTCAAATGTGTTTTTATATGGAATAATTAATGTTACAAATAAAAAAATTATTTTTTATGAATAATAAATTCATATTAAGTATTTTAGTTTTTGTATAATTTTTACATATTAAATAATTACATTAAATTCTTGTCCAGTGCCAGTACAATTTTTATTCAGTTTATATAAAAAATATAATGTTTTCAAAAATATTTAAAGTAGTAAAATTTGATTTAGTTGTATTGTCATATGATTTTTTTAGATAAATATAACATATTATTGAAGTTTAAATGTATCATATTATAATTAAAAAAATTTATTTATTTCTATTAATTAAAATTAATTTAGTAGTAAAAAAATTCACATTAATGTTCTTTTGGAAAAATTATATATTGTTAAATTATTTATAAATATTAAAAATATTTATATATATAAATTATGAGATCATGTGGTCTAAATATTCATAATTGTTCAATTTTTTTTTCAAAATTTACTTTATATGTGAAATTATAGCCTTTTGAAGAGTGAAAGAGAAGTTAATATGTTTACGGATAAAATTAGTAAACTAATGTGTTAAACTAAAATATATGGTTTAAAACACCACATAAACAAGTACATAATATTTGGAATGAAGGATTTTAAATCACATTATATAAAAAAATTTATTCTATGTATAATTTGATTAATTTTTTCTAGATAATGACTCTGATATAATTCAATATTTTATGAAATTTCATGTGCATCCTCTCTATCCCTTATAAAAGGGCACCCCCCCATTATCATCTTCGCACCATATTGAATATTATATCTCACAAAATACATAAAAAATAACTTTTCAACATACATATACATAATATAGATGGTATATTATTCTCTAAATACCAACCCTCTTATAATCTAGAGAAGATATTAAGGATTTTATTTATAGAATAGGTAATTTCTTTACCTGATCATATTAGTTTTACATCATATTTACCTCATATAAATCCATTGTATTTTTAATTATATAATAAATTCAGTACCATAAATATACTAAAATTTTATTATTATTATGTAACCATAATTATCCACCCTATTTAATATCAAATTGGAAGTGAAATTAATGGTTCTGCATACATACAACTATTTGTCTCCACATAGAAATACAAATCATATTCATCACCATGTTTTATAGATGGGTATTATTATGAGTCTAATATTTAAATATTTTATTTTTAGAATAATTGTAATTATTTAATGATAATATCATATCGATATTCCTACCATCCAATCTTTTGGGAAATGATAATGTCGCTCATGCATAATTGTGGACTACCACCTCCATGAAGGATGTTATTCCTTTTACATTTATCTTTTACATGAATGGTAATAATGATGAATTTTATGAATATAAGTGAATTTTATTATATAAAAAGGATTCTATAAAGGTGAGTTATTATTTATCTTACCTTCAATCCATCCATCAAAAATGAAAATAATGTTTATGCAAACCTAGATCCTACACTCTCCAAGAACATTTGAATTCCTTTTTATTTATATAATTTAATTGATTAATATATTCTAATATATAGATATTATAAATATTTATGATATTATAGGAATCTATATGATCCTGGTATATTCATATGACTTTTATTTCAATGAGCCACACATCATATTTACCAATTGTTTATTTAATGTGATATATATAATTCCCATGCATTTATTTTATTTGGATTAAATTTAATATTATGCATATTTACACATTCCTAAAATTATCTGTATTTCATGGTTCTTATGATTCGAATGTTAAGAAATAGATAATGGTTTTATGTTAAAATTTTAATGTATATTAGAATTTTGTAAGATTGTATTTCTGATGATGAAATTATATAACCTACCTCTCTATAAATTCATCACATTTATTATAATATTGTTATTTATTTAAAATATTGGAATTAAATTTATTTTAGTCAATTTATTTACGTAAGATACCATAAATATTGATTTAATGGAAATTGATTATATTTCACTCTTCGGTTGGAAAATTTTTTCCTTATATATCAATAACTTATAAAAATGTTTTTAATATTGTCATTACTGTGCAAAAATGACTTTTTTATGTTTTTTACCCATGTTTGACGTCATACAAACATTCTAAAATAAATATTCTTTGTTGTTTTATAAAATGAACCAATTTTTATTTTTTAATAATGTGGCATTAATGTTTTATTTTAACTTATATATAATTAATTTAATTTTCCATCGTCAAGTCCAGTCATGTTTATTAATTATCCAAAACATATATCCATAGTGATTTCAAATAAATCCTTTTCATAATATTTATTTGATATTTTAAAATTTTAAGAATTCATTTTAGAAATAGAATAACTATTTTCCTCAAGAAATTTTTATTGATCCATTTATGAAATAACAATTAATTAGTGACAATAACCAAGGGTGTGCATATGTTTTACTGGAGATATAATCTAATGGTACCATACTTTCTCTTTCTAGGGATAGTTTATGAAGATGATGATGCGATGTTTATTAAAACCATTTATTTTCCATGGTCTATGATATGACAAATTAATGACCTATTTGTGAAACCCATTTTCATTTCTTGGGGTTTGATATAATAATATGATGAATGTTTTATGATCATTTTGAAAAAATATTTATTGGTTCAATTATATTAAGGGTTGGACCATAATTAAATATCCCTCAATTGGATTGGTTAATGTTATATATCAGAAGCTATAGTTATGGTAAAATTCAATTTTTTGGATTCATTATAGAAAACAAGAATACATTCTTGATCCATAATAAGAATGAAGTTTATCTTATTGATTAACTATGTAAAATATGTGTTTCTTCCATATCAATAATGATTTAATAGAATTTTTAGTTAATCATCACAAATGAAATTTTTTCTATAATTATTATTGTGAAAATATTTATGAATTGAATCTATGGATTATAATTATTTTATTAAATTAACTCACTCTTATGTTTCATGTATTTGAATATATAATGTGTTATTATGTGAATCATGATTGTGCTATTTTAATGATTTGGCATGAACATTGTATTTTATGGAAATGATATCATATCTTTATTGTTATCTTATTCATTCATTTTATCATCGATTCATATTTTCCATGTTTACCCATAATGGGAATTTAATATCACCATTATTATATACCCTTTACCTATGTTTCTATGAAATGTTTATTACATGGCTTCTTAATTATGAATACTAAAAGGGAATATATGTGTTAGAGATTTTGAATATTTTTCATTAAATAAGAATATTGTCTATCATGCATCGATATCCATTAAACATTTATAATCCCATGAATGTGTTTCTAAAATATATTGAATATATATCTAAAATTATATAATAATTATTTATGAATAGATTCAGTCATTACAGTTGATATTAAAGTAATGGTTTAGTAAATATATAAATATTATTATTTGAATTAATTGTGAAAAACCTAAGGGTAATAATATATATTACATAACATCTGATAATTTTTTGTGACAAAAATAGTTTAACTAGATTAAACCTAAGGTTTCACATGATGAAAAGATGGTTACCTGGTTTGGTCATTCAAAAACATTCTCATGATTACGAATTCTATAAAAAATATTATTTTTTTCTAAACCATTTTATTTTAGTTTTATAAAATTCCATGTACAAGAATACAGCATGGTAATAAGGAATTTGATGGTAAAAGAAATTATCTTCCATATGATGTGGAATATATAACCTTGTTTTCATAGGAATGAAACAATCTCAAGAAATGATTTATGTTTATATTCCAAATTAAAAAATGTTTAAACAACATACCATTGATCCTTTCATGAGGAAACATCCATATTCTTTTAGTGGGGCTTATGATCCAATGGTAGTTCATAGTCAAATAAATGATAATGAGATTATATTCTTTTTTCTCAAGTCTTTGGAGTATGAATTTTTTTCTATAAATTTACTGTGTAATAAAAAATAAATAAAATTTGAGGAAATCGAATATATTTAATGGTATGAGTTTAAATGAGATTTTTCACTATGTAGATCCATTTTATTTTAGGTAAAAATTTTGATAATTAATTTCTTTAGACTAATAAAAGGGAAGAAAAATTCAGAGGTACTTATGCGGAAAATTTTATAGGACATGTAAGGTGTGATTCATCATTAGTCAAAAGCCATGAATGAAAATTGATCAATTATATGGTTGTTGAAAAGTATGTCTCTAAAAGTAATTCACTATACATGATTTAGTAGCTGTGAATAAATCATTCATTCTTTACACAATGTAGAAAGAGAAATTGGATTTTCCCATTATCATAAAGTCTATGATAAGAAACATAATACAGGGTCTCAAGAGAACTCATATTAATTAAGTAGGGGTTTGAAATTATATCTATATACATCAATGAAATGTGGGACGAAAATTTTATTTAATTGATTAAATAAAATTAATAATTTCATTAAAAGTCGAATGGTGGGTCATAAGTCCCATGAATTTAAATAGGTGATGAATGACAAAGTTGATGATATGGAAAAGAATAAGAGAATAACTAATGTACCTTGCACACTAAAATGAATCAGATTAAATTATTATGGGGATTTTACTAACTAGTACATCAATCTAAAGATTTGTTGTGATGATCATCATCACTAACCACTGAAGCCATTATAAAAAGGGAAATATAATGTGATCACAATAGTTTAAGAGGTGTATGCGAATTATTTCATGAATGGTATACTTATCATTCACTCTAATATAGTTAATGTATCATTAAATTCATTATCTACCCACACATTTATCTCTATGGAATTTTCCAAGGGTATAAAATTGCCTTCTCAATGAAAATATGTTTAGTGTGTAGTGAAAATACATAATAATATAATGGATACATCTTAGGCCTATATTTCTTCTCCAGTTGAATTTTTTCTAAATTTTCTTCTTTTAAATCTTATTATTCTCCATTTAGATGAATTTCATGTGATTATATGAATATATTGGATTTTATTTTTTTGATCACATAAAAATTTTAAAGGAATGTAATTCAAATTTCCTATTTTAAATGGACCCATGATAATTTATCAATAAAATGAGATATATTAAATTCTAAAGAAAAATAATTCCATATATGGGACTTTATTACTATTAAAATGTGGTGTTAATCTCATATAGTTGGGTAGAAACAGAAAATCATAAATATTTCTTTTCTAAAAGAGTTTATTTGTGTGTCTCTAAAACAACATTACATTCTTCCACAAAATATTTACATTGAGTTCTCAATAGAAATCATAACTAGTTTTACACATATTTGAAATACTCTATATGGAATATCCTTGATTGAGACTCAAGAATTAGAGAAGAAACTCTTGTAAAATATTGATAATGGGATCATTTGGACATGTGTGTCAAGTTGAATTTCCACAATTCATTCTCATAAGAATAGAGATTGATTGATGTGTCTCTGTATTTATTATCTGGAATCGAACAATACCATAATCAATAAAAATTATAATCTAGCCTATATTGATGATTTGTTCGATAAATTTAATAGACCACAATACTTTTCAAAAATTAAACTCTATTCTAGATATCATCAATTGAGGGTCATGATAGAGGATATACAGAATATATAATTTCTTACCATGTATGGACACAATGAATTTATTGTGATTTTATTTTGTATTATTAATTCCCTTTACATCTTATGGGATTTAAGGAATAATGTCTTTATAGATTACCTTTTTCTATTTATGGTTGAATTTATAGATGATATTCATATTTATTTCTATTTTATAGACTTGTTTGAAGATCACTTGACCATTGTGTAAGAGAACCTAAGGACATGTGATTTATATTAAATAATTACCAAATAAGAATATTGGATATAAAAAATTTATTTTTGGAAACATATTCTCAATAGAGGGAATATTTATCAATAAATCAAAGAAAAATATAAGTTATAAATATAAAAGTCCAACCATTATTATGAATATCCATAGTTTTTGTGGGGTTATATTATATTGGGGATAATTTATCAAGGCCTTCTAATCCACTCACCATGCTACATCGGAAGGGTAAAAAGTTCCATTGGAAGATTCATGTTATGAATGTTTATACAAATTAAAAATATAAGGATACTTTGAGAACATGTAAATAAAATACCATTTAGTGAATATGATTTTATACTCTACAATGATGAATTGAATAATGTATTGGGATTTATTATAATGTAGGGAGACATGGTAATATCTTATATCCCATGATAATAAAATTTATATGAAAATATTTACCCAACATATGATTTGGAGTTAACTATGGTAAATGTTTCACTAATGATATAGATTAGTTATATTTTTTTAGAAATATGTGATATATATACTAATCATAATATTTTAAAATATAAAATTATTAGAAAAATAGAAATATGAATTATATTATATGGTTAGATCTAATTAAAAATTATGATTACTCAAAACATTATGAGCATATGAAATAAAACAACATAGTTGATGTTTCATGTAAAAATTATAATATAACCTTATCAAGTATGAGGATAAAAAATAATCCAATTTTAATTTGTTTTTAAATTATGGATATTTAAATTAGGGCGGAATGAGAGAAATATTTTCTTTCTCAAATGAGTGTTCAACCAACTGTGCATGGGATGATCAAAGAAGCACATAAATAAGTTATTGTAATTTATAGGAAGTTCCAAAATGATCCCGAGTTAAACATTTATTGTGATGGATTAATGAATTTTAGTTACCGTGTTGTTGTCCCTTAAATACTATATATGAAGGTTGATCTATTGGATTGAACTCATTGTTTATCAATTTATATTCACCATGGGAGTATGAAGATGTATACTGTTTTGAAAGAGTATTTCTTCTAGGAAAACATGAAGAGATAAGAACATGATTATTTTTATCATTGATTATTTTTTGTTAAGTTAATTATATGAGGGAGATGGCTAATGGGTTGTCACAATCATTACCCATACAATAATGAAATTTAAGAATCATCACCCTGTATTTTCTCTTCAAATTCCCCAAAATATGTAAATTAAATAATATTATATGGATTTCAGTCAATATCCTTTTGAATTCAGAATAAATAATTTCCATTAAAGAAAATTTAACTCTTTATCAATATACCAACTGATACATTAAGGGTGTTTTAAGATAAAATGGTGCACCAATAAAAAACTTTTTTAATTATGATCTGAGGATTACCTAAAAATTAGAGAGTTCTTTAGTAGGATCTTGATACACACATGGATCTCATAACTTCTTATCATCCTTACATAGATGGTCAGTCTAATAGAACAATTGGGACTCTATAATACATTTTGACTTCATTTTCTATAGATTTCAATGGAGTTTGGGGTCAACACCTTTCTTTGGTGTTTGTTTTTTATAACAGTAACTTTCAATTGATAATTTATATAGTTTATTTTGAATCCGAGTGTGGAAGAATGTGCAGAACTACACCATCTTGGAATAAATTTATAAAAATTCAACTATAGTGGCCTAACATAGCTAATTAAGTGGTAGAGAATATTAGAGGAAGAAAAAAAATTGATCTTGTGGTTGAAATTTTTTTTTGAAGATCGTGGGAAATATATAGGCATTGGATATGATGAAAATGTATTCTTAAAAATGTATCACAAGAATAGGGTGATGATGTTTGGAAATAAGGGAATGATAGAACCTATTTATATTTGTCCAGTCAATATTATTGATCGTTTTCAGGATGGTATCATATCTATTGTTGCTTCTACAGAATCTCTCTCATGTTCACAATGTGATTGATGAATCACTCTTATGAAACAACATAATTGTTCTATAAAATGTACTAAACTGAGAATTCATTCCACTATAAAAGGATATTTCATATGAAAAATAACCAGTGGATATTCTGGATCACATAGATAATGTAAAATGAAACACGACAACTCAAATTTTCATTGTTTTTTTTGAAACAACACATTTTAAGAGTCTACGTGGGAACCACATGAGATGATGAGGTTGAACTATCATCTGTTTTTATAATAAATGAATTATAATTCCAATGGAGAAATTATTTTAGCGGGGATAGAATGTAATACTCAATGATTTAATGATATATTTTTTCTAATAAATGTCATTTCTTCAATTGTTATTGTTACATGCAACGACTAGTTTAATTGAACTATTATATATAATAAGATTATAATCAGTCATTTTTATCACCATGAAATTGGATTTGTGGGTAGGAATATTACTATATAAAATATTAAAATTTATATTTTACACATCTAAAAAATGGATTCTTTGGGTATTATTTAATTATAAATGAAAAAAAATCATTTATAATTAAAGGATATGGTTTGTTGAAAAAATATTTTTTATTAGTTTAAAGTATTTTTACAGAAATAAGTTAATTTATCACTATATTTTAATTATTTAAATTTTATTTTATTTAAATTTTATTTTTATATATTTATTAAAAAGTTTCAATATTCATCTAATAATTTTTTATCCATTAAAAATATAAATCCAATTCTTTGATTAACAATTTTATTTTTCGAAAAAGGCCATTTTCTCGAGATTTGGGTGGTAATTTTAAAATATAATTCTTCATCTAATAATATTTGGATTTCAAAAAATATTTTCTATATTTGGAATCAATACGTTCATATTTATTAAATAAAATACTTTTATTATTAGTCAATATGAAAAATGGCCATTTTAAAATTTATTACCACATGAGATGTTAAATCTGGTTAATCTAGGTCAAAATTAAGTGATAAGGATATATTTTTACAACTTAAATATTATTTAATTAATGAAATTAAGAAGGTATAGACTTATTCCTGATATTTTTTATTGACACTTTTCTCTGAAAATGAGATTTATATTATATAAACCAAAAAATATACAAAATTGATCTCTCTTAGTTTTTAATATCACTTATGTCTTCACATTGGGATAAAATAAAGTTATGAATGAATATAAATGATTAATTTTTGAATAAAATAATAAAATTTATTATGGTAATTTAATTACAGTTTTTAATGATTATATAATTTTCTTATATTATTGTGCAACGCTAATACAATATTTATTCAATTTGTAGAAAAGTAATGTAAATATTTTTCAATGAATATAATGTTACATAATCTTATTGATTTATTTTGATCCATAATCTATTTAGATAAATATAACATATTATGTTTTCTTAAAAAATATTATATTCAAATACTTTCATTGTATTTATGTATATTCTGTCAAATTAAATAAATAACATCAAAATTTATATTAATGATATTTCTTAAAAAATATTAATTTATTAAAAAAATTTAAATTAGAAATGAATATAAATAAGAAAATTTGGGGTAATATTTGGTCGAAATGTCACCATTTATCCATTTTTTGGTTAATAGTAACCTTTTATGCAATATTATACCCTTTTAAGATTAAAAATTTTGTTACCCTAGTTAAGGTTAAATTTTGTTAACTAAGGGATTAAAAAAAAATAAAAAATTTAAAAGATGAAATAAAACATTATAATTTTATTAATTGTATTACTACCAAATAATATATTATAATAAAATCTATTACCATTTATAATCATCTATCATTATAATGAATATATTGTAATTTAAACTTTTAGGAGATCCTAGTGTGTGTATTCCATCCCTTATAAAATTACACCACTCCTTTCACTTTATTTCACCATTTTGATTAGTCAATCTCAATAATAAACATAGATATACACAGTCTAAATATCCTCAAATAAATTATAGATGTGGCGTTATTTCCAATATACACACCATTTGATCATTAAGAAGAGATTTAAAGTAGTTCCTTGAAAGATGATGTAATCACCTTAATTGATCGCTTTAATTTTTCTTATTCATCTAAATATATTGTACATTTTATAAAATAATAAATTATGTTTCTTAAATATATTAAAATTTTATTATGATTGTGCAAAAATATGTATCCACCCTATTTACCATCAAATTGGAAGTGGATGTATCCCTTATACTTACGTATGGATTACTATCTCCACATAACTATGCAATACATTTTTCATCACCACCTATTATGGATGGGTATTATGATGGATTTTTTGTTTATATATTATATTAATTAAATAATAAATCATGTTGAATGGTAATATAACATATACCTTATTACCTTCTAATCTGTTGTGATATGTTAACATTACTCATGCATACGTGTGAACAATCACTATCACAAAGAAATGTGATTATTTTTTCATTTCCATTTTATTTATATGGTAATGAGGATTGATATCATAAGTAGGTATTATTTTTATTATATACTAGATTTTCCTAAAAGGAAAATTATTAATTACATCTATTTTGTTCCATCAGCCAACAAATGAAAACTGGGTTCTTACATACGTAGAGTTTAACGTCTTCATGAAGGGTGAAATTCATTTATGTGTCTATTATTTTATAGATGACTGTAATTAAATATATAATGAATTTATGGGATAAAATATTCATTTACTTGTTTCTAGTATAAAATTTTTATAATCATAATTTTATTACATATGACGTTAAAGAACATTCAATGAAAGTCAATCATGAGGTAAGGTATTATCATATTAATTTTATATCCATGGTATATATTCTATATTCACCGATTGATTTTTTATGTCAATAAAATAAAGAATATTTTATTTTATTTTTTTTTATGGAATTTTTGTACATTTACATATCTATATACTTCACTTTTTTAAGGTGATTATGATATAAATGTTACCAAAGCGGTAAGGGTTTAATGTTAAAATCACATTTTTTTATCAATATTCTATCTATATATGTTTCTAATAGTGAAATAATATTGTCTAACTCCAAATAAATAGTTTAATATTTTCCCATCTAGTTGTTTCTTGAAAATAAATTTTTTCCTTTCATTTCACACCCATTATGTACTAAGTAAAATGAAAATATTTTTTGAATTAAAATCATCATTATTTTTCCCATTGGTCAAAATTCCATTTTTGTGAGAAATTTAGGTTGATGGAAAATGAAGGGATTTTATTATAGTTAATAGAAATATATACCAATGTGTACATAGTGTTTTAGTAATATATATTATTCTATACCATCTATAAATAATATTTCAATATTTCCTTATAAAAACCATTAAACACACACATGAATTTATTATTTGAGGGTTTATAAAAAAATATATAATAAATAAAAAAATTAAATGGATAAATTAATTTATTATATTAATTTACATAATATTATAATAATTATCACCAAAATATTATCACTATAATGTAACCCCTAGGATCATAAATTAAAATGAAAAGGAGATAAAACCCATTTAAGGGGACAAATCAAAATAAACATAATAGTGAAATATCATGAGCGTCGATAATCATAACCAAATATCAATAAATCAGTGGATTTTAAATTATCCAATATAATAATTTCATTAGGAAAAAATATAATTATAAGAAGGATATCTTATTAATCATAATAGTATAGAATAGAAATAAGACTTTTCATTAAAAACATAATTCTATCCTCAATGCTAAGAGAGTATAACATATTGTGTTGGGATCCTCACCTTTTCACAAGACATAATATATAATGAAATGTAATATTTTACCAATTTACGGAGGATATATAATTTTTAACCAATCCATAAAATCATAATTTTCAAGGAATATCTGTATCATAAAAAAAGAATCAAACATCATGTATAAATATGAAATAAAACTAAATTAAAGTAATGGGATACATAATAAGGTTATAAAGAATATTTAAATAGGTTACATTGATGAAATAGAAAATTATAATGGAATATTTCATATTATATATTAAATGTTAATTATGAAGGAATAATGAAAAATTATAAGCTATGACGGGAATTGAAATAGATTTGGAATCAAGATATTATTAAATTTGTGAGATGAGAAAAACAATTGAATGGGTCAAATATATACAGCATATAGTTTGATATATATAAATATAGGGAATCATAAAGATATAAATTTGCAAACAATTTATAATTTATATAATTTTATTATATGTGATTGAGAGGAATATCAAAAAGGAGATAGAGAATGATAGATATCATAACTTTAAAAAATAAAATTATTGGGAGAAACCCTTACTATGAGTCCAATATCTATTCCTACACTCATATAATCATATACATTGTTTAATTACATAAATTATTTGATTTATTAAATTCCATATTATTTTAGATTTGACCATTTATATTTTAATCATTATCATTATTAATTTATTAATTAATTTAATACTCTTCACATCGATTTTGTTTGAGTTTATTTTAGTTCATTATTCCAAAAGATCATGAATTTAACAATAACGATGAATGGAAAAAATTAAATAGATACATAAGATCCAGTATTTTTATGTTGTATGAATAATATTACTCTATAGTTAATGTTGTCTACTATTTTAATATATTCATATAATATAGGTACAAATCAATTAGTGTTTCATTAACATCTTTTTTTAGATGTTTGGAATGATTATTGTTATATTATTTTATAATTTTTATTACCATGAAAATATTATTCTTTGATAATCTAAAAAATAATTACAATGGATTATTAATTATATTTATATAAAAAATTCCAATTTTAACAAATATTTATGAAAAGAATGAGTGAATATAAAACACTATCATTCACTTCTGTATTATGAAATTATTATGTGCTAAATGTTTTTTAAAAAGAGTATAAAATAATAAAAATATAAATGAAATATTTGGATTTGATAAAAACATTAGGATATAATTATATTACTTTTTGAATGTTACATTAAATAATATTTATAATATCTAAGGAGTAATATGTGAATTAAATGAAAAGATATCAATTTTGAAACCCTTAACTTAGTATTTGTGATCCTTCCTTTATAGTGAGGTTTAATAATTTGGAGAATAATATTTTGGTTAAAATAATTCCTTAAGAACATAAATTTGTTATTATATATGGATTTTGGTAGATATTTTTCACTGGAATATGATTTGGAAGTGAGGAGTACGGGTGTTGGAGATGTGTCTATATAACTAAGGACGTGGGGTATCTTTAAATAGTATATTGATTAATTTATATTTTGTGATTAGGAATATGGATTAGGGTAATTAATATGAAGTATAATATTAATTGATTAAAAAATTAAATTTTATGATATTTTAACACATCCAATATAATATTGAATCTTTCAAATATTTCATTCAAATAAAATATTACCAAATTGTTTTTATCAGGATAAACAATACTTTAAACCGTAAATAAATAATTTTTAGTAAATAAAATCAATTTATTAATTATAACTACATTTTATATTTTATTAAATAAATTTTAGGCATGTTAAACAATTTTAAACATATATACTATGTTTTACATAATAAATATTCAATAAAACATATGGTTTTTACAAAATCAACAATTTTAACTATTCACGTAAAATTTATTTTTTTATTAATATTGAAAAAAAATTCATCCATAGATAATTTCAATGATATAAGTAGGAAAATTAGATCCAATTTATAAAAATATCATTATATATTTGTCATTTTGAAAATTTTAAATTGGATATAAAATGTATTAACAGTTATAGTAAAACAATCCTTTTTAAAATATACACTTATTGATATTTTATGTTATATAATTTGAGAAATAATTCTATTGAATTATAATATATATATATTTATGTGTTTTCTTCATTGTAAAAAATCAATACATATCTATTTTTCTACCCTCAATGGTTATGTTACTATTAAGGTTGTTAATTACTATTCTAATATCGATCTAATTATTAATTTTCTTATAAATACAACATATTTTTTTTTTAATTACCACATGTTGTTATATTAATTTAATTTTAATTGAATTTACATAATTTAAATATTGATTCGACTATTTTTCTCTTTTTACAACATTTTTATAAGATATTTTATTTCCTGGAGTCTATAAACCATTGAATTTAAAAAAAATTATGTTATATATTTTTTATATTCATTTGTACTTATACTAATCAAAAAAAAATATTAATCCTTTGTAAGTAATAAAAATCTATTAAATAAAAGAATAATTATATTTTTTGTGGGTGATAATAATAATAATATAACTACTAAATATATATGTTTTATGGAAGAAGAATTCCTATAAAACTATTCGATGTTATATACCATATAACTAGGTAGTTTTTTGGTGTGATTCCAAATGTATAATATACACTCTATTAGATATAAGGTGTTTAAGAGTACACATTGTGGTTTACAAAGGAATGTTATGTCCTCGAGATATCCGTCAGGTACCCTGTAGGTACCCTACAAGTAACTTATTGTTCTTACAATTCATTTTTTAATTGGTAGACTGAGGATTTATCCTTTTAATATATGGAAACCACATAATGTTCATCATTTGGATGTTGATGGTCCAATATAATAGTTTCAGACATCTCTCTTGATTACCCCTATTCATCAACTAATTATGTGATTCTAGGTCACTAAATCCAACCAATTTATTTTAGGAGCATTATATTTCTCCCAACATCTATCATCTATTAAATTCACACATATTTTAGAGTGTTCACCTCGGTATTTTATTTTCTTTCTCACCAAACCATGGTTGAAATTCATCATACCTATAGTTATTACACTATGAATTTCTATATTGATAATGATGAGGATAATTTCTTTATGTTACATATAATTTTACATCAGGTATGTTGCTTGATTAATTGAATCACAAGTTTTTAGAGAAATTATGAAAAAGACATGTTAAATTTACGAGTGTCATTTTGTGTTAGGTATTTTCTAATATAGGGATTAAGTAGTGTCTATGGATCATGTTTCATTCACTATCTTAGAATACAATAAATATAATACACCTAGGGAGGTTACAATAATTTTCCCACAAAATTATTTATTAAATCGAATGGATATAATTCCTTCAAATTTAATTAAATTGATTCCTTGGGTGTGGTAATGACCCATAGTTAATGATAATGATCAAATAGAATTAGGTAAGTGATTAATATAATGGATGATAAACTTCTAATAGTGGATATATCCATGTTATGGTTTCTGGTCCTCATTAACCATATAATTATATGAAAGTGAATATATTATGTCATGTTCATGTATGGATAAAAGGGAATTTCTATATAAAGAATGTGATCCACTGAGCTAGGATTATTATGAATGAATACGACTTACATAATAAAGTGAAAATGGAAACTAATCCCATTAATGTATGAGATATGGTATCTTCATGACATGGTTGGTATTATAACATTATCAGTTTCTTTCTATTGGGTAAAAAAGATAAATTTATATGAAATTAATATGTTATGAAATTCTAAGAGATCCCCTCCCCTCTCTTATACAGGGTCAGAACTTCTTATAATTTTATCACACATAGAAAACCATTTGTTTAAAAAAATCCCTTCAAATATCACATCCCAAAATCCCTAAACACTTTTTATAGGATTAGTTTGTGAATAATACCAATTATAGAGGGGAATTTCATCAAAATATATTTTTCAAATAAGACATATATTTTTTAACCATATGTTTTTGTTTTATTTCTTCTTCCCTCTCAATTAAATCTTCTCCCATCATAATGATTTAAAAATATTATTATATTCCATATAATTAGGTGTTATTGTTTTGATATCATAACCCACATTCCTCTATAACTACCATTAAAGTTTAATGGGAAGCATTTTTCTTATGCACAACATACTACCATCTCTTCAACTAATGGAATTTATTTTCCATCAATGTATCTCATGGAAGAATTTTAATGTCATATTTAATATTTATATATAATTAAATGACATCTATTTTTGTTATTTTATGATAATATATCATTTTACTTTTTATATTTCAATTCATGAAATGATAATGGTGTTTGTGAATATGTGGGAACTATCACCTTCACGAAGCGATGCGATTCATTTTTCATCACCACATTAGATGGATAATATATATAAGTACATTTATTGACTTGATATGACATTTATGATGTTATTATCATTATTAATTTATATAATAATATTTATCTTTATTCCATAATTATCATTGAAAATTGGAATCGTTACACATCTGTACATAATACATACCATTTATAAGAATGTATCAAAGTTCCTTTTAAATAACAATATAATATGGTTGGATTAAAAAGTATAATTTATGTAAGAAACTAATAATTAATTCCTTCATATTATTATTTATATCTTTAAAAAATGACCACTTTGATCATGATCAACCCACCAAAGCTATTTTGAAATTTTGGACGGAATGTTCTAAATGTAACATTCGTGAACAAAACACATTAAGTAAATCAATATTTTAATGTTATAAATTAATAAAACAATTTAATTAGTAAATATTAATCCTATAATTAGGTTATAAAAAGGTAAATAATTTGTATATAAATATAATATAATATTTAATGTACATATATAGAATTTTTGGACTTGAGGTATGGGTGTTTTTTTATTTTAATTTTATTATGAGATATTATTTTCAACACATAATTTATTTTATATAATGAAAATAAATCCAATTTATAATTTTATATCATGAATACATTAAAATTAAATTAAATTACCTTATTTTTGGAAATACAATATTCAAGGGGAATTGACTAGAAATTTACCAAGTTGTAAAAGAAATATTGTTTCAACTACATTTTTTTGGATTATAACTCTTCTTCATTCACATTTTTATTACATTATTATGTGGGAATTGGCCTCTATATTTTTTATTGTGTATATAAATTTTTTTTATATGCATTTAAATTTTTTATACATAATCTCATATTTTATTAATTCTAAATTCAATTTTTTTCATCATTATAAGTTTTACTCATATCGAACACCCTTTTAAAGGGACATAGGTATACGATCTACACCAATTTTAATTCAGGATGTGTATATATAACACCCTTGATCTAATACATCATTAATATATTTATTTTCATGATATATCAAGATTTTTTTGATGTTATGGATTATATAAATGAAGGGTTACCAAAGTGGTTATAAAATTATGTTACAATCCTATTTCCTTTGTAGATCATTTATTTTCATGGATACATTTGGGGAAATCATATGATATTATCTCCACATACCATATATCACTCCTTATCTTATATTGAACAATGTTCCTTACATTTCAAATTATTATTTCATCTAATATTTAATAATTAAACATAAATAATGTTGTTTGAAGGTATTACCAATCTTATATAACAATTTATATTTGAAATTTACTTTTCTATGTCCATGTATTCTAAAATGTTTCAAATTTAATTATTTATAGACATAAATTATTCTATGAAGCTATTTCACGTGATCTTTCACTTTTTTTAAATGGTATAAAAAATAAATTTCATAATGCTTTTTCAAATGATTCATTTATGATTCCTTTTACAGAATGTTTGAAAATAATAATTATTTTTAACATAATCGACATGGATATATTTTCTTGTAGTCAGAACCATTATTGAATTAAAGTATTTCACTATATGATACAATGTTGATTTTCAATAAAAATTATTTTCTTAATATTTTATGAATTTATAGGATTTAGATGGTATTTTTAAACTAAAAGTGGTAATTTCCTCATGAAATATTTTAATTTTATATTAATTATATTCCAATTCATCTATTTCAAAAACCCTTGAGTTTGCATATACTCTACTAGGGATTTTTTTTATAACACCATCATCATTAATTATATATATTTATTATCACGGTTTCATAGTTATTCACTTTTAATGAATTTATAATCAATGGGTTAATATTGTTATAAAATGAAAAATGGAAGTTTATATAATATATATGATAAAACCAAAGTTATATGTACATTATTTATTTTATGGTCACTGATAATTATTTATGATAATTAATTGTTTTGATATAAATGATGGTTGGGTGATTACATTATTAACCATGGATAGGTGGTTCTATTGTAAACCAATGAATGTGGGATGATGATTTCCCTCCAATGCACTGGGTTTAAAGTTAAAAATTAAGGTTATTACATTCTTAAGAGATATTTTAATAGTGATTTGTAAATGAGTTATAAATATATATATGTTTTATCTATGATTAATATGTTTTTTGAAATCGTATGATTTATCAATAAAGGTTAATGTGTTCATGATTAAATTAATTTATTATCTTTTTTTATGGGTAAAAATTATAGATTTTAATGATTCCTTGATCATGATGGAAATCATATGGACTATTATTATTCATTAAAATCAATACTACATTTATTAAATATTTCTCATATGTTTAATGATTGAAGATCCTGATATTTATGGGTATTATCACCCTTATATTACTCCCAGGAACTATTGTTATGTCATTATATCCTTATTCTTATATTTTTCTCACCGAGGGAATTCTATTTTAAATTCAAATGATTACACTTATTGATAATTTTATTAAATATTTATTACGTTTAATTTTTTCAAAGCCTTGAATAAGGATGAAAACTGGTTTTTTCTTATATGTTATCATATCATGAGACTTTTATGGGATATGGTGTAGATCATTATGAACCAGTTGTTTATGATTTCATATTTTTAATTTCTTTCCCTTCAGATCAATAAATATAATCCTATTTGGTCATTGAGTTTGTATGTGATCTAGTATTTCGTTTTAATTTTATTAGTTTGGGATGGAAATAATTATGTCAAAATTATTAGACTGAAATATAGGAATAAACTTATTTTTATAACTCCAGTTTTGGGATTTTCGGTTTGAGGATTCCAAATTATCAAATGTATAAAATCAATGAATATTACTATCTTAGATCAATAGTCTATCTTAGAAAGATATATTTAAATCCAATCTATACACAAAATAATATCAAACATTACTTTATATTTTCCAATAATATTTTTATTGAATAACATGCCATTGATAATAATAAGAAGATTCCTCTAAATTTTGTTCCCATTAATATCTCAACAAGATGTTTTGAAAAAATGTTATATTTTTATTTTAATACATGATATTAAAATTTTAATTAAAATTTTATCCTAAATAAATGAATTACTGTATCCATAGTCTTATAGGACATCTAAACTCAGAGAATAAACATTTACCCTACATTTCAACACTAATGTTGATTGTATAATATAAATTTTCATATTAGAAAATGATTATTCAACACCATTTTTTCATTTGATCATGATGACTTATACCATTCTGAAATAACATCAAATGTAGATTAGCATATTTCTCCAAATAATTTCAATTAAAACATCTCAATGTTGACTGGATATTAGTTAAACCATTTATAGATTCTTATTGACTCTTATCACCGTAGTCATGAGTCCAATCAAAAATCATACAAGACTTGTAACCCTTTATATAAACTATTACACATTCCAGGAAATGTTCTTTTTACCAAAAATGAAACATAATAGGGATCTATATGTGGACTTATGAATTGGATTGTTTTATATTTGCCTCTACCTTATCTTATTTTAACTCGTGTCACATCTAGGAACATAAGTCTCGGAAAACACCATATCAACATTTATGAAATAATGAAATATTTTATTATAACTTTTAAATTATTTTTTAACCTATGATATTTGGAAATTGGGCTTTAATAAAAAATTATAATATGTTAATTATACTATCAATGTTCTGAATCATATGTAGTTCATACCTGACTGGTCATGAAATATTTTCTCTATACACGAATAATAATCTTTATCCTTTTTCCTCAATTCCATGACTTTTTTCACCAATCTGGGTCAAAAAACAATCTGGAAATATTTCTCCCCAAAAAATATTAAAATTATCCAAATCCATAGAATCATTATATTACCTCTCTATTTTGGTATTCATAAATGATGACCATCAATTTTCAGCATCAAAAACAAAATGTTAAATGTAAATATTTACTATTTACCATTTTGAACATTCTGTGACATTTAATATCTTATCTAGATAATTAATTTGAAATTTATATACCACTAAATAGGATGTTGCACCTTATATTGTTGGGTACTATTTTATAAAATGTTAAACTATCATTATATTCTTCTATATTATATTTGTATATTGTTTAACATCGATTACCTAAAACATTATATGATGTTTCAAATGATTAAACACTGAAAAAATTTCTCAATTCATATTTCAACCTTACCACTATGGTGATTTGGATGGATATTTTCACCTTGATATGTTCATACTTCAACATCACTCTTTACTGTATAGATATTAATTTTGAATAAACATAAATTTTATGAAACAACAAAGTGATATTAATTTTCTATATTATTGGCCAGAGTGAGTATCTCTATTGGGGGTTTAATTGATTATCCCATTAAAATTACTATTTATAATATATTATTTTGAAATCCAGAAAATATTTAAATACATCAGAATTTATCAAAATAAATAGTAAAATAACAATATTAATCGTTCTAAATAATTATCTAAATATTCAATAGGACTTATATTAATAATATAAAATATTATTAAATCCTTTTAAATCAGTTTACGTGACCAAAAACTATATGACCATGAATTAAGATTAACTATCAAAGTATATATATTGTTTATAGGTAAAATTATTTTCATGTTTAAAGAATAAATAATGTAAAACAATATTAAAGTACACAATTATAATATTTAATCAAATATGATTAGTCTCAAGTTGAGAATTAGTCCTCTTGAAAAGTAAATCACCCACCATAAAGAATATTATATAAAATAATCACACTGATCTACAACTTGGATCACGTTTTACAATATTTTACAACTATCTAGGTCAAACATGACCTCTTACATAGTTATTCAATGGAGGAAAAACTAAAAATGGCACACAAAGACCTATACCAATCTTATCAATGGGAAAAATAAATATGAATAGAGTTATCACCGATATATAGTATCTCTCAGTTCAGTTTAACAGACAGTGTGTGTGTGAAAAAAAATTATTTAACCCAAACATATCAAAATATAATAAATATAAACACAACACTGAAATCTAGATAAGTAGATTTTAGATGTTCTTAGTCAATTGAAATGTACCATATGACTCTTGATTTTATTTATCAATGAAGCTTCAATCGTGTTATCCTAAAAAAATATAGGAAAATATTGTGTTACAGTCTCTTGTTCTTTAATATAGAGGAAAGTAGAACATTTGAACATGTAGTTCAACATCCAATCGAATGATTATAATAGGTGACCACTTCTACTTTTTCAATGACTTCCTAAACTATATATTTTCAGTAAGTTATTTATCTAATCATTATATCGGTCTAAATCACACACAACCTATTCATGATGGAGTGTGATAAACTTTTATCAGAAACAATAGCATGAAGAATATTCGGATTTATTGCCTCCTCATACAACACATTTGGACACTCCATTCATCGATTTCTCCCAACCATTTAATTTAAAATCACAAAAATAGAAAATGAAACTAACTTAAATAAATATATAAATTTAAATAAAGTGATTCAAAATGATTCGTTAAGAAAATATTGGTTGTGGATTAGACTAACGGTGTCTCAATGTTTGTCGGTGTGTTACTATGGAAATATTTTGTTCTGAAGGCATGACAATTGTGGTGTATTATACATAGCTAAATATTCAATACACTGGTGGAATATAATCTAGTTGTTTCTATTATGGAGGTGTGTTTTCTGATGGTGTCTTAGACATGGAAAAAATTTGGTGTTGGTGGTATGACACTGACAGTGCCTCAATAGTATGTAACTCATACTTGTCCAATTTTTCATTCTAGTGGTATGCCATATAGATGGTGTGTTGAATGATTTTTTTTAAAACATTATAAATTTTTTAGTCAAAAAATATAATAATATAGCAGAGTAATATTCATGAATTATCTTATACTTAGAGAGTTTTTTTATGCTTTCTACAATTCATGGACAATAGTTTCTCAATTTGAAGGTGTTTTTATCAACGGTTCCATTTCCTTAGTCAATCACATTACATATATTATTATATTATATTCCTAGACAAAATAGGAAACTTATTAGGATCATTAGAATCGTGATTTTGTGATTATTAATACTAGGATATCAAAAATCCCCCCCTTTTTGATGATTATAAAATCAGGGAATCATAGACTATTAGAAATGAAATAATTTTTCATCAAAGGGGTTGTAAAAGATAAAAAAATATCCACGGTAAGATCAACATATAAAAAAATTCTTATCATTCATTCTTTGTGTAGATGGAATCAATGAATAATAATTAAATAGTAGGTATTAATGATAAGTATCAAGTATCAATGAAAAAAAAGATTAAAAACTTATAATTTCAATGTAAACCATTAATGGAAAACATAGAAATTCCATAAAGGTTCTTTAATACATTCTCAAAAAAAATATTCCATACATGTTCTCCCCATTTTAGGATTATCAAAATTGTAATGAGTTGAAGAATAGTGATACTAATGAATAAAAAAATATAAATAACATAAAATTAGTGATAAAAAGGTATTCAAATCGATGAATTAAAATGTATTACAGGTCAGGCCCTATCAAAGACGTACAGACAAACCCAAAAAAATAAAAGGTTTAATTTTTTGGATTATGGGTCCATTGATTCTTTTCATTTAGGCATGGATTTCTCTTACTCCTTATCCAACGTAGTAGGATAAAACTGATGCACAGTAGATGGAACACCATATTAGATTCTAGCTACAGTCTGAGGATGATCTTCAATAATTACAACTAGACTAAGCTGTCTCAATGCCTGATTAAGAGAGATTGGAAATGGATGGAATAT
This sequence comes from Viscum album, assembly GCA_963277665.1. Classification (NCBI taxonomy): domain Eukaryota; kingdom Viridiplantae; phylum Streptophyta; class Magnoliopsida; order Santalales; family Viscaceae; genus Viscum; species Viscum album. The sequence goes on from OY728148.1 coordinate 789,851,906, forward strand.
TCCATAGAAATGGGAAAGATGATCATGAGAAATTTTTGTTCTTATAGGAAAATCAGGAGTAACCAGAACAGCTTCTTAATCCAATATATATTGACCATGAACATACATAAATGGGTTGATCAGATGGATGAAATCCATTATGATTTGGCCACCCTTTTCCATTGAACTATAGAAATAAAAATTTTCCTTAAAAAAATGGTTCAACTCTAGAGTCATCTCTTTGGGTTGTCTTACATTAACATTGAAAGCATGACTCACAGGAGGTAACATGATATTTAATCTGGGATTTTAAAATTTTCATCCAATGATTTATTTGTATGAATCCCAGTGAGATATAAATTTATGCACTTTTTAATAGTATCTATGTCATTCTTAATATCCTTGGCATTATTCAAAGTCATCATATGATACTTCTTAGTTCCTTGTTCAGATTTTATCATAATTTCAAAATTATTCCTAGGTTCTCCACTAAAGGCACCACTGAAGGAAGCTACAATATAATCTCTGACTACTGATTAGTTGAAATCAATATCAAGAACTATGGGAAAATGAGGAGAAACTAAATATGTATTGGAAGATCTATCCTCAAGTATTATTACAATACCTTCCATATATGTACTTAAGGATGACTTCATGTCCTCAATAAAAGCCTTGGAAGAATCCAATTCATTACAAATTCTATTATTCTCAATCTCAAAATAATGTATGTAATGCATCAACTTTATTTGGATATGTCGCATCACCAACTAAAAGAGCTATATGGAATAAATTTAACAAATTTTAGTCCAAATAGGAGAGTGAATCATCAAACACTTATGAAACTCCGAATGAGTTATTTCACCAAAAACATTCCACTCAACTTGAGTGACTACATCTACATGAAAAATAAGTGGAGATGACAAAAACCGTTTGAAATCATTTTTTCTAATAGAAGTAATCTATTTTAGGATTCCTTTTTAATCTACTTGAGATACCAAATATTCCATAGGATATCCTTCAATTCAATCATCAGTTCCACCATGCTTTTGTGGAATTCTTATAATAGTGGTGTACTTTCCTCAATCTTCTTCCATTGTATCCACCCATTGATCTAAACAACTGAAATTGGTATTGTTTAAAGAGGTACCACACCAAGAGGTAAAACTAACACTTCATTATTCTTTTTATCATCTGGGCTCTATGTAGCCATGTTCTATTCAATGTTGAAAGGATTATCCTAAATCAGTGTATCGAAAATAGGTTCCACAAACTATTTTGAATCATCCCATTTTCTATTTAATGGAGGATTTAATTCTATATGGTTGAAAAATTATGTTCATTCATTATCCCAAACATCCAAATGAACATCACATCCTTTCACAGAAGAAGGAATCACAATTTTATATTGCACAACTACAGGATGTTCTATTACAACAATCAAACAAAACTTTTCCATCACAGTATAATTAGAAACTATTTTACTCGTAAAAAAAAACCAGCCACACCATCATCAATAGCTAAATCATCATGAAATATTTCCACATATGCTGATTTATCTCTGTCAACATGTTCATCCTAAAGATTGGGAGGCATCCCCACTTTCTTCTTAATTCGTTCACTAGAACCCCTATAGTTAAAGACATCCTCATCTCTATCACTTCAATCAACTACATCTCTTTTATATTAATTAAAACATTCACCATTTCAATTCTAATATTGTTATTCCTTTTCATCTTCTTCATTTTCATCATCATCATCAGATTTAGTGGATTTATAACACATATATTGATCCTCATTAGCGACCCCAGTCTATTCATCGTCACTTTTAACCAATTTTTTAACTTTTCGGAAGTCTCCTAGGCGGGTTAAAAGACCCAATGGTAATGTAAGAATATTTTAGAGATAGGTTAGGATCAGTATATACACGAAAATAGGGTTCCTTTTCCCCTTCTTCAGAAAAAAATTCTTCCATATCCTCATTAGATTAATCAACTTCATTATTTAGCTCCAAACCAATATGAAATCAGTTTTTGGAAGTTCAAGAAGTTGGATTTGGATGATGGGTTGTTCGTCCCACTCATATAAACTATTATATATATATAAAGATTGAATTTGTGACCTTTTATCATTAGATATAGAATATAAACATCCAAATACCATAAAGATTCAAAATCACAATTAATTAGAAATATCATATATTCTAGAAACATAAAGAGCATCCTAAATTCCCCATCCATATCAGAGGAAACAATTCTTATAGTTTTCCATCACCTATTAGCAAAACATGAGAGTCCTCATGTATGAAAAAAAATCACTAGCTTCTAGAATTATCCATTGGTAGTCATTTAAAATTCAATCATGATGTACACCAATACAATGATCATATTTTTATAAAGAAAACCCAAATAATTTTCCTTTAACATGACTTATGATCTAATTAGCAGCATCCCCATTAAACAAAAACTCTTCTTGATGGTAAAACTCATAAACTATCTTAGCTAAGAATGAAAATTTGTTATAGGGAAACCACTCTAACCACGCATGGGTATTGATCAATTTTTATAAAAAAATACTCTTATATAATAAACACATTGATACAGAAACATTTTTTTGGAACAAAAAAATTATTAGGAAGCTCATGATTAACTGGTGAAACTGGAACAACTAAAGAATGTATACTTTGTTCTTTCTTCTTCTTCATAAAATATCATGATTTTTATGGTGAATACATGGAAGTAATAATTATTTATGGCCATCATATTTGTTTAGAAATATTTTCCTAGATAGAAGGGGGATTGAAATGTTGAAGAAAAAGTGTTGGACATGTCTCTAGAGATATATGGGAGTTTCACATGGGGATTATGGTATGTTGAGAATATAAATAATACAATTCTAATATTATTTTGGTATTTTATGTATTCTAAAATAAAATATATCTGAGAAAATAAAATAAAAAATCAATAAATAAAACGTATAGGGTTACAGGAAATAACATAAATTTGGAAATAATCTTGACAATAAAAATATTGAGTAAATTAAAATTTCACAAAGGTAGAAAATATAAACGACATGACATAACAATGATATGAATAAAATGGTCATAAACGCTAAAAGTGTGTTACCTGAATGTTTTGTCATCACAATGGGTTTTCACCTCAACAGTGTGTCACAACAATAGCGTGTCAACACAATGATGTGTAATGGAAGTGGTGTGTCATAGAAATTTAACTCAACCAAAATTAATCATTCTCGGTATATGTTTGATTTAGTTTATTCTCTCAAAATTCAATAGATTGGTGAATATATCAGCTAACTGATGTTTGATGAAAATAAACTAAAGAGTGATATCACCTTTTCGAAAATTTTATCTCAAAAAATGATTTCTGACATCAATAATTTTGGTCTTATAATGATAAAAATTGTTCATGGAAATGTTAACAGCACTTGTACTGTCATAGGTTTTTGGAAAATGTCAAAATTCAGATCCATAATCTAGTATAGTGTGGTGCATCAACATTATTTGAAAAAAACTACCCACATCAATGTAATCATCATCAATAGTTTAAAATAAAACAAAAAATTTCAATAAACTAGACCATGAAATGACAGACATGCCTAAAAAGTGACATGTTCTAGAGCTGATTTATCAACATAACTTTCATGCACCAAAATTAGCTTCAAAATAACATAAAAAATAAAATTCTAGTCCGCTTAGGTATGAAAATCTGGAATTGGGTGTATAAATAATTAATTTGAAAATTATTTTAAGAGAAACTATCTATGACTCATTTGAGTTAGATTAAAAATGAGTACACATACACACACTAAACAATATATTTGGTCGAATAGAAGTCTAATAAAGAAGACACCAAATCATTCTTTTGCAACTAGTTTGATCAACTTATTTCCGAACATCATCATGATTTAATTTATAGGTTTTACTAATAAGAGTATCACTAATCTTAGTGTTATTTATTCTAAATCATTTTAAATGATATTTTGGGTAATTTCTTTGATTCAAAATAATTCCTTCACTGTTACGAATATTTTGAAATCAATGAAAGAATTTGATTGGACCTGTTAATATAATTTCAAATTTATTTTTAGTTATTTTAATATAATCAGTAAAAAATTAATTTGATGGATATCCAACAAATATATCATTAACATTGATTTTTATAACTAATTAATTTTTGTAAATTTTTTATAAAATGTGTAGGGTCAACAATTCCTTTTGAAAATAATTTTGAAATAATAGTTTTACTGATCCTATCATTCCAATATCTAATAGATTATTTTATACTGTCATGAACTGAATTTGGTCTCCATCAAACTGGCACATGACAATGCCCGAAGGGCATTCCCTATATCCACATGCTGGTACAAGTGCCCGGGTATCATAAAAATTCATTTGGGAACGATTTACCCGAGTTTGGATTCATAAAATAACCAAAAACATACAATAATCCAATTCTGAAAAATTATGCCAAACAAGACTTAATAAAATTCAGAACTCAGTATATGGGTTTAAACAATACAAAATAGGTCCAAATGTGTATAAAAGTAGTAGAAAAACATACCAAGAGACTCCACATGACAAGGGGTCATCACCCACGAGTCGTCTCCACAACAACGCACCATTGAGAGAAACTAGCAAACCGAACCGCCATTGCCCAAGGCCTTTCCATAGCCTGTGTCAAACTTGATCAAGTCCACTTACACCCAAAGGTGTATGTATGCTGTTTGTCTAGGCCCAATATGATATCACCCAAGGATTCCATGTTATTGGCATTATAAAATAAAAATCTTGGGAGACAAATAATGAGAAAATGGTAGCATTTATTTCTAAAAGTGCATCATTGAAATGAAAAAAACATTTAATGGGGATAACATTAAAGAATGATTTAATTTTAATAAAACATTAATGCAACTCGTTTTCATATCCCAAAATACCATAAGGCAATGATAAATACCAAAAATGGCACTAGCACCAAGCATAGGAACACCCCTAGGAACTAATTAGTTGTGAGCCCCATGTACCTCGTACCTCGGTGAAAGTAACCATAATAAAATTCATTCTCATGCATGATCCACTAGTAGGGAGTATACCCATAACCTAATGGTATCCAATCATCTCAATTATAGTTTTTTTAGTTTTATTCATGTCAGACATGCTAAGTGAACCATGGTCAAACACCCTCCGTTCATTAGCGTACAAGTACACGTTAGCCCACCTAGTTACTCGGGTTTCTCGTCTTGTGCTCAAATAGTTACCACATGATACCAAAATCAATTTTGAAATATAAATATCAGTTCTGGTCACACACATTCAAAATAGTAGCTACACATTCTTTTCACATTTTATATAACTCAATAAACCACTTATCATTTCCACAAAACAATTTCAAGAATAGTAATCAAATTTTGCACCTTAAATTCATCTAAAATGACAAATTTAAAACCCAATGGGGACCAATATTATACCAAACCAGAAATTACAGCATCAAGACATTTTTATAAATCCAATCCATCAATTATAAAACAACACCAAGAGGCACAACATGTGTTGCACATGTAAAACACCAATTTTCACACAAAATTGGCACTTGAAAATAAACCGCTTTGAAAAAGCTACCCAAATCAATTTTCTCAATCACAATAATGATATATGAACATAATTAAAACATAAATACAGAAATAAAACTCATTCTACAATACCTACATATGGAATCACATTCCAAAAGTGTCAAAACCCCCAAATCCTTGTGTGTTACTTCAACCGCACCTTTTCTCCAACGCAAGGGAGTAAGATTGTACCTAAAACCAGAGGATTGGACCAAGAAACTCAAAATTAAAACAATAGGTACGAATCCCTAACTTCTGGACATTTTGGGATTCAACAAAAAAAGAATAAACCCTAAGGAAATGGGAGGAGGAAGGAAGGGAACCGACTTACATGAGAAATCTGGACGTTTTTTTTGGAGCTGGAGACGTTTGGCCCTAATTCGGAATGAATCCAAATTTCAAAGAGGGGGAAACGAAGATGGCGTTGTGGATGGGTTTAGTGGGAACATGTGAGAGGTGGAATCACCGACAAAAAGGTAAAAATTAATATTTTATGAAAGAATTAATAAAAAATTTTAAAAATGGAAATGGGCTTTCGGGTTGGCCCAACACCTAATTTGATCACCCAAATCCAAGATGCTAATTATTTTTAATGGGGCCCAAATTTCATTGGTGGTTTGAATAACTATATGAAGGTCATTTTGGATGTTTAATTGGTGAAAAAGGGTTACAAACAAAGGATTTATTAAAGAAACAAAATTTATTTTTATTACTGGAAATGGGCTCTCGGGTTGGCCAAAATTTTGAAAACCCACCATTTCCTTAAAAAATGCATGGAAAACCCCCCAAAAAATAAAAAATGTAAATTAAATGAAAAATAAATTTAAAATATTTCATGTATGTGACAATTCCATCTACCATGAAGGATTTTCTGCCTCAGAAAGTCAACCCGATGCTTGATTGGAAAATAGGTTCGGGTACTCTTCCTCAACCCATGACATTCGCTCCCATGTCTTGTGTGTATCACTCCCATGTTTCCAAAGAACTCGGACCAGTAGAATAGACTTTCTCCTAAGAACCTTTTCTTGGGAGTTTATTATTCGCACAGGCTTCTCAAAAAAAAGATAAATCGGGCTCTATATCCAACTCCTCCCAATTCAGCACATGGGATGGATCCGAGTTGTATTTCTTCAACTGGGAGACATGGAATGTATAATGGATGGATGCCAACTGAGAAGGAAAATACAACCTATATGCCACATTATCAATATGCTCAGTGATCTCAAAAGGTCCGACATGGCTCGACATCAACTTTACCTGCTTCCCCATGCGGCGGTGACCCAAACGGGGGGCTACTTTCAGAAATACCCGATCACCCATAGAAAACTCTAGATCTCGACGCCTATTATCAGCATATGATTTTTGGAAACTATGAGCTATCAATATACACTGCCTGATCAACATGACCATCTTAGATGTCTCTTGCACAAGGCTTGATCCCAACAGTGATGTCTCACCAACCTCAGCCCAACATAGAGGAGACCGACAAGGCCGACCGTAGAGCCCCTCAAAGGGTGCCATTCTAATAGAGGATTGATAACTATTATTATACGTAAACTCTACCAATCTCAAATGGTTATCCCATGCACCTCTTAAATCCAACACACATGCATGAATCATGTCCTCCAGAATCTGATTCGCCCGCTCCGTCTGGACATCTGTTTGAGAATGGTATGCCTTGATCATCTTAATCTATGCCCCCAATGACTTATAAATACCTCCCCAATACCGAGATGTATAGCAGGGGTCCATACCAGAAAAAAATCCTCACGAGACACCATGAAGTCTGACCACTTCCTGAACATACAAACGTCTTACCTCCTCTACCTTCGTTGTATCTCTTATTGGGATAACGTGAGATGACCTGGTCAAATGCTCAATCACTAAACAGATAGAATTCCTCCATCGAGGTGTATGAGGAAATCCAATAATGAAGTCCATGGTGACCTCATCCCACCTCCAGGTAGGAATGGGTAATGGATGAAGAATGCCAGATAGTCTCTGATGCTCTACTTTCACCTGCTGACAAGTGTAGCATCTCGATACAAAGTCAGATATGTCCCGTCTCATACCTGGCCACCAGAACTGGCGACAAACATCGTAATACTTCTTGGTTTCACTAGGATGGATGACCCACTAAGATTGGTGGCTATACTACATCACCAAATTCCACAGAGACAAAGGAACCACTGCACGGACCGTGAAGCCCAAGATCATCTCAACAGATAGAGACCAATTAGAAGGAGTCTCCCCACCATGAATCAACCACATAGATCACTAATACAACTCATAACCAAGATGCTCCTACTGAATCAAATGCAGAATAGCAGGATTCAACAAAATTCTAGCCAAGAAAGTACCTCCGCTATGCTCCCTGCTCTCCAAGTGCATCTGGGTGAAGATCCCCATCAAAGACCACTCATCGCTAGACTTCCTGAATGCCTGCACTAGTAACTTCCTGCTCAAAGTGTACGCCACCACATTACCCTTGCTTGAGGTATAGACAATGTCAAAGTCAAATCCCTACAAGTACTCGATCCAACGGCGCTGCCTCAGATTCAGATCCTTCTGAGAGAAAATGTGGGCTAGGCTCATACGGTCAGAATAGACCACAAATTTCTCCCCAAAGAGGTAGTGTTACTATGTTTTTAAAGCATGCATCACCGCTGCAAACTCCGAGTCGTGAGTCAGATAATTCTTCTCAGGTGGCCGGTGCTGGCAAGAAACTTAAGCCACCACATGGTAATCTTACATGAGTACACACCCAAGGCCCATACCTAACACATCACAATTAACCACATAGATCTTCCTAGACTCTGGTAAAATCAGCAACGGTGCGGTGGTCATCCACAGATTCAACTCCTCAAAGGATGTGCGACATTGTGGGATCCACTCAAACATCACCCCTACTCTGGGGGTAACCCTGAGAAATCATCTAGGAAGACTTCTAGGAACTAATCCAATACATGAGGTAACCCGCCCTGAGAGACACCACCATCATCCTCCAGTGCGTGTGATGATAACTGATAAGAAAGATTCCCCAACTCAGGGAGTGGAGGTCCCACGCGACCCGAAAGAGGATCCCATTCTCCATGAAATAACTGAGGAATACCATCTGGTTCCAGAAAGCTAACACGACACTGATAGTAGTCAATATGCTCTTGGAAGAGCACCAGCCATTCCATGCCAAGGATCATATCAAACAGGTCAATATCAAGGACCAAGAAATCCAACTCCATCTCGACTCCTGACACAGGGAGTGTGCACGACGGGAAACTAAGACCCTGCTCCTTTTTCATACCCAGAGGTGTTACTAACTCCATTGCAACAGATAAAAGCTTGGTTAGAAGGCTCTACAAGTTCACAAGACGGGAAGATATAAAAGAAACTAAAGCACCAATATCAAATAAAACTGCAGCTATAGAAGATGCAATCAGAATGGTACCTCGAACAGTCGAAGGTCCTACATCAGATCCCGCCAGTTCCTGATCCACAACATGCAAATGTATGGTCCCTTCATCATAACGGCAACCCGCCTATGGATCTTCCCTAAATTGGCTCTTCCCAAAAGATGATCTAGCCCTACCGCCAAATCCACCGAACCTAGATCCACCTGTTCTTGATGGCTCAGACTGTGCTGGAACTCACCTCGGAAGAACAGATCCTGGCCCACTTTAAAGTGGACGCGCTATCCCACAAAAGAGTATCACATGTCCCATACCTCCACACTGAAAATAGGTCTACATAGGATGAGGGCATGCTAGACAGATGTGCCCAGTCTTCCCACACTAGTGGCACACAACATTTCTCACATCTGAAGCTACTGATGAAAACTGTCTGGAAGAGTGGCCTGAAATACCACCTCCCTTCTTTCACGGCTCTTACCGCTTCCTCTTATTTCAGTAGATCTACCAATGCCCATAGTAGATACCACTCCAAATATCTCAGACTTACCCTTTTGATTAATCTTTACCATGCAAGCATGATCTACCACCTCAGCATAAGTTCCCAACATGAATAGGAAGTCCTGTGAGTAAATTTCTGGTCGTAGTCCCTTCTCCAATTTCTGAGAATTCAAGTATTCACTTGAAACAATCTCAGGCGCATACCGCACTAACTCAGAAAAATGGTTAGCATAATCCATTAATGAATGATCTCCCTAGGATTGATCAATGAATTCTCAAGATCTTTCATAGGATAGAACCTCTGTACAATATTGCTCGTTGAAGATTGCCTTAAAATCTCTCCAGCTCATGTTTTCATGATTCCTAGAATGAAGCACTGATTCCCACCACCTACGGCTTGGACCCTCTAGCTGAAAAGAGTAAAATTTCACCCAGACCTCCATAGGTGTGTCCAGGAACTCGAACATACTCTCTATCTTCTTGAGCCATTCCTTTACCACTTGCGGTTCTGAGCTACCTTGAAATCAAGGTGGTTTATTTTTCATGAACTCTTGGGCCTTATACTTCCTAGGCCCAGACTCATCTTTTCTGGCTGGAGTAGGATCCATAACCCCTCCTTATCCCAGAGCCTGGATAGCTCAGACCACGTCTTATATCATCCTTTGATCGAGCGGTGTAGGAGAACTCTATTTGGCTTCCTCATGTGGGTACGTGGGAGCTTTCTAGGGAGGCATGTTTCTACAAAAGGCAACAATCATGAAGAGAAAAATCAGTACTACAGTTCTGAAAATTTTAGGAATAACATCAGATATAAATAATCCAAACATATTACAATAGTAAAATAAACATCTACTTCACCACCCTCGATGTCCATGTGCAGTCTGCAACCCACACGTTTCACCAGCTAGTGAAGATAAAAAAACAATTCGGACATCCCATGGTCACTCGCAGTCTGTCATGAGGGGTACAGGCCAGGCACCATACTCAAGACCAAAAATCTATGCCCTGACAGTCCTATCTCATGTCTAACCTGACTCATCCCAAAATAATAATATAAATCAAAACTATTAACTCCCTCTGATACAATTTTGTCACGAACTGAATTTGGTCTCCATCAAACCGGCACCAAACATGGCTTGTGTCAAGACCCGAAGGGAGTTCCCTATCCCCACGGGCTGGCACAAGTGCCCGGGTACCATAAACATTCAATTGGGAATGAATTACCTGATTTTGGATTCATAAAATAACAAAAAACAAACAAAAATCCAAATCTGGAAAATTATGCCAAACAAGACTTAATAAAATTCCGAACTGTGTATTTGGGTTTAAACAATACACAAGAGATCAAATGGTGTATAAAAGTTGTATAAAAACATCCCAAGACACTCCAGTCAACAACGGTTCATCACCCACGAGTCATCTCCACAACACCGCACCATTGAGAGAAACTAGCAAACCGAACCGCCATCGCCTAAGGTCTTGCCTTTTCTTGTGTCAAAAATGATCAATTATACATACACCCAAAGTTTTAATTAGGGTTTGAGACTAATCCCAATAGGATATCACCAAAAAAATCCAAGTTATAGGCATTATAAAATAAAAATCTTTTGAGAGTTATAAACCGAAAATGGTAGCATTTATTTCTAAAAGTGAAACTTTGAAATGAGAATAACATTCAATGGGGATAACATTAGATAATGATTTTATTTTAATAAAACATTCAAGAGACTATTTTTCACATCCCAAAATAACATAAGGAATAGATAAATTCCAAAACATCCACGAGCACGAAGCATAAGAACACCCCTAGGAACTAGTTAGTTTTGAGCCCCACGTACCTCCTACCTCGGTGAAAGTAACCATAATAAAATTTATTCTTGTTCACAAGACAATAGTAGGGAGTATACCCATAACCTAGTGGTCTCCAATCATCTCCATTATAGTTTTTTTAGTGTTATCCATGTCATAATTGCTGAGTGATCCTTGTTAAAAACACCTCTGTTCATTAGCGTACTAGTACACGTTAGCCCACCTAATTACCCAGGTTTCCCGTCTTATGCTCAAATAGTTACCACATGCTACCAAAATCAGTTTTCACATATAAATATCAGTTATGGTAACACACATTCAAAATAGTAGCTACACATTCTTTTCACATTTTATATAACTTAAAAAACCACTTATCATTTCCACAAAACAATTTCAAGAAAAGTAATCAAATTTTTCACATTAAATTCATATAAATCCCACATTTAAAACCCAATGTGGACCAATATTATACCAAACTAGAAATTTCAACATAAAAACATTTTTATAAATCCAATCCATGAATTATAAAACAACACCAAGGGGCACAACATGGGTTGCACATGTAAAACACCCATTTTCACACAAAATTGGCACTTAAAAAACAACCGCTTTGAAAATTCTACCCAAATCAAATTTTTCAATCAAAATAATGAAGGAGGAACTTAATAGAAATAGAAATACATCAATCCAACTCATTCTAAAATACCTACATATGGAATCACATATCAAATGATTCAAAACCCCCAAATCCTTGTATGTCACTTCAACCGCACCTTCGCCGCAACGCAAGGGAGTAATATTGAACCTAAAACCAAAGTATTGGTCCAAGAAACTCAAAACAAAAACCCTAGGTACTAATCCCTTGATTCTGGACATTTGGGGATTCAATAAAAAAAGAAGAAACCCTATGGAAAAGGGAGGAGGAAGGAAGGGAACGAACTTACTTGATAAATCTGGATGTTTTTTTCGGAGCTGGAAAAGTTTGGCCCTAATTTGTGAGGAATCCAATCTTCAAAGAGGGGAAAAATAACATGGGGGTTCGGATGGGTTTATTGGGAACATTTTAAAGGTGGAATATCCGAAAAAAGGATAAAAAATGAATATTTTATGAAAGAATTAATAAAACATTTTAAAAATGGAAATGGGATTTCGGGTTGGCCCAACATCTAATTTGATCACCCAAATCCAAGATGCAAATCATTTTTAAGGGGCCCAAATTTCATTGGTGGTTTGAATAGATAAATGAAGGTAATTTTGAAATTTAAATGGGTGAAAAAGGTTGACAAACAAATGATTTATTTAAGAGACAAAATTTATTTTTAAAACTGAAATAGGCACTCGGGTTGGCATAAATTTTGAAAACCCACCATTTCCTTCAAAAATTCTTGGAAAACCCCCAAAACAAAGCAAGAATGATAATTAAATGAAAAATACCTTTAAAATATGTCATTTATGTGACATAAAAAATATAAATATTTAGTTAATTTTAAAACATGACTTTGAAAATTGAGATTTTTAAAACTACGGGGTTGTTATAAAAACACATCCTCAGCTATAAACCCATTCAAGAATGCACTCATGGAATCCATTTGATAATTCTTGAAATATAGATGTTTTTTATAATTGTGTAGGATACTTATGGATTCAATTCTAGAGATAGGGTAAAATGATTCCTCAAATTTTATCCCTTCTTCTTGACAATAACTTTTTCCAACAAGTCTATATTTTTTTCAAACTATTATGCATGAATCATTAAATTTATTCATAAATCCCAATTTAGTTCCTATAATTAAGGATTTTTGGTTCTATCAACAAGTTCCCACACTATTTTTATTTCAAATTTATTTAATTATTCTTTCATATCTATTTCCGAAAATTCATCATTAATAGATTTATTGATGTTCTTAATTTCAATATAAATTATGAAAACATGATGTTCAACATTATTTCTAATAGGAAATATAGTTTGTGTTCCTTTATTTATATAACCTATAATAGCATCTAATGGATGGTACTTAATGGTTCTAACAAACCTAGAAAAATTTTGAGTGGTTACTTCATGATTCTTAGTGTTAGGTTCTAGAAGATCTAGAAATTACTTTGAATAGGATGATTTTTTCATTGTTTTAGAATTGAGTGTAATAGTGTATAATTTATTTTCAGAGAAAAAACGTCATCCTTGATATTATATAAGGAGGTATTATGGTCATGTTTATCAATTTCATAGAATTTTTCATGGACTGATTATTCTACATTTTTAGTCATCTTATTTAACACTATATTGGCTTTTATAGATATTGAATAATAATGGAAAATTACATCATCACTTTTGGAGGAAAACTATTCAAGATTATCCATATAATTAAGAATTAATATTTTCCAAACAAAAACTCTAATTTAATGAACCATTGGAATCCTATTATTCCACATCTCATCATGGGTCCTCTATGGAATAGGTCTATGAAAAATTATATTGGGGATATAGCAGGCCATACTGACTGATTATACCCACATATAGATATCAAGGTCATATTCATTCAACAAGTTCTGAGCTATCAAATGTAAATATATATTTCAAATTTAAATAACTCAATTTTACTAGGGGCCCCAAAAGTATAGAAGTTATGAATTTATCCAATATATGAGAAATAATATCCAAAATAATTATTTTTTATCTCATGGACATGATCAGCTCTTTGTGTCATAATACTAAGTTAACTAATATTTTCTATAAAATTAGAATACTTGGTGAAAAAGGTACATGCCTCAATTTTGTGAGATTATGAAATATACCCAGTATACCTAGATAAATCATGAGCATGATCATAAACATTATGCATCTAATCAAGGCTTGAAACTCTAAAAGCTCCAATCAAATACCTGTGAAACAACTGAAGAGGTTGAGATGTTTACACAAAATTATTTTATATAAAACAATGTTTTCGTGGTTTTCTTTTTTTACAAGTGATAGAAACATTATCAGTTGGTAACTCATTCTTAGGTAGATCCCTAACAATTCCCCTCTTAGTTAGCTTTATAATAGTGTTAATATTATAATGTCTAATTCTCATATGAAAAATAAAAGTCTATTTTTTAAATAAACATAAGAATGAAACATTTTTGAGAAATGAATGAATTTAAATCTACAACATAAATATTTTAATTTCAAAAATAAGTAAAATGTAATTCGTTTTAAGGATAAAAAAACCACTAAAAATTTAATAAAAATAACATAAAAACCACCATATAAAAATTGATAAATATTAATCATGTTATAAATTATTAAATCATCATATAAAATATAAAATATTAAAACTAAATTTCTATTCATAATATATCTTATGATGATGAATATTCCTTTTTCATTTTCACCAGAGGTGACATGTCCACCAGAAAAAATTTTCCAGTTCTTGAAGTATTAATAATCCTCGATCATATGTCTTGAACAACCATTATCCATGAATAATAGACTTCTAAAAAAGTCCTACATGCATTTTGTCTACAAATTAAATTTCAAACAAGAAAAGATTTTGGTACCCAAATAAATTTGAGTCTAGAAATGTTAGAAATTAGAGATCTTGTAGGACATAATATCCAGATTCATTTCTTATAATCAGATTATTGAATCATTGAAATAAAATCCTTGTTATTTCCTTTTAAAAAATTATTAGAAGTAAAACATTATGGTTTAGATTTAGGAACAAATGTAATTTTAGATATTCCTCTATGTCGAGGCTCATATCATCTTCCTATAATATATTTTGATGAAACAAGCTTTCAAAAAATATGCATGAGTTTCTCTCTACCATTTTAAATTTTTTCATGATATTTGTTAAATTTCTCTTTGAAATATATATTCATTGTTATTTCCTTGAACTATTGAATGTTTAATCCCTTTATAGAGATAGTTTATATTTTATATTTACAAATATAGCATATTATCTTTTAAAACTTATATAGATTTCATTTTACTCATTAATGGTATCCTATATAATGATTCATTATTGAAATAGTTATTTATTTGAATTATTATCCTCATCTTGTTGTTCATTGTAAAAATTACTAGAGCCATGTGTAGGGAAAATAGTATAAATATTAGGTAAATAGACACATCAATGACTTTATTCCAGAATCACATACTTTCCCTATCTATGTTATCTTAATGTGAAGAATATGAATCAGCAGACAAGTCATCAGAAGAACTCAACATGGAATTCATATCCATATTGTATCTGCTATACTTTTCCTCCTATTTATTTTTGTACTTACACATTCCACAACCATATTTTATGTGACATTTTCTTTTACCTTCATAACAATCTACTTTCTTTGGGTCATTATACTTCTCCCAATAATTCTTCAAATTTCCTCATTTTCAAAACATTAAATTATAGATTCGTTTTAAGATGATCATTTTCTCCCTATAAAACATATTAAGTATTTTGGCCAGGTGATCCATCTCCTTATCACTATCAAAGGGTGATTAATTTTCACATGAATCTATAGATTGAACATTCTCATTTTATTTTTACTTTTTTTTGTCAAGGGGTAGTAGTCGTGATAGCTACTGACTGTATTTTTAGATCCTCACCATCTTCATCATTTACCATTAATTGTTCACAATACATCATATTTTTTCAAATAATCTATTTCAAAGGAATATTTCTTATGTCTCATTATTCTCTGATTGAAACTAATGTGCATTTCCTTCTTTTTTGTATGCATCTTAGCAATATAATACTCTTATCCCTCTTAGATACTGGTTTTATAAGAATAAAAAAAGTGTTGAAATTTTCCTTAAACATGAGATATATGGTCGAAATAGATTGATTAGTATTCATAAAAAAAATTATTATATTTAATAGTATAAGTATTAATCCTCAAATATTTAACATTAAATGTTCCCTTATGGTAAAAATGTAATGATCCCAAAACACAAATTTAGATTTACATCTAGAAATTCAATTTAACTCTTTATATATAAATTCCTAGTAACAAGAATGCATATCCTTAAAATTATTATAATAGGAATATTTATTACCATCATCCCAATTAGCTTGAGTATCAGTAGGTAACTTATATTTATCTTCCATGGTATTCCAAATTTCAAATCCCATAATTTATATTTTCATTTTATCTTAATATGACATTAAAAAAAATTGTTCCATTCAAAAAGGGATGGCTATTTTTAGAAGAAACTTGTATAAGATTATTTATTTTAAAAAACTAAATTTAGAAATCACATAATTTTATGATCATTAAATCTTAACTAAAATCACAGTTATAATGAATTTTGAAAAAATTTACACTAATGAAATAATTCCCACGATACCAACTATTGGTAATAGTTATTATATAAAAAGGGGTGGGGAATTTAGTAAACAATAAAAATTCATTTTAAAAAAGGATTATTTTATATCCTAGAAATATTTAAAAATAACCTAGTTTATCAAAATATATAGTATGATATAGAACATAAAAATTATAATGATTTATCTAAATATTTCATTTTTTTCAGATAAATACATTGATATTTTATTAGATACAATGAAATTAGGTTTCATGATCAAAATATTATTTGAACACAAATTATGATAAAATATTATAGTATATATTGTGTTTACTATTATTTTTTTGATTTTAAAGAATAAATAAAGTAATATAAAATTAAAACACATTGTTAAAAGATTGAATACAAGAGGTTCAATCTCATTTCAATTATTAGTCCCTTCACTAGTTGATCATCCCCCACCAAGCAGTTTATATTAAATAAAAAAGCTTGTACAAAACCTATATCAGGTTTTAATACAGATTACAGCTATCCAAGACACACAAAACTGCTTCCACAAGTATTAATTGGAGAAAAAAATAAACAGACCACACAGAGCCCTCTATTACCCTTATATTTGGGAGCGATAATTTGAAAATATTTAAAGAAGAAACATATTATTGTCTAGTTCAGTTTATGAGATATTGTGTGTGTGTGATAAAATAGAGTATTAATACACACTGAACTAAATTTAATAAATACAACATAACATATCCATATAGAAGAGAAGAGTTTTTATGTTCTTTATTTTTTGCAATCAATCATGTGACTCTTGATTTGATTCAGTAGTGCAGCTTTAGTCTATTTCTATTGAAAGAAAATAGACTGTCATAGAATAGCGTTCTTTAATTTAGAGGAAAGTAACCAATTTTATTGTGTAGTATTGCTTCTAATAGAACAACTATAGTAGGTGAGATTATATTATTTGTAATGAGGTTATTCTATATTTATGTTTATTACTTCTTTCTCTTGTCATTCTTTCAAT
Source organism: Viscum album (assembly GCA_963277665.1). Classification (NCBI taxonomy): domain Eukaryota; kingdom Viridiplantae; phylum Streptophyta; class Magnoliopsida; order Santalales; family Viscaceae; genus Viscum; species Viscum album. The sequence continues at coordinate 789,869,538 of OY728148.1, forward strand.
ATTCTTTACACACTACATGTGTGTGATGTATTGTGCTATTAGAAGAAACAAATGGGAGAGTATCTGTATCAATGGATTCCATATACATCACATATTGACACACTCATTTACTCTTTCTATTGATCATTTAAGAAATTGTCATTAAAATAGTAAATGAAATTATCTTTAAATTTTTTTTTCTTTGGAATAATGTGACTAAGAAATCCCAATTTAAAAAAATAATGGTGTAGTCTGAGACTAGTGGTGTCTCATGGTATCAAAATGTCTCTCTCTAGTGGTATGTTTTTTTGGAAGCATGATACTGTCAATTTCATTATTATAAAAATATTATCACTATAATGGTGTCATCTCTTCTAGAAGTGTCTGGTCTGATTTTATGAGGTATGACAGTGACTAGCCTATTCATATATTTTATTTATCCAATATTTGTGTTCTGGCACCATGAAATCTGGATGGGTTTTCAAAAGATGGTTTCCAAGAATTTGTTAAATTTTCATTCCAATGCCATTTTATTCTTATAGTGTGATATTCTTAATGTATATTAGACTTACTGAGATTTTTTATACTGGAGGAGAGGCATTGAAAATGGTGTCTCAAGTTGGTATTTTCCATCTCATTTATGTATCATCCTTAGTCAATCCAACTACCTTTACCATAATATGGTATTCTAATTAGAAAAAGAAAAAAATCGTTTGAATCATTATTTTTTTATCATTAAAATTATGAGAACAATATATATCATATCAACATAACCATAACTTAAAACCATTCAAGGGTATTCTATTAAAACTACCATAATCAATGAATTTATCTAAAACATTCCTCTAATTCTTTCTATAATGACCTAGTCATAAAAATATTCTAATATTCGATTTTTAGGTTGGAATTCACTATCAAACATTTTAATGTTATTTATAGTTTAGTGTTTTGTGAAATTAGATCATAACTATAACATAAGAAAACTACATTTTATGAAGTGTACACATTAACATAGTACACTTTTTTTCAAAATAAAAATATTTAAAATGAAATACATTTTATTTTGATGACAAACCATCATGATTTTCAACATGAATTTCTATTTTTTTCAATATTCATTAAACCATATGATTTTTCAATATATGATTGATATTTATAAAAAAATATGTATGGTCCATTAAAATATGAAATAAATTACTCTAATAGAGAACATGAAAAACCATAATATATTTATCATTATAAAAACATTATTTGTGTCTATGAAATAAATATTATAGACGTAAATTTTTTTTAGAATATATCATTTTATCCCAAAACAATAAAATATATAAACTTTTTGGAAAAATATATAATTATATTCATAACCTATGTAATAATTACTTTATTCAAGTCAAATCCATTGAAGAAACGTCCCTAATTAACCCACTATATCATTCCTTTACAAAGAGGGATCATTTCCTAGTTCATTGGATAGAAATATAACTCTCACTAAGCATATATGATGTATCAGGATTATATATTCATTTAGGTTGTATAAGACTCTTCCAATAAAAACCTTATCTTTAATTTTTTTATTTCAGGTTTTTTGTATAAATTCATGTGTATTACAATCAGGAAATCTTTTTTTGAATACTGTCTTTGCAAAATAATAGACATAGAACAAAACAAAAATGAATGATACATAGACATTATTTAAATACCAATACAAATATCTTATAATCTTTTGATCTTATAATAATACATGAGAGAAGAATACGACCTACAAAATAATGTGATGATCTATAAATCCTTGTAAGAGAATAATTAAATCATAACATGCTGAAAATTATTCAAGTGATTTAAGAGTCATATGATGATGACCGAAAAGGGGTGAGATTAAAATACATGAGCATAAATCCATGATATAACAAAACAACATAAAAGGAATATAGGAATGTGGAAACAACATAAAACCTAACATAATATATATAAGTCAATGTTAAAAACTGAGAAATCAAAACATAGTGTACAGACGATAATAACCCATGCACTATACAAGGATGCTCTGGAGATTTAAACAGTACCCAATTCATTGTAGGGCTATAATATTCAAATCCCACATGTGAAATTCATATCATGTACATTCATATGTGTTCCACATGTTTCATTCAACAAATGAATGTTATTTGTTAAATATGATCCCATGATTTTTGAGTGTGGGTTACATATATAGATGTCACTAATGAATGAATGATATTAATTTTTAGTGAATACCCTCGAACAAAAATAAGTATGGGTATACACAACAAAAATGTTTGGCATGGAAAATCATTGTACAATTTATGTATCAAAATCGGTGTACAAAAAGGTCAATAAAAATAAATTTTTATATAGAAAGGTGGTATCTCATTTCATGGCCACCATAATGACACTAATGGGATTTGTAAAATCAAATAAAAACATGAAAAGTTTGAAATCAAATTTAATTATACAAATAATGTACTTTAATAATGTGTCCGATGATCCAATATCTTAATTTGGCATAGTAATAGAAGAGGTAATGGTGAAAACCACAGGGACGAAATGATATATCATCTGTTCAAGAAAAATTTGATAGTTAAGGGATTTTTATATATAAATTAAAAAATAAATTGGGACTCCAATTTAAAAATACAGAGAAGTTGCTTTAATTAAAAAGAAGATATAAAAAAAATTTATATACATTGAGAGGGTGTTTTAAAATTCTTTATAACAATTATTAACTACTTGGGTAGTCATATATAAATGTTTTTAGAGGTATAGGGTGAGGATCAATATTCTATGATTGTTTTAAGTGAATATGAGTGGGAGGATGGTTGGGTAATTATATAAAATGAAAATGAAATTCGTTATTAATTTATAAAAAATAGTTTTGGACACTATATAGTGAAATAAAAAAGATAGAAAATATTTATAAAGGTATTTTCCCATGGTTTCTACCAAAGAGGAGTGGACTAAAATATTTTATAATTTTATGAACCGATCATATTAAAATAATACCATTGGTGATGTGGATTTTAGTCATGTCAATAAATATTTGATTTTAAAACTATAAAATATAATATATATTTTTTGAGCATGCAATAATGAGAGATAAAATTGAATTAATTTTTTAAAACAAATTATTTTAAAGGGGAAACATAAATTTGGCCATTTAAAATATTTATAGTATTTTTTACATCACTTATTAGAAATCATGATTTCATATTACATATTGTATATTTATATCGTATTTAAATTTCACTAAAAAACACAAATATCTATGGAAATTATAAAAAACTCTCCATTGGATAATTCTAATGTGCTGATTTAAAATAAGATACTTATTTTTCCAATTTTTTTAAATAATTTACAATTTATACTTTGAAATAAAATTCCATATTTACTGAAAAATAGATTTTTTTACAAAATAGAAAACAATATGACCATTATAAAAAATAAATTAGATATTATTAAGTAATATAATCATTTATTTTTAAATAAATATTTAATAATAAGAAAATTTTACTAAAATACAATTTATATTAAAATTTAAAGAGTTTATCAAAAAGGATAACTTATTTGAAATAATATATTTTTTCTAAAATAATAAAATTTTTATTTATTCATTTCAAAATATAATTTTAAAAGAACTCAATATTTAATCAATTAAAAATCAATAATAAAAATGATTAAATATAAATAATACTTATATTAAAATAAAATATAAAATATCATACTACTGGGGTCCTGAATGATAACCCAATTACACTAGTATATGTACTAATAGAAGTTCTGTGATTTTGAAACATTTTTGGGGTATTTTAGAAAACATGGTTTGGGTCATGATCTTCATAGGCATGATATTTTTCAACAAAATCTTTTGATAAAAGTTTAGTTATTAATCATAACTTTTGATTGTTCATGGTAAATTCCTAAAGATACCATATACCTTGAAATTTTTATCATATATTATTCATAGTGTTTGATCCTACTAGACGTGAACATCAATTCTTTTATCTGTGAAAATTTTATTTTATCATAACCCATAACATTCTAATAATAAAATATACTATAAAATGTCTATATTGTTAATGGTTGTGATACATTCGTATTTTAACTCTATTAGGCTATAATTTTCCAAAAAACCCACAGTTTTTAATGTTTTTTATATAAAAACATTACTAAATATGGAATTTATTTATTCAAAAAGGAATTAATATTGTTTTTTTTCAACATTCTCCCCTGTAGAAATTTCACCCTGTTATTTTTATTTGAAACGAAATATATGTGATGGAACTTCTATTTTATAACCTATTTAGCTTCCCATGTTTCTCAATGATAATTGTGGTTTTCCACAACAGATTTTCCAAGTGTCATGTTATCACGTCATGTTCCAAACAAGGATACCCCTCATGAGCTATAAATGAACAAATGGAGATAAGGACTCCCCCAGTACTGCCTCTAGTAGGAAATGGATTGATGACCTGTACTAAGTGTATAAAATTCTAACAATATAGGAGGCATTAAAATTTATAAGGAAACAAGATCGGGAGAAAAGATGTTTCACCCACAGAAACGCCAAGACAAATTATTAAATAAATTCAAACAATTCCATAATTTATATATAAATCAAAACTAAAACATATAAAATTCTCCACACTAATGACCAAAAGAATATATGCTATAGTAGTGACACTACAAAAGATCCAAAGGGTCAGGCTAGAAATGTGCATCATGGTCCGCAAGGTCCTCCAGGGAACCTAAAAATAGTTTTTATATATGTAGGGTGAGCAAACACATATACTCATTAATAAAAAAATGTATCTCATTCACACAATAAATAAGCATACTAATTCCCATGTGGTAATGAAACTGAACCAAACTCTCACTTATATAGATAAACTATCCAAACCCATCCTCTCTAAGTTACAATCATAATTTAATGCAATTATAGTAATATAATAGGATCCACATAAATGAACTCATACCCAACACCACTTTCCACTTAATTTAATGCTCTCACACCTCAATGAAAGATGTTCAAGAACACCCACTTCATCCAAATATACCACATCATAGCCTCTATGTAAACACCTATGCTTCACAAGACATCTCACTTGCACACAACTCAACCTTACATCACATCCAACAAACAAAATTGGGCATCACAACAGATCCCTCCCACTCACTCCTTGGCCTCACAACACATCACACCTCATCACAATGATATACGGTGCATTACATCACAACTCACCTTGAATATACATAGTACACCACATCACATATCATCCTAGATACACCTTGGATAAAAAATCACATCCATCATAAAATTAACTAATAAACTTATGTCCATCACATCCAGTGCAATACCTACCTCCCCTAGAATTGGGAAGATAAAAATTTCAGTGGCCATCGACCAATCCTCCCACCATGATTTTTGGGAAAGAAACCCGCCCCCATGATGATAGGGGATTTTGGAACATATTTCCCAACCTGGGTGGGGTGTGTATATAAATCATGAGAACAAACTTGATTTATGAATTTAGTATTTAATCACATTATACCATCCCATGGGTTTAAAAACAATGGAACGACCCATCACCAAAAGTCCAATACCTCCATTACTGAAGACATATGTAAGACACCACACAAGCAGAACAAAAGACACCAATCACATTATCCTTTTAATACATATTTAGATGAATTAATGATTTTAGAATTATTGAATAATCCCATATTAACAAAAAAAATCATTAAATTCCATTATGTTATTATTCATTCATTATCTATTCACAACCCACATTCCATTTCAAATACAAAAAATTCCAAATTATTCCGATGAATGGATATTTCATTTTAGTTCCATATATCCCACGAATCTAGAATTAATTCACACAATACAAAAACCAATACATAGAAAATTACACCCAAAAAAAACCCAACAATATATTTCCAATCATCCCACATCATTACCAATTTAATGCCATATCTTATTTTGTGGCCTTGTTTCACATTCACACTAAACCGATCGTACAAACACACTGAATAACCATAACCATTGAAGCCCAACTATAAAACCATATGAAATACACTCCCCAACACATTTATCAACATAAATACTAGAGATTAAATTTATGCAACCCATAAAAACGCCCAAAAATCATATCATCCCTTCATTTATCACAACACAATACATTTGGGGTTAAAAAATGGGGATATTATTAAATTTTAAATCTTTATTTAAGAGTGTCACCAAAAAAGCAATGAGATCATAGGGAATTGATTTAATTTACCAAATATATGTTGTTAATCAATTATTTATTTATGATGATGTTATTCAACCACAAAAAAAGTTTATTTCAGAAAAACGTTTCTATAGAATAATCTAGCCTTCCACATTGATGATTTTCATCAAGGAAATACATCCATAAAAACATAGTATCAAAACAGATGAAATAAAATCAATAGAATATGTAAAAATCATGCATCAAATCCCACTACACCTTTAAATTAAATATAAATGGTTCATTATCTTTCATTATCATGTTGTGACCATTTTCACAGGAGTTAAAATTAATAAAATCATCATTCATGATACAAAAAATAAAAATTGAAGGAAACCCCTACTTGGAATGAGAATTATAGACACATACATGTTTCACAAAAAATAGGGGTTCACATACTGTAGGTTACTCTCTCCTTAGAATAATGATCCAAATTCCCCAACTAGCTCACACAATAACTATGGGAAGAAGGATTTGGAATGCCTTGTATTAAGTGAAAATAATAAGAGATGAGAGGAAAGAATATCTCTACTATTGAAAATGTGAGATCCAAAACTCGTAGGATTATATAAAATTTTAATATTTCCATTAAAGGTGGATCTAAAAAACCATGATTTTTGACCATTATAAAGCCTTTAGATATTTTATAAATTTTTGATATACTTTATTCCTTTTGGAAATGGATTTAATATGTTAAATTATAATTTTATTTCTCATTTCCCTCTAAAAAATATATTCAAATTGGGAAACCATGGAAAACAGGAAACATTGTTCCTGCGACACTACCCATATGATACAACACCATAATTCAATGTAGTTATTCTATTAGAATTCACAATATATATATCACCAGAATTGAGACACCATGGGAATTCACTATAGATCTTTTCCCAGAATTCACTTTATATCTTCTTATATAATTCACTATAGAAAAAACACCAAATTCACTATAGATATACCACCAAAATTTAGTGTAGAAAACTATAAATTTTGAAATATTTATTACTGAGATACATTTGGATGTCCAACACCTTTGGAAATGAGTCACTGTTGGAAGTGAGGAACCAAGGGAAGTGAGAAACATTGGAATTAATGAAACATTATAATGAGTCACCACTAGTGAGCCACCTCCAGAAGGGAACTATCCGCAAGTAATTTATAGCTAGGAACTGCCAACATGAAACCACTAGTTGAATGACTACCAGGGAGTAACCTCCAGGTTGAGAAAACATTTGATGAGACACCAATTTTTGAGACATAGATGGTTTAGGCACTATTGATATGATAAATAATTGAGATGATATATCGTTTGGTGATTCACCATTGAGTGATACATAATTGGGTGAAAAACCATTGGGATGAGATGTCGTTGGAAAACACGGAAAACTGTGAAATTTTTCTTATTCATGAATTGAGGCACATTAACACCCTCGGAAATCTCAAACACTAGGTTTTTTTCAATCAAATTGACCAAAATGTTTCAGAAGTTACATCATAAAACTCTCAAACTATTCCCATCCTCGTGGATTTGAAACAAACTAGAAATGAAATATTGTGAAGGTTCAAAAAATCATACCTTGTGATATCACTCATTGATCTCGATATGTTTGGGACACAACAACAATTCCAAATCCAAACCTTGGTGTAGATTCCACCCGAAGTTCCTAGTGCAGCAGAAGCATGGTTGGGATGAAACCCAATTTTGATTTTTACCATGCGCAATGATTATTCTGGGATCAATACGATGATGAACACCAGTCTCCACAGAATAGAAAATAATATTTAGATAAATAATAATGTGGTTTGAAACCTTTAGAGAGGGTCTTTCACAACATTTTTGTAATTAATTTATTTAATTTTACAAAGGAAAATAATATTTGGGTCATTGTTATTGTTCATCGTTGATGATGTTGATTGTCCAAAATGACCCATCAAATATTATCTCATTGCGCTTGTAAGGATACAAAAATGAATCCCTTTAGTAGTGATCTACATGTGATTCTATGGACTCCGATCGATACTACACGTTCTCTGGGAGCTAGCACGGTGAATCGAGTGTCTTGTATCATTCATTCATGATCACATGTTCTACGACCATGAAGAACATCTCTCCTTCTTGAGAGAGGATAGAAGAGGATTTGAGAGAGAAACTGTGTGGCACAATAATTCTCAATTCAGTAGGCATGTGGTGTGTTGTATGACACAATCCGCGTACCTGCCTATTTATAAACATGTATTTTTAGTTACAATATTAACTTCCAAAACAACAATTAAATAAATTCATGAACTTAGAGAAAACCTATGCATTTAACAATAATATCGTTCCATTATTTATGGTGCACCAACATGCACAAAATGGAATTAAAAATAAAATTCTACATCACCAAATAATAATAACATTATTTTTATTTGTTCCAACCAGTTAAATAATTATCTACCTTCATGGAAATAATTATTTTACTTCCGGACTAACCTTTTTCCGCTCGAAATCCACTCCCATTTATTTACCACACGAATAAATAAATCAATAATTTATTCTCTTAAATAAATAATTTATTAACAAACTTGTAAATAAATATTTATTAAATGTTCAAAAAAAATAAATATATTTTATTTAATTTATGAGATCATTTTAAATTGATTAAAATTATTCCACGGTCCTGAGAATAATATGTATTTCATTAATTAAATTCAAATAGAATATAACCAAGACCACTAAAAACACATAGTGTGTGACCCTCTAGGATTATTTCTCATTGGAATTAGGCGGGCATGCCTATAGTCCAATAGTACTATCTGGAAATGGTTCAAGGAACTCAAGAGAAAGGACATAAAGTCCCAACAATGACATCCATATATGAACGCTCACTGTGTAATATAATACCTTGGTCGCAATATCTCATCAAGAAGGTTTCGTAACTATGTCATAAACTTTTATTCCTGATACATAATTCTATGAATACCAGAAATAAACTCATCATTACACCATGGAAATGGAATTTTTCTTGACGGTTCTATTTCAATCAAAAGGCCGCGATATCAACTTCCATAAATTTAAGGGACAAATCCTTCCTTGACATATCCATTAATAACATGCCACTCCTGACACACCCAACATATCCAACTTCCTGCCAACTATCTGCGTGATGGGTTTCATCAGTAAATCAAAGTTTGTAAGTCAGGACACATGTTATTGATAGTATTAAATTCTAAGGATCAATACACATGCTCTCAGATAGAAATATCTGATTACACCAAAACATGCTAAATTCTTATTAGCGGGTATTTTCTCAAAATATTTTATCTTGGAGATTACCAAGTGCGAAATTGTTGATAGGTTGTCTCATCTACATAAGAGTACTCATACCTGATGGTTTTTATGCTATGTATCCCATCATAACATGTAATCCAACTGCTGAACTATATTATAGAATATTTTTATAGCATTTCAAGGTGCTCATCACAGTGGAGAATTCCCATTACATTATCAATTCAACAAATAAACCAGGAAATTATTACATCATAATCATGCAGAACAATAAACAATATGTAATACTACATTTAATATCCACATAACCAATGTAAAACCAGTTGGTTCTTGGACACCAACCCTTACAATCTTCAACTTGGAATGGAGCCAATAGTCTGTGTCTTTAAGTACACTAGACCTCACATAATGATCATGATTCAACTATGTCAAGGCTTTAGTCATGGGGACTATCACGTTGCCTTCTGTGGAGATACTACTTACTGCAAATTCACCACTCTAAGAATAATCCCTCAAGAGTTGATACTTCTGAAGTATGTGATTTGTCCGCTGATTTGACCTCAACTCTTTTTCGAGAGCCACCACTATAGTATTATTATAGTATAGTGTGATGGGTTCTTTACTACTACGTATAACATCCCACTCCTAGATGAAGCTTATCATCCAAACTACTTATTTAGCTGCCTCAGAAGCTGTGATATACTCAGAATTTGCTATAGAATCTACGACCACACTCTACTTTGAGCTCTTCCATCTCACTGAACCACTAATCAAATTGAATATGTATCCCTTTTGTGACATCATATAATATTGATCAGTTTGGAAACAATCATCTGCATATCCTCTGTTTACTAGTTCTTCATTGCCTCCATAAACTAGGAACATATCCTTAGTATACCTCAAATACTTTAGGATAGTCTTGACTACAATCCAATGGCAGTCACCTAGGTCAGCTTGATATCTACCTACCGCACATAATGTGTAGGTGACATATATCCCAATACATACCATGGCATACATGACTAACACAATCACTGAGGCGTATGGAGTCTTTTCCATTATCTTTATTTCCTCATGTGTTTGAGGACACATTTTCTTGGAAATATGAATGCCATGTGACACTGACAAAAATCCCATCTTTTATGGTTCCACACTGAATCTCTTCACTATCTTATCAATTTATGTACTTTGAATTAGGCCCAGCAATCTCTTGGATCTATCAGGATGTATCTTGATCCCAAGAATATACGATGCCTCGCTGAAGTCATTCAGGGAGAAGCATTTATTCAACCATGCCTTAAAAGAACGTACGACTGGTATCTCATTTCTAATACATAATATGTCATCAAAATATACTATTAAGAAATGATTGCACACCCACTAAATTGTTTGTAGACACAGGGCTCACATTCATTTTTGATAAAACCAAATTATTTTATGGCTTCATCAAAATGAATGTTCCATGAACAGGATGCTATCTTTAATCCATAAATGTATTTATTTAACTCTCATACCTTATTGGAATCCTTTGGAGTCAGAAACCCTTCAGGTTGTGTCATGTAGACAACTTTTTTAAAGGATATAATTAATGAATTCTGTTTTTAAATCCATTTTCTAGATCTCATAGTCATGGTAAGAAACAATGGAATGTAGAATTAAAATGGATTTTAGCACTATAACTATTTCTATGGATTCATCTTAGTTACTTTCATGATGTTGTTTAAAACCATTTTGAACCAATCATGCCATATAGGTACTGACTTGTCCGTCCATGTACAGTTTCTTCTTGAATACACATTTTCAGTCAACATGCTTTACATCAACTAGAGGATCTACAAAAATTTAGACTTGGTTTTTGTAGATGGAATCCATTTCAGAATTCATGTCTTTTTCCACATGGCAACGTTTTTCCCACTTACTAATTCTTCTTAGGTTAGAGGACCATTATTATAAATTAATAATGATTAAAAATCCTCTGTAACTAAAAAACTGTAACGTTCTAGTTCTCTAACCTCTCATGTATGCTTATGCAGAACTCGTGTCTTTGGAAAAGATTCTTCTTCCATGGTAATTTGTGGAATTTGTTCATATACCAACTCTTTTGTAACTTGAGCCTAGACTTCATTGAATTCTATCTCGCTCCCACTAAACTTTTGGATATGTTATACCTCACAAGGAATATGGAATTACTTGCCACTATAACCTTTTTGTCTAAGGGGATGTATAGGTAATATCCCCTTGTTTCCTTGGGGTATCCAATAAAGGTACACTTTGTGCCTTGGGGTGTGAGTTTGTTTCCTGAAGAGTCCTTAACAAACTCTTCACTACCCACACATGTAAATTTGATATCATGGGTTTTCAACTACTCTAGAACATGTATAGAATACCATTTATCGATTTAGTTGGTACTTGGTTTAGTATGTGTGTATCTATTTGTAACACATGTCCTCAAAAGGCTATTGGAAGACTCACATGACTCATCACTGATCTCACCATGTCAAATAGGGTGTGGTACCTCCTTTTTCTCACACTATTCCACTAGTGCATGTTTGGAGGAGTGAGTTGGGATAGGATCCCAAACTCTCGTTAGTAATCAATTAATTCTTGATTAAGATATTATCCACCTCGGTCTAAGTGGAGTTTCATAATCTTTTTACTTAGATGGTCCTCAACTTCATTATTGTATTATTTTAAACTTATCAAAAGAATCTGAATTACACCTCATTAAGTAGATATATCCATATCTACTAAAATCATTAGTAAAAGATATGAAGTATGAGTAACCACCCCTTGATTAAATTGGAAATGGTCTAGACACATTGGTATGAACAAATTCCAGAAGTTATTTATCCCATTAAACATTCCCTCCAACTAAGGATGTGATCATTTTTCCTTGTAAACATGCATGACATATACTAACTAGTTTTAGTTCAAAAGAATATAATTATCCATCTTGATGTAACGTTGTCAAGTGTTTCTCCTTTACCTAACCTTGTGAGTGATGCCAATTTTAGGTGTGGTATGAGTCATGTTAAGTATCATTGTCATCGATTTCCATTATCTGGATTATGTAATCTAACACATAAAGAAAGTTGTATAAATTTTCCCTACAATAAAAAATTCTATCATTATAAAAGAAGAAATATTCATTTCCAAACATGAGAAAAAATCCATATATATCTAGTATGGATATGGAAATTATGTTTTTGGTTATAGAAGGCACATAAAAACAACCCTTTAACACCAATATCATCATAGTTGGCAACCTGAGGAGGTAGTCCCCAAGAGCTCCATTAGCAAGTCCGGTATGGTTGGCTGCTCGTAGATCAACCTCTCCGTGATCAATATTCTTGAATCTACTTCGTTCATATATTTTGGATACATATGTGAGCACCATAAGATATATCTAATATCGAATTTGAATAAACATATATATTTCATTCGATAACAAATGCATTTGAAGCTTCCCCTTGCTTCATAGGTTGGGTGTAGTTCTTCTTCCTATAGCCCATCATTCCACATTCGAAACAACAACATCATATTCCCTTGCCTCCCCATTGATATTTCTTTTCATGGAATGTCATGAAGAATCATTCAGGTTAAATCTCTTCACCTTCCCTTTCCTCTCATTCAATATATGGACATAAGTCTTTTCATGCTTTCTATCTTTGTCCAGTTGGAAAATGAGGTTAAGAAGATCAAATAGGGTCTTCTCAATGTTGTCCATATTGAAATTTACAATAATGTTAGAGAATCTCTGATGGAGTGATCGGTGAATGAGATTGGTGCCCAGTTCTTCAGGGAGTTTGATCCCTAGAACCTCCATGCGCTCAATGTAGCAAATGAGATTGACTACATGAGGCCCAGTTGGGGCACCTTATCCAATATTACTTAGAAATAGTTCTTTAGAGATCTCAAACTATTACAGTCTCTCCCAATCCTAGTAACGATCATAGAGGTTCTCGAGCATGATATTATAATCCATGTTTTAATGATACTTCATGAGATCACTAGACATTGATGATAGCATCAAACATTGAACGTCAACTGCGCCGTTCATATGTTTCTCATAGACCAAGAAATTCTCATCACTCGCCTCTTTGGCAGGCGGATCAGGTAATGCTGACTCTAGAATGTAAGACTTTTGTTCATGGCATTGGAAAACCCGAAGGTGACTAAACCATTCCTAGAAGTTACTGTCCATGAGGATGTTGTCTTTATCCAAAATTTTCATAGGGATAGTGTGATTGACGAAATTTTCATTTTTATTATTTATTAAAATAGTAGATCATTAGTACATTCTTGATTACATTTTATAAGACATAATAATTTTTATTAAGTATCCCACTATTTTATCAAGAGTAAATAACACTCACCATTGAACTTGGAATGTCCAGTTTCCATGACATTCTAGTGTCAAGGATCCATATTCCCCATCGCATATCCCTAAAATGGTTTGGTCAATCTATTATGAGGTATTTAGGTCGGTTGGCTTTTCCAACTATGGGCATGTAGCTCCTTGATATGTAGAGTGGACTCCCCAATCCTAAAATCCTAAATTTTGATTTCCACAACACTTGCCTCAAATATTACACCAAGTATAACAAGGGACACTTCCCTTAATGTAATATGGTCAAGGAATCCCAAAACCTTTCATAAGGTATTCCTATGTAATATTATGTGTCCCAACAGGGGTTTCTCAAACATAATGTTTTATTAGGTTTTTCCATTAAACAAATAACGGAACGCTTGTTCTGACGTAATATTTTTTTTAGGGATGTTTATCTCTTATGCATTAATTTATTATTATCATTATCAAAAACTTTTTAATTAGTTTATTTTAGTTCCATCATACATGCTTGTTTAATTCATTAATTATTAGATCATGACGACACATCCATAATTATAATGCATGGAACTATCATAAATAAAATTAAGTTAATGTATTGATCATGAGAATTTATAATTATTAGTGTATTTAGTGGCTGATAAACTAAACCTGACCTAGGGGAGAAACACCTTGAACCTTTTGGGTTCGTGTTTACAGCTTCCACATGTCCTCATCTGTATCTTCTGGGATTGGATTCGTCTCGGTTCCCGCTTGAACCACCTCTACTATCTTGGGAGTTCCATCCATTATATATACTCATTTAAACTTATATGTAGTTGAGGGGTAAAAGGGGTTTTTACATTAAAAAACATTGCGCACAAAGGCCCAACATATTAATGATGTGAAGGCTCATAGGCCAAAAAATTTAATTCAAAAAAATAATTTAAAATAAACCATCCACATACAGAGGTCGTGGTCTATCTCATGATCATCAATACAAGCAACGATATTTATGCATAAATAAAACTAGTAATCAATTATTTAAAAATTATTGTTTAAGATGAATCACACTCGAATCAATTAATTATCATATTTAATTCATCAATTCTTTAATAATAAAGACTTTTCTAAATTTCCTTGAGATTATCATCCATCATAATTTTAAACTAATAATTTCATTTAAAATTATATTTATAAATAACTTGTACCTTGGAGGTAACCTAGTGAATTCTTATTTATAACTACACAATGACTAGAAATGAACATTACAAAGATTTTAAATTAAAAACATCTATATAAAACACTTATCAAGTATTGTGCCTCATCTTTACTCCTGAACAATGGTACACGTCTAAAGGGTTTGTGTAATATGCTAATAAATATTAATAAATCAGCGTAATTTGGACGAGTACATGACATGTAGTTCCAACTAAATGTCATGTACCTTTTTTCACTGGCTATCTGAAGTACACACCTGTGGAAACAGCGTGTGAGTATATTTCAAATATATTCAGAGTACACAATGTGTCCAGTGGTCCACACATTGTGTAGTTCCTCGTTACATAGTCTCTAGCCGGGGAAGCCATGTACAAGGTACACAGTCCAACCCTAACCAGAAGGGAATACACACTGTGTCCATTAGACCACATGGATTGTAATCCAGAAACCACATGCCACCTGTCCTGGTTAAAAACGGTGTAATTTAAGACATAGAAAGACTACAACACACATCTTGGTTTGCAGGACCTGTCCAGTGCATTGAAACTTGACTACACATCATGTAGTGCTGAATACATACTGTGTGTTCTACTGTTGTTCAGCTAGGAAACTTTGTCACCTTTGGATGAGATCCTTTATTTTATTTTGATCTAAATTAAACGAAAATAGTGTCTCTATAAGGTGAATGAGAAAAAAGAGAGGAGGAATAGATCTCGAGATTCAGATATGAAGAACTATTAACATGAATAGAAATAGCTAAATAATAAAATACGTAAGACATCAAATAAATATTTAAATAATTATAAAATATCATGTAACCCCTCTGATACCACATGATGGTTCTAGGCGTAGTGGAAGCGTGGTTGGGACGACACCCAATTTAGATTTTCATCATGATCAATGATTATTTCATGATCAATACGGCTATGAACGCCAGTCTCCACGGAATGTAGTAAAAGATTGAGATAATGAAGAAAGAGGCCCGAAACCTTTAGAGAAGATCTTTCACATCATGTATATAATTAATTTAATTAATTTTATAAATAAAAATAATACATGGATCTTTGGAATTTTTCTTTGTCGATGATGTTGATCTTTTGGAATGACCCTTATGGATTATCTCATTGCACATGTAAGGATCCAAACTTGAATCCCTCTAGCGATGATCCACATGTGCTCTGATGGGCTCTGATCAACATTGCTCGTTCTCTGGGTGCTAGCACGGAGAATCAAGGGTATTGTGTCTCTCATTCTTGATCGCATATTCTTTGTCCTTGAAGAACATATCTCATTCTTGAGAGGGGAGAGAAGAGGATTTGATAGAGAAATTGTTTGGCTCGGAAATTCTCAATTCACCTGGAATGTGGTGTGTTGTATACAACAATAGGCGTACTTGCCTATTTATATACATGGAATTTTAGTTACAATAGTTAATTGAATATAAATAATTAAATACATTCATGAACTTATAGAAAACCAATGCATTTAATAATAATATAACATCATTATTTATTGTGTGTCAACATGCACAAAATGGGATTATAAATAAAATCTCATGTCACAAAAAAATAACAGCATTATTTTAATTTGTGCCAACTAGTTAAATAATTATTTACTATCCTTAAAATAATTATTTTACTACCAGGCTGACCTTGGTCTACTCGAAATTCACTTCCATTTTTTGAACACCATAATAAATAAATAAATAAATTATTCTTCTAAATAAATATTTTATTTACAATATAGTAAATAAATATTTATTAAATGTTCAATAAAAATAAATAAATATATTTTATTTAATTTATGTGATCATTTTAACTTGAATAAAATTATTCCACAGTCTTGAGAATAATATTTATTTCATTAATTAAATTAAAATATAATTTAACTGAGACCATCAAAAACATATATTGTGTGACCCTCTAGGATTCTTTCTTGTTGGCATTATATGTGCTTGACTAAAGTCCAAGAGTACTATATAGCAACGGGTCAAGTCACCTAAGATAAAGAACATAACATCACAAAATTGGCATCAAAATACGAACACTCAATGTGCTATATAATCCCTTCGTCACAATATATCATTAAAAAGGTTTCATGAATGTTTCATCAACTTATATGCTTGATATGTCATTCTTTGACTACCTGAAATAAACTTGTTGTTACACCATGGCCATGGAATTTCACGTAATAGTTTTGTTTCAATCAAAGTGAGGATATATCAACTTCTATAAATAGAGGGGACAAATCATTCCTTGACTTATACATAATTAACATGCCCCTCATGATGCTCCCAACATACCCTGCTTCCCGCCAACTGTCTGTGTGACAGTTTTCTTTAGTAAATAAAATTGCATAATTTGTGACACATATTAATAATATTTTTAAAGTCTAAGGATCATTACACACACTTGTAGACTGAAATATCAAATACCACCAAAACATGCTGAATTATTAATAGTGGGTCTATTCTCGTAATCTCAGATTTTAGAGATTACAAAGTGCAAACTTCATGAGAGGAAGTCGCATATGCTTACGAGTACTCACATCTGAAGTAATTCATTCTATGTGTCCCATAATAGAAAGTCATCCAACCCCAAAAATATATTTAAGAATATTGGTATAGAATTTCATAGTCCTCATCATAGCGGGGAACATCCATGCCCTTATCAATACAACAAATACTCTAGCAAATTATTACATCATAATCATTTATAACAATGAAAAATATGTAATAATATATTAAATATCAATGTAATCCATGTAAAACCAGTTGGTTCTTGGACACCAACTCTTACACCTCAAAAAATAAGGAATGAATTTCATAAATATGTATAACAATTCTAGTATGGAATTAATGAAAATTAGTCATGCATAAAACTCTATGGAAGGAATAATATTCAAAAAAATTATGCACAATATACTGAACATATGGATTAGATTTCAGATTGTAGAAAACATTATAATACCTTTTAACTTTATCAAAACCAATTATCCATGACGTTGTACAAATAACTATACATTAATTATCCTCATTTTATAACCTATAAAATTAAAATTCAAAACATTTGAAGCATATCATGCTTAATATATCCGGAAGAAAGCATATTATAATTCTTGAGTCACATTTTTATTCATACATATTGCTGAAAAAGTTTAAAATCTGATCATTTTTTCAAATAATATATTACTTTCTAGGTATGTATCTCAACATTTTATGTTAAAAAACATTTCAATTCAATCATTTCCATGAAAATTATAAAAAAAATAGTATTCTAAGAAAATAAATTTGAGCCAAACCCCATTTTTAATCCTTTTTATAGCATTGTATTTATCAAAAGAATCATTGTCATGAAAATTTAAAAAAAAAGTGTAAACAACTTTTTCATCAATATGATTCAAAAGACAACTAAAATAAATTGTAAGGATTCATGATTTCAAAAAAATTAGTATGTTCTAATTAGAAAATTCTATCATGGCTGTTACTATGTTAATATTAACACGAAGTAACATAAACTTTATAAAATTTGATTTATGTATTGGAATGAAACACACATATGACATGATTTTCTAAAAAAACCCTCTTATTGATGTCTAAAATTATTCCATGTTTTTTATGAAAACTTTAATTACCACCGACATTCTTATGTAGAAATAATAATTCATTTTTCCCACCAATTTATAATTTTCATAGTTTTATGTTATTATATAGAGTTTCTAAAAATATTTCACAACCAACTTGAAATATTATATTAATATAGACAGACCTACAACAACCATACAAATCAATGTAATACATCTACTAGGCAATGATATTGTCTAATTGAGGTGGAACTGACTCCCCTGGAAAGTTTTAAAATGTTTCCTAATATAATGCGTCTTGATGCTGGGAAATAGTTTTCCTCTCTTCATATGTTTGAGGTCATAAAATGTGGAATCAATATAAGTTTAATAAAAAAACACTGATAAATAGGTTGGTATTCAAACATTCTCAACACTTCTTTTAATCCATGATTTATGCATGGGAGGAAACCCATCTTTACTATTTTAAGGATTTACAATCAGAATAGATTATTTTATTTATCAATTTTTGTGATAAATAGTTTTATGAGAGGTGATATATTATATCATTATAAACATCTAAAAACATGAAACAAGTCATATCACCACAACAACCACTCATCCCTGCAACCACACTTCACTACAAATGCATATCCCAACAATTGGCCAGAATTAATGCTGAATAAAAATTCCCACAACACATTTCATTCAACCGCATCATTGCACCACTTTATCATCCATAAGAAACCAACCTATTTCAAATTACAAAATTTCTATCTCATAATCAACACTAACCAAACCAATAATTACTATTATTATCACACCGAAAACCCCAATCACATACATTGAAGAATTTCTTCTCCCATGTCAAGATATTTTCCACTTTTGGATGCAATGACTCGCAAATACAATTTTAATAAAATCAAAGTATAACATTAATTGATTAGGGATCTAGTTCCCCCCTCTACATATACTATATGTTTTTAATCAATCTCCACATAAGGGAATCGAACAAGAATAATCTCACATAGTAGCTACACATAACAATTACATAATTTTCCTCGGCCTTATATTACTTCATATTTTTATTTAGCATATATATTCATTCACAATTTTAAATTTTCTATGCGGAAAGTTTATTAACCATATATAAGTTATTATAATTTTATTATTATTTAAGCCAAATTATGTAGTCACATTGAGGGTCTCACATCCCATGATATTCACTGAGTAAGAAATTTTTCAAAAAAAAATTATTTTCATCATGTTATATCAATACATCAGTGCAATGATAACAATGCACAAACAACACTAAAATTCTATAATTATATCTATTGAAATATCATACCTTCCATTTAATCATTTCTAACATGCATCCAAGTAAAAGATGAATCTTCACATAATTTATCTTCACATTAAAATTTTAAAATACTTAACAATACATTCTCGACTTATCTTTTTATCATTGAAATACACTTTCAATAGTCATTTGAAATTATTTACATACTAGGTTATTATGTTCAACTCAAATATTCCATTACTTACACAACATTATTATATAATTATCAAAATAAAAATTCTTTCAGACTATGAAATTTAAAATTTCACATGTTGTATTCATATATTTCATTATTTATCATTCTTAGTCTAAACATGTAATGATAAAACCTGGTTCGACCCTGAATCGGTCACCTGAGACAGTCCACAACATGGCCCAAGGGGAGTTCTCGAACCACATGGGATGAAAACTAGTACTGGGCCTCAAAACAAGTAGCTTGGAATGATTTAGCATAGAAAATAAAAACATATAAATAGAAATAAATTGAAAAAAAAAGTAAACAGTAACAGTGTAAAATAAAATAATTATTACCAACTAGAAAAACATACAAGTGACCCAATAAATCACAAAAAAAAACTAGAGTCATTCTCACTCCAAGAGTGATCCCAGACTAAAAGCTAAAATAGAAAAATAATGTAGGCATGGCCTCAAAATTCTCTGTAGTAATTCCAAAATATAAAAACATCAAAATCCCCTAACTATATAAATAAATCCAATAATGTCAGCTTGAAAATAAGATATAATAAAATAATTATTCCCTTATTTTCAATTTCAAGAAAAAAATTAAAAATTTTAAGTAAGATACATCAATTACATTATATTTTCAAAATATATTCCAAACATACATGGAAAAGAAAAAAAATTTAAATTAAATGATGGGTTTTCACATATGAGAGATCAATTATAAAACAAATTAAATAGAAATTATATCACAAGAATCATGTCACCAACGAGAACCATGAGAAATCCCTATAGGAAACTAGCACAGGGGGGACCCTAGGGACCTCGTACCTCTAAGAAACATGTCTTAGAAATCACGAACCTTAGAAAAAGTGTCTCTGAAACCACGACCGTATAAAAACATGGCATAGAAACCACAACCCTCAGTAATTCATATGTTTATATAGTGTTGTTGCATCTATCATGCTAGAAAAAACCGGGACAAACCTCTATTGTGTTCTCAAGCATACTAGTCCTGGTCCACCCACAAAGATAACCAGGTTTCCCATTGTGATCTATTTCAAGTGGTGGTTAGTTTTTATCTAGAAAAAATATATGCACATAACACTTTCTTTATCCAAAACACATTAAACCTGTCACCACCTGTGTCCATCCTTAGGAGCATTCCATGACTTTCACATCACACAATGCATAAGCCTCAATATTAGGCACATATTATCACATTCATCAAATAAATCATATTCTAAAACCAATGAATCTTCTATAAGAGGGGTTTTTAAATTTTACCAATCATTCTTAATTTATCTTAAGGGATTTTTTGTTTTACAATTAATAGTTCTCACCTTATAAAATATAGTCACACAAACACTTTGAAAAACGTTTTAAAAGCCCAAATAAACAATCAGTGTTATAATAAATTAAAAACAATATTGAAGCCTTCTTACAATGATGAAATGCATATCATAATTTCAAACCATTGCACAATGTATGTATAAATCAAATCTAATACATATAATAGTCACCAAATTAGTGACCAAGAGAATAAAATCTAATTTAGTGACACTGCAACATATCTGAAGTGTCGAACTACAAATGTCCATCACTGTCCCCAAGTACATATTGGGAACAAAAAATTGATTTTATATACATAGGGTGAGAGAACATTCATACTCATTATGAAAACCAATGTCACTCATTCAAATGTTAAATAAGAATACTAATTACTCTGTGGGAATTAAAAAACCAAACATTTATGTATAAAGATATACTGACCAATACCATCCACACCAAGGACCAATCACAATTTAACACAATTCTAGTAATATAATATAATTAACATAATAAATCAAGTACCCAACAACACTTTACCACTAATTTTATGCTATCACACCTCAATAGAAAATTTACTGACACTCCCACCACTTCCAAAAATACTACATCACATCCTATTTGCAAACACCTATGCCTCACAACACATCTCATGTCCACACAACTCGACCTCACAACCCATTCCACCCACACACAGATAGGCCTCACAACAAATCCCTCTCACACACACATGTGACTCACAACACATCACACATCATCCAAAAAATACAAGGTACATTACATCTCAACTCATCTTGAAGACACTTGGGACATCCCATCTCATCTCATCCAAAATACACCAGGGATAAAACTTCACCTCCATCATAAAATGAACTTATTGGCCTTTTACAATCACATCAAATGTAAAAAGTACCTCCCCTTGAAGAGGGATGATGTAATAGTGGGTGGCCATCCAACCACCCTCTCATCGAGATGTTAGGGAAAGACCCCCCTCATGATGATGGGAGATTTCGCCACAAAATTCTCAACCTGCGTGGGGTTTGTATATAAATCAAAATTAAATACAATAAATATACTTATAGTATTGAATCACATGATACCATCATATAGGTCTACAAAAAAGTAACTGCCCAACTCCCAATGTCCAATACATATATTTCCAAAGATATATATGTAAGACACCATATATGCATAACAAAATCCACTGGTCACATTATCCTTTTAATCCACATTTTGATGCATTGCTGATTTAACAATTATCGAATAATCCCATATTTACAATACATTTGTTCATTAAATTCCATTGTTTTATTATTCCATCATTATCTATTCACATTCAAAATTCTATTTCAAATACACTTTATTTCTAAATTCTTCCAAGGAAAGGATATTTCATTTTAGTTCCATACATCCCCAAAAACATGAATTAATTCACACAATATAATAACCAATACACTGAAAAAATCACCACAAAAAACCCCATTAATCTATTTCCAACCATCAAACATCATCACCAATTTAATTCCACATCACCTTTTGAGCCTTGTTGAACATCCACATAATAACCATCATATAACCACAATATATAACCATACCCATTACTGCCCCATTATACAAACATATGGAATCTACTCCCAAACACATATAACAAAATAGATACTGCAGATATCATTTGTCCCATAGACACAAACACCAAAAAAATCAACTCATCACATCATATATCACATCACAATACATTCAGGGTTAACTATGAGGTATATTATTTAATTTAAAATCTTTATTTAAGTGTGTTTTCAACGAATCCATGATATCATTGGGAACCAAATTAATTAGCCATATATATGTGGTTATTCAATTATTTATTTATGATGATACTATTCAACCAAAATAATTTGGTATTTAAGAAGAAAGTTGATACATATTAATCAACTCCCCCACATTGTTGATTTTCATCAAGGAAGTATGTCTATAAAACTATAGTTTCAAAATATATGAAAAAAATAAATAAAATCTATAAATATAATGAATCACAGTCCCCTACCTTTTTAAATTCTATATAACTGGTTTATTATCATTCCCGATCTAAGTGTAACTATTTTTACAAGAGTTAAAAATAAAAAAACTCATCCTTCATGATACACATAAAGAAAAATGAAGGAAAACCTACATAGAGGGAGGATGATTGACTATTCCAGGGTGCACAAAAAATAGGGGCGCACAAACACATGGTTACTCTCTCCTATGAATCCTGAACCAATTGAACCAACCAGTGCACACAATACGTATGGGAAGAAGGATTTGTAATGTCCTGTATTAAGTGAAAAGTATAAGGAAAGGGATGACGGAAGATACATGCTATTAAAATGGTGAGATCCAAAACTCACATGATTTGATATATTTTTAATATTTTCAGTAAAGAAAAATATAAAAAACTGTGATTATTGACCATTAAAAGTCCTTTAGATATTGGATAAATTTATGATATTATTTATTATTTTTGGAAAAATAATTAAGTACATTTAATTAATATATTAATACATATTTCATTCCAAAAAAATTGTTAATCTTTGGAATCATTGTAAAACTGGAAACATTGTTCATGAGACAGTTCCATGATAACCCAACACCGAAATTAATTGTAGATCTTCTATTAGAATTCTCTATAGACTTACTGCTAGAAATGGTACACCACCAAAATTACCAATAGATGTTCTGCCAGAAATCATTGTAGATCTATAGAAAAAAATATGACATTGGTAGAATTCACTATTTATCTTCTACCAAATTTCACTATATATCCACATCCAAAATCACTATAGATATACCACAATAATTTAATGTAAAAAACTAAAAATTAGTAAATGTGTGGAAATGAGACACATTTAGATGTCCAGTACCTTTGTAAGTGAGGAACCATTTGATGTGAGGTACCATGGGATGTGAGGCAACATAGGAATTGAAAATCCATTAGGATGAGTCACAACCGATGAACTAGTACCAATAGGGAACTGTTAGCAAGTCATCGCCAGCTAGGCATTGCAAACATGGAACCACCTGATGAGAGACTTCCAGAGAGGAACCTCCTGGTCGAGACATTATTGGGACAAGACAACATTGGTTGAGAAATTTTTATGTGAGACACTGTTCGTATGATATGACATTTGGATGAGAAAATATTAGGTAAAACACCATTGTGTGATACATCATTAGGTGAAAACCCATTGGTATGAGAAGATTTTAGAAAACATGAAAAATGTTAATTTTTTCAAAGTGATGAAATGAATCACTATAAAACCCAATAACCCCTTAAAAGTAGATTTTTTTAAATTCAATAGACCATAAGGTCCATGAAGTTACATTAGATAACTCTCAAACTATACTCATCCTCATGAATTTGAAACAAACTAGGAAATTATGATAGTGAAGGTTCAAACAACAATCCCTTGAGATATAACTCACAGATGTTGATATGTATGGGACACTACAACCACTCCAAAACCAAATATTGGTGATGATTCCTCTAAAACAAAGAAATAGTTTCATAGAAAGGATTAACAAGTCTAGTATACAATGAATGAAAATTAAATAACCATAATAACACCATGGAAGGGAGAAAATTCAAAAATATTTTCTTCACATTATATTGAATAGAAGGATTATATTTTAGATTTTTGAAAACATTCTTATTCCTTTTTACTTCAACAACACCAATTCAGAATGACATTATATAAGTAACTATATAATCATTATCTTCATTTTTTAATCCATAAAATTTAAATTCAAAACATTTGAGCCATATCAAGTCTAAATATCATGAAGAAAGCATATTATAATGCATGATTCAAATTATTATTAATTCATATTTGTGAAAGAGTTTAAAAGATGAGAATTTTCTTCAAATGATATATTACTTTCTAGGTTTGTATCTCTACATTTTATGTTTAAAAACATTCCAATAAAATAATTTTCATGAAAATTATAAAAAAAATTGTATCCTAAGAAAACCAATATGAGTTAAACACAATTTTTATTCTTATTTATAGAATTTAATTTATCAAAATAATCATTGTGATAACACATTAAAAACATCTTTTAAACCACATATTATTCAAATTTATTCCCAAGAAAGTTAAAATAAATTTGAAGGATTCATGCTTTCAACAAATTTATAATGTTATAATAATAAAATTCTTTCCTGGTTTTTACAACAATAATATTAACACGAAGTAATAAAATATTTAGAAAATTAGATTTATGGTTTGAAATGAATAAAAAATATGTCATGAGTTTCTAAAAAAACTTCATATCTATGTCTACAGATTTTTCATGTTTTTCATCAAATCATTAATTAACACAAACATACTTATTCAAAAACAACGATGTGTTTAGGACACCAATTTATATTTTTCACAGGTGCATGTCATTATATGAAGGAGTTTCTAACAACAATCCACAACCAATATGAAAAATTATATTCATATAGATAGAGCTATAGAAATTATACAAATCAATGGAACCCTTGCACAATTTAATGATATTTTATGCTTGAGGTGGAACTGACTAACAGTCAAAGTTTTAAAATGTGTCTAAATATAAGGATTCTTGATGTATGGAGTGATTTTACCTATCTTCATATGTTTGAGGTCATAACACATTACATCAATATAAGGTCAATAACAAAAAAACAATCAACAGGGTGGAATTCAATCATTGTCAACAAATCTTTTATAACATGATTTAACATGAAAGGAAACCCATTTTTATCTATTTCAGAATTTACAAAATGATTAGTTTATTTTATTTATACCATTATGAGATTAATAGTTTTAGGAGGGGAGCTAGATTAAATCAGTATAAATATCTAAAAACACAACCCAAATCTTCTCACTTCAACAACCATTCATCCCTATAATAACAAATTAATACAAATTTATATCCCAACCATTGGCTAAAATAACTACATAATAAAAATTTCCACTACACATTTCATTTGGCCACATCACCGCACCCCATTATCATCCACATGAAACCACCCTTTTCACATAAAAACATTCATCATATCATCCTCAACTCTACCCCAGCAAAAAATTACTATAATTATTTTACAATAAAACCACAATCAAAGATATTGAGGAATGTATTCTACCATGTGAAGATATTTTTCAATTTGAGATGCAATGACTCAGCCACAAAGTTTAAATCACATCAAAATATAATGTTCATTGATTAGGGATTAGGATTACCCCTCTTCATATACTTGATGTTTTTAATCATACAAAATACTGGGTAACACAACAAGAATAAAAACACATAACATCAACCCATACCAAATCCCATCATTATATAGGGGTTTCAATTACTTCATCTCATTGTTTAGCATGATTACTCTTATAAAATTTCAAATTTTCTATGGGGGATGTTTATTAACCATATATATGTTTTTATCATTTTAATACTGGGTGATCCTAATGATGTAGTCATTTATAGGGTCTCACATTCCATGATAATCATTGAGCAAAAACATTTTAAAAAAAACCATTATTTTCATCATGGAATATCAATACATCGATACAATGATAATAATGCACAAAAAACACTCAAAATTCCATGATTATCTCTAGTGAAATATTATTCCTTCCATTTAAATATTTATAACATGCGTACAAGTTAAATATGAATCTTTACAATAGTTATCTTTAAATAAATTTTTTAAAATGCTTAATAAGACATTCTCAGATCATATTATTATCATGGAAATACACTTTCAATGTTCATATGAAATTCTGTATACACTAGGTTCTTATTTTCAATTTAAATATTCAATTAAAAACACAACATTGTTATATAATCATCATAAAAAACATTCTTTCAGACTATAAAACTTAAAACTATACATGTTGTATTACTATATTTTATGTTTTATCACACTTATGCTAAACATGTCATGAACCAACCGGGGTTGACCCTAAACTTGTCACCTAAGACAGTCCTCAGTATGGAATAAAGAGCATTCTTGAACCCCACAGTCAACCAACTAGTGTCGGGGTTTATAAAAAGTAGTATTTGAATGATTTATCGGAGAGAATAAAATAATGATAAACAGAAATAAACTGGAAAACAAGTAAATATTAATAGCATTATATAAAATAAATATAACCCTATAGACATACCTCCAAGTGACCCCATGGGTCACTACCCAATATAGAACCACGCTCGCTTCAATAGAGATCCAACACTAACACCTAAAACTAAAAAGTAATGTACGAATGAGCACGAAAATGCTCAGTTGGGATTCCAAAATATAACAACGACTTATTCCCCTGCCTTTAATAAGATATCCAATCATTCCATCATGAATGTCAAGTATAATAAAATAATTTCTTTCCATAATTTCAAGTTCAAGTCACCAGTTATCATTTTTAAGTAAATTATTCCATTCCACTAATATGAAAATCGCATCATAAGTATCTGTCCCAAATGAGCACCATTGGTAATCCCTATAGGTAACTAGCACATGTTTGACCCTAGAGACCTTATACCTTGGTGAAACGTCTTCTAGAATCCATGACCATCATAAAAAGTGTCTTTGAAACAAGGAACTGTAGAAAACATGGCTTAAAAACAACAACCCTCAGTCATTCATATGTTTAGTTACTGCTGTTGGGTCAATCATGCTATAAGAAATTGGGACACACCCCTGCTGTGTCATCTAGAGTACTAGTTTTGGTCCACCCAACTAGATACCTAGGTTTCCCATTGTTATCTATTTCAAGTGGTGGTGAGTTTTTATCATGAAAATAGTTATGCATATAACACATTCATTACCCAAAACTGATTCGACCTCCCACCACTGTTCACCCTCCATAAGCACATTTTCCCACTTTCATGTCTCACAATCCATAAGCTGCATCATTTGGCACATATTCACATATTCAATATAAAAATAACTTTCGAAAACCAATGGATATACCATAAGTGGGGTTTCTAATTTTGAAAACTGTCTTCAAGGTGTCAAATGGGCATTGTCGTTTTCAAATAAATATTTTTCATTTTATAAAATATAATCACCCAAACTCTTTCCAAAAAAATTTAAAATCCTAATTAAATAATAAATTTGTTTAGTATTTAAAAACTAAATTGTTTCCTTTATTACAATGATGAAATTCATTTATGAAAGTAAAAACATTCCACAATGCATATATACATCAAAAAACATATATATAAAGTCTCCAAATTAGTTTCCAAAATAATAAAATATAAGGTAGTGAAACTGAAATAGGTCAAAAGGTTTGAACTAGAAATGACCATCATAGTCAACAAGGACCTCCTGGGAACCTTAAAATTGTTTTTTAAACCTTGGTTCAGAAAACATGTATACTCATTAAGAAAAACATTGTCTCTTATTCACAGGTTGAAGAAGAAAACTAATTCCCATTTGGGAAAGAAAAAAACAAATAGTCACTTATACAGATATACAAACAAAACCCATCCTCAACAAGGAACAATAACAATTTAACTCAATTACAGTATTATAATATAATGAATATAAAATATCAGGTACCTGACACCAATTTCCCACTAATTTTATTCTCTCGCACATCAATGGAAAATGTTCTGGCACTCCCACATTTTTCAAATATACCACATCACATCCTGATAGAAAATGCATATGCCTCACAACATATCCCACCCGTACACACCTCAACCTCACAACCCACCCACCCACTCACACCTGGGCCTCACAACAGTTCCCTCCCACACACACCTGGTCCTCAAAACACATCACACCTCATTCTAGAGATACATGTTACATTACATAAATACTCATCCCAAAGAATCTAGGGACATCACGTCACATATCGTCCTAAATAATCATTGTATACAACATCACATCCATCATAAAATGAACTAACAAACCTTTGACCATCACATCATGTGCAATACCTACCTTTCCTAGAAGCGGGATGATAAAAAACTGGGTGGCCATCCCAACATCCTCCTTCCAAGATGTTTGGGAAAGACACCCTCCCCCGTGATGATGGGGGATTTTGGAACATATTTCTAACCAGGGTGGGGTGAGTATATAATTAAAAATGACCTAATAGATATATAAATATAGTATTGAATAAAACAATATCATACTATGGTTTTACAAAAAATGAACAACCCAACTTCTAAAGTCCAATACCTCCATTTTGAAAGATATATGTAAGACACCAAACGACCAGAACAAAATCCACGAGTCACATTATCCTTGAAATCAATTTTTTGATGCATTAAAGATTTCACAATTATAGAATAATACCATATTAACAAAAAAAATTGTTCATTAACTTCCATTTTGTTATTATTAATTCATTATATATTCATAGTCCACTTTCCATTTCAAATAAACTATTTTTCCAAATGCTTCCTAAGAAATGATATTTCATTTTAGGTCCATACATCCCAGGAAAATAGAATTAATTCACACAATATAATAACCAATAAATAGAAAATATAACCACAAAAAAACCCATTAATATATTTCCAATCATCCCACATCGTCACTAATTTAAAGACACAAACCCTTTTGTAGAACTTTTTCACATCCACATCGTAACCATCATATAACCAAACTATACAACCATACCCACTACAGCCCAACTATTAAACCATATTAAATCCATTAACCAACAAATATTATAGTATAGATACTATAGAATACTTTGGTAACATACATATAAACCCTAAATATTCATCTAATCACATCATATATCTCAACATAATACATGGAGGGTTAACAAAGGGGTAACTTATTTAATTTCATTTCATTGTTTAAGTTTGTTATTAAAAAATCCATGAGATGTTAGGGAATAGATTTAATTAACTAAATTAATGTGCTTAATCAATTATTTATTTATCATGATATCATTCGACCAAAAAACGGATATTTTAGAAGGGAGTTCCTATAGAATAATCAATGTCGCCCATATTGATGATTTTCATCAAGGAATTGCATCCATAAAAACATAGTGATGAAACAGATGAATTAAAATCAATAAAATATTTAAAAATCATGCATCACATTCCCCTACCACATTAAATTCAATATAACTAGTTCATTATCTTTTTCTATCTAGTTATGACCATTTTAAAAAGTGTTAATAATAATAAACTAATCCCTCATGACACAAATAAATAAAAATGAAGAAAACTCATACTTAGATGGAGGATGATCAAAACTTTATGATTTCAAAAAAAAATAGGGGAGCACATATATTAGTTTACTCTTTTCTAGGAATCACGAAACAAATGAACAAACCATCTCACACAACACCTATGGGAAGAGGGATTTAGAATGTCCTGTATTTAGCGAAAAGAATAAGTAAAGGGAGAGGGAAGTTAACTATAATTGAAAATGGGATGTCAAAAACTCACATGATTAGATATAGTTTTAAAATTTCGATTAATGGAAAATATCAAAAACCCATTATGATTAACAAATAAAAATCCATTAGATATTGGAAATTTTTTTGATATAATTTATACCATTATCAAATTGATTTAATACATTTAATTAACCTATTAACACTCATTTCCCTCAATAAAATATTTTAAACATGGGAAACCTTGGAAAACTGGAAACATTGTTCATGAGACACTGCCGGGATAACACAATAATAGAATTCACTATTGATCATCTATGAGATTTTACAATAGATCATCTACCTTAAATGAGACTCCACCAGAATTCACTATAAATATTCCACCATAATTAACTGTAGATCTACAACAAAAAATGAGACACCACCATAATTCCTTGTAGATCAACAGCCAAATTTACTATAGTTATACCACTAAAATTTAATATAGAAAACTATAAATTTTTAAATGTGATGAAATGTGACACATTTGGATGTCCAAAACATTTTTACATGAGGCAACATTATAGGTGAGGCACCATGGGAAGTGAGGGAACATTGGAATAGACAAAACATTAGGATGATTCACCACCAGTGAGCCACTACCAATAGGGATCTGTCAGAAAGTCATCACGTGATACGCACCGCCAACATGGAAAAACTAGACAAGAGAGTTCCTCTGAGGAACCAACAAGGTGATACACCATTGGGGTGAGACAACACTGGGTGATACATAGTTGGGTGAGACACCATTGTTATGATAAATCCTTAGGATGATACACAGTTTGGTGAAGTACTATTACATGATGCATTGGTGGGTGAAAAACTGTTGGGATGAGATGATGTTGTAAAAAATAAAAAACTCTGAGTTTTTTCTTACTATTAAATTGAGTCACCATAACACCCCAAGACACCTCAAACATAAGGTTTTTTTATAACTTAATGGATAAGAATGTTTGGGAAGTTATATCAAATAACTCTAAAACTATTATCATCCACGAGAATTCGAAACAAACTAAAAATGAAATATAGTAACGGTTCGAACAACCATCCCTTGAGATATCATTCATGGATATCTATATGTTTCGGACACAATAACAACACCAAAACTAGATATTGGTAAATATGTATCTAAAATAGGGAAATATTTTCATAGATAGGTGTAACAAGTCCAATATGAAATCCATGAAAATAAAATAACCATAATAACACTATTTATGTAAAAACATTCAAAAACAACTTCTTCACATTATATTGAATATAATGATTATATTTTAGATTATAGAAAACATTTTTTTACCATTTTACATCAACAACACCAATTAGGCATGACATTATACGAATAAATATAAATTTATTATAATCATTTTATAATACCTAAAAATTAAATTCAAAACATATGAGGCATATAATCTATAAAAAATCCTGAAGAAACCATATTAGAATTCTTGACTCACATTTTTATTTATTCATATTGGAGAAAGAGTATAAAAGATTATCATTTTTTTAATGATATATTACTTTCTAGGTATGTATCTCATCATGTTATGTTTAAAAATATTTTGATTAAATCATTTCCATAGAAAATATAAATAAAAAATATAAATTGATAAGAAAACCACTTGAGTCAAACCTCATCCATAATACTTTTTATATAATTGTATTTATCAAAATAATCAATGTGAAAACCCATTGAACTAATTTTGTAAACAAAAATTTTTCAACATGATTCCCAAGACAACTAAAATAAATAGGAAGGATTCAAGCTTTTAGAAAATTTATTATGTTCTTCTTACATAATTGTACCCTGATTATTAATATTTTAATATTACCACGGTGTAATGTAAAAGTTTGAAAATTTGATTTAAGGTTTGGAATGAATCAAAAATATGATATAAGTATGTAAAATAACCTTCTATCCATGTCTAAAATTTTCAATTTTTTCATCCAAATGTTATTTAAAACCAACATACATATGTAGAAACAATAAAGCGTTAAGCACCAAATTTATATTTTTCACAAGTGCATGTCATTATATAAAAGAGTTCCTAATAAAATTACAAAACCAACATGAAAAATTTTGTTAATAAAGATCGATATACTAAAGTATACAAATTAGAGTAACCCATCCACTAGGTTATGATATTGTCTGATTGATGTGGGACATACTCACCCGCACAATTTTAAAATGTGTCCTAATATAATGAATCTTGATGTCGGGAAAGTGTTTCTCTCTCTTTATATGTTGATGGTCATTACCCATGTAATCAATATAAGGTAAATAAAAAAACAATCCATTATGATGTTATTCAATCATTCTCAACACATCTTTTATAAAATTACTTACGCATGGGAAGAAACCCATCTTTATTGATTTTAGAATTTATAAAATGAATAGTTTATATTATTTCTGCTTTTATGTGGTTAATAGATTAATGAGAGGTGATGGATTAATTTAGTATAAACATCTGAAAACCTGAAACAAGTCATCTCACCACAACATCCACTCATCCCATCAACCAGACATCACTACTAAAGTATATCACAACCATTGGACACAATTACTACCCAATAAAAATTTACAATTCACATTTAAATCATCCACATCACATCACCACTTTATCATACATAAGAAAGAACTCTTTTCACATAACAACATTCACCGTCTCATCCTCAACACATCTCAAGCTAAAAATTACAAATTTTATTACACAGAAAAACCAAATTACAGAAATTGCCAAATTTATTCTGCTATTTTAGGATGTTTTCCACTTTGGTAGGCAATGACTCATCATCAATGTTTTATTAATATAATGTTATAAAATACATTTATCATGGATCATGTTTCCCCCTCTTCATATACTTGACATTTTTAATCACACATCACCCTAGGAAACACGAAAATAATAATCGCACAGAGCATCAATTCATAATAAATTCGATAATTATCCTAGGATTTATATTACTTCATCTCATTATTTTGAATGAGTATTCTGGAAAAAATAAAAAAAAATTGGGGGATGTTTATTAACCATATATAAGTGATTGTAATTTTTATAATGGGTGAACCTAATAATGTAGTCACATATAGGGTGTCACATAACAAGATAATCATTAAGCAAGAATTTTTTTTAAAATATATTATATTTATCATGGAATATTAATACATTAATTCAAGGATACCAATACACAAACAACACTCAAAATATGAAGATTATCTCCAGTGAAATATTTTAAATTCCATTTAAACACATCTAAAATTAGTCTAAGTTAAATATTAATCTTTAAAAAAGTTATATTCACATAAAATGTTTAAAATTATTATCAAGACATTATATGCTAGTCTTATTGTCCTAGAAATACACATTCAGTCTTCATTTGAAATTTTGTACATACTAGGGTCTTATGTTTAATTCCAATACAACATTACATAGATAAAATTATTATATAATAATAAAAATAATCATTAATTCAAACTATGAAATTTATAAATGAACATGTTGTATTACTATATTACATGATATATCATTATTTGGATAAACATGTCGTGTACCAACCTTGATCTCCCTTGAACTAGTCCCCCAAGTCGGTCTGTGGCATGGCATGAACGGTGTTCCCAATATTCATTGGATGGAAACTAGTGTATGGCTTCAAAACAAGTTGTTGGGAATGTTTTATCCTAGAAAATAAAAGACAGAAGTATAGAAATAAACTGAACCAAAACTTAAATAGTAACCACATAAAATAAAATAAATATAACCATCTAGACATCCCTTCAATTGACTCAATGGGTCACCACTATACATAGAACCATTCTTGCTCCCAGAGCGATCCATGAAAAAAACATGAATCTAAAAAGAAAATTAGGATTTAACACCGAAATGTTTAGTAGGAATGCCAAAAATATAACAACATCCCATCTTCATTCCTATAATATGAAATATAATCCTTCCTATTTTAAAATAAGATATAAAAAAATAATGTTTTGGCTTCTTTTCTTATTCAAATCACAATATAAATTTTTTAAGGGGAATTCTTTTATTCCGTTGTGTTTTCAAAATAGCTTCCTAGAATACATTAATAAGAAAACAAATTAGATTAAATGATGTTTTTTGAAAAATGAGAAATAAAGTATACGAAAATTGAAATGAAAATAACAGCACAAGAATCCTGTAACAAACGAGAACCATGGTCATTCCCTCAAGGTTACATGCACATGTGGGACCCTAGAGACCTCATACCTTGGTGTAACGTGGATTAGAAACGACAAACCTCAGAAAAAGTGGAATATAAACCACGAACCTAAAAAATAGTGGCTTATGAACCACAACCCCTAGACATTTATATGTTTATTTAGTGTTTTTGGGTCAATCATGCTAGACGAAACCAGAACAAACCTATGCCATCTCATCTAGCATACTAGTCCTGGTTTTCCCATGTAGATACCTAGGTTTCCTATTGTGATCTATTTTAAGTGTTGGTTAGTTTTTATCAATTACATATATATTCACATAACACTTTCTTTATCTAGAACCCATTCATCCTCTCACTACTATTCTCCCTCCTTAAGCGCATCCCCCCACTTTCACATCCCACTGTGCATAATCCTCAAAATTAGGCACATATTAACACATTCAACATAAAAATACTTTTCTAAAACCAAGGGGGAATCTATAAGAGTTTTCTCCCATTTTACAAAACATTTTCAATGTGTCGAATGTGATTTTTCGTTTAACAATGAATAGTTTTCATTTTATAACACATAATCACTGAAACTCTTTCCAAAACCTTTTTAAGTCCCAATTAAAGAATAAATCTGTTACATATTTAAGAACAATTATGTTCCCTTTTTTACAATGATAAAATTTATTTATGAATTTCAAATCACCATATGACCACAATTTCATACCAAAACACATCTTTGAAAATATTCAATTCCAATTCAAAACCACATAGGTAGACAGTTTTCAGAAAAACCACTTAAGTCAAAATTTCCATTAGTAATACATTACATTTTCCAAAAGAAATGAATAAAAACTACTAGAAACAACGCTAGAATTTTATAGCATGTGTATATAGAAAATATATATATCATTTTTTTAAAACAAGAAAGTAATTATGACATTCAAACTAAAAGAATAGGCATAGGGGACCAAATCCAGAGTCAAATCAATCCGTCAACTTCGGTTCATAGAACTTTCTAACTCATGGATGATGCTCCCCCACTAAGTATATGCAATTTCACATACATGAAAGGACACCTAGACCCTATGAACATAACTGCATGGCCATGGGCATGCATAAAAGTATCCTTACATATATGCTTATATCATATTCCTGGCTCTACTCACCTATGCCTGCAGTTTTATAAATATACATACGGACACTTAGACCCATAGACGTAAAAACAATTCCATGTATGAATATACATATAACATGGAATATATATATATACATAAATAAATACTTATGAATTCGTAAGTGACTCTTCCTTGACATAGTGACTCAAAACCACAACAAGTTGTCCAACGCACTACGCCACAATTAGAAGAAACCATAAAACCTGCCCACAGAGAATCACATCATTTCATACACAAAGACCCACATAAAATCCACATTTTGAATTAAACACACACCAAAATCATACCAAAAGAGAAAAGGTAGCCCATGCATCATTTAATAAACCAATTGAATGTATTATCAAATGACCAAAAATAACACAATAGATGTTAGAAAATAAATACACTCAATTTCATGTAAAAACATTACATTAAAATCAAATTCATAATCCATCCTATCAAAAATTGGATTTCATTATTCAAGATAGTTACATAGAACCATAAAACACATAAGGACCCTAATTTAGTAGGTGTAGAACCAACAAAAATAGGTCTAATATCTTACCTCAGTTGATGGCGGCAAACCAAATTGAAGCACAACCACCCAAAATAAACCAACGCCCTACCGATTAAAATACTTGGGAGTTATAAACACAAAAAGAACCAAATTAAACTAGTTAAAAATCATAAAACATGAGAAAAAATACCTAAGAGTAAAGCTGGGGGACCAAAACATACCGAAGAACTTCACCTTCGGTGGCGTTTTCTAGAACACACACCATCAAAACTCTAGAGGCCTCTCGCATCAACCTAGAACAAAAAAAACAAAATATAGATCACCCCCAAAGATATAGGGTTCGTCCGAACCCTACGGGTTGACGGTTAGGATGAATTGAAGCTAGGAAAACTAAGAGAATAGTGGAGAGACCCATACATAAGAGATTCATTAGAGAAAATGTGGAGAAATCTAGATGGATTATAAGAGGAGATAAGGCCATATAGAGGCAAGAACTGTGTCAAAGGGGAGAGACCCCATGGGATAGGGTCACTCGTGTCTGAGATGATAGAGGGAATGAGAGCAGGACGTCAGTGGTGACATGACAAAAGAATATTCAAGAGGGGCGCTCAGCCGGGGGTGGTGTGTCGCACGACCAACATGAAGGTGAATGGGGGGAGGGGGTTGGCTTCATGAAAGAGGAAGGGGAAAGGGGGGTCGACTGTGAGGTAAAGGGTAGGGTTATATTATGGTATTTTTTTAAAAAAAAATCATACTATATTAATTAATTTAAAAAATAAATTAAAATTAAAAAATGAATAAAATTAAATAGAAACTCAAAAAAATCAAGAAGAGTTGGGTTGGGATGTCACTATTATCCCCACCATCATACTTTCAGCTCCCAGAATGTCTTAAATGGCTCAGTTGGTCATTGAATAGATCACAACGTAATGATTCTGAAAATGAAATCCCTACCACATGATCATCAAACACATACCTTCATCCCAAGACTGAAAACCTCATTACACTGACTACTAAGTAAAAGAACAAACGACATGAGACTTACATTTCCTGAAACAACTACAACTTGGAACACCCCAAACCAAACATTAAAATCACTAGAGTCTTCATGGGATTTCTAATGAACATTTTTCATATGACCCATCATCTGGGCTAACCATCAACATTAATATGGTCGGAAAAGAAGAGGCCTAGAGTAGCCCTGATAAGAGCATCTTGAAGATCAATTTCTCTACAAATTTTCCATATGTTGGTATCCCCACCATATTAGGACTCTAGCTGAATATATAATTCTCGAAATGAAATGATTCATAAAACCAAACAAGACCCCTAACACTAGTGTACCCCCTTAAGTTCATGAGTTGTACTGGTCCAGCTAGAGGGAAGATATTGGTGAGTTTCATAGTGGGTCTCCCTACTATATTAGAATCTGAGTAGTACGATGGAACTAATATGAGAACTCTCAATTTAGTTTCAACAATGCGGAATAAATTTCCCATCATGAGCCCACCGACATGGGGCGACCCAAAACATAAGGAGAAACAACAACATAGACTAGCATGAAAACCTCTGTCCGAGGGGAATCCAAACAAAAGACTCACCGGACAAATGCCAATCCAAACCATTATTCATATGATCCATAAACCGCATACACCTCTAAATGAGCATCACCCAGAATTTGAAATTGGTTCAAAGAAAGACCAACCATTTAATGATTACATTAAAAAAGGCACAGCCATTGAAATATTATAGATGTTTCCACCATAACCTCCAAAACAAGGTCACCTCCCAAACAGAAAACCACATGAAGAGAAAACATAACTGGTCTCTTTACATACAATAGGCAACATGTTGGATGTGCATCCCTTGCACATAAAAACTGCCTGAATATGTGAAATGTTTTTCTCCGAAACATAAGAATCGAGATATGATGTATTGAATCATATGATGAAGCAAAATAAAGATCTAACAACCCCAAACTAAGGATTAATCTTCTGGAAGGGAAACATACATACTTCCATAGGTGACCCAAACATCCACATCGTTGTCAATCCTTCAGATGATTATGACAAATGGATTTCAGTGCCCAAAGCTACCCCATTAGAAAGAAATGATTGTGTGGTAATATGAATGTGGAACAGTAACTAATAAAAGACTCATACCAAGAACATATGCCTTTGATTCACCCTCTGCACCAGAAAAAGAACCCATCACAAGCACCTTGAAAAAATAGATTTTCATTTTTCCAATTATACGACACTAACTAGTAATGAGAATGTAGAAATCACCATTGTCTACCCCGAACATGACCCTTAAAAAAACAAGATAACATTCACATAACAACATCAAAGAGTTTCTAAAAACCCAAATATAAACTTGAGTTGCTCATGTTACACTAAAACCCCTATCAAACCAGAACCACCACAAAGAAAACAAGCAACAATGAAAAGGAAATAACCCCACCAATCTGAGGGAATTAGGGGAAAAACTAACAACTAAAAATGACCCCTCGGGAGCCTTTGGACATTCTAGGGTGGCATAATTTAAACAAGAAGCACATGACCAACCTAAAGAACATCACAAAACTACCCCCCACATTAAACAATAGATCGTTAACTCAAAATCTAAACAACATTTTAACCTGGAAATCCCAACTCTAAATCATTCATCGATCCCATTAAAAATAAATCAAAAAACCATCATAACCAAATCCAATATCACCTGAAATAATACCAAATCCACATCACCAACATAACCTAAACCCCTCTTTCACAAATAACCATTTTCAAAAGAATCCAAATGCTATGATCCCCCTTTTAAACCCCACTTATCTTTTTAAATATCTATAACAAAATCTTCCCAACATACCATTAATGAAAACATTCTTTTGAAAAAAAACAAGCATTGATGACCAAAAACCCACAATTGGTATTTAATGTATCCTCACATACATATGTTCATGTGCCAAATCAGGCACCGATCCACACATACCAAAAATCACCCACATACAATAACATTCATCCATACTATTGGGCGTTTATGAGAATACCAAAGGTCAAATAAATTGTTTCCAAATTCTCATTTTCGAGAGACATCAGTTTCAAACATCAAAAAAATTTCAAAATCGTAAAAACAATTTCAGAATAAACATATAATTTGACCTTTACATAAGTTTTAAGAGATCCCAAAAAAAATACCAATTGACTATCCATTTCAAAAATAACTCATTTCATTTTCTAAGGAACAATTATTTTCATTTATGAAAGCAACTTTTAAAAGACCAAAAAAATATATTTAATTTCCATGAAGACACCCAAAAACCAATTGAAACCCACACCAAGAACATACAAATGAATCCAATTAACTCAATAAATCAAGGATCAAAATTATCAAATAAACAACTGCTGCAAAAAGTTTGGTCACATGGTTTGGCTGGCTTTTCCCCAACCGGGTGAGCACATAGGAAGTCAACCAAATAAATTTCATGGTCTGCACATGGCTTTACAGTCCATGCCCCACATCAATGAACCCCTCCATAATGTCCACCAAATCATAAAACTATTCAAAAACACACAAACATGACTATGGACCTTTAAAAAATCAAGAGAGAGTCACATAAATTGAGGCAAGATCATCCCAAACCACCAAAGTAATACAAGTATCATTTATATTAGGTGGTGATCAAGAACCTACCTGCATTTAAACTCTTAAATTCTAACAATCCTAATTCCAAACTATCTAACTTCCCCAAAATACATGGGATAATGCTCCTTTGATACCATTTTTTCAGGAACCAACATAGGTCAACCCTAATACGGTCACCTGAGCCGGGCTGCGATATAGCCCGAAAGGCATTCCTAATCCCCACAGGCTGGAAACTAAGGATGGGCATCAAAACTAGTAGTTGGGAATTATTTTTCCTAGAAAATAAAATAAATATAATACTAAATAAACCAAAAAAATTGGTAAAAAATAAATGAATAAAATAAAATAAAAATAATCATTGTGACATACCTTTAAGTGACCATATGGGTCACCACCGGTCAAAGAACCATGCTCTCCCCAAGAGTGATCCATGAATAAAACCTAAAACGGAAAGGTAAAGTAGGCATGATCTCCAAAATTCTATTTAGGAATCCCAAAATATAACAATATTCTATTCCCATGACTTTAATAAAAAATCAAATCATTACAACATCAAAATAATTTATAATAATATAATTTTTTCCTTATTTTATGGTTCATGTCACATGTTATCTCTTTTATTGAAAATTCTTCTCTTCCATTATATTTTCAATATATCTTTCAACCAATCGTTAACATGAAAAACTGTTTTGGTTAAATGATCGGTTTTTGGAAATGAGATATCAAGTATAATACATCAGAAATAAAAATAACATCACAAGAATCATGTCACAAATGAGAACTATGAGAAATACTTATAGGTAACTAGAACAATGGGGACACTATATTCATCGTACATCAGGGGAACGCGGATAAAAAAACCACAACTCTTGGAAAACGTAGTTTAGAAACGACGACCCTCGGAAAAAATGTCTTCAAACCACAACCCACATTTATTCATTTGTTTATTTATTTTTGTTGTGTCAATCATGATATGTGAAACTGGGACAACCCCCCACCCCCCGTTTCATTTTGGGTACTAGTCCTAGTCCACCCACTTAGATACTCTAGTTTCCCATTGTGAACTATTTCAAGTGGGGGTTATTTTTTAACTAGAAAACATATATTCACATAACAATCTCTTTATCCAAAACCAATTCAACCACCCACCACCATTCTCACTCCTTAATTGCATCCCCACTCTTTCATGTCACACAGTGCATAAGCCTCAACATTAGGCACATATTAACTCATTAAACAAACAAATCATTTTCTAAAACCAAGGTTTCTACCAGAAGATGGGTTTTCCAATTTTACAAATCATTTTGATTTTGTCAAAATGGATTTTTTGTTTTACAATGAACAGTTTTCATTTTATAAAACATATTCACCCAAACAATTTCAAAATTATTTTAAAATTTGAATTAAAAAATCAATGTGTTAAATATATAAAAACATTCTAGACCCCTTGATTACAATTATTAAATTCATTTATGAAATTTAAACCACATTATGACCATGAGTTCATACCAAAATTCATCATAGAAAATATTCATTACTAATTCTAAACCACTTAGGAAACACTTTTGATGAAAAATCACTTAATTCAAAAGGAGAATTAATAATACATAAATGTTTCCAAAAAAGGCCAAACAACTAATAAAAACCACTCCCAGATTTCATAGCATGTGTATAATGAATATATATATATAACATGTTTTTTTAAAAGAATGAAATTATTCAATTAAAACTAATGGCATAGGCATAGGGGACCTACCTCAGAGTGAAATCAAGCCCTCCACATCAACTCTTGGAACATTCTAACTTAATGATTCTTCTCCCCCACTATGTATACTCAAATTCACATACATGTAAAGAAAATTATCCCATTTTCACACACCCACATTTCTATTGGTAGGCACAAGGGGATCCTTAAACACATGTTTATATGCGAATTCACAGCTCCACTCACCTACACATGAACTTATATATATACATAAACACAACTATCCCCATACACATATAAACATTGCCATGAATGAATATATGTGTAATAAGGGAACCTATATATATAAATACATACCTATGCATACGCAGGTGAGTCACCATTGATTTAGAGACCCGAAACCGCACCAAATAGTCCAACACACTATGCAATAATTAGAAGGAACCATAAAACATCAAACGAAAACAATAAAAAAGGTCCAAGTAGAATAAAATAATTTTATTCCCAAGGACCCAGTTAAAATCACTTTTTTAATTAATTGCTCACCAAAATCATACCGAAACAAAAAAACCCACCCTTGTATAATTTAAAAAATCAATTGGATGTATTAGAAAATGACCTCAAATAACAAAACAGGAGTTACACAAGAAAGACACTCAATTTCAGGTAAAAACACTACGTTAAAATATAAAGATTAATCAACACTATCAAAAAAGGATTTCACACTTCAAGATAAATACAATGAACAATAAAACACATAATGACCATAATTTAGCATGTGTGAAATTAAAAAAATTAGCTATAATACAATACCTTAATTGGCGTCGGAAACCCAAATTGAAGTGAAACCACCAATAACCAACCAACACCCTACCGATTAAATTATAATGGAGTCATAAACATAAAAAACTCTAAATTAAATTGTTTAAAAACTAATAATCACATGAAAACATTACCTAAGAACAATGTCGGAGGAACGAAACCCTCTGAACTGCCTCACCTTTAGAAGTTGTTTCCAGAACACACACCATAAAGACATGAGAGGCCTCTCACACCTATCATGAACAAA
This sequence comes from Viscum album, assembly GCA_963277665.1. Taxonomy (NCBI): domain Eukaryota; kingdom Viridiplantae; phylum Streptophyta; class Magnoliopsida; order Santalales; family Viscaceae; genus Viscum; species Viscum album. Next base: position 789,912,705 of record OY728148.1, read on the forward strand.
AAAAACCAAAATTCGGATAACCCCTAAAGAGATAGGTTTCGGTCGAACCCAACAGGGTCATGGTTATGATGAATAAAAGTTGATAAAAGGAATAGAATATGGAAGATACTCATACCTAAGAGATTCAGTGGAGAAAACACAGAAAAATCCGGACTGATTTTAAGGGGAGAGGAGGTCATAGGGAGGTGTGGTGTGTATCGAAGGGGAGAGACCCCTTGGGCTGGGGTAGTGTGGTTCTGAGAGAGAGGAGGGAGGGAGAGCGGGGAATCATTGGTAACTCGCCAGAAGGAGGCCAAAAGAGGGATGCTATAATAGAGGTGGTGCATCGCATGGCCAAGTGTTAGAGTAGGGGGGTCAGCGTCTCGTAATAATAAGGGATGGAGGTCAGCCATGAGGTAAGCGAGAGGGTTATATTATAGTTTTTTATGCATTTTTTAAAAAAAATTACAAAAAATGATTAATGTGATTTTTTTTCAAAATTCCCCTAAAAGGGGGCATCGTGGATGCCACCTTTGTATTTCGGGTGAAAGGCAGCATCTGTGATTCTTCCTTTCCACTGGGGCTGAAAGGCGGCACCCGTAATTCCGCCTTTACCGAAACATAAAAAAAATTTCTAATTTTTATAATGTTTTTTTCTTTATATATTTATTTATAAATATATTTCATAAAATATTTTTAAAAGGATGATACCTTTCAACTAATAAAATAATTATTAGTTTTTTAAATTTTGTTTCAAAACCACCTGCTTGAAACTTAGAAATGTTCATGTATGTAACTTTGAAATACTATAAAATAAAAACCATAAGACCAATATAAGAGAATCATTAAAAATTCATTAAACATATAAGAAATTGTTGAAAACACAAATTATTTCATAAAAAGTGTTTATGAAAAATAATTTATATGCTTTCAAAACATCCTACATGAAACATAGAAATGTTTCAAGTATATGACTTTAAAATTCTCTAAAATATAAACCATAAGTCCAATATAAAAGAAACATTAAAAATTAAATAAACATATAAACAATTGTTGAAAAAAAAATCATTTCATAAAAATTTTTCATGAAAAATAATTTATAAGCTTTCAAAACCGATTACATGAAACGTAGAAATGTTTCATGTACGTGACATTGAAATAATCTAAAATATAAACCATAAGACCAATATAAAAAGAACATTAAAAGATCATTAAAAATATGAGAAATTGTTGAAAACAAAAATCATTTAATAAAAAGGTTTCATGAAAAATAATTTATAGGCTTTCAAAACCGCCTATTTGAAAATTAGAAATGTTTGAAGTATGTAAGATTGAAATACTCTAAAACATAAACCATAAGACCAATATAAACGAAACTTGAAATAGTCATTAAACATATAAGCAACTGTTCAAAACACAAATCATTTCATATAAATTGTTCATGAAAAATAATTTATAAGCTTTCAAAACCACCTATTTGAAACATAGAAATGTTTCAAGTACATGACTTCGAAATAATCTAAAATATAAACCAAAAAACCATTATCTTCAAATTTATGAACACATCTCATTGCTTATGACCAAGATGAAAAGAGCGGTGGATGATTTATTGTAGGTCGATCATGCTGTACAACTAATTCTTTTCCTAAAACATCCATTGTTCCTTCCTCATCATCACTATTATCATCATCTATTTAATTATTACAAAAATATTTATCTTCTGTCGAGTTGACATGCGTATCTGGGATATCAAGTTGGTTGTCCTCTAATGTGTCATTTGGAATAGTCTCAACTTCATGGGGTGGAATATCATCAATGACTCTTGTATTTCTACATCTTCGTACAATTTTATGTTATTGTTGTAAAGTAGAAATATCAACATATAACTCCATCATGGTACCAACCGATCGTTGAGAAAACAAACCAACTATTTGGATCCATTGTGCATCATCAACCAATGGACATGCTAGATGACACAATGTTGACGGGAACTGAAAATGTCTATAAATCATCGAATTAATCTTTTGATCGTGCCCTAGATTTAATAATCCATGAATTTTGTCTTGAAGGTCACATAGGTTTACACAATCAGTTGTATTAACCACTGTTATTGGTTGAGTACTGTAAGAATCTCCTTGGTTAGTTTGAATAACCTCCACATAGCAGTACACAGAGGCAAACATTATTACCCATGTAAAAAAGGTTTCTGATCATGATTTAGATAATGTATGTGAAATCCAGAATGATGGTTTCTAATATAAATTGGATTTTATACTATAAATATGTAATTAAACTACTGATTAAAAATAAGTCGGATTTTACCTCACGTTCAAATAATAACAACAACTTCTAAACTATATAATCTTTATGATACATAAATTTTAAAAGATCTTATATCCCAAACTAGGATATTTCTTATGATACTAACTAAATTATTAATTAGTTATTCAATAACATAGTTGAGATTAAATATAAATAACATATAGATGAAAAAATAAATAATAGCCTGTTTCGAGCATCTAGATTTTCTTGCAGTGAATTGGATATTAAAATTTCATAAAACCCATTGTAACAGGGAATTTCTGAAATTTTGATATTCAATTCACTGCATGAAATTCTATAAGCTTGAAACATGTTTTCGTTTATATTTTTAACTCTATGTTATTTTTATTTTTAACTATCTATGTTATTTATATTATTTTAACTCTCTATGTTATTTATATTATTTTAACTGTCTATGTTATTTATATTTTTAACTCTATGTTATTTATATTTTTAACTATATTTTATTTATATTTTTAATTGTATTTTATTTTTTACTCTATGTTATTTATATTTTTAACTCTATTTTATTTATATTATTTTAAATCTCTATGTTATTTATATTATTTTAACTCTCTATGTCATTTATATTTTAAACTCTATGTTATTATTATTTTTAACTCTATATGTTATTTATATATTTAACTCTCTATGTTATTTATATTTTTAATACTCTATGTTATTTATATTATTTTAACTCTGTGTAATTTATATTATTTTAACTCTATGTTATTTATATTATTTTAACTCTATTTTATTAATATTATTTTAACTCTATTTTTTTATATTATTTTAACTTTATGTTATTTATATTATATTAACTCTATGTTATTTATATTTTTTCAACTATATTTTATTTATATTATTTTAATTATCTATGTTATTTATATTTTTTTTACTCACTATTTTATTTATATTATTATAACTCTATGTTATTTATATTATTTTAGCTCTTTTATTTATATTACATGTTCTTTTTAACTGTTTTATTTTGTAACTCCATGTTATTTTTTAACTTCATGTTATTTAATATCATTTGAATTGTAGTTTTATTTTTAATTATTAATCAATTTCTATTTAATCATTAATAATAATAACTATAAAAATCATTACTAAATTATCAATTTATCATATCTTTTCTTAGATATTTTACTAGTTTATAAAGAAAAATGAATACTTTAAGCATATCCTCTGGGAGTGTTACCAGAATGAAACAAGGCTTGTTTTCGTGCACCAGTTCCCGTTCAAGTCTAGCTCAAATCGGTGTTTTAGGGTTCTGCACCATGGTACATTCGTTCTAGAGCCGCATTCACTTGTTTGTATCGAGAAAAGGATTTGATTGCTTAGATAACATAGTCTTTATGCTTCCAAAATTTCATTAAAAAGATCCTAAATAGATTTATACTAATGATAATTATAATTCCTAAATATATATAACTAATTAAACAATGTAATAATAATTCCTAAATATATATAACTAATTAAACTATATAATAAACTAAAAAAAATTAAAACTAGCTAAACTACTGAAGATTTAAAATATTTAACTATAAACAATTTAACTGAATAAAAATGATTAAATTTATAAAAAAAATAAACTAAAAACAATTAAACCAAATAAAAAACATTAAAATAAACATAATACCTCTAAAATATATTGAAAATCATCAAACTGCAAAACTCCACCACAATAGAGAGAAATTGATAGGTTATGGATTTTTGGAAGTGAGGAGAAGGGGAGGGGGCGTTGCAATTTTATAGGGAGCGGAGGCAAAGGTGGAACCGCGGGTGCCGCCTTTTCCACATCACTGATCTGCACCGGCAGTGCAAAGACAGCATCATAGATTCCACCTTTCACCCAAAATGCAATGGCGCCATTCGCGATGCTGCCTTTCAGGGGAATTTTGAAAAAAAAATCACCCTAACCGTTTTCTGTACGAAAAAAATTAAAAAATGCATAAAAATACTTGTTATATTTTGGTGATTTTTTGAAAAAAATTGTAATTCAATTGATTTCTATAAATAAAAAAGTGATATAAATGAATAAAATTATATACAAAACAAAATAAATAATTAAAATAATCATGACGTGTCGGGTTTGGGTGTGATGGAGAAACCCAAAATAAAAAAGACTCAACAAAATTGGGGGAGTTGGGTTTCTAGTGAAGGGGGAGGGTGTGAGTGAGGCAATGATAGATGGGAGGTGGTTCAATGGTAGGTAGGGCAAAATTGGTGTGTGCTTGACCAGATGGTAGGTACTACGTTGTGGGGTTGATGGAAGAGGGAGCGGTCGTGAGTAGGCGACACGACGCTGACGGGGTGGCCAGAGTAGGAGGGCGGCATGCTGTGGAGATGGTCGAGGTGTGTCAGCTAGCTACAGTATGTCGCAATGGGAAGAGGTGGAGGTGGCTATGAGGGTGTGTAGCAGGAGGGCGCATTGCCGGTGGTGTGTGGTTGGGGCGTTGCAGGCCGGGTGGACGACGCGAGGACATAAGGTGAGGGGAGGCCGATGAAGAGTGCTACTCCGAAATGGGGGAAAGAAAGGGTTGCGACATGCTGAGGAGAAGGATCTACATAGTTTTTGGGGTGTGCTACGACAGAGAAGAATGTAATGGTAGAGGGGGTCGAAGCACCCAAAAAAAGATAAATAAATAAATAAAACCAAGCCAAAAAAATAATAAAATCCCCCAATAAAATAAGATAATAATAATATGATATGAATATAATCACATTAATAATAATAATAATAATAATCATCATCATCATCATCATAATAATCATAATTATAATAAGAATTTTAATTATATAAGGAAAATAATAATAAAAAATTTAACAAAGAAAGAAATATTAATAATAGTTTTAATTGAAATTTATTTTAATTTTAATATTTATAATAATAATAAAATTAGTTCAAACTTTTAGAACTATAATTATAATAATTAAAACATAAAATTAAAATTATTTATAAAAAATATTTCAATTTTAACGCTATTATCATTAATAGAATTTTCAATAGTAATAATTTTAATAACCATTTTAAGAATAACAATAAAGATTCATAACAAAATAGATTTAATAATGATAATAATTTTATCCACAAAATTAACATCGTCAATATTATTCTTAAAATTCTGTATTTATTTTATTTATTTTATTAATTGGAATAACGCAACCATGCAGCCAAAACACAACTTATGCGCCCATGCACGGACCATGTGGTAGTTTTTTTCCAATCCAGATGCAGCAGCATGATAACCCAAGACGACCACGCGGCCTCAGCAAACTGTGTGGTGTCAGCACACTGGCCCAGAAAGGTAAAAAACAATAATCATAACATAATTACAATAAATAATTAATTAATTAAATATATCATAATGATAAAAATAATAATGATCATAATAATCATAACGATAAAAATAAAAATGATAAAAATATTCATTCAATTATAATAAAAATAATAAAATTATTTATAATAAAAAAAAATTTAAATAACACAATAAATTAAAAAATTTACACATTTTAATTTTTCAAAGAGAGGTGGATCGTGCAATTTCTTGGGGCGAAGCAGCATAGGGTTTCCAAAACACCCTTTGCTCGTTCACCCAATGACGTCAACTCAAAAACGCGCACATTCTGACAGAACTCAAATTTTTTTTGGGATTAAACCTGAACCTCGACACAATTTTTTTTAAATCCATTAAAATAATAAAATAAAATAATTATATAGGTTGTGGTGTGAATGTGTGATTTCCTTAAAATGATTTGAATTTTTTTTTGGAAAAAAGGAACAACTTCTACTATTTACTTCTTGTTTTTTATTCTAAATTAAGAGAATAATGGTTCACATTTTTTGGATTTTAAAAACTTATTGTCCGGAAATCATATTTATATATTTTTCCGTTAAAACATGTTAATAAATGTTTTCTTAATTTGAAGGGTGTTCGTTGGGAATAAAGTTGGTCGGGCCTAACTACTGAATTTCAATACACAGGACTATAGTGGTTTCCTATTTTTAGTTTTTATTACAGGTTTCACCCATGCTTGTTCGCCATGGGAGAGAGTTGGCTGTGGACTAGTGAGTGACTCTCGGGGTCACAAGGAGTTTTGGTAGTGGTCTTGATAGTGTGTTTTTATTTGAAATTCTTTCGTATTTTCTTATTTCTTTACTTTTTGTTATTCTACCTTTTTCTAATTCTTTATTTATTTTCATTGGGTGAAATCATTCCCACATGCTCTTTGTTAATGTACATGCACTTGTTGACAAACTGAGATGAATTGTAACACCTCTCGGGCCTTGTTGCAAATCAGCTTGGGAGACCGGCTTAGGGTCGTCTCAGGTTGGTTTGTGACAAAATGGTATCAGATGGTGTCATCTATTTAGTAGAATTTTTTTTCTAGATTACTGATCATTACAAGTGGTTGAAATGGATAAAGTGGTAAAATTGTATGGGCTCAAGTTATAGGAACAGGAAGGTCGATATGAACCCTTTCTTGTTCAGAACCTGCGGTTACCATGGGATGTTCGGATTTTTTGATTTTCTGTGATTCTTATGAATTTATTTGAATTGGGAAATGAAATGGGAGCCGAGAAAGTGACCTTTGTGAGCTCTCATGGTCTAGAAAGCCATGTGGAGGTGGGGGAATTACCCTAGAATGCTCCTTTTGATAGTGGAGTGACTGACGTATGTCCACCAACCATATGTCTGAGTCACCCATCAACACTAGTTTCCCCTAATGGATCATTTGGGTATTCTTTAATTCAATGTATTGTTTTTTTAAAGTTTTATTTTGGATATTGTGAAAAGTTGAATTTGCGGTAGAAATGACAATGTATTGATTATGTTCTTTTTCCATGTTCCTTTGTCTTCTCCCCCAGAAAGGTTTGATGATTTCCCAAGGTGCAGCTTTTGGTAGTGCACTATTAGTAAATTTTCTAATTCATTAGTTTATAGACTACATCCTCATGTTTCAGAAACTAAACACTCCCCTATTTAATTGTCAATATGATCCCCTTGAGGCAGAGGATTGACTGTGGAATATTGAGAGGAACATCAGTTTTCTTGTGACGCCCGAGTCATTAAAGTTTAAATTGGATACCATTTTTCATAAAGGTCCATCCTGGAGATAGTGGATGTCTGTGTCTCGAACAATGCCTTGAAAATATCTAACATGGGAGTTATTCAAGTCATCGTTTATCCCACATTAATTATCTGAGGTGACAAGAATGATGAAGAGGAAGGAGTTTTGTTGTCTTCAGCAAAGTCTTGGATCAGTATTGGAATTATTTCATTCATTCGAAGACCTAGCTCCGTATAAACCATGATTTTTTTTGATATGATCCCATGAAGTCGTGGAATATTGATCTAGGACTTCTTCCTAAAATGTAGTCGAAGGAGTCATAGTTAAAGATAACCACCATCGTAGATGATGCGGGGAAAGCCATTCTTGCAGATGTTTGGTTACTAGGATGAACTGAGGTGGTGAATCCTTCTCCATCCTTGTGAATCATTATAGAGGATGGTGATATAATAAATCAGAAGCAGCCTAATGCTGGTGGTACTACTTGAGGGATCATGTGGCCTTAAATCCTGAATTCATCACCTTCGGAGCATAATGTAATGATCTGAAATCAGTGTGGAAATCATAGTCATGAGAAGCTGGTGTGCCAAAGTGTTCTGAGACATTGCCACTCCTGTGGATGTCTGGGTCACTTGAAGGGATATTGACAAGGTGTTTACAAGAAGCACGATGAATCCAAACTAGCCTGGTCTATGGTCACTTTATCCCTTCAGTTAGTGTAGGAAAATGATTCGGATGAATTTGGGGATTTCTCTTTTTATTCATCATTGGATGTAGTAATCGATTCTTGTAGCATGGTGTGCTGTTTCTTTTCCTTCATTCATAAGAATGGTTTTTTTCAAACCTCTTTGAAACATTTATTTTTATAGATGTGTGTTTGATAAAATTATGGATCATGTGTTATGTTCAAGAATTTGTAAAGGCTGACTGCATGGGAGGATATTCATCAATCGTCAGTTCTTTAACCATAGGTCCTGGAGTGAAGCTGGAACCTAGTCTAGAGAATCCCAGCGGTGAAAAAGGGAATTGGTTTAATATTTTTACTTAGTGTCGAATGGATATTTTTCTTCAAAGGGAGTGACGTTGTTGATATAGAGATGAAGGAATTTTCTATACTCTATCAGTTGTGTTTTTACCTTATTCCCCCCTCATGGTGTGGATTTTTGGACTGTATGGTGTGTTTTCATGTTCAGTTAATCTCATCAATGCTTATGGTGGGGACACCCAAAGTGGGTCTCTCTAAGTTACAACAAAAGTAATTTAATATTATCATGATCTTTATGGTGGGTATTCTATTTGGGTCTCCCCATCCAAGTATTAGAGTTTCTTTTTATGTATGGTTTGGTGGCGGGTGGTCTTTTGTGGAACCACCTAATTCTATTTTCTTCCTCTTGAGTAAATGTTGTTATTGGAGTAAAACCAATAGTTCCATTAGATGCATATTATAGGCATTAACGTTGAATGTGGTTTAGGTCTGTTCTTTGGTTTAAATGGATAGTTTGCCTTTTGTTTGTTAGTGGTTAAGGTGTTGTGTTTTGAGGATGAGTTGTAAATAAATGGATTTGGATGTCTGTTTGGATCGATCAACTGGAGGTGCTTAATCTATTGGAGGTTGGTGACACTAAATATGTTTTGTCATTGGGTATAGATCCTATTGTAGATTTCTAGGGGGAAAGCATTATAGTGGGGTGAATTGTCAAAACCCAGCCTATCTAATTAGTACATTTTATTACTTCATTGGATTTTAAAAAAATTGTGTTGAGGTTTTGGTTGAATCTAGAAAAAAAACATGTGTGTTATGTCAAAAAGTGTGACTTTTTAAATTAGTCATTTGGATCACTGGTGGAGCGCATTTTTGAAACACATTATTGATTTTCCTTGATAATTTCACGGGCCACCTGTCTTCGAAAAATTATGATGACTAAATTTTGTAATTTACTATGTTATTTAAAATTTTTATTATTGTTAATAATTTTATTATTATTATTAAATTGAAATTAATACTTTTTTCAATTAAATTTTTATCATTACGATTAATGTTAACATTATTATTTTAATAAATATGTGATAAATAAATAATTAATTATTTTAATTAAGTAATGATAATTTTTTTTCTATTTTGGGTATGATGCGTGGGCACCACATGGTTATCAAATTTTGTGTGGTCAGCCAAGTAACTAATGTAGTTGTGATTATTTTTTATATTTTGTGGGTTGGTTTTATTTATTTACTTAATTTGGACCCCCTAACTCTCTTGTCCATTGTAAGCCACCCCAAACCCTTCGGGACCAGCATCATCTCCAATTCCCTAAATAACTGGAATATCCAGTTTACCAGGGATGATGCCATGTGTATCAAAAAAATGGACGTTGGATTGTAATGCAACAAAAAAGTGCAGTTGTTAGAATTTTTACAACAATCAATTTTTACCCTCTTCTATTATTACCTCTATACAGCTGTAATACATCATAAAAACACATTAAACCATTATAAAAAACATATAAAAAACATTAAAAAACATATCAAAAAACAAAAACATTGAATAATAAAATACTATTTAAAATACTATAAAAACACTATAAATTACAAAAAATAATAATAATAACATATAAAAAAGTTGATATAAAAAAACATAAAAAATGTTGATACAAAACACAAACATAACAAAACCAAAAATTAGATATATGAAATGTTGAAATAAAATACTATTTAAAACATACCAATTTTTTAAAAATTAATAAAATTGAAAAATATAAATTTCATATAAATTATTATTTTTAAAAATATATCAATTTTTAATTTCTTAAATATTATTGTAAACAACTATTAATCTTTGAAAGTTTAAATAATATTTTTTATAAAAGAAATTAAATATATATACATAGAAAAATGTATCAAATCATTAGTACATTTAAATGTTAAATAAAAATAATGTTTTGAAATAAATAAATTTCTCAAATAAAGAGAAACTCGTTATTTTATAAATGTATCCCCATTTTTATAATGTAATATTTTAAAGGCATAAAAAATATTTTATAATGGAACCAAAAATAAAAAATACCGATATCAAGAAATAATCACATTTTTATTTAAAGGGAAAAATTTCAATAAAGAATTTCCATCACAAAAAAAAAGACGAAAATGTAAATTAAGTTTTAATGAATATATTTATATTAAATAAATTTAAATATAATATGTATTAAAATTTTTACATAAATTTTATAAAAATATAATAATTTTCCATTTAAAAATATATATAATACATGAATAAAAATGTAAATAAAATGTATATATTTAGGATGTTCCAGTGGATTTTCCAGTTCTAGTGGAGGTTCTAGTGGATGTTCCAGTTGAGGATCCAGTGGAGGTTTTAGGTTCGAGTGGAACTTCTAGTGGATGTTCCAGCAGAGGTTCCAATGGAGGTTCCAGTGGAGGTTCCAGTGGAGGTTTCAGGTTCGAGTGAAACATCTAGTGGATGTTCCAGCAGTGGTTCTAGTGTAGGTCCCAGTGGAGGTTCCAGTGGAAGTTTCAGTGGAAGTTCCAATTTAAGTTTCAATAGATGTTCCACACTACAACAAGAGTATATATTTATAAAATTATAGAATATATAAATAAAAATTAAATTTAAATAATCATATTAATATTAAATGAAATTATATATAATATATGTAATATATTTTATTCAACATCTATATTAATAACAACTATAAATCTATTAAGAGGAAGTTCCAGTGGAGGTTCCAATTCCAGTGGAGGTTCTAGTGGAGGTTCCAAAGGAGGTTCCAGTGTATGTTCTAGCTTATAGTGGAACATCTAGTGGATGTTCCAGTGGATGTTCCAGTGGAGGATCGAGTAGAGGTTTCAGTGGAGGTTCTACTGGCGGTTCCAGTGGAGGTTCCAGTGGAATTTCGAATTGATGTTTTAATGGATGTTCCAAAATACAACATAAATATATATTTATAAAACTATTGAATATATTAATCAAATTTAAATTTTAATAAACATATTTACATTAAATGAAATTATATATAATATATATAATATATTTTATTCACCAACTATACTAATAACAGTTATAAATATATTAAGAGGAGCTTCTAGTGGAGGTTCTAGTTGAGGTTCCAGTGGAGGTTCTATTGGAGGTTCCAGTTCCAGTGGAGGTTTCAATGGAGGTTCCAGTAGAGCTTCTAGTGGAGGTTCAACTCGAGGTTCCGATAGATGTTCCAGGTTCTAGTGAAACTTTTAGGGGATGTTCTGGAGGAGCTTTCAGTGGAAGTTTCAGCGCAGGTTATAGTAGAGGTTCCAGAAGAGGTTTCAGAGGATGTTCCAATGGACGTTTCAGAGGAAGTTGTAGTGGAGGTTCCAGTGGAGGTTCCATTTGATTTCCATTGGAGGTTCCAATGGATGTTCCATTTGAGGTTCCAGGTTCCATTGGAAGTTCTATTGAAAGTTCTAGTGAATGTTTCATTTGAGGTTTCAGTTGATGTTCCAATAGAGGTTCCAGTGGACGTTCCAATAGAATTTCTAGTAGAGGATCCAATGGGGGTTCCTGTGAAGGTTCTAGTGAAATTTTGAAATGAACATTCAATGGATGTTCCACAATACAACAAAAGTATATATATTTATATAACTATAGAATATATTAATAGACATTGTATTTTAATAAACATATTTATATTAATCTAAATAACATATAATATATGTAATATATTCTATTCAAAATTTATACTAACAATAATTATAAATTTATTAAGAAGAAATTTCATCAAACTTAAACAAAAAATTCCGGTGAAATATACTCTAAATTTTCAGTGTCAATTATATATTTACACTGATCTTCAATGAAAACATTCACTAAAAAAATCAAACATACAAGTCAATGATATCCTTAGTAAAATTTTTAATGATTTAGCTATAAATTTTATAGTGATGTTTTATAAAAAAATAATTTCTTTTAAACATAAATATTTTTAATGGCGTAAACCTTTTTTACACAAATATATCCTTTCATTTACAATAATAATTATATTTACATTACAATAAACACAATGTCATTTCATGCATTAAAAAATTTTATGTATATAAAGATATCAAATAAAATATATTAATTTTCTCCTAAATTATTAAAAAGTCTATTTTTATCATATATTTATTTTTAATTCTTTTTAAAAGATGTAACATAATTTTTTAAACAAATAAAAATACATTTTAATTAAATATATAATCAGTTTGAAAATAAAATCAACTCATTAATATTAAAAAAAAATTAAAAAAATTTACACACATAAAAATATCAACAAAAATATATTTTGTTTACTCAAATAATCAAAAAAAATGAACGCATATTATTTGGTCATTTTTTAGTAAAGTGTAATAATTTTTTTATATAAGACAAATATAATTTCATTTAAAGATTTATTCGGTTTTAAAACATATCTCAAATTTTATTATCTGTATCATATATAATATAATATGAATATTTTAATAGAGGAAATTGTGTTGATTGGAGAGAGGGAGATCATTTAGCGAGTGATTGTTTCCCTAAGACCAATGTAACCTTCACTACATTCTCTTGCTTGATCGTGACATTTGGAAAAAATACCAGCTGTCATCATCTGAGCACCCCACTGGATGATCCATTCTTTGAAGTTATTGGAGACAATGTGGATTGAACCCTTCACAACTCCTTCAACCCTGTGCATTGCACTCCTATATTTCCCCCATTCTGGTGTAAAACCCTCTATCCTCCTCCTCGCACATGATTTCCGTGCACCGTCAACCCAGCCATCAATGCCCCGACTATGCACCACCGGTTGCACACCATCCCGCCGCGCACCCTAGTAGCTGCCTCTTCCTACTCTCATCAAAGCAACCTACAACCATTTGGCACACCTCAGGCGTGTCCCCAAAACACCTCCCTCCTACTCCAACCACCCCATCAGTGTGGGGTCCCCTACTCCCTACTACTCCCACCTCCATCAACCCTATTGCGAACCACCTCCCATCCGGCCGAGCCCATGGGAGCACTATCTGACCTACCCACACACCACATCCCATCCAGCTTTACCTCACTCGCTACCTCCTCCTTCTCTGGTATCCCCCCATTTCCCCCTTCTGATGAGAGTTCATCATTTTGTGTTTCTTCATTGGTGGATACCTATTTTGGATAAAATCTATACCTTAGGGTTTTTTATTTATTTCTCTAATTGATCATTTAATTTTGGTGTGGTAGGTCAGTGTTAGCTTTCCTCTTGTGTTCTGGAGCTGCATTTTGGGTTTTGGCATCAATTTCAGGATGTTTTTTCCATTATGTGATATAAGAACCCATTGAATTGCCCATTAAATATTGAAATTCTTTTATTTCATGAATTTTTCACCATTGTTAATATTAAATTACAATGTTTATTTCAGAATAATTTTTTTGGGTGAAATTATTAATTTTGGGTAGAAAAACATTGTTTGGATAATTATTTTACTGGATTAATCGATTTTTCATGTTTTTTTACTAATTAGTTTCGTGTGAATATTAGTTTTTAAGTGAAAATAGATTTCATTTTATATCTTATAAAATGATCATATTAATTATGGTTTGTTTTTTATGGACACAAATCCTCATCTATTTAATCAATTTCTATAAATTGTGCAATTAGTTTATTTAACTATGCATGTTTTTCATATTCTGTTTTTTTATGTTGTAGGTGTGGTTTTGATAAAAAAAATGTGTTCGTCAGATAATATTTGTTTATTTAATGGTTTGTTGCACTTCAAAAATTAGTAAATAAAATTTTAAATGGTTTATTACATAATTTGAATTTTTTTATAATGATTTGGAAATGTTTTTATGTGAGAATAATTTTAAATGTAAATATTAACATGTGGTGTATTTTCTCAATTCATTCACATAAAGTCTTTACTAAATGCCTAGTTAGCAATTATGAATTTATTTTGAATTTAAAATGGTGGTTGGAATTTAATAAATGGGTTTCCAAGTAGACTTTTTGACTTTGGATGATGAAGTGGTGTGTCTATGGTATCAAAATGGATTTTGAAATATGCATGGGAACATAGCATAGCATGGAGGTTTACTGAAAACTATTTTTTTACTAGTTAAATTATACACTTCTAGCAGCCCATAACAAGGGATATTTTGTTATTATTTCAATGGGATTGGGCCTCACAACCATTCCACGTATGGAGACGGTTGGGTGTTATGTCATTATGACATAAATGAGTGTATGCATGCCATCAGGATGAGTCATATGTATAGTATGTTCTGGTACTCCTCTATGTTCCAAGTATTTCTCATTTTCCCCGCTATGAGAACTACTAGGTCCATTTTCCTTATTGTGTAAACCATTATCTTTGTAAATTGTTTTTGAAATTGTTGAAAATTTTTGAATGTGTATTTGCATTAAAATGATTTCAATTATTTGTTTTGGAAAATAATGAACAAATTCCTCTATTTCCTTCTAGATTTTTTATTCTAAATTAAGAGGGAAATGCTTTACATTTGTTTGATTCTAAAAATGTATAGTTTAAAAAAACAATTTTTATATTTTCAAGTTTGAACATGTTACTCAATATTTTCATTTTTAAAAAGGTGGTCATTGGGAATAGAATTTGTCGCCCCTTATTATTAAATTATAATACTCATGCCTATAGTGTTTTCCAGCTATTAGTTTTTTTGTAGGTTCAACCTAAGCTTCTTCTCTATGGGACGGAGTTGGTTGTGCACTGGTGAGGGACCCTCAAGGTCATGCATAGTTTTGGTAGTGGTCATGTTAGTGTGTTGTTGTTGGTCTTTCTTTCTTTTTTGTGTCATTTATTTACATTGTATTATTCTACCTTTTTCTACTATATTTATTTTAATTAGGTGATATAATTCCCACATAAACTCTATTAACACCATGGAGTTTTTCTCTAGACTGGGAGGATCGGGAAAACCTCTCCGGCCTTGCTGCATTTAGGCTTCGGTGACTGGATTAGGGTATTTAATTACATCATTACTTGAGGAAACAATCTTTTTGAAAAAAAACATTAAAACTAAACATGTTATATTTCCATTGTCCATTCAATATCATTCTTAGACAACAATTTCATTTCAGTGTTAAGGAAAATATTATTTATAATGAAATAAGGGTAACATGATTTTATTTACATATTTATATAAAGAATATTAAACATTCTATGTAATCAAATCTATAATGATAGAATATCCCTTGTTACCACAAAAATGATTTTCAATTTTAGATATTATTCCCATAACAACCTATGAATTAAATAACATGTGAGTAAATGTTATTTTAAGACCTAAAATTTCTTTTCAATCATAAAATAATAATTGTAATCATTTAAACAGTTTTAATCCTAAACAGGTTATGAAAAAGCATTCTTATAATTTCCCAAATATTCTTAAAAAAATTTCCGAACAATTTCAACCCTATAAAATCCTTACAACCTATAGTTATATAAATTATATAGTACCACAATCATTCCAAATATAGAGAAAGTCATTCTTATCAAATATTTCAAATTCAAATGAATTTCCAATAATTCTGTTCATCATTTTTAGTAATTTTAGAATTTAAATGACCAAATCCATATTTCTATAAAATTCAATAGCACAAGCTTATGATAAATTATTAATGTAATGAAATGGATTGAATATTGACTCATAAGGATACTATAATACAAAAAATAATGGTTTCAAATATTATTTATTTCATCATGAAACCATAAAATAAATTTTTAGTTTACATGCTTCATAAGAGTATTTATATATAAATATCATATCATAAAAAATACGTTAATCATGATTCTCTTACAATTAAAACCATTAAAAAATAATATTTCACGTTATAAGTGTTTAATAATGGAAGAAAAATACAATTGATTAAGAATTATGCTATAAATGGAAAAAAGAAGCACATTCCAACCTTAGGAAGGTTTCAAAAAACAACTCAATATAGCTAAATATCAATTACCTATTTCTGTATAGATATATGAATAACTCAAAAAAATTGAATTGAATATAAAAAATAGAATATGAAATTATATGTAAACACACATAAAATATCATCATTCATTTAATCCATTTTAACATCACAACATCATCCAATTCAAAAAAGAACACGTTTCTTTATGACACATGTACCTCTCATAGGTACATATCCTATAATTAGTGCCACATCACATGTTAAATCATTCAGCTCAGAGTTCATGAACTAGATCGTGGGGGCCTCAAAATCTAGTGTCTTTTCTGGTCTCCACATCCTATGTCATAGAAAAAGGTCAACTGACATTGTTTCAATACCAACACATTCATTCCTCACTGTTTCTAACTCCTAAATCCATCGAATATCTCAACTATCAGCTCTAATACCACACTTTCATGGCCCTCTACCTACAAGGATATACCTATAATGATATACATAAATAAATAGAGATAATTCCCCCCCAATTCCCACCTTTAGAAGAACTATAGTTACATATTGACACCAATGGAGTAAAAATGTCACAATATGTGAGTCATTACATTTTATATGGAATCATGATTGGGATATAAGATGGGTCATCCAAAAAAAAATGAAGACATGCTATAAAATAAAGCCAAAACATACTATACATCATGTATAAATAAAAATGGATATATATAAAAGTCATCAAATTAAGGAACAAAATAATAAAATCTAAATCAACAACACAATAACAACTCCAATGGTCCAAACATAAAATGTATAGAACAGTCCACATGGTCCTCCATGAATCCTGACAATAACATTTATATATATTGGGTGACCATATAGGTATAATTATTAAGATAATCATTGAATAAAAAATAATTCAATGGAGCCTCATTCACCAGGATGCTCTCAGGCTCTCGGCTCATCTTAACCTTCCTACGGTTTCACTCTCTCCCTGGCGGTGTTGTATATGTCACTCTTATCTATTATACTCTTTTTTCTCTCTCAGTTTCCCTATGAACCCTATCTTTTTACTAAACTATAACCAAGTATTACTTTTTTATTATCTATTTCATATATGTAGTGATGGTCATTTTGAGGTTTTGGGGTTATACGTTTGGAGGAGACGGGTTTTTTAGTGGCTCCTATCATTCTCATCATAGTGTTTTAGTCCTTAGTACCATTATAGGATTTTATCCCATTGTTAAGTTTCATTCTAGTTTCCTTTTTGTGTCTCTGTTTATTTTTTGTATTATTAATTTTTTGAGGTTTCATGTTGTGCTTGGTAGAATGTGGTGGAGGCTTTGGGTCACACTCTCTCTATCCTCCAAGCTCTCAACTTCCTTCCACGTCGGTCAGGTGCACTGACTCTCTAGAGGTTTTGGGTGTCTGGTTCAATGTGGAGGGGGGTATATGTAATGTTTCTTGTGCTTATTCAATTTATATTTTTCTCCATTGTGTGGTGTGGTAATGAAAATTTGAATAGTTGTTGAAGCACCATGGATTGCAGTGGTAAAGGTGTAGCGATGATTGGATGGTTCCTCTTCTTTATTTTGTTCATATTTTTTTAGATTTCATGAACCCCTTGGTCATGGGATGTGGCCTTCTGATGATATGGAAGATTTATTTTTTATTTGTTGATGACGGAATAATGACTTTTGGGGAAAATACAATGGTAATGACGGCGACACATGGTTACATTAATGCACACGGTGGCGTTAGTGATGATGTGGTGATGGAAGATGAAAATGATTTTATATGGAACCTATTTGACTACAGGGAATCATTGAGATAGTTTTCTGACTAATGGCAGTCATGTGATGAGATGTGTGAAGATTTTTGAATTTCTAATGAGTGGTTTTTGGGAAGAGGTCATGTCGGTACATGGATCAGTGTTTTGTTTTATTTTGAACATTGATTTACATTATTTAATGTTGATTTTCTATGTGGGGTATGTGTGGGTGATAAGTGTATTTGATGTCTTGTTCCCACTTATTCAAAAACATCCTTCTTAAAAAATTAAAAAAATGGATTGTGGTTCAGTATAAAAACCATAGTGTCTCATGCACATGCCTAAAAAGGTTACTAATTCCCTTGTGGAAAATAGAAGAACCGAAGAGTCACCTATAAAGGTATACTAAACAAACACATCCTCACCATCTATTTCTCACCATGTAACCCAAGTTTTGTAATATGATACAAATAACATCGATGATAGGGTACAACACACCACTTTACCAATGATTATCCACTCTCACACCCCAATAGAAAATGACTTAGCACTCAAACCACTTCTGAATATACCTCATCACATCCCACCCACACATAGATGGGACTCACAAAATGTCTCGCCATAACATTTTTGGGATTCAAAAATCATCATGGACACACATACATGGGACTTCCTATACATCCCTACCGAACACACCTTGGCCTCACAACACAACATACCTCATCTAGAAGAAACCTAAGATATCACATCACAACTCACCCCAAAGACACATGGGAAATCATATCAAAACTAATTAAAAATATACATGGGATACCACATCAGGTCCACCACCTAAATCACTAACATAGTTACAACTATCATAGTCAGTTCAATGTCTACCTCCCATGGATGAGAGAATATGGTAGAGTGGGGGTTCACCCATCCATCCACCCACTGAGATGATTGGGAAATAAACCCTTTCATGTGATGGTGGTGGTGTTCGACACATAGTTCTCAATAATTGTGGGGTGATTATTGAAATTAGAAGAACATACCAGATATATAAATATAGTATTTATTTAAACAATCCCATCCTAAGGGTTGACAAACAAGGAACAATGTACCAACCAGCTATAATATTTCTGATGAAGAAAGATATATGCAAGACACCATTCATGGAGAACATAATCTAAAAGTCACATTATACTTTAATTCAAATTTATTTACTTAACATATTTTACCATTATCAAATAATATTAAATAAACCGGTTTTCAGGTAATGTTTTTTTCCAGATTCTTGCCAAAAAATAATATTAAATTTTAGATCCTTACTTCCCTGGAAACCAGAATTAACTCACACAATACAATAACCAACACCCAGGAATTATCAACATACAAAAACACATTCCCTTATTTCCAATAATCCCTCATCATCACCAATTTATAAACATATCGCCTTTTAAGGGATTTTTGTACATCTAGACCATAATCATATTACTTCCCCACTATATAACAATACCCATTGCATCCCTACAAAAAAATAGTATGATATCCACTTCCCCAACACAATTATGTTTAGAAATTGCACCTTACATTAATCCAACACACAAAAACCCCAAAAAATCTTCACATCACATCATATAACTGACATCACATATTTATGGTAAAAAAATATGCTCTTAATTTATTTCACTTTATTATTTAAAGGATTTACCATAAAACAAATGAGATCCTCGAGCATCGATTTAATTAAACGAATATACATGGTTAATCATTTATTTATGTATGATGATACCATTCACCCACAAAAAAAGGGATTAGTGAAGGAAGTTTTTGTACCCTAAACATGTTACCCATTGAGATGGTTTTCATCAAAGAAATATGTATATAAGAAAAGTGTATTGAAATAAATGAAATGAAATCAATAAAACATGTAAAAATCATATATCACATTCCCCTTCCCCTTGAAATTCAACACAACCAATTCATTATCTTTCTCAATATGGTTACCACAATTTTTAGAAGTGTTAATAACAATAAACTCATCCCTCGTGATACACATAAAAATAAATAATGGAAAAACCTACTTTAAAGGAGGATGATCGACACTTTATAATTTCACTAAAAATAGGGGTATGTGTACAATAGGAACTCTCTATAGGGAATCATGAACCATGTACAACTACACGGTTAAATGACTCCTATAGAAAGAATGATTTGGAATGTCTCCTATTAAGATAAATGAATATGGAAGGAATTGATAGAAGATATCTACTCTAGAAATGGTAAAATCAGAATCTCATAAGATTATATAATTTATTAAAATTTCCATTAAAGATGAATCTTAACAAAACCACATAGTTTGTATTTAAATTTTTTTGGATATTCCAGAATTTTAAGATATATTTTATCCCTTTTGAAAATTGCTTAATAAATTTATTTATGATATGAAAACACATTTCACTCCATAAAAGGAATTTAACTAGAGAAATCATGGAAAATAGGAAACATTTTTCATGAGACACCATGAGGATGACACACCACTAGAATTCATTATTGAGATTATGATGGATTTCATTATAGACCTATCACCATATTTCACTATATATATTCTACCAAAATTCACTATAGATATACTTCAAAAAATGGGACACCGTTAGAATTAACTATTTATATTCCTATAAAATCATTGCAGATCTACCACAAAAAATGAGACCTGCTAGAATCCACTATAGATCACCACAAGAAAAGAGATACTACAATACTTCACTAGATATATTCCAATAGAATTCACTATAGATATTGTGCCAAAATTAAGACATTACAGGAATTCACTGTATATCCTGTACCAAAATTTTTGGTACATCTACCAATAGAATTGAGACACTTCCATAATTCAATAATGATCTACTAACATAATTCACTATAGATATACTACCATAATTCACATTAGTAAACTTGATGTTTGGAAAATTATTGAAATCAAACATTATTGGATATGATGCACCATTAGAAGTCAGGAACCATTGGATGTGAGTTACCATTCGATGTGTGGAACCATTGGATGCGACACACCTATAAGATGGGTCACGCCAGTGAGCCACCGATAGAAAGGCACTATTTTCAAGGCACCACTAACGAGGATCCTCAATTATGGAACTACCACTGAGACACCACTAGCTGAGCAACTGCCATAGAGGAAACACCACGTAGAGAAACTATTAGGATAAGAAACCATTGGGTGAGACACCTTGGGGATTGTTGTTGTTTGGGGAGAAACCATTGGTTTAATACACTATTTGGTTAACCCACCATTAGGTGAGTCACTATTGTGTTGGACACCATTGGGTGAGACACCATTGGGATGAAATTCCATTTAAAAACATAGAAAGATTTTATTTGTTTGAATAGTATTAGAATTAGTCACATAAAACCCTAGGACACCATAGACATCATGTCTTCAGAATATTAATGAACCAGAATATCTAGGAAATTACAGTTCTATAGAATTGTAGTACATTCTCTCTATGATATAGGATTTTCACTGACTACACTTACATTGAAAGATAATTCTAAAAGGGTTCCACCTATTGTTTTATTAAATTTAAGTGGTCTAGTAAGTAATTCCCCTAGTGGGATACATGTAAACAATCATGTAATTCTGAAATGTTATGTGGGAGTATAAGATGATAGTACACAACTCTGATTTGATCAAGGATCTTTAAGGGGACTATATATCTAGGACTAAGATTTACCTTCTTCCCATGCCTAAAAAACTTATGTGATAGTTTTATACAAAGGAACACATTTTCTATGACCTCAATATCCCAGTCACATCAATTATTATCAATATATATTTACTATCATCTTTAAACAAAACTCATATATTGTTAAATGGAATGAACATTCTCTTTCATCTCTTAGATAAAATCATGTATTGTCTTCTTTGTACATCAAACTACAACCTAAAATTTTATATATTGAAACCTATATCCATAATAAGCCTCATAACATTCTATTTCAATAAAATAAAGGAACCCGTTTTTATATGATAACTCCACCACTAGAGGGTGTTAATTTAAACATAATTGTGAATCCATTGAACAATATCACAACATATCCTTGGGTGTTTAATAGTTGACTCTTGCAATCAATCATAATGAGGTTTATATGAAATAGTATAAACCACCTCTATATCCAATAATTTTTCAAGGATTCTCCATTGCCTTAGGTAAGCCTCAAATCATGACCACAAATAATAGACAATGCCAATCCATGTAGACATCCCCGTTCTATTTTTCATATCATCGTGAGTTGTTAAATTGAGAAATCAACTTTGATTGTAATGAAATGAACTAACATTGTATGATGATTTACTATCTTCTAGATGGAGTTATTTCCTTTAGATATCTTGGGGTGTACAATGACAAAATATTTGGTTATTTTTTTCCATTTCAATATTAGATTTATTAATTGTTTATTTACACCATTAGACTAATGTAATTCATCATTGAATATGTAGGAATTCCATGAATCTAAATACAAATTATTCTTTATCTATATTCTTATTATTCTATCATTTGTTTCCAGGAAATATATATATATATATATATATATAAATTCATCATGTATGAATTGTGAAGCTTCAGTTATGTGCATTATCTAGATGTTTCCTATTTAGGTCATCTTTTGATGTCAGATAGGTTCTTCTTCCAACCCTTATATGTATATCTTTAGAAATATTTAACTTTTTAAAATTCATTACCTTTTCATGTAACTTCTCATTACTTATTTTAGGATGGCTAGATGACGATCATTTTATTATTCACATGAAGATTCATTCTATGTTCATGAGGATTGAATCCTTCTCAATCAACATCAAGTATAGTGTAGTATGAAACATTCTAGTCAAGGAAACATGCAACTGGTTCTCCTTACCAATTTGGTAATGAATTGAACAACCATATAACATGGTCATCTCAATCTACAATTGTTTCTATTTTTTGAGTTCCTTGTGTAAATATATACATGAGTCTTTTTTATCAAAATATTTATCACAAGTTTCCCCATAGATATAATGTATCAATGTATTTAATGTGAATATCACTAAAAAAACATAAATATCATGGATCCGGTAGTTATAATCATGAATTATTGTCTAGTGGGTGGAATGGAATATTAATATTCCATATTTCATGGGCACACAACCCATTTATTTTTTAGAAATGTCACTACATATCATAAATCCTTCCACATTGGTAGGTACTGTTAGAACATGTGTATTGTATAACCTCTACATTAACTCTTTAAATGTTATCTCACATTAATCAGTTCAAAAATAAATCACTCCTAACTGAGCTATCTTGGTTATTTAGAAGGAAAACCATGAAACATTTCTCAATAATAGATGGTAATACCAAGTTGATCACTGGAAACTAATGATATCTATGATTTATATTAGTTTATTTCATCTTGAAAATATTTTACTTTTTTAACAATCCACTGATATATTATTTCTAGAGACCAAATTATCCATGAATGATAGTATATCTAAGTATATTTCTGACTAAGAACTCTACCTATAGTGTAGGTGGAGGACTTAGAAACACTTTTAGGAACACATTAACATATTCACTTATTTTCGGTATTTCATCAAGGATGAGATTTTACATACTCTCAATAATTTTTACTATATAGGTATGAAAAATGGGAAATAAAATCCCTTATTGAGATATTTTTTCTAATTGAGATTCTTCCCCACTAGAACATGAATATATTCATAAGGAGATTTCAGAAACATAGGGTGATTTCATTATCACATAAATTTATGTTTTCTCTATTTAAATAGTGCCTATCTACTCCCTTAATTTCATCAAATTACATTAAAGGGTGTATCAAAATTTTCACTATGATATTCATCCAAACAATTTTCATATTAAAAAATTTATATGCTTGGGAAATAATTATTTTTGCAATTTACAGATTTACTAATAGCTTGACATCTAATTTTGAGGCGTTGTTTGAATAGTTCTAGTAAACATGTGTGATATTAAGGAATATATAGAACCAAGGATGATCATACTATATTTAGATATTTGATTATTTTTATAATAATTTTATTTATTAAATCTGCACTTATGGATGATAATTTTATACCATTAACAATATATAACAAGAATTATGAACACAGATGGGCCAACTCTGAAATGGCATACATTCCTTATCCTATGAATTTTTAAGACTAAATATTTGATAGAAGTTGTATATTCCCTAAAATAAAATTATTTTGGAATTCCCCCTAACACTTTATAAATATTGACAAGGAGATTATTAATTTAGAAAAGAATATCCCCAAGGTGTTTTGATCCATGTGTGAAAAGAGGCCACTTTTTCATGCACTAGGTGATGGTATATTTAATAAACTTTGTTCCCTTAACAAGGACATTAACCTTAGTAAAAATTATATTATTTTAATTCCATATTTTTTATGAATAGAGATTATTTTTCTTGAAGATCACTTTCTCTATAAATTCCAAATCAAATCTGGATGATTACCAATATTTTCTCTTATCCCTAAGCATATTATTATGGTTTTCTAATCCTAATGCCATAAAATAACTAAACCTTTCTATAATTACAAATATGACAAAAAGATATTTAATTCACATTATCTTGTGATCTATTATATAATGAAACCCTTAATAAAATACCACAATATCATATTTCCTTCAATATTTTGGAAATATAATACATTTCCCAAATTATAGAGTATATATTCAACAATATTATTTAAAAATAAATAATAATAAATTATACTGATTTGATATTATAATATAACATGAACTACCCAGACTATAAAACATTTAAATTATAAAATAATTACATTTAATTCAATAATAGTATTCAATAAGTAACATCAATATTAAACAACCCATAAAATATATTTTTTTATATTTAATCTCTTTTACAGATAATAAAAGATGGAACACCAAGTATAAATAAACAAATATATATTATATCATTATAATATAACTGTTAAATTTTTGGGTATGAAAATTTGTCTATAAATTATAAAAATCCTGGTTATTTAATGTTTAAAAAATATCTAATAATCACAAAATGATAAATAAAATGTTTTCTGGAAAAGCTATTTACTTTTCTAAAACATAATTTCATTCCACTTTGTGCATGAAATTTAACATTAATTTCTTTATATTTTTAAAAAATTTAAATTTAATTTTTGATATAAGAAATAAAAAACATCTTAGGTTGATTTTTTTGGATGTTTCAGAAATGTTTCATTTTTCTAAGAATAGTGACATATAATAATTATTTTTTGAAAATTATTATCTTTTTTACATAAATTATATTTTGTCATTTTATATTAAATTGGATTTATTCAAATATTATATAAATAATATTATAATTCGTGTATTTTAGGTCATTTAAATCAATTTTATATTAAATGTTTTCATTAAAACATTCTATAATTATGAGAATTTTTCCATTGGAAACCCGCTTTTCATTCGCGTTTGTGGATATAAATTTAAATTAAATTCATCCTAATCAGTGATTTGAATTTGAAAAAAGAATTATATGCTTTTAATCAGAATAATTAATATTATATAATATTGTTTCTATAATTTTTGACCAAAAAGAGTCATGAAAATATAAAAATTAATTTTTGAATTTATGGTAAAAATTGGTTTAACTGAGGATAAAACGAGAATATAAAGATTGAATTAAAATAAGACATTGTGAGAATATTATTGTATGGAAATATTTATTGCTTATCAAATAAAAAATAATAACAAAATAATATATGGAATCTTTGTTTTTTAATTACATTATCATTTTGAATTCTTTTGTGAATTATCATCTATGAGGGTGCCCTTTCCAACTTATAAAAGGGAACTCCCTCCTATCACTTCATCATACCAATAAATTCCATTATCTTATAAAAAACTAAAAAATATCTAACCAAAAAACATATACACATTATAGATCATTTTTGCTTACCAAATATTTATCCCTATGTTCTTTAATAGGAGATCCAAATAAGGATTCTCTTAAAGAAGTAAATTCACTAAACAATGGTCTTTCATTTTAATTATTTAATGTCAACAATAATTTATTTATTAAGACATAAAATATAGTAATATAATTATCTCACATAATTATATATTTTATTATCTTGATGGAATAATATTAATCCATCTATAATTTTATTCAATTTGAAATGAAATCATCGGATCCTGTTTTTGGTGGGTTACTACCTTTGAAACAAATGTAACTTGTTTTCCATCACCGCATTTGAAGGTGGGATGAATTGATATATTTATTAAATTAATATTATATTTATTATGTTTTTATACATTGTTAAATTTTTATCACATATACCTTTATACAATCAATTTTGGTTCAAATATGATGATATTTCTCATGTGTACGGAAGACTCCACCATGTGAAGTGATGTGATTTATTTTTCAATTAATATATACATGTAATTTGATTGGGATAATAATAATGAATAATATATATATTTAATTATATATTATACTTATTTTATAATATTATTATCTCATGCACTTCTTAACCCGAACAATGTTTAAGGGAAGGATATCATCACACATGTGTACATACAACCTTCCGTCTCTATGAAGTGATTTGATTCAGTTTTCATGTCCATCATTCATATATGTTTCTAAAATTGTGTATAATGAGTATATATAATATTTATAACATTATTATTATAATTGTTTTGATATATGTACATATTATATCAAAAAAAAGGAAATTCAGGAAAAACAATTCGGAGAGAACATTGCAATTAACACTCGAAATCTTGAAAATTACAAATATAATTAAAAAATGTGTGGTAATTTGTTACAAAATAATCATATATGATGTTATAAATATTTTTAAAGTTTTTTAATAACATTATATCATGGAAAAACCATTGTACATGAGTTATAATGAATTACGATGGAATCAGACCTGAGGTAGGAGACTTTGTCTCATTTTATCTTGCCTAAGTCACATTATATTATTATGTACCTAATTTATTTTATATGGTGTATATAAATCCACTTAGACATGTAATTTAATTATTATATAGCAATTCAAGGTATTTTTATATTCAATATTAATTATTTCATCAACAGATATTTTTCCTGAATTTTACAAATAGGAAATAAGTTTCACAACTCCATTTATTTAATTGGGTTATATTACATCTTTTATTGTCATTGATATTCTATGATTTTGGGTATTAATTTTTATTATATTATGTTTTATTACCACATGTTCTATGTGGATTTAAATTTTATTCTCACAATCTATTAATTGAATAATTCTAACATCAACATTATGATCAGGGTAAGGGATTTTTTCACTATTTCCATTTCATTGAGATATTTTTGTTAATTTGAACCTATTCACGTATACATTATTTACATTAATCCTTTGAAATTTTTAATATGAATATATATATATTCTTAAGGGATTTTTTAATTCATTTTCATCCATATTCTTTGAATAATGGTTATAAGTATTTCAAAAATTGTATACCATCCATGTATTAGATGTTCTATTTAAAGAATAATTTAATAACTAGGGAAATATAGAAAAAACAATGTTAATTAATTCGTGAATGATTATTTTAGAAACTCATATTAATCATTTATCAAATAAATTATTCGATATGTGATGTAGGATTTGGACATACATTTTTTGGTGGGCATTGTTTTAATTATCTCATCGATGAATAGAATAGTCTCATGAGATAAATAATTGGGCCATATTATGATTGATTATTCTTGTAGTTTTAATCATTATTGTGAATGTGATTTATGGTATAGGTTTCTTATTCATTATAACAAGACATATATTTATTAATCATTTCCTTTTTTGATACTTTAGTTATTTTTATCCATTATATTTCCATAAGGTTATTATTTTTAACAGCTTTTATTTCTCATATTATTGATTAAATTTCATATTATTTTATTTTTTTACCATACCCTATTGATTATTTTTATCTTATGATCCATGATTTTTCATAATTATTTTAGATATGGATTTATTTCAATCTTAGTTTATTGTTTAAATATAATGTGTTTTTATCTATTTACCTTGTCATATTGATTATTTCTTATCTTATAATGATAGTAATGTTATTTAAATAGAATGTGTGTTTATTTAATTACCATTAAATGTTGACTATGACTCATTATTAATAAGATATTTATCTTTAATTCAACCATACCAAGAATTTTAAATGAATCTTATTTTGTTTTTTCCCCTAAGACATGAAGTTTAATTCTTTCAATAAGTTCTTGGTTGAAAAATTCCTTCCTTTAATATATATTTTTTACCAATATAAAATTCGAAATTTTTATGTATATTGTTCTAAAAAAGAATAGAACTAGTAGCTCCTTCTGTATTTTACCCGATGTATCTATGCCATTGTAATGGAACTGGCACCAGGCTATATGAGTTGAAGTCATTACACATGGAATGTAAATTAGAGATCAGTCAACAATAAATACATGCAGGGGAAGTTTAAAATAATAACATTATGATAATAGTACATTCATTCCAATATGAATATAAAGGTGACATATAATGGGTGTGAGTCATAAACATGAACATTGAATCGTAATATAAAATGATAATATCAAGGAAACATAGTAATTTAGGAAAAAAAATTAACATGACATTATAAACATAGTAAAATGTTAACCACTAGGAAATCGAATTATTGTTTGTTTAGTATATATTCCAATGCAACATACATAATATCTCATTAGAAGAAAACATTACCCAATGCATCAGAGGTAAATATAATTGTGATCCCACACATTACCTTCATATAATGTATACGAATTTGTGTGTCATAGTGATCATACAACATAAGAACATCACATTGTACCTTTAATACCATGATTAAGGAGTGTGGATTTCATAAATGGATGTCCTAAATAACTGATGGATATGTACCTCTTTGTAATAACCCATTGGGTGAATGTGGGATTTGAATATAGAACACAATGGTTTTTCATGGGAAATCACTAGATAATTTTGGCAGTAAAGAGTGGTATATAATGGTTCAAGGAAGGATTTAATGATGATGAAAGGTGGTATATAATTACTTTGGAATAATAGTAAAATTAAATATATGTGTAAAAAAATATTAAAATATTAAAAATTCAATGTAAAACTTCTTTATACAAAAACAAGAAATGAAAAATTATTAGGGTGATGTAATCACATAATTTGGAATAGTAACACTTTGGTAAAGGTCACAACATGCAGGTAGAAATGAGTTATCATCCTTAGAAAATAAATTTTATAGTAATATTATATTTATAAATACATTAAATCATATACAGATGAGATTTATAATTCAAAACTCAAATAAGGTAATTGAGTGGAAAATAAGTGAGGGATATTCTTTACCTTGAGAGGGTGCTTCTAACATCATTCAAGGAGCTTTGTACTTTCATTTGAACACCATGTGGATGGTAATAGAGAGGGATATAAAGAATACATTCTTGTTAAAATGGATTTTATTAAAAATGATAAGGATTGTTTGTGGTTATTTATAGAATATGATAAGTGATTATTTATTAATATCTAAAAATATGTTTTGTACTCTATATATTAAAATTATAAAAACCAGAAACAATCCCATAGTTTCGAATTATTTTTTCAAAATTGGAATTAATTTCACTCTTTTATAAATACAAGAACTAAAAATATTAAAATTATAAAATTAGTGATGAGGAATATAGTAATGATCATTAATAATTGATATTAAAACCAAAAAAAATATAATTTCTATTTTTAAGGATTCATTATAGGATTATATGACTAATAAAATTATATTGAAAACCCAATATTTTAAACATGAAATATAATTTTGGTCATTTATTATTTTTATAGTATTTATTATATCAAATTTTTCTATTATGATTTCATAATACATATGATATATTTTTACCATTTTACACAATAATTTTATTTTCCCAAAAAAATATAAATATTCACCATTTGATAATTTTTAAATGACGATTAAAATAATTGTATTTATTTTACCAAATAATACTCCAAATATTATAATTTAAAATTTTAAATGATATTATTTATTTGAATGAAAATAATAGCTTTTAAAACTCTAACATCATTATAACCATTATACAAATTACATTAGACTTTATTAAATAATATTATCATTTAAATTTAATAAAATATATTTTAATAATAAATTCATATAATAAAATTTATTAAAAATATACTGGTGTTATAACAAAAAAATTCTTAGTTCAATATATACATATTTCCCAACAAATTAAAATTTTATTTCTACCTATCAAAATAAAATTTTATTCAAACTGATTATATAATAATTTATAAACTTATAATTATAGTGGCTAAATATAATCATTTTTTAATTTAAAATAAAATATAAAATTTTCAAATGGTTGTGGTCTAGATACATAGACCATTTTGACACTAGCATATTCCCCAAGTGAATGGATTGTGATGGTTACACTTTCTTTGGGTGGATTAGGGAACATGGTTTGGGGCATGATCTCATGAATAGTGAACTTCTCCCATAAATTGGTTTTCATGTATTTCAGTTGTTAACTAAAAATATGGTCATGGTCAAGGGAAAATCCTGATGAATCCATCCCTATAATAGTATCTATTAAATTGGGTTCATAAATTATGATCCTAATAATCAATTCCATTACTTTGTTCATCATTGTGAGATAGATTTTATCAAAACACATAATGTACTAATCATAATATTCATTATATAATGCCAATATTAAAAAAATTTGTAATGAATCAAAATCATATAAATGTTATAGGCCATAAATATATAAAATAATATAAGTAGTGAATTTTTTTCAAAATTTATATTACATAATAAGGCATTTTTTAATTCAAAAGAGACATTCATTTATAAAATATTAGGTTGTTACAAACATAATTCAAAAAGTTTTATTTGGATAACTACTTAATATAAGCTGTATTGATTTGTCCTTTTCCTATAAGATATATTACGATCACACATCCTCATTTGTAATTATCAATTATTATATCATTAATAAAATATTTTATGATATCACTTTTTAGTCATAAAACCTTTTAAAAACTATTTTAAACCAGTGTTCTTATAACTTTTGGATATCAAAGTAGCCTTATATATTAATCTACCATTTTCAAAAAAATACCTAGAACAAAGATACCTAGGTATTTGATTTAAAAAAAATGAATTTCTATAAAAATAAAAAAAATCAAATACTGGTTGTGGAAGTGGAAAACCTTTTTATACCTTGAACGCTAAAATTGGCCAATCCTTTTTTCCTTTTTGTAAAACATTTACTATAAAAATAAATAAAAAATAACTTTTCAAAACATATGAAACAAAGTAAAATAGATAAATAATATTTACATGATAATTCATATGTATCTACATAAAATAAATCATAAAATCATTTTTAGAATATATACATGGATGAAATTATTTATATAATAAATCATTTAAATAATTAAAATTTGTTTTTTTTGAAAAATTTACCTTTTCCCTGAGTATGACTCATCATGTATGTTATTTATAATCCTAATATATATATATATATTATTTATTATTTTCTTTCCTAAGAACCTTTTTAATGTTTTTTGTTCTTTTTTAGGTAATACCTTCTTATATACCATTAAAAAATAAATTATGTTCACATCGTATGTTTTAATGATATTCGATTCATATGTTGGAAATGAATTTGGAATGTTAAAAATGGTGAAAAGGGAAATTATTAAATAATATCCATATTAATAAAAATTATATATTTATTGTTTTTTTAAATTAAGCATACTTTAATACAAACCTTGAAATATTGGTTTGAAAACTGAAATCTATTTCAATAATGGAGAAAGAATGTCATAAGTACACATGTGTAACATTTCCTGTTTTTAATGAATTTGAGGGAAATGGGGTAACTTAAACATTACATTTCTATATTTATTATTATATCATGTATATTATGGTACATATTTAAATACACCTATATATATCATTCATGTGATTACATGATGAATTTAGAATTACATCACTTTGTAGAGGTGATAATCCACACGTGCACATAAATGATGTTACCATTTTAATATGGATGAAAAGTCATAAAAATGATATAATATCATTATATAATGATTATAATTTCATTAATATCATACATATTCTATAAATCAATCACTATAATAATCCAATAAAAGAGGTTCTAGAAAGGGAATTACATTAGTTCGTGAGGAGATAATACACTGTACACATGAATGAAAATTTCATTCATGATTTGATAAAATAGAATATCGATATTGATTATTTTATTATGATATTAAATTATAAATTTATTTAATAAACATATGTTATTATTATGTAAAAATTATTAAGTATAAGAGGAAATAAAATGAAAATTATTGGTCAGTAATTACACCTCTTCTTTGTACTACCTCCTTAGGTTTACACATAATGACTTATAAGGATGGTTTTATAATCAATTCATGGACTCTAAGACATGTATATTGATGTTTTTTATAAAACTATAAATATATTAGATTAAATATAGTGCTCAAAATGCGTGAGTAAGAGAGGATATGAGGTTCCATTTTATATGTGAGGAGTGTGGCACTCTAGGAATAACATAATATAATAATCTAATATAATTAAATTTTCTTGAATAAATGGATAAAAATTGATATATATTTCAAATATATGATTTTTAATAGTCAAAATCCTATCATAGAATAAAATTTGATACTGTTTATGTCATGTTTTGCTCATATTGTCTTTATGATAAAACATGTTAACCATTTTTACGATTTTCGTAGATTAATCGTTTTTTACCATGGGAGATAAGAAAGTAATTTTTAAAGTATAAGTTTCCATTTAATAGACTGTGGTTTATATCATTAACCATATCAATTACTCTTAGATGAACATATATTTTTTATGAATATAAAATTATTTAGTAAAATATAGTTTATTATAATATAAAATTAATTTCATTTTTGATACTAACAAATTCATTAAACTGTAATTAAATAAAGACATTAATTTAAATATAATATAAAACATTCCATAATCCTTAATTTCATATATAATTATATATAATTAAAGGGACATTGCAATTCTCCCAAAAAATAATATTTTTAGCAATTTTAATTTTATTTAATTAGTTTTTCTAATTCTTCAAACACTTTTTAGATGTTATGTTAGAATATATGGTAATTATTTAATTAATAAAGATTGAAAATAAATTACCCTGTCAAAAAAATAATTTTCTAAAAAAATAGAACATAAAATACTATCTTTTTATCCATATGATAAAATAGTTATATTAAAACAAAAAGTTTTGAATTTTGTTTTTATTCATTATTTAAAATCATATTAATATGATTATCAAAATAAAGATTAAATAATATTCAAATTTTAGAGACATTTTTTTAATGGTTGAGAAAATATTAAAAAATTAAATCAATAATACTATTACTAATATTTTTAGTCTTTATTAAACTATTTTTTACATTAATTCCCCATTTTACCTTTAAAGGGTGATATATATTTACAAAATTTCCTATTCATAATGATGACAATTAAAATACTCATATTTACTACATTTGGATCTCTTGATTTAGAATATATTATATAAATAATGAAATCCAGTTACATGGAGTGTTATTAATTTATTTACAGTAAAGATGAAAATATGAATAAAATATTTTTTAAAAAAATGATATTTCAATGCCATAAAATGAGTTTTTACCAAAATCAATTGTAATGATAATTTGTATAAAAATAATTATATTGTTTATATTTAAATGATACATATGTTACATTTTGATAAAACGTAACATTTATTATATTTTAAAAAAAATTAAATATAGTTTTATAAAAATCATTATTTTCATTATTCAATAAAAATAATCTTTTAAAAAAATCCATTTATTTCAACTAAATATAAAATTTATATGCTGATTAAAAACTCTTCTTTTAATATTTTCAATTTTAATAATATTGAAATTAAATTTCAAATAAAATATTTTATGAAAATTATTTTAATTTGATTTAAATTAGTATTTTTTCAATTTAAAAATATTAATTATTATAATGAATAGAATTTTATAAAAAATTAATTGATTTATAAAAATTATTAATGATATTTATTTTTAAATTTACATGTTTTATTACACATTGTATGTGAAACTATACAGGAAAACCCTACGTAACTAATGTTTCATTGAATATTTTTGTTTTCTTCCGTATTGTGTTGGTTACATTTCCACTCTATTTATTTTCATTCATAAATATTTAGAGAATATCACCATTAAAAATTGAATATTGATTAATTTTTAATTAATATGTTTAAATAAAATCCTTTAGTTTTTTAGAAATAGTTCTTAATTTTGTAAAGTATCAATTTTCTCTAAAAAAAATATTTCTATTTTTGTTCCTTATTTTGGTAAAGGATAATTTAAAAATAATGGGTTTTTTGAAAAAACGTATGAAATTATATTTAAGGTTTCCTATCTATAATTTATAAATTACATTGAATTTAAAACAATGAGATATTTTTGGAATAGATCTTATTGATTCATTAAAGAATATTCAATGTCTTAATTTTTATCAATTATTTTGATTGATATTAATAATGTTTAATTAAAACATTTTGAAATTCTATATGTGTTAAATTTATTAAAAATCTATATTTTTAAAATGTTTCATTGATAATTATTTTTTTCTTAAAATTTTCCATGTGAGTTAAAATATCATTTTATTGAATCAAAATTCTTTTTTGAATGATTTTTCATTGTAACTTTATTCGGTTAATGAGGTGATTTTCTTCTTAATGAAATATATACATGGTTTTTTTGGTTTGGTATTTATTTAGGGATGGATTTATATTATTTAAAAAATATTTTTAATGATGTTTTTTTTTATTTTTTTGGTATTATTCAAATGAATTATTACTTTTTTCTTGGGTTCTTAATCTTGTTTTTAACTCACACCCACATTTTCAATTGATAAACTATTTGGATGACCCAGAATCATTTGGGACACCATCAAATCTTGAGTCAGGACCCTATGCAATCCATATATTACTCTAAACTTATTATTGTCATCTATGATTCCAAATCCAAAATCAACCTCACATATTTATAAAATTTGATTTCAAAAAATTATTGATATAACTAGAGATTATTCTAAATATCTATATCTAACATGATCATTTATAATCACTTAATACTATGAATTTTATTTTTATTCTTGATATTAGTGGTTGGAAGTTTTTGAAGTTTTTTTGGGGATAATGAAATAAAGGACCATTATTAGGTAGCTTTAAAGGCCTATTTCATTAATGATATTCATTCCAAATTACAAAAAATATAATAATGATTATGGAATATTTTGTCCATTAATAAGGAGATAAACTACTGTTAGAGTATCATATAAATTTTATTGAGTTGGATGAAAATCATACCTATTAAAGAATGGATGATTCCCTAATGAAATCATGTTTTTAAGAAGGTCATTATTCATATTATACATAGATTGTGTTTCCTATTAAAATGGACTCTTATATAATGATTCTAATAAGTTATGTCAAGGTTGAAGCATGCATGAAAAGAGCACTAGAGGCATTAGTAATATCACTTATTCATGGATGTGATGGAGGGAAATCCAACAGGGGGAAAAGTAATAGTGGAATGTCACACCCCATGCATTGGGTAATTAAGAAAAATATATGATTCATCTCACTTTATTTCTCTAGAAAGAAAGAAATAGTTTTCTAAAAAAAGAAATTTAGGGTATAAGAAACATTCTCGTCCGAACCTCCATAATTTCTATCATTCTTGTTATTTTTTGGGTCTTATATAGAGGTTATTCCAAACACTTTAGACATATCCATGATATCAAGGATCATAATTTTTTAATGGAATTGTGATTTAGTAAATGACTCAAGAAAATAGGTATCCATACATTGGCCTCGAATTAAATCATTATCATATAGGGGTGGAGATTTCAATGGATATTTGTATTAATATAGCCAATAATTTAGATTAGAGAGTTAATTTTGTCTATGTTTTCATTGATTGTATTCTCCTTCCATATTTAATGTTATGATATAATGAATTTTTTCATTAACTATATATTTTGTGTTTGTATATTTTTTAAAATATTTGGTCTAATTTATATATTATATCATGGTTAAGTAATAATTTGGTTTTATGGACTTCTATAATTTTATCGAATTATTTTAAATTCCTAAAATTTATGAAATTTATAGAGAGTTTGGATGTGAAGAAAATTTAATATGGTGGTGGGACCAGCAATATTGGATTTCATGTACTGATAAGTCTTCCTTTTTATTGAATGGGATTTATTTTTTACCTATCCTTGCAAATGTAGGGATGAGTTTATGGTTTTTTTACTATGTAGGGGAAAATTATTTTTGGAGGGATATATTTTTTTCTCATAGAGTGATATTCAGTGTGTGTTTGATACTATTTTTGATTTGATCATAGGACATGATCTTTTTCAGTTTGTTTTATTTCACAGAGTATTGAAAATCCAATGTGGGACTGTGGTCTCTTTTGAAATACTTATTCTAAGGTTGTTTTTTTCTTCAATTCACTCATCAAATAATGGTACTTCTATGTGGATATGGGGTTTTTTGGGTTTTTATATATGTAATGTTGGATAAGTTCTAAGGAATGCACGTCATAGTGGTGAGGATGATATTATATTTTAAAATTAATTACCAGATGTTGTTTTTCTTTTAATACAGTATTGTGTCACCCTCACTTGACCTAAGTGTATATTATTTAATTCCCCATGAATCATGTATCTATTTGATGAATTTTCTTTTTTTCTTTTTTTCCTATCATGTGACATTCTGGATGAATTTTTCAAAAATGGAAATACTTCTAGGTCTCATGTTTTAACATAATTATTTTCGTTAACATGTGTTCTATTTTTGGGTTACATCATTATTTAATGGTTTTGTAAAATTATATTAACTATTTTAGGCTCATTTTTTATGTTTATTATGGTTATTCAATTGATGAATTTTAGTTAGATAATTTCAAATTCATTCATAAATTAGTCTCTAGTTTACACTGAAAGTCGTATTTTATGGTGTGAGATCTTTGAGATTTCATCTTCTGGTCTCAAATTCATCCTTAACATTGGTGGAAGCCCTAATTTTTTTCATGTATTTATTTATTTAGAGACTATTTTTACATGATTTTATAGGATTTATTTTGTTTAATTTATTTTTAAACTATAATTTTCCTCTTTCTTCTTAATTGACCAATGTCCTTGATGCATTTTGGGTGTAGAAGTCCTTATGTTGGGGTATGTTATCGTATCCTGAATTTGGATAACTTGTTTAATTTGTTTCAATTGACTATATTTTTCATTAACACCCTATGATTTTATGAATTATTTTTTTCCAATTAATTAATTATTTTTTGATGTTTTTTATTCAAGAAACAGTGAAAATATTATTATATAAATTAAATCCCTATGTTTGTAATGATTTAAAAGAAATATAAAGTTAATAATTAAATAAAAAATAGACATTGTATTTCTATATAAGTAACAGTAATGTAATCTTATGTTGTATGAAAGACTGACTTTCCTCGATATCCTGCGTATCATACAAGATCATTTTTTGCTAAAAAATGATATATTATTAAAATATTAATTAATACTTTAAGAAATAGAATAGTTAAAATGTTAGACTATATGAATAGTATTATGTAAATTATGAAAACCTACGGTTCAGACAAATATTAAAAAAACACATTGGTTACAATGAATATAAAAACCAATTGAATATAAATGGAATATTTTTTTTAGAAAACAAATATTATGGTCACAAAGATACTTGATCCTCATAATTTAAAATAATTAAAATGAATGAGTGATATTAATAATATATATATATATATAATATATTCAATTAAATATTTTTGATATTCATATAATATATTTGATAAGAATAAGGTAAGAACAATCCAATTTTTACACCTGAAAAATTATATCTTTATTAAAGATCATTTCCTTCTTTTTATAGATGACATATATTAAATCTATATTTTGGTTATTTTATAAAATTTATATACAAAATAAATCAATTTTTAATGAGAATTATAAAAATAAAATTTTCCATAATATTTGGTGTTTTTCAGTTTTAATTTAATTTTTTAATGAATATTGAAAATACGAAACATTAACTCAAAACTACTTTTTCATATAATATATTTATAATGTTAAATTATATGTTTAATTTATTTTAAAGATTAATTAAATAAAATATCTATAAATTTATCAAATTAATGTATTTTTAATCAATATCAAATTTAAATTGTTTTTCAAAATCTAGTAATCTTTTTTATGTTTCTACTTCAAAATCCCACTTTGTCATCTCATCTATGTGATTATGATTAAATTAATTTCATCCACATATGAAATTAAAATTAGGAAAAATGTTCTAGATATTTTAAATCATAGTAATTTATATTTTATAAAAAAATCAACTTTGTTTTTGAAGAAATTTTTATTCAAGGTAATTATAATTAATTAAAATGAATAAGATTAAATTCTGATTAACAAAGGAAAAAATTAATAGCAATGACTAATATAACCTAGAAATAGTCCAAAAGTAATTGTATTTCCTTATTTATAAAATATCCTCCCATTTATCTATATTGGACTATTTGATGATCCAATGGTAATTAAATAAATGATGTTGGTTGTCCTTTTTCAAACATATTACATGAGTTCCACTCATCCACCATAATAAAATGGCCTCCTCTACCAATGGATTCCACAAAAAACATAAGCCTATTAAGTTATGTCAATATCCTCCAAAATATTTCCCCGAAAACATTACCTTTCTCCTTGATGACTAAATTTGGGTTGAAATAAATCCAAGAAAGTCACATTGTAAAAACCCAAAGAAGTTTCCCTAAGCCGTGGTAACATCCTCACTCAAACTCTTCTATATTATTTTCTTTCTCCACCAAAAAACTCTAATTTTTCAACATTTATAAAACAAAACATGTATTATCAATATACTAATATTTTTTATGCGAATTTTCTACATTAACAAACATTCACTTTAATCTAATTGGTAATGAACTTATTGTTTATGTGTATGGAGAGCTTCCACCTCACAAAAAGATGACTGTTCATTCTTCATTTATAGCCTTTGATTGTAGAAATTATGATGTAAAATCTATTATTATAAAATATTAATGATATTTATAATTTCATTAATAATATTTTATTATTTGACAAAACATAACTTCTTTACTTTTTATCTTGAGTAAATATGATAATTTCGCTTGACAAATTATGGACTACCACCCCTCAAAGTGATGTGATTCGTTCCCACACTACAAGGAATCCATTTAGGATTTTTCAGATAAATTATATGATTTAAATGATATGATAATTATAAAATAATATATATATATATATATATTTCATTTACTCACATTCATTAATATGATAATAAAATTAAAACTACATTCTTCCATTCTAGCGGCCTACCATCTCCATGGAAGATGTATTCTATTTCCTATAACTATATAATATAGATTATTATAATGAACATATAATGAAGAAAAATTATATTTATATCATGGTTTTCATTCTAGAAATCTTGATATAAGTATAAGGAACAAATATGTAATAGATTCGTATACATGTGAAGAACAAAAAATGTATTTTACAAAGTAAATCCTTAAGAAATAATTATTAACAAAAATGTAGTATAAGTATACAATAAAATAATATGTATAATTTAATATATAAATATTATTCTATAAAATATTTATAATAAACATATATTTATTATATAGAAATTTTGTAAGAATAGGATGATATTCAGAGAAAAGTTAAGGGAATTGCATCTCATGATTTATCTCGGTGAGATACATGCCTTATTGACCACACACATATTTTTTGTGGTGTATATTATTCACATTAATGTATTTTATAACTATTATACATAAATATATGGGTATTTACATTTCCATTTTAGGATCTTTCTTCCACGAGTTATATGTTTCAAAAGATAACCAAATTGGTAAGGTAATTTTGTCTCAATTATCCTTCATTAAGACAAATGCCATGTTGTAAACCTATATTTTACTATGAGGTTTATAAATTACCATTTAATTTTATAAAATTATCCTCCTCATTTTCATGATATATTTATGCTCTATGTCATTTCATTTTCTTATATGGAGAGTATGATTAAAATATACCATTTGATTATAGTTTATGGAAACAATATCACTATTTATCTTGATTGTTCATGATCATGTATTCATTAATGAAATATTATGATCCATCATTAAGGAAAACACAAGGATTTTCTTCTCTTATGATTATTCATTATTTCTTCAGGTATTCGTATAATTTTTTAAATCATGAGTAATTAATAAAATTATGGAAATGTTTTTAAAAAAATATGACTTTACCTATCTCTTCATTTGGAAATCTATGACCCTTCAAAACCATGTTTTCAGCAAAGGTTTCCAAAAATATTCTAATATTTTATTAATATATATTAAAAAAAATTAACCATTTTTACATTTTACGAAAAATGGGGTTTAAAATTGTAATCTTCTTGTCATTTAAAGGTTGAGGAACATTCCTATAATTTTTGTGTTGAAACGTAATGTTCGATATGTAAATATTTATTTGCAATCATTTCCATAAATCATCCTTTAAATTTATAAAATGGTTTTTTTGGAATTTGATTTTCAAATTGACTTTAAATAAAATCATTTTCAAAACGTCTTCAATATTATTTTTTATAATTTCTCACTTAAATCAGATTTATATGGTTCTCAATCGACATTACATGTTTTCAATTGAAAAAGTCTTTCATAATCTTCCCAGTGAATCCTTTATAAGTTTTAATGTTTATTTTTATCAAAAATGTATTAGATTTTTTTGTTACATTTCATGAATATTTTTTCAAATGAAAAAGTATTGTTTCATCATTAATTGATTTTAACGTATCTTTAAAAATTATTTCTCATCTAAGATAACATCATTAGGTGTTACTCATGCCTTTATATGTAAAAGATTCAATGTATCCATTCATATTTTTTCTATGAATGGTATAATTTTTTTTAATTGTTTTTAAGATATTTAATTTATTTCAAGATTTATATAATATTAAAAATTTCTTTTTAAATGGTATTTGATTTTGAGGAATTGATAATGAAACTTGTATCATTATCCATTGGTTATTATATGATTATAGGTTTATGATACCCATTTCATCTCATGGGTTATGATATGATTGTTTATGATTTTGTAGAACATGTATGTATGATTTCATTATAAGAGGGATGGGAAAATATATCCCTCAAATGAATTTGGAATAGATCTATATCTCATGAGAATGACATGGATGTAATGAGGAGTGAACTTGGTTTAGTATTATGGGGCAAGAATAAGAAGTGAACTCAGTACAGTAATATAGGGCTAGAATGGGGAGTGAACCCGATTTAGTAAAGGAAATTTTACACTATGATGTCCTTGGAAGTGATGCATTGACTATTATATAAATCATTATATATTCTTATGTGTTTTCAACAATTATAGGTTATATCCCTGTGTTTTTCATTCGTGGATTATGTTCTTTATTTCCTTATGATTTATTTCCTATGAACTATCATGATTAATGATAGGATTCATCTTTATGTTCTTTTACATACAGGTTATGATCTTCAATTATTTTGATTGTTTTATTATACTCTTATGCTCATTGTTATTCTTACAAGTCTCCCCGGTTTAACCTTATTAATCATCTATTCTCACACCTTTTTATGTTTCCTTCCCTATATTATGAAGATATTTAATAAGTATGATGTGTTTAAGAAGAGTCTAGTCATTAAGAACGTAGTATTAGATAATGTTTCTTTATTACATAAAAGTGTTAATGATTCTCTATTTCCACTGTCACTAGAGTAATATATTCGTTGTGGATCTATTTTCGAATTGTTTTCTGTATTCCAAAAATTTAATTTAATGTTACTATTTTTCAATTCTTTGTCTAGTCAATAAGAACCTAGTGGGAGATAATGATTCTCACTTACATACCGGTGTCTATGATTATATGTTTAAAAAGTCACTAGACTAATACATTCTTCAGGGGTTTGTTTTTGAATTGTTTTAAGAATTCCATAAATGTGATGTAATGTTATTATATGTCAAGACTAGATTGTTATAGATTGTAATAGGGTGAATGATTAATTAGCCTTTTAAAACCATGATTTTCATAACCCATCCTTGGGGCTCGTACCGTGACTACCCCAAGCCGGCCTTCCATAGGCCAGGGGCTGGCGACTAGCAGCAAAGGCGTAAATCCCTAAGCTAGAAAAGCATTTTCATTATAAAAGTAAAAAACACAACAGAGTATGAAACATGAAGTAAATACTAAGTAAAACTGAATACAAAAGAGTGTGCTGGAAAGTAAATGGGCCAGTATACAAACCCAACTGAACAACGACTACAAGTTAAAAGGGAAAAACAAATGTATGTAATGACCAGCTCCTGGATCATCCTCCGGAGTTCCTACTTGAAGGGACGGTACAGATGGACACCTCTGCACTCACATCCATCAGTCTCCTCTGTGTGCTAATTGGTCACAAGGTCCACCTCCAGGAACCGTCCAGTTGTGGCGCTCTCGACCTCCGTCAGCGCTGTCCATCATCTGCATCCAACAAAACAAGGTGTGGGCATATCCCATGCAGGGGTGAGTATAACGATACTCAGTAGTGACCCCGAGACCCACAATGTCTCA
This sequence comes from Viscum album, assembly GCA_963277665.1. Taxonomy (NCBI): domain Eukaryota; kingdom Viridiplantae; phylum Streptophyta; class Magnoliopsida; order Santalales; family Viscaceae; genus Viscum; species Viscum album. The sequence goes on from OY728148.1 coordinate 789,955,662, forward strand.
TAATTTCCACTAAAGATTTACAAAAGAAGAAAGATACAATCATGAAGTATCAACCAACCTTACTGTGGTATATTCCCATACATATACCTAAGTCACTAGTCATAGTATGGCTCCAACTCTCAAGCCCAACCACAAACCAATTATATAAAGGAAGTAAAGTAAATCACCACAATGATAACGGTTGAAAGACATGACTCAACTCACACAGGTATACAAAAATAGTAGTGAGATATAGATGATCAGGTGGAGCCACTGGATTATCTAAGCTATTGGTCCCACACAGGGTATAGCACCAGCTAAGCTGTAAGATCCAAACAGGATACATGCCAGCTATCTCGTCTAAGTTGTTGGACCCACATAGGATACAGGACCAGCTAAGCTGATGGACCCACACATGATATAGGCCAGCCATCTTGTCTAAGCTATCAGACCCACATAAGATATAGGACTAGCTATTCTGTTAGACCCACATAGGATATAGTAATATAAGTCAATGCTGTCGAACCCACATGGGATTCTGGTACAATATTATTTGTTGTCGAAACCACGGAGGATTCCAGTCCAGTAGTCATCACAGTCGCAACCAGCTCTTGGCTTCCAGCACACATCACACACGATTCCGGGAGGGTCTGCTCCACGAGAAAAGGGGGTCGATACATCAACTATCACGAAGTCCTGAGTTGATTTATCCCCATGTTCTTTCTAATCATATGAATCCCAACGCGACAAACGACCCATCAATAAGATGCTCGTTATGAGAGTTATTAGTTTTTCCATTCTAGGGGCCATGTTGGTTTTATGCTCATTCCAAACCCAACCATTTTTCAGAGTTGTACAAAACTCACTTAGAGTAACGTAAAAGGACTGCCTCTTCATGAGGGTCCCAGTGTCACTGACGGTGCATCTTTCGTATGCACGGTCTTGGAGATATTCACATTTAGGCGATGTCAGGCCCGGCCCGTCAAGTTCAGTGGGCTGGTGGATCGGCCCGACCAGACATAGCGGGGTAGACCCGGCTGGGGGTTATGTCAGCCCGGTTTGGAAGGTCCGACCTGGATGGGGGGTCGGCCTGACCTAGTGGGGGGTGTCCCACCCGTGGATAGCCTGAACTAGGGTCTATCTTCTATAACCATCGTTCTCCTTTGAGTTGATCAAAGAGGTCATCAATCCTCGGATGTGGGTACTTTCTCTTTACAGTCACCTGATTCAGGTGACTGCAGTCGACACAAAATCGCAAGCTCTCATCCTCCTTCTTGGAGAACAAAATTGGTGATGCCCAGGGTGAAACACTAGGTCAGATAAATCCCTTCCCATGCAAGTCCACCAGCTGTATCCGTAGCTCAAGAAGCTCGACCGGAGCCATCCGATATGATGGATAGATATCGGTGCTATCCCAGGGTACATGTCAATATTTATGTCTACCTCTTTGTGAGGAGGTAGTCCTTGGACATCGTCGGGGAAAACATTCGCGTATTGATCCACCACAACATGAAATCTCAGACTCCGCACATCAACTTCTATTAGGATTAGACTAGACAACTGATATGTGATCAGTTTCCCCCTACTCTTCGTATGTCCATCTTGTGCTTCAAAGGCTCCCTTCTCACCAGTGAAGGTGAACCTGGTCCTATCCATGTGAATACACCACACATTGTACCTAATATAATCAATCTGAGCATGGATTGTGGATGACCAGTCAATACCCAAGATGACATCGTAAGGCCTTGAAGCCACTACAAGAAGTTCCTAGACGAATATCTCACCTCCTAGAGAAAGCTCACACTACTGGAACCAGAGCGTAATCGTCGAGTCTGCACCCTTAGATGTTTCCAGCCGTACGTATCTGGCCAATGGCACTATCGGAATCTCCGATATCCAAACGAGGGAAGTGGAAATAAAATAATGAATCTCACCTTTGTCTATATGTACCGCAACAAGGGTGGGGTAGACACAAATAGTACCTTGAATCATCTCAGGTGTGACGTGGTCATAGGCCTTGACATTGTGAAGCTAAGCCCACCTCTTTCCACCAGCTCCCTGTGGTCAGGGTGGACCTCTAGGTAGTGGTGGTGGTAGAACGTCGAAATGTCGTCCACCACCCACTGCTTGGCCAGTTCCTCTGCCTCGTCCGCCTGCTTCTATTGGGCCACCATGGAGAACCTATGCCTCTACCTGGGAGGTCTCTCTACTATCTTCTTTTCATCTGCATGGTGGTTCGGGCTGTCACGTTCCATGTGGCCCTGCCCGCAGCATGCATAGCACTGCTTGATCCTCGTATAGCTAACTCTATCTTGTGTGCCCCACACAACCGAACCTATATCCGGGGTTCGCCCACCTGATGGCCAGGTTTGCTTAGACCTCTGCATCATCTATCTACTACCAGATCCAGAATACTCCGCTATTTGTCGCCTTGTGGTGGGTCTCACCGCTGGAGACTACTTAGTGAGGAATCTCTCTTTTAGAAGGGCTCTCTCCAACACCCCATCCTGCGCTGGAATACTGAGGGGAATCGTTGAATCCCAGATCTCATGCCTGGGACCCAGCTCGAAGGTTCAAGAACTAAATAATGGGTGTCATACCATGTCTATGGAGTAGCATGAGTGGTCGGTGAACCTCACTGAGTATTGAGCTACTGTCATACTGCCCTACTATAGATGAAGTAACTCCCGAATCTGCACCACATGAACGGTGACTAGAAAAAACTATGAGCGAAAAAGAATACCGAAGTTTGTCTAGAGTAATGATTCCTATTCAGGCACCTAGATCATCTAGCTCCACCATCTACCTACTGTTACATGTAGGAGACTCGCGACATAGATCACCATATGGTCGACTGGTGTACCTATAAATCTTAAAACTCTCACGATAGCCTCCTGGAAATCCTCAGCTACCTGTGGGTCCATATCTCCCCGGAACATTGGCAGACTCTGTCTCTAGAACTAATACAATGCACTTAGGTGGCATACAATCTTTGCTGCTGGAGCTGGTGGTATCGGTGGCCCAGCTGGTAGTGGTACCACATGTGCCTCTGCTGTGATGGGGCCCTGCACCGAGTCCTCGTCGCTTGGTGGGCTATCATCTCGTACATAACTCAAAACCCTAGATAGTTGCCTTCATGGGGCCATCCTGAAATGAAACCGGGGATCCATGTTTAAAACAGTATACCTGGTGAGCTGACACAATGTAATCACAATGAAAACTTTTTCAAGGAAACACACATGCAAATAGTGTTTTCATGCACTGAGTTGGAGATCAGATGTCAGAGTCCTAGTGTATGGATACATAGGCCGCCACACAAACACCAGTTTCCCTAATATGATAACCACACCCAAAACAATGATCACAATTTCCGTTAAAAGAATCAGTTTCTAAGTACTGCTGTAGAACCGACTCCTCTGATAAAAATTTGTCATGACCCGTCCTCGGGGCCCATGCCATGACTACCCCAAGCTAGCCTTCCATAGTCCAGAGGCAGGTGACCTACACCAAACGTGTAAATCCATAAGCTGGGAAGACATTTCCTTTATAAAAGAAAAAAACCACAATAGTGTACACAAAAGGATGTAAACAATATGTAAAACTGAATACAAAAGAGTGTGATGGAAAGTAAATGGGCCAGTATACAAACCCAATTGAACAATGAGTAAAAAAAAAAGTCAAAAACAGTTGTAAGTAAAGTGAAGTTCCTGGATCATCCCCCAAAGTTCATACATGAATGGGTGGTACAGATGGCCACCTCAGTACTAATGTCCGTCAGTCTCCTCCATGTGCCGACTCATCGCAAGGTCCACCTCTGGGTACCGTCAAGTCGTGGTGCTCTCGGCCTCCATCAGCGATGTCCATAGTCTGCATCCAACACAACGAGGTGCGGGTATAGCCCGTGCAGGGGTGTGTATAAAGACACTCAGTAGGGACCCTAAGACCCTCAATGCTTCACAATATCCTCTAAGGATTAACAAAAGAATAAAGACAAAATCAAGAAGTATCAACCAACCCTACTAAGGTATATTCCCATACATATACCTAAGTTACCAATTTCAGTCTGGCTCTGACTATTGAGCCCAAGAAAAAACCAATTCTACAAAGGAAGTAAAGTCAATCACCATGATGATAATGGATGAAAGACATGACTCAGCTGACACAGGTATGCTACAATAGTAGTGAGATATAGATGATCAGATGGAGCCACTAGATCATCTAAGCTGTCATACCCACACAGGATACATGACCAAATAACTTGTCGAACCCACAAAGGATACATGCCAGTTATCTCGTCTAATCTGTCAGACCCACACAGGATATAGGACCAGCTGAGCTATCAGACACACATAAGATACAAGCCAGCTATCTCATCTATGTTGTCATACCCGCATAGGATTCAGGACCAGCTATTTTGTTGGACCCACACAGGATACAAGAACAAAAGTCAGAACTGTCGAACCCATGGAGGATTCTGGTATAGAATTCATCATCTTTGAACCCATGGAGGATTCTTGTACAACAGTTTTCATAGTCGTAGCCAGCTCTAGGGTACCCACACACAACACACTAGATTCCAGGAGGGTCCGCTTCTCAAGAAAATGGTTCAATAAATCAACTATCATGAAGTCCTGAGTTGATGTATCTTGAAGTCACGTCTCTTCATAAGGAACCCAACGTGATAGACGACGCATCAATCGGACGCCCGGTCTAAGAGTTATTAGCTTTTCTGTTCCAGGGGCCCGGTTAGTTTTATGCTAGTTCCAAACCCGGCCATTTTCCAATTTTTTCCAAAACTCACTTCGTGTATTGAAAAATGATTTCCTGGTTGCATGGTCCATAGTGCCACAAATGGAACGTCGTTAAGATGCGTGGTCTTGGAGATATTCACATTTAGGCGATGTCGGACCCGACCTCTCAAACACAGTGGGCTGGCAGGTTAGCCCGACCAGACTTGGCGGGTACGACCTGGCTGGGGGACAGCCCGGCCGGGTTCGGCGAGTCTGACCCGGCTAGGGGTCCGGCTCACCTTGATGGGGCGCGGCCCACCTGCGGACCCTACCCATAGATCGGGTCGGTCCGATTTTCCCGGAGGCACCGAGCGGTGCCACCTCTCCCGGCCTGGCCCGCCAAAGCCTACCGATTCTGTCCAGTGTGAGCGGCCCGCATAGCAGGCCCCTGTTCCTTTCACGCGGCGGAAAGCAGCACCACGAGTCTTTAGCCTGGCCGCCAGGTATCCGAACGGTGCACCCATGGAGAGGCACACGATTGTGGGCCGCGGCTCCTCTGCCGCGCGGCGCCTACGGGCGCCGTGACCTTCCAACTTGCCTGATTGTAGCAGGACGGTTCTTCCAGCCCGGCCAGCATGAGGTGGGTCGGTTCTTCTCCGGCCAAGCGGCACGTAGATGCAGTCCACATTTTTGCTCTATTCGGACCGTGCAACGATTCCATTCCACCACTAATGTGACCCCCCTTGCCACAGCCTTTGGTTCCATAATGTGGCACGATGTTGTTGCATCTTTTCATCTGCCGCTGGACTTCTTTGTCATGGTGTGACAACACCATTCCCTATTGGCTCCGCCTCCATCGTTATCAAGATCAACAAATATGGGGGATGTTCGGGTCGGGTTCGTGCGGCCCGAACCCTCCTCTTTGCGACGTTAAAAGTAGGAAATTAACATTATGCAATTAGAACTATGATGTTCAAAGACATAACAACTCAAAACAACCCCTACCTCATATTTTATGTTTCACGTCGATGAACCGCAGAAGATGGTGTCGCAGAAGTCAGGCGTCATGGAAGACGAACGTCGATTTCGTTGATTTCGGAAAACGTATGAAGAAGAATCGGAGTCAATGTTCCTCATGGGCGGCTACTCCTCTTTTGTCTTGAATGAAAATCGAAGACAGTTTCATTGTTATTCGTTGGATAAAGAGGGTGTTCTTCGTGTTCTTCAGGGTAGAATGCTCTCTCTCTAATTCTCCAAAAGTTCCACCAAGGTAAAAAAAAGTTCCTACCAAATTAAAAGAATGTAATGAATTATTTTAATGATGGAAAAATAAATTCAACAGAATAAAAATAATCAAAATAATTAATTAAGTTGTTAATTAATTGTGTTGGCACTTTAATTAGAGAAGGTGGATGGTTTAAAAAATTAACAGGGGAGAGGTGGATTCATTAAATCAAAAGGATGTCCAAGAGATTCAAAGGGGGGTTTCAAGGGGAGTTGGGGAGTTTATGTTTGTGTGGGCCCCACCCCTAGTTATATACTCCCAAGGGAGGTTAGGGTGTTCTGGGCCCCACCCCTAACCTCCATCTAGAGACTTTAACCACCTTTCAAATAAAATGTGTTTCAAACACATTGTTTTTAATTTCAAATATTCATTAGTAAACCCCAAGTTATATATTCCATCCTGTATGAAACACAACTGTGTTATGTGTCCCCTTAATCGAATACATGCTTTTCAAGTTCATCGGTGGCCTCATATTTCAATTCTGAGCACCGGTTCAAAAGATATAAAATCCAACATGTACGTTTACTGAACGTACCTGAACAAAACTTCAGAAATTGATTCCAGGAAAACCGGGCCTCGGAATCAGGCGCCGTTAGAAGCTACGGACTCGTAAAATTCCAAATAATTAATGAATAAAAATTTCCTTGAAATTTCTGTGTCTTTACATTACCCCCACCTCAGGGATTTACGTCCCCATGAGGCTAAAACACACACTAGGGAAACAAATGGGGTATTGAGCACGCATATGAACCTCCCGCTCCCATGTGCTCTCCTAGAGGTTCTCGTGCTACCAGCGAACGCACACCAGAGGAATCGACCATCCACGTAGGACCCACTCCTGTCGATCTTCAATCTCCATTGGAACCTCCATGAAAGTTACCCCATCATTGACATCTAGATCCCTGTGGACGAGGATGTGGGACAGGTCATGCCCATCACTCCTCAGTTGAGATACGTGGAAGACGTTGTGATCCCTGTACAAATGAGGTGGAAGGGCCAGGCGGTAAGCCACCTCGCCTACTCTACTGAAGACCTGGAATGGCCTGATAAAATGGGGAGATAACTTGCCGCCTCGGCCAAATTTCCATAGACCTCATCGACGTGAGACCCATAGGAAGACGTGTTCGCCATCCTCGAACTCCAGTGGTCTCTGTCTTCTATCAGCATTGGAATTCTGTTTTCTCTGTGTACTCTTAATCCACTCCTAGATGATCTAAACCTTCTCCATCGTAGCCTTCACCATCTCTGGTCTTACAAGTGCTAACTCCACTAGGTTAGTCCAGCACAAAGGTGATCTGTAAGGTCGATCATACAATGCCTCATAAGGGGTCATCCTGATGGTGGATTGGTAGATTTTGTTCAATGAAAACTCCACTTAGGGTAAGTTATCCTCCTAGCTATGACCAAAGTCGAGGAAACATGCATGGAGCATGTCCTCAAGAGTCTAAATGGACCTATCAGTCTAACCATCCATCTGATGATGGAAGATGGGTATTAAGCAATGATGCTTCCCAAAAGTCTCTTGTAAATTGTTCCATATCTGGGATGTGAAACGATCATCTCAATCATAGATGATAGTTGATGGCACACCATGAATCTGTATGATCTCTTGAATGTAGAGGTGTCCCAAGCTCTCTACTAATCCATGCTCTCTGATCGGAATGAAGTGGGCCAACATGGTTAGTTGTTCTACGATCACAGAGATAGAGTCATGTCCTCTAGATGCACGTGGAAGTCCTGTAATGAAATCCAGGGATATTTTATCCCACTTCCACTTTGGAACCTCTAAGGGATGAACCAAGCCTGCTGGAACCTAGTGCTCTACCTTCACATGCTGACAAGTGAGGGATTGATAGACAAACTCTTCTACTGATTTCTTCATAACCGGCCACCAGTATTGTCATATGAGGTCCTGATACATCTTCGCCCATCGAGTATGTACCGCTAGAGGGGAAGTGTGGAACTCCCTCAACACCTCCACCTGTAGTGAAACCCGTACCATGGTACGCCCTCTGAAGAGGATGACATGCATACCACCTTTAGAAATTCCATCAGTTGCCTGCCCTGAGGATATCAGAGCACGTCGCATCTCACAGTCAATGTCCCCATGATGTGCCTCCTTGACTCATTGAAGGAGTGGAGGAGTGATTGTGAGAGACTGCAGTAAGGCTGCTCCATCTCTATCCACAAAAGATATCTTCAACGCAACCAGCTGCTTTGTATCCTCTCCTAGTAGGTGAATGCCCATTCTCCTACCGAGAGAATCTTCCACAACGTTCCTCTTCCCTAGAGTATAGACTATCTCAATGTCATAGTACTGGAGGAACTCGATCCATCGATGCTGCATCAGTTTCAGTTCCTTCTGTGAGAAGACGTACCTGAGACTCTGGTGGTGAAAGTAGACTCTAAAACGCTCACCCATCAGATAGTGTCGCCATATCTTCAAGGATAAGACTAATAATTCTATTTCTACGTATGGGGTACCATAGTTCTTCTCGTGTTGTATCAACTACCATGAACTATATGTGATCACTGCTCGCTCCTGCATCAGGACACCCCTGAGTCCGGTCCCTGATGCATCGTAGTAAACTATGTACCGTATTCCCTGCTTCGGTAGCCTCAAGATGGGCACACTGGTCAACCTCTACCTCATCTTCTAAAGGAACTACTATCATCTCTCTAACCACATGAAGTGTTCCCCCTTCTTCATTAATGCTGAAAGCAGTGATGCAACTCTGGTGAAGTCTGGCACAAATTTTTGATTGTACCCAGAAAGTCCCAGGAAACTTCACACCTTTGTCACACTCCTAGGTGGATCCCAAAAAAGGACTTCCTTAATCATTGCTGGATCCACTGCAACTCCAGCCTCTGAGATGACATGTCCCAATAAGTGAACCTATCAAATCCAAAATTTCCACATCAATAGCTTACCATAAAGATAGTTCTATAAGAGTGTGTCCAGTACTACCCACAAATGGTAGGCATGATCCTCCTCAATAGTCGAGTAAATCAGCATGTCCTCAATGAAGACTACAACAAATCGATCGAGGTAAGGGTGGAAGATCCTTTTAATGATACTCATGAACACTGCTGGAGCATTGGTTATGCCGAAGGGCAATACCAAGAACTCATAATGGCCATAACGACACTTGACGGATGTCTTCTGCACATCCTCATCTCGAACTCTGAGCTGGTGATAGCCTTACCTATGTTCTATCTTTGAGAACCATCGTGCTCCCTTGAGCTGATCAAAGTGGTCACCAATCCTCAAGAGTGTGTACTTGTTCTTAGTGGTCACCTGATTTAGGCGACGGTAGTTGAAACATATTTGCAAGCTCCCATCTGCCTTCTTGGAGAACAAAATCAGCGATGCCCAGTGTGAAACACTGGGTCTGAAAAATCCCTTCTCCTACATGTCCTCCAGCTGTACCTATATCTCACGAAGATCAGTGAGAGTCATCCGATATGCTGGAGTAGATATCGGTGATGTCCCAGGGTAGAAGTCAATGTATAAGTCTACCTCTTTGCAAGGAGGTATTCCTAGAACGTCTTCAGGGAAAACAACCACATACTGATCAACCACAGCAGGAAAACTCAGACTTTTCACATCAACAGCTCTGAGGAAGAGACTATCCAACTAATGTGTGATCGGATTCCCCCTCCTCTACCTAAGTCCATCTTACACTACAAAGGCTCCCTTCTCTCCGGTGAAGGTGAACCTGGTCCCATCTGTGCGGATACACCACACATTGCACCTAATACAGTCAATCCAATCATGAACTGTGGATAACCAGCCCATACCCAAGATGATGTCGTAAGGCCTCGACGCCACTACAAAAAGATCCCAGCCAAAGCTCTCACCTACTAGAGTAAGCTCACACTGCCGACACCAGTGCGTAATCATCGAGTCTTCTCTATAGAAGTCTCTATCCATAAAGATCGAGCTAACGACTCTTTCAGAATCTTTGAGCTCTAAATGAGGGAAGTTCCAATAAAATAATGACTTTCACCAGTGTCTATAAGTACTGCAGCAAGGGTGGAGTAGACCTAGATAGTACCTCGAATCATATCAGGTGCTCCATGGTTATAGGCCTCGACTTCCTAGAGATGAGCCCACCACTGTCTGCTTGATTCCTATTGTCGGGGTGGAGCTCTTGGTGGTGGTGGTCGTAGAGCCTCGAAACACCATCCACCAACCGCTGCTCGGACAGCTCCTCTACCTCGTCCGCCTACACCCGATGGACCACCATGGTCGAACCTTTGCCTCTTCTTGGGAGGTCCCTCTATTTTCTTCTGATCATCTTCATGGTGTGATGGGCAGTCAAAATCCATGTGGCCCTGTTCACCGCATGCAGAGCACTTCCTACTCCTCGTAGAGCTGACTCTGTCTCATGTGCCCCACACAACCGAACATGTATCTTGGGATCGCGCACCTGATGGCCTGGTCCGCTTAGACCTCTGCGTTATCTTTCTACTACCGGCTGCAGTAGACTCCGCTATATGATGCCCTGTGGTGGGTATCGCCACTGGTGACTGCTCTGTGAAGAAACTCTCCACTAGAAGGGCTCGCTCCAACACCCTTGCCTTCGTCAGAATGCTGAGGGGAATCGTCGAGGACCTGATCTCATGACTGAGTCCTTGATCAAAGGTTTGGGCCCTGAAGAATGGGTTTCGTACCATGTCTGTGATGTAGCGTGAGAGGTCATTGAATCTCCTTGAGTATTGAGCTACTGTCATATTGCCCTGTTGTAGATGAAGTAACTCCAGAATTCGCACCACACGAAGGGTTACTGGAAAAAACTCTGAGTGAATGAGAATCTCAAAGTCTATCCAGAGTAATGATTCCTTGTCATGCACCTGGAGTATCAGGATTCACCATCTCCATGTTGCTGCATGTTGGAGACTCACGGCAAGGATCACCATAAGGTGGGCTGGTGTCCCTATCAATCTGAAAACTCTAATGATAGCCTCCGACCAATCCTTAGCTGTTGTGGGTCCATCATTCCCCGGAACCTAGGCAGCCTATGTTTCTAGAACTTGTGCAACACACTCAAGTGGCGTGCACTATCTATAGCTAGAGAGGGTGGTATCGGGGGCCTAGCGGGTAGTGGTAGCGCTGGTGCCTCAACTGTGATGGGGCCCTGCAACGAGGTCTCATAGCTCGGTGGGATACCATCTCGTACGTAACTCAGAACCCTAGCTGGTTGCCTTCATTGGGCCATACTGAAAAGAAACAAGGGCACCGTGGTTAAAATAGTATACCTGGTGAGCTGACACAATGTAATCACGGATAAAACGTTTTTAAGGAAACACACATGCAATCAGTGTTTTCGTGCACTAAGTCAGAGATCAGAAGTCGGAGCCCTATTGTATGGGTGCGTCGGCCACCACACCAACACCAATTTCACTAATCGGATAACCACAACCAAAACACTTATCACTATTTCTGTTAAAAGAATCAGAGTCTCAGTTATGTAGTAGAACCGACTTCTCTGATACCAATTTTTCACGACCCATCCTTGGGGCCCATGCCATAACTACCCCAAACCCGCCTACCATAGGCCAGGTGTAACGACCCAAAGTTTCATTAATGGAAAATCCCTCTTGATCCAGTTAAATGATTCTTTATGAAAAATGTTTTTTTATAAGATGTCAACTTCTTTAAGTTTTACGTTAAGATTTGTGACCATTACTTTTTTAGCCGTTGAACAGTGATCATCTGGGTAGTTTAAATATAAGGCTTTAACGAACCAATTTTCTACTCAGACAAAGGAAGCGATGGCCTCATCCAGTAGAATTTCCCCTTACGAAGCCCATTTGTCGGAGCTCGAAAAGGAGGTGGCGTCTTTGGGCTTTGCCCTTGACCAAGCCCAAGCTGAGCTTCATCAAGTCAAGCTCGAACGTGATCGTCTACGGGAAAAATGGAAGTTGATAGAGATCACCACTCGAGCGATGTTATCCGAGCAACCCCAAGAGTCTGTCACCATCGCACACCTTACCCTTAGGTCTTATGCGGCTATTTTAAGGGGTTATGTAACAAATAAGTAGCACCATGTTCATGTACATTATTTTTTTATATAATAATGAATATAATTTCTAGTCATTTTTGATGCATTGTAATTAGTTTTTAAAGTACAAATGATGTTTTTAGTTATTATTTAATTAAGAATTATATTTTATTAAATTAAAGGATTTTTGAATTAAATAATATTTTAATAAAATATTATTATTAATATTAAATGAATTTTCATTAAATATAAATGATCTTATAATTTTATGAATGCAATTAAAATTTTTATTAAGGTTTGAAAGCCATTTCTGTCAAAACCTGTGAATTTTTTATAAATGTCGGTTTTTATTTTAAAAGTGAAAATTCACATATTTAGAAAATTATTTAGATAAAATAAATATTATTTTTGGAATCAGGACGTCGAAATTATCCAACGGTGAATTTTTCATAATTTTCTGAGACAGTCAAATTTTTGGGTAAAAATTAAATACCATTTAAATATATAATGTGTTTTATGACATCATAATGACCCAATGGTGATGTAATAAAATTACATAATCCTTATTTTCGGCCAATATGTGTTTTATCATTAAAATAATGAGGTTTTGGGTTTGTTTGAATCACTTTTCAAAGCATTAATGGAGCCCTCAAGACTTATTCAACACTTTGCCTTTTTAAATTAATTTCCATGGGAGTGTGACTCACCTCCACATAAGAAACCCTAATTTTTTAATATGTTCGGACCATGGCCTTGTAAAATATTGTTTTCCTATTTCCTTTACCAGAAACCATGGGCAAATACCATGGTATGGTTTGTGGTTTGGATTATTTTAATATAAGGGGTCCCAAACCTAAATAATAAATAATTCTCTCACCTTTTCTATATAAACCCACCCAAGCTCCCACTTCCTCCTCACTCAAAGCCCTTGAAGATCGTCCAACCTCTGACCTACTCTCTCTAGAATCCCCCCAAGGTGCCCCAAGCTCCCAAGAATCCTCTCACAAGCCTCTCTCTAGGCTTTGGAAGCACACTTCCAAGTAAGGGTTTTTCTTCCTTTCTCATTTTTGTCAATTTTCTTTAAGTTGTATTTCCCTTTTAATTTCATTTATTAATGTTGGGTTATGGTTTCGCACCTCTCCCATACTGCCCTCTTATTGTTTGAATGATGGGATACCCCTTTCTCTCTCATTAAATGCCTCCCATGTACACACGTTACTATGCCGAAATTCCGAAAGGAACCTTTTTCTCCTCTTTTATATTCAAGCAATACTTTTGTATCATGAATCTAAATTCCTTTTCAATTGTTGGGACATGTATCTATATGATCTTCTTACTGTCCATTACATGTAAATATGATGAGGAACCCCTTTATCTCTCATCAGCCTTTTTTATGAATTCTTATGTCACGCCGTTACGCTGCCGAAATCACACCGATTTTCTAAACCAATATCATTGTGTAGTGAATACCATGTCCATTTCTCCATCAAGGGTATTCACCTTTATGCACATTTACTTATTGATTATAAAGTTTCATGTTTTAATTCCACATTCCTTTATCGTGGAATAAATGATTATGTTTTATGAATCCATGTTTTATGATCCATGTGGCACACTTATGCATGAAATGAAATGTTTAAGAAGGGTGCGCCCTTTATAGCGCTCCAATGCATTGGGTAAAGTATAGTATCATGATACGTCATGTGCAATGAGTGTTTACTCATGCTAATTCAAGTGCAACGAGGGTTTACTCGTGCTTCAAGTGCAATGAGGGTTTACTCATGCTCCATGTGCAATGAGCCTTGGCTCATGCTAATTCAATGTTAAGTGTTTTTGCCACATTTCCATTTATGATTATCATGCTTTATCATGACTTTATGTTCATGTATCTCTTATGCTCTATTGATATGCCTATTGCCTAACATGTATTGTACTCCTCATGTTATTCATTGTGTACTCCCTTACTGGGCTTTATAGCTCACCCTTTTCTTATGCATGTCCTCAGGTTATCCCATGCAATGCTAAGTACGAAGGAATGTAGTGGTCATGTAAAGGAAGTTTTCAATAAGGATGTTGTATTGAAAGTTTAAAGTTTTTATGTAATGATCCTAAGCCCCAAAGACACTAAACCTCTCGATCTTCTTTGTTGTATCAAGTGAAGTTTTATGTAATAAAGCATGTTTAAGTTGAAATAAAAAGCAGGGTTGTCATAGTTGGTATCAGAGGATAGGTTTAGTTATTTTTGGGATTAGGAAACCCTAGTAAAGCCTTAGATACAAGACTAAGCATAATAAAAACATCCCTAAGTTTTGGTAAATACTAAGTAAGTGTTTTATTAAACAAATACATCCATGTCTGGATACGAGCAGGTAGAGGCGGCTCTGGCACAGATGTATCCTAGGGGTAAAACCCGAAAACAACGCTTTGAGCTAGACTCGAACGGGAACTGGTGCACGACAACGGGCCTTGCTGCACTCTTGGTTACGACACTCCCGGGGGATATGTTTTGATAAATTCACAATCTTAGTATGAATCCTTATTAAGGGAAAAATGCCCCTAAGAATATATGTTAGAAGGAAGATCATGAAAAGCCTGGATTGAATCCTATAGACTCATGAGTTAAAGAAATTAAAGTTCATTTATAAGTCATCAACTTTTGTCTTTGGATTACCCTTTATGTGTTACCCCTAACTTTCCTTTTATTCCAACCAATGGCCGGTAATAGGAGATCTCGGGCTAACAACCGTTGTGAAGATCAGTGTGATGATTGTACTTATGAGATGCCCAATCCAATGGGAGCGGGAATCGCGAACTTTGTCACGCTTCTCTCTCAGCTAACTCAAGTTTTGAATAGAAACACTGGTCAAGAGGAATGTTCAACCCCCCTAAGAAAGAACAAGTCGCTATTGAAAGCTTCATGAGACAAAGGCCTCCTACTTTTAGTGGATCATCCGATCCCACGATTGCTGAACAATGGATCAACTCCATTGAAAAGATATTCTCCATCCTCCAATGCTCTGAATTAGAGAAGGTTCTCCTGGAGGCTTATCGTATGGAGGGTGAAGTTGATCAATGGTGGACGTTGATCAAAAATACGAAGCATGAGGAGGAGATCGAGGCTTTGGAATGGAAGGTATTCCGGAAGATGTTTTTCGATAAATATTTTCCACACACCCTCTGTCTTAAGATGGAAAGGGACTTCCTTTCCCTCAAGCAGAAAGATGAGGAATCTGTGGGAGCGTATGAGGCAAACTTCACAAGGCTTGCACGATACACTTCCGGCTTTGTCGTTGCCCCCGAATGCAAGGTTGACCGCTTCTTTGGTGGGCTGAAGCCTAGCTTGCGGAAAGCATTAGCGATCCGTGACTTTGACAGCTATGAGGAAAATGTCTGATGTGCCCTCAAGGTTGAAATGGAGATCGGAGAATCACATGGGTATCATGGGGACAAGAAAAGGAAGGTGGACTTCAATGTTGGTGGTCCGATGGATAAATCCAATGGCGCTAAGAAATTCCAGCACCCCACTTGCCAAAAGTGTGGAAAAAAGCATCCTGGAAATTGCCTTAGGGGGACAAGAAAATGCTTTAAGTGTGGAAGAGAAGGGAACCTAGCTGTTAACTGTCAGCAAGAAGGACCCGCGGCTGCGACGGAGGGGAGGAACGCTCCGTTCGAACCTCAACGCGTTGTTCAATGCTTCAAATGCAAATAACCAGGTCATTTTGCGAATCAGTTCCCCAATCCAAGGGTTATCGGAGGCAATCAACAACCTCCAAGACAGCAAGGAAGAGCTTTTGCCATCACTTTTGTCGAAGTGAACCCCGACAACGAAGTGGTGACAGGTACGCTAGTTATTCATTCAAGAATAGAGAACGTACTTTTTGATTCAGGATCTACGTATTCCTTTATATCTCAAAAGTTTAGTAGAACAATCCCTACACCACCACAAATCCTAGAAGTAAAGATGTAGGTGAGTACGGCAAATGGGGCAATTATTGCATCCCATGAGTATAAGTCCTCCCCTGTTATAATCTGTGGATTGAATTTCCCAGCGAACCTCGTCATACTCACTTTGGTGGAATTTGATGCAATTCTTGGAATGGATTGGCTTTCCTTATATAGAGCCAACATAAATTGTCGGGAGAGGGAAATCACACTCCATATGGAGAATCGGCCCCCGATTCATTACAAGTGTCAGGAGGAAGATGAATCTACTTTAGCTCCATCATCTCAAGCATGGATATTACTGCCTTATGAGCACACATATCTGGCTCAGATGATTGAGTCCAAGGAAGAAACCACCCTTGAAGAAATGCCTATTGTGAGGGAATTCGCTGAAGTATTTCCCGAGGAACTTCCTGGTCTTCCTCCAAGAAGAGATGTTGAGTTCTCAATTGAACTTATACCTGGGGCGCTACCAATATCCAAGACTCCATATAGAATGTCTATGGTTGATCTTGAAGAACTGAAGAAAAAACTACAGGAGAATCTGGATAAAGGTTTTATACGCCCAAGTGCATCACCATGGGGTGCACCAGTCCTCTTCGTCAAGAAGAAGGATGGGTCAATGCGGCTTTGCATCGATTATCGTGAACTTAACAAAATCACGATAAAGAACAAGTATCCTCTCCCAAGAATCGATGACTTGTTTGATCAGCTGCGTGGAGCACAATACTTCTCCAAGGTCGACTTGCGGTCAGGATATTATCAAGTAAGGGTGAAGAAGAAGATATCCCCAAGACTGCTTTTCGTACAAGGTACGGGCACTATGAATTCATAGTAATGCCTTTTGGACTCAACAATTCTCCAGCAATATTAATGGACTTGATGAATAGAGTCTTTAGAGATTACCTAGATAAATTTGTGGTAGTCTTTATAGATGATATTCTAATATACTCCAAAACCAAGGAGGACTATGAGGAGCATTTAAGAACTGTACTGGAGACTTTGCGCAAGGAGAAGCTCTATGCCAAGTACAGCAAGTGTGAGTTCTGGTTGAAGGAGGTCTCATTCTTGGGCCATATCATCACAAGCAATGGGATATCTGTGGACCCCTCCAAAACAGATGCAATTGAGGGATGGCCGAGGCCAACATCGGTAACTGATATCCGTAGCTTCTTGGGGTTAGCTGGATATTATCGACGATTTGTGCGAAACTTCTCACGATTGTCCAACCCTCTTACCAAGCTAACTCGAAAGGGAGTAAAGTTTGCTTAGAGTGATGAATGCGAAGAAAGATTCAAGGAGTTGAAAAGGAGGCTTATCACTGCACCTGTGCTCACTTTACCCACAAGTTGGGAGCTTTTTGTGGTATTCAGTGATGCTTTGAAGAAGGGCTTAGGATGTGTGCTGATGCAGAATGATAAAGTGATATCCTATGCCTCAAGACAGTTGAAAATCAATGAGCGAAACTATCCAACGCATGATTTGGAGTTGGCGGCGGTGATCTTTGCCTTGAAAATCTGGCGGCATTATCTCTATGGAGAGAAATGTGAGATATATACTGACCACAAGGGTCTTAAATATATATTCACACAGAAAGAGCTTAATATGCGCCAGAGAAGATGGATAGAGCTCATAAAGGATTATGACTGTTCAATACATTACCACCCTGGGAAGGCGAACAAGGTGGCGGATTCCCTAAGTAGAAAGGATCCAGCAATTCTATCAATGATGAGAATTGAGAAGGATCCAATCTTCTTAGACTTGATGAAGATGGACGTGGGAATCATAAAGAAGGGAACATCATCAATCCTTTCACAAATGATTTCTCAACCATCTCTTTTGGAAAGGTTAAAGGATGCTCAAAAGGATGATGCGAGAATCCAAGAAAAAGTGGAAGCTATCAAAAAGGGAAAATCCTCAGAGTTTAATGTTAATGAAGAAGGAATTGTGCGGTTTGGGAAAAGACTATGGGTCCCATCAAGTTCGGAGCTGAAGAAGGAACTTTTGGATGATGCACATAGTTCAAATTTCTCTATTCACCCAGGGAGCACAAAGATGTATCGAGATCTCCGAGAAAACTTTTGGTGGGATAATATGAAGAAGGACATCGCCGAATATACATCAAAGTGCCTAGTGTGTCAGCAAGTGAAGGCAGAGAGGCAGAAGTCTAAGGGGATGATGCAACCATTGCCCATACCAGAATGGAAATGGGAGAACATCACCATGGACATTGTCACTGGACTTCCAAGGACATCCAAAGGCAACAATGCAATCTGGGTTGTTGTGGATCGTCTTACAAAGACTGCACACTTCATTGCTATTGGAGAGGATTTCTCTTTGGATCAACTGGCACGGATATATATCAGGGAAGTGGTACGGTTGCATGGAGTACCACTATCTATTGTGTCTGACCGAGATCCAAGATTTACCTCTAAGTTCTCGAAGAGTCTTCAACATGCTCTGAATACTGAACTGAACTTCAGTACGGCCTATCATCCTCAAACTGATGGCCAATCCGAGCGGACTATCCAAACACTTGAGGATATGTTGAGAGCGTGCTCAATGGACTTTAAAGGAGGATGGGATCAACATATTCCTCTAGTTGAGTTCTCTTATAATAATAGTTTCCACTCGATCATCCAAATGGCACCATATGAAGCCCTGTATGGGAAAAGGTGTAGAACACCGGCATGTTGGGATGAGGTCGGTGAACGTAAGCCGCTTGGACCAGAAATGGTCGAATAAATGGTGGAGAAGGTGAAAACCATTCAGCAGCATATCAAGGCAGCCCAAAGTCGACAGAAGAGTTATGCAGATAATCGTCGACGAGACCTTCAGTTTAAAGTCGGAGACATGGTGTTTTTACGCATATCTCCGTGGAAGAAGGTCATGAGGTTTGGAAAGAAAGGGAAGTTAAGTCCAAGGTACATCGGCCCATTCGAGATTCTTGATCGTGTTCGGGCTGTGGCCTATCGACTAGCACTTCCACCTACTATGGCCAAGGTGCATGATGTCTTCCATGTATCCCTCTTAAGGAAGTACATACCAGACCCTTCACATGTACTCTCTTCCGAGGTGGTACAATTAGAAGACAATCTTTCTTATGAGGAGCAACCAGTGAAGATCTTAGATCGTAGAGAAAAAGTTCTACGAAATAAGACAATTCCCCTCGTCAAGGTGTTGTGGAGAAACCACAAGTTTGAAGAAGAAACTTGGGAATCGGAGGATATGATGAAGCTAAGTTACCCACATTTGTTTTAGTGTGGGAAAAGGAAAATTTCGAGGGCGAAATTTCTTAAGGGGGGAATGTTGTAACGACCCAAAGGTTCATTAATGGAAAATCCCTCTTGATCCAGTTAATTGTTTCTTTATGAAAAATGTTTTTTTTATAAGATGTCAACATCTTTATGTTTTATGTTAAGATTTGTGACCATTACTTTTTTACCCGTTGAACAATGATCATCTGGGTAGTTTAAATATAAGGCTTTAACGAACCAATTTTCTACTCAGACAAAGGAAGCGATGGCCTCATCCAGTAGAATTGCCCCTTACGAAGCCCATTTATCGGAGCTCGGAAAGGAGGTGGCGTCTTTGGGCTTTGCCCTTGACCAAGCCCAAGCTGAGCTTCATCAAGTCAAGCTCGAACGTGATCGTCTACGGGAAAAATGGAAGTTGATAGAGATCACCACTCGAGGGATGTTATCCGAGCAACCCCAAGAGTCTGTCACCATCGCACACCTTACCCTTAGGTCTTATGCGGCTATTTTAAGGGGTTATGTAACAAATAAGTAGCACCATGTTCATGTACATTATTTTTGTATATAATAATGAATATAATTTCTAGTCATTTTTGATGCATTGTAATTAGTTTTTAAAGTACAAATGATGTTTTTAGTTATTATTTAATTAAGAATTATATTTTATTAAATTAAAGGATTTTTGAATTAAATAATATTTTAATAAAATATTATTATTAATATTAAATTAATTTTCATTTAATATAAATTATCTTATAATTTTATGAATGCAATTAAAATTTTTATTAAGGTTTGAAAGCCATTTCTGTCAAAACCCGTGAATTTTTTATAAATGTCGGTTTTTATTATAAAAGTGAAAATTCACATATTTAGAAAATTATTTAGATAAAATAAATATTATTTTTCGAATCAGGACGTCGAAATTATCCAACGGTGAATTTTTCATAATTTTCTGAGACAGTAAAATTTTTGGGTAAAAATTAAATACCATTTAAATATATAATGTGTTTTATGACATCATAATGACCCAATGGTGATGTAATAAAATACCATAATCCTTATGTTCGGCCAATATGTGTTTTATCATTAAAATAATGAGTTTTTGGGTTTGTTTGACTCACTTTTCAAAGCATTAATGGAGCCCTCAAGACTTATTCAACACTTTGCCTTTTTAAATTAATTTCCATGGGAGTGTGACTCACCTCCACATAAGAAACCCTAATTTTTTAATAAGTTCGGACCTTGGCCTTGTAAAATATTGTTTTCCTCTTTCCTTTTCCAGAAACCATGGGCAAATACCATGGGATGGTTTGTGGTTTGGATTATTTTAATATAAGGGGTCCCAAACCTAAATAATAAAGAATTCTCTCACCTTTCCTATATAAACCCACCCAAGCTCCCACTTCCTCCTCACTCAAAGCCCTTGAAGTTCGTCCAACCTCTGCCCTACTCTCTCTAGAATCCTCCCAAGGTGCCCCAAGCTCCCAAGAAGCCTCTCACAAGCCTCTCTCTAGGCTTTGGAAGCACACTTCCAAGTAAGGGTTTTTCTTCCTTTCTCATTTTTGTCAATTTTCATTAAGTTGTATTGCCCTTTTAATTTCATTTATGAATGTTGGGGTATGGTTTTTCACCTCTCCCATACTGCCCTCTTATTGTTTGAATGATGGGAGACCCCTTTCTCTCTCATTAAATGCCTCCCATGTACACCCGTTACTATGCCGAAATTCCGAAAGGAACCTTTTTCTCCTCTTCTATATTCAAGAAATACTTTTGTATCATGAATCTAAATTCCTTTTCAATTGTTGGGACATGTATCTATATGATCTTATTACTGTCCATTACATGTAAATATGATGAGGAACCCCTTTCTCTCTCATCAGCCTCATTTATGAATTCTTATGTCACGCCGTTACGCTGCCGAAATCACACCGATTTTCTAAGCCAATATCATTGTGTAGTGAATACCATGTCCATTTCTCCATCAAGGGTATTCACCTTTATGAACATTTACTTATTGATTATAAAGTTTCATGTTTTAATTCCACATTCCTTTATCGTGGAATAAATGATTATGTTTTATGAATCCATGTTTTATGATCCATGTGGCACACTTATGCATGAAATGAAATGTTTAAGAAGGGTGCGCCCTTTATAGCGCTCCAATGCATTGGGTAAAGTATAGTATCATGGTACGTCATGTGCAATGAGTTTTTACTCATGCTAATTCAAGTGAAATGAGGGTTTACTCGTGCTTCAAGTGCAATGAGGGTTTACTCATGCTCCATGTGCAATGAGCCTTGGCTCATGCTAATTCAATGTTAAGTGTTATTGCCACATTTCCATGTTATGATTATCATGCTTTATCATGCCTTTATGTTCATGTCTCTCTTATGCTCTATTGATATGCCTATTGCCTAACATGTATTGTACTCCTCATGTTATTCATTGTGTACTCCCTTACTGGGCTTTATAGCTCACCCTTTTCTTATGCATGTCCTCAGGTTATCCCATGCAATGCTAAGTACGAAGGAATGTAGTGGTCATGTAAAGGAAGTTTTCAACAAGGATGTTGTATTGCAAGTTTAAAGTTTTTATGTAATGATCCTATGCCCCAAAGACACTAAACCTCTCGATCTTCTTTGTTGTATCAAGTGATGTTTTATGTAATAAAGCATGTTTAAGTTGTAATAAAAAGCAGGGTTGTCATACCAGGGGCTAGCGACTAGCACCAAAGGTGTAAATCACAAAGCTGGGAATGTATTGCCTTTATAAAAGTAAAAAAACACAACTGAGTACGCAAAAAAAAATGTAATCACTAAGTAAAAATGAATACAAAAGAGTGTGCTGGAAAGTAAATGGGTTAGTATACAAACCCAGTTGAACAATGAGTACACGTAAAAATAGAAAAACTGTTGTAAGTAAAGAGAATCTCCTGGATCGTCCTCCGATGTTCCTACCTGAAGGGTAGGTATAGATGGCCACCTCATCACTCACATCCATCAGTCTCCTCCGGGTGCCGACTTGTCAAAAGGTCCACCTTCGGGTATTGTCTAGTCGTGGTGCTCTTGGCCTCCATTAGCACTCTCCATCATCTACATCCAACACAACGATGTGTGGGCATAGCTCGTGCATGGGTGAGTATAAAAATACTCCTTAGGGACCCCGAGACTGACAAGGTCTCACAATATACAATAAGGATTCACAAAAGAAGAAACATACAATCACAAAATATCAACCAAACCTACTTAGGTATATTCCCATACATATACCTAAGTTACCAATCTCAGTCTGAATGCAACTCTCAATCCCAAGAAAAAACCAATTCTGCAATGGATGTAATGTCAATTACCACGATGATAATGGTTGAAAGACATAACTCAGCTCACACAGGTATGACACAATAATAGTGAGATATTGATGATCAGATTTAGCCCCTGGATCATCGATGTTATCGGACCCACACATGATACAGGAATAGCTAAGCTGTCAGACCCACACAGGATACAGGACCGGCTAGGCTATCGTACCCTCATAGGATATAGGACAACTATCTCTTCTATGCTTTCGGACTGACACATGATACAGGACCAGCTAAGCCGTCAGACCCACACAGGATACATGCCAGCTATCTCGTCTAAGCTGTCAGACCCACACAAGATACAAGACCAACTATTCTATCAGACCCACATAAAATATAGGAACAGAAGTCAGAACTGTCGAACCCACAGAATATTCTCGTATAGTAGTCGTCGTCATCGATCCCACAGAGGATTCTAGTACAGTAGTAATCGCAGTCGCAGCCAGCTCTAGGGTTCCCACACACTACACGCTCGATTCCAGGAGGGTCTGCTCCACGAACATAGGGGGTCGATATATCAAATATCACTAAGTCCATATTTGATGTATCTTGATGTTCCATATCATCATAAGGAACCCAACGTGACAGACAGCATGCCAATCGGACGCCCGGTCTAAGAGTTATTAGCTTTTTCGTTCTTGGGGCCTGGTTGGTTTTACACTCGTTCCAAACCCGGCGATTTTTCAAAGGAGTCCAAAACAAACTTAGAGTAATCGAAAAGTACCTCCTCATCACGAGGGATCTAGTGTCATAAATGGTGTGTCGTTCAGACGTGTGGTCTTGGAGATATTCTCATTTAGGCGATGTTGGGCCCGGCCCGTCAAGCCCAGTGGGCTGACTGGCCGGCCTGACCCGACTCAGTGGGTCCGACCCAGATGGGGGTCGTCCAGGCACAGTTTGGGGGGTCCGACCTGGCTAGGGGGTCAGCCAGTCTTGGTGTGTCTTGGCCCAGCTGCGGACCCAGCTCGAGGAACGGGCCGGTCCAGTTCGCCCGGCGGCTCCAAGTGGCACTGCCTCTCCCTGCCCGGTTGGCCGAAGCTGGCCAGATCTTTTTGGTGCGAGCAGCCCACCAAGTGGTTCACTGTTCCTCCAACACATCGCCAGGTAGTGCCACGGGTATTCAGCCTGGCCAAAAGAAGGTCGGCCGGTTCCCCGAGCATGTGGCCCACAGTTGCGGCCCGCGGCTCCTCCATCGCGCGGAGCCAGGGGGCGCCGCGACCTTCCAGCCCGGCTAGCTGTAGCTGGTCGGTTCTTCTCTGGCCAAGAGGCCCATGTATGTGGGCCGTGCTTTTCTCCATGCGGCAAGCATGACGACACCGGTCCACCACTCTTGTGGCCCAGCCTGGCCACGACCTTCGGTTCCATAACATGGCTCGGCGGTGCCACATCTTTTCATCCGCCACGGTTCTTCTCCAGCACGATGTGATGACAACACACCCTCTTTTCTCTGCCTCCATCATTATCATGATCAAAAAATATGGGAGAGAATCAGACTGTGTTCGTGTGTCCCGAACACTTTTCGTTGTGATGTTAACAGTTTGTAAGTCACATTCCTCAATTAGAATGATAATGTTCGGAAACATAACAACTCAAAACAACCTCGTAACTTGTATTTGACGTTGCACGTTGACGAGCTGTGGAATACGGTGTCGCGGAAGTCAGGCGTCGGGGAAGATGGACATCAATTTATTTTATTTCAAGACACATATGAAGAAGAATCATAGTCGATGTTCATCACGGGTGGCTCCTCGTCTTGTTTCTTGGACGAAGACTGAAGACAGCTTCATCATTCTTCGTTGGAGAGACAGGGCAATCTTCGTGTTATTCGTTGAAGAATTCTCTCTCTCTAAATCTCCTAAAGTTAAACCAATGTAAAAAAAGTGTGAACCAAATTAAAATAATGTAATGACTTTTTATAATGTTGGATAAATAAATTCAAAAGGTTTTAAATAATCAAATTAATTAATTAAGTTATTAATTAACTGTGTTTGCGCCAAAATGAGAGAAGGTGGACGGTTTAAAAAATTTAATGAGGAAGAGGTGGCTTCATCAATTCAAAGGGACATCCAAGAGTTTCAATGGGGGGGTTTCAAGGGGAGTTGAGGGGTTTGGATTCATGTGGGCCCCGCCCCTAGTTATATCCTTTCAAGGGAGGTTAGGGTGTGGTGGGACCTACCCCTAACCACCACCTAGAGACTTTAACCACCTTTCGAATGAAAATGTGTTGCACACACATTTTTATTTAATTTCAAATTTTAATTAGTAACCCCTATTTATAACTTCTTTCCTGTATAAAATTCAACTGTGGTAATGGTCCCTTAAAGCGAATATCGGCGGACTCAAACAAAACATCAAAAATTGATTCTGGGCACACCGGGTCTCGGAATCTAGCTCCGTCAGAAACTGCGGACTCATAAAATTTCAAAGAATTTATGAAAACGTTTTCCTTGAAATTTCCAAGTATTTAAAATGATAATAAAAACGTAGTGAGAACTCTAAGGAAAAATCTATGGATAACTATTAGGATAAAGAAAAGTATAGAAAATTGACATAGAATTTTGGTAACTAATAGAGGTAGTAGTTTCAAAGAAATTAATTCCTATCTAGATACTTAAAGATGATGTGGTTCTATAACATATATACCTAGGAGTTATATCCCTGAAAAGGTCTCCAAGGATTGACTCGGGGTTTACCAGTACATGATAGCGGGACATACTACGCACATAGTTTGACACTTCAAGGAGAAATTAAGTAGTAATTCAAAAACTCGTCATGAACCATCCTGATGTATTTAAATATAAATTGGATAATAATATCCTAGTATAATCTTGAGGTGTCATAGATTATATAATGTTTCCTAACATATACATCATATATGTGAATTTTCATGATTATGTGATTCCCCACTATGGAAGTCATTACATATTCATTGATTTCGGGTGTTAGCTAATACAGTGAATTAGAAGTGATGGATTAAAATTAAATATAAGGAAAATATTTTTATGAGATCTTAAATGGAAGAGCTATTAGATTGAAGGATTTTGTGATCTATTCTAATCAGTTTTCAAGGAACATGATCAATAATGTGTACCTTAACCATCACTTATACTCACCAAAGAATAGAATGAAAGATTTCATTGAGCTTTCTGGTAATTGATACCAGGGAGGAATGAATATTGAATCTCATTTATGTCAAGAATATGGAAAAAATAACCTATGTAAATTCTTTAATGGAACAAATGGTGATTTGACTATGGAAAAGAAGGACAGAATGCAAATAACTAAAAAGAAAAAATGAAGGTTTTGGATAACCAAGTGTATGAGAATATTGGTCTCTCAAATAAAAAATAAAGTGTTAAATACCTTATGTGAGTAATGAGTGATCATTATAGGATCCAATATTTTATGTGGACAGCTTCTAAAGTGAATCATCAAGGAGGAATTAGTAATGGATATATTGGAACTGATGATGAGAATTTATATGAAATGTGAAAGGACAAAGGCATGGATTAATAATATGTGTTATCATTCTTATGAAAAATTGATGAAGTGGAATAGTAAATTTTTCTATGTATTTCGATTCAAGAATTGTCTAGTTTGAATGATTAAATATGAAAATATTTTTTAGATTATGTGTTTCATTACAGATTTACAAAATCAGGTTAAATGTTTTTAATTGATAAGAAAAGTTATTTAATGACAATGTTATTTTTTGACTAAGTCAAGATAACCATTGATATTTTCCTTCTGTTTAGATAATGTGGGTTGGGTAATGATATTTTGGATAATAATAATTAAATTGGACTATTCTAATTAACTTTGAAGAAATTATGGTTTTTTTAACTATAGGTTTTTACAATCAATTTTACATTTTTTTGGATTTAAGTAATATATCCAATATACACTGAAATAAAGATACATACATATTTATAATAAAGATTTATGGTTTGGTTATTACCATGTTTCAAGATAATATATGATACTTTCATTTACTAGTTATATGTGTGTTAACTAAGAGAAATATTTTGATATATAGGGGATAAATGTTAAGATGATTTTTGAACTACGTTCTAATGTTTTTTATTTTCATCATTCAAAATCATTATAACGATAACCATTTAAAAAAAATATTAAGATAACATTCGGATAAATTTTGTGAGAATAAAGTATCAACTCACCATATAAGGATTTATGTATATTGGATAACTTATTATAAAAAAAGTTATATATGATATCTGATGACAGATAAGAAAGAAATATCATAGATCTCATGAAATTTTAGTGCTTCATGAATGAAAAATTCAAATTTCATTTTGGAGAAATATGTGATGTGGATCAAGGAATAATAAAGGGAGTTTTTGGACTGAAATCATGCAAGTATATCATTTTAGGAAAATTAAATAACTTTAGAGAAACAGAAACTAAAACCAAAAGTGTTGTTCTAGTACCATTGTATCTGACTAATCAGATGGTCCCTTAGTTCATCTATGATTTATGACTTTATGATTGTAATCATTCTTCTGACATTGTTCTCTATTAATTCCCATAGGATTACGATGGTTATAATTCTCTTCCATGTCAATCATAACACATACACCTATGTTATCCCATATGGAAACCTAGTTATATGTTCCATTGGATACCTATTATGTTTCAAACATTCCTTTATAAAATGATATTTTAGTATTCATGTTTAAGATATTGGTTCCTAAGAAAGGATATTTCATGTATTAAACCATTAAAAACCTAGATGAATTTCAATGGAAATTATATTTTTAATTTGTGTCTAGTGTAACACCCGAAGATTTTGTGAATTTAATTTTTTGAATTAATTTATTCTTTTTGATATTTTATTGTCCACGAAACCCTGAAAATAGTTGTTTTGTATATATTGAAGCACTATATTTGGATTGATTAATACACAATGACAAGTTAATCATGCAATAAATGCAGTAAAAATATTTTTTTTATCTATACAAAACTATGATGTTTAATTACATTATATGCAATAAGGACTTTCCTCTATGTCATGTGTAACACACACGATTGAGTTTTACCAAACAACAATATATTATTAAAAAATATTATTTAAAATTGTAGCAAAAAACCTAGAAATTAATTTAGTAGATATAAATAGTAATAACCAAATTAAAAAAACTTATGTTCTATAAATATATAAAATGAATTCATTAGATACAATGAATATAAGAACCAATTGAATATAAATGGAATATTTTCATAAAAATCAATTCTTATTCTCACATTGATATTTTATCATAATAAATAAAATTTATTGAGGGATATTAATATAATATATATATATTATTGAATAAAATATTTTTCATATTACCAAAATAGAATTTATACTAATAAGATAAGAAAAAAACAAAATTTTACTCTTAAATATTGATATTTTTATTAATTCAATTTTATGGCCGATTAATAGAGAATCTATTTTAAATCAAAATTTTTTAACTTTTGTAATAATTATATGCAAAAATAAATATTATTATTGAAACATGAACCTACTAATTTTATTTGGGTGATTTGTTTGTATTTTTCCGTGAAGTTTCATTTTTAATGAATAGTGAAATATACTGAAATTTATCACCAAAATGCATTTCCTTATAATTGATTTATATCGCTACATTATATTACTATTTAATTTTAATGTAAAATTTGTTCAAATTTTAATTCATTTATTAAATTTTGGTCATTGGATATAATTTCACCTTGAAGGTAGTTATAAAATCCTACAAAACATTTGAACATTTTTATATTAAAAACCCACGTTGTTGTCCAATTAATGAGATTGAATTTAAATTAATTCCATACACTTATATGATTGTAATAAGGGAAAATGAAATCCATATCTGGAATAATCATAATTTATAATCTAAAATAATATCAACATATTTTTTATCAAAAATATGGTGGATGGTAATTAAAATAAATTTAAATGATTAAGATTAAATTAAGCCTATAAATTTACTAAGACATAAATTAAATACTTAATATGACTTTTAAACTTGTAAAAGATAAATTTTATATACATATTTTGACCCTATAATCTATTGGATGGGCTTATTAAATTATTGGATTATCTTGAAAAAAATATTTGTAGTGTTTCCCTCTTCCAAAATATCGCAATAGTTTCACCCAACCTCCACTATAAAAGGCCTCCACCCATCCAAATTACATACACCGGTCAATACACTTAGGTTAATAAATGATCTACCAAAATATATTCTCGGAATCTCTTCCATCCACCTGGAATCCTTTATTTTTTTAGATATAAATTTAAGGAAGTCCCTCTGTGAAAATCGGAAGAAGTGACCCAAATAAGAGTTAACGTCCTCCCTCAAGCTATTTTGACCTTTCATCATTATCAATACCCTCAACTATTATTTTTACATTATTGTACAAAAACAACAAAATAGTAAATATATTGATATGTCATTACTATTTGATTTTTACCCGCACATACACACACATCCATCTAATGGGTAACGAATATACTATTTATTTGTACGGAGAACTACCGCATCACAAAACGATGTTTTTTGATTCTTCCATTTACACCTCTCATGGTGTAAATTATTATATAAAATATATTTTTATTTAATATTTATTATATTTACAATGTATTTATTATATGATAAGTATTTTTCAAAATGTATCATTATACATTCCATCTTGTGTAAATACGATAATTTCATTTGAGGAAGTGTGGACTGCACCCTTTCAAGTGTTGGGATTCACTCACAAACTACATGGAATCTATTAAGGATGTTTTTAGTAAAATTATATGATGTATAATATATAATTATGATAATTTAATAATGAAATACATTCATAAATACATAAATATATATATATATACTAATATTTCATTTACAATGTTTCTTCTAGGACTATAATAAAATGAAAACAACATTCATGTGCACATACGTCCAACTGTCTCCATGAATGGTGTATTGAATTTCATACTTCTATGTCATATTGATTTTTATAATAAAAATATTCATTATATACATGTTATATATATATATTTCATGTTTTAAATTCTAAAAATCATTATAATTTATAATGATCAATTATATAAAAAATTAATACCCATTCAAAGAACAAAGTAGATATTATACAAATTGAACAGTTAACATAGAATTGGTAAAACGAAGGTAATATATGGTCACAATAAAAAATATATGTTATTAGATATAATAATATTATTTTTTAATATATTTATAATTAAAATTCATTTATTATAAAATATTCTTGTATGAGTATGAATAGAGTCAAAACACAATGTTAGGGAATTTCATGTCAATAATTATTTCTGTAAGATACATGCCTTATTCACTATTCACATATTTTTTGTGTTTTAAAAACATACTATTAAAGTATCTTACATATTTTATACATAAATATATTAGTATTTAAATAAAAATTTCTTGATCTTTCTTTCATTACATTTATTCATCAAAAGATATGAAAATCAGTGATATAATATTATCTCGATTTGGCTTCATTGAGACACATTCCATGTTATTAACCTATATTTTTGTATCATGTGTATAAAAATCCATTGAAATTTAATAAAATGTATCTCATTTATTATGTTATTGTAAATTTCCATACAATTTTATTTTCTTACAAGTGGTGTTGGATTAATAGTTACCATTTGTTAAGTGTTTGTTGAATCAAACTCATCATTTATCGAGATTCTATATGATCATGTTTTCATTAATGATATTTTATGATCCATATTTCAGGATAACTAATTAATTTTGTTATACTCTAGTTTTTTCATAATGTCTTTAGGTATGGGTAGGATTTTTCTACTCTTTGGTACAGAAAATTAGTAATAAATTTTTATTATGAAAATATGACCAAATCTATATCAGCAGTGAGAAATATGGGTTCCATAAAGAAATGTGTTCTAAAAATGACTCTAAGAATATAAAAATATTCTCTTATTAACATTAAAAAAATTCTCCTATTTCCCTTTGAATAAAATAGGGGTTCTCAAATAGGAATCTTTTTTTCATTTTCTAGTCGAGGCACTTTTATTAGGTTTTTATGGTAAAAAAGGAATATTCAGAATGTACGAGTTTACCCACTATCATTTATTTGATGCTTCCATTTTTATGTCAAAAAGAATAATTTTTAAGAATTTTTTTTAAATGTTAGTTTAAAATAAATGTGTTTCCAATTCTTTTCATGCTTCTTATATATGTTCTCAATGAAAAATATGATTCAAATTGTTTTTGAGCCCCATCACATATTTTAAAATGTAAAAAGATTTTAAAATGTTTTTAATGGCTACTTTATAAATTTTAAATATTTTTTTCATGAAAAAGGTTTTAAAAACGATGTATATTTACAGAATAAATATTAATAAGGGAAAGTATACTTTTCTGTTAATGTTTTTAGAGGATCCTTAAAAATTATTTCCCATCTTAGATAACATCATTTGGTGTTAATCATGATTTTATAGGGATATGATTCAATTTTTCCATTCATATTCTTTCATTTAATGGTTAACAAATTAAGGATTGATGTTTATATATTATTTTCTCTTTCAAAATTTATATTATTTTTAAACCTGGTTGTTTCACGAGATATTATTTTTATTACTTTATTATTTACCCTGTATTTTTTCAATTGTTCATGACATGATTACATCTTTATAAAACCCATTTCATATCATGTGTTATGATACAATTGTTTATTATTTTGTGTCACCAAAAGGAATGATTTAATAATGTGATGGTGATGAATTATCTCTCTTCCAATGCGTCGAGAAATATTTATATCTCTTGAGATAGACGTGGCTATAATTGGAAGTGAAATCTGTTTAGTATTATAGGTTTGGAATGAGTAGTGTACTTTTTTTAGTAATACATGTATGCAACTAGGAGTAAACAGAGTTTAGAAAAGGTCTTTGTCCTCTATGATGGATTTTATAGTGATTCCTTGAATGTTATAGAAATCATTATATGTGTTTATTTGTCTTCCATAACTTCATGTTTTAACCCTATATAACACTTTAATTTATTCTGTTATTTTTTTATGATTTATGTGTTCTGAACTATAAATCTTTATTACACGATTCATGTTTATGATTGTTTATAAGTTGGGTATAATATTTAATAGTTTTTATCATAGTATCATACTCTTGTTCTCATTTTTATTTGTATATGTCTTCCTTGTTCACCCTTACTATGTATCTTAGA
Source organism: Viscum album (assembly GCA_963277665.1). Taxonomy (NCBI): domain Eukaryota; kingdom Viridiplantae; phylum Streptophyta; class Magnoliopsida; order Santalales; family Viscaceae; genus Viscum; species Viscum album. Next base: position 789,987,460 of record OY728148.1, read on the forward strand.
TCACACATTTTTATTTTTCCTTCACCAGGTTAGGAATATATGTATTATATAAGATGTATCTAAGAAACTTTCTGTTCAAAATGAACATATTGGGAGATAATGGAGCTCAATTATGTACCAGAGTTCATGTTTCCCTATTTCCAAATTCAATTAAATAATAAGGTCTTTGTGAATATTTTTTTGTAATGTTTTATATATTCCAAAAATGTGATATAATTTTAATGTCGGTGAAGAAATGTTTTTATAGTTTTATTCTCATATCAGATGTCATTTCCATGAATTTTGGAGTGTTTTGGATTTTACGTAGTTGTTTAATGGATATGGGAAACTATATTCCATTTTTATGAAATTATGAAACACAATTTTCAGTTTTGAAAGAGGTTTAATGGTTAATAAAAAATATGTGAAGTTCTATAAAAACAAACCTCCTTGGATATATTTATTTTTCATGGTTGGTACACTAGTTTTCCATTAATGACACGAAACCATTTAGCCTCTCTAGTATACCATAACCAACAGTATGACTGCGGAAAATTTTCTAAACTATATATCCAAACCATGAAATTGGAATTAATTATAAATAAAATCACATTTAAAAACCTAGTTTCCTTCCATTCATCATATTCTTTCTCACTAAATTTTGATACTCTAATTAGAGGTCGATCTTAATTTATTTTGGGTATACCAATATTTTTATGATTGATTCAGATGAATTGTGTGGTATTTGATCATGTTTTTCGATGTTATGACCCTATTATTCTTCGTGTTTCACCATTTCTCAATATTAATTATCCATTACATAAAATGAATCTTATATACAGTATTTTTTTAAAACCTATGTATTATGTTATGATATAATCTGATTTCTGTTAGATTTGTTTTTCCAAGAGGTGAAATACTTTTCCTCTAGGTTTATAACATTGTAAATATTTTTTATCCTTTTGGTAAGAGGTTTGTATATATTATCTATTGACATCAGGAAAATAAAATCTTAATTTTATGTAATATGATTTGTGGTTTAGATAATTATGTTGTTCACTAGAGCCCTCATAATCTTGGGTATGTGGATCTCATGCAGTTTTTGGATTTTCCTACCACTTGATGTAGGTTTCTCATTATTGATCCATTATAATGGACTCTATGATTTATATTTTTTTGTTAAAATGTGTTTTTAATTTCATTGATGTTTTCCTATTATATCTAGTATCATTAAATATAATAGAATAATTATTAATTATTTAATAAAAAATAAAATGGGGGGATGGATATTGATATAGTTTTATATGAAACCATTTTTTAATGAAATTTATTGTTTATTTAGAAGATTGTTTTCTTTTTTGGTAATATAAAAAAGAAATAAGTTCTTCATATTGATTATTTCCAAAAAAAGGAAAATCAAGGTTTTATAATTATTGGGTGTATTGGAACAATTTGAGATAATGTTTCAAAATAGTTCATTTAATAATTATAAATTATTTTAGAATGTATTTATGATATTCTTTGAATTGTTCTAATGTCTTGGTAACATTAGTTGAACATTGAAAGGAATGGTTTGAACTACAATCTATTTATTATAAAATTAAAACCCATAATATATTTCATCTTTTTGTAATATAAATAGTGGATACTTAAAAATATGTACTAAGATTAAATTTTTATGGGTTGTTCAATTAATTGAATTTAATACATATACATGATAGTGGAGAATTTATCATATTTCATTATGAGATGTTAATGTGAATTTTGGTTCATTTTTAGACCAGTTGATATGATATGATATGATATGATATGTGGTATTATATTACAATTAAAATGACCACAACTATCTTAATTTCTAGGTAATACCTAGGTTTATGAGTGGGATGTATAGGTACACATGTTCAACAGTTTAATATCAATCTAAGGCTGGTGGAATTAGGTGGTATGTTGGTCAGTCAAATGGATTTCCCTATGGTTATTCAAGGATAAGATATTTTTGGGAATTTGGGATGGGTTCGATTAATGGGTTTACTGAATAATGTTGTGTATTCATTGTTTCATCGATGATGATGTTGACATAGTTTTTTATTTTTTCCATTTTCATATTTTGTTTCTATGATGATGATTAATGTGTAATTTTAAATGAAAGATTATATTAAAAATTATTAAATGATGTCCTGTTATTTTCAATTTTCCTTTGAAAATGTAGTATTGTACAATTTTTGAATGTGGTTTTTTGAGAAAATATGTTTTTTTTAATTTGGAAAAATTATTGGCTTTGAGAAAGTGGGTTTTTCCTGGAAAATTATTTATTCTTCCTTAGGTGAGTAAAATTTCGAAAACCTGGTTTTTTATATTTTAAAACCTATATGATATGTATTCTCTTTCAATGTTTTTTTATTTACGTTAGTGGGTTGTTGCCTACTAGGATTTTATCACACAACATTATATATCATAGGTGTATCAAGGTTCTAAAAATATTAGATATTCATATATCATTTTGATTGAGTTTTGAACAAGGAGTGTGAGAATTACTCACTTAAAAATAGAGATGTTAATATTTTTTTGTTTTTTTTTCTTTTGTGTCATCCATCTGCCATATCAACTCTATCATTCTACCATTGTTCTTTTTCTCTTGGATATCATAGTATATTACTTGTTTGGGTTTTCTTTTTAATGATTATCATTCAATTTTTATTATTATTTGGGTAAAATAATATAATTTAATTATTGATGATTCCTGGGTTCCTGAAACCTACTCATGAGGATTGAGAATACCCCTTCAATCCTTATCAAATATTTTATTAATTTTAACACATTTAACCCTTATTAAGGTGACTAAAATTAACTATAGACACATAAATATAGTAATTAAAAATGAAATTTAATTAATACAAAATATATACATGATTTTTAAAAAATTTAAATCCATTCTACGAGATCCAATTCATATATGTCCTAACCAAAAAACATTATAAAATATGTGTTTAAGGAAACAAAACTATTTTTAGTAATTTTCTTTTTAAGAATAAACTTGAATATATAGTGTAATCATATATTGTAATGATCACAGTGATGATTATTTATTTAAGAATAAAAATGATATTTTTTCACATTTAAATAATTCAAAAACGTTATAGAGATTTGTAACGAAGACAAAAATAGATTTTTATTATAATAAAATATCCATTATAATCAAAATGAAATAAATTGATTTATAAATTTAAAATATCATATTTAAATGAAACATTATTCTCATTGAGTCAATATATTTTTGAACCAATGGTTTTATATGTATTTTATATCATTCATATATAACAATGATGTCAAAAAAGCAATGGTATTTGTAAAAAATGGAATTTTTACTATTCACCTAAAAAATCAAACATTTTAATGAAATATAAAAAAATCATCTTATTATGATTTTGAGATCCAAAATCCAATAATGAAGTAAAATTTTATAAGTATAATTTTAAAATTTATGAAAATAAGTTAAAAAAATGTTGAATTTAAAGTAAAACAACTTTATATAAAGTTGTCCTTTAAATAATTAAGTGTTCATAATATTATTTCAAAAAAAATAATTAAAATAGAGTTAGTATATTTTTTTATATACTTATTTATCACCTATTATCAAATTAATAATTTAAAATTGATAAAATAATTTTATTATGACAAAATACACAAATTTTTTTAAAAAAAATCTTTTACAAATAACAATTTATTAACTTAAATGAATTTAATCAGATAACATTAATTATTTATCTTTTAATCATTAATTCTAATAAATTAATCAATATTATAATAGTAAACATAATTTTAAAAAAATATTATTAATAATATATAAATTATTATTTGACATGCTTTTTTCAAATTCATTTAAATATATTTTTTTTACATGTGGTTTTATTGATGTATTAATTTTATGAATGAGGCATCATATTTTATAAACATAATGTATTAATGTGTATATAGAATTATAACAAAGAAAATAATAGTGAATTTTAGTAGGTTTTTTATGTGATGCAAGATACTCAAAATACTATTTATTTCAAGGAAAACACATACTAATATCTTTGTGTTTTATCTAATTATCATTTGTTATATTGAATGTGACATTATATCAAATATCAGAACCATAATATCAACACCTCAAAAATTATAATTAATATATATTATAATTAATTTATTTTCATTCCAAAATTTCTTTATGAAATTCCATCATGTCCTTATAATGAAATTCATAATTTTAATTATGGTTTTTACTATTAAAATATATAATTATATTACAAAATATTCCTTGATTATAACTTCTAAAGTTAAAAACTTATCAAATATTTATAGTAATGTTTTTGAAAATGTTTCATTATAATTTCATGTAATTTCAAACTGGTAATCATTCTCAACAATTATATCAACAATCTGAATAGAAACCAAGTTTCTATGTGTTAATTTACCTTTTTACAAATGTCATTAACATTACAATCCTGGAGACATCACTAAAAAAATGCTAACAAACATTAAATTTTTAATTATTCCTTTCTTGATCTATATAATACTTATAATTCCAAATAGTTGAGATAATATACATATAAATTAACAAAAATTAATTCAAAAATTCCTAATAAAAAATAATATACACACATATTCATTAACACATGCCGATTTAAAAATATTGATATTATGGTATGTTATGCAATTCATGAAATAATTATTTATATAAATTTGTATGACAGATTTTATTTTATTGAAATTATTTTATTAGAATATTTCATTTCAAATAATTTTTTTATTCATGTTAACGTTCTCTTATAGTTTCATATAATACAAAGATGGAATACTCAATCAACGTATCTAAAAATAGATGGTAATCCATTAACATGAACTACTGTTTACCCATGGACTTCTATTGTAATCTGATGATTACATATGTGATATATGGATATTTATTTGAGACAATGTACTCATTAACTGCATCATGAACAAAACCTACTTGATAAAAAATACAATGAAATAACAAGATTAAATATTTTCATAAAAAGGATAACTCTATTAAATATGTTGAAGATTTAAAATGACAGAGATCTATTTAATTTCAAATTTAATAAATAGATGTTTGTATCATTATTCAAAAATGGTTTCCATAAAATATACTCTTAATGGAACTCTCCAATTTTGGTGTACTAAATTTACCTCTTTATCCTTTTATATTCATTTCTATTGATATCCATTCTGTAATGTTTTTCAGTCATTTGTTAATTGCATTCTCTAATTTTTTTATCATATGGTCTTTAATGAGATTATTCCATATTTTATACATCATAGGGTTTTCTATTTATTGGTATTTTTACTCTTATACTATCATGCATTAAAAATTAAGTTATTGTCTTATTTTTTACTTCATAATGAGATAATTATAAATCATTTTAGTTAAATTAATATATAAAATTCCTCACTCGTTTCACATGGTCTCTTTGAAACTTCCCAAATATCAACATTGTGTATTTCTCGTGAATGTGTTACTTTCAACATTGATGGTAGTTATGATAATTTTTTAATCCATAAAATTTCATTATTATATATTTTTTATATTTTTGGTTATGTCATAGTGGTGTTGAGGTATTATTATTAGAAGTTCCACATTGATGATATATCCTATTCAATTTTAATCTCTAAAATCAATTTTATACATATTATCATTTTGAGTCTGATGATGATCCCTTCTATAGATCTATTCTATAACTGTCATTTCTATATATTAATATTTCTTCTCTAAATTCATCCTTAATAAAGAAATTATATATTCTCCTTGGTCCCCTATTTCATTTGGGGAACACATCTATAGAGTTAATAATGATTTTTATAGTGACCCAATCTAAAAATACATTTATTTTACATAATTTTCATTATTTTTACATTACATATGACATAATAAACTATCAATATTTAGAATAAAATATATAGTTTGTTAAGGTCTATCTGAATATTATATTTACTATATAATAAATGTGATTATTTACCCTTATTTTGACACCACTAGTCTTTATTCTAGAGTCCTCATCGGTTATACTCAATTTCATGACATAGAAAATATAGGTACAAGAAAAGTGTGATCTCAACTGCTATTTAAGGGAAAACATTTCAACATTCCATCAATTGTTAGATCCGGAGCATTAAAAAAATTATGAACAAGAGAGAAAGAATTTATTCATAATATAAATGAAAAATAAGTTGTATCTATATGTTATAATAGTAAATTATGAAATTTCAAATTGACATAAATGTAATATGGAATATGAGTGTGAGATACTAATGGAAACATTTCATACAGGAACTAAATCACAATATTATGAGATAATTAATATTTGGAAACAAAATCAAACATGAAATAATTATTACAATTCATTGATCGCCAAAAAGAATGATTAACATAGTTTTTTAGGGAATCAACATGTGTGTTATATATTTGGCTCACTGACATGACAACATAACATTGTGTTCTAGGATAACTACCCATTCACTATAAATGGTATCTCATGAGATTAAAATAATACTGAACACATTAAATTCTTATCACAGAAAACTGTTAATATTAAGAACAATTAAATGAATATGTGTGCTTCAATAGGAAATGAATCCATACATAAATCATAATCATAATAAACATCATAAGAAAGATATTGGTTTCATAATCTAGTATCAAGGAATAACTACATGCTATACTATAAGGATTCTGAGGTGATGAATTAAAAATATTATTTTGGTATTTATATTTTAAAATCAATCAAATATCTTGAAAATGGAGTTCCAAAGTAATAATGTTTTTGAAAAGAATTATAAAATAAAAAATATAAATGAACAACTTAGGAGATGATTTATGAAATGGGTAAAAGATGTTTTAAAGAAGAAAAAGATTATTATTTTCCTTCAAAGAATAATGGACATAATATGGTCTTACATAAAATAGTGAGTTTTCTAAAAAAATACAAATGGTTAATAGCATTATATGGTGATGTTACATGACCTGAAATAAGTAATTGGGATGTTCCTTTAATTTAGGTTTACTGAAAAGAGAGAATCATAAAGGGAGCATAAAAAAAGTATTATCTATAATGAGAAATGTTATAATATATATATATGTATGTATAAAAAATGCATAATATTAATGATTTACATGATAATAATAAGAAATAAAATGTAGAGAAATAAAGATTACTCATAACCCAATGTTAATTAGGTTGAATAAATAGATCTCATTTTATGTTTTAAAATTTCATTTTCTAAACCTATATCATTTAATAGATGATATCATTAGTTTAGAAAAATTATTATGAGAAATTGGATGGAAATTTGAGAAAATATTTTTTTCAGATCCATAATAAAAATAATAAAATATTTTGGAAGTAAAAATTAGAAAATGTAGGAGAAACATCCATTTGTAAATGATGAGAAATAATTATAAAAATTACATTAATATTAGAAATAAATAAAACACCAATTAGTTTTTTAAAGATATAATTCCTACAGTGGGAAAACATTTATTTCCAATTTTCAAAGATAACTAACTTATTGTGGGAAACAACAAAAAGGTTATTAAATAAATATAGCTCAAGACACAAAAATAAAGAAATAATGAGTCTATAAAACACTAATAATGTATCTATATTTTAAAATATAAAATCTATAATGTTATAAACTAATTTTAATGTGTGAATAACATATCGTTAATTAACATTATGATACAAATCTATTTAATTTTTTACATCACAAAATGTAATAATTATTTCAGACAAGACATATCTCAATGATTAAAACTTGAGACATAAAAACTATTTCCCCTCATTCTGATTCATTCAGTGTAACCCCAGTGTTCTTAAACAACAAAATCATGATTACTGAAAAAAAATTGGAGATATTTTTCATATATTTTTTTATTTTATATAATATATTTCTTATGATTTGTTATTTTTTAATTAGATATTTTTCTTTTTTGGTGTTTACATGAGGTGGTTCATGCGATTTATATGAATCTTCTATTATTTATATATATATATACATCATTTTCAAATGTGGCATAAAATAGTTTTATAATATAAATATTTTAAAAGATTTATTTATTTTATTATTTTATTTCCACAAAATTTCTACAGATCTTTATTTTATCCTTAAATTGACATAAATTGAGAAAGGTTCCTTGATATGTTTATGTAATGTGGTTATTATTACTATGAACCATAATTAATAAAATTTAAATGTATCAGATTTTTGGTTTTTTTTTATTTTTTTATTTTATGGATTATTTTACAATTCCGATTCCATGAAGATGTTCGAATTTGAGGCATGGTGTCCCGTGATATAATTTTTTAAATTATGAAATATATAAAAAATCACACTCAATCAATTTTCCTAAAAAAGGGGGAATAAAATCTAAATGGGTGCATGTATCAGAGATATAAGGGTACATTTGAGTGTAGAATGTGGTTTTTACCCTAAGACCAACTTAAAATTAGTCGGTGTGAGTTGTTATTTGAATGGTCATTATGGCCACAGAAATTAATAAAATAAATGATTAATATTTTTTATTTCATTTCTGATGATGCGGAAACTAAAAAATATTTATATATTTTTTTATAGAAAAATATCACGGTTATCTACATAACTATGGAACCTTTGGAGAGGTGTTGTTGATAGCCTCAGATAATTATCTCAGGACAATGATGATGAAATCATGTATCAATGATCGATGCACCTCAAATTCAAATGATCTCACCAATGAAAATGACGTTGCATCGTTCTTTATCAATGACCGATCGAAATATAAGTAGTTCTTGAATTTTTTATTTTTATTTGTTTATAAATATTTATTGATATTATTAACATGAATATATCAACGAACAAATTGATCTATGGTTTAATTTCCATGTGGGTTGGGTTATTTTTCAGGGTAGTGGTTTGAGATTTTTTTCAATTTCATCTATTTAGTTTTTTGTTATAATAAAAATGAATATACATAAAAAAACATCGATCAAGGTCTATTTCACCAATATGTTATTATGGTTTTCTTCCCCACAATTATCATTCATCGTATGAATTCATCATTTGATCACCAACTCAACATATCCCAACCTATAGATCTGTGAACCCCCATTTTAGGAAGAAATGGTCCGATATCATATATTTGGGATAGCGTGGCACGATAGAGGTGTGATGATAGTAAAGGATTGAATCAGATGATGTAGGATACCTAATTTCCCATTATTCTTTGTTCATTGGTTCAAAATGAAGTACGATGATTTGATTTGTTTTCCAAGAAGAAATGATGACAGAAATTGACTTTTGAGGGTGGAAAGGGCTAAACATTATAGGACATTCAATATCAAGGGAATATGATTACCAGATCAATGGTCAATAGAGTTGTATTGATAATTGTAGAAGAGAATAGATTTTATAAAATCCCATAAAATGTGGTCGGTAACTCAGATCTATACAAATTGTGTGGGACCCACTGTGTGGTGCTAGGGTTTTTTTGGATGTTATTCATCACAGAGTATGTGGCCCATCTCACACGGTGTGTGGTCCCTCTTTATTTAACTCATCATTTAACTCATAGTGTAGGGACAGAGGTTGGACAAAATACATGGGATGATGCATGAGCTAGATTTGGGGTAGACTATGTGGGTTGCATACATGGCATGTACCCCACTTTATGGACACAAATTGATGACAAATGCCATTTAATTGTGTAAGACCGGGGTAAAGTGAGATGATGTGTGACCAAAACTACATGTTTTATAATTTATAATATATGGATTTGATCTATTTTCCTCTCTATCTTACACATGTTTCATTAGGGTTAATTCCTCTTATGCTTTCGCTGATCTATCATATGGAATTGTTTCCTACTCTATGGAAAATGATCAATTTAGGTGGATATCCTAAATAGAGTTATTATAATCACTCTAAGAGACCTAGAGTGAGATCATGTATTCATCTTTTTTCCATATGTAATATTCATGGTATCTTTTTGATCAAAATGTATATGTGCAATAATCCCTTATATAACCAGTTATTCTTGATTGAGTTTTTTTAGTATCACCATGTTGCCTTAGATGTGATCCTCATCTATGTATCGTATTATTATTTTACTATAAGTATGTTCTTCCTCATGGAATGTCCTGATGTGCATCACCTCTTAGAAAGACATCATCAATGGTATTAGACTTGTGAGTGTGCTCTCCCATACGAGTTCATTGTGGAATCATCATGGCTAGATTCCTAGTATGGTATACTATGGTGATGGATTACCTATACTTAGTGTTCCTTTTTTTGTGCATATCAGGATTTTTTTGTTATATGTGTTGTATAAATGTACATTTGTAGATATGAAAATGTTTTTCTTAGTTTAATAATGTATGTTTTATGTATTTTTTACTGATTTTTGGTATACTCACCCGTACATTGTCTTTTCCTGCACGTGTATTGTTCATATGATCAATGTTCTGACAGATTCCTAGATGGACAAGTCCTAGGTAGTTTAAAGTGATTCGGGATAGACCGAGTAGTGTTACTATGGATATCAAAATGTAGTCCAATTAATTTTAGGTTATACTTTTGGTTTTATTCTATTTGTGGTGGGCTTGTATTGGGACCTATTTACACCCTTTTACTTCATATCAAACTCTATTTATTGGATTGATATGTATGCATTCATGTTTGTGTTATATGTTTTATTTTATAATTTAGAATTGTACGAGTTTAGATATGTGTGTGTGTACATACGCTATGTAATCCTGTGTAATTGATATTCTTCCTCAGAGATAGTTTCTGGCCCTTGTAGTATTATAGGTGTGATTGGGGATTAGTGAAATTGTCTACTCTAAGAATGGTCATGACAGAGTTGTATCAAAGAGATCAATTCTATATTTGGTCCCAGATTCTATGAGACTGGGTTGGTAAAACCATGTTAAGTTTTTCGAGTTCACTTTTCAGGTCAGGGACTCTTATGTTGGTGCAACGACCGACATATCCATACACCATAACATTTATAACCTTCTTTTTAAATCAGTAAATGAGAATACTAATTGTAGGTAAAACAATGGTTAATGAATTATATAAGTATGGTATGTGGGTTTTATTTCATTTAAGATTCATCTCTCTATATATACTCATATACAGTCATATATCTGGTTTGATTCAGGATTCCTCCACAGCTTATACTAGCCATGATTCAGCATGATGATTACGTGGAAGATCCCATCAATGATGAGGCATCAATACAATAACCATTTCCTAAGATGTTACAACTTTGTGGTGCACTGTCCATACAAAATAAAGAGTACTATGTGGTATCCATTGTCCTTATGGATTATGTGTGTAAGCAATGAGTGCTCTATAAGTTTCTGTATAAGTGAACCCTTGGGTTCTGAGGTGAGCAGCATTAATAGGGTGTTGAAGAATTTCTCGAGGTGGTGACCTATGTTTTAATTCTATCCAGGATACTAGAAGAGTAGGTGGTGGTCCTGGATGTGATCTTGCATGATGACTTAGTTGGTCGATGGGGAGGGGTGTTAGCCACTGAGTCTTATGACGAGGAGACTCATTCCTGGATAGATTTCAAGATCTCTTTTGGAGAGGAATTCTCACCAGATATACTGAGAGAAATACATGGACATGATATTCTTCATCATCAGAAGGGAAACATGAAATAGTCTAATATTTATCGAGGTTTACCAACCTCTCAAGGTACAAAATGGATATTGGTCATGATCTCTTCTTTAGGAATTGGACATTTATATGAGGAATGCATAGTAAAATTAGAACCAATGTTATTACTAAAAACATTACTACCTATTTTTGGATTCTAGAGTGATCTTTGGTGGTTGATTATTTCTGGGAAGACCATATACAGGTAGTTTTTATCAACAGTGGCAACGCATGGGAATCAAGGACATGGATGAGTGAGACATTTCATGAGGAGGTCACTGAATAGAGGATCTAGGGTCTAGGGATTACAGTGTGGGTCCATTCATCTCATAGATATGTGGTGTTACACATGTGATAGAAAGGGACATCCCGTTCAAGATTGTCTGACCCACCGTACAACTAACATAGAACTGAAAATGGGTCGCTAAGGAAGAGACAACAGTAGGAGTATAATGGGTTTTCAGGTGGTGGAAATTGAAATGTAGTTAAGATTAAAAAAATAGGTGGTTTACACTTTGACATGTTACTATCACCTCCCCCAGGTGGTCCACACTAGTCTAAGGGAGCTAGACGATAGGGGTCAGGGAAACTATAGGTGATCCAATCTTATGCCCATAGGTTCTAGAAATGATTTGAGGTATGAGCCTTGACTTTTCTACCTTAGTTGAAGTAATGATATACCTATGAAATTTTCATTATATTTTTTGAATATACCTTTTATGATATATAGATTTTCTAGTTTAACTAATGAAGTGACCCTTACACATAAAGGATTATACCGGTGAAGGATAAGTGATCAAAAACTTGTGCATACAATGTGACATGACTATTGGAGGTGAGAGTTTATTTTGTAATACCTTGGGATCCACCTTAGGGCCTTACAATATTATTCTTGTTATGTAATTTTTATCCAATATTCATTATCATATTGAATATTATAGGTGAAGGTTGTGGTGTTTCAATTGTGTTGAAAATAGTTTCTTCTTTTTTGGTGAAAATGAAACCTAGGTAGTGTACAATAAAATAATTAATAGTAGGGTGTAGCTGATTACACATCAATTGGATAGCATGACCCTTGGTTCTGTGGATGTCAACTACTCATATATTCATGTAGTGGTAGATGAGTTCAAGTAAATCTTTCCCATGGATGTTTTAAGCATACATCCCCCCTGAGAGTTAGAAATTATCATTTATTGACCCCCCAAGATGACAATAATATTTTTTCCAGCATATCAGATGGATCCTATAGGTTCTATGAAAATACGTTGGGATTGGTGGACTGGTATTATAATGGATTTTTTAGAACTAGTGTTTCACATGGTTTGGGCCCAATTATATATTCCAATAAAGGAATTTGTTTGCTTGAGGTTGTTTTTGGACTACATGTGGTTGAACCAGGTGACCGTGATAACCATGTATCCACTAACGAGGATCAATGTTCTCTTCGATTAGTTGATATGGGCACAATGGTTCTCAAAGGATGACCTTAAATTCGTCTATCACTAGTTGGGAGTACGAAATGAGGATATTCCTAAAATATCATTCATATGTGGCTATGGTCACTATGAGTAATTGTTAATAACATTTTTTATAATAATAACCCATTATCATTCATTAAACTCATGAACTAGATCATTTAACCTTTCTTAGACAAGTTAATGGTAGTCTTCATCGATGATATCCTTGCATTCTAAAAATATGAGGAGGATAAAATTGGACTATTGAGAATAGATCTTGATGTACTCAGAGAGTCCCAACATTATAGAAATATCTCAATGTTTCTGTTATAGATTCATACATTCCACTTTATGGGACATGGTATCTTATTGGATGGAGTGGCAGTGGACCCGAACAATGTTGAGGTAGTCTTATATTGGGATCAACACATGTGAGTGAAAGAGGTGCAGAGAATCCATGGTTTGGTAGGCTGTTACCAGATATTAATACCTTATTTCTCTAGATTATCAGCACTCAAGAAATATTTGACTCCAAATGGGAATCCATGTATGTGGAGAGTTAGTTACCCACTTGATCTTCAAATGTTAAGGTATAGTTTTACTAGCACATTCATCTTGAGATTGTTGGTGGTGGTTTTCGAATATAAATTTTTCTATTAATCATTAGGAAGTAGAATTTTTTGTGTTTGGATATAGAGGTAAGTGGTGATTTCCTACGGTTCATTCTATTTGAGACCACATGAGCTGAACTACTTAAACCACAATCATGATTTTGATGTAGTAGTCTTCAAACTAAACATATGGCAACCCTACCTTATGGGTTTTCTAGTTATCATCTATTATGATTATAATGTTCTTAATTATCTCTTTTCTACGAAATATCTATTATTAACATAGATGTAATGGAAAGATCTTCTCAAGGGTTATGACATCAAAATTTCAAATACACTTTATAAGGGGAATGAGGTAGATGATGCTCACAGAAAGAGATTTTTTCCCAGTAACTGAATGAGGAATCAGAGTACCAGGGGTCATTTAATTTAAACTATGTGAATATAGATATATATTATCACCTATATCGATAGTTGTTATCCATCCAATCTTTTTGTGAGTTTGGGAGGCACCACTAGGGGATGTTGACTATTAGATACAATGTACTCAGATATCCATTGGACATTCTCCTGATTGATTTTCTAAAGTAGGTAGAATTAATTTGTTTTCAAAGGACACTAAATTTTTCCAGTAACATTGCAGGAAGAAATTATGATATAGTTTCATAAATATCATATGGACGTATATCCTTGTGTGGAAATTATGTACTAAGACCTCAGGAATCACTTTTAGTGGCTAGGGATGAGGAAACAAATTTTGTAGTTTGTCTCCCTATTCGATAAATTTCAGCAAGTAATGGATGATAAAAAAGTTCAATTAAGATTAATTCAGCCACTTGAGTTGATATAATGAAATCTGGATGGGATATTCATTTATTTCATGATGGTTTTACCATTTATTTCAGGTGGAAATGTTTTATATGGGTTATCATAGATAGAATCACCATATTAGCTAACATCCTAGCTAAATGATATTAGAGTTCAGTAGAGACCTTTGTACACCTATATATTTAGTAGATAGTATAAATCCGTAGAGATGGATTAAATATTGTTTTTGATCATGATTTTCACATTAAAAAATGATTTTTGAATGGATTAAAGGAGGCCTTTGGGACCCAGTTTTTTGACCATAGGATTTCACCCTCAAACTGATGGAAAAACTAAGTGGACACTTCATGTTTTGGATGAAATTATGTGAGCTTACATGTTGTACTATTTTCATATTTGGTAGGATCTCCTACCACTGAAAGATTTTCTATACAAAAACAAATACCATTATAACATTTGTATGGAAACATTCAATTTATTATATGGCGGTCCTTGAAGGTCACCACGTTGTTGGACATACCAAGGAGTGTCCCCACTCATGGGGCTAGAGTTGGTGTTAGCTACATCAGAGAAGGTGTAGATCATCTAGGAGTGGACTAAGACAACCATGATCTATAATAAGTCTTATAAAGATGGGTAAAAGAGGCCTTTTTTGTTTGAGTAAGGAGACCAAGTGTTTGTATGAGTTTCACCTCAACGTGAATTAAATAGATTTGGTTATGGTAAAAAGCTATCTCCAGGTATCATTATCCATTTACATATACTTAATAGTGTTGTTGAGGTGGAAAACATCTTATATCTACCTTCGTAGTTATTCCTAGTACATTACATCTTCCAAGTGTCAAATTTTAGGAGGTATGTTCAAGACTCATCGCATGTTATCAACAAGGGTGATATGGACATCGAGGGTTCAGATATCTTTAATGAGTACCTTGTAGTGACTGAGGATGAGTAAGATAGGATTCAATGTGTGTGGTTAATTATTTTAGTTCATGTTTTGTGGTATCATGGGAAAATTCAGGAGGGCACTATGGAGAGGGAGGCTTAGATTCATACTCAGTACCCACATTTTTTGAGGAGCACATATTTTTTTTCGAGTGTGTAAATCTCCAAGGTGGGGAGAATGAAATGTCTACGATTTTATATTTATTACATTTTAAATTTTTATGTTTTTAAAGACCATATTCTAAGATGATGTTCATTTATGAGCCCTGACGTTCCTATAATAAATGTTTGGAAACAATAAATATATTAAAAATAACTCACTTTATTTTTCCTAAAAAAGTGGAATAACTTTTTAATAAGTTCCTATACAAGAAATATGAGGGTACCATTCAGTTAGTAATGTGGGTTTTCCCTAAGTGAAACATAACATTAGTTGGTATGGATCGTTTTTAGAAAATTCATCACAAGAATTGTAATGAATATAATAATTGAATAAAATTATTATTTTTTCATTTCTATTGATTTAGAAACTAAACAATAATTAAATATATAGGTATGTAGAAATCCTAGGGTTTGATTCATAACCATGGATCCTTTAGAGATGCATTATAAAGAGTTGTGATGAATTATTTTAGTGGAATGATGACGAGATCATGCATTGATGATCTATGAACATCGAATTTGAAGGAACTCACCATTGACAATGATGTTGCATCATTTTTCATCAAGGATAGATCCAAATTGAAGTAGGGATTTTTTTTATCTGGATTTATTTAATAATATGTATTTCTACGATGAATGTGAATAAACCAATGACCAGATTGATCCATGGTTTTATTATCAAGACGAATGGTATATTTTATGGGGTACTGATGGGACAATTTCATTGTTATTTGATCTATTTCAATTTTCATTCTAACAGAAATCAACTAAGATCCACACATTCAATGATCGAGGTCCATTCTTCTAATTTTTTCATATTATTTTCTTTCACCTATTTTTTTTTGTCATGGATAGTCTTTGTTTTTTCCTTAACATGAGTTATGCCAATTGATCGATCATTTTGAAATTCTTTTTATTGCAATGATTTGATATCGTAGTTCTATGATCGGCGTGGCATGAATTATGTTCATTGATAGAGAAAGTGCAATTCAAAATATAGAGGATAATTGATTTTTAATTATTTTGTGGAAAATTATGATCAATGATTTTATCTAGTTACCAAGAGGATCTGATGATGGAACATAAGGTTGGATTATATAAGTTCCAAGATGAGATTGTATATTTGATATCATGGAAAATAATCCCAAAATCAATGGTCAAAAAAGTTAGATCAAACATGGGAGAATAATTGGGTTTCTAAAAAATCTGGTGAAGCATGACATATAAAACAGATCAATATATCGTGTGGGCCACCTATGTGGTACAAAGGACTTTAAGAGGGAGTAAATAATCACCAAACATTTGACCCATTTCACACAGTGCGTGGTCCCTCTTGGGGGAACGTGAGGTGTACAGTGGATTACCGAAACACGGGTCTTCAAATTACATTGGTAGAGCCATGAACATAGATATTGGGTGGAGTACATGTGTTTCCTAAATAATGTGTACTCCACTACAAGTAAATAGTTTGATGACACGATCCATTTAAATTGGTAGGACATAAAGTCAATAGACATGGAATTTGAACTCATCTATATGTATGGTATGTTAGTATACACTACTTGGATGTCTGGTACTCTATATCGTGGAAAAGTTTCATTATAATTTGTTCCCTTTATCCATTCCCTGAATGTTGGTATAGAATCATTTCCCACTCCTAATCCATTGATCCCTTTATAAGTACTTATTATATATATTTCTTTGAATCCCTTTGAGAGGCCTTGAGTGAGATACTCTATTTTTTTGTTCCCTCAGTATGTTTCATGGTACCATCAAGACAAACAATACATCGGGGTTTATCCTCTACAAGGCTGTTTAATTCTGATTTGGTTTTTTGGTATCATAAAATTTCCATAGGAGTGAATCGTATCTATGTATCATATTATTTTTAGACTAACAACTTGTTCTTTATCATGGAGAAAACTAGTGAGAAGTACATATTATATGGTCACCATTAGTTATATCAGACTCAAGACTTTGTTCTCTAAGATGAGTGCTTTGTGGAATCTTCAAGGATTGAATCCAAGTTTGGTATACTATAGTAATGGATTGACTCTAGATTGTGTGTCTCTATTGACCATATATGGATGTTCTTATTATATGTGTTTAAAATATATAACTGTGAAGAGGTGAATATATTTTCCGTTTTTGTATGATTTGTTGTTTCAGGGTTTCCCACTGAGTATTTTTATACCCACCCCTGCATGATATTTCACCCCAAATTTCTTGAATTTTGCAGACAATCGACATTTTTATTATGTCCTGGATAGACTAGGACAATATGATTCATATTGATTCTGGATAGACCAACATGTGTTCCTATGGTTTTTAGATAGTAGTCCCATTACATTCAGGCCAAACATCTTTTTTCAGACTCATTATGTTCGGCTTGTATTTATCAATATTTACTACCTTTAAATTCCTATTATTAACTGATTATATGAAAGATATATATGCATGAATCATTTTTTATGTTGTTTTTATATTTCAGGATTTTATGAACATGGATATGTGTTCATGTGTGGATGTTCTTAGGCGAAGGCATCCCATGACTATTATATGAAAAATTGGCGCTAGTCGCCAACCCCGAGATAATTAGAGGTGGGTTTTGGGAGTCGCGGTACGGTCCCCACTAGGATGGGTAATGATAAATATTAATTATATCTTATACAATATAATCTTACAAAATATTAATATTTTAATAAATATATATTTATACATTAAATAAATTTCTAACATAATAAAACATATATTGTAATAGAAACCAAAATTTTTTATATGGTGGAGGTGATAGTTTAGACACACACATGGTGGATGACCTCATTTTTCATAGAATTTATTGGAGTGAAATAGATAAAAAATTATAATAATATAATATTATTCCTTTTATAAATAATAAATTTTTTACATTAAATAATTTTTTTGTACATGTTTCATAATGAGGTTATGATAAATAAAACATGTCATTTATGGAGGATTTAGTCTACACATAAGCATGATAATGTAATTATTTTTTGAGAGGTTGTGTGGAAGGTGGAAAAGAGATAATAAATTTCTATAAAAATAGTTCATAATATTAAAAGTAATTATTTGATATTACTTTCATTGATAGAATATATTTTATGAGGTAAAAGTATAAAATAATAATGGGATATTAGTTGAGTTCATTTACTCCCCCTTTCGTTCTTATCACTTGGGTAATAGCATAAGGCTTATAAGCTTGTTCTTTTCAAATGAGAAAGACTTCTACAATAAAAATAGAGAATTTATTTAAGAATAGGAATGTTCTTTTATTTTCCAACTCTTAGGAATGGTATGAGATATTTTGTGTAAGTGGTCACCTATTATAAGTTATGAAAACATGTTTTTTATAAATACACATTTCTTTTTCAATGATTGAATGAAACTATGAATAAAATTAAAGGCTCCAATGGATTATATAATTGATTATTAGATTATTTATGGTTTATAACCCCTCCCCGATTCATTTGGTTTCATATTTTTCTTTATTTAGTCTATTTCCATTATGTTTATTCTTTTAATATATTAGATATTACCTTTAAAATAATTTTTACACGTATGTAATTAATGTTTTCAATATATAAATAAAATAACAAATCATTCAAATTATGATATAATGAAAAAAAATTAGGATAGATTTAGGATAATACAATTTTTGAATACGTTAAAAGAAATATTTAAATAATAACATATAGTGTATAGAAAAACTATATTTAAAATAAATAATGATTTATTCATTATTTGTTGTTGAATTTACTAATTACCAATGAAATTAGTAATGATATATTAGTATATATGTGTAACAATCATATCTAATAATTTTAATAAAATAGTTCATTTATATTTATTAGATTAAAATTATATAATATAAATAAAATATTTATTTGAAAACAACCCTTTCACCATTATGGTGGTCATTTTCATCAATCTTAACAATCAAATTTTTATGAATAAAAATTAATTTAATGATATAAAAAACATGAAAACTGAACTAAAAAAATGATATCTATTTTTTATATTTAATTTTTACAACGAATGAAATATAATTTGTAATATATGTGAATAAAAAAATATTATTATAATATTATATAACAATAAAAATTATGAATCATGGGTTTCATAAAATCAAATCAATATATTTTAATGAATAATCTTAATAATTTACTAAATATTTTAACAATTAAAATTTTTATATTTTTATTTTATTATACTTACATCATGATGTGAAGATGGAAAACAGTGGGGGAACCCTAGCTATGGGGTCCTTCTCTCAGTGACGACAGGAGTTTCTACACTGATCTATCCCCCCTTGGTGGGGAAGGGATCTTACATAGAATTATAGAATATGGTGGCCCCCTTCCATCTCTTCTCTAACCCTGAATATCATCAGTTGTTACTGAAAGAAATTCTAAACACAAATGTTTTGAAGCTCATTAATGGTTTCCCGAGTCTTCATATTTCAAACTCATAGTTCATAGACACCTCTATGCTCTTGTATCTCACCTTGGTTGCACGGTTCAAGCAGCAATGACCTTTGGTGGATTTTTTTGAAATATTCTTCTTCGAATCATGGGATCTCCATGAAAGGGTGATAGTGGGATTTATAGGCAACAATCATATCATTATATGATTTTTATCAGAGGAGGAACTCATCCGCCCCTAGTTGGGGGCTCCCCGGTGTTGCACTGGTTTCAGGTTCTTTCTGTTTCGATGGTAGTTTAAATTTTGTACGAGGTGTGATCTACCTTTTTATGTGATTTGGGTCCGGTTCCCCAATCTTCCATTACCATTTCAAAATCCTTATGTTTTGAAAATGCTCTACAACCTGGTTCGTAGGTACCATTGCTCAGATAGTCGCACATAGGCTGTTTTTCACCTTGTTAATCTGTAGGTGTGAATTGAGATGGACGTGTCTTGAATGACGTATGATTATTTATGCATAACAATTAGTGAGTAGTATAGATATAAATAGTGTGTGATCTACAAGAGTTGGAAGGAATATTTTTCTTTTTGTAGGCGGTTTGGGCATTCTTCCACTATTTGTTGACAGAGGTCAACAATAGTGGCAGGCTGGGGTCTTGGTCCCTGAGGATTCCAACAAGGTAATAGTGGGATGGATTCTAAAGCATGTAGAGAGAATGGCATAAAGAATTTCGGTGTGGGTAGAGAGAACAAGTCTGGGGAGTAGCAGATGTTGTGGCCGATGGAGAAGGAGCGGTCTGTCAACATTTCAGTGGTGTGTCATGATGTTGCTGGGGCTGTATCTGGATCTTAGATTGTGATGTAGGCCATGGTTCATCAATTGAATCCGTAGGTGTCCATGGTTTTTAAAAGATTATGGGAGGATCGTGCAGTCAAGTGTAATGTGCGGGGAGGTGCGGGAATGTCTCAGTATGAGGAAGTCCGAATTGTTTCTCAAAGGAATGTGCAGGAAGTGGTCCAGGAGCAGATGATAGGGAATGGTCAGGTCGTGTTAGCTATTGTAGGTGCTGGTAAGTTAAGTCTGGACAGTGGTGATGGGAGTAAGGGTATGTATCGATCTTCTTTGGTCATGAACAGAGTAAATGATATATGGGGCCCAGATTTCTTGAGCTGGACTCATGTCCATTGGAGAAACAGGTTTGTTGATGATATATAATCTGTTTTAGTTAGTCATGATAAGAGAGATGAAGGTGGTGTGATGGAATGCAATGTGAGTGGTATTGGTCGCTCAGCAGCAGATGCAGAGATTTCCTTCTCTATTTCCTATCTTGTGGAATCATATGTTGATGGAGTTCAAGAGCATGTAATTTCTACTATTCGGATAGTGGATGATGATAATCCTTGGGATGCTTTGGTTTGGGTTGTGGATATCAGAAATGTGAACACAGTGTATGGGGATTTTCAGATGGAGGTGGAGACTGAACAAATTCTGGACTCAATTACCTCGGAATTGGAAGCAGTGGATGCCAGCACTGAATAGATGCAAGGGCGGGTGGATGTTGCTTAAGCAATGCTTATCACGGTCTCCAATAGTAACCATTTTCTAGAACTGGATAATTCGGAGACCTCTCATGTATAGTAGAATGATAAAAGGAAGGAAGGTTGTAATTTGTAGCATGATATTTCTAAGGATGCAATTGGAGAGGGTGGAATGCAGAATATTGGGGAGAAACCACAATGTATTTCCATGGTTGACTATAGAAGTCAAGTCTTGTAGGATTGGGGCTTGAATGATGGTTATCAAGAGGTGAAAATCCATGGAATGTGGGAGACGTCTCTGACAGTGACAAGGAAAATGATAGTTGTGATGTTCGACCTTCTTATAGGGATGTCTTTTAGGATGAGAGGATGAAGGTGCTTGAGAGTGGGGCTGCTATAACTGTCCCACCACAACGAAGGATGAGGAAGGACTACTCTTCTCTTCCATGGTCAGTGTCTACTAGATATTCTATTGTAACGTAATGTTGGGTTATACATTCCTCAAATGAGTTTTCATCATTAGAGAATATGAACCAGCTAAGGAAATACGGCACAGTTCTTTAGAATTATGAATCCTCAGAGTGGGAATCGGCTATGAAAGAGGAATAAATATACAATGGATGTGATTATGGGTATGATTCCTACAAGCTGTAGTTATTTTTTATTCCTCATTGTAATTTTATGATTCTTTTTATTTATTAATAAATGTTCAGAGGCTTGCCTATGACCGAGCTTCCTGGGTATACTTACATCATGATAACCTTTATAGTACTTAATTATTTTACTATTCATCAAAAAAATCAATTATTAATTAAAAATATTATTTGATAGACATAAAAAAAGGGTTTTTCATAATCCCAAAAAATGGTCATAATAAAATTTCAAATTTTGATAAATTGGTTTTTAATAAAATCATTAATCATATATTTAATATTATGTTTACAGGAATTTTTTTTTAATATTTTAGCTATGATTATTATTATATCTAATCAAATAATAATTTGTGTTAATATATTATTCATAAATAAAATATATATTATAAATGTAGGTTACTTAAATAAGGTTCATAAATAATACAGGTTTAGAACAAAAATATATTTCTAAGAATAAAATGTTCTCTTCTATATTATCAATTAATTTTTTCAAAAAAAATTTACATTTTTTAAGAGTAAAATGAAATAACTCTCAAATACATTTGATAAAAAAGATAATAAAAGTTAATTTTTTTATTATAACATATTATATTATATTTACAACCCCCCTCAAGACCTCCATGTATGATCTAAGAATATAGAATTATATGTTGGATGTTGTGCATGGTAATTCTACTAGCAAGGATCTCAAAGAAAACTCACTTGTCTTCAAATTATCTCATATGTGATTTTTATTATACCTTATTTTTCAGATTTTGACATGGGTCTTATCTATATAAAAAAATTTAATATGACACTATTATCGGCTATTAGATTGGACTACATAAAGTACGTTTTACTAACTAATTCCATTATCTTATTTTCATCATAGATATCATAATATGGTCACAAATATTCATACCCATTTATTTAACCTTTATATTATAATGTTAATATTTGAAGATTTTTTTTAAAATATCACAATTTAAATTTTTTCATTTTTTTATATGAAAAAAGATATTAAAAACAATAGGTTTTTAAAGGAAAAACAATTTATTATAACAATAGGTGTTATATTCTCCCACCTTGAAAAAATTTTGCCCATTTAATTTTAATTATCATATACCAATGGAAATTGCTAAGTGTATTTAAATAATATACATGTTCTAGTATATAATTTCCAGACATATATATTTCTTATTAACATATCACTATATCATTATACATAGAATAGGTCAAACGATAATAATTATATTTTGTCTAACCACTAGAGAAAAGAGTCCATTGAAATCTATAAAACATGAACACAATAAGTATTTTTCATTTCAAAGGGTGATTATAAGAATCATTTAATTGATAAAATATCATATAATGACATGAAACGTGATATCCTTATTCTGAATAATTTTCTAATATGTGGAGTAAAACATCCAATTTCAAAAATAAAAATGAATTTATATAATGGAAAGATATTATAATTTACAAAAAGATATTTCATATAAACTTAATATTTGTATATAATGGTCAAAACTAAATATTTTTTTGTTATAATTTTAAATTTACTTTTCAAGAAGATTATTTCATGTCAAAAGAAGAATTATAGGTATAAATAAATGTTTTGAATAGGATATAAATAAAAAAATCTCAGTTGTTGAGTGGATGGTTGGTGTTCCTCACAGCACATCTATTTCATAGACAAATTTATTAATTTCAATGGAATTGGCTTTCATTTATTCCTTTGGACATAGATTATTATGATGCCAATAATCAACATTTTATGATATATTATGTCACTAAATTAAGAAATTATCATGATTACATGATTTAATAAAATGTACTAGTAGTGGTATGTTATGATAAAAACTTTTCTAATTTATCCATTTCTATGGATCTGTGGATTTTTTGGGAAATTTTTTTTCATTATTCACACTCATATCTCAATTTAAACATCCCATAATCTTCTTATTACATTTTCCTAGGTGATACTTCCCATATTTAATACTTGTAAGAAATTTGGATTTCTTTATTTCATCATCTTTATCACTGAAAATTCTCTAATACTCTATCTATATCATAATTGTTGTGTTTAAGAACTAAATTATGTTAATGTTTTCAACCGTAATAATTGATATATGGTTAGAATTAATCAAAAAAATCAATCCATCTCTTATATTGTTAGTTTTCTCATTGTGAGAATATCTATATTATCTCTAGAATCCTTTAAAAATTGGTACCTTTTATATTTAGTAATTACATAAACCAAAAGGGTTTAACCCAATGATGAATAGAAAACATCATAATAAATTATAATTAATTTTTTGATGAAATAACCAATATTTAAATAACATACTCTATAAAACCATAAAATTCATTTATAGTAGAAAATAAATTAATCTCGATTGAATATTATTTTCTGTAGGTTGGGTTCTCTTGGAATCCATAACCTATTTCCATATCAATATTAATCTTTTATAGTGACTCATAATGATAATGGTATTTAGTAAATCTTATTTCATTAGAGTTTCTAATGAGATGTGTAATAATAGACCCACTCATCATGCACTGACTAAATATCATATTAATACCCAACCATCCATATTAAGGGTGATCGCCCCATGGAAAATATATTACACAAAAACACAAAATTTTTAATTTCTTTATAGGGATGAAATTTCATGGAACACCGTATACTAAAAACATCACCAAAATTTAAGGATGTTATCCTACATATAGACATATACCATAGAAATATTCTAATAGTTCTAAATAATGATATATAGTCCTAATAAAATCTAGATATATAGCCCAAAAAATATCTTATCAAATAAAAAAAATTAAATCCTTCTTTGATACCCCTATAGTTACACAAGATAAACATATCATTATTTTACATTATTTCCATAATTTTAACATTACATCTCATAAATTAATCTAAAAATACAATAAATAAATGGTTTAGTGTCATTATGGAATAGCTATATATAAAATATATTTTAAAATACTTATTAAAATTTGTATATTATTAAACCACACTAAAACCATTATAGATTCCTCATAGATTATTATCATCTTCATGACTATAGGAATGGAAATATAAGAAATCAGTGAGCTCAAACACTTAGTAACAGATACCATATAAACAATTCATATATGGATATATCTTAATAATATAAGGATATATAAGTTGATGAGAAATATAATATTTAAAATAACATGGGTCTATAACATTTATACATAATTCATGATAGTAGAACGTGATATCTCAAATTAAAAACCATGTACCATGCCATAGGAGTGTGAGATAGGGATTGAAAATTATCATACAGTAAAGATATCACAAGTTCAATGAATCATAAATATTTTGAAACAAAAAAACATTATATCATGAGTATAAATTAAGGATCACACATATGAAAATATAACATAATTTGAGTAGTCTAACCACTCATGCACCATACTCAGGGATTATTCCAAATACATTATAATGTTGAGTGCAAAGGATAACAACTGATGAACCATACATGGGGTATCATAATAGAAAACTATTAGTAATTCATTAGAGAACTATCAAGTTGGAGACCTCATATTGATAACATGTACAAGCATATGTTTTCCCAATTAGAAAAAGAAAAAATACGTAAATCATAAGCATGATTAAACACCCGAGAAGAAAGTGGATCTCAAAAACATTTCTCAAGGAATAATCGAATACTCAAGGTTATGGATTACCAAGAGAAAAATGAATTAAATTATTTTGGATGTTTGTACCTGAAAAATATTATTTGGTCACAATCATGGAGTTCAAAACTAAATAATTTCACAAGAATTTTTGGAGAAGCATAAACTAAAATAAACCACTTAGGTGTTCTTGTATGAATTTGGTAAATAATGTTTAAAAAACGAAATTGATTATTATTTATCATTAAAGTATTTTTGATTAATATGGAATTTCCATTTCATAATTATGGTTTTAAAAATAAAACCATGTTAAAAAAAATTTATTGAGGTTTTACTTGACATGAAAAAATAAATTCAGAAGTTTAATTAAATTGGGTTTACATATAAAATAAACTCATAGAGGGAACATACAACATGAATACTACAAAATAAAAAAATAAAAATTAATCTATGTCTATATTTATGTAAAATATTTATGTACTATATAAATTAATTTTGTGAGAAAAATGTTGATAAAAAGGGTGAAATTATATGAGACCCTATAGCCTAGAAGTAATGACAGTGGTTCAAAAGATACCATTTTATGTTTTAAAATACAACTTCCAAAACACGTGTCATAAAAAGCTAATAAAAAGATATTTTGAGAAAGTGTAAGTGTAAATATGAGAATCATAATAAAAAATACTTTGGTTCCCAAAATCTAATGTATATTTTTGTTGGGAATCAAAAATTTGTTCGTGAAAGAAAAAATTCAATTATAAATGGTGGGTAATGATCATAACCATGTCAGAATTATTGGGAAGTAATCAACTAAAAAATATTTTTCCTATTTTCTTAAGGAATTAATTACCCCAATAGAGTAATATAAGTATTCATGTATTTTTGATAAATGGAATAATATGCGAACATAATAAATAATACTCATTATGGATTGGTCAAGACCCCGATGGAATGACAAATTTAGACAAAACTCTACTTATGACTTCATTATCATTCATATAAAAAATCCATAATGCAATTTTAAATTAAAAATATTTCATTAATATAATGATTAATATTTATATATAAGGTAAATATTTATAATATAAAAATAAAACGAGGGCTGAATACAAATCGTATCTCAATAAATCTAAATTCATATAGGGAAACACATACATCAAGGACTGATTAGTTCTAAATGTGGACTTATCAACTTGAATAATCAAACAATGATTATTAAAAAATTATTATAATCCTTTTATATTAATATCTAATATTAAAAATTCTATTCATCATCTTATGATATTTATATTTTAAATAGTTTTCACTAAAGGTGGTCACATGTGACGACACGATAATTTTATCTAAAGATTATTCAATACATTGATTGTTATCAAATATGTCAGAATATATCAATAATTAAATATTTTTATTTATTTTTATTTTTCCATTTGGTAAAAAATCTATATTTTTCAATATTATTTAAAAAGATAGACTTGAATTATAAATGGTTTCATTAAATGATCAATTAATGCATTTAAGTTTACTATGACTCATTATTGTTAATTAAATTTATAAAATATCAGTTATTATCACTAAAAAATACCCAAATTAACATTAATATAATAATAATACATAAAAAAAATTTAAACTCATCTATGGTTGGAGGTAATGGATAGGAAAACAAGTTGTCTTAGTTTAACACACGTGAAACAATCACAATTTTCATTAAATGGTAGGTTGTATAAAATTAATATAATAAGTTTTTTATAATATAATAATTAAAATAATATTATATATTTTTATTAAATTACACCTTTCCCATTTATTTTTTTATATTATGAAAAATAGAACACACATTTCATGATGGTATCTGGTCGAACATGTGCACGATAACATCCTCGTTATTTTAATTGTTTTGAAGGGAGGTAGAAAAGTGATATTAAATTAATATGGTAACATTTTTTCATATTAATAATAATAGTAGTTTAATAATTATTTAATATATATAATATATTTATGGGAGAAATATTTGGCATAAATTAAGAGAGATTTATTGAGGGAATTACCTCTCTCAGTGGATGTTATTCCTTGGGTAACATCTTGAAGATAAATTTCTTTGTCTTCTAGAATGTATGAGGATTATAGGTATTGATAAAAATTTTTAGGATAGAGTTGAGAAGAGTTTGTATTGACGAAAATATTTATAATAGATTGGGTAATGTGGTGGATCTGTTCTCTTTTTATAATGGAATATTTTTTAATAAAAAATACACATTACTTTTATCAATGATGTCCAAAAACTATTCAATGGTGAAGGGTTTAAAAATGGAGGATAATTTATTGGGTGATGATATATGGTCATTAATACCTACACCATTCATTTTTTCCATGAATGAATCATGTTTTTTTGTTAAAATTATTTGTTATAGTAACCAAAAAAAGTTAGATATAAAAGGTGAAATGATAGCACCCATGTCAACAAGGTGTATCATTATATTCAAGAGCATGCCTTATTAAAAATTAATTATTAAGAAAGTATTTACCTGAGTAGTATTAGGATGGGTGACCTTTATGGAAGTTTCCTTGGGTGTGTTTTAGTGAAGAGGAAACATAAATAGAAAATGGCTTGGCCTTTGGGGATAATAATTAGTTGGATATGTAACAATTGTGGGTAACATCCAGTGGTATGAATGAATTTTTATCAAGGTACTAAATGATACCCATGGATTTATATGTATTTTTTCATGACTGTTCAGGTTGGGTCATGATAATGTTGAAATAGAAAGTCTGTTTCTTTTAGAATACTATTTGTGTTAACAAACAATAGAATGGTATGTGTCAGAGCATGAAAAAGAACTCATTCATTGATGTAGTGTATAAACCAAAACTCAGAAAATCTAGAGAAATTTTTAAAATTTTTATGTTTTATCAAAATATAGTCGATCACTTCTTTCAAGATTGAATAGTTTATATGGCTTGGAAAATGAGATACATAATGATTACAATATTTTATTAGAAATATAAAAACATAGCATAAGAAACCATTATGTATCCTTTATATTATTCAATATATACTTAATAAAATCATAGGGAAAGTAAAATAAATAAATTTTTGAGATTATATGCTCGATAAGGTTTATGTACTTTCCAAACTATAATCAGTAAATAATTCATAATAAATTTATAAAATTTGATAAAAAACATAATCCATTCAATCGATACACAATTTCAATGACTATACATAGATAATATCAATATTGAAAACACATGGAAAATGAAAAATGAATTATTAATAAATGAAATTAATAATTTTTTTTCATTCATGATCATGATATCATAACCAAGATATCATGAATCTTACCATCATAGACTATCAACCAAGGAATAATTCTTTATAAATTGGTATGTGTAAACTAAAAAACATTGTAATATAGAATGTAACATCACAAACCATGATCCACTTAAATTGTTCCCCAAGCTGGTGGGTCCCATATCCTCAAGCATGCGTCATCATATGAAAAAGTCTACCAATCACCAATTAGGTTATAATATGGTACATTGAGAAGAATATAGCCACATATCAAAGTGGAATAGTTTATATAATAAATAAATAGATGATAAAATAAGTAAAATTTAAACATACACTGTAATGAGATAGCCAGTTACCCACCATAGCGGATGCATGATATAACAAAATACCACTGTGGAATCAAATACATTAAATTAACGAGGAGGCATATATAATCAATAAAATGTAATATTATCAAAATCCAAAAGGATTACTCATATATGTATATAATGATTCCATGGCATGATGATATACCAAACTCCGAATTAGGGGGCAAGCATATGAAAAATGAAATGAAAAACAAAGCAAAAATGGAAATTTACTACTCAAATAGAATATAAAGCATATGATTAGTCCTTTTCTCCCATGATTCTTACTCTAAGAAAAAATAATCTGGAATTTCTAACAAGGTTCATTCAATTATTAAAACTAACAAAAAAGTAATCTACTCAGGTTCAAAATCCACCTTGAGTAGGGTGTCAGTCAAAATCCCAATATACAACCACCAATGATGTCAAGAAATAATCTATTTTATTAACATAGAAAAAATAGTGAGAAATTTTTAGAATAATAAAAAATGTGAATTAATAAATAAAATCCTTCTTAAGATACCACCAGACACCTAGTTAGCTCTACCAACTTCAGTATAGACCAGTGTAAGAGTCTAATCCATAACCATATATATATATATAAATAATATATATTGTATACTTACTTATGGTATCCACATATATTCACTATTTATGTGACCCAAGGAATAACATATAAATCTACAACTAGTCTAATGAGCATTATTTTCAGTAAAGGGAAGATTCACTAAATATCTCAATGAATGTGAGATGTCATTCTCATTACTCGAGATATGTGGGGTGAGACATCATTCCAAATTCCTGATATAGAGGAATATATAATTTCATTCCCAATGCCCCGATACAACTATAATGGTGAGTTACATTATGATCAACACCCGATCTAAGGGAGAGTGAATCATCATGATAAAAAATTTATCTTGACCATCATTCCATATTCAATATGAATGTATTAATAATATGATAAAATTAACTGAAAAATAACAACATAAGAATAAAATTCATCATTCCCAGTATATCAATGGATTTAGAAGTTGACATAATCTATATATAAAAGCATCCATCAATTCACATGTCTTTACCACTAATTATCATTCATCACAGTTAATCCATTTAACTTATTTAAGTAATCAAAACAAAGTAAAATCTATTTTATTTGATTATAAGGTAATAAAAATTCATTTTCATGATAAACTAATCACATAGGTGGTTCATTTTTCAAATATAATATTATATAAGAGTGGTAAAACTCATTTACAAACCATGAATAACCCTAAGGAATTTTGGTGACTATTAAATAATTATATAGTAGAGGTATTTTCTTTTGAAACACCCAAATGGGTGGCTATGGTTGAAGTAGAAATCCTATAATAGGATGAGAATGCTCCACGAAAGTATAAAATCATGCATATATTCATTTCGTAACTAATGACACACATTAAAACCATGTGCGATAATGGACATCATGCAAAAGAAAACAGTGATTATGAGAAAAAACTAAGACATTGGGAATAAAATCTAAACCACCCACCTTAAGGTCATAGACCACTCCTCATCCAAATATCAGCATCAAAATTCTATGTATTTTAGATAAATAAGTAAAAAACAGTCCAACTCTATAAATATAGGGAAAATTATATTATATCTAAATAGAGAAAAATAAGGGAACAAACAATTTATAAAACAAGGGAGATGATTCATGAACTCACATCCAGCTATCCAATTATTTTTATGGATGTCAGTATAGATTATAGATAAAGGATTTATCAAGATTCCATGATGATGGAGATAAATGGTTCGCATGAGATGGAAGAAAGATCTATTAACTAGAATTGATATAGGTTAAAAATAATAATATGTTAAAAAATTCATGGGAAAACTGTAAAATAACTCATCTCGATAGGGGTACATAGTTTGTTGAATTATTGTCCAATTTTTTGACCAACCATTCACCACACCAGTTATAGAGGACCCCGCATGGGATTGGTAAATAGTTTCGTAAAACCCATGCATCCCATGAAAAATGAATCAATTATTTTTGTGGTAAAATTTACATGGCTATGTACACAGGCCTTCATGGTTTCAAAGAAAGTTTCCTCCTCCTGATAGCCCCTATAATCCCCCACAAACATTTAGTACTAAGCATGTGATAACAGTGACACATACTCTGTTTGTCCAATTCTCGAAGCTCCATGCTCTGAATAATCCATATACACACCGATAACCATCCTTAGGTCATATTTCATGTTTACCAATAGAATATACGGGGCTCAGAAAAAAAATAAATGAGTAATACTTTCATGAATGGATGAGCCATTAAAACTTCCCCACCTGAAAGGGACTCATTCCCAAGTTGGACTTTATGTTTAAAGATGTATAATTTAGAATATATCTATCCATTGAGCTCATATATTATCCTCCCACTAGAATTTCTCATCTTGTACTCAACTGTGTTACCTCAAACCTTTATTAAAGGAACTGACCTACCATAGAGTTTGTTCATGATCTAATCCATAATACACACTGCATAGTCATGAAAACATGTGTCCATATCTAACTCAACCGCATCTGGGAAAAGTAAATCTTGTGGGTATGGATAATATCAAAAAATATAATAATTGTGAAAGAAATCATGTATAGATTGATATCTCTATGGATGTTTCAATTGGTATTCCACTAGTTTGATTCATTTCATAGAATTAAAGGTTCCATCAAATTGAAGTGAAATATTACCATATAGGCTAATACAATGATTGTATTACCTTAGTAAAGATCATAATAAAAACAAATCTATGACATTAAACTCAATAGGATGTCAATATTGGTTGGAATATAATTATTTTCTGGACTAACATTTCAATATGCTATTTTTGACTAACTATACCTTCTTAGTTGTCTCTATATTGAGACAAGGTCCAGTTGAAGCGGCCTCCCATACCTCTAGCTAGAATGGAGGTGATATTCATGGCCTACCATATAATAATTCACACAAATATATCTCAATGGTACCCTAAACGTTATTATTTTGTGAAAAATCAACAAGGGGTATATGTTTCACCCAAAAAACCCCTAAAGTATATGTAATATACATGAATCATGTTCTCTGACACATAATTCCTTCTCTCTATCTACCTATCAGTATAAGGGGGATATGTCATGATCAAAAGAAAATATACAGCAAAGGCCTTATGAAATCCCTTCCAGATCTGAGATGTGTATCGAGCATCCCTTTTTGATATTATAGATCATTGACCTCCATAAATAAGTATGTCAGCCCTAACATATATCCTCTATATGTCATTTACAATATGGTCTCCCACTAAGTTAATAATTTTGTGCCAATATTTAAATGAGAAAAAAAAAATACTAGAATGGAATTGTTTCCATGATGTGATCATAGTAATACAGTCAGGAAGAAAATAGAAATATCATGTCATTTCCAATCATGAATGGATAATGACTATAATAAGTCATGCCAATTTTTTATGTTATGCCTTCACCTGCTGACATATGGAACACCATGTAAAAACCACCTATCAAAATTTTCATATAAGGACACCAATACTAGTGATGTAAATCTTGAAACTTATTGGTGAAACTGCGATGTAGTTCCCAAACCAAGGCATGAAATTCCATTATCGGCGCCCCTCTATTGTCTTATAAGACCTAAAAATTCACATTTAATAATAAAGTTTAATCCCTTTCCATGTCCAAAGTAGAAGATAAATCATCATTTGAGAAAATTTTCATTAGTACTATGCCTCTGGTATTAGATTTTTTCCACTTTCTTACTAATTCCAAAAGAGTAGTGGGTACGACAAAGGTTGAGAGGATAGTATTATCATGATCCTCCAAAATCTCCACATGTATTAAAAAACCCCATGATCTTCCAGTCACCCCGGGCCTCCTGAACTAGATGTATCTGAGTCTTCTAGCTCAAAGAAGCCTCTACAACATCACTTTCTAGGTGTATAAACAATCATAAAATCAAAATATTATTGATACTCAACCCATATGTGATTCTTTAGACACTGACCATGTTTTGTAGTGATGTACTTGAGGCATTTTTGATAAGTTAAAACTGGAAAATTATATCCCCAAAATTAGTGTCTTAAACTATATATATAATAAACTACAAAATATAGATCTTGGTCATGCATCAGGTAATTTTGCTCATGAGGCCTCAACTATTGAGACCCGTGTGTAGCGACTTTCCCATCCTACATTAGAAAAGGTCCTAGATCCATACCAGATGTGTCATAGTGAATCATATAGAACCTCCATAGATTTATAATAATGTTTATTAGTACTAAATTAAATCTTCCATTCAACTATTAAATGAATTCATCATAATATTATGACCATTAAAAATCCACACCCATTTTAGTCAGACCTCTATGAGGTATAGATATCATGATAATTCTAGGATGATATTTCTTTAATATACATCTATCCCTAAGAAACTAATTATCTAAAATATTTTTTTTCTCCTATAAAATAATATCTCTCACTCTATATGGGTCTATGGGCACTCCAGACTCCTCGTTGATATGACCCATGGTGTAGGCTTTCTCGATACAATGAGGGATTAGTAAAAATAAACAATAAAGTCAATGCTCTATCAATATAATAAGGATGATATAAATATGGTTGGAATAATATTTTTGAGAACAAGAATACACTATTATTTCATACACAAATACTACCATTATAGAATCTATGTATGGGAGGAAATCCTGATTTATCAAGGAAATAATAATAGCAGGTGCATTTATGAGTCTGAACAGCATATCCAAAAACACATAAATATCATACCCACTATTGAAATATATGGGAGGTATTTATAAAGTCCTAAAATTCTCTTGATGATATCCCAACCTCAAATAAATCTTTGAAAATAATCTCACTCATAATAGATTATCATAGAGGTCATCTATTTGTTGTTGTAAAAATAGTTTATTTACTGTAAACTGGTTCACCCATATGTAATCCATAAAAATCTTAAGGGTACCATCCTGAATTTTATAAATAATGTACTGGTACACATACAGATAAGTATTGGGGAATATAAGTGCTTTAGAACCTATATTTTTCAATAGTTTCATGATCTCAACAATCTCTATATGTTCCATTTTGTAAGGAATAATTTTCACTGGTTCTTCCCTCAAACTATCTCAATAGTTAATTCTACCTATCACATTGGA
The DNA here is from genome assembly GCA_963277665.1 of Viscum album. NCBI lineage: Eukaryota > Viridiplantae > Streptophyta > Magnoliopsida > Santalales > Viscaceae > Viscum > Viscum album. The sequence goes on from OY728148.1 coordinate 790,022,280, forward strand.
GGTATCTTAGAAAATATATTTGGGGATAATTCCTTGTATCAATCAGCTGATTGAGGTAAAATTTTGTTTTATAACCCTTAATCACCCACAAAAGTTGTGGAAATCTGATCTATCACAATACAGAGCCCCTGATGCTCAGTTCATGATTGTGTATCTTGAATATCCCGTTATCCCTTATGTATGTGGATACATCTATATGTCGATTTAATAATCACCCTCTGATGATAACAGTCAATTCTCTATTGATAGGGTATTGACAAGTCTTTACCAATGATTACAATAATCTATATAATATTAAGGATGAAAATACTCTATATGTAGTTATTTATACCTATCTCAAGGGGATAATATTTACATTGGAGAATGATCTCCTATTAAACAAATAACAAGGTATCAAATGTCATCATTCCATAAAAGTATTCTATGTTGATTCATATACACTCTATTATTTTATTATATATTAAATATTGTGACAAACTTGTATCCAAAATAGAAACCACTAACGTAGAGTATATTAGATTAATACCTCATATAGTATAAGGTCTTACAATTATCTAATCTTGAATAGGATGTAATGTTTGTAACCTTCCATACCATGACCCTGAGTCAGATATTAAATACCATGAGAAAGCCCACTCAGCTGGTGCAAATAATTATCTATCTGATTACCTATGCCTCGGCCACAACCTCATCCTTAGAAAACTATTGTATTCTATCTAATTTACTGACATAATACTTTTCACCCCTCCCTAAAATGTAGATTAGGTGTAGATCCTTTTTCTTTATGGACTAATGAAAATTTACCTCATAAGTGACAGATATTACACATCCTATCACACCATATTCATTACACTAGATCCCATAAAAATTGAGGTTTTTAAGTCTTGGTCTTGCACACTAGTAAAATATCAAGAATATTTTAATATGAGGATGCAGACATCTACTGTACCCAGAAGAAACCTTGAAAGAATGCTTATATTGATTAGAATAAGCACTAGCTAGTGTGGGTTGCAAACTATTCAGGCTCACAACAACGAAATAAATTAGATTCCTTTAATTAATGAGGTCCTAGTTAGCTATCTCATAAATACAATTCATAATGAAAAGAATATTCTTCTTATTGTATGGTGTATATCGGCCCTCCCTCAAATTGCCTCGCAGTCATAAGATCATCACCCAATAGTGTTGGTGAGACATACTGATGCATTGTAAAACAATATGAATAATAAATTATAGACACATCTCTATACTATAGGTTCATAAACTAACTTTCTTGTCCATCCATAAATATCCATTAAAAGAACTAATCATAGATGATTTTTTGTAAGTCCACCCAGATCCGATTTACATATCGATCAACCTAGGAAATAACACCCCACAATCACTTTTCAGAATCATGTAACATATAGGAAGTGAGAAGAACATGCACTCTGGAAGGATATCTATATTATCAAAGAGAGAAATCATAGCCTACATCTATAACATAGTCGCACATAGTCCTCAATCCACAGAAATGGGGAAAGATCCTACTTCCATATCTATTGAGTATACTCATCCATATTTGTTGTATGTTGAGATAAACCTTACATATTTCTTATCATGTAGAAGAAACCCTCGTGAAATTTGTCATTTATGCATATATTAGTATTAATACGTAGTTCCATATGTGCAACTGTAGGAGAAATCACTAGTAGCTTAAGGACTACCTCCTCTCATTCATTGCCTCTTCGACATCAGGTTATATCACTTGAGGTTGTAATGGTTTCATGATTCTACAATTCCAAATTATCGGTATAGAATGGAAACCAATAGGTTTAGGAATCATATTGAGATAACTAATATAGGTACATGACTTCCATTAAAAATAATTACACATATCTTCCTACTTCATAAGCAAGGTCTATGTAATATGAAGTGGCCATAACATGCCATACGAATGTAAGAGACACCGCAAACTACCCAATACTATGGTCGGGTTCAGGTCTAGGTCTCATATCAAATAATTAGGGGATATATAAATAGAGTACTAATTTCAAGGTATAGAGGAAACACCCTTTTATATTCAATTGGTATCAAATTTAATGGTTACCATTTTACTTGTAATGATTACACGTCATTATAATTTGTAATTATTTATATACAATGTATATATATATACCACAATAATTAATAGAAGGTATAGAACCCATAAATTAGTATATTTAGCTTATTAAGTGTTCATCACAAATTTATATGGGATTATGAAATATAAAATTATATAGTCACATTAATAAATCCAATTATATTATCACTATATGAAATGTCAAAAAAATTCAATATATAATATTACGGAACAAACTATACATAGTAGGAACTGCAATAATAAGTAAATTTTGAATGAAAATTTTCATTCTGTATAAGTCTTATTGTTCCTACAATGATGCATGGAATGACTCTCTCTAATTTAATCAAGCATAGAAAAATAAATCTCATTGCAGTAACATAAATATTAAAAATATCACAAGACATGTTTGTCAACCAAGAGATAAGTCATATCAAATTTAATGTGAATAATCAATAACTGAAACATCTCATCCCAGGTAATCAATTTTTTCCATGTACATGGTTTAACAATACATGTGAACATGCTCATTACCAAATCCCATTACCTCCAAGTCTCTTTTGTAATACTAATGAAATAAGACAAAATGGATTTAATTATTTATTACCACTTTGAAATGTCCCAAGCAGGGATACAATTAACATGTTCCACAAGATAGTAGGTCGCATGGCCTAAATAACACCTCCAATTATTCAAGAGGCTTTCAAAAAGTATCAGAATTATAGGGTGGTACAGTAGGGAGACTATACCCTCATATCATAGTGGAACAATATATATAATAAATAAATATATGATATTGGAAACATAGTATATAAATTTAAATATAATGAAATGAAATGTAACCCATCATAATAGAAGCATGATATAACATAATATAATATAATAAATAAAATAGGAATTATAATTAACATATAACCATTTATAATTTTAGAATCTAGAAAGGAAACGTTATATACATGATGATGTCCGAGAATGCTGATAAAAAAATGTAGAAATAAGAGAAAAGAATATATAAAATGTTATAATAAAAAAGGGGGGAAAGGATAATCCACTAGAACCATAAGTATATTCTCAGTCCTTATTTTCCATGATCCATACTATAAGTAAAAAAAGGATCAAGCCTATGTAGTAGTGCATTTTCTCTTATGCATACCTACAAACAAGTAATATACTTAGGTATCAAATGAAGAACATGGATGGTGTGAGGAAAAACATAGTAGGAAACCACCAATGGTCTCTAGAATTAATCCAACCAATTTACATAGAAACAATAGTGTTCAAGTATAATAATAATAAATAGTGGTTAATAAATATATAACAACATGTTCGTGTTCCTACATGAAACCAGAATAGCTCTACTCGCATTAGCATAGGCTAGTTTATGATTCTGATTAACAACCATATATATAGTAATAATATATAGAGTATAGTTATAAAATGAATCCTTATATATGAACTATGTATATGATAACATAGGTATGAATATACATGTATAATATAAGCTAGCTAGACTTGCGGTGTAACTCAAGCATTCATAAGTAGTCAAATGAGCTATAGGCTCCATCAAATGGTACATGACCTAAATTTGAAATTAATTTGAGACATTATTCTTGACAGTTGAGATAGGTGGGGTAAAAAATCATTCCAAAAACCTAATATGGGGGAACATGTGATGTTTTTCACATCATCCAAATCCAAGTATATTGGTGAGAGATTCCATGATCAACACCTGATGTAAGGGAGAGTCAATCGTCATTCTTAACATGTTCACTAACAATAGTTATATAACTACTATCAATGTAATAATCATATAATAAAATGTTTAGGAATTACCACATGAGAATCATAATTATCAAGATCAATATATAAATGTGTGTCATGTTACAAATAATTGATATTTAAAATCATGCATCAATTAGTGTGTCATTTCCACTAACTATCATTCATAGTAAATAATCCATATAATTCATTTTTGCAAGGAAAACGAATTTGAATCAATTTAATTCAATTATAAGGTATAAAAAATTACATTTCCGGATAATCCATGAACATAAAATGTACTTTGTTCAAGTAAATAATTATATAAGAGTGGGAAAATTCATTAACTTTCTATGATGAACCATTACGCGGTGTTCGGTCCATTAAAAAAATTATATAATATAGATCATTTTATTTAGAAAAACCGATTATGTCTCTATGGATTAGGAGGACATCCTTTAATAACATGGAAAGGGACTATGGGTGTATGTCATCATGTGTAAATTCATTTTTTAAGGAAAATAATGATATAAAGAAACACATGGAAAATGTCAACATTCAGTGAAATGGTGAGGATATAAAAATAAAAAAACAATGGTATTATATTCTAAAACACTGACCATAGGTCTATAAATGTCTCCTCATCCAATTTTAGCATCATGTTTTATATAGTTTAGAAAAAATTAAGATCATTCAAATGCACTGAAAATGTTGACATTGAGCATGAACCAAAGTAGAAAATAGACTATAATTAGAACACAGAATATAAGGAAAAGGATTAAAGACCTCACCTATAGTAATCCAACACTTCCAAAGATGATCTATTTTTACAACCCCACTTCCCATAGAGTACCTAGCAGGTCCAATGTTCACTATTTTTGTAATAACACACATCCCGTGAAAATTGCCTCTTCATTTTTTGAGATAAATTTCATGACCTTTTTCTTAGGCTAACATTTTTTCAGATAAATGATCTGCCTCTTGTAGGCCACTGAGATCCTTTTACGATCTGGAATCTTATTATTACAAACCATTCTCTTTATTTTCTTCCTACTTTGATGGTCAAATTATCATAGATATGAACTCATGTCAAGCCCCACATGCTCTCAGAAACTTCCATATTCCACTAATGCCATTTAAAAAGGGAAAAAAAGGATTCACACTGAAAAAATTAATAATACCTTTCTGAAATCCCGAGTCGTGAAATGGAAAGAATTATATTTTTATAATAACCATTTTATACATTGAGGGGTTATCAATAATATGGAACACCAATCATTTTACATCCAATTTGTTAAATATATAATTAATGACAAAAAAAATAAATTTTCAAAATGAAAAATAATTGAACAATTATCAATATTTAATTTACAATAATAAACATCAATAATTCATTATCATAAAACATCAATTTAAAGAATAAAGATGGAGTCATTGAATTATATCCCTAGTAAAAAAACTAACATCAAATCATGTTATCATATGGGAAAAATTATTCTAAAATATCACTATAATATATCTTTATGGAAATTCACTTTTCATTTAGAAATAAACTATTAACAATATATAGACTTGTAGAATATTAATGGAAAGAGTTTCATTGAATAAAAACACAAAATATTATTAAGGTAGATTCAATGTATTTAGTTTTCATGATGGAGGGGGATTTTGTTCATGTTGTATATGTTTAAACAAAACATTCCTTTTAATCATGTGTTAATGTAAAATAACTACCTCATTCAAAAAATGTTTACATAAAAGTAATTACAAAAAAATTCAATCATGGTTTAAAATTTCAGTAACGCCTCGACCCTAGAAGTCCAAAGTTGGTGCATTATATTAATACATTGGCATGATTAGATGGAATCGAGTCCAGAATAACCGATCAATTTAGAAGTATTGGGAAATAGATTACATACATGATTAAATTATATAATGACTAACAACAAAAACAACATAATTTTTCAGTTTTGAATACATTAATAACCCTTAGCCTATCCCTATGTGTCAAACATAAAATACTTCTTCAATCATGGGAAAAATAAAACATAGAAAGAGGTGAGATCAGATGCTCAGTAAGGATAACAATATATTAGAAAAATTTATAAATAATCATAATCTTTAAGGGAATGTATATGACTAAAACAAAATACTATTAAACTTAAACATTAGCATAATATGGCAAAGATAAAATCAAATAATTCAATTTACATATTCACATGGATATTCTAATAGTCGAATAAACACATGAAATATCAAAATCCACTTTCATAATGATGGAATGCATAATTCCAGACTTCATAACAACGTAGTTAAGGCCCTGTTCCAAGACTAAAATTAATATTTTTTCAAGGGCTTGTTTCAAGACACTAGTTTGTCTAATTAGTCCTACCGATTCATCGAGGAGCTATAGCGGGCTCCATCCCTAACTTACTATGTCCAATTCATTCCTCATATGAAAATGTTTAAACACCAAACAAACTTTCGCATTAAAACTAGAATAAAAAATGCCAATATTTTGTCCATAAACTATGAATGGAATAAAAATAACACATCTATAGTCAAACATATTAAAAAACATTCAATAAAATATGAAATATTTGTATCATAATAAATCTACTTCAATCATGTTTAAAATCCATTAAATGATGTTGAAATAGATGAAAATGATTTGTAATACTCTTTGAGTGAAATATATATTTTTCTTTAAAAAATTTAAATGTCACAAAATTTATAAAAGAAGATTTTTAGATGATAGTATTGAATCAAAGTGTCTCAAGACACTTGGAAACTTTTGAATGAAATTAAAATTTTATAACATTCATGTCCATATAAATAAATCCTTAAAACCAATTTGAAAACATGGGCATTAATGAGAAAGGTTTATAAGAATAAATGTTTAAAACATTTAAAATGTTGTTTTAGTAAAAAGTAACATAAAATTAATCTCATTGAAAACTAATTTATGAAACATGGGCATGGATAATAAATATGTCCCATAAAATAATTACACATTAACAATCTCGAATAATTATGAGATTGAGGAATTAACCCTTACTATATAATTTTCCATAAAAGATGGAATATTGACCTCTATATAATAGTTAAAAAAATTTATTAAATTATACAAGAACTATATACATATATATGATATCATATATGATCCTCTAACATTTCTTTGTTTATAATATTTTAGTAGTATCATCGTTTCGGGTGTAAACTGATTCATTTGCCATTATATGCTTGGTTATGTAATCCATGTTTTTTATGGATATGATGTATTTTATCACAAAAAGAATGATAATTTTTTCATAAAAAATATTTTTAATAATAAAATGAAAATTAGTCTTGAATGATTACGATGGGGAATGAATCTCATCACGTTCTTGGAGACAGTAATCCGTACGTACGCACAAGAGACATTATCATTATATTGAGGGTGAAATCATATGTAATTTCTTGGTAATTCATATATAAAGAATCATTAACTTGTTATATTTCTTATTTAAATCAGATATATTCATTATTATATCCATCCAAAATAATTATGTGTTTGAATAACAAATTACACCACGACGTGGAGATGGTAAGCCGTACAAACGCACGTATAGTGACTTTGTCATTTATAGGATGGATAGAATAACAAATATGGTTATAACATATTTATAATAACATCACAGTATATAGAAGATGTTGTAGTTATTATTTTTTAATGGAAACAACAAATAAAGAAGAAGTGGAAGAAGAAAAGAACTTGAAAGAGGTGATGAAATATTTACCTCTTCTTCGGGTTCTTCATTTTGATTTGATCAAAAGGGATCCTTGGGTTAAATTTCTTACCAAAGGAAGTCCTATAGGATGAGGATAAGAAATTTAAGAGTATATTTGGGTAGGTGTTGGCAGAGAAAAATGGATTTGGAGGTGTGAAATTAAGAGAAGTGGAATTTCCCATTTATATGAGACGTGAGGGTTAAATTTTTAAAAGATTGAAAAATTATTTTATAATAAAATCATTTTCTGTTTCTTAATGGCTCCAAAATTAATTACTTAGAAGATAAGGTGGGTATGGGTAGAAAAATGATCCACCAATATGTTTTATATAGGTTTATGTCATCATATTAACCTTATCTTATAGATGTAACACATAGTTAAATAGTTTGACATTTACAATGTCTCTTTGTATTTAAATATTATATGGTTAATAATCTTTGTATAACGAACCAAGAAAACCCCCAAGTCGTTCATTATTAATATATATTACCTTATCTATGTCTTTGGGTTGAATCTTATATTTTTAGGAATATTATATTAATTAATAATATAATAATGGTTTTAAGAACTCAATGATGTCAATTTTGACATGATTTAGTATTTGGTTTTTGTGAAAATTATAACATCATGATTAATATGAAAAATATTATTTAATCTACCCTAAAATTTAATATTAATCTAGAAAATTAGTGGAATTCATCATAATTCACAAATTACTTTAATTTGGATATTTAGAATATCAATTTTTTATCTCTCATTAATAAGGTAATTACTACTTTATCATAGTTTCATAAATAAATTAAATTATTTAGTGTATAAAAATTATAAATAAAATACCCTTTATAGGAATTTTTTTTGTTTTATAATGAATATTTATAGTCAAATTTTTCCTATGTATAAACCTATAAAAAAATAGTTTAGTTATTAAACGTTGAATTTAACACTTTTAACTCTTTTTAAATAAAATAATAATAAATGTCCTAATCTTATCCAAGAGGAACAAAGGGGGTCATATTTTATTCATAAGGTTGTTTTTGGTTGAATTATATTTATTGTATAGAATTAGGACATGTGTTAGGATAATTATGATATCATTTTCACCCTTAATTACCCTATTTACTTTATACCGTAGTAAATAAAAGTCAAAAGTAACTATTAAGAAAAAAATTATTTTCATCTTATTCAACCAGATTTTACTTACTGATATCAACCGTGTTTGTCAAATTTTTTAAATTCAACTCACATAAGTGGTATGATTATATTTTATTGAAATTTTCAAATTCTCCTAGGAGGTGGGTAAAAGACTATAAAAAGTTAATAACATTTTTGTATATCTACACTCATTATAAATTGACTAAAAAGAATTAAATTTAACATTTATAGGTATTACGTACCTATTTTGACCTAAAATAAATTAAAATAAAATAATTTATTTTTTAAATAAAAAGTCAGTTTTAAACAATAACTCTGTATTTTTTACTATTCATCAAAAGTTGAATGTCTTCAGAAAAATATTACTCTAAGATAATTTTGATATTTAAAATTAAAAAATGAAGTCAACATTACTAAATTAAGAATATTGAGGTTTCTTTTATTAATCTCAAATTAATTCACGTGGTCAAAACCAAAAAAGCGGGTTTTTAAAGAAGAAACAACTATCAAAAGATTGACATGTGTTTATGTCAAATTGAAATGTGAAAATAATTATAATGACCTAAATTGTATTTAATGATTAAAATATAAACCAATTATTCTTAAAAACCATTCAAATGAATAATTTAATATTATAAATTATTTTTATTAAAAACTATTTTTTCAATTAAAACCTTGTAATTTTCAGTATTTATCAAAATATGAAAGTTATCAGAAAAGATCCAAAAATTTGTCCGAAGTAAATTTTTAGAACCCGATTCTAAATAATAATATTATTATTTCATGTTTATTATAATAGTGTCAGATATTTCATTTTAAAAAAACTCAACATTTTTAGGCGGTAAAATTTCATTTTTGAAAAATACATCCTCTATATAAAAAATATAATTTGTACTTATATTGTGTCTAAGAAACACATAATATGAGTGTTAAAATTATATAGATTATATGAGATTAAAACTGAAGATAATAATATTCATAACAACTTTCTGAACGGCTAGTTTGGTAAATGGTGGTGCGCTCGATCTTGGTGTTGTGTTTAGCGCAAGATATTGAATTAATTTAATGAGATGGCATACTATAAAATATTAGGGTGTTACATTCTCCCCTCATTCAACAAATTGAATCCTCAAAAATTAAAATTTTTCTTCAAAATTATTAGGTTAATAATAGAAAAATTCCATTGTGAAAAACCCACATCAGAATTTGGGTTAATAAAATATAGTCTTAACAAAAACGAAAAAGAAAATGAAAAAGTCACCACCAAATTATAATCATGATTATTAGAACATTGGTGAAAATTAGAGAAAAATAATTTTAGAAAAAACGTAAATATTTATAGGTATTGATTGAGGTCATAAATCACAAACAAGTGTAAAATTAAGGGCATCAAATCCATCAATCTGTACTGATTTAAAATATCGTCGGTTTAACAAAACATAAGCTATTATGATAACTCATTTTTGGTTTTAAGATATCTTCCATAAAGATTAAGGATTAATTAATCAACAGAAGAATAGGTTATATATATACACACACACATACATGACAATTAGAGTTTCATCCTTCAACTAATTCCTACCACAAAATTCACCATTCACACCTAAGGATTACAAAATTCAAAAAATTGTACTTATCCTAATTTTATAGGGTTCCAAATAAATGAATTTATAATTAATATGTTATAACATAAAAAAATACTATATTAATAAATCCAGGACATCACATAGGCCAATTGTAGGTGATGAACCCTTGTTGCTCTTTGGTTACAGGGTCAAGTCTCACGGCCTTGCCTGACACGACGGGTTATCGCCCGACATCCAGGATGTCCTTTTTATGACAATACAGAAATAATCTCATGAAATTTTCTAAACATAACAATAGTATCCAATGTCAAACATAATAGATTCAAATATTTCGATTTATCTAAAATACATCTTTCAAACTCAGAGTCCCAAATTTATAAGGAAGGTAAACACAATGAAAATCCTTTTTTCCAAGTATTAAAATGTTAATACCTTCGTCAGGTATTATTTTAAAACACTTTAACACCCTGAATTAACATAAAACCTTGTTGATTACATTAATGCTCTTTTATTCATTATAGAATATTGTATATATGAATTCTATACAAAAATTTTATAAACTCCAAAAAGGAAGGAATATACAAGACATTAATCAGTTCCAAGGTAGTCAGAATTATCCAATATAATTTATTCAAATAAACCATCTCTTATTTCAAAATTACTAACTCAGTATTAGAACCATATTAATGTTTATATTTCCTCTAACCATGTATTTTCCAAAATTTCTTAACAAATTGTCGAGTCACTTTTCATAGAATGATATAATTTGAAATTCTCAATGAAATAGTAATGCATTACAATGCTTATTTATTTCCATAATTCATATAACCAATACATCATTGACAAAACACTCAAATGAAATAATTCATTAATAACAATATAAGAACACTGTTCATTCCTCTTCATCTGTGGTAGTATCATAACTTGATTATTATCCAATAGCATCATTTGGGGAATACTATGATGATTTGGACATTGATTATCATAGTGTCCGAACACATTGTAGATGAAGCATTGTTCATTTGAAACGTTTTTCATACCCTTGAAATCATATATTTGGTGTTTTTTTCTCCACACTTATAGCAAACTCACATTTCCTTCAAGAATTTACGAAGTTGATTCCTTCAAATGTTATCACATATGGGAAAACTCCTTATTTCTATTCTTCCATTCATCCATCTTTCTCTCTACCATCATGTTTTTCTCTTGCTTCTCTTCAAATCCATATGACTCGGAAAATTCATTTCTTATCTTATTAACAAATGATACTATTTCTTCATCCAATGATAATACGTGGGACACTATTTTCTTTTTAAATGTGTTCTTAATACCATGAATGATATGATCCTTCTTACTCTTTGGATCATGTGTATTGCTGGATTTCTCATTCAACCTATCTTGGAAAAATTTCTAAACAATGGAATACACTTTGTTATTTTATGAATCACAATGCATAATTCCAAACATGTAAAATACATAACATAAATTGAAAAGATTATGTATATAATCTATAATCATAAAATGTATTATTTGAGGTAGTATTTACTCTTAAATCCTTCATAATGGATTGTAATGAAAATATGAATTATCCAAATCATATCCCCAGGGAGTTTCATAACCAAGAGTGCAGCAATGCCCATTGTCATTCACCAGTTCCCGTTAGAGTCTAGCTCAAAGAGGTGATTTTGGGTTTTACCCCTAGGTACATCTTTGGCAGATCTGCCTCTACCTGCTCATATCCATACAGGGATGTATTTCATAGAAAACTCAAAAAATCTCTATAGTACCAAAATTTTAAGATGTCCTTCTATACTAATCCTCAAAGTCTATCTTAGGGTATTTTTCATTAATCAGTGTTTTTCTAAATCAAGCTTTCAACTTTTGTACTAAAACACCCTCTGATACCAACTATAACGCTCGACCCTAGAAGCCCATAGTTAGTTCATTAATTTAATACATTGTTATGATGAAAAGAAATAAAGTCCCAAAGAACTGATCAGTTTAAGAGTCTTAGCAAATATATTACATACATGAATGTTACATTACATTAGAAAATGACTGACAACAGCGACAAAATTATCCCCTGTTGAACACATTTATATCCCTTAGCCTATCCCAACACATAAACCACGAATTACTTCTTCAGTCTTGGGAAAAAGAAAACATAGAAAGGGTTGAGCTAAAATGCTCAGTAAGGATAAAAATATAGAAGAAACATTCATACGTAATTATAAACCTGTAATGAAATGTATATGATTAAAATAAATCCTTTTAAACATAAATTTTTTCATAATATGGAAAATATATAATCAAATAATTCCATTTACTTATTCACATAGATATTCTACAAGTCAAATAATATCATGCAATATCAATAGAAACATTCATAATGATAGTATTAATAATGCCAAAATTCATAACCACATAGTCAAGGACTTGTGCCAAGACTAAAAATAAGATTTTTTCAAGGCCTTATGCCAAGACACAAGATTGTCTCATGAGACCTACCGATGCATCGAGGAGCTATATCAGGCTCCACCAATCACTTACTAAGTCCAATGAATTCCTTATATGAAAAGGATTAAACATAACATAAACATTCTTATTAAAACTAGTATACTAAATTTCAATACTTTATCCATAAACCATGAATGGTATAAAAATAAAACATCCACATTCAAACATATCACAAAACCTTCAATAAAATATGGAATATTTGTATCATAATAAATCAACTTCAAAAAAGATTAAAATCCATCAAAGGTTGTTGACATAGATAAAACTGATTTGTTAAAATATTTTAGAAAAATATAAATTTTTCATGAAAAATTTTAAAAGTAGAACAATTTATAAAGTAAGTCATTTAAATAATAGCTTTGAATCAATGTGTCCCATTCCAATTTGAATCTTTTGATTGGAATTAACATTTTATAATATTCATTTCCATATAAAAAATCCTTAAAACCATTGTGAAAAGATGCACAATAATGAGAATGGTTTAGAAGAATAAATCTTTAAAAACATTTAAAATGATTTTTTAGAAAACAATCCCTTAAAAGATTCTATTTTAAAGATCTTTTATGAAACATGGACAGGGATAATAAATATTTTCCATAAAATACTTACACATAAACAATCATGGATAATAATGAGATTAAAGAATTATCCTTTACCATGTAAATTTCCTTAGTAGATGGTATGTTAACATATTTTATAATAGTTAAAACACTATTATTAAATTATATATGAACTATATACATAAATATGATATTATATACGATTTTCTAATATTTTTTTGTTAATAATGTTTCTGTAGTATCATCGTTTTGGGTGTTAACTGATTCATTTTCCTTTATATGCTTGGTTACATAAGCCATTTTTTGATATTTATTGGATTTATTTTATTCATATACATAATTATATTATGTTAATAAACATTATTTTAAATCATAAAATGAAAATTATTATTGAATGATTATGATGGGGAATGAATCTCATCCCGTTGGTGGAGACGGTAATCCGTACGTATGCACGAGAAACAATATCACGATATTGATGATGAGACCATATGTAATTGGATGGTATATCATATATATAGAATCATTAACTTTTCATATTGCTTATTGTCAATAGTTATATTCATTATTATATCCATCCAAAATAATTAGGTTTTTGAATAACAAACTACCCCATGACGTGGAGTCGGCAAACCTTACGTACGCATATGTGGTGACATTGTGATTTATAGGATGGATAGAATAACTAAAATGGTTGTACCATATCTATAATAACATAAAATTATATATAAGATAATGTATTTATTATTTTATAATGGAAACAAAAAAGAAATATGATGTTGATGAAGAAAAGAACTTGAAAGAGGTGATGAAATATTTACCTCTTATTCGGGTTCTTCCATTTGATTTCATCAAAAGTGATCATTGAGATGTTATTATGACCAATGGAAGGCCTCTAGGATAAATAGAGGAAATTTTTTAGGATATTTGGTGAGTAGTTTCCCATGAAAAACGGATTTGGAGGTGTAAAATCAAGAGAAGGGGAAGTGCCCTTTTATAAGAGAGGTGAGGGTTACTTTAGGAAAAGCTCGAAATATTATTTTATAATAAAATATATTTCGGTTTTAATGGACCAAAAATAATTTCTTTAATGTAGATGGTGGTGATGGGTAGAAAACATCTCAAAAAATTCGTTTTAGATAGGTTTATGTCATCATATTAACTATATCCTTCAGATTTAACTCTTAGTTAAATGGTTTGACATTTACCATGTCTCTTTGTATTTTTATATTATATGGTTAATAATCCTACAATAACAAGCCAATAGGACCCCATGTGGTTAATAATTAATATATATAACCTTATCTAAGTATTTTGGAAGAACCATATATTTTTAGAAATATTATATCAATTAATAATAAAATATATGTTTTAAAAATACTATTATGTCAATTTTGACACTATTTACTATTTTTTTTGTTAAAATCATAACAGCATGATTACTGGGAAAACAATTATATAATCATTCATAAAATGTCATATTAACCTATAAAATTAGTGTAATTCATCAAAAGTTTCAAATTAGATTTATTTATATATTTATAGTATTAATTATTTAAATCATTCATTAATAATATAATTACTGCATCATCTTTGTGTTATAAATAAATTAAATTATTTAATGTCTAATTTTTTTAAATAAAATACCATTATGTAGGAAATTATTTTATATTTTGTATTAATATTTATAGTTTAATTTATCTAAGGTTTAACCCTATATTAAAATTTCTTTAGATATTAAAGTTTGAATTTAACACTATTAACTCTTCTTTAAATAAAATAATAATAAATGTCCTAATCTTATCCAAGTGGACCAAAGGGGGTCATATTTTATTCCTAAGATTTTTGTGGTCGAATTATATTTATAGAGTACAATTAGGACATGTTTTAGGGTAATTATGATATCACTTTTACCCTTAATTACCATATTTACCTATAACTGTGGTAAATAAAAGTCAAATGTTACTATTAACCAAAAATTATTTTAATCTTATTGAACCACATTTTTCTCCCTGGTATCAACCATATCTCTTGGATTTTTGAAATTCAACTCACAGAAGTTGTAAGATTAAATTTTTGGCAAATTTTCAGATGCTCCTAGGAGGTGGTTAAAAGACTAAAAAAATATCAATAAATTTTATATATATATATATATAAACTCATTATAAAATGACTCAAATTATTTAAATTTAGCATATATATGTATTATGAATCTATTTTTACCAAAAATAAATTTAAATAAATTAAATGTTTATTTAAATTGAATGTCGGTTTTAAACAATAACTCCGGATTTTTAAATATTTATCTAAAATTGTAAGTATTCTGAAAAAAACAAAAAATTTACCCTAAGATAAATTTGATAGTTCGAATTCAAAAATAAATTACATTTTACCAAATTCAAAACATATATGTTTCATTTATTATTTTTAATTAAATTCCCATTGTAAAAACCAGAAAGTGGGTTTAAAAAAAAGTAAAAACTATCAAAAGATTAACATGTGTTTATGTTAAAATTAAATGTGAAATTAATTATAATGAATTAAATTGTATTAAATGATAAAAATATAATATAATTATACTTAAAAACCATTCAAATTCATAATTTTACACTATAAACATGTTCGATAAAAAAATTCAATTAAAACCTAGTATTTTTCACTATTCATCATAATATGAAAGTTATCAAAAAAGTACCCAAAATTTGACTAATCTAAATTTTTATGTCCCATTTCTAAATAATAATTTTATTTTTTCAAATATAAAATAAAAGTGTCAGATATTTCATTTAAAAAATCACCATTAGTAGGCGGTAAAATTGAATTTTTGAAAAACACATCCTTTATCTAAAAAATTGAGTTTGTTCTTATATTATGTATAAGAAATAAATAAGATGGGTGTTAAATTTATACAGAGTATATAATATTCAAAATTCATTTAATAATATTCATAAAATCTTTTTGAATGGATAGTTTGGTTCGTTTTGGTGCGCTCGATCTCGGCAGAGCGTGTAGCGCAAGCTATTGAATTACTTTAATAAGATAACATTCTATGAAATACTGGGGTGTTACATTCTACCCTCTTTAAAAAAAATTCATCCTTTCAGGTTGATATTGTTTTTTAAAAATAAAATCTTAAAATAAAAAACACCATTGTGGAAAACCCACATCAGAAATTGGGTTAATAAAATTTAGCCTCAATAAGATGGAAAGGGAAATGAAAAAATCACCAAAAAATTATGATCTCGATTAAGAGAAAATTGATGGAAATTAGAGACTCATAATTGGAGGAAAGTGTAAATATTTATAGGGAGTGATTGAGTTCATCAATCAAAAACAAGTGTAAAATTGAGTGCCTCAAATCAGTCAACCAAGGATGATTTAAAATATCATCGGTTCATAAAAACATAAGGTATTAGGATAACACATTTTTGGTTTTAAGATATTTTCCCAAAATTTTAAAAATTAATTCATTCATAGAAGAAGGGAAAATATATATATGTATATATATATATACATGAGAAGTAGAGTTTCATCATTCAACTGATTCCTACCAGAAAATCACCTTTATTAACAAAGGATAATAAAATTAAAAAATATTCTATATATTCAAATTGTATAGGGTTCCAAAAAATTGAATTTATAATTAATCTGTTAGACCATTAATAAAACTACATTATAAAATACATGGAATCACGTAGGCCAGTGGTAAGTGATTCACCGTTGTCACTCTTCGGTTTCAGTTTCAAGTCTCACGGCCTCACTGGACGCGACGATTTATCGCCCGACCTCCGGGTGGTTCTTTTTATGACAATCCAAAAATAATCTCAATAAATTATTTATCCCTAAATATAGTATCCAATGTCAAACATAATTGATTCTTACCTTTATAATTATCTAAAATACTTCTATCCAAACTCATAGTATGAAATTTATAAGGAAGGTAAAGACAATGAAGAACCATTTGGCCATGTAATAACTTGTGAATACTTTCGTCATGTATTCTTTTAAAACACCGTATCACCCAAAATTACTATAAAACCTTATTGATTACCTTCATGGTTCTTTATTCGTTATATAATACGGGATATAATTCTTCTATCCAAAAATGTTTAAAACTCCAACAATGATGGAATATATAGACTATTAATCCTTCCCATGGTAGTTAAGAATATCCAATACAATTTATCCAAATCAACCATCTCTTATTCCAAAATTACTACCTCAATACATAACAATATTACAGTTTATCTTTCCTCCAAGCATGTATTTTCTAAAAATTTTAACATGTTGTTGAGTCACATTTCATAGAACCATATAATATCAAATTCTCAATGAAATAGTACTCCAATACAATCCTTATTTATTTCAATAATTCATATAACCAGTACATCGTTGATAAAACACCCAAATGAAATAATTCATTAATAACAATATAAGAACACTAGTCAATCCTCTTCATATGTGGTATTATGATAACATAATTATTATCGAATTTTATTATTTGGGGCAGAATCTGATGATTTTTACTTAGATTCACGTAGTGTCCCAACTCATTGCAGTTGAAGCTTTTTACATTTGATTCATTTTTCTTACCCTTGAAATCATATATGTGGTGTCATTTTTATCCACACTTTCAAAAAACTCACGTTACCTTAATGAATTTACCAAGGTGATTCTTTCCACAGTTATCACATATTGGACAATCCTTCTTTCCCTTCGTCAGTTTAATCATCATTCTCTATACTATCATTTTCTTCTCTGGGTTCCCTCTAATGCCATAGGACTCAGAATATTCTTTACTTATCTTATTAACACATGATATTATTTCTTCATATGATTATAATACATTGCAGAATATTTCCTTTCTAAATGTTGGCTTAATACCATGAAAGATACGATCCTTCTTACTCATTGGATCATGCATATTGCTAGAGTTATCATTCCTTCTACTAGGAACCATTTCAAAACAATGTCATACACTAGGTCAGTTTTTGAATCAAAATGCATAATTCCTAACTTGTAAAATACCTAATTTAACTAGAAAATATTATTCATATAATCTATAATCATAATTTTCTTTATTTGAGGTAGTATTTACTCTTAAATCTTTCATAATGGCTTGTAATGAAAATTTGAATTATCTTAAGCATATCCCCTAGGAGTGTTGTATACAAGAGTGAGCAAGGCCTGTTATCATGTACCCATTACCATTCGAGTCTAGATCAAAGCGATGTTTCCATGTTTTACCCCATGGTACATATATTCTATATATACCACTACATTCTCTTATCCAGACCGGGATGTATTTCTTGGAAAACTAAAAAAATATCTACAGTTCCAAAATTCGAGTAAGATCTTCTATACTAATTCTCAAAGTCTACCTTAGGGAAATGTTTCCTAATCATAGTTGTTCTAAATCTAACTTCCAAGGTTTGTGATAAAGCTCCCTTTGATACCAACTGTAATGCCCTTACCCAATAACCCCAGAGTCATTGCATTATTTTAATACATTGGCATGATTACCAGGAATCAAGTCATGAAAAACAGATTAGTTTAGTAGTCTTGGAAAATAGATTACATACATGAACGATACATTACATTATAAAATGACTAACAAAAACAACAACATTTTCCCATTTTTAAAACATTCATATCACATAGCCTATCCCTGCAGGTCAACCATAAAATTATTCTTCAATATTGTGGAAAATAAAACATAGAAATTGGTGATCTCAGATGCTCAATAAGGATAAAAATATAGTGGAATCTTTCATAAGTAACGATAAAAATTTAATGGAATGTATAAGACTAAAATAGAATCCATCTAAACTTAAACATTAGCATAATATGGCAAATATAAAATAAATTAATTCCCTTTTCTTATTACCATAGATATTATACTATTCGAATAATAACATAAAATATCAATAGCCACTTTCATATTGATAGAATTCATAATACTGGACTTCATAACCACATAGTCAAGGCCTTGTGCCAAGATTACAAATAAGATTTGGTCAATGCCTTATGCCAAGACACTAGTTTGTCTCATAAGACCCAACAATGCATCTATTAGATATATCAGGCTCCAGCTGTTACTTACTATGTTTGATCCATTCCTCATATGAAAACATTTAAACAAAACAAAACATTCTAATTAAAACTACAATAAAAAATGTCAATACTTTATCCATAAACAATAAATGTTGTAAAAATAAAACATCCATAGTCAAACATATCACAAAACATTCAATACAATATGGATTATTTTTTTCATAATAAATAACCTTCCAAAAATATTAAAATTCATCAATGTATGATGACATAGATGAAAATTATTGGTAACAATCTTTATGGAAATATCAAATTTTTTCATGAAAACATTTAAAAGTTACACCCTTTAAAAAGGAATTCATTTAAAATATAGTTTTTAATTAATATGTCCCATGCCACTTTGAAACTTTTTAAAGGAACTAACATTTTATAACATTCATTTCCATAAAAATAAATCATTAAAACCATTTTGAAAACAAGGACATTAATGAGAAAGGATTATAATAATAAATCTTTAAAAAATTTAGAATGATGTTTTAGTAAAAAGTTTCTAAAAATAATCTCTTTGAAAACTATTTTATGGAACATTAAAATGGATAATAAATATGTCCTAAAAAATACTTACACATACACAATCTCAGATAATAATGAGATTGAGGAATTAACCCTTACCTTGTACTTTTCCTTAGTCGATGGTATGTTAACCTTTTTTATAATTGTTAAAAAATAGTTATTAAATTATACATGAACTATATACATAAATATGATATAATTTATGATCCTTCAATATTTCTTTGTTAATAATATTTCAGTAGTATCATCGTTTCAGGTGTTAACAAATTCATTTTCTTTTACATGCTTGGTTATGTAAGCCATTTTTGTTATGGATAAGATTTATTTGATTCATATATAGAATAATATTATTTTTATAAACATTATTTTTAATCATAAAATAAAAATTATTCTTGAATGATTATGATGGGGAATGAATCTCACCGCGTTTATGGAGACGGTAATCCGTACGTATGCACGAGCAGCAATATCCTTATATTGATTGTGAAATCGTAAGTAATTGGATGTTATATCATATATAAAAGATCATTAAAATGAAATATTTATTATTTAAAATAGTTATCTTCATTATTATATCAATCCAAAATAATTAAGTGTTTGAATAACAAACTACACCATGATGTGAAGACGGCAAGTCGTACGTATGCACGTATGGTGACCCTGTCATTTATAGGTGGTAGAATAATGAATATGGTTGTAAAATATTTATAATAATATCACAGTATATAAAATATACTGGAGTTATAAATTTAGAATGGAAACAACAAAGAAATAAGAAGTGGAAGAAGAAAAGAACTTGATAGAGGAGATGAAATATTTACCTCTTCTTTGGGTTCTTCCTTTTGATTCAATTAAAAGGTCTCCTTAGGTTCGCTTTCTGACCAAAGGAAGGCCTATAGGATAAAGAGAGAAATGTTGGGAGGATATTTGGTCTGGGGTTGTCTGATTCAAATGGCTTTGGAGGTGTGTAATTAAGAGAAGGGGAAGATCCCTTTTATAAGAGAGGTGAGGGTTACTTTAGGAAAATCTTGAAATATTATTTTATAATAAAATCATTTCCAGTTTCTAATAGCTCCAAAATTAATTATTTAGAGGCTAAGGTGGGTATGGGTTAAAAAAAACTCAACCAATAGTTTTTAGTCAGGTTTATGTCATCATATTAACATTATCTTTTAAATTTAACTCTTAGTTAAATAGTTTGACATTTACCATGTCTCTTTGTATTTTTACATTATATAGTTAATAATATTACTATAATAAGCCCAGAGAACACCATGTGGTTAATTATTACTATATATAACCCTATATATGTCCTTAGGATGAACCTTATATTTCTAGGAATATTATATCAATCAAGAATATAATATTATTTTACAATGTCAATTATGTAAATTTTGACACTATTCAGTATTTTGTTTTTGTGAAAATTTTAACAGCATTATTACTTCAAGAAACAATTATTAAATCAACCCTGAAATGTCATATTAATTTATAAAAGTTTTGGAATTCATCACAAGTTATATATTAAATTTATTTGGATATTTATAATCTCAATTATTTTAATCAT
This sequence comes from Viscum album, assembly GCA_963277665.1. Lineage (NCBI taxonomy): Eukaryota > Viridiplantae > Streptophyta > Magnoliopsida > Santalales > Viscaceae > Viscum > Viscum album. The sequence goes on from OY728148.1 coordinate 790,043,919, forward strand.
TCATTAATATGGTCATTACTGCATCATCATTGTGTCATAAATAAATTAAAATATTTAATGTCTAAAGATTATAAATAAAATACAATTATGTACAATTTTTTTATATATTTTTAATAAATATTTATAGTTTAATTTATCTTATGTATAACATTATATTAAAAATGATTTAGTTATTAAACCTTGAATTTAACTCTTATAACTCTTCTTTAAATAAAATAATAATAAATGTCCTAGTCTTATCCAAGTTGACCAAAGGGGTTCATATTTTATTCCTACTGGGTTTTCCAGTCGAATTATACAAATTTAATTGAATTATGACATGTTTTAGTGTAATTATGATATCAATTTTTCCCTTAATTACCCTATTTACTTTTTATCTTTGTAAATAAAAGTCAAAGTTTAATATTCACCAAAAATAATTCTCCTATTATTGAACAAAATTTTACTTACTGATATCAAAAGTGTCTCTAAGGTATTTTAAATTAAACTCAAAGAAGTGGTAATATTAAATTTTATGCAAATTTACAAATGCTCTTAGTATGTGGGTAAAAGACGGTAAAAAGTTCAATAATTTTTTATATATTTATACACATTATAAATTGAATCCAATAAATTAAATTGAACTTATATAGGTATTATGTGTTTATTTTTACCTAAAATATATTTAAATAAAATATGAAATTATTTAAATAAAAAGTCAATCTGAACAATAACTCAGTGCTTTTCACTATTCATCAAAAAATTAATGTTTTCAGAAAAATAAAAAAATTAACCATAAGATAAGTTTGATATTATTAATTCAAAAACCAAGTACATTTTTCTAAATTAAAAACATAGAAGTTTCATTTATTAATTTAAAATTAATTCATTTTGTCAAAACCAAAAGCGGGTTTTTAAAAAATTAAAAACTATCAAAAGATTGACATGTGTTTATGTCAAATTTAAATGTGAAATTAATTTTAATGACCTAAATTGTATTAAAAGATAAAAATATAATATAATTATATTTCAAAACCATTCAAATGAATAATTTACCACTTTAAATTATTTAAAAAAAAATTTTGATTTTAATTAAAACCAAGTATGTTTCACTATTCATCATAACATGAAAGTTATCAAAAACGTACACAAATTATTTCAAAACTAAATTTTTATGCCCAACATCTACATAATAATTTTATTTTATCAGATTTAATATAAAAGTGTCAGATGTTTCATTTTAAAAAAATTTACCATTAGTATGTTGTAAAAGTGAATTTTTAAAAAATACTCCATTTATTTGAAAAATTGAATTGGTTCTTTTATTATGTATAAGAAACACATAATATTGGTGTTAAAATTATATAGAGTATACAAGCTTCAAAATTCAGTTAATACTATTCATAACATATATTTTAACGGCTAGTTTGGTAAGTTGTGGTGAGCTCGAACTCTATGTTGCGTGTAGCACAAGCTATTGAATTACTTTAATGAGGTAACATACTATGAAATCTTGTTGTGATAAAATTACAATAACAATACTAAGAAAATTATTAATGAAATATCAAAAATCAATTAGCGAATGTGGACATGAAATAAAAAAATTTACTAAAAAGTAAATAAATTAAAATTTTTCCTAAAGACAATATTTGGGTTTTTTTGGAACATAATGTATTGAAAAAAATAAAAAATATATATAGTCCCTAGATGAAAACAATGGATAATTAAATTAAATGATATTGAATAGAAATTCAAGTATATAAAATCATGATTAAAATGTGATTGAAACATAAATCACATTCCACAATTTAAAATTTCATTGAAATTAATTTTATCCTATAATATTTTAATTATAAATTTATTTTAATTCTATAACAAGTCAATATACACACTTTTAATATCTTATTTTATCCCCTTACAACATTACAATACCTTTTAAATATATATATATATATATAATAAATCATTTTTTCTTAATGTTAACTGTTTTGGTTTTTGATAATAATTTTTATGTGATAAATTCAATAATCATTCTTTGATCATAGATCCACCATCTTCATAATTTTAATGATGTATTAAATATCATTATATATATATACATATTTATAATTATCTTTAATAGGTATATGTAGAAAAATAAATTACACAATTCATGGATATAGTAGGACATACATACATAATAATATTTTTTTCTCTTTTCAATGAATGAAATGAATGAAAGGTGACCAATCATTTAAATTTACACAATATTTATTAAATTTTATACATAATTTATTTTTTATATATTTTATTATTAAAATATATCTAATTAATAAATGGAAACCAAATTCCATCACTTCATGTAGGCGGTTGTCAAATGGTATACGTGAGTGACATTGTCATTTTACAATGTATTATATGGTACTAATGTAGATATGATATTAATATTATTGAATAATAATTATGTCATATATATCATTTATATTAATTAGTTACATATTTCATATCCATCCATGTAAAATGGTGATGCCGAACGAATTACCCTGCTATGTGGAGAAAGTAAGTTTTATGTACGTAGGACTGATGTTTTTGGTTTTTGTATGATAGAAAATATATGTAAAATGGTTTTCCAATTAACAAAATAAAATCTCAGTATACTAATTATAATATATTAATTATTTTAAAATGCATAATATATAATTATAGTAAATATAAGAATAATGAAAATTGAATTTACTCTGATAATAGTTATACTTCTTCGCGGAGAATCATCCTTTCATATTATCCACAATCCTTGAAATGATGGAATTTTGTTAAGGAAAAATTATCTAGGAAGTTAGGAATGAGGTTAATATTGATTTAGGTAGGATATTATATTATCTAGAGTGTCCAAACATTGGAAATAACTAAGGATTAGATGTTCCACATTATAAGATAGGTGATGAGAATCCAAAGAAGTACATAAAGTATTAAATTAATGAAGATTAATATTTTTGTTCATTTGGATTTAAATATATATTTAGTATAAATTATTATAATAATTATAAATTAACTAATAAATTAATATCTTTACAATGTAATGGGATGATTTACCCCTTATCTATTAGTATTAACCCCTATTAACCCTTTTGTAAAATACCAAAAAATCAATGATTCCAACTCACTAAGTGTCATGAATGTTACCATAGATGGATAAGTTACCTATAAATGTACCATGATTGATATTTTAATATAAATAAAATTAATCTATTTAAATTACTGGACTTTTATGAAATTTTAATCATTTAATATAATGTTTTTACTATAAAATATTAATAATATAATTTTTGGAAAATTTTTTCAATTTAATATTGAGAAAAACATGATAAAAAAAAAATTTTAATCCATTCACATATATCTATGATGATATTTATATCTATAAAATTTCAATTAAACAATATGTTCTCAAAAAAATATTATATTTAAAATTATAATAATAATTATTTTATTTTTCAATTAAATAAACAAATATTGTGTCAACATTACATAAAAATTTAATGTAATTATTTAAATACTGAAAATTTAAATTTAAATTTCAAGATAAAAAAATCATTAATATTTTAATTAAAAATTTAGAATAAAACATACCCTTGTTTTATCCTTATTTATTAATTTTAGAGATATGAAATATAAGTGAGTATCATTTTGTATTTATTCATTTTATAAAATAATATAAATGTCATAATACAGGGGAAATAGAATCAAGTGTCCATATATTATATTAAAGAATAGATATTTACAAATCATAATATAGAATATAGGATGGTGTTAGAGAAATTTTAAAGACTTAATAGTTTATTTTTAACCATACTTGACTGATTTGTTTTTTCCTAGGTGATAAATGTAACCATGATTGCAATTAATAACAATTAAAATTCAATAGGAATAATTAAGATAACTTTATTATTATTATCCCAAATATGAAATCCATTATTAATTATACAATTAAAAGAATTCATAGAATATAATTAGAAATTTAATCCACAAAATGCGATGAAAAGAGGTTTTCCAAAAAATTGTAATTTTTTGTTTGCAAATTAACCTATATAAAAATCATGTAAAATGATTATCCTAAAAAAACTAATTATATTAATATAAATAAAATGAATTTCTTATATTTTTAATTAAAATATTATATTATAAGAGATAATTTAAATTTTAAATTAATTGAATATAAATTACAATCATACAAAAATATAAAGTTTTTCCTATTCACTAATTTTTTTTCAAACAAACTCCATATAAGCTAATATTGATTTCTTTATTTCTAAAATTATATACATATAATAATATAAAATTTATAAATTTTAAATAAATAATTTATATCATCAATATAAATAATGCAGTAAATTTCATTTTTTTACCAAACATATTATTAAAACATAAAATAAATTTACTCAAAATTGGTAAATTATTACCAAACAGTTAATCAGTATATTTTAATTTATAAATATATATTCATGTATATTTTTTATAATGTTGTTAAACCTAGTTATTCCCTTAATCTATTTACTAGAATATAACTATCAATAATATGATGCGGTTTGTTATAAATCAGTGTTTTGAATAAATCAAGATATCAATGAAATTAAATTATTTTAAATGAAATAACTGATCAAATGAATTTTTTTTCATTATACCACCACAATATGATTTATTCCATAGAAATTAAATCACTTTGATCAAACAACTGGGGAAAATTATTCATCATGATATCCTCTTTTTTTCATGTAAACTCTTCAATTTTACGATTCCACCACATGAATTTCACTGTATAAGTTATATTACGTCGTATAACAATCTCTCTATAGTCCAGAATCTCAACCTATTTTCCTTAATTATTTAGTTATTTCTTCTATAGTATTTCCTATTTTTTGGTACATTTGAACGAGTGGGATTGTGCATCCTTATTAAAGATACATTTAACACATCATTAAGTTGAGAGAGATTCAATGGAAGCGTCAAAAGACAATTTACCATAATGGTACAATTATTAATTCTAAAGGGGCCAATATACCTATATCCAATATCAGATTTTTTCAATAAATAAAAACATATTTTGAAGGATATGTTCTCATGAATATCAATTCAATAACATTAAACTCTTTATCTTAACAACGATTTTTAGTATAACTTTTTTCGACTATTAGATTTCTTTCTATGATGTTGAATGAATCTAACCTTCTCTATTATTTTCGTATCAAGATAAGGTCTCAATAGATTACATTCTTCATTTTCATCCTACTATTTAGGATTTATAAACATCCTTAAAAATATGAATTCATAGGGATCTATTCGAATTATCGATTGAATGGTACCATTTTATGGAACTTCCAAAAATTGAGGTTATTGATCGAAATAAGCATTGAATTCCATAGATAATGTTCTCAAAAAATCTAAAAGACTTTTACTTTTCCTACCTATATGACCAAATATTTATGGATAAAATTATATATTTAAATTGAAATATGTGTCTATAGCCTAATTATGGCTTCTCTATAACAATGAGTTAAACCATTGATCAAAATCACATAAAATTGAGAGTAATGATATATGAAATATCACAAATTAAACATTTTAGAACTGATAAAGCTGATCTAGAAATAAATCTTCACTATTGGCAATAGAATTCACTGATATTATAAGGGTATTGAAAAAAACCAAAAAGTAATAATAGTATGAACATTTAGAGAGTTTATATATGCAATCTAGTGTAGTGTATTCTCATTTACATTCTGGGATGGGTATCTTCTTATACTAAACATAGACTTCTGTCAATAATTCCTAATTTTCTAACATTTTAGTTATTGGGATAAAAACATTTAAATATCTATTTTTATGTTATGCTATAAAAATATGCTTCTAGTTCTCTATAAAGAATTATAATTCCTGAATGAGTATAGAATGAAGAACAATGAGATTCATCCAACAACTTCTTATTAAAATCTAGTATTGATGAAGCTCATAATCAGTTCATGAACATTTTAATTATTGCATTATCATTGGTAAACTCATGATCATTACTTAAATTATTCTATAAATCTACAATTTCTTTCTTCACCATAATAATACTCTTGTAAATGTACGGTTGAACATTCATTTATGAAATATAATATATTTCTCCATTAAATTTATTTCGAGATTCATAGATTAAAAATCCATAAATTTGGGACATTTTTCAATCTCCATCAAGGAAAACCTATCATTGTCTTTCCAAAACTTAGAATCAACCACCTTTTTTGCATTCCTAGGGTGGTAATGTAATCAGCAATCATAATTGTCAACCAACTCGAACCATCTTCTATGGAACATATTCAACTATTTCAATGTAAAATTTTATATCCTCATTTTATGATAAATATATGTATTACATCATTCACCCTATAGATATTTCCATAATATTTTAAATGAAATAATCACCACTTCTAACAACAAATCTTTTGTATGGTAAAATTTAACATGAATTTTAAATTTTATTGACGAATAATATATCACAATATCATTATATATAAAGATTCATCCTAATACCCTAATTAATACAGTACTATATATCCTAAACCCTTATCCACTATAGAGTAGTGTATGTAAAAGTTAACTAAACCACCTTTTCATCATTTCTATGAAATACATATCATATGATTCTTTATAGAAAAACATACCCCTTTCTATGTCAACATAGTGAGTGGATAATAAAATTGTGAGAAATCTGTTACGAAACATTAGTAATATCATTCAAACTCTAGAAAAAAGTGGATGTTTTTACCTTAGTTTTTTATACCATTTTTCAATAAATTGTATCATTAAAGGAACCACAAATTTACCTTTACCTGAATTTATATAACCCAAATATTAAAAATTTATATACAGATAAAAGAAAACATGGTAAATTTGGCATATATCTTCTCATTCCTCCTAGTCATCAACATAATCTTTGAATGTCCTCCATGTGATTCCATTCCAATAAGATATAAAATAATATATTCAATAAATAATACAAAAAATAATCAGGGTAATAACTAAACACTCTATTCATTAAATAAATGAATTTAATAATAGCATTATTATTACCAAATGAAATTACTATAAATTCATAGTGATTATACCTCATACGAATGGGGGCCTTTTTTATATCTCATTATTGTGAATTTTTAGATTATATTCATATTGAATATCAATCATAGAAAAAATTTAAACTCATAATAATTGATCAAATTGATCTTCAATATGGGGTAGATGATAGTTTTTATTAATAGAAATAATGTTAGGTTTGGGATAATCGATTAGAAGATGAATTGAAACTTATTTCTTCATAATAAAAAGTATAGGTTCCCCAACTATTGAAGCATTATTTTGAATGAATACCTTACCAAGAATTAACATGATTTAATTTTTTAATTAAAATAACTTCAATGAGGACATTCTATATAGAATAATTTAATTTCATGTAGAACCAGTTATGATTTCTATTGCATACACATTTTCATAATTTAGGGGAAAAATAGGAGTCTTTTCTAGAAATATGTGAAAAAAAACCTATATAGTAGGAATATCATAAATTCCACATTTCTCACCAACCATCTATGATATATATTCCTCACGAATAGGTATTAAAAAGAAATATAATGGAATTTTTTTCCATTGGGGGTTTAGGTTCATCCTCACACTACTATGGAATTGTATGATGATACATCATATTAAATAAAACATACCTTTTTTAAAAATGATATATGATATATATCGAGAGAGGTAATTTATGCCAAAATTTTAATTGAATTAATATAAAGTAAGAATATTAATATTTGTAGGAATTACATTCCCACAATATTCTTTCTAAGAGGGGCTATAGACATGAGATGTGATCATCTTAAAATACCAATTTTAAATATAAAACACCAAATATACTCATTTAGGTAGTGATGTGATACCCTTAGAAAATTAAGAGACATTCATTAATGTGTAGAATAAAAATACACCAATTAATTTTAACTTTTAGAGTTTATAAAATGTGTACCTTCAACATATTATTAGGAACTCTCACATTGGATTTTGTATTTGCATATGCTCGGTATTCTCACCTTGTCTTGTTTTTTGAAATGTTTCCTAGATGCATGAGACATTGGTCATTATGATTCACCATTTAATTGTATATTATGAATTGGATAACACTATTTTCATTCATTATAATTTCTTCAAGAGCTTTATTAATCCATTATCTAAGAATAAAAAAAATCTCTTATTCCAATTGAGAATATACCTTGATTTCTCATTCCATAGTTATTTTATGTCATAATTACCATCCTCCATATTTTATTCCTTTTTAAATTTATTTTTCCTTTATTCTCAGATAAATATTTCTTTTCATGACTTCCCTTAAGATATATGGTAGAGAATATTCTTTATCTTTCTTGACAGAACATTATAATATGTATTCATATGATGAAAATGATGGAAAAATATGTTCCCTTCAGAGAATATTCTTAATCCCATAAATAAAATGTTCAATATTTCTATCTAGATTACTTATGTAGTTAGTACCATTATTGTAAAATATTTCAATGATAATATGATATTATTCTACAAATTATTATTCCCTCTATATCAAATGGAATAACTCCCTCTCCAATTCAGTTCATTTGTCTTCAAGGGAAGTATCACTCAAAAAGGATCACATTAAAATTTATCCATTAGATATGTTATATTTCATAAACCTCTATTGTTTTATAGATCAATGAACATCATTCATCATTGTACCCTTTAAAAAAATATATTAACAAATATCAATTCTACCATAATTACATCCTAAAACAAAGAATATATAGACAAGGGAATTAATCACTTATTCAACCACCAATAAATTACTTTATCAATTAAAATAAGAAGGATTGTATCACGTAATGATATAAAACATCAATGATTCACATTGTTGAATAAAAATTTGTTCCATTTATGATGGTTTATTTATCATTACCTGAGTTAGTACCCAAAATATTGTTATGATCTCCTAGGTTCCAAACAAAGCTTTATTAAATTGTGTAGTATTGAAATCCCCACATATACTGTGGGTGTGTAATACCTTAATTCTATTAGGTTTTGTCATTTAACAATGGAACACACAAAGTTATCTAACTATCATCCTAAATATTGAGCTCTAAAATTAAAAATCCATATAATGGTTAAAGTTGAAAAATACTATGAGGGATTATCATAATTATCATGATATATAGTATTAGATATAATTTTGTTCTGATGGTTTCTACTAAATTACCTAATATATCAACAATATTTACCATATCTCCATCAACCTAGAGTCTATGATAACATTATTACATTGGTGTAATATATAAAGGATATCTCCATACAGGATCTATCAGTTTTATAGTCTTGAAAAAATAGATACATACATGATGCTAATATTACATTATAAATATTAAAAAAAAGATTATGATGAAATATTTAATCCTTAATATTAGTCATAAAATAAAATGGAATGTAAAAAAGAGATGGGTGAGTCCAGATGCTCAGTATCGTTTATGTATTGAAAATGTTATCATGTGTAAATAATGCATAATTAACATTGTAATGTGTATAATTGATATACCATACATTAAATAAACACTTGAATTCAATGAGAACCAATGGATAACATCAAAATAAAAAACACATGGACAATGAAAAAATTAATAATATAAGAAATTCATAAATCTAGACAATCATGATCGAGGCCTCTCAACTAATATATCATGAATCTTATTATCATATCCACTTATCCAAGTAATAATTTTTAATAAAAAGGTATTCATAAACTAATTACTAAAATATTATGGAATGTATAATATTATTTCCGAATAGAAATGTCATTTAATTAGGGGATTAACAATAATTGGTTCTCATTAATCACTTAAAATCCTTTTGATTCCCTATATTGTTAATTAGTAAAACAATTCATTCCTAAAATTCCATATAATTCAAAATTATACATATTTAATCATGAATAATGAACATTGATACATAATTACCTTAAAAATAAAGATAAATAATAATTTTGGTATCATTGGATCATATCATTAGTAAAACCTTAGTAATATAAAAGGATTTTATCATAGATTAAAAGTTACATTTAAATATCCCTGGGATATTTCATGAGGAAAATAACATTTTCTATTTTAATTAATTTATTTAAAAGATAAAAATTTACAAAAATATTATCAAAAGAATTTTCATTTTAATGAACATTATAATATTTTAATGGAAGAGTAAAAAAATAGAGTCATCATGATACTATGCAATTCAATTAATGTTGTAAAATTTAGAATCGAACATTCTTTTAAATTTTTTATAAATAGTAAAAAAAATAATAGAAACAGTAAATGAAAGAAAATTAATAAAAACATTTTGAAACAATAAATTAAGTGTAAAATTATTTTAAACAAATATAGAATAATATTAGAATCATTTTTTAAAAACACTATTTTGTAAAACATGGGCATGGAAGAAAATGATTTTTTGATGACAGATAAAACACAGATGGTTTTTCCTTATGAAAATTATTTTGGTATATTCAATATTTAATGAGGGGAAAATGACAAAAAAAATTATTTTCACAAAATAACAAAACAAGAATAAAAATAAAAAAAATTATCACAAATGTATTATAGAAATAACTTCAATGAAAATTATAGTATGAATAATCCATGTTAAAATGGTATTGAATCATAAATCCCATACATATTGTTCAAAATTCCTTTTATGTAATTAAAAATCATTTATAAAACATTTTGATTTATTATAATTCTATAAAATAATCATATAAATACTAAAAATATCCTATTTTATTAATTTATATAATTTGAATATGTATTTTTCAACAATTCTTTATTACAATCATCGTTTCTTTAGGTTAACTATCTCATTGTTCATTTCTAGAGAACTCCAGTACAATATTTCTAGTCCTCATAAATTTAATATTAATAAATCACAACCATAATTTTATTAATGATTAATATACAATATATATTAATTATATATGTTTTTATAAATTTAGAGTCGTCTTAAAATTTTAGAGATGGAAATATGAATTAATCCATTATGGGAGATGGTATGCCGTATGTATTTATGAACGGTGGTTTCAGTTTCTAACAGATAGAATGAATGAATGGTAAATAATAATAAAACATTAATGAAAAATAATTATATTATAAATATCATATATATTTATTAAATTAAATATTTTGACAATCCAGGTAAATTAGAGACATAAATTGAATAACATATCTTCATGTATATAGTTGTAAACATGTACGCACGAGTGAAATTATATTTTTCCAACGAATTTTATGGCAAGAATAAAGATATGATATTATAATTATAGAAGAATAATTAATTCATAAATCTCATATTTATCCAATATTCTGATTTTATGACCATCTATGTGAAATATTTAGGAAAAATAAAATACACAGCTATGTGTAGAAGGTGTACCATATATAGAAATGAGTGATTTTTAATATTTTCATACAGTTGAAGGGATGAAAAATTATTAAACCATAATAATAATAAAATATTATTGTATTTATGATACTATTTTTTTTATTTTAGAAAATAAAATTCATGTTTTGATTAATTAGAATAAGAAAGAAATTTGAATGTACTTAGTTAAGAGTTGTAGGTTTTTATTGAGAAACCACCAATGGATTAAACCATAAGACATGCAATGGTGGTATTTAAAATATAATATAAGTTTAGAGAGTGGGGAAATATTTTAAGATGGTTTTAGGGAAGTTATTAATTAAGTTATAGTTTAGAAGAATTTTGAATATGGTAGAATAAGATATTCCCTTTTATAAGTGCGTAGAAAGGAACCCTTTGAATTACCTAATGTATTTAATTAAAAACAGTTAATATTCAAGTTAATGTGGCCCCAAATTGACATATTATTCATATAAAATTATTATAAGTATAAATAATCTTCTAAAATAATATTTAACATGTTTATGTGTCCTTTTAACCCATATCCCTTAATTTTATCCCTTGTTAAGCCTTTTATAAACTTCCATAAAATCAAATTTAACTACTTTATAATGATCAACAATGATAAAATAAGAGGAAATTGGAAAAAAAATGTACCATGGTAGATATGTTTAGCTATAAATGGTTAATTTATTATAATATATGAATTTCATGATTTTTATAACATTTAAATTAAATAATTTACTATAAAATATCATTAATATCATTTTTGGAAGAATTAATTTTATTTGACATTGAAAATACCTAAAAATAAAAGAAATTATGATATAATCCTTCAAAAAACAACTAATATATTATATTTTGCTAAATAATTCACAGGATACAATAATTCATCCACATTATATTACATTAATTACTTCAAAATCATTTACATTGTTTTTCTAATAATTTAATTGATATTATGTGGGCGTCTCGTAAGCCTTGATGGTAATTATTAGTCAATAAAAATTAAATAAATTATCATCGTAAAAATAATAAATTTATTTATAAAATAAATAATTATCATGATAAATGTTCTCTGTGAAATAAAATTTAAAAAAATTAGTGTCAAATTAAAAAAAAGGATATTTTATATTTATTATTTTCATTAAATCATATAAAGTTCATAATTAAAGTAAAAATGGAACCAAGTGGAATTATATTCAAGAAGTTGATGAAAATAGAAAAAATAAACTCATATAATTGGATAATGGAAATGGTTAGAGATATTTGAGATTCTTAACACAATATTTTTAACCATAATTACATTATTTTCTCTTTTCTTAACAAAAAGATTATACGATGTTTACTATTCATAATGACATAAATGAAAATCTAACTATTTCAAAACAGTGATCATACTGATTCCAAATACAAAATCCATTTTCCAAAATTCTAATCAAAATGGTTTTATAATTGAAATTAATATTAATCATGAAAAACATAATGAAAAGGAGTTCTCTAGTAATTTCATTTTCAAGCCTATAAATTGTCTTATAACAAAAGCATGTAAAATAAATATCTTAATGGAATAGTTTCTATTTTTTTAATGAATATTGATATTATATTTCATTCATAATAAATTAAAAATACAATGAATGATTTAAATTTAATTAATTTAATAAAATGAATGAAAATTTAACAAAAATTTCGATATTTTTCACTATCCACTTATATATTTGTTGTATAAATCCTAAAAAATAAACCAAATGTAATATGGATTTTTGTATTTCATCAATTATATCCTTTTATAAAATTAATTTTCTATGATTGGAATAATTTATTTATAAAAGAAAAACATAAAATTAAATATAAAATGTTTTAAACGGATCTTCTTATTGAAGAATCAATTTTATTTAGTCAAAATTTATTTCATATTTCCTAACAGTTAGTAAATATATTTACATTTAATAGAAAAAATTATATATTTTTCATAATTTTGTAAATCTGATTCATACATTCCAATGTAATGGATAGGAAAAAAATAATAATATTATATTTTGGTTCGTTTAAACTCAATGTTACGTATAAATGAAGATTTCAAAGAAATTAAATTTTTTTTAAAAATATATATTATAAAATTTTATGGTGTTATAAGTATCAAACCAATATACATTGAAAATCCAAGAGGTCAGCTATGTGACTATTTTTATTTCTGGTTCTTTTACAATTGATTTATCTTTACCTTGAGTGGTGCTATTGGTTTTCATTATTATTGATTCTTGAGATTTTATCTCTTATGTTGTCATAAAAACGGAGTGTGTGTGTGTTCATGAATTATACAAGGATTGTAGGGTTTCCATATCATTTGTTCCATGTTTATTATTAGTTTATTGGTATATAAATAGTTACTTATCCCTTTGGATAATTATTTTTACCATTAATGTATTAATAAAATCTTATATAGTGATTTAACATATACAGATATGGTGGAAACATACTTTTAGATTTCCCTAAATAGTACATTGATGTAAAGTAATACCTAAATAGATACTAAAATTATCATTGATTAAATAAGGATTCATTAGTTTGGTTTTTTAGGGAATATGAGATACTAGTTCATTAATCAATGTAAGGAGATCCATTTTTGTGGGAATATGGGATATGTACATTAGGTTTATAGAGCATTGTATGGTTTTACTATAGAGTCTTAAGTCTATCTTATAACTCATTGGTCAAGGTGACTACCAAAATAAAATAGCTAGGAATTTGGGTATATATTGACCACTAAAGCCATTGTGGTGTTCATTGGCCTCTAGGACCATGAGATTAGGGTTATTATAAGAGTTTGTCTGAGGAAAGTCATTGTAAAACTAATAGATTTTAAAATAACACTATGTTTGACAGCTTGATGAACATGTAACAAATATATTAAATGATCCACAACAATTTATTAAAAAATTATTATATTCACATTTTAATCTATCCATTAAATTGGATGTTATGAATATGATTAAGTACAGATTGAAATGTATTTAAAGGATCTAATAAACACAAATGTATTTATAAGCACTTATGAAATATAAACTAAATTAGTTGTTAACAAAAATTATTTATAAATATAATTATAATGCATTCTCTAAGAACATATTACAATTAATTTAATTTCCATTAATAATTTTTTTTAACAATTCTTCATTATTATTGAAATCATAATAATGATATTAATTTACAAATAAATTTTATGATTTTGTAGGAAATATTAATTTTTTTAATGAATAATAAAAAATAAAAATTATTATTAAATGGTCATTTACTTGTAATAAATTATTAAATTTAGAATGAGAATTATTAGTTTAATTTAATTTAAAATTAATATAATTACTAATAGTTATTTAAAATTAAATTAATTAATTTTAAATAATCATTATACAAGATTATTGTATAATTTTATTTTTAGGATAAAAATGAAATTTTTCTGAAAAGACATTTAATATGCATAATTATTCTACTTTCTAGATGATTAATATAAACCCCAATAAGGAGTGACTTGAATTAAATGTATTTATTATATATATTAGCATTAATTTTAATACATGTAATTTTTATTACATCCCATATAGTCTTTATTAGATCATCTTTTTCTTAAGAAAGATACCTTTCTTGGAAAATCGTTTCATCGACACATCATTGAATTTATTTTTTAAATTAATTTATAACACTATTGTTAGTTGAATTTTTCATAATGAATTTCATATTTTTAATCAGAAATATTTATATTATCAAATATGATCAACATTAGTTTTTACCATAATGAATAGTGGAAATATTGAAAATTGTTAACTGTGGATAAGGTAAAAATGTGTTTTTATTGGGTATTAAAATAAAATCATTTTCATGAAAATTTCAAAATTACATGTCTAATTATAATTTTTTTGTAATTTATATACCTTATTGATTCTAAGTCTAGAAAATTGGCCATTTTGGATCCCGAAAAAATGTGAAAAGCATTAGTTTAATTTGCTAATTTCAAAAATACAAAATGTTTCCTCCCCCAGACATATAAAAGGAAACCCCCTAAAATCAATTAAACAAATAAAGAATCCATTGGTTTAGAAAATATCTTCCAAATTAGCTTCCTGAAATCCCCATCATCATTCTAGAATCCTTATATTTACTAGAGATCCCACCTAACAGTGTTATCTGTAGATGTTGTATCGTCTTTAACTGAAAATTTTAATTTTATTTATTCTTCCACATCCATCATTTTTTTAAACCATGATGATACAATAACCTTAATATCCTATATTTAATGGGATATTTTAATTTTATGACAAAAATAAACACCTATATCCTCTACCCCAACTGGGAAAAACTGTTCATCATGTGGAAGGCAGATTACTACCCCGTGCACTGAAGTAATTCTTTTTCCATCACTAATTAAAAAGAAATGATATAAAAATATATTTATTATCTATATAGGATATTTAATAAAAATTTATTGTTTTTTAAAATATAATATCACATACTCCTACAACTCTACATTTTTCTTATTTATTATCGGGAAAAATCCCAAAACAAGAAAGGAATATGGGAAAGTCCAAAACAAAATACAAACCCAAGGATGCCGAAAATAACAGAGACCGAGTTAACCTCCTCAAATAAGTTCAATCCCCTCCAGTTTCAGTTGAATAATTCTAGGAAAACAGATATAATTTCTCCCTTGGTCTTCCACCATAATGGATAGAAGATGATATGCAACTTTATTACCCTCACGCCTCGTATGAACAACCTAAGTGTTTTTGTTGATGCTGCCTTTACATTTCATAATTATATATGCAATCGACCAAGGAGTGGGTATAAAACCATGCATAGAATCATGAATAATTATGGATCCAGTTTCAATTTTCTCAAGAATAAAGATTTTCTTGCAAAAAAATTTAAGGCATGTAATGATAACATTATCCTTTTCCTGAATTGAGTTCCCCTTAACATAAAAAGTGGTGAAAGCAAGAATAACATTTCATTTAAAATCCCGGACTACCCCTCCACCATGCATAATCCCAAAAATACATGAACCATCAAAATTATGTTTGTAACCCACTTTTAGTGGAGACCAATTGACCCAATTTCCTCTTAAAACAAAACTAGTATGTTGTATTAAAGGGACACCGACCTGTATGTTTCTCAGAGAGGGGGAATGAATCCATTAATTGTAACCTCCAACCAAATCAGACAAGAGGCACTTGGTTCTTGTGATAACATATCTTCTTATACAAATAAGAACCTCAAATCTAGAATTATTCTTACTTTCTAGATACACCACGAACCCTCATTCATAACCACCGCCCTAGCCATTTTTTTTTGATTGGCACCATTCAAACCATAGAACCATCTTTCCATAAAAGGAGCACCAAGGAGATTTGTAGAAAAAAGACCATTAAATTCACCAAAATATCTCTATTGATAATTTTTCTACTCCAGTAAATATATTAATCCAGAATTTAAATAAGGCCCCAACTAATCTAGCACTGGAATTGATAAATATAAATGTATCATCCACAAACATCATGTGAGTGATTTTTAGTTGATTCATTTTCCTTTGATAAGGGAGAAGGATACATTCAGAGATGTTCTTATTAATAAGGTGACTATGAGAATCTTGCATGAGAATAAAAAGAGTAGGGGAGATGGGATATCCTTGTCTGATCCCACGAGAAAGCTTGAAAAAACCATAAGTTTTTCCTATAAAAGAAACTTCCATCCAGGAAGAGCTGAAGCAACAAAACAGAATATATGTGGCCCATGTGGAGAAACCCATACACATAAGCACTCTGATTATCAAACCCCATTCAATTATGTCATAATATTTATTCATATAATTCTTTAAATACATGTTTGAGCCTTAATATTTATAATTAATATCATGGATCATTTCATGTGCCAAGGAAACCTCTCCCTGAATAGATTGGCCACAAACAAAACCTTGTTGTTTTATAGAAACCTAATGTGAACCATGAAGATCCCTTTGTAAGTTGATAATGCTTGACATAAATTTTTATGTAAAATTACACATGATCACTAGTCTATAATCTTTAATGGAATGAGGATTTATAGTCATAGGAAGCATTACCAAAGTAGTATCACCCACAACCCTTGGGATAGAACCACCACAAAAAAATTCATGGATGGCCAAAATAAGATCATCCTTAACCACATCCCAAGATCCTCTATAGAAAGATCATGGAAAACCTTCAGGACCTGGAGCACTCTCCTGGTTAAGATTCATCATAGCATTATATATTTCTCTATCATCAGGGACATCTTCTAGCTGAATATTGTCTTGAACAAACATTATATTAGGTATTTCCCCAAATATCACTACATTACCACTAGGATATCCAAATACCATATTCGGATTAGGATCAGCATGTAAATTCATGGAGAAAGTGAAATCCAAATTACTAACCACATTTATATCATCTGGGAAAGAACCATCTTTAAGAATGATATTCAGATTAAAAACCCTTCTGCATTCCTTAATACATGCACTGAGAAATTCCTAGTTTCTATCTCCTTCATGAATCTATTTCACCATAGCTCTTTCACAATTAATACGTTCATTTTTATGAATAAGGTTATCCATTTCATTTATCTTATAAGAAATATCCTTAAAGATCATGTCAACCCATTTATCTTCTAGATTTTTTTCCATAGGATCAACCACATACTATTCAATGGGTAAATAGTAACGTCCCTCAAGTGTTCGGTGGACTACCACTATACAAAGCAATGTGATTTCTTTTGCATATAAGATTTACATTGCTGTCAATAAAGATTAATTTGATTTTTATAGATGTTATTAATTATATATTAATCATTAGAAAGAGGAAATATAATATATATTTTTCTACCATACCAACCATCGAATAAATTATAACTTTATTTGAGTGAATGATGGACTACCACCTCATAATGAAATGTGATTTTTTTTATTACCACATCATGTGGATCGAATATTTAACTATATTTAACGAAATAAAATGATATTTATGATACAGTTATCATTATAGAAGGTAAAAATATCACATTACATTATTCCAGTATGATTTTGAAAAATGGAATTGTTACTCATGTGTTTGTATGGTCTACAATCAGAATTATTGTAACTTAGTACATTTTTTATAAAAATATTTCATGGTTGGATTTAAAGGTATAATTATGGTATGAAAATGAACACTTTTTTCATGACTACCATTATAAATGTGGTTAAAAACAATATCTTTGAGATCTTCTAACTCACCAAATATATTTTTGACACATGAGTCGTTTGTCTGTAAAACGTTCAACATGAAATTAATGGTTTAAGTATTTTAATATGAATTTGTATAAACAATAAAAAAGGAATAATATTCATGGAATATTTTCATAAAAAATAGATAATTTACAAAATTTTATTATTAAGGAATATAAAAAATGTGTATGTTAAATCTGCCTTTAGTTAAGGGATCTCTCTAAACCACCCTATCAATTGGGTTATGAGAACTCTCTATCTATAGCTAAATTTACCATCCTCTTTAACATATATATATATATATCTGAAATATATATTTAAATTTTCTCTATTATTTTTTTGTTTAAAACAAACTTTTTGTTAATTTTTCAAATTGACTCATTAAAAAATTTCCTTTGATTGTGATATGAGGTAGGGTTACATAACAATTTTCCTTCCATGGGAATTTCATATGTTATGACTTATGAGTGATTTAATTTTTGTGTAACACATAATCAATGAACATATTAGGACTTTTATAACTAGAGTTATTAAATATCTTGGTAGATTTGTTCGCCTTTTGTAGAATCATGTATTGGATCAGGGAGTAAACATAATACATTATTGGACTATACCCACCATGTTATATTCTCTAAGAAGTTATTCTTGAATCATGTTTATGTCATGGTTTGTGTAACTACCACATATTATATGTTTCCATGAAATTATTATTACATCTTATTTTGTAATGATTTCTTGTGATTAATCATGATTGTTATCTTTTATGATATCATGTTATACTTTTAACTCACATGTTATGTTTCCTTGCAATATTTTTTTTATTCTGATTTTTAGAACACATGTTTATATAGGTGTTACCCAAGTTATCTCATGAAGTCTTTGGATATAAATTTAATTTTAGGAGCTCATTATAGAAAATAAAAAAAGGATTACAGGATTCATGTAAATTGATTTATTATAAATCAATTGTTACAAATAAACTAGGCCACATGATATGTGTGTCGTATTATTGGATATTTAGCCCCGACCCGAGTTACCTAGAGTCTTTGCATTATTATGTAACATTGGAATGATCACAATGGATCATGTCCCAAAAGAATGATCATTTTAGTAGCCTTAGAAGTACTAGATACATATATAAGTTTTACATTATATTATGAAATAAAAAAACAACATTATTTTTCTTTGAACACACTAATATCCATTATCATATCCATGCAGGTCAATCTTAATATAATTCATTGCATCCTTGATAAAATTAAACAAAAGAAATATGTGAGATCAGAATCTCTATATGGATTACTATATAAAAGAAACTATCAGAAATAAGAATAGACATTTAAAGCAATTTATAAGGCTAAATAGAAGACATTTAAATATAAATTTGAGCATAATATGGAAATGATAAATAAAATAATTACATTTACTTATCCACATGAATATTTTATTAGTCTAATAATCACATTTAATATCAATATCTAATTTTATAATTATGGAATGAATAATGTCTGACATCATAACCACTTAGTCAATGCCTTGTTCCAGTACTAAAAATAAAAATATTTTCAAGGACAATTGACTGAACTATACTTCGTCTTATGAGACCTACCGATTCATCGAGGGCCTATAGTGGGCCCGACCCATCACTTACAATGTCCAATGCATTCATTATATGAAAATGTTGAAACATAACATAAATATTCCTATTAAAACTAACATATGAAATTTTAAAACTTTACCATAAAACATTAATGGTATAAAAATAGAAAATCCTTGTCAAAAATTATTACAAAAAAATCAATACAATATCAAATATTGAATCATAATAAGTAAACTACAAACAAGCAAAAAAACTTGCAAAGGATGTGGACATAAATGAAATACTTCCAAAAATATTTGAGAGATATATTTATTTCTAAATTTAAATAATATAAAATTTATGTAATTATAAAAGATAACATTTATTTTGAAAATATTATTATAATATTTTAACAGAATCTTCAAAGGTGTTATAATGGAGGAACGTAGCTGCACCTGTTGTATAAGTTAAAAAACATTCTTTCCTTAATATGTCAAAAAGATCACAAAGTGCATTGTTTGGAAAAAAAGTAAAAGGATTCCTTTAAAAAAATTTATAAAAAGGTAAAAAAGGTTATAAATGAATTTAACACATAGCTTACAAAATAGTAAAAATGTTTTAAAACACATTTTTATGAAACACAAATGTGGATGATAAAGAATTCCAAGTAGAGACATACGTATAAACATCCTTGGATAACAAAGAAGTTTTTAAATTTACCCTTACTTTATACATTTCCTTAGTCTAGGGTAGGTTAATATCCTATATAATGGTTAAATAATTGATATTAAATTATTAAATAACCACATATATAAATATGATATCAAATATGATCTTTTAATAATTCTGTGTTAATAATATTTTTGTAATATCATTGTTTTAGGTGATAAATGATTAGTTTTGATTTATATGTTTTGTTACATAATACCTATTTGTTATGAATAGTATGTATTTTATTCATATATATATAAATATATTAAGTTCTTAAGCATTTTTTTGATCATCAAATGAAAATTATTCATGAAAGGTTATGATGGGGAATAAAATCTCATCACGTCGTGGATACATTATGCCGTATGTATGCCTGAGCGAGAATTCCATTCTATTGACGGTGAAATAATATGTATATAGATGGTATATTATATATACATTTTAATTAACATGATATTTTCAATTTTTAAATCAATTATACTCATTATTATACCCATCCAAATAATGACATGCAGAATAACAAACTATACCATGATGTGGAGATGGTAAGACGTACGTGCGCACATATAGTGACTTTTTCATTCATAGGATGGATAGAATAATGAATATAGATGTAAAATATTTATAATAACATCTAATTATGTATAAGTTATAGTAGTTATTATTTATGTATGAATAAAATAATGAGGATGTAGAAGAAGAAAAGAACATTGAATAAGGTGATAAAATAATTACCTATTCTTCAGGTGTGTCCTTTTGATTTGAATAAAATGCTTCATTTGTCGTATTTATGGTCAATTTAAGACCTTTAGTTTGAATTTAGGGTTGTTCGGAGGATATTTGGGTAGTTTTTGTCCAAAAAATGGCTATAGAGGGGTGAATTTATGAGATGGGGAAGTACCCTTTTATAATAGAGGTGAGGGGGACTATGAGAAATGTCTGAAATATTATTTTATTATAAAGTTATTTTCTTTTTATAATATATCCAAATGAATTTATTTCTAGTCTATGTTAGGTATGTGTTGAAATCCTATCATAAAATATGTTTTATACAAGTTTAGGTCACCATATTAAACTTATCTTTTATATTTAACTCATAGTTAAATAGTTTGACTCTTACCATGTCTTCTTGTATTCGTACTCTATATGGTTAAAAAATTTACTATAAAATACCAAGAGATCCTGAAGTGGTTAATTAGTGACATATGTGTCATTATGTAATTCATTTGGCAGAATCTTAGATTTTTAGGTCTATTATATAATTTAATAAAATGGTATTTGTTTTAAAAAATCATTTCTGTCGATTTTGTAACTATTTAGTATTTGGTTTTAGTGAATGTCATATCAACATTATTACTTTGAAAACAATACATTGAATAAACCCTAACAAGTCTTATTCAGCTATAAAATTCATGGATGGAATTAAAAGTTTAAATTTACATTTAATTTAATATTTATAGCATCAATTATTTTAATCTTTCATTAATGTGGTAATTATTGCATCATCATTCTGACATAAATAAATTTAATTATTTAATGTCTAAAAATTCTAAATAAAATACCATGATGTAGGGAATCATTTTAAATTTATAATTACTATTTATGTTAGAATTTATCTTTTGTATGAATCTATATTAAAAATGGTTTAGTTAATAAAATATGAATTTAACACTTTTACCCTTCTTTAAATTAAATATAATAAACTTCCAAATCTAATCCAAGTGGATCGAAAAGGATCATATTTTTGTCCTATGGTTTATTTTTGTAGAAATAAAATTAACCAATATAATTTAGGACATGTGTCAGGGTTATTATAATATCATTTTTACATTTAATTACCATATTTACTTTTAACTGTGGTAAATAAACATCAAAAGGTACTATTCACAAAACATTATTCTCATCCTATTGACATAAATTTTACATACTAATTAAAACGGTTTCTGTCAGATTTTTCAAATTCAATTCATAGAAGCGGTAAAATTACGCTTTAAGCAAATTTGTAAATGTTCGTAAAAAATGGGTAAAAGAGGTTAAATAGTTCATTATAATTTTATATATCTAATATTATTATAAAATGACTCCAATGAATAAATTGGACCAATACAGGCATAATGTATCTATTATGATATTAAAATATGTTTAAATAAAAAAAATATTTATTTAAAAAATTCTGCTTAAAATAATAACGCAGTATTTTTCACTATTCATAAAAAATTGAATGTTTTTAAAAAAAACAGAAAATTTACCCTAAACTAATTATGATATATCATATACAAAAATAAATTCCATTTTTAAAAATAAAATTTATAAAATTTAAAAATGTGGGTATTACTATTCATAACTACTTTTTAAACAGTTAGTTTGATTGGTTATGATGTACTAGAACTCGAAGCGGCGTACAGTGAAAGCTATTGTATTATTTGAAGTGAAGCATACCATGTAAGCTTGGTGTGTTACATTTTTCCCTCATTCAAATAATTTCATCCCCAAAATGTCTAGAATATTAATACATAATATGATTCGGGTTTTTTTCATCATAGTTTTCTCAGGTTCCCACGTTGCCTCTCCCATTTTATGGTTTCAACAAATAGCATTTACAAAACAAGCCATCTAGTTTCTCAACACATGTTCTCTGGTATCGATAATCTTAAAAAGCACTTCATAATAAGTTAGATCATGTTCTAGTTCTTTTTCTTTATAGTTGAGTACATGAGTTGGGTCTGACATTTATTTTCTCAACAGTGATATGTGGAAGACATCAAGAACTTTGGAGAGACTTGGAGGTATTTCCATATGGTAAGATACAACTACAATTCATTCTATAATTTCAAAAGGTCTTATGTAACTAAGACTAAATTTACCCATTTTACCAAATCATATAACTCCCTTCCATAGTGATTTCTTTTAAAAAACATGATCTCCTATTTAAAATTACAAATCCTTCCTTCAGTTATCGACATAGCACTTTTTCCAACATTGAGATTCCTTGATGTGGGTTTGGATAGTATTCACATTTTCTATTGTCTCCTCAACATGTTTTGGGCTGAAAAGTTTTATTTCACCAATATCATAAAAAAGTTGTTGTGTGACATTGCTTTCCATATAATGCTTCATATGGTGCCATCTGTATACTTGAATAGAAGAAATTGTTATAGAAACATTATACCAGAGGTATTTATTGATCCAAAAAACCTTGAATGTAAATTGAGAAAGATCTAAATTTTTTTGTAAGGTTTGAATAGTCCGTTCAAATTGTCCTTTGGTTTGAGGGTGGTAGGAAGTTCTCAAAAGATGATCAGTATCCATGGATTTCTGAAGACGATTCTAAAATCATGATGTAAAATTGTGATCATGATCAGAAACAATTGATAGGGGTACAATATGAAGCCTTATAACTTCATTAATATATATTCTTTCTAAACATTCAAGTGGTAAATTTTATATTATATCAAGAAAATTTGCTCACATGGTAAGATGATCAACAATTACCTATATTAAATCATTCCTTCTATGAGTATTTGGTAGCCCCATGAAAAAGCTAGATGTTATATAATCTGATTTCCAATCTGGAATGAGAAGAGGTTTCATATTTACTCTAGTATGATGTATTGCATTCTTCACCTATTGAAAAACAATACATCATGACACATAATCATCAATCTATTTTTTCATGTTGTCCCACCAAAAATGTTCCTTCAAATATTTATACATCTTAGTGCTACCAGGTTGTATAGATAAATTAGAGCTATGAGTATCATCCAACAATTCCATTTTCGATCTGGTATATCGAAAACACAAATCATCTTCCCTAATTTCAAAATTATATCTCCATATACAAAGTCAATAAATCTTCTATCAATCACACATTTAATTTTTTTTTGAATCTCCTTATCATTATTCTATGAACTTTTTACCCTTTCTAGTAAAGATGTATTGGAAATCATTTGAAAAAATATCAATGTTTCATCTTCAATGATTTTTCTCATATCCATCATTACTAGACCATGTATATAGGATCCCTTTCAACTACCGTATATTTCATAACCCCATGATACATTTTTCTCAAATCATATTCCACCTTATTTGCCTTCCCCGAGTGGTATTGTATTGTGCAATCATATTCCTTGAGTTGTTTGTGACATCACCTTTCCCTCATGTTGAGTTCTTTTTGTGAGAAAATATACTTCAAAATCTGGTGATCAGTATATATATAACATCTTTTCACCATATATATTGTTTCAACTTAACTTCCAAGTAAAAATTACAGCTCCAAACTCAAAATCACTAGTAGGATAGTTTTGTTCATGAATTTTTAGCTATCATGACACATAGTTAATAACACTATCATTTATTATAAAGACACAACCATGTCCTTTCTTTGAAGCATCACAATAAATAAAAAACCCATCATTCTCCGATGGTAGAGTCCATATGTGAGCATTTACTAATGTTTTCTTCAATAATTCAAAACACTTTTCCCACATTATTGTCCAATCAAATTTAACACTTTTATGTGTGATATTTGTTAATGGGTTTTCCAATCAAGAAATATTCTAGATCAAATGCCAATAGTAACCTAATAAACCCATAAAACAAACATACGATAGTTATACTCATCAGTGATGAAAGTTCTTGGATTTCTCTTGTCTTTGAAGGATCAACAGAAATTCCATACATAGAAACAATATGGACATGAAAAGAAATCTCTTGAATCCAGAATTCACACTTGCTAATCCTTCAATAAAAATAATTTCTTCTATGAGTTTTTAGAATATTATGTAATTGATTTTCATTATCTTCATAGCTTTTGGAGTATCCCATTATATCATCAATAAATACCACTAAACATTCAGAAATATATTCCATGAAAACTCTATTCATTAGATCCATGAAAATAAATGGTGCATTAGTCATCCCAAAAGGTATTATTGTAATCTCGTAAAGCCCATACATGGATTGAAATGTAGTATTTGGAATGTCTTCTCACTGCACGTATAACTGATGATATCCATGTCGAATTTCAATCATTGAAAATTATTGAGCACTATGAATCTGATCAAATAAATCATCAATGTGATGTTATGGATACTTATTGATTATTTTAATAGTATTGTTCTCCCTATAGTCAATACACAACCTCATATATCCATATTTCTTCT
Source organism: Viscum album (assembly GCA_963277665.1). NCBI lineage: Eukaryota > Viridiplantae > Streptophyta > Magnoliopsida > Santalales > Viscaceae > Viscum > Viscum album. Next base: position 790,070,107 of record OY728148.1, read on the forward strand.
TAACAAAAATTAATAGGTGCTCCCCATGGAGAAAATCTATGGTGAATAAATCCTTTATTACAAAATTCCACTAATTCCACATTGGCTATTCTATAAGGGGTATTTGATATGGGGCTAGAACTGGGAATTAAGAAAATGGAAAACTCAACTTCCAATTCTAGAGGATGTCCAAGTAAATCCTCTATAAATGCAACATATGGTTATTGTACAATTTTTACATCCTCAAGGTGAACATTCCGTTCCACACCAATAGTTATTTCACTCACATCCACTCCAAAAATTTAACTTAGTAGAGTTACTAGGGGGATCTAGATGAGAATCAGATGTTGATGTTTCTACACTAAAGATAACAGATCACTTATCATCATCAAAAATTGTAACCTCTTTCTTAATACAATAAATTTTATCATCATGGTCTAAAAGATAATCCATACCAAGGATTATATAAAATTCAATCATGGTTATGATAATAAGACTAGTTGATATGGAACCTTTATATTTCATAATGGTAGTTGATTCACAAAACTTTGTTGCAATGATATCTCCCTTGGGAAATTTTACTGACAACTTCCTTATTTAGTCAATTTGGAAGTTTATAATTTTCATGGAAAACTGGGAATATTTGATATAATGCGGTGATCCAGAATCAAATAAATCATTGACTAATTTTGAGTAAATGATTAATGTAACAACAACCACATCAATAAGAACTTAAACCTCAACAATTGTAATCACATAAGATTGGACTTGATCCCTTTTTCTTTTTCTGAGTTAAGGTTTTTTGACACTTAAGTCATTCATTAGAATAATTCCCCATTTCACTATAGTTATTACATTGATCTTTGGCAGCCTCTTTCCTTCCCCTACAATGATGATATTGGTGGCCTTTTTCACCACAATTATAACAAACTCACTTACCCTTTAGCCATATACTAGGGCGTTTCTTCCATAATTACTACAGTATGGAAATAAAACTCTTCCCTTATACCCCTTATTTATTTTTATAGAGTGTTCAACAGATCTCTTCTTCTGTTTCTTAACATTAAAGTCATAAGGTATAGATAATTCTATTTCAATCATGACAACAAATGAGACTATTTCTTCGTACGATGAAAATTATTAAGAGACTAATTATTGATGGATTATTCATTTTATCCCATTAAAGAATAAATCAATCATACTTTGTGGTTTATGTGTATAATCTACAACATGCTTTTTTAACCTTGTAAACATAGCCTCATTGTATACGACATTCCAATCCTCTATTTTCTTCAGACTTAGAAATTGCCCTTCCACACCTTCTTGATCTTTATGAGGTATGTATTTTTCTTATAAAACCACTTTAAACTCCTTCAATTACATATTTGATACTTCTTTATTCTCTTTTGTGTTTTTAACTAATGGGAACTATTGATCTGCATCTCTTGAGAGTTGGTAAACTGCCATGATTACTTTTTCCCTTTCACTACTCCCCAAAGCATTAAATATTTTCTATACAAATGGATTTGTATTTCCATTTAATGTTGATGTTTTTTCCTCATGAAGTGGTCTTACATTGATCATTCACATTGTGGATCAAGGTCCTCCATATGAGTAAGGTAATTATTCATAATCTTAGTGAGTTGTCCCTGTATTGTTATAAGTTATTCAGCCCTATTTGCATCACCAAATCAACTATAATTATCTTTAGTAGGATGGAAATCACTACATGGATCACAGGAATTGATACTATTCTATTTCCATATACTAGGAAACATTTATAATAAATGGTATGGACTAGGTTAGTTTATGAAGCATATTTCAAAACATGTAAAATAAATAAATTAAATTGAACACTTTATGCATATAATCCATAATCATGAAAATATTTTCATTGGGGATGTATTTACTCATAAATCCTTCATAATGTTTTATAAATAAAATGACAATTATTCTAAGCATATCCCCTTGGATTCTCAAACTAGGTGCGCAGTAAGGCTCGTGGTCGTGTACCAGGATACCTCAGGTCAAGCCCAAAACTCCTTGTTAGAGTTTTCACTCCTAGGTACATCTGTTCCACAACCATGTCTTCTTATTGTATCCTTACTGTGATTCATTTCTTATAAAACCCACATAATATCTAAATTACAAAAAATGATGGATGTTATTTTATGCTAATCCTAAAATTATATATTAGGGTAATTTTTCCAAATATAGTTTTTATAAATCTAGTTTCGAAGGATTGTACTAATCTTCCTCGGATGAAAATAGTAACACCCCAACCCCAGTTACCCAAATTCGGTGCATTGTTACATAATATTGGCATGGTTTTAAGGGAACATGTCCCGAAAGACAGATTACTTTAGTAGCATTGGAAGTACTAGATACATATATATGTTTTAAATTAAATTATGAAATAAAAAACAACATTGTGTATCCTTTGAAAACACTCATGTCCATTATCCTATCCCTTCAGTTTAGTCATAATATTCTTCTTCTCTTCATAGGAAAACTAAAAAATAAGAAAGCAATGAGATCATATTCCCATTAAAGATAACAATATAATGGAAACTATCATAAAAAGGCATTTACATTTAAGGAAATGTATAAGACTAAACACAAGCCTTTTAAATAGAAAATTCTGAATAATATGGAAATGATAAATCAAATAATACCATTTAATTATTCACACAAATATTCATCTAGTTAAATAATCACATGTAATATCAATAGCTTATTTCATTATAATAGAATACATAATGTTGGACATCATAACCACTTAGTCAAGCCCTCATGCCAAGAATAAAAATAAAAAAAATCAATGACTTGTCCCAAGACAATAGTTAGTCTCGTGAGACCTACCGATGCATCAAGAAGCCATAGTGGTCCCTGCTCATCAATTACTATGTCTAATGCATTTCTCATATGAAAAAATTGAATCATAAAATTTACATTCGTATTAAAACTAGCATTATAAATGTTAATACTTTAACAATAAAACGTAAATGGTATAAAAATAGAACTTCCATAGTAAATCATATCAAAAAACTTTCAATAAAATATAGAACATTGTATCATAATAAATCAAATTCAAACAAGCATAAAATCCAACAAATTATGTTGACAAATATGAAATCATTCCAAAAAATATTTGAGAGAAATATATATTTCGTCATTGAAATCATTTAAAAGTCATGTAATTATAAAATATAACATTTATTTTTAAAATATTTTTATAATCTTGGAGAGGAATCATCTAAGGTGTTATAATGGCATAAAATAGCCTCACCCACCATACAATTTAAAAAACATTCTTTCCTTAATTTGTATAAAAGGTCATAAAGTACATTGTTTAGGAAAGGGCCTAATGATTCCTTTCAAAACAAATTTAAAAAGTAAAAAAGTATATAAATGAATTTATACCATAGTATAAGAAAAATTTAAAATGCTTCAAAATACATTTTTAAGAAACACATTGTTGGGATAAAATCCCTCAAGGTTACATTGTAGTATTTCTGGGTTGATTGTGTTTGATGACAAATCATGTTTACATGGAGAATTGTTGAGTTCCTGAGAATTTGTTGACAATCCTTGTTGACAAAGAACTATGACAAAGGAAAGGAAGATCTGGAGGCGGTACAAAAGAGCTGTACAAAGTGGCGCCGTTTCCCAGTGTTTTCCAAATTTTGGGGGTCCAAAATTTGGAGTTTGGAGAGCATCGTGAAAAGTGTATTTCGATGAAGATCATAATTTAATATGGAAAAAGAATGAATTTAGGGAAAATGGGATGCGTGGATTGGATTTCGCGAAGACGAGAAAAATGGAGGAGGTGATGCTTCACGATTACGTCAAAGCTTTGCAAACGGTAGAGCTGAAGCGCATCGCGGCGGTGAAGGGCTTTGTGAGGGAGCTTCGTGGCGAAGGCGTGAAGGAATGTTGACAGTGATGCTTCGCGATTACGACGAGCTCCGCGAACGTAAAATTGTCGTGGTGCTTCACGATATGGATAGAATTCCGGAGGAAACTTTGGAGCTTCACGATTTGAAATGACATGGAGATGACTTCGCACGGAAAGTTTGAGGGTCGGTGAAATCGCCTATAAATAGAGGCCGACCCCCTCGAGAGAAGTAGAGAGAATTTTTAGAGAAGATCATTCACTCTCAATTTGCGAAGGTGGTTCACGGAGCCAGTGTGCTTCAAGAAAGAGGAGCTTCGCAGCGGCTATTGTGGCTCCGTGAAACCTGCGAGCTCCATATTGGCTTAGTATGTTTCGCGAGGGAAGTTGGTTTTCAATGGCTTAAGCTTCGCGAAAGTGCTTCGCGAAAAGGCAGGAGCATCGCAAAGGCTTGTTTGAGCTTCGCAAAATTGGGAGCCTCACGATGTTGGGTGCTTTGCGAAGGTGTTTTCAAAAGGAATTTTCCAGTGTTCAGAGGAAATGAGGTATTCATTAGTGGATGAAATTTGGACATTAACAGATCATCTATAACTAGTTAAGGATGCATGCATTCATGAAAATGAAGAGACCTACAGGTCTATAAACTGTGAGTGGATTCTTGTCTAGAGCAGTGATTTTAGGAAGAGGAAGAATGTGATCCTATCCACCGGCAATGAGCCAGATAGAGAGAAATAGGGAGTGACCCTTGGGAAAGCTGTGAGGTGACCCTAAACCTTGTGAAGGCAGTGAGCCTGGGAATTGAAGTGTTCTATCCCAAATTTTGTATCCACATCTTATGAAGACTAGTGGGATTTGGTACACACGACAACTTGTCGGCCTATGCTCCTTGGACGTAGCCCAATGAGGGTAAACCAAGTAAAAATCTTTGTGTCTGCCTTCTTACTTCCCTGCATTGAATTTGAAGCATCATCATCACACAAAGATGAAAATAAATGGTCATAATAAACACAAAAGTGCAAACAAAGTGACCCTAGTAATAATGAGGTCAAGATCTAGTGGGGAGGAAGAATTTTAAAAAAGAATATCCATACCCTGATTGACCCCCCCCCTCTCTGGGTATATAGGCCCCTATTGGTCCTATCACACATATAGGGATGATATAGAAGTCAATGTTCATAATTATGTATAAACAACCATGGATAATAAAGAGATTGTACAATTTACACAAACATTGTACTTCTCCTTAGTCGAGAGTTGGTTAAACTCTTGTATAATGATTATGTAACTGTTTTTAAAGTATTCATGAACCACATATAGAAATATCATATCAAATATGAACCCTTAATATTTCACTGTTAATAATATATCAGTAGTATCATTGTTTCGGTTGTTAACTGAATCATTTTCCATTATATGTTTTGTCACATAAGTCATGTTTTTTTGGATAGGATGTATTTTATTTTCATAAATAATGGTATTACATTAAAAAAATTATTTTTAACAATAAAATAAAAATTATTCTTGAATGGTTATAATGGGGAATGAAATATCATCGTGTCGTGGAGACGGTAGGTCATACGTACGCACAAGTGAAAATATCATTCTATTGGTGGTGAAATCATGTATAGTTGTAAGGTATATTATATATACATAATAATTAACATGATGTATATATTATTCACATAAATTATAATAATTATTATATCTTACCAAATAATGATGTGTTGAATAACAAACTACACCACAGTGTGGAGACGGTAAGCCGTACGTACGCATGTATGGTGACTTTTTCATTCATAGGATAGATGGAATAACGAATATGGTTGTACCATATTTATAATAACATATGAGTATATAGAAGGTACTGGAGCTATTATTTCAGTATGTAAACAACAAATAAAGTAGAAGTAGAAGAATAAAAGAACTTTGAAGAAGGTTATATAATAATTACCTCTTCTTTGGGTGCATCAATTTGATTTGAACAACAGGGGTTCTTAGGATGGCTTTCTGATCAAATTAATACCTATAGATTTATATTAGGGTAGTTAAGAAGAGATTTGGTTGGGGTTTGGCCAATCCAAATGGAGTTGTAGGTGTGAATATAATAGAAGGTGAAGTACACTTTTATAATAGAGGTGAGGGGATCTTTAAGAAATTTTTAAAATATTATTTTATTATAATATTATTTTCGGTTCATAATAGATCCGAATTGATTTATTTTGATGATAGTGTGTGTATGGGGAAACTCATCTCATCCAATATGTTTTAGACTTGTTTTGGTCACCATATAAACCTTATCTTTTAGATTTAACTCTTAGTTTAGTAGTTTAACTGTTACCATGTATTCTTGTATTCTTACACTATATGATTAATAAACGTAGTATAAAATGAAAACATAACCTGAAGTAGTTCATTAATTACATATGTAACATTATCTTAGTCATTTAAACAATTATTAAATTTTTTTGAATATTATATAACCTAATAAAATAGTATTTGTTTTAAAAACACATTTAAATCAATTTTTGCAATATTAAGTATTTTTTTTGTGACAGAAATAACAACATCATTACACAGAAAAGAATACATTGAATAAATCCTACAATTTTATATTTAACCAAAAAACATTTTGTATGGAATAAAAAGTTTTAATTTACATTAATTTAAATATTTATAACATCAATTATTTTTATAATTCATTAATAGGATAATTATTTCATCCTTATTCGGTCATAAATAAATATTATTATTTAATGGATACAACATATAAATAAAATACCATGATATAGGAAATATTGTTATATTTCGAATAAAAGTTTATAGTCAAATTTATCTTATGTGTAACTCTATATTAAAAATGGTTTAGTTAATAAAATTTGAAATTAACACTTTTAACACTTCAATAAATAAAATATAATAAATATCCTAATATAATCCATTTGGATAAAAAAGGATCATTAATTTTTCATAATTTTTATTTTGGTCTCAACAATCTCATCCAATAGAATGACAACATGTTTGGGGGTAATAATAATACTATTTTACCTTTAATTACTCAATTTACTTTTTACCATGGTAAATAAAATTAAAAAGTCAAAATTCACCAAAAATTATTTTCATCAAATTTAACAACATTTTAAATTATGAAGACAAAAAAGTATATAGTATTATTGAAATTCAAATCATAGAAGCGATAAAATTATTTTTTATGCAAATTTGAAAATGTTCCTAGAAGGATGGTGAAAAACATTAAATAGTTTAACAAAATTTTATATATATAATATTATTATAATATGACCCCAATGAATTACATTAGACTAATATTGATATTATATACCTATTCTGACTTTAAAAATAATAAGAATAAAAAGAATTATTATTTAAATAAAAGATGATTTTAAACAATAACACATTATTTTTCACTATTCATCAAAAATTGAAAGTTTTCATAAAAATAACAAAATCTCACCCTACGATAATTTTGATATTCCAAATCCAAAAATGAAAACAATTTTCAAAACAAATTCAATGATTATAAATAGTTGGTATTACTATTCATAACTTGTTTTTTAAACAGCTAGTTTGATTGGTCGTGGTGTGCTAGAAGTCGAAACTGTATACAATGTAAGAAATTATATTATTCAAAGAGAATCATAATGTTGATTCTTGGGGTGTAACATATATTAAAACTCATGTAATATTATCTGAAATAGGTTTGGGTCACCATACATGGTATTAGAAAATAGTTTTATTTATCCTTAAGAATATTGATGTGAAACAATCATTGAAATCCCTATGTATTTTTCTAAACATAATACAATGTATATAAAAATATTATCGAATAATTATGAAGTATATAGAAAGTGGTTTTGGGGTAATTACAACCATGTCAATATATTATAAGTGGATGTGGTTCAAGAATATATTATCCTTGGGGTAATAGCTCTTAAAAAATCATGATGGGATAGACTCGAGCATTTCTTAGTTCATGAAAATGGGTCTTACCATACACATAGTTTCAAACTCCCGGGGGATATGATTTTAATATTCCCAAAACCTTTATGATAAATTATAAATTTAAAAAAATAAAATTTTAATTTAGAATAAATATTAGAAAAAATTACCAAGCGTAACCTAGATTAAAACCTGGATCCTCGTGTTTTAGGATACACATATCGTTTGTATTTTATTCATCCCATGTTTATATGATTCTATTTTGTTTTTTAATTTATTATTTTATTCTATTTTCCTTTTTATAATCGCTAGAAATAGGATAAACCATGCCAAAAAAACAATGTGATGGGAAATGTAATGATTTAACGAAATGGATTGCTTGAATGATTGGAATAGAATTTAGAAATATTCTGATCATACCAAATGATATTTCATGAATCATGATTAACAATTAGATCAATTTTTAATTTCTAAACATATCAAAAAAATACTGATAAAACTCATAGAAGTTAAATTCCAAAATATAAAAGTGAATAGAATATTGAATTTCATTTATGCCAAATATTTTGGATGATGCACTATGGAAAATCCCATAAAGTAACTAGAATGTTATTTATGTAGGGAAAACTGTGGCACAAATCAGCACTATTTTATATAAAATTTGGGGTCTAGTTTAAAAGATGTGGGTAAATAATTTCTAACCTAAGAAACCATTAAAAGTTCAATGCCATATATATAGAGAACATGGACCTTATCTGATTCAATACCCAAATCCAAGGATTAATGCATAAGGTAAAATGTTATGAATCCCATTAATGGGTAATTATTTTATTGTTAGTGTGTTGGAACTCAATAATCATGTTATTGGTATATTTTATTAAATGGATTTTGGTTAAAAGAAGCATTGAACTTATAAAAATCATTTCATATTATGTCTTCATTAAGGATTTTGACAAACATACTGACTTTTACTAATGACATAGGAAATTGATTTATTGATAATGTAATAGTATATAGAAAAGAGTAAATTGAATAAAATATGATTGTAATGTTCTTATTGATGATGGGTTAATTGTATTAAATTATACGTATTTATTTTTTCTAAAAATAATGAGTTTTATAGAAAACCATTGTGGTAAAGAACTGTTTTTTGATGACTATTTTATTTCTAATGATGTTCAAAATATTTTTGGGAATACAATATGATCTAAGAGAATTATAAAGATGAATATAAAATTATTTTCTACATATTTATTGAAAAAGGTAAAACACACTAGATGGTGAGAACCTAATGAATCTGAAGAGACCTCTAGTCTTGAACCCATAATTGATGGTTGATAAGAGCGTATGGCCTACCGATGACCTTCATTATGTCTAGTTAGTATAAAATTATTTTTCAATAAATTGTTTTCTGGAAAAATATTTTTTTTATTTTGGAAAACATATTAGTGAGACAATTTTTATTTAATATTTCATTATTATAGGTTATTAATGTTATACTGGGAAATGATTTTTTATGTTAAAAGATAAATTTATATTTATACTTAACCTCTATGTTTAACTTAATGGATTATGAGGGAATAATTACATCAAATTATTAGTGATTTATGTTGAAAGGGTATTACACAACCTTTGATGTTGGACCCATAATTCATATTGACTTTATTGCGTTCATTATAAATATATTGTAATATATTAAGGGATTGATCCCTCTTAATCCATTGGTTTCATAGTTTAATTTTGGAGATTAATATATTCATATTAATTCTTAATATTATCTTACTTTTTACAGAAATTTTTTTTTAATAATAATATGCGGAATATCCTATTTCTCTTTTAGGAATCATATGTTCTATTAAGAGATAATATTAGTCCATTAGGTAAAAAATCATATTGTATATTCATTCTATTGAGTACGTGGTGAAGTGGAATGTTATAAACAAACAACCAATTGATTGCTATAAGTTTATGAAATAAAAACAAATCAAGTAAGTGTATTATTTGTGTTCTTTTACCTTAATAGTAAAAGGATACATAAAATCTTGGTGAAGAATATTGTATCTAAATTTTTTTCATATTAACTTCATATCTTTTGAAACGGTGGTCCATTAAATTGTTATTTATTTCTAGTTTTGTGGATATTTATTTTTTCACAATACATTTATTTTATGTGATCAATGATCACTTACAATATCCTTAATTATTTATTTAGTTATTCCTATTTTTATATTCAATTTTCACCAATATTCCACTATGCAGAATCTGAGTAATTTATGAAAAACATATTCCCTTCCTATATTTTTGAGAGGATGTTTTATTAATGGATTTTAATATGTTGGTTTTCTAGAAATGAATTTTCAAATTTCAAAAACATGATTTCTGGGAATGATTTCAAATTATGAGGATTATATTTAATTATTGGGGGTAGATTGTAAGACCCTAGGATTTTAACATAAAATCATACAATTTAATGGATTCAACTCGCAATACTAAGATTGAGAAAATCTCAATATATTATCAAAAGTATTATTGTTTGATTTTTTTCACCATTCTATTAAATTTGTTGGTATTAAAAATATTTAGATATTTATCAAATAGATATAATGGTTCATATAAATGAAAATTTATATATATATTTATAGGTAATGTGTAATCTATTTGTTTTATGAAAAAATTTATGTGTAAAAATGTGTTTTATTTATTTTTATAAGGAAATAATTTAATTAATTCCTAGATCTTATATTATATTTATTTTATTACATAAATGTTATTATTAAATAAAAAATATTAATATTAAATAATGTATAATATTTGAATTTATCAAAAAAGATTAAATTTTTAGGGAATTGTTAAAAATAAATATTTTAAAAATGTTGTCATTTATTTATAATAAATTAAGTAATATAAATCCCCCAATATTATTATAATTTTAGTCAAACTCCAAATATATATTATTTAGCTATATTAATTCTAATTAATTACTTTAATATCACATTTATTCTATATTTTAGTATCAGTTTTTTAATATTCTTCAATACACATTTTTCTAAACACTACTCTAATGTGAATAATGTTTTCCCATTTCAATTAATTAAGATAAAAATAATAAAGAATTATTTTAAATAATTTTATAACTTATATTTATAAATTTAAATTTTAAATTCATGTATTTACAAGTCATTTTCACATTATTAATTAAAAATCATCTCATTCATGAGACAAAATCATTTCACGGAAAATCATTTTTTGACACATCTTTGAGTTTTATTTTTAAAATAATTTTGTTTGATTATATAAGTTACATTTGAGAAAAATGGATTCCATATTTATAATGATAAAATTTTACATTATCTAATATGTTCAAATTATTTTTTTACCATATTAATGAGTGAATATAGTAAAAACTAATGACCATAGTTAAACTAAAAAGTGGTTTACCTGGTGGTCAAAATAAAATGATGGGGTTACAATTTACCAAAAACATGTCTAATTCAATTTTCCTAAAAATATGAATACCTTATATATTTTATATTTAAAAAATATTCCATTTTTAAACCTTTTTGAATTTTAAAAACATTATTTCTTGATTCTTTATTTTCACAAACAGCAAATGTGCCCTCTCCCGTACTTATAAAAGTCCACTAACTCTCCTCTCATTTAAAAACATATAAACCCCATTGGATAAAAAAATACCTACACAAATCACATATATAATTCCATAAACACATCCTTGTATACTTTATTAATCATGAATAAATCCTTATAATTATTTTTGTTCAAACCAAAAGAAGTCATATGAAGAAGTGGAAACATCCCCAACCAAGAATTTAATTTTATCTATTCCTCAACCACCATAAAATAAAAAAAATTATTAAATAAAAAATTTAGTATAATGAATATACTAAGATGTTTTTATGTTATTTAAATGACCTAAAACTATATCTTCCTCCCCTAAATAGGAAACAACACTATTGATAGTGTGTGTGGAAAAATGTCATCTTGCCAACTATCATAATTCATTTTTTTATCACCACTAAAAAATTCTGATTATAATGATTTATTAATTGTTTATATTAGATATTTATGATAAAATTATAAATATAATTTCATATTACCACTTATACTTTCATAAATTCCATTGATTAGGGAATACGCTAATGTCTTCCAGGTACTCGGAGGACTACACATCATGAAGCGATGTGAATAGATTTTCACACATGCATTACATAGAAGGTAATATTGAATAATTTTATTTTTATACATGATAATGATGAGATATAAAATATTCTATAAAATAATTATAACACATATTATCTTACCGTAAAACCCATTGAATAAATTATAACATAGTTTATGTGTATGGTGGACTACCACCTCATAAAGTAATGTGATTCATTTTTATTATTGCATCACATAGAAGTTATATGTTTTTTTATTTAATGAAATAATATTGTATTTATTATAAACTTATCATTATATTAATATATTATTAATCGTTCCTTCCTTCCATCATTATCATTGAAAATTGGAAATGTTATTGTTGTGTTTGTACGACCTACCGTCTCTATTATTGTAATGTTGTTCATTTTTAAAAAACATGTTTTTTTGAAACATAATTTTTGTATCAAAATAAAAATTAAATCTCTATAACAATTATATTATTATTAAATAATAATCTATTTGATCATAGTCAACATTTGAAGATTATTTTGGATATATTTCTATTTTATCATTAAAACATCCAATGTTAAATTAATAGGTAATGTAATTGAATATGATTTGGTAAAAATAAAACCAATGTAACAATAAAAAATTCAAATTATCATAAAAAACTAAATAATTGACATGATTTTATTATATAATAATTCCAAGAACGTGTTTTACGAATCAGGATCATTGTATTGGATCTCCTTACATTTTCATTTCCTTTTGGTTGTGAGAAATATCTCCCAAACTCACATTATCTCTCTCATTAATATATATGTATATTATATATAAAACTAGATTCTTCAACCTTCCATTTATTGGGTAAACAATTATTGTAGTAATTTCTAAAACTTAATTAGTAAAAAAATCGTTTGATTTTGAAATGAGGAAATATTATGCACTTCATTTTATTTCCATAGGTTATTATTTTGGTATTAATTAGGATTGATTTAATTTAAGTGGCCTACATAAATTAGGAACATGTTAAGATGGTTCAACCAAGATATCTTTCTAATGCATTAGGTAAATCTTTTGTCTCATGATGTTACATGTATGAGATTAGTGAGTAAACCTAATATGTTATGGGATTTTGTCTGCCATTTGATATTGTTAAAGAACATGGCCATGATTAATTAATGTAATGTTTGGTTTTTCAGACACATTTCCTATGTTTCATTGGTCATCTGGTATAATGATTATTATTTTATAGTTTCATATGATTTCTTAGGAGCCTTATCTTTTATGATATCATGTTTTAACATGGAATCACATTTTATGTTTTCTAAATATGTTTATTACCATTTTAGAATTATTTTATCACTTTTTTCATTATTTATTCTTTAGGTCACCCATTGTTGTTTTTGGATCTCAAATGGATTATATGAGCTCATTTTGGATAATAAAATAAGGATTGTACTTTTTATACTCATCTTATGTATTATGAACCTTTTATTCCAATGAAACAATACATCCTGATCCTTATGTTATATTTGTTACTATTTATTTTAAAAATCATGTAATATTATGTGTAAATGGTTTGGGTCTCTGTATTCATTTTTATATAACAGTCTAAGAGGTAGGGAAGGTATACATAGTAGATCATACTTTGATATTGTATTATTTTGGGACATCATCCGTTCAACATACGATTATAGATATTTTTACTCTTCATTTTTCATTATTTGATAAAGATGTTTTGGGTTGGTAGTGGAGATTCAATATAATGTTATATTAATTTATACACTCTTGGGAATGAAGTCAGAGGGAATTCAAAATTGGGTTATCTGTGATGTATTTATCATAGACTTTATCTTCAATGGGATCTTCTTATCATAAAAAATTATTGTTTTTTATGTTATCTCTAGAATGTCCTTCATTTTTCATTTTCAATATCAAATCAATTTTTATCATTGGGTTTCATTAAAATATCTATTCGGTTGTATATTTTAGCATGATGGACAATTGAATGTCTATTTAGGTTGTTCTTGACAAAACCATAAAAAATTAGTGGAATCACGGACCATGTGGATTGTATATTTCATCATGAGGGAGAGACTAATAAACATTTTTACTGATTTGGATGAATTATTCCAAAGTTTATTTCATTCTTAATTCATTGGATTGTCACCTGCACATGTAATCGAGTTTACTGTCATTATTATACGAGGTATGAAACTTATTTCTACCACTCCTTTTTGAAATGCGTCATTCGGGCTTTGAGAATTTAAATCCTAGATAGAGGTTATATAATAAAAAACAGTTTATAAATCCAAGAATGTCAACTTTGAGTTCTCTAATACATTTTTTCTATTAAGGAATATAAATAATTATTACTATGTATAGAGTATTATAGTGGTAACTAGGGACTAATTATGATCTTCTCCCATACATTTATGACTTATTTCAAAAATTCAGAAGTGGTCATATTTTCTCCAAAAATGATTTAAATTTGACAAATCACTATATCGAAGTGTTACTATATGATGCTCCTAATATAACCATTTCCAGTAGGTATGGTCTTTATGTGTATCTTATAGTTCATTCATGTTAATGAACATTCCATCATTCATCATATATTTGATAACTAGAGTCTTTCATCCAAATCATATTACTTCATGGTTTTTTTATTAATGGTATACTAGATATATAAAATTATATAGAGGATAATTCTATGAATATTGATATTGATTTGAGAATACATCAATGTGAATAAATTTTTTCAAAATTCTCGAAATGTTAGTTTTAACTCTATTGAGTGAATTGTGTGGGCTATGAAATTTATTTTGATTATTATTCTATGGATAATGAGAAGGTTGATGTCAGGGTCTCTAGGTTTAGAACCATTAATTTTTTTTATAGTTGTATAATCATGGGATAAAAATGATATTTTTATAGATTCTCCTACGCCTCCCACAACAATGAGTAATTGTTGACTTGAAAGAACAAGAATGTGTGAAGTTCATTTGTTTTATGTATTTTGATATAATCATTATTGAACTAAAGATTATTTGGACATCTGTACAGATCACAAAAATACATGGGCATGGTAGTGGGTCCACCATATATCGTGATGTGTTGACATCATCTTAAAGAGAACGATTTTTAGAGTGTATAATTAATCACTTATGGGATCTAGAAGTTAAGACCATAATAGAATAACAAAAAAAACAATGATTTATAGAACCTATAGTTTTACATGTCCTATTAATTTGGAAAAATTACCTCATGGGATACTTCTTTGTGGTATATACATTTCATAAAATATTTTAAGTACATTTCACAAATCATGAAAAAAATATTTCTTAGAGAAGGTGGGAATAATCCCAAAAATTTATATATAACATGATAAATTATAATCCAAATATGGGGAATGTAGTATCAGACATTATATCCATAATAATAGTCACACGTTGTTTATAAATTCAGTTTTGAGTGGAATATCCTTTCCATATTAAAATAGATTCATCATTACATTCATGAGTATCATGGTAGAGTCACACCGGCCTGACTATCATTTACATCCCCACTATATGATAGGGTCCTATAATTCTAGGTAATAGATTCTGTCTGTCCATTTATAGGGGATAAAATATAATGTGAAGATCCCTCTATTTATTAGACCTTGAATGATGTGAATATTTTTTATGACTTAGTGTATGTGGTAGATCACATGTGCATGTATAAAAAACTAATGATATAATTACTCTCATCTAAATAATCCACAAATCAATGGATTATATAGTTTTATCATAAAATATGTGGGAAATATTGTATTCCGGGGGTGATGAATGACTTAACTGGTTTTGTTTCAAGATGCAGCACCTATTAACAGATAATGGCTATGCATAATAATCTAAATGGGATTTTCTATCCATTTCTATTTCTATATTGGATGTGGTATTTCATGATGAATGATTTTGTAATGGTTCAACCAAATCTTTTCATGAATATGATTAATTTTGGGTTATCTTCATTTTACTAATGATGATATACCACTTCATACCCATTAATGTGTATTTTATTACTAACAAGATGGGAGGAGTATATATCCATGAGATTGTATGCCTAAACAGGGTGACATAGAACACTTTTTATGATAGATATGACCCTTACTCATTAATATTTCGTAAAGGATTTCTAGTTTAGGAAAAAAATACATCGAAAAAAACCATACCGCCCAAAAATGGATGGGAAATTGGAATGTACCCTTTATGTTCTTGACAAAATTCTCAAGGATGTTTTCCTTGATTTTGAAAATAAATATGAATGTTATATTCACTTTATATATTTTTATATAATAATAAAAATAATTCATACATTTATATAGAACCATTTGTCACTACATATGGAAGGTATTGTCGATTGACATTTTGATAATTGTATGCTATTGTGTTACTGACACTCGAAATGATCCTGGTGCATTAGAAAACTAATTATAGACAATTTATTAGTAAGAAATTGGAAATTTTTTAGAGAAATAAGAAATCATAGACCGATTTAAGATGATGAACCCTAGAGTTTTTTGTGGGAGGGTGGGTCTTTTTATGTTCGTTGATGTGGTTGCAGAAACAACTGATTCAAAGGTAGGGGAAGTTGGAGTGATGTTTTATTGGTCTATTTGATATTGTGGAAATAATAGACCCTATGTTATAATGAAACATTCTCCCACAATCATAAATAAGTTATAAATACTACATTCAATTTCTCTTAGAATCAATGATATCACCCTAATCAAGTTCATGTTGTTGATGAATATATCGTCAAACTGATATTTAATGCTTCCTTTGAGGAACTTATCATGTGTATTTGCGACCATTTTGAAAGTACCCTTTGTGGGAAGTCCAACCATAGGGTAAATTTATAATGTAAAAAAATAGAACATAGAAGAAACATGTGAATGAATGTCATATAACTGATCCTAGCGATCTGAGGTTTTTGTAATGGTAGTAAATATTGTTTGGGATATTATCTTAAGGATGAGATAAATATGGTTTGGATTTTGTAGAACCCACCCCCTTTTTGTGGTAAATCCCACTATAATTTTAGTAAAAACCAATGTGTTTTATTGGTTTAACAGTGTTTTAATTATTGGATGGTGGGAGAGATTGAAGTAGGGTTCTAGGGAAAAAATCATAGACTATATCATACTATTTCAATCACACATGATATCAACTATAAAAATATATTCAGATAATACAAAACTAGGATCCATGTCACGGAAATTGGGCACAAAATCCAACCAATGACCCATCACAGGATCACATCCATCAACCTAGATAACAGGTGGAGTCAGACATCTTTCCAACGGAACCTAATATTTTTAATTGGGTGAAAAGACGTCATTTTTTCACTTTCCCCCTTAAACAGAAATCTAATTTCGACCCCACAAAATAATAATATCCCCCACATTGAATATCACTCAATTATATACAACTCTTGTAGGAACTCATTGGATCGTTGGGATTATGAGTTTATGGTTAGTGTGGTCATGTCCTTATGGTATGTCTATGAATCCCTCTTTAACCTTTCTTTTTTTTCTTCTTATATCATTGTTTCATCATTCATAGTCCATATTTACTATTTTCCTTTCATATATTTTCTTTTTAGTTACCATCAATTTAAAGTTGAAAAATTTATTAGTTATGGATATGTGGACTCCTGTTGTACTATGTTATCCAGTCACAATGTTGTAAAACATTGTTGTGCAATTATTACTTATTTACTAGTGATACATTTCATTATGGATGTTGTGGTTGTCTTTAGTTTTTTTCAAGACTTAAACCATGTCATCAGTATGGTATAAAACAATCAATTTTTTTTCTCATATTTGATGAACATAGCTAGATCATGGGAGCCATTAGTTAGGATTATGCTTATTAGGATATTCCTTAAGAATTGGGGAACATCTGTTGCCCTGGTGTATCGATTTTGTAACTAAACATTGAAAACTGGATTGGGTAAATTGATTTTCCTTTAATAACATTCTTGAAATGGATTATTGTTCTCCTAAAATTAATTGGGTTTAGGTAATAAAATTTATAAATCAAATTGATCCCTTATGAATGGAAATATATTAATGGTATAATGAAAACATGGGGATATTCCATGGTTATAAAATACTAGCGTAATATTTTTGACTTGTTTATCTATGGTTAATATTTAAAATCAAGGGGAATCTAGGCCCTTGATTGATGATAGGTCCCCATAGATGGTTGTATTACCAATTGGATAAAGATGGACATTTTTTATTACAATACTCCTTTTATGACTATGATTACAATGATTGTTCAATTTATTTCCCACATAAATGGTTATATCTAGTGTAACTATTTTATTGTTCTTTCCCATCCATTACCCAATAGAAGTGTTCTCTATGATGGATATCTATAGATCTATCTGATGTTCTCATCCCTCTCTAATGGTGTTATTTTTTTGAATGTGGTCATATATTTAGGTAATAGAGGTGACATTATTTAATCTTCTTCATTAAATTGATTATCCCTATATGGTTTTTTATATAAAAATTACATTTTTTCAATGTTATATTACATTTTAATTATTGAAATTTTTTCCCTTTTATAAATTAACTTATAAATGTATTGGGGAAATGTTTGAAATATATTATGTCGTCCTACCACTACTATATAATATCATTATTTTTATGTGTTCATGGAAACAAAAAAGTAATATAAGTGAAAATATATTTCTATTTATATATGGGTATCATTAATTTAAAAAATAATCAATTCTAGGGGTTTTTTATTTTTTAGGTAACATGTAAAAAATAGAAAAAAATTCAACAATATATATCTTTATTATAGTCTAATATTTTTTTCTATGTGGTCTAATAGTATTTATCAATTACACTATAATGAAATTAACATAAAAAATAAAAAAAAATTAATGTCCTTGTTTTTCAATCTTGAAGGAATAACTAGTCTCTATGTGAAATATATATTAGAATCAGTTTTCATGGCCCACATATATGTGATATTTGAAGTATTTAAGGTATCCCTTATAAATTTACACTAAAAATAGATTATTTCACTATAATTTTGTGCTCGCAAATCTTATATATGATGTTCATACATGATATTTCTATATGATTTATAATAATATCCACAACAATATTTATATTTTCATAATTTTTTTTATTTTTTACAATTGTGAATTTTTATTTTCCTCAACTTATGTTTTTATACTCATACATAATTTTTTATTTACATTGTCTATAAAATAATTAAATATATAATTTCATAATTCATACTATATAAAATTATTGCATAAAATTTAATTCTAATTTTGGTAATATATACTTCATAATATTTTGATATTAATAGTAAAAAAATATTGAACAAATTTTTATTTGATAAATGTATTTAATTAATAGTCCATCATTTGTTTGCTTTAGATCATGAATATGATAATTAATTTAAATATGATTCAATTTACCTGATCCATATTTCATAATATCTTCATTATGAAAATGGACATATCATATGAATTCTCCAAATATAACACGATAATCATATATATATATATATATATATATATATATATCTAAAAAAACTCCAAACTAGAGAAGAAAAATATATTTACATCAAAACATAAATGGGATCCTAAAACGTCCCATTTGAATTAAAATTTATTTATTTACATGTCAATTCCACGATAATTGTTTTTATATAGAAAAAATTTGGTGGAATCAAAATTAATATCCAACCAAACAATGGAATATATATATATATATATATATTGGAAAATAAAACATGGGATTTACCAAAAAACTCATTAGTTTAATAGTGTTAGGATCGTAATAAATTATACGAAACACAAAAATAAATATGCTTAATGAATCAATAATTTAATTTCAGATGATTTTACATATAATAAATTGTTATAAAATATCACAAAAACCCACTAAAATCATGTGATTTTCCATATCAGATTATAAATAAATAAATATATCATCCATAAACACGTATACAAAGGTATAAATGTGTTTTTGAAATATATTATTAATCAATTCTAATTATATGATGTGATCATTGATTACTATAAAGGGAATTATAAAAAACACATGATATCTATGATGAATTTGAATATAATATTAAGAATACATTATTTTATTTCCCAAAAATAATGTTTTATAAGAGATAGATCTATATTAAAAATCATCCAATATCCTTTTCCATGAAAAAATATTTTATATATTGACTAACAAGTATTTATTATTCACTATTACGTGATTCAGTTTTAGGTAATTGAAAAATAATACAGAGGAACTTATTCATTCCATAAAAATAACTTTGGTGCTTTCCATAGAGCATCAAATGTTTTTTAATGAAAGTATTATAAAACTACACATCCATCTGTGGAGGAAATTTTACAAAATAAATGGAATTACATTAGGATAAAAGTCTACAACTTGAAAATTATATGATTTATTCTTAGAATCACTTTGAAAAAAACTAGTAACCCAATCATACAAAAAATTATACTAATTTCTAACAAAAATTTATATCCTAATTAGAATTAAAAGCTAATGTTCTTCAAAATAATAGAACACATTTTTCAGAAGACTGAAATTAAATCCATTATATTTATCTACTTTTCTAATCCTATTACCTCAATACCCAATAAATATTTATGGATGGATAATTGTTTTTCATATCATGATGAATTAAATTTGATTATATTTCTTTTGAAACTTTAACTATTGACGAAACAGAAGCACAAAATACATTTTTATGAAATTATTTTATATGAATATTCATTAAATCATATAATAAACCACACCCCTAACCTATTTGATATATTTATTTAGAGATTAGATATATAAAAAATAAATTTTTACAAATAATCATCAATATATTCTTTGAATAATATTCAAATAATATACCCTTCTATAGATATCATACCAAATAATTTTCTTTATAAATTATAGAATACGAATATGAGAAAGGGTGTTATGAAATTCTCATTAAGGGAAAACATGAGATAAAATAATCCAATAACATAAGTGAGAATAATATAAACTTGTGAGGATGCGAATATAGTTAATATACATGGGGATGAAATAATATAATGATACCCAATAAATCACAAATCACAAATCAAGGGGCATGACATATTGTTTTTGCATAATATAATACATGAGTATTAGGAGTGTGGAAACCTAAGTTAATAGTAATGATAAATGATAAAATTACACAAACATATGAATTTGGAATAAACAAAAGCATATTAGTCATTATATTATATTTTGGATCACTAACAATACCATCATCATAAAGTTGATAGTGTACCATATTATATTGGGTTCAATACATAATAAACATAGTGTAAAAACACCCATAGTGTTTTCGTATTACACCTCTATCCTAAACATGTTATATCATAGGATGAAAATCATTACCCAATGAACTATAGGGCTATAAAACTCTCATTACACAAATCATATAATAAAAAACTAGACATATTTGTGCCCCATCAACTAGAAAACATTCTTAATTTCATTATATCTTTATTAAACCATAATAGAAAAATGGGTATCACTATATTATTTATTTGAAATTATAATAAAGTAAATTTAGAAATAATATGGATAATATCATTAAAGAATATAATAAAATATATATAATAAACATTAATAAATGTTTACATAGATAAAAAATAATTTTATATGATTATTCAAAAAATCTTTTGGAAAATAATAATATATATAAATTCCTTTTGATAAAATTTATTTTAAATAAAATACTTTTTACTGAAATTAGAATATAAAAAACACATTTATAGAGAAACAAAACATTGATATAATGTTTTGTAATAAAATTCAATGAATACAGTAGAGAAATTTGAGCATTCAAAAAATTATATAAAAGGATATTCTTTTAATATATTTTTTTGATAACTTTAAAATTTTAGAGAAAATATATTACTAAAGAATTAAAAATAATTTTTAAATTTTAAATAAATTATTGTTGAAAGAAATTGATCATAATAACTAATATATTTTCTTAATAATAATATCAATATAACATAAATGTTTGTGTAAGATCCTGGAAATATTGTGAGGTATGTACTTGAATAAATTTTTTTTTAAAAGACCTACTAGAGAAAAAAATGTTTACTAGGTTCATGCTGAGGTTGAAGGGTGTTATAGGGGTTCTCGAACTGAATAAAAGATAAAATGGTCATTTCTTGCATGTGGTATTTTTGGGGAATGGTTACGGGTAACTGTGCATCCAAATCATACTAGACAATGGGAGGGATGCATGGTTATGTAAATTGTGCAAGGGTGGAGGAAAGCCCATGTAGGGTTGGATAACTCCATTCTATATGGTTGGTGCATGGTTTCTAAAACCGCATGGGATCCCCGAGTAATATTGAAACCTCAAACCTCTTGGATAGAGGTTGTAGAATAGTTGGATCATGGTTTAGGTAATCGTGTGGTTAAACCATGCCCCCCATTAGGAATTGGGAATTTACCTTTTCCCCGATTGATATTTAGGAGTTCTCAGATAATTTTCCTTTTCTTTCTTCATTTTCTAACCAGAGTGACAAAAAAAACCCCTCAAAATTATCAAGGATCAATATCATTAGATTATAATTTATTTTGAGTTATTTTTTGTTAGAATCAATGCTACAGGTGAGTCTAATTGTCATCTTTCTTCTAATTTTCAGATTATGCCTTGTATAAATGTTCTTCTCCTTTAGAATCCCTACAACACTCTTTTTCTAGAATATATTCTATTGAGGATTCAAATTTTGTTCAAATATAACTCAAGTTATAGGGTTAACTAATCTCTCATATTTGGAATTGATGAAGGTGGTCAAAAAGTTATATCCAATAGTCTTGATGTTGATTTGTACATATGAGGATGACATTTTCATTCTATCAAATTGTTTCAATTTTATCCTTTGTGATTAATGATAGATATATTGATTAAATAATGAATTGAACCCCTCATGACCCTCATGGGATGAATTGAGTTTGTCACTATTTTTTATGAGGCCACCAATGGGGTTTTTGACATCCCAAACACAGAAACATGTAATTACAAACATATAGTTTTTTATGATTGAATAAATACCATGATTAAAATTTGGAGATGTTATGTTTGAATTTTAAAGGAAAACCAATTGTAGTTGTTTCTTTTCATTGATAATGACATAAGGGTGTTTTTTGGTATAACATGCAAGTGTTAAATAGAATATAGTGATTATGATAAATAAATTATTGGTTGGAAATTGAAATGTGCTAAATCAGTTAATGTATATGAGCTAATGATTATGATAAATGGGTTAATGGATAGGAATTGATGAATATTCAAAATGGGTTAATATATGAATGATATAATGGGTTAATTGGGATATGTAATGTAAATGGTAAATGTGTTAATGTGTTATAGGTTGAAGGGGATTTATGTTTTGAATAAAATATGAATTATGGATATTATGTGTCTTGTTTGAGCATGGTGTTTGATATAGAATATGTGGTAAATAGATAAATAATAATTTTCACATGGCATAGTAGTTTTGGGGTTTTGGAAATGAGTATGTAAACCCATGTTTAGGGTTAGCCTGAGGATTTACACCCCAACACTATAATTCACATGTTATTGAAGGGGACATAGGCTCTATGTCCCTAATGGTATAATTTTATGATACTATCTAAACGAAGGATCCAAGGTATGTGTTATGTAATATTTTTGGAAATTATTATCCCTAGGGAGATAGGAAACCTTATTTATCCCCTTGTATATAGTAATGGACCAGTATAGGCTGTACTGTAATTGATGAAAATTCCTATCCCATTGAACAAATGATGAAAACGGTTAATGTGAATCAAGTTAACAAATAATTCCTGATAAATTTTTTTTATACTATAATTTATATAGAAATTGTATGAACTATTTACTTAGACATGAGGTTTTTTAGACCCCATTGGTGGTGGACTATTAATTTTAATCTTGTTGGACCCCGGGACACCCTGAGAGGGGAGGGGTGAATCAGGGTGTCAAAAGTTTCTTTTAAAAACAAGGATCTTGTTCCCACATTGGTAGGAACTAGTTAAACATGTATGATTGTTATGATTAGTAATGAAACATTCATATGGAAAGAGGTGACAACACAATTTTTACTTGGTTCACCACTAAGAGCTACGTCCAAGGATCATACGCCGACAAGTTGCCGGTTGTACCAAATTCCACTAATCTTCAATAGCTTTGGATTACAAAGGTTCGGTAATAGTCACTCTATACCAGGCTCACTACCTTTACAAATGTTCAGGGATAGCTCACTACATCCTACGGGTCACTCCGATTGACTCCCCCTGGCTCACTGCCTTTGGTGAAGTCCCACTCAGTTTATAAACGTGAAGGTCTCTTCATCAGATAGACTAGAAGTTCTTTATCTCCTATTCAACATGAGACTTTTCTTGCATCAGGGTTCTATGTTGATGCACTTTTTAGTAAAATAATTCTTCTTTAGTGCAATGACTGAATGCACTAGATCCTCTTATCTTTGTTTGTGTGAATGACAACCACTAATGTGATTGCTCAATAAATGAATCTCAGCTAAATTGGAATTGTCAGAATCAATTCTCCATGTTTTCATGAGATCATGCATGTATCATTTAGATTTCCTCCTTAATCTCAGTTTTCACCAAAGGTATCAGGAAATCTTCCATCTTTCATGCAACTACTAAAAGACAAGAAGGCTTCAGCAATACGTGTCGTGCTTCTCCAATCCCGGCGCACAAGTCTCTTGACGGTGCGCAAGTCTCAGTGCGCAAGTACAAACCTATGCGCAATTTCACCTCAACCACTTGCGTGACAGTCACT
Source organism: Viscum album (assembly GCA_963277665.1). Lineage (NCBI taxonomy): Eukaryota > Viridiplantae > Streptophyta > Magnoliopsida > Santalales > Viscaceae > Viscum > Viscum album. Next base: position 790,094,992 of record OY728148.1, read on the forward strand.
CCATCAACTTCATACATGTGAGACCCAATACCTTTCTCACCAAAAACACCTTGGACGCACTGCAAACAACTGTCATGCAACTTACACATACGTGACCTACACACCACTTGCGCAACCAACACACATGCGCGATAGGAGCTCTGATTTTCTCTATGTGTTGAGCTCTTGTAGAATGTGGTGGGGTTGACCTGTATTTATAGGCATTTGGACACCCTACACGACGGCGCGCAAGTCTCCCCTCAACACATATATTTATTTATGCAACTCCTCCCACCTAAGCCTCTATCGCGCTACTCACTTGTGTGACCAAACCAATACTTGCGCGACCCTCTTTCCAATTCCATATTATGAAGTTATGATCTTGGAAAAAATATGGTGAGAAACTTTCCAGTACTCCTTGGAAATGGGACTCAAATACTTTCTTGGTGCGCAAGCCTCGCCGCACAAGTCCTGCCACCGTTGTCTCTGCCACTCTAGTCACTTACACGAACAAACCCAAAACATTCACGACCCTTATACCTTCTCCATATTTTGATGTTTTGATCTTGAAAAATATATGATTCACAATATTTAAAACCACCAACACCTCAGCGCACAAGTCCCTTTGCCACAAAAACATTTATCCATTTGTCAATTTTGAGGCCCAAAAATTTGTCAAACACTGGAAAACAGAGCCACCTTGTATCTGCTCTTTTTGTTCCATCTCCAGATTATGCATTCCTTCATCGACATTCTTGAATAAAACATGGATCATTAACCATAGCCCTTGAACTCTACATGCCACCATAAAATCCCCTTTGTCCATAAATTTTTATTCCATTGTTTTCTTTGTCATCAATCAAAACACAGATGTCCACTTTGTCAACAAACACAACTCAAAAATTCTTATTTTATATGATTTTCCATATTCCAAAAATCTTCTTCTTTTATCACGAACTCCACTATCATGATATATATCCTTTGATAGATCAGCTTTAGAATCATCATATTGGAATACAATGTGATGTTCATGGACATCTTAGAATTCCAATCCATTGCACTTTGTCTTCTTCTTCAACCATCATTGTCTACTTCATGTAAATCGTACAATTCTATTCGTTAAGGAGTCTCTTGCATGTTTATCATGCAATCATGAAGAATTTCATGGTCTTCATCAAATACCAATTTTTTAATAATCCTAAGAAGGATTATACCTCCCCATTCTTCACTGTTGTAAACAATGTGTCACCTTTGACACATGTTCTTTGAACTTATGATCAATAGAAAAATCATCTGAATTTCCATTCCTCCATTTAATTGGATTACTTATTAATCTCCTTCATTTTGATCTTCATTGAAAACTATTGATAACAAATACAACCTTATACACAATGTGGTTCCAACAAATCACACCCTATTTTGGCTACCATTGGGTACCAGAGAAAATTATATTGTAACATGTTTAGACATTGAAGAAGTCCATGTAATAGAGGGTTGAGTGTCACATGGGATGCGTAGGGATAGAAAATATGGACATTGAGTTAGGACCATCTTTTTGGATTCACCTATTGGGATTTATTTTTTTATATTCTTACACTGTAAACTATATGATATTACATGAAATATTTTTCATTTGGATGAGGTCTTGTACATAGTATTGGGAAATGTTGGTATATCAGGTTTATTTATTACATTTTATCCATTATTTATTATTGTTATCCAATATGTATTACACTAATTTAGTGGGTATAGTCTCCCCACATATTAAATTAGGCCCTAGTTGCAAGTTGTAAAGCTATTATGTACGGGGCAGTGCAACTGAGGTTATATGAGGACTCAACATGGGGAACCCATTTTTTTTTCCTCTTGATTGTGGATGTTACTAAGTGTATAGATAAAGATGAAAAATAATCCCAACTAAAAATAAGATATAAAGTCTTATCCACTCAATATCATTCTTTTAATTGAATTTATACCCAATGTGAGGTGAAATTGTATGAATTCATCTAAATTCCTTTAAAAAGTAATAGATAATAAAATATATTTGTTTCATATACAAATAATATATAAATAATTAAAATTGATGTTCAATCATAAAAACTATTGATTTTGAAATGACGTCCTTAAAGAAACTCCTGTCTTCACAATTTTGTTCCATAAAAGAACATCATTCTTTTATATAATAAACATTTTCACCTAATTTTTTTATTTTATACTTATTAATTTATATTAAATTTTTTACTATTTAATTTAAATTATTCATTTCATTTAAAATTATTATTTTTTATTTCCATTAGCCAATTGAAATTAATTTTGATTATTTCATACAAGTATCGGATGGAAGATGATGATCCTTTTTCAATGATATCATGTTCATAATTATATAACAGTTTATTCTTGTTAACTCATTTAGATTATATGATCAATCAATTACCATGTTCCATTGAGGGAATCTATGGGTATTTTTTACGATAATAATATCAATAAAAATCATATTTTAGGTAATTTGCTGATAAAAACTTGATACTTTATAATGATTTTTAATTTTTTTGTGAAACATCCAAAAATATATTTATGAAATAAATTTATCATTAATATCATTAAAAAAAGTAATCATTTATTAATAATTACTGATTATTAAAAATTTTATATTGGTATAGCTATTTTCAGGTGGGTTGTTAAACTAACCTAAAATATAACTTGTTATACGAGTGAATGAGTACGAATGTATGGTTATATAATAGAAATAAATACTTCATTAATGAATAATTATTTTAATAGACTAATATTATACTGTAAAATAAAATTTAGGAAGAGGTTATATGATAAAGTTCTTAAAAAGATATATATGTACTTAAATACTTTTATTCCTGAATTTTCATCATATTTACACTGGTTCCTTCATAATGATGGATTTATCATTCCATCATTAAAAAAAATCGAATTCCATGGGAATATTTTAGAGATTAAATATGGGTTTTTATATAAGACATAACCAAATGGTTTTAGACATTTTAGATTTATTGATGAGGTATCGTTTTTTAGATGAATTCTTGAGTGGAATTTCTATAAATATTTATTGACTAATATTTAATGTTTACATTTGAAATTAAATTTGAATCAAAGTGAAAAAATAAGGGTCATGGGTCATATATACCCGAATACTTATAATTTAATTACAATTATTCAAGATATTTTATGAATTTACCATTATGTTTAACCCTTTCTAACACATTTTAAATTTACTATAGCAACTCAATTTTTACACCATTACCTTATTTGTATGCAAAAAAATAAAAATAAAATTATTACCTAATTTAAAAATATGGATAAAAAATTTGTACACCATTATATATAATTTAGTTTTTATATATTATAAATTTTCTATGAATAAAAAATATAGCATATAAAGATAAACAATTTTTATGGAAAAATAAAATGTTATATATTAAGTGTTCTTATTCATGTTTCACATTTATTTATAAGTAAACAATTTTTAGTGAAGTTTTTCTAAATGGGTACATTAAAAAATACTAATCATTATAATTTTACCAATTTAATTTTTTATGAATAAAATATAAAACACTTTTAAAATAGTGGCATGAAAAATATACCATTTTGTAAAGTTTATTTACATTCATCACAACCACATAAAATTAATTATCTATCATCTAAATAGTATTTTATATGAGTATGTTACAATTAGAATATTTCATTGAACTTTATAATGAAATAAAATAAATCCTTAATAATTATAATAAATAATAATAATAACAATAATAATCTATATCATAATAATCTATTTCTAATCAATCATTTTAATTAAATATTAATTTTTTATTTCTTACCAAAATTAATTACAAATTTTATATTATATTACATTAAATTTTATTATAAAAAATTAACCAACATAAATTTAGAAATTGGATACAAGTATACCAACAGACAATATATTAAATAAATATATTTCCACTGACCATGTTTATATAGACCATATATATAGATATTGGATTTTTTATTGATGGTAATGTTATTTATGTGTGGTTTTATTTATATTATAAATATTATAATCATGTTTCAATGTTTATTTTCATATTTTATTTTTTTCTCACATTTTAATATTTTTCTCCATAAAATTCATTTTGAATCATTTTAGTTTGTTGTTTCCTATGAAATAATATATTTAACATATTTTGTATATAAATAAATGATAATAGTAATTTGTCTCTTGATGTTATCTTCCTTGAGAGCCTCTTTAGGTAGTGGTTTAAGAGTATTTATGAGTAAAAGGGTTTCTAGATGTAGGGGGGGTATTAGAGGAGAAATGGGTATAACTCATAAAATAAACAAGGCTTGAGAAGAGTAATGAGATGAGCATGTGATGGGGGGGTTATAGTTGAGAAAAGGAGTAAATTTTTAATATCATAATCATTTTTTTTTATGACTAGAAAGTGTGTTAATTCTTCTGACCAGAAACATTAAAAAATGCATGTCAGTTCCATTTAATGGCCATTTACATCAAACATGACTCAAGAATGATTCATACAATCACATAATTAGGATTTTTCATAAATTATCAAATTTCACAATTCACCAAGAATTTGATTACTTCAGAAAAATACCAAAATTTTACATGAACCATCATTCAATGTATATTATTCCTAAATAAAATACATTTTATCAAAATAATTTTATACAATTATAAATTTAATTTTTCTTTAAGATTATTATTTACTTGAAAAATAAAAATTTAATCTTAAAACTAATATTACAATACATTCAAAAATAAACTATTGTCTTAATAAATTATCCTAAAATTATAGGATATCAATATAATTATTTAGTAATAAAATTTATGAAAATTATTTTTTTAATCAATTTATTAATTTAAAATTGTAATTAAATTTTTATTACTCATAAAAATACCAAAACATAATTAATAATTAATAAATTACTCTATTTCATTTATAATGTGTCTAAACATTATTTATAACTTCACGGGAGTGGATAATATTTATATGCATCATATTTCCTATCATAAGGGTATGATACTATTCATAAGGGTCAAGTTATTATTCACCAAAAATGTAAGTTAATCTTATCACACTCCAACTATCATACTTAATGCAACTGTGTATGTTTGTTTTTTTTAAATTCAAATAACCGATGTGTAAAAATTAATTTTATTGGCTAGGTTACAATAAGTCGTGTTTTGTAGAGACTCAATGATTCGTACATTCAATATTAAAATTATTTTAAAGAACATGGGGTTTTACAAAGTGTCTTTGGGAAAGAATTAATGTGGTTGTTCTTGTAGGGAAGAAATCCTAAGTGTCTTCGGGTGAGATGGGAGGTAGCCTAGGTGTCTTTGGGTAGGATGACATGGTATGAGGTATCTTACAGTAGGAGTCATGCATGGTAATAGTAGGGCACAAGGTTTAGGTTAATCTTGTTAGTGATACCCCACTACCCTTATTATTATTGTGAATGAGTTATGGCCTAGGTGTTTTTAGGTGAGACGTATTGTGATCATTCTTGTGGGTGAACCTAGGAGCCTGTCGGTGAGAGATTTTGTCCCCGTACTTGTGGGATGGTGTGTCATATGAAAGATAATGGAGTTCTAGGACGTATGACATAGATTTGTGACAATGGAATATGATAGGGAATGAAGTGAAGGGTACCCATTATCTATATGACTCAAGATATATTATATTACATGTCCTAATTTATTTGGTTGGTGTATCATGGTGAGGCTGAGCTTTCTTAGTATACATGTATAGGTGTTGTTTGGTTCTATTCTTTTCTGAGAGGTTTATTAGTATACTTCGTTCACATACACATGAGTGACATTGGTTTTCTAAGTGAGTATACTAGTATGATAACCCTAAATATATAAAGTTATTTTTAGGTTTTCATTTGGATTATATGGACCTTTATATACATTACTATCTAGGATCTTTGTATTGTTGTTGTGACACTACAATATATTGTCTTTTGGTTATTTGCATTAGTGACTTTTATAAGTCTTCGTTTTATTTATACATGCATTTTGGGATGGTTTTGGTCTCTTTTATATTATTTAATGGTTGTATTTATTGGTGATTCATATTATCTTAATATCCAGTATTATTATATATGTTATTATCTCCAAAATCCTTTTATTTTTATAACAACAATGCTTGTATCAGCCGATAGCCTACTAGAGGATAGAGTAATGGGATCATTGTGTCTCTCCTCGTATTGCTGTATATTTGGAGGGCGCCTCTCATGACAAATTATGTGAATAAATTGTCTAAAAAAGGGTTTTATTTTTGGAATGAAATTAATTTATATTATCTAATTACGTCAACATAATTTTTTGAAAAAAATGAATAATGGATGCATAAAAAATTATTTACCATGGTTAATTTAAAAATATTTTTAAAAGGGGTTAAACAAAAAATATAAGGATGAAATTGATCTAAATAATTCAATAAAATAAATTGGATGCGCATATTTACACTATATCATGTCTTGCTCTTTATAATAATCCATTTTAGACCCTTGTGGGATTTGAATAATGTCTATACACCTTTATCTTTCAAAAATAATTATTATTCCACTCACCTAACTTATAAAAGGAAACCCCCTCTGCACTAATCTTAGTAGAAATATTAATTTTAGCATAAATAAAATATAAGGGATCTTTGGACAAAACCAAATTATGATGCCCGAAGATGAGTTAACATTCTTCAATGATGTTTTTTATTTTATTTATTAATCTACCAAAATTAATTTTTATTAATCTGATGTGAAATAAATCCAATTATCTTACATATAATGTGATTTCATAATATTAATTTGATGACCAAAAACCACCCACATTTCTATCAAATGGGTTATGAAATCATCGTTTATATGTGTGGTGAACTACTGCCTCACAAACTGATGTCATTTATTTTTTGGTTACCACCTATAAAGGTTGCACGTGATGATGTATATAAGGAATATATACTATATTTTTGAAATAATTATTCATATGGTTTCACCTTATCAAATAAAAAATATAATTTCTATTATGTGGTGGATATGATATCGTCACTCATCTGTACGGAGGAGTACCGCCTCCAAAAGCGATATAATTTATCTTTCAAAAACACTTTACATGGAAGGTGATAAGGATAAAATTAATGCATATATGTGATATTTTTTAAATTGTTATGGTATTACTCACATATCTATCATTATGAAATATAATATATAATTATTTTTATTACAAATAAAAATTGTAATGTCATTAATGTGGGTGTGGACCACCGCCATCACTATGTGATGTGAATCTCTTTTCCTTATCACCCAACATGAATGAAATATATAAGTATATTTAATGACATAATATGGAATATATAATATATAATAAAAATTGTGGAATGAAAATATATTACTTAACTACATTACATAATTATCAAAAAAATTCAAAATGTTATCCATGTGTACATACAATAACAATATCCATGATTTTAATGTAATTTGTTTTCAATAATAATCTTCAATTATTGGTTTTAAATATATATTTTATGATTAAATATGATAATTATTCAATGATTATTACTCTATATATTTTTAAATAATATCATTTATTAAAATTTTCCTCCTACCAATGTCATTTTTGACACATAAAGAAAATATCATCAAAACATAAAATTCATTTTTATTTCACTAAGTAACCATATATAATATCATAATAAGTTAATTAAAAAGAATAATAATAATAATAATTGGTCTCAACAAAAATAATAATTATCTGATGTTTATTATTTAGAAAGATAAATAAAGTATGTGATGAGACAATCTCAAGACAAGTGTTTCTCTCCTCACTTTTACTTCTATGTAACATAGCCCATATTCCCCAAAAAATTCTCTTATGTGGTGTATATAATGGGATTTTTAAAGTTATATCATGAATAAATTTTTCATCGTTTTATTTAAATTTTCCGTTAATGATAATTAATTCTTAGGGATTATGACTGAAAAGTTACCAAAAGTGATGAAGGATTATTTTACAATCTTATCATTTTTTATGATTTTTTTAAGTCTACCGTTGGAAATTATTTGACATTTTTATCTCAAAATAAATATATTTTATTATGTTTTTTTATATACGAATTTCATCAAATAATTGTCCCATTTTTCATCTATTTGGAAATAAAAATTATTAATAATATATTTTTTTACCAATACACGATATTATTTATCTATTCAGTTGAAAATAATTTTTCTTCCAAAAATGTTTTCACAAATATTTTTCAATTTAAAAATTATTAATAAAAAAACATTTTTAACAATTATTTACATAATTAGATAATAGTTTGAAGTGAATATTCTATTCATTTTTTAAATGAGGCACTTTTATATCATTTTTATTATGAAAAATTAATTTTCTTTTTAACCTATACAGAATGTACATAATTACCCACCATCATGACCATAATTTTATATATGTGTTCACCATATGTTTACAAGGTTTTTTTTAAGGAATATTTTTTCCTCATATTTTAGAACATATCATTTTTTTAAAGTGATTTTCAAATGAAAGGATTTTCTAAAATAGTTTTCGAATTTGGTAGTTTTAAAATAAATTGTTTGAATATAAATGAGTGGTTATTTTCAAAAACAAATGATCTAATTGATATTTCAAAATAATTTTCCATCTATGAAGACATTATTTGTTGTTTTGTATTCTTTAATAGCGATAAAATGGAACGATACCAATGTTATTATTTCTACATATGGTTTCAGATTACTTTAACATGGGATGTTCTATGTTTATATTATTCATTTTAATCTTTATAATTTATTGTTATTTTTATTGTTTGGGGAAAGTATTTATATCAAATATGAAACATTAAAGGTGATTATTTATTAAAATAATGTTACAAAAAGTTCATAAGAAGACTATATTAGTTTTTTTAAGTGATATAAAGGGTTTGAAATATCCCATAATTGCACCAGTAGGTCTCATAAGACAAACTATATATAGTTTTGTCTGATTCAATACACATTTATATAAATGTATTGGAAGATGATTTGAAGATATTACTTTTTTTTCACAAGCCTTGATGATATGTTTTGAGATTTCAATACTTATACATTCCATGATTATGAATTTAGTTATTGTTATCCCATGCCAGTATTCAATTATATAGAATATCAATGATCTTGTATCATGCTCATGTGATTACTTATATGGAATTATTTTATAATCTCTTATTAATGTGATATAATGCTAAATTAACTTATTAAAGGACATGTGAATTAGTTATTTACATTTCCATATTAATTATTCCATATTTATACATTGATTCCACTATACATTAACCCATAATAAGTAACTAATCTCAACCCATTCTTATGTTTTTTCCTAGGATACCCTGGAGTATTTTGTGTTTGATATTTCAGGATATGCTAAGATGAATAATGGTACACTCAAAGAAAATAATTTTTCTATTTTATTTTTTCACAATGGTATGTGTATTTATTGAATGTATCTTCTTCACAAAGACTACAAAACTATTTGGTCCATTAGGATGTAATTCATTTTATTATAGGCTAATTTAATAAATAATACACCAACTGAATTCTACTAGGTTTGGGGAGATATAGTTGGAATAATTTTAAGTTTAGTAGAATCCTTTGAAACTAAATTTAGGAAAACAAAGACTATGGATAAAGACCCTTAAGATATAATTTGGGGATATGTATATAAGAACACTATAAAGTTTTGTTGAGTAAGATATGCATTTTTTTACATGAAATACATCCCAATATGCATATTAAATTATGACGTGTTTCTAAAAGATTTGAACCTTTGGATAACAACATCAAAAAGGTATCATTATACTTGAACTGATCATATTATGTTCTGTGATAGTGATTTATATTATGCATCTGGTTTGACACTCCCATGTGATTATTTTAGGGTAAATAAGATTTTATATAAAATATAATATAAAGATATTTAAAATAATAATATTTCCATAGAATCCATATTTATTATTATGATGGTATCTTTAAATATATTTTTAATTTATGTTATGTGTTTCACAATTTGGGGGATTATACATTATGTTTTGTAATGTCATGATATAATATAGTGTTTTATATTGTTTAGAAATGGATCGTAATAAATGGAATTGAAGCAATATCAATACAAGTACTCCATGTAATGATTTACCTACAAGGATTGATAATGTAGCTAGATCTATATAAGCAATTGGAAATAACAAAATTAAAAATATATTGGGGTAGACTGTAATGACCCAATGTTTAATCATGGGAAATTCCCTTATTTTAATTATTTCATATGGTAAAATCTATTGAAATCAGAACACAAAAAACTAATATGTACTATGAGAACATTAAAAATAATATTGATACTTTTGTGATTTGAATTTTGAAAATATGACATGCACGGTTGCGATCAATAAGATGTTTGGAGTTCGATAAGACAAATTTAATTTTTACTGAATAGTAACTAACCCATATGAATGATAATGTTACACTAATTATAGTAATATGAAATTTATGAACAGTACATTTTCAAGTTGAATATGTGAACATACCAATGAAAGAATAAATAAAACTTATCCATCTTATCTATGAAAATATGATATAATCATATCTTAGTGTTGGTTTTTTTGTGAGTCGGGTATATTTAATTACAATATTATAATTAATTTAATAATTTAAAAGAAAATATTTTTTTATAAAATGTATACATACATTATTTATGACTTATTTTTATATGATAATATTAAGAGACCATAATTAATTTTTGGAAGTGTTTGAAAAGAAGTTTTAATTTTCAAATTTGAATTTTTCTTATAAATTATGATTTAAATTAAAAATTAAATTTCCCATATTTACAAAATTATTTCCATGAAATGGATTTCATTTTATAATTCTACACATCTAAATTTTGTTGGGGTGAATTTTTGGGATTTTTCTATGAAAATTGAATTTTTGGTGAATAGTAAAATATAGTAATTTTCAATATATATACATTATTTATTAAATACCCTATTTATTGAGTCATGGATGATGTAATAAAAAATAGTTCTAAATAACATGAACATATTACTATTTTTTTATTATAATATTTAGTATTGATTGTCTCTAGAAAAATAATAAAATAATAAATAATATACTGAGAAAACTCTCCTCTCGTCCACTATAAAAACCTCAACCCCCTCTTCTCTTCACATATATCAATCCTAGTGCACAATACCAAATTTTGTAAAATCAGTCCATAAGACTCTTTACCATGTCTATTATCCCTTGTTACTTTAAAAAGACTAAATCCTCTCCCCTAAATAGGTTCTCAAGGATGATATACTCAAGTGTTAAATTGATCTTTTCTTTTCCATTATTTTCATTCAAGTTAAATTATTTTCTTTTTCATTCCCCACATAATTTCATACAAATATTATGACAACACGAGTACCATATGTATAATTTTATTTTTTTATTACAATTTAATAATTCGTCATCATCCATCCTTTCCCCTCTATTTATACGAGAAATGAAAACAACATTCAAGTTGTGTTAATTTCATACATTTAAAAAATGATGGATTTTAAATTACTACTGTCGTCTTCAATTCTATTAAAAACCCATTTTTATGGTTTAATGGGACTAAGATATTTTTATTATTTATAATTTAAGGTTTTTTAATCTTTTTGACACATGATATTAATTTAGAAAGAATGATTTTTTCGATGTGATCAAAAAATGCCAATTAACTAAAACAATTATCATTAATATTTTATAAATTGATTCATCCTCACTAAAAATAACAAAATTTATTTCATAACTAGTAATAGACTAGATGATTTCTAATAAAATATAACCCTATTTCGTGAAAATCGTTTTTATCTTACATTTTTATCATTACTTTAATATATATAAACCAATCATGAAAACCAATAAAACAAACAATGAAATTGAACCTCTTAACCCATAAAAATATCATGAATAAAATTAATAAAGTAATAATAAATAAATTACATGTATATGATTTTATAGAAATATTAATTAATGAATATAATTTGGTTATTCGGGACATTAAAATCATGTTAAGGATAACTATAGAATTAATGTAAGGTATTATACACGAACCTCCATCATTCCTTCAGGGTTCTCTATCATTCTTTTTAACCAAATGAATTTATCTATTATTTTTATGTAAATCATATAAATTATATTTACTATATCCAAACTCATGTTTGATTTTGAATTAATTATTCCTTTTTGGGGATATACATGTTTCAATTGGTTCTCACTTTAATACTTCCCGATTAGCAAACTCGTTTAAAGGAACTTCCTGAATCCTTACTCAATTTTAATTGCAATATATAATCTATTTTAAAAAGAAATTAATTTTATAAAACCCATGTTTTTATTATCAAAACCATATGATTTGAATTGTTATTTTTATATAAAATATTATTCTATTTTCTTTTTCAAGTGTTCATTGATATTATCCTTAAAATACACTAAAAGGTTTTCATTCTAAAATTTCATACATGGTATTTTTTCATATTATAACTTTTAATATATATAAATTATCATTATATAATCCTATTATACCTTATTAATGTCCATGAGTGATCTAAATCCTTTCCATCATGTACACTTTTGTGATACACCCATTTGTAATGCTTTAGGACATGAATATGAAACCTAATTCTTTCCACGGGTAACCCTTATGTTTATGTATGATTTATTATGTATGATTATGTATATGGAAATACTAATAATGAAAATTTTATGATGGTTATTCAAAGATATTTCTCCAATGAATTGCGTAATGTTGAGTCTCATGAGACGTTATATGAAACAGTCATGGCTGTTATCCTTAACTTGTGGTACTATGTGCAACGATCTTGGAGGTTAACCTTGACATGTGCCTCTATATGTTCAAAGAGACGTGAATCTTGCTAAAGTCATGTTTTATGTCTATTAAACACTACATTTACTCAATGTTTATATGATCCCATGTTCATATTTAATTATTCAATAGGTTCCCTACCTTTTTATATCATTATGTTTTGCCTTCTAACCCATGTACTATAGTTGTATTCTTATGTTTTTTTTCTTTACTCGGATTTTATCTCATTCTTTTTATCATATATTTCTCATGATATTCTATGAATATTTATAAGTATAAATGATGTTATGATCACACTATAAAGACTAAATAAAGAAATGATTTATTTATTCCAATGTTTTTTGTTTTTTACCTAGTTTTCCAAGACACTAAACTTTATGATCCATACCTTGTAATATCACATGTAATAATGCTTAAAATTATTTAATGATATTTGTAAAAGGATAGGGTATCTATATTTATTATTAAAGGATGGTCACACTATTTTTGCAGATTATGAATTGGTAAATTTAACAAGAACCTTAGGGATATGACTAAGTATACGAAAAAATACCTAAATTTTTGTAAGTATTAATTTAGTGTTTCATCAAAAAAATAAAAAAATATATAGATATTAATGAGTGGATGTGGATCTGGAATAAATCTATATAGGGTTAGAACCTAAAAACAAAACATTGAGCAAGATTCAACTATGAAATTATACAAGACAACTGGACTTGATGGACTCTTGGTTTGACACTCATAGGAGATATGCTTTGTTAAATTCATAAGATTAGTATGAACCATAATTAAGGGAAGAAAAAAAATTGCCCATATGAAAATATGTTATGTAATTGATCAAGGATATCCTATATTGAAACCTAGGGATTCAATAGATAAGGTATAATCGTCCATTATTATTTTATCCTTTTATTTTTATTGTTTCAATTTTTTTATTAATATCTAATTTTTCTAGTATTATAATTATACATTATGTTTCATAGATAATGGTGGGAAATTGAAAAACCCATTACAATAATCAGTTTGATAGGTAATGGGAATATTTCCTTATAATATTACAAATTTGATGGGAATAAATTCTATAAACATCATGATAGTACCTGCTCAGCTAGATCTATTTATGAATAATAACATGAATCATACGGAACACCCTCATCCCCTAAATAAAGGTATATATGTTCTCAAATATTTTATGTGATGAAGGCCAATCATATTTAGTGGATATTTTGATCCCCTATTTGTAGAATAGTGGATTAAATCCCTTGAAAAGATATTATTTGTCCTAGATTGCTTAGAAGAAGAGAATGACTAGCCAGTGGTATATCATTTTGATGGGGAAGCTGATCAGTGGAGACACTCATTGGGAAAATTATGTCCTATGATGAATTTGATTCCTTGGATTGGGAGGAATTAATGAAAATATTTTTCAATAATATTTTCCTGAAAACCTCCATCTCAAGATAAAAACAGGGTTCCTCAGACATAATTAGATATAAGTTGAGTACCTTGGAACATATGAATAAAACGTCAATTGGCTTTCAAGATACTACTCAGGATTTCTCATGAACACTGAAAAGAAGGTTGATCTCTTACTTATCGGACTAAGGTTGTGTATGGGAAAATATTTGGTTATTTGTGACTTCAAAATTTATGAGGACAATGTATGTTGTGCCCCCATGGTTGAAATGTCAATTTGAGACACTCAATGGTTTCATTAGTCCTTGTGATAATAGGGTAAAATGGAGTCTAATATGGGCAGTTCGACAAATAAATCACATGATAGAATGAATATCAAACATACCACATGTTAAAATTGTTGAAAGAAACATCCATGGAACTATCTAAATGGAACCGTTAATTACATAAAATATTCAAGAATGGGAAATATTATTAAGAACTAGTAGAGGGATATAAGAAATCCCATTAATGTTGAAGAATAATGGAAGGTTTATATCAATTCTCAAATAGTAGTGTAGTGTTACAACTGGACGGATATTTTGATTAGGTAAACAGATGCCCTAAGACAAGGGTTGTTGAGGAAAATAAATAACAACCTCCAAAAAAAGTAAGGAAGGTATTTTCTATCAATACTACTGAGATGGATCCGGAAAATGATGCCATGATAGGTATTCTAGTTATTCACTCATGAATAGAAAACATACTATTTCATTCTAGTTCTACATATTTTTTCATATCAATCATGTTTAATAGAAGTATTCAAACACCACCTCAAAATTTGGATGTTGATTTATCTATGGTTAAGGAAAATTGGTATATTATTTAATACAATGTATATAAACCCTCCCTAGTTAACATTTCTAGGTTGAACCTCCCATAAAATCCCATATTAATTCATTTTGAGGAGTTTGATGTTATCATGGGTATCTTTACACAAATACAACATCAACTGTTAGGAAATGGTGATCACTCTTCAAATCCTGAAGCATCCTCTAATTAATTACAAGTATAAGAAGAAAGATGAAAACTTTTAGAATCATTATCATAATTGTGGATATTAAGGAATTATTAGAGAGAAGGTGTTCTTCAAATGATTGAGACAAAATAGATTATAATTATCGAAGATATTCTTATAAGAAGAAATTACACTGATGTATTTCTTAAAGAATTTCCTAGTCTTCCTCATGATTGATAAGTTTATTTCTCAATTGATCTTATTCCTGTATCTCCATCTATATCAAAGACACCATATAGAATGGCCATCGTAGATCTAAAAGAGCTAAAGATGATGTTACAAGAGTATCTGGAGAAGGCTTTTATATGCTCGTGTGCTTCACCATGGGGTGAACAAGTCCTGTTCATCCAAAAGAATGATGGATCAATGAACTTCTATATTCATTATCATGAGTAAAATAAAATCAAGGTAAAGAGAATTTATCCTCTGTCACATATAGATGTCGTGTTCAATCATCTTCATGGGGAATGTTATTTATATAAGGGTGACCTTCAGATAAGATATCACCAATTAAAGGGGATGAAGGAAAATATTCCCAAGACTTCATTTGGAATGAGTTATAGACAATCTTAGTTTATGGTGATTCCATTAGTATTCACTCATGCTCTGGAAATATTCATGGAATTAATGGATACAGTCTCCTATTTTTCCTCAAAAAATTTGTAGTAGTCACTGTCAGTGATATTTTTATATACTCCACGAGCAAGGATAAACACTAAGAGCAATTGAATACTACGTTGATGACTTTGAAAAGGGAGACACTTTATGAAAAGTATAATAAATGTTAAATTCTGGATGGAGGAGATATCTATCTTGGGGCCTATTATCACTAGCAAAGGGATATCTATAGACCCTTCAAAGATAAAGAAAATTGATGAATCTCCCAAGACATCATCTATAATAGATATCCACAACCTTATAAGTCTAGCAAGGTATTATCAATGACTTTTGAAGATATTTTCATTATTTTCAATCCCAATTAATAAGCTAACACGGAAGGGGTGATGTTTTTCTAGACTCATGAATGTTAGGAATAATTTAAGGAACTCGAAAAGATACTTATCACTATGCCAGTACTCTCACTATCAATAAGTGTAGACCTTATTATGGTGTACAATGATCATTCAAGTAATGTATTATCCTCTGTGAAGATGAAAAATAAGAAAGTAATAGCCTAAAACTCAAATAAAGTAAAAAAAATCAATGAGCAATATTATCCCACCAATGATCTAGAGTTGGTGTCTGTGATCTTAACATTGGAAATCTGGTGGAATTATCTCTATGGGGAGAAGGGTGACATATATATTGGTTACAATAGTCTCAATTCTATATTGACACATAATTTGATCAATATGAAGCAGTGAAGATGGTTAGATATCATCAAATATTCAGACTTATTAGGCCACTACCATCCCAATAGAGAAAATAAGGTGATAGATGATCTACATAGAAAGGATCACGCGTCTTTATTAAATATTTCAATTTTAAAAAAAATACAATTTTCATATATTTATAGAGGGTAAAAATCTGAATCATTAAGGGAGGAACATCATCATAACTTTCTAAAATGATTGCACAACCATCCCTCGTAGAAAAAATAAATTAAGATAGAAAAATGATGTGGAAATTATGAAAAGGTTAGAAGACATTAGATATGGTAAATCCTCTGAGTTTAAGATCTATTAATAATTATCTATAATATTTGGGACTCCATTATGTGTACCATACAATACAGCTATAGATAAGTAGATTTTTAATGGAACACATAGCTCAATCTTCCCTATTGACCCAAGGAGTTCAATGATGTATCGAGATCTTCAGGAGAACTTTTTATGGGAGAATATGAAGAAAAAGATTTGTGAATATACATCAATATGCCTCGTATGAAAACAAGTGAAGGATGAATGACATTAGTAAAAGGGGGTGATGAATCCACTACTAATACCAAAATGGATGTTGGAAAACATCACCTTGGACATTGTCACTGAACTACCAAGGACATCAAGAGAAAACAATTCTCTATGGGTCTCTGTGGATTGTCTTACAAGGACATCTCTTTTTATCAAAATTCTAGAGGACATATCATTTGATAAAAATTCACAAATATATATTAGATAGGTGATAAGTATTTATATATTACAATTATCTTTTGTATACAATAGAGATATGAGATTCAACATCATGTTCTGGAAATGTCTCCAACATGCTTTAGGCGCTAAACTGAACTTCATTATGCCCTATCATTCCCAAACTAATGGTCAATCTGAGTAAACTATTCAGACATTGAAGGAATTTTTGAGAGCATGTTATATAGAATTCAATGGAGGATAGGACCAAAACAATCCACTATTTTAATTATCTTACAAAAATAATTTCCAATCTAACATGAGAAAGGAACCATATGAATCCCTTTATGGGAAACGGTGTGGAACAATAGCATGTTGGGATGATGTTAGCGAGCTTAAGGTACTAGGAACATAAATGGTCAAAGAAATGGTGAAGACGGTGAAAACCATAAAACAATACATCAATGTATCCCAATGTTGACAAATGAACTATACATACAATCATCAATGAATCCGTGATTTTAATGATGGAGACATGATATTCCTATATATATTTTTATGGAAGAAGGTTGTAAGATTTGGGAAGAAGGTAAAATGAAGTACTAGGTACATCAGACCTTTCAAGATTTTTTGTCATGTTGGAGTTGTGGCCTATCGACTAGCACTTTTGCTTACCATATCTATATTACACGATGTATTACATCTATCCCTCTTAATGAAGTATATACCAAATCCTTCAAATGTACTATATTCCAAGGTTTTGTTATAGGAGAATGATAATTCATGAGAGGAGGATCTAGTTAAGAACATGCATCGTAGATATTATGTTTTACATAAAAATACTACTCATCATGTTAAAGTGTTATAGAGGATCCATAATTAAAAAAGAGAAGACCAGGGAACTAGTGGAGGAAATGAAAGAAAACAACCCACACCAATTTATGGATTATAATGTAATATTAAAATTCATGGGTGAAATTTTATAATGGTGGAATAATGTAATAACCCAATGTTTAATCAATAAAAATTCCCTTATTGTAATTATGTAATATATTATAATCACATGAAATCAAAAGAAAATTTACTACTATGTACAATGTTACCATTAAACATAATACTATCACTTGAGTTATTTTAATTTAAAAAATTTGACCTAAATGGTTGCGATCAGAATGATGTTTGGTGTTACACCCCAGGATTTCATAGTATGTTATCTCATTAATGTAATTCGATAGCTTGTGCTACACGCAAAATCGAGTTTGAGCGCACCACAACATAGTAAACTAACCATTTTAAAAAGCGGTTATGAATAGTATTAACTGTATGTTGATTCATATACACTCTATATAATTTTAACATTCATATTATGTGTTTCTTAGACATAATATATGAAGAAAATTCATCTTTTAGATAAAATAATTATTTTTTAGAAAAATTCAATTTTACAGCCTTTTAATGGGGAGCCATTTTCAAATCCAATATTTTACACTTTTATAAATTCAATTTAATGAAATTAAATTTTTCTTCAGAATCGAGACATAAAAATTTAGTGTGGAAAAATTTTTGGTAATTTTCTGATAACTTTCATATTTTGATGAATAGTGAAAAAACTATGTTATAATTGAAAACAACTTTTTTAATCAATATAATTTATAGTAATAAATTATAAATTTGAATGGTTTTAAAGTGTAATTAGATTATATTTTTATCATTTAATATAATGTAGGTCATTATTAATAATTTCACATTTAAATTTTACATAAAAACATGTCAATCTATTGATAGTTTTAACTTTTTAGAAACCTACTTTTAGGTTTTGATAATGGGAATTAATTTTAAAATAATAAATGAAACTACTATTTTTTTGAATTTGGTAAAATAGAATTAATTTTCTAATTTTTAATATCAAAATTATCTTAGGGTTTATTTTTGGTATTTTTATGAACACTTTCAATTTTTGATAAATAGTGAAAAACACTTAGTTATTACTAAAAACCAACTTGTTATTTAAAAAATAATTAAGTTTATTTAAATTTATTTTATGTCAAAAATAGATACATTATATTTATTTATGTTCAATTTAACTAATTGGAATCATTTTATAATGAGTTTAGATATATAAATAATTTTATTCAACTTTTTACCGTCTTTCACCCATATTCTATGATCATTTGCAAATTTGCATAAAACAAAAATTTTCCACATATGTGGGTTGAATATAAAAAATATTAGAGACACAGTTGATATCAGTAGGTAAAATTTAGTTCAATAAGATGAAAATAATTTTTGTTGAGTATTAACTTTTGACTTTAAATTACCACGGTTAAAAGTAAATAGGGTAATTAGTGGTAAAAATGATATCATAATTTGCCTAAAAATGACCAAATTCTATTGGATAAGTATAATTAGACCAAAAAATCCTTTTTAATGAAATATGATCCTCTTTGGTCCACTTGGATTAGATTATGAAATTTATTATTATTTAATTTAATGAAGAATTAAAAGAGTTAAATTCAATGTTTAATAACAAAACCATTTTTAATATAGGGGTACAAACTTTATAAATTTGCATATAAATATTCATTAGAATGAAAAAAATATTTCCTATATAATTTTATTTTATTTATAATTTTTATACATTAAATAATTTTATTTATTTATGTCCCAATGATGATGCTGTAATTTCATTATTAATTAAATATTAAAATAATTGATATTATAAATATCCAAATAAATGTAAATTGAGACTTCTGATGAATTGCACTAATTTTATAGGTTACTATGACATTTTATGGTTGGATAAAAATGTTTTAGTCTAATTGATAAATATTTTATGGCTTTCAAAAAAATGAAATACTAAATAGTGTTAAACTTGACATATTTGAGTTTTTAAACTAAAAACTATATAATTAATTGATATAATATTCCTAAAAATATACAGTTTCCAAAAAGGACTTTGATATGGTTATAAATATTAATAATGAACCATATAGAGTTATCTTGGCTTTTTATAGTAATATTTTTAACTATATAATATAAAAATACAAAGAGAGATGGTAAATGTCAAACTATTTAACTAAGAGTTAAATCTAAAATTTAAGGTTTAGATGATGACCTAAACCAGTCTGAAACCTATTGGATGAAATGTTTTTGACCCATCCCCACCTTATACTTTAAATTTTATTTGGTTCTATTATAAATCTGAAATGATTTTATTATAAAATAATATTTCAAGCTTTTCATAACACGACCCTCACCTCTCTTAGAAAAAGGAACTTCCCCTTAGCATACTTTCACACCTCTGAAGCATTTTATATTGGCCAAAACCTGCCAAAATATCCTCCCTACATTCCTAACTTCATCTTAGAGGCCTTCCTTTGGTCCTAAATTATTCTTAAGGATCTATATTGATCAAATAAATAGTAAGAACTCAAAGAATAGATAAATATGTCATCACTACTTTCAAGTTCATTTCTTCTTCCAATTATTCATTCTTTATTGATTCCATAAAAAATAATAAATAAAATACCTTATACATACATTGATTTTAATATAATAATGGTAGAACAATATTAATTATTCTATCCATCCTATAAATGAAAAATTCACCATACATTGGTACATACGGCTTACGGTCTCTACGTCGTGGTGTGGTTTGTTATTCAAACACATCATTATTTGGATGGGTATAATAATGAGTATACCTGATGTAAATAAAAAATATAACATGTAAATTATTCTGTATATATGATATTCAATCCAATTACATATGATTTAACCATCAATGTATTGATATTGTCGCTCGTGCGTACGTAGAATTACCGTCTCCACGACGCGATGAGATTCACTTCCACGTTCACCATTCAAAAATTATAATAAAAATATATATCATTAATAAGTATTTAATATATGAAATAATAATGATACTGGATATATATATATATATACTAATTATCATACATATATTTTATTCACTTAGTTCCGTTCAATATGATATGAAAACAGAAATAGCGTTAATGCGTACGTATAGCCTACCGTCTCCATAAACTGTGGTTTACATTTCATATATATGTCTATTATACATATTTATATTCAAAATATATATGATATATCAATAAATATTTATATTCAAGAATTAATTATATTTGTATCTAAGTGATACAATCAAGAGTAACAAGTTAAAACATGTATGACAAAGAAAGCGATTAATACCAGAAATGTCAGTTTAACATGGAAATTATTATAAAATGGTTTGTATAAAGTCATAAATGAATAATTTATGATATCAAAAATATTAATATGGTTTTTGTGTAATTTAATAACATACTACTGTCATTATACAAGAGGTTAAACAAACCCTCAACTAAAGTAAAGTACAAGGTAAGGGTTAATTCCTCAATCTCATTATTATTCGCAATTGTTTATGTGTATGTTTTTAATGGGACATGTTTATAATCAACTTCCATGTTTCATAAAAGTTTATTAAAAGGCATTATTTTAAGGTACTATTTTACTAAAACATAATTTTAAATTTTTTAAATATTTACTCTTCGAAACCATTATCATTAATGTCCATGTTTTCAAAATGATTTTAAGGAGTTATTTATATGGACATGAAAGTTTTTAAATGTTAATTCCTTTTAAAAGTTTCAAAGTGGTATGGGAAAAATTGATTCAAAAGTATATTTTAAATGACTTCTTTTATAAATTGTGGGACTTCTAAAAGGAATTCATGAAAAATGATATTTTTCTAAAAGTGTTTAACTGATTATTTTCATCTATGTCAACATCATTTACTGAATATTATACTTGATCGAGGTTGATTTAATATGATAAAAATATTTTATATTTTATTTATGATTTTGTGATATGTTTGACTATTGATTTTTTATTTTTATACCATTCATGGTTTATGGATTAAGTATTTACATTTCATATTATAGTTTTAATACGAATGTTTATGTTGGGTTTAAACCTTTTCATATGAGGAATGCATTGGATGTAGTAAGTGACCGGTGGAGCCCACTATAATTCCTCGATGCATTGGTAGGTCTCAGGAGACAAAATAGTTTCTTGGAACAAGGCCTTGAAAAATTATTATTTGTAGTTTTGGCACATGGCCTTTACTATGTGGTTATGAATCCTGGAATTATGCCTTCCATCATTTTGAAAGTTTCTATTGATATTGCTTGTGATTATTTAACTAGTATAATATCCATGTGAATAAGTAAATGAGATTATTTGATTTTATCTTTTCCATATTACACTAAAGTTTAATTTTAAAAGGATTTTTTTAGTCTTATACATTTCCTTAAATATTTCTACTTATTTATGAATGATTCTGCTATATTGTTATCTTTACTGAGCATATGAGCTCATCCCTGACTATGTTTTATTTTTCCCATGATTCAAAGAAGTTTCCTGTAATTGATGTATTCAGTTAAGCTAAAGGAATAAACGAATTCATAAAGGATTATTTATGTAGTGTTGTATGTTATAAAGTGTAATTTCAAAATTCATGTATGTAAGCTATTTTCCAAGACATCTAAACCAATCGGTCCTTCGGGACGTGGTTCCTTATAATCCTGAAAATGTATTAAAATAATGCACTGACTCTGGGTAATTGGGTTGAGGGCGTTATAGTTGGTATCAGAAGAAGTATAGAAACAACCTTGGAAATAGATTTAGATAAACATTGACTATAGAAAACTACCCTAAGATAGACTTTGAGGATTTGTATAGAATAAAATCCTAGAATTTTGGTAATGTAGATATTTTTTACATTCTCTAAGAAATGCATCCTAGTCTGGATATGAGAAATTAGAGAAAGCTCTGGCACAAATGTACCGAAGAGTGAACACTCTGACAAGGAGTTTTAGGCTTGACCCGGGGTATCCTGGTACACGACAACATGCATTATTTCACTCTTGGTTATGAAAATCTTGGGGTATATGTTTATGATAATTCATATTTTCATTACAAGCCATTATGAAGGATTTAAAAGTAAATAATTCCTAAAAAGAAAACATTTTATGACTATATATTATATGCATAATATTTTCAATTTACCTTTGGAATTTTACAAGTTTGTAATTATGCATTGAAAATCATAAACTAACCTAGTGTATGCCATTGTTTAGAAATATATCATAGTAGAAATAATGAGAAATCTAGTAATACGCATGATCAAAAGATTAAGAAGGATCTTATCATTCATGGTATTAATCCATCATTTAAAAGAAAAATAGTCTCGCACTTATTCTCATTATATGAGGAAATGGTATCATGTGTTAATAAGATAAGTAAAGAATTATATGATTCCTATGTTCTTTATGGGATGCAAGAGAAGAAAAGGATGGAATATAGAAAGATGAATAAAGGGAAGTGTGGAATGAAAGATTTTCTCATATGTGATAACTATGTAAAAATCACCTTGGTAAATGATTAAAAGTAATGTGAGTTTGTCATAACTATGGAGAAAAAGGACACCAAGAACATGATTGGAAGTATAAGAAAAAAATTTCTATTGTACAATGCTTCATCTATAAGGAGTTGGGAAACTACGCGAAGCAATGTCCAAATCATCAGATTATACCCCAAATGATTTTATTAGATAATAATAAGTTTATGATACAACTTAAGATGAAGAGGTATGATTATATTTCTTATGTTGTGATTAATGTATTGTGTCATTTGTGTATTATATTAATGATTTACATGTTATAAGAAATATAGAGTATAGAAGGATTGTACAGCTGTACTATTTCATTAAGGATTTGCGATTTTGTGGAAACAAGAAAAGTGACTCAATAGCAAGTTTAACCTTTTGGAAAATACATGGTTTATAAAAAGAAAAAACTTAAATATGGTCCTGATAATGAGGTATTTATTTTTTAATAATATATAACTAATTTGGATAAATTATATTTGATATTATTGACATCCTTGGAACTTGTTAATGGTTTGTTTATTACATCATTATTGGATTTTACAGCATTTTTTGAAATAAAGAGTATATCCAGTATTCTATAATGAATAAAGGAGCATGAATATAATAAATATGGTTTTATGGTAAGTCAGGGTGTTACTTTTTTTAAAATAATACATGATGAAGGTATTTACATATTATTACGTGTTAAAAAATATCTTCATTATGGTTACCTTCCTTATAAATTTTTCATTGTGAGTTTGGATAGTAGTATTTTGGATAAGACTAATGGATAGAATGGATTATGTTAATCATTGGATACTATTGTTCAGGATAAATCATTTCATATGATTATTTTTGTATTGTGATCAAAAAGACAACATGGAGGTCGGGTGATAACTTGTTGTGTCCGTCAAGGCAATGAGACTTGAACCTGTAATCGAAGAGCGACAATGGTGCATCACCCACCACTAGCCTATGTGATGTCCTGTATAATTGAATGTAGTTTTTTAAATGGACTAATAGATAAATTATAAATTCATTTTTTTGGAACCCTATAGGATTAGGATAATAAAATATTTTTTAATTCAATTATCTTTTGGAGTGAAAGGTGAGTTTTTTGTAGGAATTAGTCGAAGGATGAAATTCTACTTGTCATGTATATATATATATATTCCTATTCTTATATGAATTAATTAATTCTTAAACATTAGGGAATGGATATTAAAAACAATGTTCTATCCTAAAACCTTATGTTTTGTTAAACTGATGATAATTTACATCACCTTAGATTGATGGTTTTAAGGTCCTCATTTTTACACTTGTTTGCGATTGATGACCTCAATAACTCCCTATAAATATTTACGTTTTTCCTCCAATTATTTGTCTCTAATATCCACCAATGTTCTCCTAATCGAGATCATAATTTTTTTGTGACTTTTTCATTTCCCTTTCCCTCTTATTAAGAGTAAATTTTATTAAACCAATTTCCGATGTGGGTTTTCCACAAAGGTATTTTTCAATTTTTAACCTTTTCAGAAAAAAATTTCAAATTGAGAGGACGCAATTTATTGATGTATGGGACAATGTAACACCCCAATATTTTAGAGTATGTTATCTCATTAAAGTAATTAAATATCTTGTACTACTAGTAACACCGAGTTTGAGCGCACCATAACTTAATAAACTAACCGTTCAAAAAAGAGTTATGAATACTATTAACTACATTTTGAATCTTATATACTTTATATAATTTTAACATCAATATTATGTGCTTCATAGACATAATATAAGAACAAATTAATTTTTTCATATAAAATATGTATTTTTCAAGAAATGCAACTTTACCAATTTTTAATGGAGAACCTTTTTTAAAACCAATATTTAACAATTTTATATATTCAATTTAATGAAATTAAATTTTTCATTATAAGTAGAACAGAAATATTTATATGGGATAAATTTTGGGTACTTTTCTGATAACATTAATATTTTGATGAATTGTGATGATTATTATGCTTTAATTGAAAACAACTTTTTTAATCGAAATAATTTATTGTGATAAATTATGAATTTGAATTTTCTGGAAGTATAATTTGATTATATTTTTATCATTTAATACAATTTATGTCATTATAAGTAATTTCACATTTCAATATTAGATAAACAGATGTCAATCTTTTGAAAGTTTATACTTTTTATGAAGTCGATTTTTGGTTTTGATTATAGGAAATAATTTTTAAATTAAAAAATGCAACCTCTATGTTTTGAATTTGGTAAAATAGACTACATTTTTGAATTCATAATATCAAAATTAGCTTAGGAAAATGTTTTGGTATTTTTCTGGAAAGTTTCAATTTTTGATGAATAGTGAAAATCACTGAGTTATTGTTTAAAACTGACTTTTTATTTAAATAATTATTTATTATATTTAAATTTATTTTAGGTCAAAATAGATACCTAATACCTATATATGTTCAATGTAATTCATTTGAGTGATTTTATAATGAGTTTGGATATAAAAAAAATTATTGAACTTTTTACCGTCTTGTACCCACCTCTTAGGAGCATTTGAACATTTTCATAAAAAATAATTTTACAGGTTTTGTGAGATGAATTTCAAAAATCATAGAGAAATGGTTGATATCAGTAAGTAAATGTGGTTCTATAAGCTGAAAATAATTTTTACTGAATAGTAACTTTTGACTTTTATTTACCACGGTTAAAAGTAAATATGGTAATTAAGGGTATAAATTATATCCTAATTACCCTAACACATATTCTAATTCTATTTGATAATTATTATTTACCAAAAAAACCTTAGGAATAAAATATTATCCTTTTTGGTAAATTTGTACTAGATTAGAACATTTATTATTATTTTAATTAAAGAATTGTTAAAATATTTAAATTCATGTTTAATAACTATACCGTTTTTAATATAGCGTTACACAAAATATAAATTCAACTATAACTATTCATTATAAGGATAAAATTATTTCATACATATAGGTAATTTCATTATAATTTTTAGACATTATATAATTTAATTTAATTATGACATAATGATAATGCAGTAATTACCATGTTAATGAAATATTAAAATAGCTGATATTATAAATATCCAAATGAATGTAAATAGTGAGTTATGATGAATTAAATTAATTTTGTAGGCTAATATGAAATGTCAAGGTTGGTCAATGAAATTTTATTCGAATTAATAATGATTTTTTGTCTTTCAAAAAATGAAATATTAAATAGTGTCAAAATTGACAAAATTGAATTTTTAATCAAAATACTATATTATTAACTTGTATAATATTCATAAAAATCTAAGGATCATCCAAAGGACTTAGGTAAGTCTATATATATTAATAATTAACCACATTTAGTTCTATTGGCTTGTTCTAGAATGATTATTAAACATATAATATAAAAATATAATGAGACATGGTAAATGTCAAACTATTTAACTAAGAGTTAAATTTAAAAGATAAGGTTAATATGATGACCTAATCATGTATATAACCTATTTGTTGAGCGGTTTTGGACCCATCCCAACCATATCCTCTAAATAATTCATTTTTTGTCCATTATAAATTGAAAAGTATTTTATTATAAAATAATATTTCAAGTTTTTCATAAAGTGACCCTCACCTCTCTTATAAAAGGGAACTTCCCCTTCTCTTAATTTCACAACTCCAAAGCATTTTGGCTCAGCCAACCCCAGACAAAATATCTTCCCAACTTTTCTCAATTCCTCTTGGAGGCCTTCATTTAGCCATAATTCCATCCTAAAGTTCTCTTTTGATCAATTCAAAAAGAAGAACCAATATAAGAGGTAAATATTTCATCACCTCTTTCAAGTTCATTGCTTCTTCAACATCCTATTTATTTGTTTTTTTATTCTAAAATAATAAATAAGATATATTTTAAATACTGTGATGTTATTATAAAAATGGTACAACCATTTCCATTAATCTAACCAACCTTTAAATGACAAAGTCACTATATGTGTGTACGTACGGATTATTGTCTCCACATCATGGTGTAGTTTGTTATTCAAACACTTCGTTATTTGGATTGGTATAATAATGAGTATAACTGATGTAAATAATAAATATAACATGTTAATTATTCTGTATATATTATATTACATCCAATTACAAATGATTTCACCATTAATATAATGATATTGTCGCTTGTCTGTACGTAAGCATTAACGTCTCCACGACGCGATGAGATTCCTTTCCATGTTCACCATTAAACGATAAATATAAAAATATATATCATTAAAAATTATTAAATATATGAAATAATAATGCTACTGGATATATATATATATAGACTTATATATATCAAATTTACTTAGTTCAGTTCAATACGAAATGAAAACAGAAACAGAGTTTATGCGTACGTACGACCTACCGTCTCCATAAACGATGTTTTCCACTTCATATATATGTCTATTATACATATATATATTCTAAATATATATATGATATATAAATCATGTTTTATATTGTAGAAGTATTTATATCATAATCTAAGTGATACAATCTTGAGTAACAAGTTAAAACACGAACGATAAAGAAAGTGATTATTGCACGGAATGTTAATTTAACGTGGATATTATTATTAAATGGGTATATAAATGAATAAATGAATCATGTATGATATCATAAATATTAATATGGTTTATTTTTAATTTAATAACAAACTATGGTTTTTATACCAGAGGTTAAATGTACCCTCGACTAAAATAAAGTACAAGGTAAGGGTTAATTCTTCAAACTCATTATTATTCGTGATTGATTATATGTATGTTTTTACTGAGACAAATTTATTTTCTATTTCAATGTTTCATAAAAGAGTTTTAAAAGGGATTATTTTAATGGAATCTATTACTATAACAACATTTTAAATGTTTAAATGATTTATTTTTCTAATCCATTCCCATTAACATCCAGGTATTCAAAATGATTTTAGGTATTTATTTATATGGACATGATTGTTTTTAAATATTAATTCTTTTTCAATAGTTTCAAACTGTCAGGGGAATGATTGATTCAAAATGGTCTTTTATATGACTTCCATTATAAATATTGTGACTTTTAAAATGATTTCATTAAAAAAGGATATTTATCCTAAACGGTTTAACTGATCATTTTCAACAATGTAAAAATCCGTTAATGGATGTTATTATTGATCAATTTTTATTTATTATGATAAAAATCATCCATATTATATTGAAGGTACTTGTTATATGTTTGACATTGAATGTGTTTTTTATACCGTTCGTGGTATATAGACAAATTTTTGGCATTTAGTATTCTTGTTTTAATACGAATGTTTATGTTATGTTTAAACTTTTTCATATGAGGAATGTATTGGTCTTAGTACGTGACGGGTAGATCTAACTATAGCTCCTCGATGCATCGATAGGTCTTATTACAAAAACTAGTGTCTTGGAAGAAGGCCTTGAAAAAATATTATTTGTAGTCTTGTCACAGGCCTTGACTATGTTGTGATAAAATCTGGCATTAGGTATTCAATCATTATGAATGTGGCAATTGATATTTCATGTGATTATTCAACTAGTATAATATGCATGTGAATTATTAAATGTCATTATTTGATTTTATATTTTCAATATTTTTCGGAAGTTTAATTTTAAAAGGATCTTGTTTTAGTCTTATACATTTACTTAAATGTTTATTCTTATTTATGAAAGATTCTACTATATTGTTATCCTTACTGAGTATTTGAGCTCACCCCTTTCAATGTTTTATTTTTCCAAGGATTCCAATAAGTGTATTGTTATTGATATGCAGGGTTAATCTAAGAGAATAATGGCATTCATAAAAGATTATTTATGTTTTTTTGTATGGTATAAAGTCTAATGTATCATTCATGTATGTAATTTATTTTCCAAGACTGCTAAAACGTTCAGTCCTTTGGGACTTGATTCCTTGTAATCATGCCAATGTATTAAAATAATGCATCGACTCTAGGTAACTGGGGTTGGGGAATTATATATGGATTTTGGTATGAAAAACATAATTTTTGGTGAAGAGTCACTGAAACATATGAATAGTAATGTTACCCTAATCAATAGAAATATCAACCACATAAATATGTAATCATCTAGGTGAATATTTAACCATACCAATTGAAGTATAAATAATGTTTGTACATCTTATAAGTGACAATATGATATAATTATATCAAAGACATGGTTTTTTTGTGAGTCATGTTTATTTAATTACAATATTATCCTTAATATAATAATTTATAATAAAATTTATTTTCATAAACTATAATCATAATTATATATTTTGATTATTTACGATTATATGATAATTTTAAGAGACCGTAATTAATTTTTCATTGTGTTAGAAAAGAAGTTTTAATTTTAAAATTTAAATTTTTCATGTAAGTAATTTGTTTAATTAGAAATTAAATTTTAGATATTTATAAAATTAAATTCCTAAAATTCTCGTAATTTTATATTAAAAAAGGAAAAAAATTTATGGGGTGAATTTTGGGTATTTTTTAGAAATACATGAATATTTGTGAATAATAAAATAAGGTAATTTGATGTATATACACAATACATGTTATATAAACTATTTATTAAGTCATGGTAGATGTAAGAACCAATGGTTAAAAATAACATGCATATATTACCGTTTATGGTCCCAAGAATCATTATTATTTCTTATCTTGTGTAAAATAATAAAATAATGAATAAAATATTGAGAAAACCCTCTTCCCCTCCACTATAAATACCACCCTTAACCCCTACATCTCTTAAATTCTTTGTAGCCTTGTATATAGTGAATATTATTCTCAAATCACTCCCCATGCCTCTATAAAACTTCCATCAGAGATTGGTATCTTCAAAATAGATAATCGTCTCCCCTAAAGAGGTACCCAATGAATATATAATCTAGAGGTAAATTTCCCTTTCCTTTCCCTTTATTTCTATTCAAGTTCCATTATTTTATTTTTAATTCCTCACATCATTTCAACCAATTATTATTATAACCCAAGTAACATACATGTACTTTAATTTTTTATAATGTAATAATTCATCATCAACCCTCCTTTCCCCTCATTTTATTATTTAAATTAAAACACCATTCAATATGTGTTAATTTTTCACATTCAAGGAAAATGAATTTTCAATTTCTTTTACAATATTCAATTATGGTCATGAAACCATTTCGTTGGTTGAACCTGAATATAATATATGTTTTATTTCTAGTTTAAGTTTATTGAATCTTTTTTACACAATTTATTACTTTATGAAATAGAAATGATCTCGATGTGATAAAAAACTGACAATAAACCAAAACAGTTATCATTAAAAATTTATATAATAATCCATATTAAATCCAAATAACTAATGGAATTTTATAATAAATAATATACTAGATGATCACTAATAATATATTACTCTAATTATGCACAACCATTCTCATCTAACATATTTATCCATACATGTATAAAAGTAACCCAATCATAATAACTAATGAAACAAACAATGAAATTGATCCTCTTAACCCATCAAAGAAGATCAAGAATGAACTTTATAAAGTTATAATAAATAAAATTCATCTATAAGTGGTTCTGGAAATGTTAATTAAATATTTTAATTTGGTTATCTGAGAAATTTAGATCATGTGAAGGACACCTTCCGACATATGTTGAACGATTCTACCTAAATCACTACTATTCCATTGGGTTGCTCTATCTTTCTTTTTACACAAATGAAGTTCTCTATTATTTTTATGTACATAGTTTAAATTATTTATACATGATCCATAATCATGTATCATGTTCTATTAATTATTCTCTTTTTGGGATATACAAGCATTTAGGTGGCTCCCTCCTCAATACTTCCCAATAAGCAAACTAATTTTAGGGATCTTCATGAATTCATCAACTATTTTAGGTGCCCAATGTAATATTTTTTTATAAAACACTAATTATATAATACCACTATTTGTTATGAAATATTTCATAGTTAACGTATGGATTTATATAAGTGATTATTCTCTTTTCATTGTTTAGTGATCTTTGCTATTTTCCATAAACGTCACTAAAATATTTTTATTCTAATGTTTCTTAAATGCACTCTTTGAATCTCACCACTTCAAATTGACATCACATATCATGATATATTCCTAGTATACCTTATGAATTACCATGCATGATCTAAATCCTTTCTTTCATGGATAATTTTTTGATATTCTCATTTTTTATTCTTATGACATGAATATGATACCCAATTCTTATCATGGGTGAACCTTATATTTATGTATGATTGATTCTGGGTGATTATAAATGTCTCATGAATATTCATGAACATATTATGATGGTTGTTCATATACATATCTCCAATGCATTGGTCATTATTTTCTCAAGAGATGTTATGTGCAATGTTCTTGGTGGTTAGCCTTAATCATGCTATAATGTAAAATAGTCTTGGTGGTTAACTATTAACATTTATCCTCTATGTTCAATAATCCTTGTGTCATGATAAAGTAACGTTTTCTGTTTCTACCTCATTACTCTGACTCAGTGTTTGTATGATCCCATGTTTATATGTTATGATTCAATTTTTTTTATGCCTTTTATATCATTATGTTATTACTTCTAACCCTTGTGCTAATGCTTCGTTCTTATACTTATTAACATACTGTGATTTTTAGTATGTCCCTTTTCCCATTTTTTCCTTGGGTTTTTCTAAGAATATTTATGAGAACAATGGACGTTAGTAGATCTTTATGAATATTAACTAAATAAATTATTTATTTAGTACCCTATTTTTGGTTTTATGTACGTAGTCTTACAAAACACCAAACATTATGATCATTTGCTTGTAATCTGATGTTCAATTATGCATAAAATCTTGTAATGATATGTGTAAAAGGATAGGGTCTCCATAAATATGACTCATGTTATGAATAATAAATGTTTTTTATATAGTATCATGCATATTCATCACATGGTGTTAAAATTTTAGGGTCATTCTTCATTTAGAATCCTCAATCATTCAATGGAAGTAGAAATATATTCTTATCTTGAAAATGTATAAATTCCATGGAGAAAAATGTTTTATTCTCTAGGATGTAGAAAAATGGATAATATTTTCATTAATATTTATCATATCTCTAGAAATGTGGATCAATGGTAGTCATTGATTATAAAAACTAAAGATGATGAGGAAATATAAAATCATGGAGAGGATGTATATCAAGGTAATCTTCATGTAAAAATATTTTCCCAATGGGAAACAATAGAATTAGGAAAGACATTTCTTCAGTAAATGAAATAAATAAGAATAAAATGTTGTTAACTATAAATCCAAATTAATATGGTTATCAAGGTGTGTTTCAAACTCTATACATAAACTAATGATAAATATTGAATGTTTCATTGATGGGATTAAGATAATCATCTTAAGGGTACTAGTCTACAAAAAATTCATATCATTTGAGGAAATAATATCTCATGCTATAAAAATAGTGAAATTATTCTCCAAGTGTTTTGGATTTTAAAAGAAGAAATATAAGAAGAGTACACCACTATACCAAATGGATAATGGGAGTATGGGAAAAAATATTCACCATCATGTGAACCATTTGGAAGGAAACTCCATGGTACATTGTTAAAATGAAATGGATTTTTCTTCAAGAATGTAAACAGATTCCACCATTATTGTGATTGCATGGACAAGAAATAATTTTCAACAGTGTAATGCTTCCACTAGAAAGAGATGCGGAACTATTCAAGTGAATCCCCCATGATACAAGGGAACATAATTTCAGAGAACGTAAAGGATGAACGTCAAGATTATTATATTGATATATAAAAAGTGGAATGATTATTGTTCCAATGCATTTGGATCCTTACAATCTGATTTAAATGTGTTTGGTAATGAGAATTTTGATATATATAATTACATTACTACATTGAATTTTAATTAATGATTTGAAAGAGTTTGTTTAATGGTACTCATAACCCTTAAAATTGATTCAATTGAAAGATAAATTTCATGAAATAATAGTAATTGATTGAATGATAACCCTTAATGTGCTATTAATGTTATGAAAATTATTTTGGGAGAAATTGATGATTGATATGGATAAATTCATTTGATAGTACTGATTACCTATGGAAATATTGATGATTTATTTAAAACATGATTTATGTTTTCATTTATTGCATTTAATACATATTTGGATTTATAAATTAAATCCAAATATTTGTATTTTACATAAGTAATAAGTTAGAAAAAAAAATTTCTAATATGATTTTATGTGAATTTGTGTTATTATCATGTCTCAAGAGAATACATGGAATGTTTGTTAACATTTTTGGTATGTGATGATTATGGGATACTTCATGATGCTTGTGGGATTAATAATATATTAATTTTGGATATATAATAACCTTCATTGTAATTTTTTGTAACATAATATTTTGTAATGATGATATGGTTATCCACTTATGAAATTGTTAAGTTAAACATTGGATGTGGTTAAAAAAGATAATAAATTTTTTCACCACAAGAATATTTATTCTTATTAGATAACATATTATAATTTTTTAATAATAACTTGATATATATTGGATGAATTAGAATTATGTTATGTATCTTACAATACATTAAAATTTTATTTTAGTGCTTTATGCATGAAAAAATTCATTTTGGGGTATTGATTTCATGGAGTAAGTGATTAATTTGAAATTGAATGAAGCACAACCCAAGGATGAAATTGTAATTATGAAATATAAGCATATCACGTAAGTATATTTCAAAACATTCTTTGAGTATAAAATAATTCCTCAACATTAGAGAAATGATCATAAAACAAAAAAAATTATATCATCCCCTTAATATTTTTTAGATCATATTGTATATAATAAAATCACAGATTTATGGGTTTTAGGCCCATAAATTTTCATTTATCATTCTCATAATTGTGATTAATGATGTTAATCACTCCCTGTAATTAATTATTCATTTTTTCTATGTTCGTATAATAAACATCCACCAATTTTAATCTAAATATAAATCTAGTTATTTGTTATTTCATATGACCATGATACTACTATTTCACTATTGTTAGGAGGATGTGTTATTTACCGTTGTTTACAATATGGGTTTTTAAAAAAGGTATTTTCATATGAAAACCCATTTATTAACAAGATCTTGATTAAATTTTGTAGACACAAAAAAATTAATCTTGTAAGAATGTAACGTACCATGATTTTAAAATAATAAAATAATATTAAATATATCACCCCAAGAAAATAAGGGAATATATATAAGTGATACATTATAGTATATATATATATATTTAACATATATCCATTCAATATTGTAAAGACCTAGAATTTCTGTGGAAAATGTTTTTCTTAAATACATGGGAATTTTACGAGTCCGTGAAAACTGACGGCGCGTGATTCTGAGCCCCGGTGTACCAAGAATCAATTTCTGAAGTTTTGTTCGGGTATGTTCATTAACCGTATGAGCATGATTTTATCACTATTGAACTGGTTCTCAGAATTTAAATCAGAGGGCACCGTTGAACTCACAATGATTGTATTCGATTAAGGAGACTTTCATCTCAATGGTAGTTGGTTGAGAGTAGGAGATAGATTTTGGGTATTCATGGAAGGTAATAAAATAAAGTGAGTTTTCACTTTATTTTATTAAATCCTCCATGTAGGAGTTTGGTGGTTAAAACCACATCAAGGGAGTTAAAGCTGGGGCCACCACACCTTAACCTCCCAAGAGAAGTTATGGTGGTGGGGCACACCTGAACACAACCTCCCATGTGAGGATAAATGAGGTGGGGACCACCCTGGATTTTAACACCTTGAAACATCCAATTAAAGTAGAGAACCACCCAACTCTCCCCCATTAATGAGGGAGAGCCTCTCCCCCTCTCTTTTAATTAAATGGATCGCACTCCATTTTTATTAATTTTGTCAACACCGATGAATTAATTAATAGAAGACATGTAATTAATTCTCCATTTTTGAATTTTGTTCCAACAACTAAAATAATAGATATATTCTTATTTTTGGGTTGGCATTGTTCATTATGGTGGAATCATTGAGTGTTTTAAGGAAAGGATTATTGGGAGATGGCCCCGACTAAGAACTCTAGCCAAGGAAGAATGAATAATGCCGACGATCCTTCTTCAACTTCTTCCCAAGACACCTACTGATGTGGAGCGTCTTCCACAAGCCGACGAAGATCGGGATTGGAAGGGTGTGGCAGACATGACGAATGATGATTCTCTACATCTACTTTCAACTACTCTGTCATCAAAAGACAGACAACAATCAAAGGTAGGGGTTTTATTTTATCTAAGTATGATCTTTTCCCATTTTCATCCATTCTCCCAAAATGAAAAATGAGGGTTGTTGTGCTTCATACTTGTGAGCCTCTTGTTATAAATCTAACCGCAGAGTGGGCGGTCAAAAACAAACATGGCTCGACCCCTCCCCCTTTCTAGTTTGAGATGATACTTGGCATGGAGATTAGGCAATGTAATGATGATGGTGTTGATAAAAAAGTCCACTATACTCGTGGTCTTCATGAACTGTGCCACCCCCACCGTGCACCGGTGCTCCCGGCCGAACACCGTTGGCCCGCGCCGCGTTGAAACGGCTGCATCTCGTCCCCCGGCCCATCGGGCCGTGCCCCGCCGACCTACCTGCAGCCTCTCGTGATACCCGTCAGCCTGCCTACGGCCTACCTCACCCTACACGTGGCCTGTCATGCCCTGCCCGTCTGCCTTCGGCCTCCCACACGCCCTTCCCAGCCTGCCTGCGGCCTCCCACGCACCATGTCGTCCTACCTGTGGCCTTTCGGGCGCCCTGCCCGGCCAGCTTGTGGCCTCCTTCATTCCATGCTAGCTTGACTTTGGCCTACTATGCCCTGCCCATGGCCTCCCACGCAGCCTATCTGGCCTGCCTGTGGCCTCCCTCCTGCCCTCCCAGGCCTACCCACGACATCTCGTGCACCCTTTCGTCCTGTATATGCTCAGTCGTGCCCTGCCTGGCCTGCCAGCAGCCTCCCGCACGGCCTTCCTGGCCAGCCAACGGCCTTCCGCACCCTGCCCAGCCTGCACACGGCCCATCGTGCCCTGCCCATCTTCCCACCAGCCTCCCGGCCTCCTGAGCCGGCCCGCGGCATCCCTTGTGGCATCGCTGGCCGAACTGGCTCTAGCCTCTAGGCCGAGCCACCTCCACAATGACCTACAGGCCAAACCGCCCCCACAGTCTGCTGGGTCGGGCTGAGAAGACCGGGCCTAACCTATCGGGCTGTCTGTTTCAATCTTGATCGGGTCGGCCCAGATAGGGTTGGGCCGAGTCAGTCCGACTGGGTCGGACCGGACATGGGCCCACTACCGACCCTTTAAATTCTTTTGCCATATCTTTGGCACCAGACGTCTGATTGACGAACCGTCAGCAGCGCTGATAATCTTGGAGTAGGACTGTCCCTTTGAGTATACCCCGCTGAAGTTCAGGGTAATGTTAAGATATGTTCAGGTTGGATCGTACACGAATCCAACCGGGCCCTTGGGACTAAAAAGCTAATTACTCACAGACCGAGCGTCCGATTGATGCGCCGTCTATTGGGTTGAGACCCCAATGACATGGCAGAAATTTGAGATACTTCTTCATGGGACTTTGTGGAATTTTACATATCGTCTCTTGGATTGAGGAGAAGACCCTCCCGGAATCAAGCATGCTTTGTGGAAACCCTATGTCTGGCAATGCACTGACTACTATTCCTGGATCCTCTATGGGTTCTACAGTTCTAACTGCTGGTCCTGGATCCTGTGAGGGTCTGACAGCACAGAATACTGTTCCTAGAACCTATGTGGGTTCGAAAGTTCTAACTGTTGGTCCTGGATCTAGTGTGGGTCCAACAGCACTGACTACTATTCTTGGATCCTGTGTGGGTCCGACAGCACTGACTACTGTTCATGGATCCTATGTGGCTCTGACAGTTCTAACTGCTTGTCCTGGATCGTGTGTGGGTCTGATAGCACTGACTACTATTCCTAGATCCTTTGTGGGCCTGAGAGTTCTAACTGCTAGGTCCGGGATCCTGTTTGGGTCTGACAACACTGACTAATGTTCCCAAATCCTATGTGGGTCTGATAGCTTTGATGATTCAATGACTACATCTAATTATCTCTATCTCTCTACAAAATTTGTATACATGTGTGAGCTGAGTCAGTGACTTTTGGGGTTTCATCATGATTGAGATGGGTTACATGAAAAATTAGGTATATGTATGGGCATATACCTAAGTAATGGTTATCTGTTGATTTCATACTATGTGGTTTATCCTTGGTGGATTTTGAGAGACCATGGTGGTCTTGGGGTCCCTACTGAGTATCGTTGTACTCACCCCTGCATGGGCTATTCCCACACCTCGTTGTGTTGGATGTATATGACAAACACCGTGGACCGAGGCTGAGTGTACCAGGACTAGACAGTACCCGGAGGTGGACCACACGATGTGATGGTACACGGGGGAGACGACAGACATGGATTATTTTAGAGGCTATCTGTACCTACCCTTTAGGTAGGATTTTCCAGAGGATGATCCAACAGTTGTTTTACATTTCCTCAGTTGTACATGTACATTCAGTTTCCTTATAGTTTACAGTAGGGGTTGTATTTCCAGCGCCTTTTACTTTATAAACTCTTTTGTATACAGTTTTACAGAGTGTTTTTCTTTCATCTCTTACTCTGTTGTATGTTTTTAATTTTTATAAAGAAAATGTCTTCCCTGTTTAGTGATTTACGCCTTTGGTTCTAGTCGCCAGCCCTTGGACTATGGAAGGCAGGCTTGGGGTAGTCACAGCACAGGCCCCGAGGGACGGGTCATGTTAAATATCATTTAATTCACCCAAAAACTAATTTTTAAAAAATGTGATACACCATTAAATAATTATTAATTAAACATTTCCATTATAACATACCCAATTAAATTGATTTTATAAATATTAATATATAAGAAAATATTATATAATTTAAAATTTTAAAATGTAAATTAAATGTATATTTATTAATAAGAAAAATATGAGAACCATTGAAAATTAAAATAATTATTTTCTAAAAATATCATTTTTCTATAAGGTAATTTAGTAGTGTTTTTTTCACATAGTTTATAATTTTTTTCACATTTAAAAAATTTATTTGAAAATTAAATATAATTTTTTAAATCATCATATCAAAATTATCTTCGGTTGCATTATTGGTATTTTTCTGAAAAGTTTCATTTATTTTTATGAAGTTTTGTGAGAACCTAGATCTTATTTTCATGTATGTTTATCCATTTCTTGTCGTTCATGAGAAAAATATGAAATTCTTCGAAATTTATAAGTACACGTTGTGTACTTTATGAGTACACGCCCTGTACTGCCTTGCCATGGGAGGCTGGGTTCTAGCCATATAGTAGCCACACACACAACCATGTGGGATTGACTAGGAGGCCACATAAATCCGAAAATAGAAACGATGAGTACACACCATGTACATCAAAAGTACATGCCCTGTACTTTCTTTATTTTCATTAAACTCACTAGGGTCGTGTCTAATCGACAAAACGCACTTATTTTAGGTCTCGCTCGACCATGAGCTCTGTATGACCACATATCTTCGATGAACCCCCAAGCATATGTCCGTCCTCCGAATCAAACTGCATCGGTTTCATTGGAATTGCATCAGCAAGTTCTCTCTTCTCCTAGAGCACCATATTAAGATTTCTCTTCTCTCATGATATATCATGGGTTTAATGTTTTGGACATTTTCGTAGATCCTTAGAGTTCTAAGGTGATTCAATCCTTGAGGTTCAATTATAACGATCTTTTAATGCCAAGGTAGGTGGTTTGTTCCCTCCCATTCAAAGCCTTTGACTATTATGTGCAAATTCCACCAATACCCTTGAACGGGGTATTGAATGATTACTATTTTACCTCTATTGATTTCCTGACATGCTTGCATGTTTTTGTAGAGTATATATGGAGATAATTAGGGTTGACTTCTATGATTTGGATGTATTGTCATGCATGTTCTGTTTACGACCGTTTGGTCCTATTTAGCCAGTTTGGCTACCCATCCTATTTTCCATGTTGTTGAAGGATGGAGAGCTTATGTTTTGACATGCTTGATATATTGTATATTGATTAGCCAAGTAGTTCTGTAGGTTTAATTTGTCTATACTGCATTGCTATGCTCATTGACCTACATAGGGCCGTGAGAACCTGGTGTAGTAAGCTATAAAGGGGATTGACCGTGTGATCATTCTCAAAGAGTATTTGTTTTACATTGAATTACCTTGATTACTATAGACTATAACAGTAATTGACCAAGTGAGCTTACTTATAGTGTCATTGAATGACCATGGCTATAAGGGTAATTGAACGAGTTAGCTTCCTTAGAGTGTCTTTGAACATGGGGATATAAGGGTAATTGACTTAGTGAGATTTCTCACAGAGTCCATTAATACCTTAGACTATAAGGGGAATTGACTGTGAGTGCTTCCTCATAGAGTATTTATGAATTATTATGACTGAACCAGAGGGGTTAGGATGAGTGCACTACCTAGAGTGTTGCATCTACGTAATAGGTTGGACTAGAGGGTATGGCAGTGAGTACTTCCTAGAGGGTTACCTATTTGGTGTTTAGCTGTTTGTTTCACTGTTTCTTGATATTGAAAATGTGGATTGTTTACTGCTTAGTACTTTCCTGTTTACTGTTCTCTGTACTTTTAACTACCATATATTCATCGACTGTTAGGAACATATCTTCGGGTGGTTTCCTTCTAGGATTTAGTCTCACACCCTGTTTGGGTTATGATTTTACGCCCAAACAGATTATATTGCAGTAGGTATTGATAATGGAAGTCGACATTCTACATCAGGTACATGAATTTCCATAGAGCTGGAGAGCATGGGACCCAGCATAAGCTTATGATGCTGGGGAGCAGTTATTTCTATTTCATTTTTACCGTTGTTTAGTATTGTTTTTCTTTAGAATTGTGACTTGTTTGGCTTCTTTCCTAGACAAATGTATCATGGATCATTTTATATATATGTTCTATAGTTTTTCATTATTCCATACTTCTACTGTTTACTGTTGTTGGATATTTAATACTTCTTCTATTGTGTTATTTACATCCACTGTGTACTCTGTCAATGAGGTCATAATTTATCCACTATGACACCCAAGACCCTCACTGCTAGTTGGTAGCCTCTGGCATTTGGAGAAATGCGCTTGAGGCCACGTGACCAACAGGGTACAGCGCACCTCTGGGTGGCTTCCAGAGCCAGGACATTACAAAGTGGTATCAATGGGTTTCTTTTCCCTTGACTTACTGTTTGGAGCCTTTAGCAAGTGATAGTATAGAATATTTATTTGTTACTAAGCTGTGTCTCGGAGTAGATAACCCATGTACCGAGAAAAGCCAATCTACCTCGTTTATTGCAATTTTTCCTGTTTCTTCTTTTAAATTTGATTTGATTTTCACTGTTGGGTGACTCGCATGTTTTGTACTATTACAGTTGAAGTTATTAAGGTTCTATTTCTATCGTAACCCAATGAGATGAGGGTATTCCATCGCATACATCATATAAGAAATTAATATAAATCACATGTCACGCATTCTTTCCATGTCATCTAGGATGCATTAGCGATTTCAT
Source organism: Viscum album (assembly GCA_963277665.1). Classification (NCBI taxonomy): domain Eukaryota; kingdom Viridiplantae; phylum Streptophyta; class Magnoliopsida; order Santalales; family Viscaceae; genus Viscum; species Viscum album. The sequence goes on from OY728148.1 coordinate 790,136,615, forward strand.
TTTTCTGTTATAGATGTTTTATAGAATATTCATGGCATTGTGATAGATGTCTTGATAAAAATACATGTTGTTTGATAGGTTATTGTTTGTGTAATGTTTTTTTGAATGAATGATAAAATTTGGTTCTTGAGGTGTTATGGTCCCTGAGGAACTAGAATTTGGTATGTCATTGCCTTGTTTACCTTGTTTATAACATGTATAATATGCGAAGCTTTGATTCGTGGGGAGTATGGACCCTCATAGATTGGAATATGGAACATTAAGCTTCATTTTAATATTTTTGTGTGTTCCGGAGTAGTTTCTGAGGCACACTATAAGAAAAAACCTAGAATACATTCCATGTAGTTTTGACTACATTTCATATGTTCTTTTGTTAGGGAAGAAACAATTTTTCATAAGTACATGATTTATACTTTATGTACACACCGTGTAGTCTCTAACCGTGTCATAGGTTGTGTGGGAAGAGACACAGATTGATAAATTTCTATAGGACACACTGTGCAGTGGATGTTCACGCCATGTGTATAGAAACTTTGTCCACCCATGTGACTAATGACACTGATGGATGAAAACATAAGTTATACACTCCGTCTAAGGATTGAACATGCCATGTAGTCTGACCCAGGAACCCATCCGTGTCACTAACAACATTAGTCAGTGTTATCCTTTCACGTACACACCGTGTCCACCTCAAACATGCCATTTAGTGTGAACCGTGTGTCAGGATGTGTCACTAACAACACAGTCCAGGTAAATCTTGTCTAGCACGTGGCGTGTCTACCATGAACATGACATATAGTCTTGTCTTAAGAAGAGTCGTGTGGATTAACCGTGTAGTAGGACTTAGTCATGGGAAGAGGAATCAAGTACACACTGTGTGTTAGGAGAACACACCATGTGTTTGGGGTTTTACATGACTAGTTTTGGAAGAATTACACACCCATGTAAATGGATTAAAGAAACCCACCATGTATGAATTGTACACTTTCTGTAGTCATGTTTTTTAGAACATGAATGCTTTATTTTTCATGTTCTCCTCTTATGATTCTAGTTTTCAGTATTTTATAATCTTGATCTATGGTGCGCACATGACCTTGAAAATTCATGCCACTGAGACGTTGTCTAGTTATACACCAATTGGAAGGCAGTGATCAGAAACTGGAAATGGATGATCAGGGACTACCTGTAGATCCCACTATCATTCCAGTCTTGGGACCATCCGTTATACCTTACATAGGTGATGATGCACAGTTCAGGGAGGGATTGTTGACGATGATTCACACCATTTAGGGATCACTGCCTCCTGCCCCGTCAATGGCATAATTGATTCAGGTCTTTCAGTAGCTCCATCCTCCCAATTTCTCAAGGTATGGAGGACCCAAGGCTACAAATTCATGGATGGAATTGACGCTGATGATCTTTGAGCATTTGGATATACCTTTAGAGAGGAGTGTGAAGATCACCACATACATACTTCGAGACTCTGGCAAGAGGTGTTGGGATGTGATCTCACAGGCGGGACGCCAGCATAATATGGCTTTGGATGGGTTTTGGTGCATCTTCTACGAGTAATTCTATTTGGAAACCTTGAGAGCCTATCATTCCTAAGAGTTCATGAGTCTGGAGTAGGGTACTCTTATTGTTACCGAACATTCCTCCCACTTTAGTGAGCTATAGCGTTTCATGCCTATTCTAGGAGGCGATGAGTTGTTCCTTGCATGAAATATTGAGGATGGTCTAAGGAACGACATCCGATCTCTGTTTAACATCTTAGGGTTGATTTTGATATCCTCTATTGTCAACATAGAGCTGATCACAGAGCATAATCCGGGGGATTTTGGAGCTGGGAGTGAGGGCGGTTCGACATCCATAGTTAGTGCTCCGCCAGCTGATAGCAGGAAGCGTCATAGAAAGATTTCATGAGGAGACCAGCGTAGGCATGATGCATCTTCTAGGGCCAGGGGGTGTGCTACCGATTCATAAGGATCAGGAATATGAGGCCACGATGCCTGAGAGACCCAGTGGAGTGCCAATCTTGTGGAAGGATGGGTCACCTTCAGCGCTTTTGTTAGTTCTTCTCACCCAAAGCAGGTGACATGGATCTTCTATGACTCCTCGCTCAGGAGGAGTGCCACCTGTTTCTCACAACTTTTGGAACTAGAGTTCTTCTGGCTATTCAGGTTAAGGTGGAGGTCGTGGCTAGGGTAACCAGTTGATCAGTTTTAAATAAAACCAGGGTGGATCATCTCAGAGTGTTCAGGCAGGGTCAAAGGGTCACGGTGCGGGACAAACATTTGCAGTGGAGTAGAGCCAACATGAGCAGGATCTCGTACCCTATACTATTCGAGGTACGATATTTATAGCCTCTGTTTTAGGTTTTTTTCTTTTCGATATAGCGTCTTCCCATAGCATTATATCTGTTTCTTTTATGTAGATCCTTGGTCTTTGCATCTTTTCTTCTACTATTATCTTGATGCTAGACACTCCCTTGGAGACTCGAACGACGAGTGTACATCAGCGCAAGGAGTTCCCTCTAGAGGATGGTGGGTTTAACTTCCTATGGGACCTCTATGTCATAGAGATGATAGGATATGATTTCATTCTCAGAAAGGATTTGTTATTTCCTTTCAGGTAGTCGTCGAATTTTATTGTCGTAGGTTGAGTTTCATATTACCAGAGGACAGATATTTTCTTCATAAGGGTGAGTCGGATGTCCAGGAGAGAAGAGTGGGACCATAACATCATGGGTTGGGAAATGTTACAACCCAGATTTCTGGTCTATATATGGATGACCACGGGACTTGACTGTTAGAATTTCCTCTAGTGGTGGATCGTTTCATAGATGTCATTCAATAAGACTTTTGAGGTTTTCCTCTACAGCGTGAGGTAGAATTTTCTATTGAGCTTGTGTTGGTAGCAGAACCAGTGTCCATTCCTCCTTATAGAATGGCTACACAAGAGTTTCAATAGCTCAAGAAGTAGTTTGAGGTCTTACAAGGAAAGGTTTTCATCTGACCTAGTACATCACCTTGGGGTTCGCCTCTCCTGTTTGTGAAGAAGGTATACAATACCCTTAGGCTTTATGTAGATTCTCAGAAGTTAAACAACTGACAGTCAAGAAAAGATATCCTTTTCCAAAGATTGATGATCTCTTTGATAATCTTCTAGGAACCTGGGTGTTCACAAAGAATGACTTGAGGTGTGGTTATCATCAGTTGCATGTTAAACCATCAGATATACCTCCCACATCATTCTGGAGAAGGTATGGTCTATATTAATATATGGTTATGTCGTTTGATCTCACGAACATGCCTGGAGTTTTCATGGCACCAATGAAGCAAGAGTTCTATACATAGTAGGTTCCTTTGTGGTGGTTTTCATGGACGATGTCTTGGTGTAATTCCACACTCGACATGACCATGGTACCCATCTTGAGATCGTTTTGAGTACATTGAGAGGGCATCAGATATATGCTATGCTCTCAAAATGCCACTTCTTGATGGACTAGATTCACTTACTGGGTAATATTATCATAGAGTCAGGAGTATCATTATACCAAGAGAAAGTGATAGAAGTAGTTTCCTGGGAGCATTCGAAGAATTTCTTTGAGGTTTGGAGTTTCCTAGGGCTAGCTGCATACTACAGACGCTTCATATAATACTTTTCAAGTAGAGCAGCACAAATCATGGGTTTTACTAAGAAGGGTGAAGAGTTATTGTGGTTAAAATCTTGTGAGTTAGCCTTTCAAGATTCGAATGGGATACTTACTTCTGCACCAATACAAGTTTTCCAAAGCCATTCAAGAGGTATACTGTTTACTATGATGCATCAGGTATTAATCTGGGATTTGTGCTTATGTAGGGAGATGAAGTCGTTGTGTATAGGTCTCAATATTTGAGTCCACACCATAAGAATTACCTGGTGCACGATCTCAAGTTGGCGGCAGTTGTTAATGTGTTACGCTATTGGAGACTTTATTGGTTAGGAGATAATTTTGTTGTTTTCACTGACCAAAAAAGTCTCAAGTACATCGTCACTTACTGTTATCTGAATCTAATACATTGAAGGTTGGTTGAGTATATTAAGTATTTTGACATAGAGCATGCCTACATGCTGGGGAAAGGAAACACAATAGCTGATGAATTGAGTAGGAAGACCCAGATATAGGCAGTTCAGCAGGCCAGTAGTGAGTGGCAGGTTAGGGCTCTGTTCTCTGAGATGCATTTGGAGGTGCAAGACAGACAGGGGTAGACATTTATTTCTTCTGTAGCTATTACCTCTACTCTTCATGGTCGATTACAAATGAGGATGCTATTAGACTCAGAAATCCTAGTACTATGGGAAAGTGTGTTAGGAGGGAACCCTATTCTTAGATGGACAGTAGGTGAGGATGATATCTTGGATTTTTAGGGGAGTGTATGGGTTCCATAAGACATACGCGAGGAGATGATGCATGACATTCATTCCTTATTTTGGGTAGTTCATATGGACGTCACCAAGAGGTATCTTTATCTACACCGTTAGTATTGGTGGGCATGTATGAAGAGGGATGTTTCAGGTTTCATTAGGTCATGTTCCACCAGTCAGCAGGTGAAGGTGGAGCATCAGCGACCAGCATGGATTTTACAGTAGTTGCCTATTTCCTAGTGGAAGTGGAATGATATCGCGATGGATTTTGTGACAGTTTTACCGAGGTCACCTTGAGTAAATGATTCTATTTGGGTTGTCGTAGATAGACTCACGAAGGATTCTCACTTATTTTTGATCAAGGAGATCTTCAGTGTTGATGATCTAGGATTCTTTTACACCTGTAAGAATGTGCGCTTACATGGATTTCCTCACACCATTTTCTTAGATAGGGATGCACATTTAACTTGTCGGGTTTGGCAAGGTCTACAAAAGGCTTTGGGTACACATGTGATTTTGAGTACAACATACCATCACCATACTAATGGCCAGTTCGAGCATATGATTCAGGTGCTTAAGGAAATGCTCCAAGCATGAATCAAGGATTTTGGAGATTGTTGGAAGAAGAATATACCTATTTTTTATTTTTCCTACAACAATATTTTTTACGAAACTATTCAGATGGAATCTTATGAGGCTTTGTATTGTAGGTCATGCCGGTCACCCTTATGTTGGCTGGATGCAGGAGAGGCAGCTATGCTGGGACCTCATCTTGTTCAAGAGACCACATAGCTAATATAGTTGATTCAGAAGAGGATGGATACTGTACAGTCTCGACAGAAGTCTTATGCTTATTAGTGGATACGACCTCTGGAGTTATAGTCTGGGGATCATGTTTTCATGTATGTCACATCGAGGTTGGGACACAAGAGGATTAAGAGATAGGGTACGCTTTCACTGAGGTACATTGGGACGTTCGAGGTGTTGGGGAGAGTTGGGCCGGTTGCCTATCGGTTGCAGTTACCACATACGTACCGGGCTATGCATGACTTTTTTCACATTTCTCAGCTTCGACGTTACTTCTCAGACCCATATCAAGTTGTCCAACCTGGGGAGGTTGAGTTGGAAATGTATGAATCCTTTCAGGAGCATCCTATCCGAATGGTGGATTGAATTATGAAGGATCATTGTGGCTGGTCTATTCCTCTGGTATGGGTGCTTTGGCAGCACGTGTAGGTACAGGATGAGACGTGGGAGAGGGAAGACGATGTATGAGCTTAGTGGACAAAATTATTTAGGGCATCTTATTCAATGCTTCTCTAGGGAAATTTCAGGATGAATTTTTTTAATATGGGAAGTTTTTTAGAACCTTGAACTTCTTTTCAAGTATGTTTTTCTTTTTCAGGTCATTCGTGAGAAAAAGAGTAAATTCTAAAAAAATTCTATGTATAGGCCATGTACATTATGAGTACACTCCATGTACTGCCTTTCTGCGAGATTCCGTGTGTTGGCCGTGGAGTATCCACACACACGACTGTGTGGGAGTGACTTGGAGGCCGCATAAAGAGAAGTATAGAAAAGATGAGTACAGACCATATAATTCTAATGTACACGACGTGTACTATATTTTTTTCATTAAATGTGTCGGGGTCACATATTATATCCAGAATTCTCTTCTTTTAGGTCTTGTATGACCGAGATCTCTATACGGCCATGGATCTTCGACGAACCCCTGAGTGTCAAACCTTCCTCGGAATCGAACACCATCGGTTGCGTTATAATCCCATCGGTGAGTTATCTCTCCTCCTAGAGCACCATTTCTGAATTATTTCCCTCATGAGATATCGCAGGTTGAATGTTTTGGATTTTTTAGTAGATATTTAGAAATCTATGGTGATTCAAGCCTCAGGGTTCACATATTCATATCTCTTAATGCCGAGGTAGGTGGTTTGTGCCTTCCCGTTCAATGTCTTTAAGTATTACGTGAAAATTCCACCAATACCATTGAATGAGGTGTTGCGTGTTTACCATTTTACCCCTATTGATTTCCTTCCATTCATCCATGTTTGTGTAGAGGATATTTGGATATGAATAGGGTTTACTGCTATGCTTTGGATGTATTTCCATGGATGTTTATTTAACGAACATTTGGTCATGTTTGGCCATTTTGGCTGTCTTGCCTGTTTTCCATGTCTATTGCTATATGATGGAGTGTCTGTATTCTAAAATGCTTGATATGTAATAGATTTATTATCCAAGTAGTTCTGTAGGTTTAATTTGGATATACTTCATTTCTATGCTTGTTTACCTAAACAAGACTGTGAGAACCTAGTGTAGTAAGCTATACGTGGAATTCACTAACTGAGCTTCCTCAGAGAGTATTTGAGAACAATAATCTATAAGGGGAATTGATAGTGTGAGATTTGTCAGAGAGTCTTTGTTTTACTTTGAATTACATTGATTACTCTAGAATATAATTGGAATTGACTGAGTGAGATACCTCATATAGTGTTTGAACGACCTAGGATATAAGAGTAATTGACCGAGTGATCATTCCCAGAGAGTCCTTGACCTTAGGGCTATAAGGGGTATTGACCGAGTCAACATCCATAGAGAGTACATGACTACCTTAGACTATAAGTGGAATTTACTGTGAGTTTTTCCACAGAGATTCTTTATGAATTATTACGATGGAACCAGAGGTTTTATGCCATGTGCACTACCCATAGGGTTTCTTGTACTTCTTAGGTAGGACCAGAGGGGATGGCTGTGAGTACAGCCCAGAGGGTTACCTATTTGGAGTTTAGTTGTTTTATTTGCGATTTCTTGATATTGAAATTATGGATATTTTACTACTTAGTACTTCCCTGTTTACGCTTTCCTATACTTTTACATGCCATATATTCACTGACTATTAGGCACAAATCATCGGGTGGTTTCCTACTAGGATTTAGTATCACACCCTATTTGGATCATTATTTTGGGCCCAAACAGATTATATTATTGCAGGTATAGATAAGGGAAAGCACCCTTTTACTTTAGGTACATGACCTGCCGTGGAGATGGAGAGAATGGGACAAAGCATAGGCTTGCGATGCAGAGGAGCTGTTATTTCAGTTTCTTTTGTACCACGGTTTAGTACTATTTGTATTCAGCATTGCGACTTGTTTGGCTGCATTCCTGGACATTGGTATCGTTCTTCATTTTTATATATATGTGCTTTATTTTTTTTACTCCAGCATTCTAATGTTTACTATTTTTGGATATTTACTTATTCCACTATTGTGTTTGTTACTTCCATTTTGTACTCTGCCAATGAGGGAATAGTTTCCCCGCTATGACACCAAAGTCCATCACTGCTAGTCTGTAGCCTCTGGAGTTTGGGGAAAGGTGCTGGAGGCCATGTGACCAATAAGGTACGGGGTACCTCTGGGTGGCTTTCAGAGCTGGGATGTTACAACAGTAAAAAATAAAAAAATTTAATTGAAAACTATTTCTATTTAAATTATTTATATTGATTAATTTATTTTTGATTGTTTTAAAACTAAAATTAGTTAAATTTTATATTGAATATTACAATTTAATACATTTTATTAATTTTCTTATTTAATTAGGAAATAAAAAAACTGTCATATTTGGTACATTATCTCAATAAAAAAAGTTTTCCTGTTGCGTTTACAGGATTACTTTTAAATAATATTTTCCCAAATTTATGAATTGAAAATTAAAAAATAGATTTCACATTTGGAATCATCATAATTTATATAATATTATGTGTTCAATTTAATTTTTGACCTAAATGAATATTGAAAGCAGTAAAAATTATTTACTGCTATTATGTGTAAAATGTTTTTACCAAGGGTTAAAATAAAAAGATAATTGTTTAATTTACCTAAAAACATGTACTATCTCCATTTAATGGCCATATTTAGACAATATTATTTATTATTATCATTAATAGTAAAATTTATACTTTTCAATTGAAAAATGTTGGTATACCTATTTCTTTAAAAAAAATTAGATCTGGTCTACTAACATCGATTATAAAAGGCCACCACATCACCCCTATTTTTTCACACCATAAATACAGTTATGAGACCAATAAGTAATAAAATAACTTCTCAAAACACTGATTCCAATCTTATAATCCATATATTCTTCTGAAATCCATCTTAGGAAGGCTTTGTTGCAAACCTATATACGATACTGAAAAAGGTGGTATCATTATTCAAAGATTTTATTTCATAATAATACTCTATAAATTGACATTATAACATTATAAGATAATAAATTAATTACATTGCACAAAATTATAATTTTTTCTATTAATTTCAAGACCTATTACAACCTCCACTTCCATGAAATGAGTCACAAAATCATCATTTGTGTGTGTGGCAGATTATCACCTCACAAACCGATATCATTATTTTTTTCATTATGATCACTCATGGTTGGGTATGATGAGAGATATAATATATATATATATATATTAATTTTACATATGTAATTTATTAATCATAAATAACTTTTTTACTTTCTATTCCATAGGGGATACGATAAGTTCACTCATGGGCACGGTGTACTACTACCTCATGAAAATATGTGATTCGTCATTCAGTAACACTTTACACCGATTAGGATAATGATAAATACATAAAATATTTTTTATATTCAATTTTTTATTCTTCTATTAATTAAATATTTTCCACTCTGATATATAATATATCTTTTTCATTCTTAAATTAAAAAAATCACAATATCTTACTTGTATGTGTAGACTTCCACCTTCACGAAGCGATGTGACTCAATTTTCATCACCACACTACATGGTGGTTATATATAAGTACATTAAATAAATAAAATTTAATATATATATATATATATTGGTCATTCTATAATGATAAAATTTTACTTACCTTTTATCCATAATGATCTTTGAAAAATTGAAATGTTACCCACATATATTTATGACATACCGTCTACATGATTGTGACGTAATTTATATTTCATAACCAACTTTAATGATTTATTGTAAAAATATTTCATATATATTCCTTATAATTATTTCGTTATTATTATTTTGGGGATGTTTAAATAATAACCTCTATGAACATTTTAAACATACCAAATTCATTTTTACCTATAAGAAACAAAGCATCGAAACATAAAATGTAAAATCCATTGATTAAGTAATAATTTATAACATGGTAATATTTTAACTAAAAATAAAAATAACAAGATTCTTAATCAGTTAAATAATTTATATAAGTTTATGATTCAGGAAGATAATTAATGTATATGATGAGTGAGACTCAAGTTAATCATTTTTTTGAATCACATTTACTTCCATGTCACATAATCTATATTAACAACCTAATTCTCTTGTGTTGGGTATATAATGAAATTATTTTATGTTTTATAAAGACATCATATATCATAATGTTATTAAAATTTCCTTTTACTATAATTTCATTCTTCTGTCTTATTATTCAAATGTTAATAATTGTTAATGGTTTTTTTCACAATCTAATCATTATTTGTAATAGTTTTTATGTAAGTCTCCCATTGAGTTATTATTTTATATTTCCACAATAAAATCAATATATTTTTATCTCATATAGTTATTAGTGAATATTTTCATGTAATATTACCATTTCTATCTCTTTGGTACTTTAAATGATTCTAGATTTTTTTTTAAAAGCCAACCTCATTTCTCTCTTTGGTCAAAAATACATCTTCTTCTAGTGACATGATTCAGAAATATTCTATAAAATATCTTTGATCATTCATCAAATTGTTAATTTAAAAAAATTACCAATGATTTCATTTTTAATTTTTTTTTTGACAAAATTTTCATTTCCTTTTCTAAATAATGAACTTTTTAAAGCTTTTATGGGGAAAAGAATGTTTTTTTGAACTTATATGTCATGTAATGAATATCAATAAATCGTGACCATCAGTTCATTAATGATTACCTTTCATATTTACATGGTTCTTTTTAAGCAAAAGTTTTTCCTCATATTCTATAAAATATAAGTTTTTATAATTGATTTTCAATGAAATTAATTTTTTGAATATATTATGAATTTTATAGATTTATAATAAATGGGATATTTTTGAAGAAAAATTATTCCCCTCATGAAATTTTCCATGTGATATTTGAGAAACTATTTCTATCTATGAATTCACTGTTTGGTGTCACATATTCTCTAATGGGGATACACAGTAGTGATACCATCATTATTATTTCTCTAGATAGTATATTATCATTTTAAATGAGGATATACTATAATGATACCATTCATTTGTACTCTGGATATATTATGATTATGTTTATTGATTGGTATGGTATTTAAATTTTTTTCTAGTTTAATTAAGAATGTTTCTATGCATTATATTTCACCCATTTAACATGAGGAATTCATTGGGTCTTTTAAGTGATGTGTGGGATTCACTATAGCGGCTCGATGAATTAGTAGGTCTCATGAGTCAAAATAGATAAGGTTATGGCAAAGCCCATACCCAGTTATGATTATTTAAATAAACAATACATCATGATAATAGAATTATTTTAACAATCCTCGAGGGTATGTTTTATATTTCTATCATTATTCATTGCATCGTTATACATTCAGTTATTTATATAACATGATATTATTAGAGTCGTTAGAATATCAGTTTTCACACTTCAATATATATGTTTCTGGGGATTTCATCGGGGCGCATGCATCTGTCTATAGAGGATGCGCAGCTGTTGCCCTTCTTTTCTGCTTTCCAAAGGTGAGCAACATACATTCCTTATTCAATGACTTTTTTTCCTTGATCGAAATGGGATGATGGGATGTTAGTTATTCCATCCATGGATTCCTCCTCAGAACTCGTCCCCTCGTCTGGGTCTCCCTTGTAGATTAAGTCATGGTTCGTGAATTTCGTTCCTGGTGCCATATCTTTATGGACACTGGTTAATTATACTACTTCTGTCCGGACATTCCATGGGGTCTTGACATGGTAAAAAACTTCAGTTGGAGTAGATGACAACATCAGGGATGTCGGGACATCTCTAGGTGCGTGGACAGTGGGGAACCTTTATTCTTCCTCATAAGTGGTCTTCTCAATTGTACATAACCTGAGGCATCCCACATCGAATGCGTGGAATCATATGCAATAGGCATTCATCTAATGTTTTCCTCAGCTTCCATGTTTAACACAGGGTATGCCGCAAGTTTAAATTCTATCATAGATGGTTAAACTAACGACGTTTCTTTTGAGGTTTTCCTCAGGAATCTCATGTTTATCAAGAGGTAGGCTTTGAGTTTAACATCTTGCGGAGACGGTTACACCATATGCATGTCTTCCGAGGTTTTCCTATGGAATCTCATGTTTAACACGAGGTAGGTTGTGAGTTTAACGTCTTCTAGAGATGGAATAAGGGTGATCAGAACATCCCATTGAGATGGATCAGGGGTGTTCTGTCCCGTAGTGGTGATATGTCACACTGTGAAAGCTGATCTGGATACCACTGAGGGTGGATTAGAGAGTGTGCAGCCCAGAATCGGGGAAAACCAAGGTTTACCAATGACTGGGTTTGAACCTCATGGAGGTTTCCTATATACCTTGTCTAGGAGATATGGATCAAAACCCACATAGTTCTAAGGGGTTATGAATTGAGCTGTACATAAAGAAAAACAACTTGGAGACATACTATGGCTTATGCGTGGATAAAGGCCCAAGTACTGCTCGAAATAGTGAAGTAATGGATGACATGATCCCACCAGGATGTGGTGGCCCGGGTAAGAATCAGGATGGATGATGGATAGTTGAATGAAGTGGATGGGGGATGAAATGGGACCATCACAAGGGCGACGGTGAAGTTTGTCTTCAGCCTCAAAGAGACTTCCTGCGTATCCTCGTTACAAGGAATCAAAGTCGGCGTAGTTCGGTGGGACGATTGGATACCTCAGGAGGCGGCCCATGAGAATGGATGCATGGATGGGACCCAGAGGAAGTGGAACCTCTGGGTTGGGGATGACCTTCCCGAGACACATAGGCTTGAGGGAGAGATCAAAATGAGACACGAGTGATGGGCTTGTGCCACAAGGAGGTTTCCTACATATCCCTGTGGCAGGGAATCAAAGACCACGTAGTTCATCTGATGATGGCTTACCATCTAATGAGATGACAATAGCTTACCACTGAATGAGGTGACAATGGCTTACCACTGAATGTGGTGACAACGGCTTACCACTGAATGGAGGTCCATAGATTAACGTCGTGTGGGATGGGGGTGAACCGACATGAAAGGGGTCGGAATGACTGGTGGTGGGATTGAACCTCGTGAGGCCTCCTACATACCATTCACTAACAGGGATAAAAGTCCTCTTAGTTCGGGAGATGGGTGTGTTGGAAAACCAACGTGAAGATGGACCTTGGTCCGATGGGTGATGGGTTTGAACCTCGTGAGGCTTCCTACATAACATGCCTTGACATGGATCAAATACCACATAGTATGAAATGTGTTTCTTCAGTGAACCGATGTGAAGGTGAACCTGGGGGTCCACTGGGTGATGGGCTTGAACCTCAGGGAGGATTCCTACATATCATTCTTTGACATGGATCAGAGACCATGTAGTTCAAGAGGGGTTGTTAGTGAACCGGCGTGAATAAGGACCTTGGTCCGATTGGTGATGGGATTGAACCTCGTGAGGCTTTCTATATACCATTACATGACATGGAACAAAGACCACATTCTTCAGGAAGGTGTGGGGATTACACTCTAGGCTTCCCAAGGGTGTTTATGGGGATGGTCGCACCAGCACAGAGATGGTCGGGGCCAATGGTTGTTGGGCTTGAACCTCGTGGAGGCTTCCTACGTACCATGCCTTGACCTGGATCAATTTTCTTTGTAGTTTAGGTACACATATTAGCGTCATGTGGCATGGGGGTGGTATCATGGTTGATGCTTACTGTAATGCCACGTGATTCATGCTCGGTGTGAGAAACAAGAGGCAGTAGAGACAAGATGATCATGTTGCGAAAGGTGCGTTCGTGGGATGTAGAGTGGGGATTATGCATGGAGCAGATCATGGTGTCGGGACATACTCCAGGGCGGAGGCTCGAGAAGAATGGGGCATACCCAAGGTAGCTGCATGTGTGCTGCTATGGAGCGACAATGGTGAATGGGGCTTCCGCATGGATGTTACACGGGTGACGCTATGGAGAAGTGATAGGGAATGGGGCTTATGCTAGGAAGCTGCCTAGGTGCCTCTCTAGAGCGGCAATGTTGGATGGGGCTTACGCAAGGAAGCTGCTCGGGTGCCGCTCTGGAGCGGCAACGGTGGATGGGGATTACGCAAATAAACTGCCCAGGTGCCGCTGTGGAGCGGCAATGGTGGATGGGGCTTATGAAAGGAAGTTGTCTCGGTGCCGCTCTGGAGCGGCAATGGTGGATGGGACATATGCAAAGAAGCTACCCTGGTTCCATTGTGGAGCTGCAATAGTGGATGGGGCTTATGCAAGAAAGCTGCCCGGGTGCCTTCACCATGTCTGTCCATGAGGGAATCCCATCTCGCTGGTGGGTTGAGGCATTTAACTATGCGCTAGTGCACAAGAGGGATAACTCCAAAGAGTGCTGGAATTAGTCCGAACACAGGTAGATGAAATGTGTGAATCGCATGCCTAACATTCGGAATGCGGTGAGGGTGGCGTGATGATGGTGGATGATTGTTGACAATGTTCAAAACATTGAATTTGTACCATGTTAGCCTGAAGTGGGGAAAAATTAATGAGGGTTAACTGATTACCATGTTTGAAACACAATACCTGACTCGATGTTTCGTTCAACATCTTTCGGGGCGTTAGCCTAGGACGGTAGGAGAGCCGATGCGGAATTGGACAAGGCCATTAGGGGGTCCCTCCAAACATAGAAGTGGATGAGGATTCGAATCAAGGACACTCAAAGCGTGAGGTGAGTAATAGAATTTTGAAAGGATTACTACTCTCTTGAAATAATGCCACTGTAATCATGGGATTAGTCATATTAGGCTTGGAGCATAAGTCATCGCTTTAATAGGGCAAGAGGCATCCTATATTTGGTAGATAGGGTGTACTACAGTTTATAGTCATGTAGGTAGGACTGTGGGCATCTTATGTTAGGATCATAAAGAATATCTTGTTTAGAGTGAGAGGCATCCTTATCATTTGTTAGATAGGGAGTACTACAATTTATAGTCATGTAGATAGGAGAATATTTATATCATTATTGTAGCATAAGGCATCTCTCGTATAGGTCAACAGGCATCCTATGTTTGGAACACAGGGTGAACTGCAGTTTAGATTCATGTATGTAGGACTGTTGGAATCTTATGCTTGGCACGTAAGGAATCTCTTGTTTGGGGAAAGTGGATTCCTATGATTGGAACATAGGGTGTACTACAGTTTAGAGTCTTGTAGATAGGACTATTGGAATCTCATTCATGGAGTAAAAGGCATCTCTTTATTGGAGCAAGAGGCATCCTATGTTTGGAATATAGGGTGTACTACAGTTTAGAGTCTTGTAGATAGGATTATTGGCATCTCATCCTTGGATCATAAGTGATATCTTGTTTGGAGAAAGAGGAATCCTATGATTGGAACATAGTTAATTCTATAGTTTATAGTCATGTAGAGAGGACTATTGGCTTAAGAAGCCTAGAAATTTATAGTTTTGGGTCTTACGTGTGGGTGTTCCTTTCTGGTTCGACCTGGCATAGGAGCCAAGTTATAGGGTTTGGAGGAGATTCATGAGGAATGGTTCAACTCAAGGTACTCGGGGAATTTATGAGGAGAACCTCAACTCACAACATGGGAAATTAACAAAGAGGAATACATCAACTCAAGGTGTTTCATGGTGTGCTGAGGGGTATCTAAAATCATGACATTCCATAGGTGGAAGTTGGGTGTGCATAAGGGCGCAATGGAAAATCCCAACATCCCGTTCTAAATAGTCCATGGTGCAAGTCTCCATTTTTCATGGGGGTCAGAGATGGAGCATGTCCTCATGATGAAATGGTCTCTCATAGAGCAAAGGGCTCTCGCGGATCAAAGGCGACTCGTGGAATAAAGGTCTCTCACAGAGCATGGGCTCGCGGAGCATGGTCTCGTGGATCAAGGGCTCACGGAGTAGGGTCTCATGGAACATGGGCTCACAGAGTAAGGTCTCACAGAGGATGGGATCATGGAGCATGTTCTCACGGAGCAAGGGATCATGGAGCCTGGACACACGGAGCAGCGACACGAAGGAAGCTTCTCGCGGTGTAGGGGATCGCGAAGCCAATTTGCGAAGGAAAGTGGAGCTCCACGAACCGAAAGATCGGCTACCCAAAGGGCACCATGTCCCTATAGAGAATGAGGGTGAGATGGGTATTTATAGGCAAGGGGTGCTGCGAAGCAGAGCGCGCTCTGTGCGAAGACAAAGCTTGCTCCTTGGTGGGGTCGCAAACATCAATGTGGTTCGAGGAGCATCATGCTTCCTTTGCTTCACGACGGGCTCGAGAACGTCAAATGAGTTCATGGAGAATACCGCCTCCTTTTCTTCGCGGAAGGTTCACAAACATCAAATTCAGTCATGGAGCATCCCACCTCATTGCTTCGCGGGGGCTCTCCGCGATGGCGGTGGGGGGTTTGTGAACAGGCTTTGCGAACCAGTTTTCCAGCCCAACTTAAAATGTCTATATCTCCTAATCCGTAAATCCATTCAAGAATTGCGACCTACCAAATCAATGGTTTTGAAAAGGACTACGATCATGGATCGTGTATGGAAGCATTTGAAAAAAATTTGGGGACATGTTTTCCAGGGTCGACAATATGTAATTATTTTATTGACATTTTTTGACCATATTTTATCAATTCCATATTATATTATTGTAATTGATTAAATGGGATATTTTTACGTTATTTAATATTCCATATTGATTATTAGTTACCTATTTATAGCTTCAACTATACACTTTCTCTTAGAGAGTATCCAAGCACAACCCTTTATTTTTTTTATTATCACAAGGATACCATGGCCTTTTTTATTATTGACTTGTACTGATAATCTAGAGGGAATAATAGAATTCTATAAAAAAAATATTTGTGTATCTTATGCTTTAAAATGGAATGTAAATATTTAGTATGTATCTAATTTACCTTGAATACTAAAATATTCATTCCATCAATATGTGATTCCTTGTATATTATGAGAATGTAATAATATAGACATTTGATCTGAGATTTTGGGTTTGGGGTTGTTGAAACATTGTCTAATTCAAAAATTAATTAATTATCTATTATTTATTCAATATGTTTTTCAATAGAATAATATAAATTTTTATTTGACAACATGAATATTAAAATAAAATTTTCTCTGTCTGTTTATTGAATAAAATCTTTTTTAATGAATAATACTTATTTTAATAAATATTTAATTATTTAATCTTATACATTTTTTAGGAATGATTGATGAGTAGAGTTTATGAAATTAATAAAATAAATATTTTTATTAATATAATTTAAATTCATACTAGTTTATTTATTTATTAAATGGTTGTTAAACAAATTTATTCCATGAAAATGATAATACTACTATTTAACATTTGGTTAAAATAAAATAATTAAATTTTCATTATTCCATTATGAAATTATCAATTATTTAGAACTATAATCAAAATCAATATTTTATCTTCAAATTGTGTTTTGTGCATAATGATAAGATCCCATGAAATCTCTCAATACTAAGAGAGACATTCCCAATATACCTCCATGTCAAGAATATATGGAGAGTAAGAGAAATAAATTATTTCAGTCAATGATATATTACATGAAGTAATGGAATCTTATATTCCATACCCCAGAGATTCAATAAATTTTTTCAAATATTTTTGGAGCACATATTGATACACCAAAAGGATTTATCTTATAGATCACAACTTCTACAACAAAATTGGATGTGTGACAATGGAAATTGATCAAGTGGATTATCAATGTAAAGGTATTGATGGTCTTAAATTAGTTATTTATTATATATGAAATTTACTTTCTAGAAGATTCTGGGGGTGTTCCATCATGTTATTAAAATATATCCATTGAAACTAATGAAATACAAAAATTGGAAATCATGATTGATACATCCACCATGACCTAGATCCTTTGTGTTGTATAAAATCCTTGAGCTAAAATTTTATAATTATATATAATTTCATATATCAATTTTAATAATTTATTTTTGTAGTTTCTGTTTTTTTTATTTTTTTCTCCTATACTAAAGGTTGATATAAGACATCATTCTAAGAAAATATAGTCACGAATGCTCAAAAAACAAAATACAATTCCCAAGGATACCTTTTATTGTAACAAGGTAATTGGTTAAAAGAAATTAATACAAGATACCTTATAATAAGTTAAACCCTATCCACCAATGTTTGAACCACATAATGGGAATGTTGTATATATATTGGCTTTCAATATTAAATGATAAATTATTTTAGTACATGTTTTCTATGGATTATAATGTAGCACATGGGTTTAAAATGTGTACATAATGTATATTTCATATACCTTAAATGTAACCCCAAAAAATTAAACATGATATATTTTTCGTGATTAGTCATCTGGTTGATACAAGGAGAAAATACACATCACGTATGGACTATCGACCATGTATGTATGTATAGAACCTATTTATATCATGTAACATTTTCCAAATCATGAATGGTGTACACCATGTAATTTTTATTATGTTTTATTGGACAAAAAAAGAGTAATTAAATTGGTTCATAAACTACATTGCATGTAACTATATTTAAAAGTCATGTTACAACTGTTGTTCCACACTTAGTACATATAGGGTGATTTTCTATATGTTTTTTGGTATATATTATTAATGATTATTATAAACACACATTTTGTGAGTCCATGAAATGTTTCTGTTATCATACATTCCTTATAATTCATATAAATTTCAATTTCTACATGATTCATATATTTAGTGCATGTCATGTGGTCATACTAGGAACATATAACACATTGTTTAACCTATAAAAATTAAAGTTTCATATATCATGATATGTCATGTGGGTATAAATGAATTTTATATATGATGTTCATGGTAATGAAAGTATGAAACCAATGTCCATTGATTTTTTGAATAATAATACGTACCTTTTAAGCTTCATTTATTCATTAATTTCAATTTTTATTTGAATGATTTAATCCCTAACTAATTTTCAATTTGAAGGTAACTATTATATATTTATGTTCTATGAGTATTTTGGGATAAATAAAAATAGTTTAACACAAATTTTTTTACTACATATTTTATCATTTTAATTCACATAAATAAAAAAAACATAAAATTAGGTTTTTTTGTTCCTATAGGATGATTGGAGTATATTTGGATTTCCGATATTTGATATTATGATGTTAAAAAACTATTTTTGATGTAGTGTGCAATATTTGGGAAAACATTTCATATGGAAATTTTCATAAAGTGAATGATTTGAACAATTTGTGAGTATCATATTATAATTTTCCCCCACATCAGGAATTTGAAGAGGTCATATGATATTTATGAATTCTGGATATTTCTAATGGAAAGTATATATACACATGTGATATTTTACCTCTTCATATGAAAATTAAATAGGTAATATAATATTTCAACTATTTATATGACATTTAACCTAGGTATATAAGATTTCATTGATGTGTTTGAGATTTAATTTAGTTTGAGGAAACTATCCTATACATAAGAAAATATATTATCTGATTTAGGTGTTCTCATGTATGATATTTTATAATGAAAAATTAGCTGATTAATGTTCCTAAAAAGTCCTTGGATTACACACATGTGCTTCATGTTGATGTTTTATAGTGCCAATTCCATATACATGAAGGAAAATAGATGATTCAAAATGGGTTATATTATGAATAATATTTTAATAAAGAAAAAATAGTGAGACCTCAATCATTCATAGAGATAACATAACATGGATATTTTTAGTCATTGGGATAATTGAATCTATAATTAAATTCATGATATGGATCTCAAAAGTTTGAAAGTGGGTGAAGAATATAAAAATTGATGACATAAATAATGAGGATTCATGAGCCCAATAACCAACCATATTTTTTTATATTTTCTGGTGTACTATAATGATATCTTCATATCCATTCATTCCTACTACTATTTGAGTGGAGTTGGAATCCTTGAGTGATTATGTAATAGAAGATTATCTTTTTTAATTAATGATTCTTAATAACTTAATAAATTCAACAAACAATTTATTATTAACTAGATTTGATATTCTATATCAGTTATTAATACCAGATAATAGTTTTTTTTATTTTAAATTCTTCTTCTTTTCTAGTTAATGATGTATATTTTCTACTTATTCAATGAATGTCAATATATTATGGAATATGTAAGGGATAGTGGCGAAGTAGTATAATCATGACTACAGCGAGAATGGAAAGTAGATGATATTGGTATGAGTGAGAAGACTAAGAGAATATGTTATATTTGCCTAGAAAAATTGGTGTAATTCGCATTAAAACATTTATTCATTGGATAAAGAGTAGACCATGATGAGATTTTATAGTAGGATATTCTCAGAAAACACTCAATATAAGGGTGAGTGGGGAAGAAATTTTATATATTCTCACATACAGGAAAATATATTCACTAGTCAAATAACATATGTGATGAGTTGAAATTTAATTTGGGAAATCTAAATATTACCCATTCACCCTTATTGTGATATTATTTTCCATAATTTTAAATTCTCTTGATAAAACCTAATTTTTTTTAAAAAACTCACTTATCTCAAAACAAAATTTTGACTATTAGTTAATTATTCTTATATCATGAGAAAACATTATGGTTACAACTAGAACTATATTTAACACCGGAATAAATATCTTTTTTAGACAAACATTGATAATATAAATAAAAATGTTGGGTTTTTTTATAAGATTTTATAAGATCCAATTATAATATTATATGACGATATCACTTATGAATACAATTTATTCTTTAGAATAATAAATTTATTAATCCTATTATATAAAAAGGAGGAAAATTATTTTGAAAATATATTTTGAATAAATTTATTTTATAGACACTACAAAAACCACTAGTGTTCATTGTGTGTCTTCCTCTTGGTAAGGACTCCAAATTAAAACACATAGTGATCTATGTGGACCACAGTTTTCCATTTATAACAATTAAATCACCATGAATACTTTAAAAAATATTATTCAATTAAACTTATATATGATACTATGGTTTCTAAAAAAATATTTCATGGTTAGATGGTCCCCAAATAAGCATATAATAGAGTTTACTATTGAATAAACAACTTATATTATTAGAGGAGTGTCAAAGATCCAATTCTATTAGACAAATTTCCATTATCACGTAAATGAGAATCCAATAAATATGTGAACATCATAAAACTGGGTAATTTCCTCGACCATGAAAACCATAATAGATTTTTTATTTTTAGATTCTTCCCTGCCTTTAGGATCATATCCATCCTTAAATAGAAGTATTCAATAAAAAAACTCTCTAATTAAACTATCGATGACTACTGGATGAGGTTTATGAAACTATGTTCTAGTTCTCGACATCATCTTATAGAGGAGTAAAAAATTAATTACATATTTTATCATGGTCTACAACATAATGATGCAAACCACATATATAAATATTTTATAATATTCCTATAAGAAAATAAGTTATATATGTTAATGGATATATTGTAAAAAATATCCAATAACTGAAAAAAGTACTCAAGATGTACTCATACTAGTGGTCTCAATGAGGTGATATATTTTGATTCATCACTATTTTTGATATATAAATTGAAGTGATAACATGTATTTCCATGAAAACGTATTTTATATCGACTAGTGTATAAAAATAACTTATCATTGTATACGGGCATAGATCATCACCCCACAACTATAATTACTATGGTTTTACATGTGGGGAATAAGATGTTATGAAACATAATTTATAACAAGTAAATACAAATTTCCATCCAAAAGATGTTGAGAAAATCCCCAAATCTAATTTGGTTTAAGAAATTAATAAATTTATTCAATACCACATATCTAGAATTAGTATTGACAACAAAAAAAATTTCAATTGAGTTTCTAGAACCCAAAACCATTCTAAAAACATGAAATAAAACTTATACCCAACTATTTTCTCATAACCACCCTATATTCATAAAAATAAATATTTTCAGTTCCCCGTGAAAAGATAATAGTATCATGGAATGCAACAAAAACAACCTAAAGTTGATAATTATTTAAATGTGGAGGGATAGTGAATATATTATATTAAACGACTTGTGAAGATCTTAAAAAAACTCGTGGAATCTACTAGCCTAATATGTCCCTTATCACATGGGAAATATTATTATTATGAAATCCCTATGTGGTATATAAATTTTATATCTTGCTAAACCTAAACTTGTGTATATTGATTTTGATATTGAGAGAAGTGTAGAACAAAATTATTAATATATTCATGAAAATCATACCATAAAAGATGAAATGAAATAAGAGAAAGAAGAGGTTGGTCTAATGAGTAAAAAACAAGAGACCCTGTTATGGAGGAAACAATGGAAGAAGAAAGACCTTACACTCAAGTTATCATCATGAATAATAGAATCTATGAATATAATATATGTTTCATTTCCAAGAGTTCTATTTGTAACATTACATAATTTTGAGATCAACATTCCAAATATGGATTCTATCAAGAATATCTCCATGTATTCTAAATAACATAACGATATTTTCACCAAAAATAAAATATTTAATGAAATTAAATGTTAAATATAGTAAAATGTATCACACATGTATTGTAATACATCCTCATATAATGTATCTATAACTATAGATATTTCTTATCCGTCTCACCATTGATACCATGAACCATTATTATTATTTTATGGGTTTTTTTCATAAATTAATTTTAGGATGAACTGTCTCGTTACATCATTTCATATGTTATAATAAAATCAAATTACAGACTTGTTTAAACATGTAAATAGATCTATATACTTTCCAGTTGGACTATTGGAGTATGTATTAGTGAAGAATTTGTAAAATAATTTGTAATAAGATGTTAATTACTAATCTTGTAGGAATAAAGAGAAATAACAATTACAATCATCACCTTGAAGAAACCTATCTTAAAGAAGTACAATACAATCATCAATGTTTGTAAAGGAACCCTCATGATGGAGTTTGGAAACAACATTTTCCACATAAATAATTTTGGAATTATGAGGCACGCTTCAAAGGATCATTCACATAATTAACATTCCGACATTAAAGAGGTTGAACCTAGTTAATATGTTAGAATTGTATGTGAATATAAATCTCTATAAAAAATTTTAATGATTAAAAATCCTGTATATAAATAACTTAGGAAAAATTAAATGAAATCATTTTTTTGATTAGGATAAGAAGTTACATATAAATTACATTATTAAAATGAGAATTTATTTTATGGAGGTAATGATGTTATATTCTTGTTCAATTTTGAGATTTAATCATTATAGATTAGAAATTCCAACATAACATCATCTTTTAAATAACCCCAAAATCTTGAATTAAAAGTACCTCAAGTCTATATTATTATTAATATTTACACAAACAAATAAAATAATTATTTATAAAATTTAGAAGGAATATGAGAGAAATATATCATATTTTAATGGATATTTTAGTATTTAATACCATATTATGTATTCATGGGATTCTCCTTAATAACATTTTATAACATATTCAGTTTCCCAAAAGAGGATCGACTATAATATGATGGTTGTTTTTATAAAACATTTAGAGAAAATTTTTGTGACAATCAACATCTAAACCTTTCATACTCCCATTGGGTTAAACATAGTTACTATTCTAAAGAAAATTGGACTGATCATTTTGAGGAATGATAAAAATAAGTTGTTTCCTTTAGAATTTAGAATGGTTGAGAATTGTTATAGAATATTAGAAGCTAAATAATGTATCATTGAAATATAATTTCCCCATACCATTCATTGATAAAAAATTTAATAGATGATAGGAAAAGGTTATTATTTTTTCAATATAAATTTCCATGATACTAATATAAACCAATTTCTCTATAGGATCAACAGAAGAACACTTTTACATGACAGTTTTCTTATAGGAGGATTCCATATGTATTTTTTGTTGTTAATGGTATTATTTAGAGGTAGATAGTAAAAAAAAATTAATGGAAATGAATATTTATTAGAGTTATGTATGAAAAACGTAATTTTATTATAGATTTATATGATTATTTTTTGTAAATCCTGGAGATTATTTTGAAAAAATAATTTGAAAAAAATCATTGTTTTGAATTATGTAAATTGAAATTTTATTGTTGGAATCGGATTAGATCATGATAATTCCATTGAAATTATAGGAATTTATGTCTATAATTAATAAATTTATTTGATAAATTATTTTCCATATGAAACATACATGAAACATGTTAGATCTTATCTTGGACCTATAACATTGTATATAAGGTTAATCAAGTACATTAGTAAGATTTTCATCCAATTGTCTAGGATAATTTTGGAAAAAAATGTTTTATTATTTTAATGAAAACTATATTAATGTTTTGTATTGGTGGAGGATAAGATTATAATCACCAATGATTACATTGGCCCAAAATTTGGATAAAAATTTTTATATAATTATTTTATTCAGATCAGGTTATGGGAGCATTTATCCCCCAAATAATTCATGTAAGTGTTTAAGTCTACTCATGAACAAATAATATTTCCTAAAACAACTACACAACCACTGAGATTGATTTTTAACAATTTTATTTACCCAATAAAAATTTATATTTTACCTCCTTGGATCTAAAGTATACATTTCGTTTGGATGTGCCAATTGTATGTAAAAAAAGTAAAAGGAAAGAGATAAACATAGTCTATTAAGAAGGATTATATTATATAAAGAGTTAAATTTTGATATTAACGATAAGAAATATAATGATAACCTAGTGGATGATCACTTTAGTAGAGTAGATAACAATATAGAGTCATAGAATCTAGAACAATACCACTAATTGATAACATTATAAGAGATCTTATATATTTGGTTAGAGAATAATTTCACTATTATTTTGAAATTTTCAATTATGGTTTAAACTAAAAATATTATGAAAAATATGTCCCTAACAAAATAAAATTATTAAAGATAAATCAAAATTTTACATTTTTTATTCTATTTTATAAAATTAATTTTAAAAAAATAGTGAAAAAATGATTAAATGGGAGAGAAATAAAAACTATTTTTTAATTTTGCAATACACTTGTTAATGGAGGATGCACAAACTACAAAAAACATAGTATAAGGTTTTATTGTCATAAATTTATTGGAATGGTTTTTTTAAATATTCTCATGAGTTTTTTAATCATTAATAAATCTTTTAATTAACTGGAAAATTTTCAAAGAGATAATAAATTCGCCAAAACACATAATTTTTTCTTAGATTTTTTATTTCTATAGAATATATATCATGGGACATTAAAGATTTCTTTTGGTAATTCCAACATCATTCTCACAATTTAATATATTTCAATGTATGTGTAATCAAAGGACACCATAACCAAGGATGCTAATTTTATATTTGATTTTATGGAAGATGATATCTTTTATAAGTTTGATGTTCCAAGACACAACATCTGTGATCACGTGATCAAATTTTTTTATAGGATCTTCAATTAGTTGATGATAATGTATGAAGTAAATCATAATACATCAACCCCAAACCTCCCATAGTATAATAGGTAAGATATTGTTTTATGTATGGAGATTAATGATATTTATAAAAAAAGTTTGAACAACAAAAAAGTATTGAGTTAAGGATTGTAATTCACCTTATGGATTTTTATAAAACTTTTTAACCTCCCATTGAAATGATTCCAAATATGATGGTTTGTGAAATGAGTTTTTACCTACTCATGGAGTATAAACATAAATCACACTGGGTTGTCAGATATTGAAATATAGACATGGAAAAATCTAAAAATAGATAATGTTGTAGCGATAGGAGATATAATTGGTTCAAGATTAAGATTTTTATAATTCCAGAATTAAAAAAAAGTAATATAGTAGCTCATGAAAATATCATTTGGTTAAAATACTATCCTCTATGGGAATAATTACTACTATAAAATTAAACAATCATGTTCATGCTATTTAATATTTAATTCATAATCAATTTTCTGTTTATAAACAATCATGTCAATACATATGTTTTCATTTCGATGTTAGAGAAGGAAAAAAACTCTATTCATTATTAATGGGATCATGCTAGATAAATTTTAAATAAAAATACCTATGACCCAATAGAGGAGATCACACTCCTCTAACCTATTTATCAGTCAAGACCCAAAATGTTTTATGACTCCTTAACACATAATTAATTAATGTAATTCCATTTGAATTATTTTATAATAACTATGTTTTAGCTAGTATTGAATAAAATATATAATTTACGTATGAGGGAGGGTACCCTTGTATTAAAGAGTTTTCAAATTTGTTTTTTCAATTTTATTATCATATTTTGAAAAATATCCACATTTTTTCATTATTTGTGTATTACCGAATCATTTTTTGCTTAGTTTTAGATCCAATTAAAACACAAAAAAACTATTCACATGTTAATGAACTCATTTGATTCATGTAATCACCATAGATATATTTTGAAATTAAATTTTTTTCAATTTCAATGTGTTTTATTCTCATACAAATACCACTAATTCTTAAATATAATTCTCTGATAATATTCCATACTTTTTATCACATAACTGGGAGGATTATGAATCATTATTGATTTATTAATCACAATAAAATTTTTCCTAGGTGAGACATGTCATTATTGAGTTACAAGATATTTTTGATTAATTTTGTCACAAACATGGTGTATTTGAAAATGATATTCAATAAATGATTGGTGAATTCTTATGATGTTAAATCCCCTATCATGATCATTAATATATATTTTACCATCAAAATTAACCATTAAATACCTTCGTACACATGATTGAAAATATTTTTAGGCCACATTACTACCTAAAAATCCTTACATTCATTTTCTTAGAATTTGTTTTATACAAAATTTTGTATTCAAGTTTTCCTTAAGGTGAAAACTGAGAATGAAAAATCTCATTTATAAAAATATATATAATTTCAAATGGAATCTTTTCTAACATTTTGACAATATATTTAGGTGAAAAATTTTATGTGGAAGGATTTGAAGATGATATAGATATAACTGAAATGTGGGAATGGATTTTCCGCACTATTTGATGTTCAAAAATAGATTTTTCCCTCTAAACACCCATATATGGAAAGGATTTCACAAAAATAAATATATTAATTAGATCTAAATTTATGTTGAAATGGTAGAAAATAGGTAAAATATAGAAGCAATAAAACATTAATGATGATTTTCTCCAGGGATTAATTCTATATAATATGAATAGGATGTTTGAGGACATTGAGAGTGTACAGATTTTAATTTTTTGTGAAATTTATAGTATTATTACTCTTCACCATGAATTATTTTAATAGTGATTCAAAAAAAATTATGGAAATGAATAAACAATAAAAATGAAATGAAGATACCACCAAGTTTGGGTAAATAATGGTCTCACAATAGGATGAATAATCAAATGTCCCTCACTTCCTTCAATAGAAGAACAAAAATACATCAATCAAAACCGATTGATGAAAATAGAGATACGATGTACATACTTATACTGATAAGATAAATGGTTGTTGATTTTTCTTTAATAATTAAGAGTATTTGAGATTTAATGTTGGATTAAGAAGATATTTGTGTTTTCAATTATATAATTAAATTGAATATCATTTATTATGATGTGAATTGTTCCAACCCCCATAATCTTACATAGAATGTTCTCATAATAAAATATGACCTCATAATAAATTGAAAAGGGATAAAAACTTCTATGGATATGAAAAGAGTCATAACTCATTGGGTAGAGATGATGAAATTCATATAGCCTATGGTTAACCTTTCAGGATCATTGTGTGAAAAAAATTCATAACATCCTAACCTAGTTGTTATATAGAATATTTTCAAAATGTTTGTATTAGTATGTTTGATGGGATTAGAGAATTTTAAATTAATTTATTATAATTACTTAATGAATAAAATTAATATTATGTAGATACATAATTTCTTTAGGACCATAGTATTTTAATAATATATCAAAAATCATTAGAAATAAATTTTTTCATTGGTAGTCTTTTGGAGGTTCACATTTCTAGTAGTCTATGGATTATGTGTGGTGATATTTATAGGAATCATTTTTTATATATTTTTACATCATATATGAATTATATAAATCACAAAAAATTATTTTTTAATGGTAATAGTTACATATTTGGACTCTATTATTAATTTCATATCATTGAAAAAAGTTATTTAAAACACGATTCTATTTTTTTGTATCACCCTTGGAACCCATAAAATATAGTGTATAAAAATATCTAGATGATTTGATGTTATTTATGAATTTTTATAGGAAATTTATATACCAAATAAATTATTTTATGAATATTAGAAATTATTTTAAAATTTTTATGTTGGATTCATGAAGAAAATCGATGTGGAAGATATATTATGGATTTTACATAGGACAATTTATGATCCCTATAAGAGAATTATCTTATGTGTATGTCATTTTATGAGTTCATATGGTATATTAAAATTCCATATTTTTACAATGAAAAAAATTATATATTTATGAGATTCCAAATGAATGTATGAAATTTGAATAGTGCATGTGACATTACAACAGGATATATGAAATTTCACCTAGTAATTGTAGATTTCATCTACACATAGAATATTTTGTCTATATGTGGGAGATTTCTCCTAAACATAATAGATCATTAAATCTATTTGATTATTTATCATGAAGTATATTGTTCATTTATTGGTCAGATAATGAGTGGTCATAAACTAGCTTCAAGATATTCATATGTGATTCAAGCTGATTATTTTTGTCTCCACATAAACAACAATACCAGAAATCTTGGGATTCCATTTGGAATATATTATTCGTAATAATTTGTTAAAGATAAAGTAATTTAATATATTAAATTTCAGTAAGAGAAGATCTTGAAGTGATTCTTATACATTATGAGAAATGAAATTTTGAGAAATTACAGAGAGGGGTCCTCAGAGGTATGATCATAAACGATTTAGGTGGAATCTGTGGACATACCAAAAGGGGATGGTCAGTCTCATAATTTTATTCTATTTATTTATAACATATTTTATTTTATGTTTTATTATGAAATATAATGATTATTTATTTTCCATTCTTCATTTTATGGTTAAAATAAAGGGGTAATACATTAGTAATTTTGGAATGTAGGATTCTCCTTTTGTAATTATTTAGTTTAAACACATTAATTAATACAAGTAGTTTTATATTTTTATCTAATATTTATATTAAGAATAGATATTTATATTATTTAATTTTTTATTTAATTTTATTCAACATTTTTTTGGGTTTTCTAATCAACAATCTCACACAATTAAATCGATGTATGTATATGCAGGAATAGGCAAGGATCGAGTGGTAATGTGTCAGATGATCATGAACATGTGTTGAAGTGGAATTTAATTTATGAAAAAGAAGTATTGATTTGGTGTTTATGAAGTCATATTGGGGTGATTTGGTATAAAAATTCAACACATAGTATGGATGGCATAACATGATGACATTTATATTTGATAATTTTCAAAAAGAGGATTTAGACAAGGGTGAGCGGGGAAGTGATTGTGAATCCCCTCATATACTAGTTACCAGAAAGAAGAGTGGAATAAATTATGGATGAGGAAAACATTGAAATTTGGATAACTGACAATGATCCAATCATGTTTAACAAAATATTTTTTTCAATATCTTGTATACTTTTCTTCAAAACCTAAAAATTTCAAAAACAACCCTATATCTAATCCAAAATAGTGAAAACTGTTTTTTACACTCACCATTGTACACAACATTATAGTTACCACTAGAACTGAAGTTAATCTAGGAGTAAATATAATTTTGAATCTATTATTTGTTGGATTCATGAACACTATTTATATTTTAAATAGTGAAAATATAATTAATCTAATGAGGAATATACCCATCATGTGGGATTTTGAGTACACTTAATAATATTAATTTTATATAAAAAAATTATATAATATTATATGTGGTTATTATTATGTCTCAATGATATTTTGGATATAATATTATGATGAGTAATTAAATATATAATTATTCAATGTATTTAATTCTAATAAAATATATTTATTACTTTGAATTATTTAAATATTAAATGAATGTTTTAATTGTTGTTGTGATTGATCATTAACCTCAATGACCTATGCATCCATTGAAATTTTTTATTTAAAGAAATAGTTTACAGCATGGTTTTAGCTAATAATATTGGATTATATTTAATATAATCTTATTTTAATCACCCCTCACTCCTTTATTATTTATGAGAAGGTGATTCTAAGGATAATTTTATGTAACCCTATACCCCTAGTTTCCCCCACATGCATGGGAGTAAGCATTGACCAAGGATGGATCTTCTATCTAAATAAGAAGTTTCATTACACAATATAAATAAGATTCAACCAACTAGATTCATATAATCATTCTGAAATTCTTCACCATGACGAAATGGTTATATCAAGGCCTTATTTAATAAAGGGATAAGGTTGGTTTCTCACTGATTTTTAAACAATCTGTAGAAAATTTATCATGTCCATATCATGTATTATTTTAGGTTAATATATAATTAGTTATTAATATTTCATGTGATAAATTTAATATTTGAATATTTATTTAAACATGGTAACATAATATAGTCAAATTTTAAATAATGATATGAAAAAATATTATAATTTTACAATATGTAAATTAATTTATCATTCTTGCTTAATTAATTATGTATAATAAATATATTTATAACAATAATGTAGAAAATAAAATAATGAACCACTATAAATATGATAAAAACATACCATGATTAAGATATTGGATTGAAAACACATTCTGAAACATTACGTTGAATGAAACTATATGTCAAGGTATCGATAAGACAATCATCAGGATACATGAAATTATTATTGAGTTCAAATTAAAGGAATCTATAAAATTATCATTTTTTTCTTCTATAGTATCCTCCCCCACAAGAAACAATGCTAAATTAATGTGGGAGTTAAGGAAATTTATATTTATTATTATTTTGGATTGGGATCCAAAATAATAGATCATATAAATTATTTTTAATTAATTGAGAAGTCAATAAATCTTAAATATCATTGAATAATTTTATATGGTATCTTTTTAGATGTTGTTAGAGAAAATTATATACCCTTTCCATTAAAATTCATGATAAATTGGTTATTCTGAATCCAACAATGAGGTATATTTGGATATTACTAAATAGGTGGAGAATAATTAACATATTAATTTGATCATTACTAATGATCAATGAAATGTAATATATTATTTTTATTTTATTATCAAAAAATTTCATCCATTTGACCAAATCAAAATCCCATTGATCTACACTAGATAAAGAAAATATATCATAACTAATACAAAAATAAAATAATTCTACTAGAACTTATACATTATAATATTATTGGATTAGATGTTTTATATAGTAGAATCCATTTTTTCTAATGACCCCTCTATGGATGAATGTGATGATATGAAAAACGTATTAAAGAAACATATAAACGACACAATTGATGACTAATGACTCATGATATATCTCATAAATATTCATCTCTAGAAGCCCAATGATTACACAGATAGATACTATATTATATCGCATAACCATGAACTCTATTAGGATAATGAATGATATGAGAGGTATGAAATATTCATGGAATTAACTACATTAAATCTATGATATAGAGTTCTATTTGGTCCACATATATTAATGCTGATTGGATATATTCCATGTTTGGATATTATGAGATTAAATTTTCATAATTAATTGTTTATATACCTTTTTATCTCATCAATTACATTTTGATTCTCATGTTTTATTAATAATTTATATATTAAAATCCCAAATAAATCTCTATCATAACATTTGACATTTATATTATTTAATAATAAAGACATGAATATTATAAAACCCTCTATCCTATTAATGAAAATGTTTAAATGGAATTTGAAAATATGAAAATAAATTTTTTAAATTTGAATAGCTCTAAAGCACCCTTCAAATAAGTAAAATATCTAAAGGGTTTCTAAAAAGGTGAATTTTTTATGTTTTATTAAGGAAATAAGGGAAACAATATTGTAATTTTTCCATAGTAAATAAGTAATAGGAAGTTATATATGTTTATTATTACGGGATATACTTTTATTTTTATGAATTTTGTATTAGAAATGGCATCATTATCACAAATTTATATCGAAATAGTGGATCCAAGTAGATTTTGAGAAATTTTTAATGCTGAGCTCGATCATTGATATATCTATACGTTGTGACTATAAATGAATATTATAGAAGAAAAAAATCTCACATTATAATGTCTTTAGAATCTTGTATTACACACTCAATGTTAGAAATGAAATAATTTTTGTGTCTAGTATACTCATGGATGGGTTAGTATTACATTTATAAATTATTCATTTAACTTATATAAAATATATTATGTTATTTAGAAATAGGATAAATAATTATCTCTTTATAATATAATATTAAAACCATGTTTCTAAAATATATAACGTACCAATTTAACATGGCTCATATTATACCGAGACATGGAATCAAATACATGGTTATGTAAATGGAAATAAATTTAAATATTATATCTAGAAGGGTATTTAGATTTTTTGTGATAAATTTATTAGGCTTTTATCAATCTTGGTTATTTGAAATGTATTGAGAACGTTTCCTTTAGTGGAAAATATTTTATAGCAATAATGATTTAGAATTATTTCATAAATATTTATGTGTAACGTTTACCATATTAGATATAGAAGGGATTTCATAGTTCATAAAATTTACTGAAGAGTGTAATAGCTAAGAATATACGAACCAGGTGTGGTATAAGACTAATTAATGTTGGGAATTTATAGAATTCATGAACTATGTAGATAATTTTTTTGTATGATTACAACTAAAAACTTCTTAGTCCTGATAAGTGAGCATCACAACCAAAATTTCATTGATCACCTAATCAAGTTAGGATATTATGTCAACTTAGTTACTCTAATATGCCATAGTTTAATAGTTTCTCTGAAAGATGGAATCAAATTTTTTCGAAAATATTTAGATCAATAATGAGTCATGTAGATCATTCATTACACTTTTGGGGACATTCAAATCCATTAGCTGTAACAACCTAATGTTTTTCAATGGAAAATTCCCGTCTTATATCTATGTCATAAAAACACAAAATAATGAACTAATAGGTGATATGTTACCTTTAAACATAATTTTGTCACCCCTGAGTTTGGAATTTTAAAAATCTGACATAAATGGTTGTGCTCAAGATAGTTTTTGGTGTCTAATGAAACAAAAATAATTTTTGGTGAATAGTAACCTACCCTTATGAATAGTTACCTACCCTTATGATTATTAATATGACTCTTATGAATAGTAAATAAGAGTAATATTACCTATGAATAATAAAATAAAATTTACACATCATAGAAAGTGATAATTTGACGTTAGTAAACGTTTTTGGTATTTTATATGTCATAAATAATTAATTATAATTAATTAATTAATTTAAATGAATATATATTTTCCTGAAATATATTCATAAATTATTGAATCAATTTCTAATAGTTTTTTGATAAATTTATAAGACCCTACGTAATTTTTGAAAGAACTGCAAAATCAGTTTTAATTTTAAAAACTGTTTTTTAAGTAACTATTGATTTTAATTAAATATTAAATTAATAATATTTAGCAACATATTTTTGAAAAATGGACTTCATTTTTGGATTCTAAATGTCGAAATATGGTTGGGGTAAATTTTTGAGATTTTTCTGAGATACTTGAATGCTTGATGAATAGTGGAATCCGATCATTCACAATTAAAGCTAAATAATGTATTAATTGAGTCATCGATGATGTTCTGCTGATGTAGGCCCACTTGGTTCGGGATTACATTATAAAATTACTATTATTGGTTTTCCAAGACTCAATATTCCTTGTCTTTAGTGAAATTAATAAAATAATCAATTTTATATTAAGGAAACCCCTCTCCCCTCCACTATAAAAGCCAACCTTCACTCCCTCTTTTCCTCATACCTCTCAAACTCCAAGACATATCTAAAATCTTCCCAAACACCTTCCCTAGCCCCTCCACCACGTCCAAAAGCTTCTGGTCTCATCAAAAGACCAAGCATCGGCCTTTAACGAGGTTCTTAAGATGAGGATTCTAAAGGTAATTTCTCTCCCTCTTCTCCTTTAATTTCCTTTCATGTTCAAGTTCCTTTCTTGATCTCTCCCTACCTATATTCATGAAAAATGTTTTGTAACTCTAGTATTATACATATACAGTAACATTATGATTCTAATGGTATATTATATCACCCACACCTTTTCCCTCATCCTTTTATTTTATTAAAGAGAATGTTGTTCATGTGGTGATAATTTATCACTTTCAAAAACCACATGTTCTCTTCTTCCATTTCAACCTTAAATCTTCTCATGAAACCATTTTTATGGTTGAACCAGAATATTTTGTATGTATTATGTTCTATTTTAAGTTCTGGTAATAACCTATGGCCATACTACTAAGTGAAAAGTTAAAATGAGTTTGTTGTGATTCAAAAACCGCTCAAATTTACCCAAATAATCTTCATTTAATTATTATCTAATGATTCGTCCAAATGGATCTAATATAACTCATTATAAAATCATTAATGCTTCTGTAATATCATTAATAACACATAATATAAGTTCTGTATGTTTACCCATGATCTACCCAAACATCAAATTAAGAATACAAGTGGACCGCTCAAGAAAACCATAAAAATGAACATACCCGAACAATGTTTTTAAACTCTATAAGTCATCCAAAGGAACATAATATGAAATAATGTAACCAGAATGAACCCTATTATTGTATAAAAGGTTCTAGAATTTCTAATTAATGAATATAATGTCATTATACAGGACATTAAAGAGAAGGAAGCATTCGGGTACAAGGTAAGGGGAAATCTCGAACCCAATTTTCTTCCATCGGGTTCTCCCTCTTTCACTCCATTTTTGATATGGTTACTCCTAAAAGATAATTTTTTCATCATTTCCTTTACTTTTCTGGGATATACATGTTTTTCACTGGTTTTTATGTCTATCAAAATTTTTTCCAAAAGAACTCTTCTTTCCAGATCTCACATTTTACCTCTCATTCAACGTTGTTGGTTCTTGTATCAAGTATGTTGTTCCCTCTTTATTTTGGGAACCCAAAGCTTATGAATGTGTTATTATGAGATGAAACCCATTCCTTTCCATGGGTTATTTATGTACATGTTTGATATGTGTTCTATGTGGAAATCATGATAATGATAATGTTATGATGTGACGGGTGCGCCCAGAATTATATAGCGCTCCAATGCATTAGGTAAAGTGATGAATCTAATGAGTAAATGTGAAATGATGTGTGAACATGATGCTAGATTTTTTCACAAGTATGTGTGGTATTTAACCACTAAGACATGATGTTTCATTTTTATGCATTGCCACATTTCATGTTTATTATTTATGCTCCTCTCATGTTCATGATCTTCTTCCTATGTCATGATTATGCTCACCCCATGCAATATTGTTCTTATCTATCCTCTTGCTGGGCTTTTAGCTCACCCCTTTTTATGTATATCTTCAGGTGGCTACATGTACTAAGGAGAGGATAGGTTCCACTAAGAAGCTAGTGAAGAAGAAATTAAATTAATGTTTATTCTTGATGATGTATTTGTTATGTATTGTCCTAGTTTTCCCAAGACACTAAACCTCTGGATACTCCATGTGTAATACTATTATGTTGTTTATCATTGAAATTATGTAATAGTAATGTATGAAAAGGATGAGTCGCTATAGTTGGTATCAGAGGAAATGTTTAGTTAATTTGGCGATTAGGATTAGTGAACCCTAGAGAAAACCTACAACATGAGACTAAGTACAAATATGCACACAAGGATATTTACCTAGGGATCCCATATGTTATGTTTTTCGTATAATTGTTTAAATGAATAAGTTATTCATGAATTGATTACGTATGTTTTGTTCTAACCTTTTCTATTTTAGAAAATGGTGGGAACTAGGAGAAATCAGGCCAACAACTCTTGGGAGGGCCAATGCAACGATTGCTCGAACGACATCCTCAATGATTTTGGAGGAGGAGTTAAAAACATCTTGGAAATGCTTACCCAATTACCTCAGGTTATGAATAATAACCATAATAATGGGGAACGTCCACCTTCACCAAAGAGGGAGAAACTAGCTATCTAATGTTTTATGCGACAACGACCACTGACGTTTTGTGGATCATCTAATCCACTAGTTGCAGAACAGTGGGTCAACTCCATGGAGAAGATATTTTATGTTCTTCACTGTTTCGAGATGGAGAAGGTGACTCTAGCCATTTATCGTCTCGATGGAGAATCTGATCAATGTTGGGCTTTGATTAAGAACACCAATCCAAGGGATGAAATTGAAGAGATGGAATGGGATGACATTAAGATAATGTTTCTTAATAAGTACTTCCCACGAACTCTTCGCATTAAGATGGAGAGAGAATTCATACAGATCAAACAAAAAGAAGAAGAATCTGTCACAACCTATGAAGCAAATTTAACAGGGCTCACAAGGTATGCTTCGGGTTTTGTTATCAACAATGATAGCAAAATTGATTGATTCTTTAGTGGATTAAAACCACATCTTCGAAAGGCTTTTAAAATTCTAGACTTTGGGAGATATGAAGAAGTTGTTCGGTGTTCTCTCAAAGTGGAGATGGAGTTTAGAGAATGGTCCCATGGCTATGGTGATAAGAAAAAAAAGATGGAGTTTTAAGACGGTGGATCTAATGAAAAAGGTGGGAAGAAAACACAACAGCCCACATGCCAAAAATGTGGGAAGTTGCACCATGGGAACTGCCTCAAAGGTATGGCGAAATGCTTTAAGTGTGGGAATGAAGGAGACCAAGCTCACAAGTGTCGAAAAGAAATGAAAAGGAAGGATAATGTAGCCTATGAAAGGAGAGAACCACTCATGGTTTAATGCTACAACTATAGGGAGCTAGGGCACTATTCAAACCAGTGCACTAAACCACGAGCTCTCGAGGGTAATCAGCGCCAGCAACCACCAAAGCCAAAGGAACAATGGAAGGAATATGCCATTACTACTGTGGAGGTGGATCATGATAATGAAGTCGTACAAGGTACACTAAATATTCACTCAAGAATGGAGAAAGTCTTTTTTGATTCTGGTTCTACGAATTCCTTTATATCTTGCAAGTTTGCTAGAACTATAGAATTGAAGCCCTGAAACCTTGAAGTAGAGATATCTGTAAAAACACCAAGTGATGTAATCATTGCAACCGAAGTGTTTGACTCTTCTCCTGTTGACGTATGTGGGGAGATTCTTCCAGCATATCTCTTAATACTTCCCTTGGTGGAATTCGACGCTATAATGGGAATGTACTGGATCTCTTTATATAGAGCGCATATCAACAATCGGGAAAAGGAGATATATTTTCATATTCCAAACCATCCCATGCTCCTATACAAATGCAAGTAAGATCATGATTATCCTTTGAAAAATCCTTCAATGGTGTGGGTGTAGATTCCATATGAAGAAGCATACCTCGCCCAAATGGTTGAGTCGAAGGAAAGTGCCAATCTTGAGGAAATGCCCATCGTGAGGGAATACAGTGATGTATTTCCCGAAGAGTTACCTGGAATTCCCCCGGATCATGAGGTAGAGTTCTCAATTGAACTCATACCCGAAGCTACTCCTATCTCGAAGTGCCCCTATAGGATGGCTCCTATCGAACTGGAGGAGTTAAAGAAGCAGCTGCAAGAGCATCTGGACAAAGGGTTCATATGCCCTAGTGCATCACCTTTGTGTGCGCTAGTGCTCTTTGTAAAGAAGAAGGATGGTACCATGCAACTGTGTATCGATTATTAGGAACTCAACAAGATCACCATAAAGAACAAGTATCCTCTCCCGAGGATTGATGACTTGTTCGATCAGTTAAGAGGAGCTCAATACTTCTCAAAGGTGGATCTTCGTTCTGGATATCATCAAGTAAAGGTGAAGAAGGAAGATATTCAGAAGACTGTCTTCCGTACAAGGTATGGGCACTATGAGTTTTTGGTGATGCCCTTTGGACTTACTAATGCCCCTGCAATCTTCATGGATTTTATGAATAGAGTCTTTAGACATTACCTCGACAAATATGTGGTCGTGTTTATCGATGATATTATCATCTACTCCAAGAGCAAGGAGGAACATGAAGAACATCTAAAACTTGTGTTGGCGACATTGAGAAAGAATAAGTTGTACGCCAAGTTCAGTAAGTGTGACTTTTGGATTAATCAAGTCACGTTCTTGGGACATGTGATCCCAAGAGAGGGAATTTCTATGGACCCTTCAAAGACAAAGGGGATTGAATAATTGCCCAGGCACTCTAGTGTCAAAGAAATCCGTAGTTTTCTTGGATTAAATGGGTACTATCGACATTTTCGGAGAAACTTCTCAGGATTGTCAAGACCGCTAACTATGTTAACAAGGAAAGGGGTAAAGTCTGTATGGACGGAAGAATGTGAGGGAATCTTCAAGGAGCTAAAGAGAAGACTGATCACTACACTTGTACTCACACTACCAAAAAGTGGAGAAGGTTTTGGGATATATAGTGATGCTTCAAAGAAAGGCTTGGGTTGTGTACTCATGCAAAATGATAATGTGATAGACTACGACACACGACAGTTGAAGATCCATGAACAGAACTACCCGACGCAGGATCTAGAGCTGGCAGCCGTGATTTTTTCCTTGAAAATCTGGCGGCACTACCTTTATGGTGAGAATTGTGACATATACAAGGACCACAAGAGCCTAAAGTATATATTCACACAAAAGGAGCTCAACATGTGTCAAAGGAGATGGTTAGAGATAATCAAGGATTACGATTGCTATATTCACTATCATCCTGGAAAGGCGAACAAGGTAGCTGATGCTCTAAGAAGGAAAGAACCTGATACTCTATCACAGTTGAGGATTGAGAAAGACACTATCTTCTTGGATATGCAAAGGATGGATTTGGGAATCATAAGGGTAGGGGATACATCCTACCTTTCCCAAATGATTGCGCAACCATCCATCCAACAGAATATTAAGGAAGCACAAAGGGATGATGTGGAGATAGAAAAGAGGGTGAATGATGTAAAGTAAGGGAAGCTGCAAGAGTTCCATATCGACGATGATGGTGTGATTCGGTTTGGAACACTGCTTTTTCTGCATTCATCGCCCGGGATAAAGAAGGAGCTATTGGGTAATTCACATAGATCAACATTCTCTATCCATCCTTGAAGTACCAAGATGTATCGTGATCACCGAGAACACTTCTGGTGGGATAACATGAAGAAGGAGATTGCGGAATATATATCAAGGTGCTTGGTTTGTCAGCAAGTTAATGTTGAGCGACAAAAGTCCAAAGGTATGATGCAGCCATTGCCTATACCCATGTGTAAATGGGAAAATTTTACTATGGACTTTGTCACGGGTCTCCCGAAGATTTCAAAGGGAAATAATGCGATATGGGTTGTGGTTGATCGACTCACCAAAACTGCTCATTTTATCGCAATTCGGGAAGACCTATCACTTGAAAAACTTGCAACGATATATGTGAAGGAAGTGGTGAGACTGCACGGTGTTCCACACTCGATTTTCTCTGACCATGATCCAAGGTTCACATCTAAATTCTGGAGGAGCCTTCAATATGCTTTGAGTACTGAATTAAATTTCAGTAAGGCCTATCACCCCCAAACCGATGGCCAGTCTGAAAGGACTATTCAGACACTCGAAGATTTTCTAAGAGCATGCTCTCTAGAATTTAAAGGTGGATGGGACCAACACCTTCCATTGGTTGCATTCTCATACAAAAATAGCTTCCACTGGAGTATTAAGATGGCTCCGTATGAAGTTCTTTATGGGAAGCGATGTAGAACTCCAACCTGTTGGGATAAAGTTGGAGAACGAAAACTACTTGGTCCCGATCTTGTTCAAGAGATGACAGAGAAGGTTCAAGTCATCTAGAAACACATCAAAGATGCTCAATGTCGGCAAAAGAGCTATGCTGACAATCTTCGAAGGGACATGGAGTTCGACGTTGGAGATAAAGTCTTCCTTCGAATATCCCCATGGAAGAGAGTCATGTGATTCGAGAAGAAAGGGAAGCTAAGCCCAAGGTACATTGGCCCCTTTGAGATCTTTGACCATATAGGAGACGTGGCCTATCGTCTTGCACTTCCACCGAATATGGCTCAAGTTCACGATGTGTTTCATGTATCACTACCGAGGAAGTACATAACAGACCCCTCACATATACTAAACTCAGAGGTGGTGCAGTTGGAAGATGATCTCTCCTATAAGGAGTAGCTGGTAAAAATTCTGGACCGAAGTGATGAGGTTCTACGCAACAAGACAACCCGCCTTGTCAAAGTGTTATGGAGGAACCAATAGTTTTAGGAAGATTCTTGGGAACCAGAAGAGGCAATGAAGGAGAAGTACCCTCACCTGTTTGTGTAAAGTGAAATTTCGGGGGTGAAATTTCTTAAGGGGGGAAGAATGTAACGAGCCAATGTTTTTCAATGGAAAATTCCCAACTTATATCTATGTCATAAAAACAAAAAATAATGAACTACTATGTGATAAGTTACCTTTAAACATAATTTTTTCACCCCTATGTTTGGAATTTTAAAAATCCGACATACACTGTTGTGCTCAAGATAGTTTTTGGTGTCTAATGAAACAAAAATAATTTTTGGTGAATAATATCCTACCCTTATGAATAGTGACCTATCCTTATGAATGGTAATATGACCCTTATGAGTAGTAAATAAGAGTAATATTACTTATGAATAATAAAATAAAATTTAGACATCATAGAAAGTGATAATTTGACCTTAGTAAACGTTTTTGGTATTTTATATGTCATAAATAATTAATTATAATTAATTAATTAAATTAAATGTATATTTATTTTCCTGAAATATATTCATAAGTTATTGAATCAATGTATAATAGTTTTTTGATAATTTTATAAGACCCTACGTAATTTTTGAAAGAACTGCAAAATCAGTTTTAATTTTAAAAACTGTTTTTTAAGTAAATTATGATTTTAATTAAATATTATATTAATAATATTTAGAAAATTATATTTGAAAAATGGAATTCATTTTTGGATTCTACACATCGAAAAATGGTTGGGGTAAATTTTTGATATTTTTTTGAGATACTTGAATTTGTGATGAATAGTGGAATCTGATAATTCACAATAAATGCTAAATAATGTATTAATTGAGTCATAGATGATGTTCTGCTGATGTAAGACCACATGGTTCGGGATTAAATTATAAAATTACTATTATTGTTCATCCAAGACTCAATATTCCTTTTCTATGGTGAAATTAATAAACTAATCAATTTTATATTAAGGAAACCCCTCTCCCCTCCACTATAAAACCCACCCTTCACTCCCTCTTTTCATCACACCTCTCAAGCTCCAATCCTTCTATAAAATCTGCCCATACACCTTACCTAGCCCCTCCCCCACGTCCAAAAGCTGTTGGTCTCATCAAAATACCAAGCATAGGACTTTAAGGAGGTTCTTAAGAGGAGGATTCTAAAGGTAATTTCTCTCCCTCTTCTCATTTAATTTCCTTTCAAGTTCAAGTTCCTTTCTTGATCTCTCCCTACCTATCTTCATCCAAAATGTTTTGTAACACCAGTATTATTAATATACAGTAATATTATGTTTCTAATGGTATATTATATCACCCACACCCTTTCCCTATTCCTTTTATTTTATTAAAGAGAACGTTGTTCATGTGGTGATAATTTATCACCTTCAAAAATGAAATGATCTCTTCTTCCATTTCTACTTTCAATCTGGTCATTAAACCATTTTTATGTTTGAACTAGAATATTTTATATTTATTATGTTCTATTTTATGTTCTGGAAATAACCTATGGCCATACTACTAATTGAAAAGTTAAAATGAGTTCGTTGTGATCCAAAAACGGCTCAAATTAACCCAAATAATATTCATTTAATTATTATCTAAGGATTCATCCACATGGATCTAATATAACTCATTATAAAATCATTAATGATTCTTTAATATCATTAATAACATGTAATATCAGTTCTGGATGTTTACACATGATCTACCCAAACATCAAATTAAGAATACAAGTGGACCGCTCAAGAAAACCATAAAAACGAACATACCCGAACAATGTTTTTAAACTCTATAAGTCATCCAATGGAACATAATATGAAGTAATGATACCAGAATTAACCCTATTAATGTATAAAATGTTCTTTAATTTCTAATTAATTAATATAATGTCATTATACAGGACATTAAATAGAATGAATCATTCGGGTACATGGTAAGGGGAAATCTCGAACCCAATTTTCTTCCTTGGGGTTCTCCCTCTTTCACTCCACTTTTTATATGGTTACTCCTCAAAGATCATTTTTTCATCACTTAATTTACTTTTATGAGATATACATGTTTTTTAATGATTTTTATGTCCATCAAAATGTTTTCCAAAAGAACTCTTCTTTCAAGATCTCACATTTTACCTCTCATTCAAGGATGATGGTTCTTGTATCAAGTATGCTGTTCCCTCTTTATTTTTGGAACCCTAAGCTTATGAATGTGTTATTATGAGATTAAACCCATTAATTTCCATGGGTTATTTATGTACATGTTTGATATGTGTTCTATGTGGCAATCATGATAATGATAATGTTATGATGTGACAGGTCTTCCTGGAATTATATAGCGCAATATGAATGTTTAAATGTGACGGGTGTGCACGGAATTATATAGCGCTCCAATGCATTGGGTAAAGTGATGAATCTCATGAGTAAATGTGAAATTATGTGTTAACATGAATCTATCTTTGTTCACAATTATGTGTGGTAGTTAACCACTAAGACATGATGTTTCATTTTTATACATTTCCACATTTCAAGTTTATTATTTATGCTCCTCTCATGTTCATGATCATCTTCCTATGTCATGATTATGATCACCCCATCATATATTGTTCTTATATATCCTCTTACTGGGCTTTTAGCTCACCCCTTTTGATGTATATCCTCAGGTGGCTACATGTACTAAGGAGAGGACAAGTGCCACTAAGAAGATAGTGAAGAAGAAATTAAATTAATGTTTATGCTTGATGTTGTATTTGATATGTATTGTCCTAGTTTTCCCATGACACTAAACCTCTGGATCCTCCATGTGTAATACTATTATGTTGTTTATCTTTGAAATTATGTAATAGTAATGTAAGAAAAGGCCGAGTCTCTATATTAGCAACCTATAAAAAATGTGTACTAACAAAGGTTGTATATGGAATTGCATTTGATTTATCATCTGAGATTAAATCCATTTTGATAAATATACATGTATTTATTTTAGAAAATGTCTCATCACTAGAGTATAGGCTGGTTATAATTTATTTGAGCCACATATAACATATATTAAGATGTGTGTTTATGGTTTAATATGGGGTTCTAGAGAGAAATAAGGATCAGTACATGGGTTTTGGGATACCCCCATGATTAATCCACAACACAT
The DNA here is from genome assembly GCA_963277665.1 of Viscum album. Taxonomy (NCBI): domain Eukaryota; kingdom Viridiplantae; phylum Streptophyta; class Magnoliopsida; order Santalales; family Viscaceae; genus Viscum; species Viscum album. The sequence continues at coordinate 790,179,994 of OY728148.1, forward strand.
GATGGACAGTGGACTCAGCTATAGACATGGAGGAATTCAAGGCTCATCCACTAGATTGTGATACCAAAACTAGCCAACTAGTGTTCCAACATATAATAGGTTCCAATTACTATCCATGGGCCTCAAGGAAAGAATTTATAATTGTATAAAATGGCTCTTTCCACCTATTTAATTCATTAAACTCAATAATATTGTTCATACATCTCATTGTCACATCATCCATGCTTGATCTATCAATTATTCCTATATTTCATCTTTATTGATATCCATTAATAAACTAGTGTTTAATCTTCTATTGTGTGTGATCAAGTGACTTATGTAACTCAAAGGGCTTTTTCTCTTCTATGTTATTTAGATCACTCTTTAGGTCTTTCTATCAATATTTACATGATATGACTTATTTTTAATGTTTTTGTCTAGTTTCTTGATTTCTATCAATTTAGGATAAAACTAGAGTTGATATTCGAACTATGGGATCATTTAAGCATACGGTGGGTAGTCCATGTACATAGCTTGTAGTCTTTCTTCTTTCCATAATTAGTTTATAGTTCATCCCTCCTAGTTTTCCTTGTATTAATAAAATTTAGTTTGATTTATCTAATTGTCACATAAATTCATTTAATTACAATAGATAAAAACTATATTTTATAAAAAAATGTTGTTTATAGTGGAAATAGTCGGTTTTAAATTTGAATTTAATGTGATAAAACTCAATTGTTTTCATTCTAAAAAAGGTGGGATGAAATGAGAATGATAGATTTATCATCGTAGCTGATTAACAATGTTTGAAATAAGTTATTGTGAAATATAATTTCATAATTAGTGATGGTCTAAAAATGGAACATAAAACATGAGATAAAAATTTACATGAAATGAATTAATAGTACATTTATATCATAAAAATTTATTTATGAACTAAATTTCATAATCATTGATTAGAATGTGAAATGTAGAAATCAAATTGTTAAATGAAATTTGTACTCGATGAATTATAAGTCCTCGAAATATTTATATTGGAAATTTACCTTTTTTAAAATATCATTTTTTTTCAAAATTACAAAATTATGTTTTTTAATTTTTATTAATATTATAATTTAATATGATGATTTTGGATCAAGGAGGTCGTGGTAAATTGAAATAGGGTTTTCTTATAAAAGGTTAAGGTGAGTCCTTTTTAAATTAATTGATAATACATATAATATAAATAAATGTCAAATTAATATTTTTTTCCGATAATAACAAATTCTATGATTTTTTCATTAGATTTCATATGATATATTCTAATAAGGAATTTTAGGATGAGTGCCTAAATCATATATGATATTAAACGGTTACAAAATCCAATACAACCAATCAGATACAATGTTTTAAATAATGACTTATGATGGACATTAGAAGTATCTAGACCCATTTGATTCATTGTGTGTGGGAATTCCAAAATTAGTTCTTGAATCCCATGTGAATTCTAGGATGAATTTCTATATTGTACGTGTTGACTACAGATTGAGGAATGTCAATATTAGAGATTAGATTCTTGGTGAATTTTGTGATGAGTAATATGATTCCATATGATACTTCAGGATACAATAAATTTTAAAATAAAATTTATTTCATCCATTTACCTTTGGGGGAATGTTCATCATGATGTGTTTAGAGACTCATATTCACTATCCAAATAATGTACGGTCGATCGTGGTCATGTGCCTAGGGATTGACATAGTAATTTCTATCTTTGAGTGTCATCATGAACCTAATCCATTAGTGGTTTCTTTCTATAATTCCTTTTAAAACTATTAAATTATTCATAATGAAAATTTCCACACACACATTTATATCAGAATAGTTATTAACATAAAACATTGGTGGGGGATAAACAAGATTAAATTACACCATTCTCAAAATTCCATGGATCTTGGGTACCTTAGAAGATAACACTATTTATTAATAGGTTATTTGTTTAGGGTATGATCCCATTTTATTATATTAATAATCATGTTTGTAAGGGTATTGATGATAGGAATAATATTTACATGGGATGAGTTGAGGAATAGTTAATAATTTCCATTATGTTTTGTGGTGTTTTATCATCTTTATATATGATCCTCCATTGGGGTTCTTTGATTTTTATTGAATACCCATTTTATTTTACCATGAGGTTTTTTACTTATTTATTTTAGGTTTCCAACATTTAATCTTTTAAATTCTCTTTTATTTTTTAATTTTTTCTTTTATTTTCATTGCTCTAACTACTCTAACATGAGGGAATAATCTTCCCACAGTAAACTCACAATCCATATGAAATAATTTATATCCAATGGTGTAAGGGTTGGAACAGCTGGTTCCATTGGGGAATCAAGTTAGGGCACAAGTACTATAGAGTCTGAGTATTAGAATTTTAAAGTTGTATTTGGGTTGTTTTTATTGGGTCACATTATTCAGGACTGTTAGACGTGATAGTAAGACATATTTGGATCCTTGTAACATTATTGTTCCATGATGTGATCAACCTATACATGACAATATGTGTTCATTAATGAGGAATATTATTCAGGGATTTTGATTGTTATGATTTGACATTATTTTACAATTCATTTATGGAATTTATATATGGTTTTGTAATTTATAATATTAATTCTAATGGAATTGTATGACAAGAGAGGGTTCATGTTATCATGCATGGTGATATGAGCATTGGATTCATTTTTATATTATCTATGATTGGTATGTTTCTGTTGTGAGATATATATTAGTCTATCATTTTATATGTCTAGTTTAGATCTAACTAGGGTTTATGATTATATATTTATAAAATGTGGTTGGGTTAATTAAAGTTTCAACAACATTTTATATAGAGTTTTCTATATAAATATATGGTGCCATATTACTTATTTGACTCCCTGTAAGATTCCATGATATATATGAAGATATATATGTTCTGTCAAATGATATTCACAATTAAAAAGTGTTCTAGTAAAAACCCTATAATGATTTTTTAATTATATCATGTGAATTTGACACTATTATATAAATTATTAGAAATATAAATTATTTGATACATCCTATAATAATTAATTATAATCCATTAATTAGAATGATTTATAAATTCGTAGAAGAAAATAGATATTTTAGTAATGGTAAAATATGAACACTAAGTTTTAATGAATATTGAAGAATCACTTTAGAGTGATGGGAGTCATATATGATCATAACACTTCTATAACTAGTGTACATATTTGTATTAATGTTATATATATATTATTGGGAATGCTTAGATAATTTGATTTACAAGATTAAAATGGTACAAGTTTAGGTATGCCCTCTAATTGGGGTGGACCTTATGTACATACAATGAGGTTCCCTTATCAATGGGATATGGGGATAGAGAAAGAGTGAGTTTGTGTGTGAACCGGATTATGAAAGTCATATATTATGTGAGGTTCATAAAAAATAAATTTTTACATCTCCAAAAATCATTTATTGGTTGATGAAATTTAGATCCTTTCTATATTGTTGTTTTTAATTCTTTTTTAGGATTACACTACATAAGAGGATGTTGTTGTAGATGCAGGAAACCTAGGATATATGATAAGACATGCGATATATGATAAGACATGCTAGAAGTTGTGAGACATTGATTTGTGAATGATTGTTAGAATGTGAGTGGTGGTATTTATAAGGATTATTTTTGGGGACATGTGGTATAACCAAGTCACCCTTGAGAGTGAAATTGATTTAAAAATTTAGTGTTATGTGACATGTGAGTGTAACCAATGAGATGGGTTTGACAAGATTTATAGTTTTCATTAGTGATATGAGGTATTGTAGATTCATTATTATATATGCGTGTTTGTTTTTTGATGTTGTTTAGTGAAAATGTGGTTATTTTTATACACCATTAATGATATTTCATTTAATTTTGCATGATTTCAAAGGGGAAAGATCATTCATATTCATAAAACTATTGGGTAGGATGTGATTTTGGCATGTGGTTGGTGTAATACAAAGAGATTTTAAAAGTTTAATATCATATATGATATCATATATGATACATAAAAAAATTAGAAGATAATGTAACACACTATCATTATAAGAAATAATTTTTTTAAAATAAATTCAAACTATTAGATATCTATTAATGCAAAAATCATTGGGTTTGAATGAAACACAATACTATATTAAAATATTGTTATTTTAATAATACTATTATATACCTAGATTTAAGTTCAAGGTATGAATAGTTATAAATATATTATTAAAATTATATTATTTAAAAATGTATAGAATATATTCAATTTTTATATTTTGATTATAAATAAAATAAAATCCTTTGTAATGAAAAAATACATGTAAACTAAGAAACTGTATTTTTCTAAAAGCAAGTCTAGACACAGTTACTAAAAATAATTTACAATTAATTTTTATCAGTTATAGAAATTTTATTTTAGAAAATAAAATTCATTTTTTTTGAAATTATTATGAATAAACTTTATTTAGGGAAATTTTTGAAATTTTTTAATGAAGATATATTTTTGAAATGAATAGTGAAAAATAATAGTTATTTATATAAAAATATTTTTTTATTCTACGAATATACATGATAAATTGTATGTTATTGTGACATTAAAAGTAAAATTAGTTAATTTACATATCTATTAATAAAATGTATGTTATTGGAATAAATTTTATAATGAATATGTATATAATATCTTTCTAATCTTTTTTGTAACGCCCTGACCTGAGTTACCCAGAGTCGGTGCATTATTACATAACATTGGCATGATTACAAGGAATGAAGTCCTGAAGGACCGATCAGTTTAGCAGTCTTGGAAAATAGGTTACATACATCAATGTTACATTTCACATTAATACATACAAAAAAATATAAATAATCTTTAAGAACTCCATTATTCCCTTGGATTAACCCTGCATATCAATCACAATACACTTCTAAGAATCCTGGGAAAAATAAAACATAGAAAGGGGTGAGCTCAAATGCTTAGTAAGGGTAAGCAATACAGCAGAAACTTTCATAAATAAGAATAAACATTTAAGGCAATGTATAACTAAAACAAAACCTTTTTAAACATGAACATTAGCATAATATGGAAGAAATAAAACGAAATAATGCCATTTACTTATTCAAATGGATATTCTACTAGTCGAATGATCACATGAAATACCAATAACCACATTCATAATGATGGAATGCATAATGACAGACTATCATAACCACGTAGACAAGGCCTCGTGCCAATACTAAAAATATGATTTTGTCAAGGCCTCTTGCCAAGACACTTGTTTGTCTCATGATACCAACAGATGCATCGAGGAGCAATAGCGGGCTCCACTTGTCACTAACTAACTCCAATGCATTCCTTATATGAATAGGTTTAAACATAACATAAACATTTGAATTAAAACTAGTATATGAAATGTCAATACTTTCTCTATAAAAAATTAACGGTATTAAAATAACACATCCACAGTAAAAAATATCACAAAAACATCAATGGATGTTTTTTTATAATAAATCAACTTCAAATAAGCTTCAAATCCATCAAAGGATGTTGACATAGATGAAAATGATGAGTAAAACTTTTTGAGAGAAATATACTTTTTGTAAAATCATTTAAAAGTAACAAATTTATAAATTAATTAATTTAAAAGATATTTCTGAATCAAAGTGCCCAATACCACTTTGAATCTTTTGAAAAGATTTATCATTTCAAAATATTCCTGTTCACATAAATAAATCCTTAAAATCATTTTGTAAACATGGACATTAAATTAAATGATTTAGAAAGATAAATCGTTAAAACATTTGAAATTATGATCTTGATAAAGTGTACTATTCCAAATCCATAAAATATTTATTTTTAAATCATTTAAATGGAAAATGGACATGGATGATAAAAATTTCCCATTAAATACTTACACATAAACAATCTTGGATAATAATGAGATTGAGGAATTAACCATTACCAATTTGGTAACATACAAAAAATACAACCCATGAAAGAGGTATCATACAATGAATATGTAAATACACATAAATTAAACTATATTACACAAAGAATACAATTATGGGTAGCAAATACACCACAAAAAAGGTAATAGTGGAAATACGGCATGAATCTCGGGAAAAAGGAGTGAGATGTAAACCCCTTACCTTGAACATTCCTTTAGTCGAGGGTAAGTTTAACCTCATGTATGAAGATCAAAGTATGTTATTAAATTATACCAGAACCATATTAATATTTATTATATCATACATGATTCATTTATGACTTTATACAACCCATTTAATAATGATTTCCATTTTAAATTAACATTTCGGGTAATAATCTTTTTTTATGGTATGTGTTTTAACTTGTTACTCTTGATTTTATCACTAAGATCATGATTTAAATACATACATAATATTAAACATGATAAATATATCATATATATTTAGAATATAAATATGTATAACAGACATATATATGAAATGAAAAACACCATTTATGGAGACGGTAGTCCGTACGTACGCATAAACGTTGTTTTTGTTTTCATATAGTATTGAATGGAAGAAAGTGAATAAGATATCTGTATGTACATAAATACATATATATATAAATATATATATCTCCAGTAACATTATTATTTCATTTATTACATATTTATTAGTAATATATTTTTTTATAGTCGTTGATGAATGGTGAACTTGGAAATGAATCTCATCGCGTTGTGGAGACAGTAATCCATACGTAAGCACGAGCGAAAATATCATTATTTTGATATTTAAATAATATATAATTAGATGTTATATCATATATAAAGATTAATTATCATGTAATATTTATTATTTACATGAATTATACATCATTAGTATATCCATCCAAATAATAATGTATTTAATAACAATTACACCACGACGTAGAGACGGTAAGTCGTACGTACGCACGTATGGTGACATGTCATTCAAAGGATGGATTGAATAGTGAATATGGTTTTACCATATTTATAATAACATCATTGTATATAGGATATGATGAAGATATTATTTGAGAATAGAAATAACAATGAATGAAGAAGTTGAAGAAGAAAGGAACTTGAAAGAGGGTGGTGAAGACGTTACCTCTTCTTCGGGTTCATCATTTTGATTTGATCAAAAGGGATCCATATTTTGGATTTCGTATCAAACTAAGGAATCTAGGATGAAGTGAAGGAAGTTTAGAGAGTATTTCGACAGGGGTTGGACATTCCAAAAGACATTGAAAGTGTAAATTAATGAGAATGGGGAGTGCCCTTTTATAAGAGGGGTGATGGGATCTTTAGGAAAAGCAAGAAATATTATTTTATAATAAATTAATATTTTGTTTTTAATGGATCATAAGTATATTATTTAGAGGTTAAGGTAGGGATAGGTCTAAAACCACTCAACCAATATATTTTAGATAAGTTTTGTTCATTATATTATCCTTATCTTTTATTTTAAACTCTTTGTTAATTAGATTGATATTTACCATACAACTTTGTATTTTTATATTATATAGTTAATAAACATACCATACCCCCAAGTGTTCCATTAATTATACACCTATCATTATATAATCCTCTTTTCCAATCCTTAGATTTTTATGTATTGAATATCAATTAATAATATAATATTTGTTTTAAAAACTATTTTATGTCAATTTCGACAATATTTAATTATTTATTTTTGATAAAGTCATAAAAACATTATTACTTCGAACCTAAATAATTGAATCAATTATAACTTGTCATATTAACCTATTAAATTCTTGTATGTCATCAAAACTTTCAAATTATATTTATTTTAACATTTATAATACCAATTATTTGATTCCTTCATTAATAAAGAAAATAATGCATCCTTATTGTGTCATATTTATATTTACTTTTTCAATGTATAGATATTATAAGTAAAATATAATTATGTAGGAATGATTTTTATCTTTATAAGTAATATTTATAATCGAAAATATAACATATGTTACCCTATGTAAGAATTGTTTTTCTAAAAGATATAATCTTATGTCATTTTTGTGTTTACTTTAACTTAATTAATATAAAGTGTCCCTATCACCTAAAATAGACTCCATGGGGTCCCAAAATCGACCAAAAGATTCCCATGGTATGATATGTATCCAAAGATAAGTTTAGGACATGTTTTAGGGTAATTTATTATTATTATAATATTATTTGTTAAACCTTATTTACCGGATTTACCATTTAACCATGGTAAATAAAATATTTAACAAAGTAAAAATTCAAAATGTATAAAAATAAAAGTTAACTATTTACACAATTTGGACATCCTGATTCAAAATATGGAATCTATTTTTCCAAATTCAAAACCCAGAAGTGACAGAAATTAATTAAAAATTAATTCCCGCTCTCAAAACAAAAACCATGTTTTTAAGAGATAATAACTATCAAAAGATTGACACATTTTTATGTCCGGTTTAAATTTGAAATTTTGTCCAATGACCAAAATTGTATTAAATGGTTAAAATATATTCTAAATATACTTTAAAAACACTCAAATTCTAAATTTATCACTATTAATTATTTCGATTAAGAAAGTTGTTTTAAATAAAAATATAGTAATTTTCACTATTCATCAAAATATAAATGTTATCCGAAAAGTACCAAAATTTCATCATAGGATAATTTCGATATTCTGAATCCAAAAATGAAGTCCATTTTGAAAGATAAAATATATAACATTTCAAAATTGTTTATTACTATCCATGACAGAAACGTTGATTGGTCACGGCGTGTTAGAATCTCGATGTTGCGTACAACACACGCTACTATATTATTAAAAGATAAGTGTACCATTGTATATTGGGGTGTTAAATTCTTCCTTCCATAAATAAATTTCTTCCTCGCAATTTATGCTCGGTATTGGAAACATGGGGTTGAAATTTCCAAATATCTTAGTTAAAATCCCACATCGAAAAATGTATTAACAAGGCCTCTATTTAAAATAAAGAGTGGTAAGTATGAAGGTTACCGAAAATAACACATACTAGTGTTCCAAGTAAGAAAATATGGATATGGAAGAGAAATTTAACCATCAATATCTGATAGAGAGTGGTAGAGAACATGGATATGAAATGTCCAACTATCCCAAAGCCATAAATTTGTGATGATCTAAGGTACCATCTAGGACAACATTTTTGTTCTATGTTCCTTTTCTTAATGTTGAGGAATTTTTTGATGAGATTGGATAAGATCATAAGGAGATATAATTACTTAATAATTATAGTTTTATCCATTATAAAATTTCTACCACAAACTCTTCTTTCACTCTAAAAGATAATAGAACTAAAAAAAATATTCTATTTTGCCTATTTATTTGGGTTTAAAAAAATGAATTTATAATTAATCTATTAGACCTTCTTAAAATAAACCACATTATTTAATCTCAAACTTCTCATGGGCTAGTGGTAGGTGATACGCCCTTGTCGCACTTCATTTATAATTTCAAGTCTCACGGCCTTGCCGGTCGTGACGGGTTGCCACACGACATTCTGGTTGTCCTATTATGGCAATCCAAAATTAATCTCAAACTAGAATAATCCAAAATAATTATGTCCAAACTCATAGTCCAAAATTCAAAAGGAAGGTAAACACAATAAAGATCCTTTTTTCCACGTAATAACATGTGAAAACCTTCATCATGTATTCATTTAAAACACTACAATATCCTGAGTTACCATAAATCCTTATTGATTACATTCATGATCCATTATTCCTTATAGAATAATGGATATACTCCTTCAAACCAAAAATATTTTAAACTCCAAAAAATATGGGAATAGAAATCATTAATCAGTTTCAAGGTAGTCAAGAATATCCAATATAATTTATTCAAATCAACAATCTATTATTCCAAAATCAGTACCGCATTATCAGAACCATATTATGTTTTATCTTTCTCTCAACCATATATTTTCAAAAAGATTTAACCTTCTATTGAGCCACTTTTCATGTTTCCGCCCAATATCAAGTACGTAATGAAATAGTACTACAGTACAATCCTTATATACTCAATAATTATTATAACCAGTACATTGTTGATACAACACTCAAATGACATAATTCTCTAATAACAACATAAGAAATCTAGTCATTCCTTCTCATATGTGGTAGTATAATAACTTGATTATTATCCAATAGAATCATCTAGGTCATACTATGATTATTTGGATATTGGTTCGCATAACGTCCCAACTCCTTGCAGATGAAGCATTATATATTTGAAATCTTTTTCTTACACTTGCAGTCACGTACATGGTGTCCTTTTTCTCCACACATATAACAAAACTCAAAATTCCTTTCAGGCAAGTTCCAGGTTTTTTTGTCCCACATTTATCACATATGGGAAAATTGTTCTTTTGCCTCTTCCGTTTATCCATCATTCTCTCTTCCATTCTTTTCTTCTCTTGCTTCCCTTCAAAGCCATAACACTCAGTAAATTCTTTACTTATCTTATAAACACATGATACTATTTCTTCATATGATGATAATATATGGGATACTATTTCCCATATAAATGATTCATTATTACCATGAATGATATGATCCTTATTATTATTTTGATCATACGTATTACGGGAGTTCACATTCCTTCTACTCGGTGCCATTTCCATACAATAGCATAAACAAGGTCAGTTTATGAATTGCAATTAATAATTCCAAACTTGTAAAAAACCTAATGCAAATTGATCTGTTTATGGATATAATCCATAATCCAAAAAAATTATTTGAGTAAGTATATACTCATTATCCCTTCATAATGGTTTGTAACAAAAATGAGAATTATCCTAAGAATATCCCTCGGGAGTGTCATAACCAAGAGTGCAGCAAGGCCCATTTGTCGTGCACCAGTTCCCGTTCGAGTCTAGCTCAAAGCGGTGTTTTAGGGGTCTACCCCTAGGTACGTCTGTGCCAGAGCCACCTCTACCTGATCGTATCCATACATGGATGTATTGCTTAGAAAACTCAAAAAATCTCTTCAATACCAAAATTCTAGGAAGTTCTTCTATACTAATCCTCAAAGTCTATCTTAGGGCTATGTGCTCTAATCAGAGTTTAACTAAATCTAGTTTCCAAGGTTATTGCTAAAAAATCTCTGATACCAACTGTAATTCCTTGACCCCAGTTACCCAGAGTCGGTGCATTATTACATAACATTGGCATGATTAAAAGGAATGATGTCCTCAAGCACCGATCATTTTAGCAGTCTGGGAAAATAGATTACATACATGAATGTCACATTGCAATTCAATACATACAAAACAAGATAAATAATCTTTATGAACACCATTATTCCCTTGGCTTGACCCTACATATCAATCACAATACACTACTAGTAATCCTGGGAAAAATAAAACATAGAAAGGGGTGAGCTCAAACGCTCAGTAAGGTAAGCAATACAACAGAAACTTTCATAAATTAGAATAAACATTTATGGAAATGTATAACTAAAACAAAAGCCTTTTAAACTTGAACATCAGAATAATATGGAAAAATTAAAATGAAATTATGTCATTTACTTATTCACATGGATATTCTGCTAGTCGAATAATCATATGCAATATCACTAACCACTTTCATAATGATGGAATGCATAATGCTAGACTATCATAACCACGTAGCCAAGGCCTCTTTCCAAGACTACAAATAAGATTTTTTCAAGGCCTCGTGTCAAGACAATAGTATGTCTCATGAGACCGAACGATGCATCGAGAAGTTATAGCGGGCTCCAACACTCACTTACTATGTCCAAGTCATTCCTCATATGAATAGGTTTAACCATAACATAAACATTCATATTAAAACTAGCATACGAAATGTCAATACATTCTCCATAAACCATGAATGGTATAACAATAACACATCCACAGTCAAACATATCACAAAACCTTCAATGGATGTTTTGTATAATAAATCAACATCAATAAAGCTTAAAATCCATCAATGGATGTTGACATAGATGAAAATGATTAGTAAAACTTTTTGATATAAATATCTTCTTTGTAAAATCATTTAAAAATGACACATTTATAAAGGAAGTAATTTAAAAGATATTTTTGAATCAAAGTGACCCATACCACTTTGAAACTTTTGAAAAGAATTATTATATCAAAACATTCATGTCCATTTAAATAAATCCTTAAACTGATTTTTAAAACATGGACATTAATTAAGAATATTTAGAAAGATAAATCTTTAAAACATTTGAAATTATGATCTTGATAAAGAGTACCTTTCAAAATACTTAAAATATTCATTTTGAAATCATTTTTATGAAAAATGGACACGGATGATAAAAATGTCCCAGTAAATACTTACACATAAACAATCTCATATAATAATGAGGTTGAGGAATTAACCCTTACCAATTTGGTAACATACAAAACATACAACCCATGAAAGAGGTATCATACAATGAAAATGTAAATAAATATAAATTAAATTTTATTACACAAATAATACAATTATGGGCAGTACATACACCACACAAAATGTAATAGTGGAAATATGTCATGAATCTCACGGGAAAAAGGTGTGAGATATAAACCCATTACCTTTCACTTTCCTTTAGTCGAGGGAACGTTAAACCTCTTGTACGAAGATCATAGTATGTTATTAAATTATACCAAAACCATATTAATATTTATGATATCATACATGATTCATTTATGACTTTATTCTACCCATTTAATAATTATTTCTATGTTAAATTATCATTTCGAGTAACAATCGATTTCTTTATCTTACGTGTTTTAACTTGTCACTCTTGATTTTATCACATAGGTCATGATTTAAATACTTCCAGAATATAAAACATGATAAATATATCATATATATTTAGAATATAATTATGTATAATAGACATATATATGAAATGAAAAACATCGTTTATGGAGACGGTAGTCCGTACGTATGCATAAACGTTGTTTATGTTTTCATATAGTCTTGAACGGAAGTAAGTGAATAAGATATATGTACGTACATAAATACATATATATATATATATCCAGTAGCATTATTATGTGATATATTACATAATTATTAGTAATATATATTTTTATAATCGTCGATGAATGATGGTCTTGGAAATGTATCTCATCACGTCGTGGAGACGGTAATACGTACGTACGCACGAGCGATGATATCATTCTTTTGATATTAAAATAATATATAATTGTATGGTATATCATATATACAGAATCATTATAATGTAATATTTATTATTTACATTAATTATATATCATTATTATACCCATCCAAATAATAATGTATTGAAAACAATTACACCACGACATGGAGATGATAAGCCGTACGTACGCACGTATGGTGACATGTCATTCAATGGACGAATTGAATACTGAATATGGTTTTAACATATTTATAATAACATCATAGTATATAGGAGATACTGGAGTTATTATTTTAGAATATAAATAACAATGAAAGAAGAAGTTGAAGAAGAAAGAAACTTGAAAGAGGGCGGTGAAGACGTTACCTCTTCTTCAGGATCTTCCTTTTGATGTGATCAAAAGGGATCCTTAGTTTGGCTTTTTGATCAAACTACTGCCTCTAGGACGAATTGAGGGAATTTGAGAGAGTATTTGGGAAGGGGATGGCCGAACCAAAGGGCTTTGAAATTGTGAATTAATGAGAAGGTGGAGTGCCCTTTTATAAGATGGGTGAGGGGCTCTTTAGGAAAAGCTAGAAATATTATTTTATAATAAATTCATATTCGGTTTATAATTGCTCAAAAGTGGATAACATAATGTTTAAGGTGGGTATATGGAGAAAAAAACTCAACCAAAAGATTTTAGATAGGTTTTGGTGATTATATTAACCTTATATTTTAGTTTAAACTCTTAGTTAATTAGATTGACATTTACCATGTCACTTTGTATTTTTCAAATATATTGTTAATAAACTTACCATAAACATCCAAGTGACCCCTAAGTGGTAAATTAATGAAACACCTATCATGAGATAAGTCTCTTAGCCTAACCTTAGTGTTTTAGGAATTGAATATCAATTAATAATATAATATTTTTTTTAAAAACACTTTTATGTCAATTTTGACAATATTTAATAATTTATTTTTGATAAAGTCTTAAAAACAATATTAATTAGAAAATAATTCATTAAATCTATTATAACCGGTCATATTAACCTAATAAATTAGTTTATGTCATCAAAACTTTCAAATTATATTTATTTTATCATTTATAATACCAATTATTTGATTCATTCATTAATAATGAAAATACTACATCATTATTGTGTCATATATATTTTTACATTTTCAATGAATAAAAAATATAAATAAAATATAATTATGTAGGAAATATTTCTAACTTTCTAATTAATATTTATAATCTCAAATATAACATGTATAACCCTATGTAAATATTGTTTTTCAAAAAGATATATGCTTATGTCATTGTTGTATTTAATTTAACTTAATTAATATAGATTGTCCCTATCACCTACAATTGGCTCCATAGGTCCCAAAATTGACCCAAATATGCCCATTGTAGGAAATGTATCCACCAATAAGGTTATTAAACGTTTTAGGGTAATTTATTATTAATATAATATTTTTTTAACCCTTATTTACCAGATTTACCCTTTAACCATGGTAAATAAAATATTTACCGAAGTAATTATGCAAAATGTCTAAAAATAAAAGTTACCTATTTACACAATTTTGAAATCCTTATTCCAAATATGGAATCCATTTTTTCATATTCAAAACACAAAAGTTTCAGAAATTAATTTAAAATTAATTCCCACTGTCAAAATAATAAACGTGTTTTTTAGAGACAATAACTATCAAAAGATTGACACTTGTTTATGTCCAGTTTAAATGTGAAATTATGTCCAATGACCAAATTTGTATATAATTTTAAAAATATATTCTAAATATACTATAAATCCACTCAAATTCATAATTTATCACTATTAATTTTTACGATTAAAAAAGTTGTTTTTAATAAAAATTTACTAATTTGCACTATTCATCATAATATAAAAGTTATCCGAAAAGTACCAAAATTTCATCCAAGGATAATTTCGATATTCTGAATCCAAAAATGAACTCCATTTTAAAATATAAAATATATAAAATTTCAAAAATTGGGTATTATTATTCATAACGGCTACTTTGATTGGTCGCGGCGTGTTCGAATCTCGAAGTTGCATACAACACAGGCTACTCTATTATTCAAAGAGAAGCGTACTGTGGAAGTTTGGGGTGTTACATTTTGAAACATTTCTCATTTAAACATCAATTTTTTGTCATGTCTGTGACATTAATTTTATATTATAATTTCTGACATATGAGAGTGGAATTTGAAATTTTGATTCTATATTTTTAGTAAGAATAATTTATAGTATCAAATAATCCAAACATCATTTTTGAAAAAAAAAATTATATTAAAAACAATAAAAATAAATTACCACAATTAATGTAATAATGGTTTAACGTGGGGATAGAATAAAAGTTATATGGTAAAACAACATAGAAACTTGTCAAAACAACATTTTCTATAACTATTTAAGTATTATCACCTCTAGGTTTTGGGAATGACCCATTTAGGTTCCTTTTTTCCCTATGAAAAACATTGGTACCCCTTTTTCTATTCAACAATTTCTTGTATGACATTATCATCACGTATAAATGGCCACCCCTCCATTGTACTTTTAATAATTAAAAAAAATTCATTCATTGAATAACATTAAAAAAAATTACATTCTTCACTAATAAAATCCTACAGAAATTTTTGGAATCATAAATCTAATCGAGGATAGATTTATGTTATAAATAAAGTAGGTTTTTGAAGATTTTGTAATGTTTGTAACTATAAAATTTTATATAACTTATTCTTATAAATATTTAAAATATTTTATCATTTTTATTAAAAAATGTATTACATTATAGGTTGTTATTATGAAAATTTAATAAACTATATCCATATCCACTTATATTAAAAGGGATGCAAAATTATCATTCCTGTGTACGGTGGACAATCACCTAGTGAACCAGTGTTATTTATTTTCCATCAACACCAGTAACTCATAGATATAATGATGGATTTAGTGAATTTATTATCACCCAACCTATTGGAAAACAATAACATCACTCGTCTGTACGGAGGACTATAACTTTACAAACAGGTGTAATATGTTATTAATTTCAATATTACATGGATAGAAAAAAGGATAGATAAAATTTGTATATATTTTATTTTTAACATAATAAAGATTTTTATTAACGGTATCATATATTTCTTATTAATTTAGATTGTGTGGGTTATACTATAACAATGTTCATGTGGAATTTGAACTACCATGTCATGATGTGATGTGATTCATTTTTCTATAATTTGTTTAATCTAATGTATTTTTTGTAAATTTATCTAATAAATGTGATATATATGAAATAAAAAATATTATATAATTTTAATATATTATTTACCATTTTTTCATCAATTCAAAAAAATTGATACAGTGTTCATTTTTATATAATTCATAGTCTCCCCATGAATGTTGTATTCCATTTTATATCTCTAACCTTAATATATTAAAATAAATATAAATATGATGAATATGTAATGGCCCAGACCTCTTAGGTCCATTAAATTGAGAAATTTTGGTGTTGGAGGAGTTCCGGGAGGTCAAGGTGACGTATCCCCAACACTGCCAATTTTCCAGTTCTGTGAATAGTGTTTCTAGTTTTATGAACTGTAATAGATCAGTCTGACAGATTGGTCTCACAGATCTGTCTCACAGATCAGTCTCACAGATTAGTCTGACAGATCGGTCTCACATATTGGTCTCACAGATCGGTATCACAGATCGGTATCATAGATCGGTCTCAGAGATGGGTCTCACAGATCGGTCTCACCGATCGGTCTGCCAGATCAGTCTCACAGATCGGTGTTGGAGATTAGTCTGAAAGATCGGTCTCACAGATCTGTCTCACAGATCGGTCTGACTGATTGGTCTCAAAGATCAGTCCGACCGATCAGTTTGACAGATCGGTTTCACAGATTGGTTTGGTGTTGAGTAACAGTAGTTGAACAGTGTTTCCATATTCATAATGTTTTTCCCCTTATGACATTTCCTTTGACGTTAAAAACATTTAAAGCCTTATTTTATGGGCTATTAAGGCCAATTAAAATTCCATAAATCCTATATTAATTAATCTTAATTCTGGGATGTTTTTACTTTGTCAAACTGCGTGAGTTAATACGATCTATTTTTAATGGAGAATTAAGCGCATCTTAAACCGTCGCCTCAATAAATCTTCAAAAGGGACAAGATATAATTATCCCTTGTTCATACTCATTGTTCTAGGCTATGAGATGCTAGAACCTTTCAATCCTTCATGTAGGAGTTTCACAATCAAACCCTACTCCTCCGATTGGTCGCTCGGTTTTGGATGCAACCGAGCTTTGTCGGTGAATCTTCCATATAAGGTATGTTGTATCATCTTTATTTTAGGGTTCATCCTCTCATGTTCCCCCTTCCCGTATTATTTCATGTAATCTCTATGCATCTAATGGGTTTTTCTTGGGGTTTTGTTGGTGCTATCGTACCGTGGCATCCTCGGGTGGATGCAGTTGTCGCGAGAGGAGGATTGTGACCCGTTGTGTGGATAAAGAACGTCAAGAACTCTTCAAGGTAGGGGATTCATGGATTCTCTAATTTTTTTATGTGAAATCGTAGATTTAGCATGATTTATCCCTTTGGGTCAACATTAAATTTACCTCATTAAATAATTGAACCGGATAAATAATTTGTTATAGCTCGTATGTTACTACCTCATGTTTTTATAGATAGTGTGATATCTATGCTTGTTTTCCCTAGTTGTTTGTTCTTGATGGAAATTGATAAAGAACGTATAGTCGAAAATAATTGATAATTAATTGTCTAAAGATAAATAGGTATGTAAATGAATCTGGTTGTTTTTGTTGCTGTAGTTGTTCTAATTTTATGTTAATCAAATTGGCATCGTAAGCATGTTAAATCTTTTGTTATAGCATACTGAATGGTTTTCCCAGAATTTGAACCTATGAATTGAATCATTTAATTCAAGAGGGATTAAATAACTTATTGTTGATAAATGATAAACCCTAATTGGGTGTTACCTTCATGCATGTAAGGTCGAATGCATTGTGGTTTTGAGCCATGAGTGCTGTTTTTTTATGAAGGTTGGATGCCCTGTTAATGGGCCAAGAGACCATTTGATGTGATGATTGTTTTCGGGATGCTTGTGCTGTTATGTGAGCCTGGATGGATGGTGTGATATATAGAGGTATGGAGGCCTTGTGTTTGTGGCAGTGGAGGGCACCTAGAGTGGCGAGATGCATCAGATTATGTATATGGGTGTCAGGGAGGACATCAAGGATTATGTTATGGGATGGATGTGATGGCTGGATGTTGGTGGTTCTGTTTGGTTTTTTATCTGCTTTACTTTTCCCCACTGCTCAATGTAGCTGGTCTTGCTTACACACCTTCCGAAGGAGGCGAAGACACGCAGGGTATGCCACATGCTTTCTGTGTTTAGCCTCTCGAGGGAGAATGGGTTTATGCTCTTTCTATGGGCGGAAAAACTCGATGGGTAACATATCTACTCATCGTGTTGATCCACCTTTGTGTTTAGTAGCATAGTTTTCTTTTCTAGAATTCCTGGTAATACAGGAAAGTAATTTCTATAATGAAATATTAGTTAAATGGTGCTAACCCATGGGGTTGGAATTTGCTGGAACATAATGATGAGGTGGTAATTTGAAAAAGGGAAAGTGGACCATTGGTGTATGCCAATGATGTTTAATGTGGTTTTTTTCATGGTTAATTAATGTGCAATGAATTAATTAACACAAAGTGGAATTGATGAAAAAGGTAATAAAGTAACCTAATAATGTTCTTTAACTAGTTGTGTGCTTATAGGATACTTAGTCTTAGAATTGGAAGCATGGAGTCTGAGAGACGTTAGTTGTAGTTGGGTCTAAGACTAGGTTATTCCCGTAGTGTGGTTGTGAGATATATATATTCTGTAATTTTTGTGTTTCTACATCCTACTCCACCCTATCGGTAAGGGAAACTGACACCCCAGAGATTCTGAGCCATGGGGGGGGGGGTGGGTGTTCCCCAACATTCTGATGGGAGGTTGAATGGAGGACTACCCCCTTTAGCCCCACCCTCTTCTCTTGGTAGATACAAGTGACTTTGGTACATCAGTTGGTTTTCTCCATATATGTGTATAGAGGGGAATAATGGCTTGTGGTTATTTCACTCACATATAATCTAGATATAGTATCCTATGGAATACTATAGGTGTAACGTGTATAGGTTGTGATGGCTTTAGAATCCTTACTCGGTGTATGGGGTGTGATGGCTTGAGTTATAATTCCGGACGTATAATACAAGTTATGCGAGATGTGGTGGCTCCAAGAAACTACCTGGTTACTTTTGATTGTGAGGATGGTGTGGAGCATAGCCCAGATGTCTGTAGGCATAAATTTGTGGTGCACGTGGTGCAGATTGTGGAGCTTAGCCCAAGTTTATACGGGAAAGCCTTTGGAGTGAGATGCACAGGACGTATGTTGTTGGGGAAAAGTAGAAAACCAGTGGGGAAGTAGTAGCGGGTTACCCTTTTTATTCATTACTATATGCTATATTCTTTTATGCGTTACATGGTGAGAGTAGCCATGGTAAGGTTGGGAACTTTGTATACATGGTTAGGTGACGAGTTATTTTCACTTGTTGTTCACTGTGCTTTAGCATGCTTTCTTATCTTTTGCACGAATGGCTCGGGGAGGATCCTACTGATTATACTGTAATACTCACCCTATGTATATATAAACTATTTTTCAGGTCACTTGGAGCAGGTTGGAGATCAGGCTGGTCACTACTAGCTTGTGGTTGCTGGAGCTGTTCGGGCTTGTTGTTGCGGCTGTCTTTCCTTTCTATTGGGAACTTGTAGTTTCCCCTTTTAGTTGTAGTACTTTTTCATTACATTTCATATATGAACTTGGGATTCTTTTATATTTTAGTTGGAGTTTTTCGGTGTCTATCTTATCTCTCTCTTCGGCATGTGTTCTCTTAGAGGGTAATGCCTCCCATTTGTATGTTACTATACCCTCGGTGCTAGTCGCCAATCCGGGGCCTACAGGATGCGGGACTCGAGGGGTCATTATCTTCCATCTCACATTTCCGGCCCAGGAGGGGTACACATTGTGGGGAGGGGGTCGTGAAATAATATATATGAAATTAATATCATGGATAAAATTCAAGAATAAATGTATCCACGATGAAATTAAAATGTGCTAAATTAAAAAAATAAAACTCAATAAAAACCAAAAAAATAATCACATTAAAAGATGATTTTGAAAACAAATTTTTTTTATAAAAGTAAAATAAAATAATATAAGTAAATATTAGGTGGTATTAGATATAAAATTTGATTCTATAATAAATATATTATAATCCTATATTTATTATATTGGAGGTTCAGACACAAATGAACTATTTCATACCTGAGGGAAGGATTTTTCCTCTCAAATTTACTTCTTTGATATATAGATCATATTCACCAATTATTCTATGGTGTGCTGTATAAAATTAAAAATATAATATGTTATAGAAGGAATATATTTTATATTATGTTATAAAATGTTGCATTTTATGTTTTTTCATTCACGAGGCTTCTGATTTAAAGCATACCAATGTGGTAATGGTTTATTTCAAATTCCCATCATTATGAAAGATATTTTTTTTACCCCTCCCTTGGGTGGATTATATGATATTTCAATATTATTATATCTTTATTTTTGTATTCTCTAGTTATTCAAAAAAAAATTAAATTAATAGTACATTTTTCCACTTAATTGAACATAAAAGTATTCACAAAATATATTTTAAAAAATATGGCTTTATTTCTCCCTTTATCTGATTTTTTTTAGATAAATCCAGTGTTTCTAAAAAGTTTTCTAAAAAGGTTTTTATTATTTATAAAATTATTTTTAAATGAATTTGTACTAATTTTTATTTATTACAAAATATTTTCAAATGAATATTTATTTTTTTTCAAATCAATTCCAATTGGATTTTACTAAAAATGTGAACGGAAGATTTGTTTTCATATGTACAACAAGAATGAATTTTTGTCATTATGAACAATAAATGTTTTAATGAATATTTTACTTGTTTTGAAGTTTATTTTTGTGAAACATTATTTTAAAAATATTATTTTAACATCTTTTTTTGAATATCATCAATGTAAAAATCATATTTTTATCAAAAACAAATTTAATGATATTTTTAAGGAAATTACATTCATAAGTGGTATGAAAACATGGTTGTACATGTGATCCAGTTGTGTTATATTGTATTTAAATCATCCATATTATTCCTTTTGATGGTTAATTAATAGTTTTATTAAGGACGAAAAAATTTATTAACTTTCGCCATATTAACCTGGATGATTTATGATTATGATTATTTGATTGGGGTAAGTATTAAATTTTTGTATATTAATTTTTAAATATCGATATTCATGATGATTATGTTTCAGCCTAATCACATCAAGAATTAATTTGACTTAGTATGTCATGGGTGGTCCAATTTATTTATATACCCTCGGTGCATGGATTGGTAACATATGAAAAATTCAATTCCTAAATCAACTCATTTTCAACCCATATAATTAATGTATCTTGAAGAAGGTCCTGATAGTTTTATATGTCCAAACATATGCATTCCAAAATTATGAGATAATTTATTTTCATTTCATCATTCAATTAGTTACAATATCCTTGTATAAGATTCATGATTATGTGATTATTTTTAAGGATTTTTTTTATCATCATTTATTACTGACATATTATGTTTAGATTATTGTTTAAATATCACGTGTCTTAGTTATTTACATTTCCATATTGATAATTATTATTTATTCATGATATCCTTTTGGGTATACCTACCATTACTAAATATATTAACTGACCCTTTTCATATGATTTATTTTCCCCAAATACTAGTTTTTGTTTTTTCAATGATATATAGTGATACACTATAATGAATAATGGTGTTCTCATAGAGAAAAACTTTTTTATCTACATTTTTAAAATGTATATGTAATTCAAGTTTATATATAGATTTCCATGAATACTAAACTATAAAATCCTTTAATATTTAATATTGTGTATCTAGTTCCAATGTAATAAATTAGACACCATCTCAGGGTTACTGGTGTATATGTCATTATATTAGAAGAATTTATAATAGATTTGCATTCATGAATCAGTACAATTAATGATGAGTGGTCGGGAATGTATCTAAGATACATGGAAGGTATCATTCATGATCTATGTAGGAATATTGAATTCCTTGTGTTTCATAAAATTACACTATTGGTGTTGACTGATCCCTGGTTTTCAGTGTGAGCTTTGGATCGATGAAGGCCATCTAACCAGATTGGGAGGTTGGTTTTATGATTGAGTCAATTTATATTGTGTTCCCCCTAGGATCAATAATTTTTTTAATAAGATTGTAATAACCGGTTTATTTTATTAAACTCAAGTTATTAGATACCGATAGGGATTTTATGGGTCTTTTCTTATGATTCTTATTTAATAGTCTTTGAACAATTTAAGGTTTCTTTTAGTGATTTCACATAGAATGGGGTGATAAGAATTTGGTGGATGATTTCGAGTCGATTAACAAAATTATTATTAAATATTTATGAGGTCTCAATGGTATTGTTTTATATTTATATGCTAATCAAGATTTGATTACATGATTGACAGAATATACATCATTGATAATGGTTCCAGTGATTTAATGGATAGAGATGATCAAAATTAGGGAAATGAGTTCCTTGATGATGTATCAAATTCAGGTTTCTCTCTAGGAGTTTTTAAGGCTAACCCATGTATTAGGAAAATAACCATTTTCGAGGTGAGGGCGGTGAAATTGTTATGGTTCAGGTTTTAACAAGTAAAAGGGATGGTTTTAAATGATTTTAGAATGAGTAAATTTTTCATCTAGTGGGGTGACTAGGTATAGATGAGTTTTTCAAATCTTGCCATAGTGTTTGTTAATGGATTAGATGTGAGTTGCTAATATCAGGTTATTGAACTAATAGAAAGATGTTAAGGAGTCTCTATAGTGGAGATTTATATGGTATACATGGGTGTTTGATCCTCATTCTAAGAGGGATATTTGAGTGAGGGACAAATTTTTAGGATGGTCATGGTTAAAATTTCATGTGGGTTGGTATGGATTAGTCATTGAATATATCATTTGTGTTGTGTTATTCACTAGGCTATGTTTAGGCTACATGTTTTTCATCGTATGTGGATATAATCTAGTTCAAAAAGTTATAGCTTAGTGATATGTGAAGACTATGGTAATGTACCTAACACCTGAAAATTATATTCTTTTATTTTATAGAGGATATGACAACTAGTCATGTGGGGAATTACAAATTCCTAATTCCAAAGAGAAAAAACCTTTTGAAATCACTGTATGTATATTTGTTTTTACATAATTAAGGATTTATGAGTGGGAACTATAATATGAAGTCATTTATTTCTAATTTTAAAAGAAATTATAATTATACTATAGCTTTTAATAATTCAAAAGATGTAGTGTGGATATACAACACTCTTTAACATATTATGGTTAAACCTAAAAATAATGATATTATTACTCTGCATAAGGAAAAAATTGAAAAAGTGTTTATATCCAGGGAAGAGTTATCAAAAAAATTAACCAAGACTATAATTTAAAAGTACCTAAAATTATGGTATTATTATCAAATGAGTGATGTTATATTTTCTATAGTATCTATATAGTATAATGTGGTGGACTTGTTGACAAGAAAATTAATTCAATAGGAACATAAATACAATATTATAGCTAATAAAATAAAAGTTCTTAGAATATGGATCTATATAAATGGGGGGTCTCGTAGTGTTGGTTCCCTAGAACAAACTACCACTAAGTATTAAAATAATATAATTTTACTAATGATCTTATCACATAATTTTTTTTCTTCTTTTTAGATTTAATGTGATAATGTTCATATAATTTTTTCACATAGAATGGTAATATTAGTTCCCTTATTAGATAAAAACATAGATATTCTAAGACAAACATCATAGAAACAAGCCATATGATATAGAAACATCTGTTTCATGTGGAATAAATGATTTTTTACTATCATGTATTGTAATTATATTTGACATTGAGACTTATTCTCATGTTTTAAAATCTATTGATAACCAATGAAGAATACTATGAGAATATATCTACTTGATGGGATTAAAAATGATTTATGTTTCATTGGATATTTTGATCAATGAATATTGGTATTGTAAAATAGAGGAATTATATTATTATTAATGTACATCAGGAATCACGAACCTTGATGTATGGATGAGCATAGTGATAAAATATTATTCAAGAGAGAAATTATATGTTGTTTATTTAATATGTGAAATGAAATTAATTTAATAAGTGGAGAAATATTTTTTCTCATCTGAATTAATGGGTGATGATATATTTGTACCTTTGGTAGAAATTGAAATATCAAGACAAATCAATTGGAATGGTGGATTATATCTAAATACATTTTGAAACGTAAAAGAAAGATAAATTAATCATATAAGGTGATGATACAGGTGTGTGTCTAGCATGATGATATTTTAGTATCCTATGAGATTATATTACATTGTATGATTCATAGGATGTCTTTTCATTTTTATATTTACATCATTATATATTGGTTCTATAAGGCCCCGGCCTTAAACCTTACATAATATTGAATTAAATGAATAATTCACATTGAGTATCTTTTCAGGTTTAGAGTTTTAGAGAACTAGGAAATAACTATTACATCTAAAAAGATTACAAAGTAGAAACTTCTACTAAGTTTCCATAAAATAAAAACTCTTAAAAAGAAACATGTCTAGTTCCATGTTTTAGGTAGAATGACTTTCCCTTGATCCCATCCTTGACCCTATTCCACGTTAAGTCCTGTGAAAAACATTTCAAAAACTTGGGATGAGCATAAAAAGCTTAGTAAGGGATAAAAAAACAATGAAAACTGTTATTTTTTCAAAACAACAATTAAACCATGTATACTTTATCAAAGTAATACTTTTCACCTTTTCGAAGTAGTAAAAAATCTTCACTGAATAAAAGTTCATTACTTACCCTTCTGTAACCAAATGATTACCATAAAACCCATATAAAGATCACATAACATATAAAGGTAACTTGGGACATAAACATACTTAAGTGGAATAACCATGAGGTTGACTTCCACACATATCACTTAACGGAATAGCCATTCGGCCAACTTCCAAACATACTTAATGGAATAGTCATACTGCCGACTTCCATACCCAATACATTGGAGGTTATAACGTAACCACTCGTCCTGGTATTCACGACATCACCCGTTATATGGTTTATCACGTAACCACCTGTAAAATATCCAAGTACCATTATAAAATTATAACAAATAAAACCAATATAAAGGAATGATAACATTTCCACGTTTCAATCACAATATATCATTTAAATATATTGACAAAATAGAATCCTTTATCAAAACCATTTTCAATACCAAAATACATAAAAGATTATGTGGTATTTCTTTTATTTTAACAACATTACGGCTTGTTGAGAACGCCAAAGATCAAATAATACTCGTGGCGGCAGAAAAGTTCGTTGTCACCGTGTACGTTAAAAAAACATTCCTTTTTTCGTTTAGTAAAAAGCTTCGTAGACAATTATTACTTTTGTATAAAAGTTAATTTCGAGGGGGTTTATACACCGTATAAAGGAAGGTTGTGTAAAAAACAAAATATGCATTAATGAATGGAGATTGAGACGAAATCCCTTACAAAGACGGTATCCTTGGAATAAGGATAAATCAATTACATAATTATTGGAGACAAACGAATACACCCAATATAAGTGGATATTAAGTGTAAAAAAATCAGAGGTTATTCACACATATTCATAGAATGACATATTCAAGGAGTAAAAGATTATCCCAAAGAATCAAATTTGTGTTAAGAAGTTCCCTTGCAAAAATTTGACGTCCTAACGACGTCACTACAAAATTCAGAAAATGATTTGATGAGATATAAAAAGGGGTATCTCATCACATGGACATAAAATTTAAATCAATAAGGATATATAAGAACATATCCCAACATAATATTATGTGAATTAAAAGACATAACAAAATAAGTCTTTTACAAAAAGAGGAGGGTGAAAGGTTCCTTTAACGACATGGTTATCTTTCGAGACATGCACCCCGTGAATGAAGGACAATGCAAAATTGATGTAAATACTCATAAATGAAATTATATTACACAATGAGTAAAATATTGGGCAGTACACACACCACTCAAAGGAAATTTTGGCAAATGTATCATAAATCTCACGGGAATAAAAGTGATATGAAAAATCCCTTACGAAAACTCGACAGCCTAACAACGCCACATAAAACATACAAAAATGGATTGATGAGATCAAATAGGGTCTGTCATCATATTAAAATAATATTTATAGAAATAGGAATATAAAATAACATCTCCCATCATAACAAATAGGAGCTTAAAAGATGTGACATAAAGGATAGTACTTTAAAAGAAAGAGAGAGGATAGATATCTTACAAAAATTCGGCAGCCTAACGGCGCCACTCAAAACTTCCAAAATGGATTGATGAGAGAGAATAGGGTCTCTCATAATATGAACATATAAATTACAGTATGAGTAATATAAAATAACATCCCAATAACAAGAAATAAGAGCTTTAGAAGGAATGACATAAAAGAGTGTACTTAAAAAGAAAGAGAGGAGTAGGATTCCTTACCTTGGGTCCGACTTGGCGCGTTCATTCTTTAATCTCCTGAATAATAAACTTGAGTAAATTTCTACTTCCTTAAAAAACTTTTTAAAGTTCATTATTCCTTTTATATCACTTATTACTATGTCATAAACATTATGTAATCATTTATGTTAATAATGTTTGTTTTGTCGATATTTGGTTCTTAAGTATAAAGTGGACATCTTACAATTACATGTTGTTCGTGTGGTCAAAGGTTCATTATATCCAGAGTTTTATTCATGATGTAGATATCATATATATCATATATATCCAGTATATTCATGCATTTATCATATTACATAACATTTAGAGTTATGAAATGAAATGCACAGTTCATGGAGACAGTAAGTCATACGTATGCATAAACGCTACTTCCATTTCTATTTCTTATTTAATTGAATTAAAACATAATGGTACATAATAGTATTTTAATTAAAGTATGGTATCATATATAATATCATTAAATATATCCTTTATACGTACCACATATGGTATTAATGAATCAAATCACTTTGAGGGGCGGTAGTCCGCACTTCCTTAAATAAAGATATTGCGTTTACCCATAATGGAAACCATAAAGGTATGCCATAAATGAAAAATACATAAGCTTAAGTAAAACATAAACATATTAAATATAATATATAAATATAGTTTCATCTTAATGGCCACCTTTGAAGGTGTTAGAGAAATGTTGAACAATCATCGTTTCGGGAGACAGAAATTCGCCATCCACGGAAATAGTATGTTTTTTAACCATTAGATGTAGGTGTGTGAATGTGTATCTAGAATCCTTCTTATAAAAACATCCTAATATATTGAAGATACTGTATTTGTTACAAAATAAATGAATAAAAAGAGTTTAGGGGGTTGGAGAAGAAAAATAAAACAAAAGGACACAAGTGAAGACATTACCTTTAAATCGGGTAACTTCCTTTGATTTGAGCTCAAAGGCTTCCTTGGAAAGGATTATGCCCAAAGTGAGGGTTCAAGGAGTTAAATAGGGATGTGGAGAGATTAAATGGGCAGATTTAGGCCGATCCAAAGGATTGATATGTGTGGGTAAGGAGGTAGAGGTGGGGGCCTTTTATAAGAGGAGAGTTGGGGAACTCTTGGAAAGTAAGAAAATGTTACTTTATATGAAAATGAGTTTCGTATTTAAAAGGTCCCACATAGATATAATTCGTGGATAAGGTGATAAGGGTTCAAATTAAACCCAAAAATAGGTTTTGGAAATCTTTAGGTCTTAGATATTACATTATCATTCCATTTTATTAAAATCGTTAAATACTGAGGTTATCACTACATCATCATGATGTCATAAATAATTTAATTTATTTAATGTCTAAAAATTATAAAAAAATACTATTATGTAGGAAATATTTTTAGCTTTCCAATGACTATTTATAGTCAAATATCGGAATTGTATAACCCCATGTAAAAATTGGTTTAGTAAAACAGTTCATGTTTGTGTCCTTTTTTACATTATCATTAAATAAAAAGGTATTTATGTCATTTTCCAACCAAAGTGGCTCATTGGGGTCCCCAAGTTGACCCATGGATATTCATGGTCGTCCATGACACATCCAATGAGGGTAGGACATGTTTCAGGGTCATTTAATTTTATTAAAACGTTATTATTACCTTAAACTACACTAATTACCTCTAATCGCGATTAAAAACTTAATAAATTACTATTCACCAAAAAAATTATTTTAATCCCATTGAACCACATTTTACTACTTAATGACAACCATGTATGTCAGATTTTTGAAATTCAAAATACAATTGTGGAAAATTTTCATTTAAATGGGAAATCAGTTTTTATAAGTACCACTTAGTGGTTTCACTATTCATCAAAAATTGACATTTTTCAGAAAATTACGAAAAATTCACCCTAAGATATATTTGATATTACAAATTAAAAAATGATGTCTATTTTAAAAAATTAAAAACATATAAGTTTCATTATTTAATTTAATAATTAATTTCCGCTGTCAAAACAAATAGCGTGTTTTTATGAAACAAAATGTATCAAAAGATTGACACTAGTTTAAGTCCGATTTCAAAGGGAATTTAATTCCATCGACCACTATTGGATTAAATGGTAAAACTATATTATTATTTCACTTTAAAACCAATTCAAAATATAATCTAATCATATAAATAAATTAGATTAAAAAGAGTTTTTGAATTAAAATACAACATTTTTCACTATTCATTAAAAATTGAACTTTTTCGGAAAAATACCAAAAATTTACACAAAGTAAATTTTGATGACCCAATTCTAAAGAATAATTTTATTTTGTCAAATATATCACATAAAATTTTCAAAAAGTGGATTTAAAAGAGTTTCGCCATCAAAATGTGGTTAACCGACCTTTTAATGAATATTAGAATGTTTAAGCTTAAAAACTGGATTCATTTTCATTGTCAATCCTCTAACATTTAAAGTAAAGAGTAAAAATATTTGAAAAACATATATAATCATCTTGTAGTTAGTTCTGTTAATTCCCTCCATTACAACGTTTAGGCATTAACTACCATTAAAATAATAATATTTTGTTATTAGAGTGCAACGTAAGATTCCCAAGAAACTCGTTGTTGCGTATTGGGTACGCCATCGAGCATAGTATCCCCTTTAATGTAATATTAATATTTTATTCACAAATATGGATAAATATAAAGATGTCTTGTTCTTTATTTACCTGGGGTGTTACATCCTTCCCCCCTTTTGGGAATTGCGTCCTCGCAATTTTAAAATTGAGCTTGGAATCATCCTTGAAAGTCCCACATCGGAACAAAAGTCAGTAAAACAATCACATTATGATAAAGAAAGATAAGTACAAAGGTCACCCGAGTTTACCCATACTTGGATTCTAAGTATGAAAATATGGACATGGAGGAAAAAACAAAGGGTCATCTTCTGATGGAGAGTGATAGAATACATGTTTAGGAGAAAGTTAACCACAAGAAAATCACAAACTTGTGATGGGTTAAACGGTATTCAATTCCCCAGTAGGAAAATTTAATAGACAAAATTTTTGTTTTAAGTTACATTTTATTGA
The DNA here is from genome assembly GCA_963277665.1 of Viscum album. Classification (NCBI taxonomy): domain Eukaryota; kingdom Viridiplantae; phylum Streptophyta; class Magnoliopsida; order Santalales; family Viscaceae; genus Viscum; species Viscum album. The sequence goes on from OY728148.1 coordinate 790,210,022, forward strand.
GGAATTTATTCATAAGGAAACAAAATCACTTATCATGTTGACTTTCAACATTTACACAAACTCATATTTTCTCCAAAAGACGAGTATTTAGGAAGACTTGTTCACATTAAGAGAACTATAATCAACTTCAAGAGAATCACCTAACCCAAAAAAGATAACTATATACTTCCCATGTATTTAGACTCTATCCAAAACCAAAACCAAAAACGTTAGTACAAGATCAGATAATCCAGAAAGGATAACCCCTTATAAAAAGAAAATATATTCTTAATCTCCAAAATTTGTCCAACAACACCCAAAGTTCAACGAGGACCATTCGATAATCAATTTTTCCATAAAATTATTCAAAGTAATCCAAACTAAGATTGAAACTCAAATATTTGAAGGATTTAGTCACATAGTCTTCCAAGTTAAATCTCAACATTTATCTCCAAACAACATCAGTTGCTCTTAATGTCTCGTATTTAAAAGTAATTAACCTAATCACATATCCTCCATGATAGGTTAATAAATATGCATAGATAACCCAAAATAAACTTACTCTTAATTCATCAAATCATATAACTTAAAAGAATCAGTCAAACTAACCAGGGACTTCACGTAGTCCAGTGGTAGGTGATAAATACCAGTTGCACTTTGGTTGTGGGTTCGATTCCCACAACTTTGTCCGATGCGACGGGTTGTCACACGGTCTGCGTGTTGTCCTTCTTCCAAAACTATATAATTCTCAAATCATTCCCCAAAAAGAGATAAAATCATAAAAAATAACCATAACATAATTTAACCTCAATTTTATCTAATGCCTTTCACTACCATCATAACATATAGTAACCCATAATTACCTCAAAAGTAAGGATCATATATACCGAAATGGTTCTTTATAACTATGTCCACAAAAGAACAGATAACTATTCCTAGAATAAAATTTTCTTATATTAAACATCACGGTTACACAAACTATAAAAAGTCTTCTAACGTAACCCTATCATCAAAAGAGACTTAATACTCTTATGAATTTCACCATAACTCTCAAAGCCCTTATATGTTGACATCTTAATCATTCAACATTCTTCATGATCCATTAACCATTCATTCCCAACCTATTCCGAAATAATTCTTTCCTACAAACAAAATCATGAATAATATCCAAAGATTCCAAAATAGGAAAACAATAGTTATGAAATAATCCACACCTCTGATTGGTCATTTTCAGTTTCTTCATCCTCAATCTGAATGGCATTAGGTATTGGTAAATGAACATTTGTACGAACTTGGTGATCCCATTCACAAAACTTCTTCATAGGACATGTGTTTGTATAATGACCATGCACACCACATTTAAAACATTCAATTGATCCCTCAGAAAGAACTTCTTTCCCTTTCCTCGAGTCAACTAGATGCTTCCTTTTTTCATGGAAGGTTCTTTCTTTATGACCTTCATTTCCACATCTATAGTATATTTCTGTCCCTTTGAAACATTTTCCTATGTGTTTCATTCCACATTTTTTACACATAGGTTTTTGAACCCACATACCTTTATGATTATTACCTGTAGTTCCGTAGGGATTTTTTTCTCTCATATATGATGCCTTAGAGAAATTACCATGGTTTAGGTGGTCAATAATGACTCTAGATAGTTGGTTGAGGATAATCACAAGAGTTCTCATTGTAGCTCCCATATCATTCAGTTGCTTGATCAAAAAACTGTCACAGTTTCCTTCACATCCACTGTTACTTTGGTGCCTGCTAGAACCATCCATTTACTAAAACCAAAAAGGTCAGTGTGAGTATATCAACAAAACCATCATGTACTAATGAGGAAGATAAACACTAAGTTATACTTACTCAATCACTTTATCTCAAACTAGGACTCTTTCTGAAATCCTAACCATTATGGTAACGTCACTTATGCTTAAAGAATACCCTAACCTCTAAAGTTATCTAAACCGACCTTTGATACCAACTATAAGGCCCAGACCTTAAACCTTACGTAATATTGAATTAAATGAAAAATTCACATTGAGGATCTTTTCAGGTTTAGTGTTTTAGAGAACTAGGACATAACTATTAAATCTCAAAATATTACAAAGTACAAACTTCTACTAAGTTTCAATAAAATAAAAACTCTTAAAAAGAAACATGTCTAGTTCCATGTTTTAGGTAGCATGACTTTCCCTTGATCCCATCCTTGACCCTATTCCACGTTAAGTCTGGTGAAAAACATTTAAAAAACTTGGGATGAGCATAAAATGCTCAGTAAGGGATACACAAAGAATGAAAACTGTTAGTTTTTCAAAACAACAAGTAAACCATGTATACTTTATCAAAGTAATACTTTTCACCTTTTCGAAGTAGTAAAAACTCTTCACTGAATAAAAGTTCATTACTTACCCTTCTGTAACCAAAAGATTACCATAAAACCCACAAAAAGATCACATAACATATAAATGTAACCTGGGACATAAACATACTTATGTGGAATAACCATAAGGTCGACTTCCACACATATCACTTAATGGAATAGCCATTCGACCAACATCCATACATACTTAATGGAATAACCATACGACCGACTTCCATAACCAATGAATTGAAGGTTATAATGTAACCACCCGTCTTGGTATTCACGGCACCACCCATCATATGGTTTATCACGTAACCACCCGTAAAATGTCCAAGCGCCATTATAAAATTATAACACATAAAACCAATATAAAGGAATGATAACATTTCCACATTTCAATCACAATATATCATTTAAATATATTGAAAAAATAGAATCCATTATCAAAACCATTTTCAATACCAAAATATATAAAAGAGTATATGGTATTTATTTTATTTTAAAGACATTATGGCTTGTTGAGGAAGCCAAAGATCAAATAATACTCGCGGCGGCGGAAAAGGTTGTTGTCACCGTGTATGTTAAAAGAAACATTCCTTTTTGTCATTTAGTAAAACGCTTCATAGAAAAAGACTCCTTTTGTATAAAAGTAAATGTCGAAGGGGTTTATACACCGTATAATGGAACGTTGTTATAAAACAAAATATGCCTCAATAAATAGAGATTGAGACGAAGTCCCTTATAAAGATGGTATCCATGGTTTAAGGATAAATCAACTACATAATTATGTGCGACAAACGAATACACCCAATATAAGTGGATATTATGTGTAAACAAATCAGAGGTTATTCAAACATATTCATAGAATGACATATTCAAGGAGTACAATATTATCCCAAAGAATCAAATTTGGGTTAAGAAGTTCCCTTGCAAAAATTTCACGGCCTAACGGCCTCACTACAAAATTCAGAAAATGAGTTGATGAGAGATAAAAAGGGGTATCTCATCACTTGGACATAAAATTTAAATCAATAAGGATATAGAACAACATATCCCAACATTATATTATGTGAATTAAAAGACATAAGAAAAGAAGACTTTTACAAAAAGAAGAGGGTGAAAGGTTCCCTTACCGACTTGGGTATCTTTCGAGACATGCACCCCGTGAAAGAAGGACAATACAACATTGATGTAAATACTCATAAATGAAATTATATTACACAATTAGTAAAATAATGGGAAGTACATACACCACTCAAAGGAAATTGTGGAAAATGTAGCATAAATCTCACGGGAATAAAAGTGAGATGAAAAATCCCTTACGAAAACTCGGCAGCCTAACGGCGGCACCTAAAACTTACAAAAATGGATTGATGAGATCAAATAGGGTCTCTCATCATATTGAGATAATGTTTACAGAAATAGGAATATAAAAGAACATCCCACAACATAACAAAGAGGAGCTTAAAATAAGTGACATAAAGTATTGTACTTTAAAATAAAGAGAGAGGTTAGACCTCTTACGAAAATTCGGCAGCCTAACGGCGCCACTCAAAACTTCCAAAATGGATTGATGAGAGAGAATAGGGTATATCATCATATGAACATAAAAATTACAGTAAAATTAATATAAAAGAACATCTCAATAACAAGAAAGATGATCTTTAGAAGTAATGACATAAAAGTGTGTACTTAATAAGAAAGAGAGGAGTAAGATCCCTTACCTCTGGTCCGACTTGACTCGTTCGTTCTTTAATCTCATGAATAATAAACTTGAGTTAATTTATACTTCCTTAAGAACCTTTTTCAAGTTCATTATTCCTTTTATATCACTTATTACCATGTCATAAACATTATGTAATCATTTATGTTAATAATGTTTGTTTTGTCGATATTTGGTTCTTATGTCAAAAGTGGACTTCTTACAATTACTTGTTGTTCGTGTGGTCAAAGGTTCATTATATCCATATTTTTATTCATGATGTAGATGTCTTAAATATCATATATATCCAGAATATTCATTCATTTATAATATTACATAATATTTAGAGTTAAGAAATGAAATGCACCGTTCATGGAGAGGGTAAGCCGTACCTACGGATGAACACTACTTCCATTTCTATTTCATATTTAATGGAATTAAAACATAATGATACATAATCGTATTTTAATTTCAGTATGGTAGCATATATAATATCATTAAATATATCTGTTATATGTACCACATATGGTATTAACGAATCAAATCACTTTGAGGGGGCGGTAGTCCGCACTTCCTTAAATGATGATATCGCGTTTACCCATAATGGAAACCATAAAGGTGTGCCATAAATGAAAAATACAAAAGCTTAAGTAAAAAAATTAAACATATTAAATATCATATATAAATATAGTTTCATATTAATGTCCACCTTTTAAGGTGTTAGAAGAAAGTTGAACAATCATCGTTTCAGGAGGCATAAATTCGACATCCACAGAAACAGTATGTTCTTTAAACAGTAGTTGTATGTGTGTGTACGTGTAGCTCTAATCCTTCTTATAAGAACGTCCTAGTATATTTAATATACCGGATTAGTTACAAAATAAATGAATAAAAATAGTTTAGGGGGTTGGAGATGAAAAATAAAACAAAAGGACACAAGTGAAGACATTACCTTTAAATCGGGTAACTTCCTTTGATTTGAGATCAAAGGCTTCCTTGGAAAGGATTCTGCACAAAGTGATGCGTCAAAAAGTTAGAGAGGGATGTGGAGAGATGAAATGGGAAGAGTTTTTCCAAGCCAATGGCTTGACAGTTTTGGGTAAGGAGGTAGAGGTGGGGGCCTTTTATAAGAGGAGAGGAGGGGCACTCTTGGAAAGTAAGCAAATGTTACTTTATTTGAAAATGAGTTTCGGATTTAAAAGGTCCCACATTGATATAATTTGTAGATATGGTGATAAGGGGTCTAAATCCACCCATCCAATAGTTTTTGGACTTGTGTAGGTCTTAGATATTACATTATCTTTCCATTTTATTTAAATCGTTAAATAATGAGGTCATTGCTGCAACATCATGATGTCAAAAATAATTTAATTTATTTAATGTCTAAAAATTATAAAAAAATACTATGATGTAGTAAATATTTTTTTCTTTCCAATGACTATTTATAGTCAAATATATTACTTGTATAACACCATGTAAAAATTGTTTTAGTAAAACATTTCATGTTTGTGTCATTTTTACTTTATCATTAAATAAAAAGGTATTTATGTCATTTTCCAACCGAAGTGGCTCCATGGGGTCCCCAAGTTGACCCATGGATTTTATTGGTCGGCCATGACACATAAAAGGAGTGTAGGACATGTTTCTAGGTCATTTCATTTTATTAAAACATTATTCATACCTTAAACTACACTAATTCCCTCTAATCGCGATTAAAAACTTAATAAGTTACTATTCACCAAAAAATTTATTTTAATCCATTGAACCACATTTTACTTCTTAATGACAACCATGTATGTTGGATTTTTGAAATTAAAAACACAAAGGTGTCAAAATTTCATTTCAACGGAAAATCAGTTTTTATAAGTACCACTTAGTGGTTTCACTATTCATCAAAAATTGATGTTTTTCAGAAAATTACCAAAAATTCAACCTAATATATATTTGATATTCCAAATTCAAAAATGATGTCTATTTTACAAAATTCAAAACATATAGTTGAATTAATTAATTTAAAAATTAATTCCCGCTGTCAAAACAAATAGCCTGTTTTTATGAAACAAAATGTATCAAACGTTTGACACAAGTTTAAGTCTGATTTCAAAGTGAAATTAATTCCATCGACCACTATTGGATTAAATGGTAAAAATATATTCTAATTTAACATTAAAAAAATTAAAAATATAATCTAATCATATAAATAAATTAGATTAAAAAGATGTTTTGAATTAAAATACAACATTTTTCACTATTCCATAAAAATTGAACTTTTTCGGAAAACTACCAAAAATTTACACAAATTAAATTTTGATGTCCCGATTCTAAAGAAGAATTTTATTTTGTCAAATATAACACATAAAATTTTCAAAAAGTGTATTTAAAAGGGGTTCGCCATCAAAAGGCGGTTAACCGACCTTTTAAAGAATATTAGAATGTTTACGCTTAAAAACTGGATTCATTTGCATTATCAAACCTCTATCATTTAAAGTAAAGTGTAAAAATATTTGAAAAACATATATAATCATTTTGTATTTAGTTCTGTTCATTCCCGCCATTACAATAGCTAGGCGTTAACTACCATTTAAAATAATATTATTTTGTTATTAGAGTACAACGTAAGATTCCCAAGAAACTCGTTGTTGCGTATTGGGTACACCATCGAGCAAAGAATCCCCTTTAAAGTAATATTAATATTTTATTCACAAATATGGATAAATATAAAGATTTCATGTTCTTTATTTACCTTGGGTGTTACAGGTTCCTTGGAATATTTCTAGATTTTGATCAGAGTATTTACATAAGATCGTATAATTTTTAGGAGAAAAAGGCAGAGAAGGTCACACACTATTCATATCAAAACATTTGTAATAAATAATATTATTGGTGTTTGGATTTATAATTATATATGGGTTATTGATTATATAAATTAATTCACATGATATTTTACTTTTGAATATGAGTTAAATATTATAATTTTTTAATTATTCATAAAATAATAAATAAATTAATAATTATTCAAAATGATTTTCAGGAAATTGATTACACTGGATATCAATTTATATTCAAAGTGAGTCAAAACAATAAAAAGGAATTTTACATTTTCCCTTTCAAAAGAGAGGAAATAACTCTAGTGGGAGAATACTATAGTATATTTATGCATCATCAGACAATATTTTTGTTTTGAAAGGCCATCATGAAAATAGTTTCCTTGGTGTAAAACATGTGTGACTATGTAATTAATTAAGGAGAAATTTTCAAGGATGTTAGACCATCTAGCCGTTGGATTCTAGGAGAGATGAAGGTTCTCAAGCCAAAGTGCCTAAAAATTGTGGTGGAGTCACATTAGAACAAAAAATTATTCCAAATCATTTAACATTCCATATGGAAAGTTGTAATAAACCTTTAAAGTTATAATTATAATATAATTGTCTGTTCATAATGAGAATAAATATATTCAATGAAATCAACATTATTATCTATGATTACATGACTAAATCCCACTAGACCTGTATTTACCCTAGAAGTTCCATCAGTGATTTATTTGAACTATACAAAAAAATAGTGGGACCCAAAAAACATCAATTGATCCATGAGGGGGATGGTATTTACAACTAATATTAAGATGTTTACGCATTTTCATGCCTTGAATTGAGTGGATAGAAATTTCATTTTGCATATAATTTTAATTATAGTCATCTACCGTGATTTTAGTGATGGATGACTAAGTATTGAAGGATATTTGATCATGAATAATCATATTTATCCTTTATATATGGCAAAAACCAATTTCTTATAAGAGAAACTAAAAAAATATTTTAGTTTTTGAGACAATGGGATACTAAGTAACTCCCTCATGAAGTTATAAATTTTAGTCGTGTATAGATGGTGAATATCAAAGTGCTTAGACAGGTTTTTCCAAAAGGAGGTTTCATTTTGACAGCATAATAAGAGTTGTTCCACATATTTTCTATGATTATGTAATAGAACACACCATGATCAACTACATATTACATTTCATTGAAAATTGATATCAATTAGGACTTTGGAAAAATAGATTCTCCTTAAAATGGAAAATATTGAAGGAAACATTTATATAGTGTTAATGGTTCCAATCAAACTAGGAGTGCCATGAATTTCATGTTTCTAAAAAGAATTCGAGTCTAGTATCCCTTTCAACGTGAGCTCCCAAATTAAAAAATCCTGCTAGGAAATGAAAGATTTAATTCAAAAAGCAGATCCAATGTCATCTGAGAGTGATTCAATGATTTCCATTTTATCCCTCACTATGATTCAGATCAGTGAGTTGATTAGAGGTGTTGCTGTAATTAAGAAATTCTGTTCAAATCCTAATTTCTTTCTAAAACTAGAGTGAATAATTTTTATTGACTTTCCATGTATCTTTAATATTGACTCTAGAAATAATGGATTTGAAACCAAGAAATATGTAGGATTCAATAAAATTTTATTTTATTGTTTTCAATATTCTAATAATCTAGTTATATGGAATAATAAGGGATAAAATTTTCTATTATAAGGTGTCTATATAAATTTAAATTGATGTTAATGATTAAATATAGTTATATTTTATTCCAAGACCCAAAGGGAATATGTTTTGCAGCATTATTTCCAATGAACTATAAAAATATTTCTATACAAAATGATTCAAAACTAGGTAAAATAAATTATAGAGTCATTGATTCATTTAATATGATAATATTGCCAGATATTTGCCATAAATGAGTAAATATTTTTAGGGATAACCACATTCTTGAAAATAAAATTTCTCCCTACTATTAAGAGGGATTAACATTTCCATGGGGCCAAATTTCTTCTAATATGCATCATAATATGTGTAATTTGAGATGATAGAGGTCCTCCCTTGAAAATAAGAATACCTATATGATTTAATGGGAGAGTACCCCATCTGATTCCCAAAGAATTTGTTATTATTATTTTTCAGGTGGTAGAGATAATTTTTCCAAAATTGATATGCGACTTACACGAATTAATTACCTGGACCAACAGACAATCATAATGTAGGAGAGATTTTTTATTATTTTAATGTTTTTTATATCCCCCCGAATAAAAAATAAATTAATTATAAAAAAAAGATAGGGATCATTGATCCCTCTTTCATCCTGATAGTCTTTAAATACAATTTTTCAACCATATGAAAAACAACCCTGGTAAGGTAGTCTTTAACAATAGAAAATATGGGATCTCCTTTAATCACCCCCCAATGCTGGTGAAATAACATATTTATGAACCATTTATGAGTATTGATATAAAAAAAGATACAAGAATATATTTTATAAAAAAAATGAATCTCATCAAAAATCTAATAATGTACCACTCATTATTAATAAATATCTCATCCATTGTATCAATTGTTTTTTGGATATTATACTTTATATATTTTTTACCTCCCAAGTAATATTTTTGAGTATGTTTACATTATACAAGGTATTGATATGGAAATATTGGATGATTTTAACCTTGACGAACCCAAATTGATTCCAAGACACAATTTTGTCTAAAATTATAACAAGCATGTTCTCTATGATATTTTTTAACACTATATGAGTGGAGTAGAGAATAGAAATAGAACTAAATTGAATTATGTTACTATCATTATAACATTTTGGATCAATGAATTGATTTGTGTATTTATACCATGTGTCAAAGAAACACCACTGAAAATATTTTTAACTTGTTTGTAAACATCCTATTGAATGACATCCCACAAAAATTGGAATATTTGGTTGGTGAAGCCATCTGATTTAAGGGAGAACCCATTGATGAGTCCGAATATGGAATCCTGGATTTTAATGTTTTGTGTAGATTTTAAAATAATAATGTTATCCACATTAGTGATGAGTTTTATTATGATTCTATAAAAACCAAGTCTTAACACACATGGATATTGAATAATTTAAGATGGATATTGAATACATTTTAAAAATTCATGCCGGAGGATCGTAATAGTTTTGTGTCTTTGGATACTTGGAAATGATTAATATATCATTATTAATGAATTCAACATATCACATAAATATATCCACCTTCAGTAAATTTACCTAAAACCTTTTTGAAAACCCTAAGGGAAGGATAGAGAAGAAACCGGTGAGCTCTGACGCTCATTAAGGGAAAAAAGAAACACGTAAGAATAACCTGAAATATAGTATGGGAATTGTGCAAAATATTTTATGATCATACCCTATGTATTAGATATCATAATAAATATTGTAATTTCATAATACATGAATTATGAGGAAATAATAAACATAATCCATTAAATCATAACATAAAAATAAAATATAGAATTATGGAAAACACATAGGAATATATTATTATTTGAATGGTAACAAAGTAATCGCATTCAAGGCCATCATAGTAGTATGAAATTGTAATCCATACAGACATGGTAGTCATAGTCTACTCCCATGTCCACATTAGTATCATGATTTCACTCCCCATACCATCTTGGAAGTCACTATTGACTCCCATAGCCATATTATTATTCAATGTTCATCCCCAATATCTTTTTAGTATTTCTTATGAGATAGTAATCTTTACAAAATGCATTTGAGGATGAAATAATTTCCACCTATCACAAAATGAAATTGGACATACATGTGTGACAAAATAATTAAAAATCACATCATAACACATGAAATGAAATGGGTTTCATAAAAATGAATTCATATAATAACTTTTGGAAAAATAAATAGGTTTCTTAATAATTTTATCCAAATGATAAATTAGTAATGAGAAATTTATTTCATAGAACGATAAATCATTAAAAGGAAAATATGTTTCATAAATATATAAACCATGAAATAGTTATGAGTTTCATAAAGAACATGAATTCAAGCATAACCCATTCAAATAAATAATATGAATGGAACAATAATATTATTTCTTATAATTTCAAGAGTAACATCAATAGATATAATCTTATATAGAAAATAATTTTGAAATATCATTAAAAATGTTTCCTCTAGAAAATATATTTTCTTCATTGTAAAATGATTTTTAATACATAAAACCATATTAAAATCATTTTTATAGAAGATACCTTGAAATTTTTTTAAGAAGACTTCAAATAATTTTGAAAAACTTTTTCCTTTATAGCATATAAAATAAGCTCTAATCTTTTTAAAAACCATTATCTTTAAAATCACATTGAAAACATGAAAATAAATCATGAAAACATTTTGAAAAACATTTCATTGAAAATACTTTGAAAACATATACATAAATCCTAAAAATGTTTTAAAACACATTTGTTTGAAAATAACATTGACAAATTATAAATAACTTTTGAAAATGTTCTGAAATCTATTTCATTGAAAATAACATGTAAATCTTCTAAATAAATCATGAAAATGTTTTGAAACCAATTTCATTAAAAATATTTCTAAAAAAATGTAAATAGAAATTAAAAATATTTTGAAAACCATTTCATTAAAAATAAATTTGAAAACATGTAAAAAAAATTAATACATATTGATAACCATTTCATTAAAAATAACATTTTAAATTTGTAAATAATGTTTGAAACCATTTTTGGTAACCATTTCATTGAAAATAACATTGAGAACATCGAAATGTATCATGAATTTTGTTTGAAAACAATTTCTTTATAAATTACATCAAAATATTATAAATAAATATAAAAAAATTTTAAATGCATTTATTTTAAAATAACATTTAAAACATCTCAAAAAATCCTTAAAAAAAATTTAAAACATTTTCTTTGAAAATAACTTTGAAAACATGTATATAAATATTGAAAAGATTTTTTAAAAACATTTTACTCAAAATATTTGGAAGAAAGATTAAAAACATTTTGGAAACATTTTACAATGAAAATTACATTTAGAAAACATTTTCTTAACAACTTTTCTTTTAAACATGGAATGTAAGATTCATAGAAATGATGACAGGTTAATCTGTGTTTGTCATACAAGTTAAATAAAATATTCTTATTAGACAGTAAAACGATAAAATTATGTCATGTTTGGAAGGAAAAAAGAATATTCCTTTTAAAAATCGTGTAATGTAAACATGTGAAAAATGAATTTTAATGATTATAAGAAAATAGTATAATATTCTTGGAAAGCCTTTTTATAAAAAATTAATTTTTAAAAATATATATTTTAGACCGAAAAGTGGGTAAAGTCATGGTTTCTTAAAAAAACTCATTCATAACTATGTTATATAAATAACTATATAAAAATGGAACTAACACATGAATAAATCATTAATAACTAGATGATAATGAATTTTCATGAGATATAGATCATAATATTTCCCCAAAAGAATTATAAACATAAACAATCATGAAAGGCGATGAGATTCTTTCAATAAACTATTACCACTTGGTAACTTTGAACCATGCCCCGTGTATGATAATAAAATTACCAGAATATTAAAATATCATGAAAATAATTATATTCATTGTATAATATGTCACGTAAACCTAGAAAAAAATGCTAGTGCATAACAAAATATTTTATTCAATGAAATGAAATATAGACATAACTATCTTACTGATTTGGTAACATTTGAAACATAATCCCTATGAGAGAAATACAATAAAATGGATATAGAAATACCAATAAATTTATGTCTAATATTAATATAAAACATTCATGGTTAGTACATACCCCTCATGAAAGCAGTGATTGGTGGATTAGGCTTTTATCTGATACAATAAAATGGATATGGAATCACATTACCTTGTGTCATGACACTCATTGTAATCATTCAAACCACTAATATAATAATTATAAATTTACTATAAATTTTAAAAACAACCATATTATTATATCTAAAAACATATATGGTTTTATTATAAGCTTATATTAACTGATTTTTAACCATCCTATATTACGGTGTCAATTTAGGTAATATTCACTTGGTTCTGCACATGTGTCTTAATTTGTTATATTATTTATACTTATAAATATGTAATTATTTCCATAATTTACATCATTTTATAAATATCAGGTATATTCAATAAATTTTTACTTCAATAATATATCAAATAAATATGTATGAAAAGGAATAAAAAGTTTATGGAGACGGTAATCTATACGTACACATGAACATTGTTTCCATTTTTATTGTCAAATTGAATTATATATGGTAAATAACGTACATATATATATGTATATAATAATTATATTTTCTATATTATATTATATATATCTTATATATTAACTAAACCCATCAACAATCTATCCATATAGTGTGTGAGTGTATCACATCGCATTAACTGGGCAGTTGTCCACACTTCCTCAAATGAAATTATCATATTTACAAAAAATATGAGGTATAAAGATGTTTGTTCTAAAAGAATTAATGAATAATTTATAATTTAGAAATTTAATATATAACCTATATTAGTAGAGTTTCCATTTTAATTTTTACATGGAAAAGTGGTAAATGAAAAATGAACATTCATTGTTTAGTGAGGCGGTAGTCCATCGTACACATGAACAATACATTCGTTAACCATTATATTGGTTTGTCTGTAAGTGTTGGTATAAATAATATCATAAAAATACTATATTGAAGACACCAGTTTTATTTTAAAATAATTTAATATTGATAGTGTATAGGGTGTAGATGGAATAGAAAATGATAGAACTTGAGAGAAGATGTTACCTATAATCAGGTAACTCCTTTGCGTTTGTGCCCAAATAATTCCTCGGATTTATTTCTCTAAAATAAAAGGCTAATTTGGGGAATAGAGGGATGCTGTGATATTTATTGGGTAGATAATGGTAGAATCTAAGAGGTTTGAGAGGTTTTAATAAGAGGGATAGGTGGTGTTCTTTAGAAGGAAGGAAGATGACTCGCATGGAATCTATAAAAACAAGTTATGTGTGCACTTGTTCATTCCAAAAAAAAGAAATTAAGAAAAATAAATAATATAAATTTTATGGATGAAATATTTCCTTCAATTGGGTATCATAATACTGGATAGTTCATTTTTTATTAACATTAATGTTTAGTCCCTAATTATGTTTATGTGGTCCTTAATCATTGTGATTAATCATAATTACTTTTACTAATCATTTTGGTAAAAAATTAACATCATATAAGATTGAAAAAAAATATTATACTTAGTAAAATGTTGTATATTTTTTCAAAATTCAATTCACATAAGAGGTAGAATTATAAATGGTGTTAATCATGTGGACATTATAAAATAATTGGGTTTTAATGTATAAAAAATTTCTAATGTTTGTTAATTTATTATATTAAATTTCAATGATAAATTTATAATAATGAATTAAATTTTAATAATAAATTTATAATTGATCTATTGTTATAATAAAACAAATATAAATTATAATTTTACATTAATAATTATTTAATCAAAAAAGCAGTTATTAACTAAAATGCAGTATTTTTCATTATTCCACAAAAAATGGAGTTTGTGAGAAAAATCCCAAAAGTTCACCCTAAGATAATTTGGAATAATAAATTCAAATATAATATTTATTTTTATTCAATTATATTTTTATACGTGTCTACATTTATTGATTATTATTTATATAAGGACATGAAATATAGTTCATTTGAGAAAATAATATTTTTTAAATTATAAATGATTTACGAAAAAATTATACATTTCATTATCAATGTGTTTTATTTATATAAAACCATTATTAGAATTTTTGAAAATTATTTATTAATATTAATATTAAAATGTTTTAATGTCTTATATATAACTAACTCTTTTTAATAATTGTAACAAAAAAATGATTTTTCTTATAAACTCGGTGTTGCATGTAATGTACGCCATGTTGGTATTGCGTATAGTGCATGTCAATTTGGAATTACGTGAAGTGCATGATAAGTCTATGTTTTGAGTATCACAATTCATTTTGGTTCTCTATGAAAGAAATGTTTTACTTAGTTTTTAAATATATAAATATATATAAAACTATTTCTAGTGTTATGTGAAATGAGAAATATAAATATGAAATATGAATTTGAAAACAAATATTTCACAAAATATCAAGTGTTACATTCTAAACACCATAAAATTAATTTCATTTTATATATTCATCTTGGTTATGAAAAGATTAATACAATAAAATTAATTTCATAGAAACCCACAATGTAATTTTTTTTACTAAAACATCCCTTATAAAGGGAATGTTTGAACCTTAACAATTTCCAAAAGAAACTCATAACGAGATTCCATGTTCGGATAACGTAGGTGGGAAGTGAAAACATGGAAATGGAAGAGAAATATTACCATAATGTTATGATAGATAGTGATAAATATAAGGGTCATGAGAATTTTAACAATCACAAATCCACAAATCAACGATTAACTTAGGGATCTTCTAATTCATCATAAATGAATGTAATAGGACAATAATTTTGGTTCCCAGATCCTTTGTCCAAATATTATATAATTTTTTTGGAAAAATATATACTTTCATGATTTTAGTACAACCTCTCACTTTCTTGTTCCTTGATCCCCTTAACCTCTTTCTCTAAAAAAGAGGGTGTATTTTACATTCCAGATCCACTAAAAGATAGTGATATTCATGATATTCCATCCCATCTGTCATTTATTATCATGAACACAAATTTGTTCGTACAAGCGATCCAATATGAAGAAATCCTTATATGACGAAATATCAAATTAATATTTCTGACATTATATGATGTTTGAATAAAACATTCCATAAATTTTTATCCTTATAACACTTATAAAAGATGAAAATTTAATGCTTTAGAAATAATTTCTTGAAATTGGATTAACATTAATTCCCCATATATCAAAAAATACCACTTGGTTTTCACATTACAGAAATGTGAATACCCTCATCATTTGTTCTATTGAAACATGGTAATAATAATAATTACCATAAAAAATTCTATAAAAAATTAATTTTTCCTTATTCAAATGATTGATGGATATAAATATTAAATCTAAGAAGTTGTAAACTTCAAACAAGATCACATAGAATACGTTGTCAATAATCAATTCTAGGATAATATGTATTGTCCAATTTACTTATTCATATCCATGATATCTTTATCAAAACATCATTATCTCAATGTTAGAAATTATTTATGGGTTATCATCCCATAATGTTTAACACCCCAAGATTTTATAGTACGTTATTTATTCAAAGTAACTCAATAACTTGCACTACATGCAACACCGTGTTCAAGTGCACCATGGCTTACCAAACAAGATGTTCAAAAGTGGATAAGAATATTATTCACTAAATTCTTACTTATATATATCCTATATAACTTTAAAATTATTATTTTTTGTTTCTTAGACATAATATAAGGACAAATTATGTTTTTTAGATAAAAGAAGTATTTTTAAAAAAATGCAATTTTACTGCCTATTTAATGGAGAATCCTTTTTAAAAAATTATTTGAAACTTTTATATTTTCAATTTATTGAATTTAAATTCTTCTTTAGAATTGGGACATACAAATTTAGTTTGGATATATTTTTGGTACTTTTCTGGTAACTTTCATATTATGATGAATACTTAAAAATACAAAATTTTAATTGAAAACAACATTTTTAATTAAAATAGTTTATAGTGTTAAATTATGTATTTGAATGGTTTGGATTTATAATTAGATTATATTTCTATCATTTAATACAATTTAGGTCATTATATGTAATTACACATTTATATTTGACATAAACACATGTCAATCTTTTGATAGTTTTTACTTTTTAAAAATCCACTTTTCGGTTTTGATAATGGGAATTGATTTTTGATTGATTACTACAACTTCAATGTATTTCATTTGGTAAAATCGAATATTTTTTGAATTCGTAATATCAAAATTAGCTTAGGGTAAATTTTTGGTATTTTTCTAAATTCATTCAATTTTAGTTGAATAGTGAAAGACACTACGTTATTGTTTAAAACTGGATTTTTGTTTAAATTTATTTTAAGTCAGAACAGATATATAATACATATATATGGTCAATGTAATTTATTGGAGTCATTTAATAATAAAATTATATGTATAAAATTTTATTGAACATTTTACCGTCTTTTACCCACCTTTTAAAAGAATTAGAAAATTTGCATAAAACATAATTTTACCGCTTCTATGAATTGAATTTCAAAAATACAAGAGACCCAATTAATAACATTATTTAATATTTTGTCCAAAAAGCTGAAAATATTTTTTGGTGAATAGTATCTTTTGACGTTTATTTACCAGGATCAATAGTAAATTAAATAATTAAAGGTAAAATGATATTATAATTACACTAACACAAGTCCTAATTCTATTGAATAAGTGTAATTAGACCCAAAATAACCTTAGGAATAACATATGATCATTTAGGTTCACATGGATTAGATTAGGAAATTTATTATTATTTTATTTAAAGAAGAGTTAAAATTGATAAAGTCAAGGTTTATTAAATAAATTTTTTTAATATAGGGTTATTCATTAAATAAATTAGACTATAAATATTTATTATAAAGATAAAAATCTTTCCTACATAATGGTATTTTGTTTATAAATTTTAGAGATTATATAATAAAATTTATTTATGACACAATGAAGATGTTGTAATTACCTTCTTAATAAAATATTAAAATAATTTATATTATATATATTAAAATAAATAGAATTTATATGTTTTGATCCCATATACATATTTTAAATGATAATATGACTTTTTAGGGTTTATTTGATAAATTTTTTTCTATGTTATAAGGTTGTAATGACTTTAACAAAAAGAAAATACAAAGTACTGTCAAAATTGACATAAATTGGTTTTTTAAACAAATACTATATTATTGGTTGATATAATACTATTAAAAAAATAAGGATCCATATAAATGGTCAAATAATATTATATAAGTCATTAATGATAATCTTGTGGCTCTCTTGTATGATTAGTGTGAGTTTATTAACCATTTACTATAAGATTACAAGAAGACACATTAAAAGATAAACTATTTAACTAAGAGTTACATCTAAAATATAAGGTTAAAATGGAAACCTAAAATTGTCTAAAAACTATTTTATGATATTATTTCAAGCTATCCCCACTATATATTAGAAAAAAATCATTTTTCAATCAATTAGAAACTGAAAATTATTTTATTATAAAATAATATTTCAAGTTTTTCTTAAAGTGACCCTCACCTATCCTAAGAATGGTTACTTACACTTCTTTTAATTTAACACCTCTAAAGCCATTTGTCTCACACATCCCCTACCAAATATATTCCCAAATTCGCTCACATCATCCTATATTCCTTACTTTGATCATAAACCCAACATAAGTATACCTTTCAATCAACTCAAAAGGAAATACTCGATGAAGAGGTAAAAATCTCACCACCCTCTTCCAAGTTCTTTTCTTCTTCACATCCTCTTTCTTTTTTGTTCTATAAAAAAATAATAAATCCAGTACCTTATACATACTATTAATTTATTATAAATATGGTATAACCATATTCATTATCCTATCCATCCTATAAATGAAAAAGTCACTATACGTGCGTACGTACGACATACTGTCTCCACGGCGTGGTGTAGTTTGTCATTCAAACACTTAATTATTTGGATGGTTATAATAATGAGTATAACTGATTTAAATAAGAAATATAACATGTTAATGATTAAGTATATATTATATAACATCCAATTACATACTATTTCACCATCAATATAATGATATTATAGCTCGTGCGTTGGTAAAGATTACTGTCTCCATGAACGTGATGAGATTCTTTCCCCAGCATAATCATTCAAGAATAACTTTGATTTTATGATTAAAAATAATTTTTAATAACTTAATATCATTCTATATATTAATCAAATACATCCTATCTATAACAAACTTGTCTTATGTAACCAAGAATATAACGGAAAATAGATCAGTTAACGCTTGAAATGATGATGCCACTACATTATTATTAACAAAGAAATATTAGAAGATCATATATGATATATTATTTATGTATGTGGTTCTTGTATAATTTAATTACAAAAATATAACTATTATAAATTCGGATAATGTGGCCTCAACCAATGAATAGTACATGGTAAAGGTTAATTTCTCAATTTCATTATTATTTGATATTGCTTATGGGTAAGTTTTTAAAAGGAAAAATTTATTTTTCATGTCCATGTAACATACACAAGATTTTAAAGGGATTCATTTTAATGGACTCATTTATTAAAACATCATTTTAAATTTTTTAAATATTTATTATTCGAAATCATTCTCAATAATTTCCATGTCTTCAAAATGGGTTTTTACGGATTTATTTATATGGACATAAATGTTTTTAAATTTTTAATTCCATTCAAAATTCTAAAATTGGAATGGGAAACATTGATTCAAAAATGTATTAAATTATCTTATATTCTAAATTTTGTGACTTATAAATGTTTTCATGAAAAAGGGATATTTCTCTCAAAGAATTTTACAAATCATTTTCTTCTATTTCAACATCCTCTGTTGTATTTTAAACTTGATTGAAGATGATTTGTTATGATAAAAATATTCCATATTGTATTGAAGTTTTCCTTATATGTTTGACTGTGGTTGTGTTATTTTTATACCATTCATGGTTTATAGATAAATTATTTACGTATCATATGCATGTTTTAATATGAATGTTTATGTTATGGTTCAAAATTTTCATATGAGGAATTTATTAGACATAAAAAGTGATGGGTGGAGCACGAAATAGCTCCTCGATGCATCGGTAAATCTCATCAGACAATTTGACATGGAATTGGCTGAGGCCTTTACCAATTTTATATATGGTTTTGGTAAAGTCTTTAATCATTTTTAGATATATTGGATGAGGCCTTTACAAAATGTTTTAGAATGTATCGCTTTATACATTCCCTCATTATGAAAATAATATTGATAGTTCATGTGGTTATTCGACTAGTAGAATACCCATTACTATGTTTTATTATGGTATTATTTACTCGGCTCATATTTCTTCCATAATGAGTTCAAGTTTATTATTTTTAAAGGAATTTTTTTTAATTATTTCACATGCCTATTGTTTATGTTATCTGCTGCTAAATTTTTTACCCTTACTGAGCATCTGATCTCACCCCTTTCTATGTTTTATTTTTCCCAGGATGTAATGAAGTATATTATTACTAACCTGTAGGGATAATCTAAGGGATGTAATTGTGATCAATATAGACAATTTTGTTGTTTTTTTATTTGATAATGTAATGAAACATTCTTGTATGGAATCTACTTTCCAAGACTGCTAAACAGTTCAGTCATTCAGGACATGATTCCTTTTAATCATGCCTATGTATTAAAATATTGCACCGACTCTGGGTAACTGGGGTCGAGGCGTTATAGTTGGTATCATAGGATGTTTAGTACATACCTTTGAAAATAGGTTTATAAAAACTTGGATTAGAGGACACTACCATAAGATAGACTTTGAGGATTAGTATAGAAGAACCTCATATAATTTTGGTAATGTAGAGATTTTATGTATTTTCCAAGAAATTAATCCCAATATGGATACAAGTAGGTAGAGGAGGCATTGGAATAAATGTACCTAGGAGTGAAAACACCAATAAGGAGTTTCAGGCTTGACCTGGGGTTTCCTGGTACATGATAATGGGCTTTGTTGCACACTTTGTTACGACACTCCCGGAGGATATGCTTATGATAATTCACATTTTCATTAAAATACATTAAGAAGGATTTATGACTAAATACTTCCTCAAGGAAAACATTTTATTATTATAGATTATATGTATAATATCATCAAATTACGTTAGAAATTTTACATGTTTGGAATTATGCATTGTGATTCATAAACTAACCCAGTGTATGCCAATGTTTAGAAATGGCGCATAGTAGAAGCGATGAGAACTCCAACTATACGCATGATCAAAATATAAATAAATATCATATATTTTATGGTTTATGCCAACATTTAGAATGAAAATAGTCTCCCATGTATTCTCATAATATGAATAAATAATATCATGTGATAATAATATAAGAAAATAATTCTCTGTGTCCTATGGCTTTGAAGGGAAGCAAGAGAAGAAAAAGATGGAACAAAGAACGTAGGATAAAGAGAAGAGTGGAAAGATAGATTTTCCCATATGTGATGACTGTGGAAAGAATCACCATGGTAAATGTAATAACGGAATGAGAGTTTTTTATAAGTTTAATGAAAAAGGACACCAAGTACGTGATTTAAAGGGTAAGGAAAAGGATTCAAATGTATATTTATTCTTCTACAAGAAGTTGGGATGCTACTTGAGTCAATGTCCAAATCATCAAAGTACACCCCAAATGATGCTATTAGATAATAATCATGTTATGATACTATCGAAGATGAAGATGAATTATTAGAGTTCTCATGATGTTATTAAAGTATTGTGTAATTTGAGTATTATATTAATGATGTACACGTTATAAGAATTATAAAGTATATAAGGATTGTACTGCAGTACTATTTCATTAAGGACTTGATATTATGGGGAACCAAGAATAGTGACTCAATTGCAGGTTAATTTTTTTGGGAAATATATTGTTGATATAAAGATAAACCATAAAATAGTTCTAATACTGAGGTAGTGATTTTGGAATAATATATGATTGATTTGGATAAATAACATTGGATATTCTCAACTACCTTGAAACTGATTAATGATTTGTATATTCCATCATTGTTGCAATTTTCAACATTTTTGGATAGAAGGAGTATATACAGTATTCTATAAGGAATAAGGGAGCATGAATGTAATCAATAAATTTTTATGGTAATTCAGGGTGTTATAGTGTTTTAAAAGAATACAGGATGATGGTTTTCACAAGTTATTACGTGGAAAAAAGGATCTTCATTGTGTTTACCATCCTTATAAATTTTATATTGTGTGCTTGAATAGAAGTATTTTGGAAAATTATAATGGTCATAATAAATTAAGTTTGATATTTAATACTATTGTTATATTCAAATCATTTATTGAGATTATTTTTGTATTTTAATAGAAAATACAAACTGAAGGTCGGGCAACAACCCATCGCATCTGCCAAGGTTGCGAGACATGAACTCGCAACCCATGGGTAATAAGGGTGCATCGCCAACCACTATCCCACATGATTTCCTTGATTGTATAATGTAGTTTTTTAAAAGTTCTGATAGATGAATTAGAAAGTCATTTTTTGATCCCTATACGATTAGGATAAATAGAATATTTTATATTTCTATCATCTTTTAGAGTGAAAGATGAGTTTGTTATAGAAATTAGTTAAAGGATAGAACTCTACTTGTCAAGTATATTTTTCTCTTTTATTATATGAGGAAATTAATTCATGAACATTAGGTAAGGGATCTTAAAAACAAAAATGTGTAAGCCTAATACCTTATGTCTTCTTCAACCGATGATATTTTAAATCACCGTAGATTGATGGTGTTTAGGCCCTCTATTTTACACTTGTTTGTGATTGATGACCTCAATCACTCCCTACAAATATGTTTGTTTTTCCTCTAATTATATGTCTCTAAATTTCAACAATGTTCTTATAATAAAGATCATAATTTGGTGGTGATTTTTTCTTATTTCTCTTCCCCTCTTATTAAGAATAAATTTTATTAACCCATTTTCCGATGTGGGATTTCCACCAATGTAGTTTCCGATTTTAAACATGTATTTTCAAAGAAAAACTCCATATTGTGAGGACAAAATTTATTGATGTATGAGAGAATGTAACACCTCAATATTTTATAGTATGTTATTTATTCAATTTAACTCAATATCATGCACTACACACAACACTGAGTTCAAAAGCACCACGACTTACCAAACTAGCCATTCAAAAGCAGTTATGAATAGTATTAACTGAAATTTGAATTATATATATCCTATATAATTTTAAAATCCAAATTTTTTGTTTCTTAAACTTTATATAAAGACATATTCTAATTTTCAGATAAAATAAGTATTTTATTAAAAAATGCAATTTTACCTCTTATTTAATGAAGAATCCTTTTTAAAAACAAATATTTGACACATTTATATATTCAATTTAATGAAATTAAATTATTCTTTAGAATTGGGACATAAAAATTTAGTTTGTATAAATTTTTGGTACTTTTTTGATAACTTTCATATTTTGATGAATACTTAAAAATTCTACATTTTAATAGAAATCAATTTTTTAATTGAATTAATTTATAGAGTTAAATTATGCATTTTAATTGTTTGGAAGTATAATTATATTATATTTTTATCATTTCATACAATTTAGGTAATTATAAGTAATTTCACATTTTAATTAGACATAAACACATGTCAATCTTTTAATAGTTTTTACATTTAAAAAAACCCACATTTTGGTTTTGACAATGGGAATTAATTTTAAATTAATTATTAAAACTTATATGTTTTTAATTTGGTAAAATTGAATTCATTTTTAAATTTCATATATAAAAATTATCTTAGGGTAATGTTTTGGTAATTTTCTAAAAACATTCAATTTTTGATGAATAGTGAAAAACACTGTGTTATTTTTTAAAACCGACTTTTTATTTAACAAATTATTTATTTTATTTAAATATGTTTTATGTAAAAATATATAAAAAATACCTATATATGTTCAATGTAATTCATTGGATTAATTTTATAATAAAATTATATGTATAAAATTTTATTGAACTTTTTACTCTATTTTACCCACCTACTTGGAGCATTTTCAAATTTGCATAAAACATAATTTTTCCACTTTTGTGAATTGGATTTAAAAAATTAGAGAGACACAGTTAATATAAGTAAGTAAAATTTCGTTCAATAAGTTGGAAATATTTTTTTAGTGAATAGTAACTTTTGACTTTTATTTCCCACGCTTAAAAAGAAATAGTATAATTAAAGGTAAAAATGATATTATAATTACCCAAACACATGTCCTAATTCAATTGGATAAGAGTAATTTTACCAAAAAACAACCTTAGGATGAAAATATGATTCCTTAGGTCCACTTGGATTAGATTAGGACATTTATTATTATTTTATTTAAAGAAGAGTTAAAAGTCTTAAATTTAAAGTATATTAACTAAACCATTTTTAAAATAGGGTTATACAAAATATAAATTCGACTAAAATTATTCATTATAATGATAAAATGACTTCATACATAATGGTAATTTTTTATTATTTTTAGAAATTCTAATATAAAATTTATTTGTGACACAACGATGATGTAGTAATTACCTTCTTAATGAAATATTAAAGTAGTTTTTATTATAAATTATGAAATAAATTGAATTTAAAAGTGTTGATTCCATACACGAATTTTCAATGTCAATATGACATGTTAGGGTTGATTTTATAAATTTTATTATATTTGATAAGGTTGTTATGAATTTCACAAAAACAAAATACCAAATCGTGTCAAAATTTACAAAAAATTATTTTTTAAAACAAATACTATATTATTTGTTGATATAATATTCTTAAAAAATAAGATTCCTCAAAAAGTATTAAATAAGATATATATATGTCATTAATGAATCAATTGAGGTTCTCTTGGATTTTTAGAGTATGTTTATTAACCATACATTTTATGAATACAAGAAGGCACAGTAAAGGTTAAATTATTTACCTAAGAGTAAAATCTAAAAGATAAGGTTAAAATGGTAACCTAAACTAGTCTAAAACCTATTGGTTGAAAATATTTTTACCCATCCCCACTTTATCTTAGAATTAAGTCATTTTTTCCATTATAATCCAAAAATTATTTTATTATAAAATAATACTTCAATCTTTTCCTGAAGTGACCCTCACCTCTCTTATAAAAGGGTACTTCCCTTTCTCTTAATTTCACACCTCCAAAGCCATTTGGATATACCAAAACCTGCCTAAATATCTTACCTACATCCCTCAATTAATCCTATATGATATACTCTGATCATAACTCCATCCTAAGGATCCCTTTTGATCAACTCAAAAGGAAACACTCGAAGAAGATATAATACTCTCACCACCCTCTTTCAAGTTCTTTTCTTCTTCCACTTCCACATTATTTTTTTCCATACCAAAATAATAAATCCAATATCTTATAAATACTGTGATATTATTATAAATATTCTAAAACCATATTCATTATTCTATCCATCCTATAAATGATAGTCATCATACATGCGTACGTATGGCTTACCGTATCCACGTCGTTGTGTAGTTTGTTATTCAAACAATTCATTATTTGTATGGGTATAATAATGAGAATAAATGATGTAAATAATAAATATAACATGTTAATGATTCTGTATATATGATATACTATCCAATTATATTCAATTTCAACATCAATATAACGATATTTTCTCTCATGCGTACGTACGGATTACCGTCTCCATGAACATGATAAGATTCATTCCCCGTCATAATTATTCAAAAATAATTTTCATTTTATGATTAAAAATAATTTTTAAGAACATAATATAATTTTGGATATGAATCAAGTACATCCTATATATAACAAAAATGTCTTATGTTACCAAGAATATATAGGAAAACAGATCAGTTAACACCCGAAATGATGATACAAATAAATTATTTTTAACAAAGAAATATTAGAGTATCATATATGATATCATATTTGTGTATGTGGTTCTTGTATAATGTAATAAAAATTATTTATCTATTATATATGAGTTTAAAGTACCCTCGACCAAGGAAAAGTAAAAGTTAAGTGTTAATTCGTCAATCTCATTATTATTTGAGATTATTTATGGGTAAGTTTTTACTAGGACATATTTATTATCCATGTACATGTTTCATAAAAGAGTTTTAAAAGGGATTCCATTCAAATGACTCTTTTATTAAAACATCATTTTAAATGTTTTAAATATTTATTTCTATAAATCATTCTCATTAATGTCCATGTTTTGAGAACGGTTTTTTTGGATATACATATATGGACATGAATGTTTTTAAAATTTTAATTCCATTAAAAAGTTTCAAAGTGGTATTGGAAACTTTTATTCAAAAAAGTCTTTAAATGTATTCCTTTATAAATTGTGTGACTATTAAATTTATTGATGAAAATGGGATATTTATCCTAAAATTTTTTACAAATAATATTCCTCTATGTTAAAATCTTTTGAAGGATTTTAAACATGTTTGATGTTGATTTATTATGATACAAATAATTAATCTTGTATTGAAGGTTTTGTGATATGTTTGACTATGGATGTGTTATTTTTATACAATTCATGGTTTTTGGATAATGAATTGACATTTTGTATGCTTGTTTTAATATAATTGTTTTCATAAAGTTTCAACTTTTTCATTTGAGGAATGTATTGGAAAGAGTATGTGACGAGTGGAGCCGGCTATTGCTCCTCGATGCTACGATATGTCTCATTAGAAAATTAGAAGTGGAATTGGCCGAGGCCTTTCTCAATTTGATATATCATTTTGGATGAAGCCTTAAACATTTTTAGAAATCTTGGCTAAGGCCTTAAAAAATGTTTCAGAATGTATAGAATTATACATTCCCTCATTAAAAAAATAATATTGATGGTTCTTATGGTTATTCGACTAATTGAATACCCATTACTATGTTTTATTATGGCATTATTTACTCAGCTCATATTTCTCCCATAATGTGTTCATGTTTATTATTTGTAAAGGCAACTATTTTAAATTATTCACCATGCATTTTTTTGTATTATATTCTGCTAAATTTTTTACCCTTACCTATCATCTATGCTTACCCCTTTCTATGTTTTATTTTTCCCAGGATGCGATGATGTATATTATGACTGACCAATAGAGATAATCTAAGGGATATAATTGTGGTCAATGGAGAAAGTGTTGTTTTTGTTTTTCATTTTATAATGTAATTTAAAATTAATGTATATAATCTATTTTCCAATATTGTTAAACAGATCTGTCCTTCGGGACTCGATTCCATGTAATCATGTTAATGTATTGAAAAAATGCACCGACTCTCGGTAAATAGTTTTAGGGCCTTATATAAGGAGAATATAACCTTTTTATGAAATAACATTTCTGTGTCTTAATCACCATTTAATGTTTCATTTTTAATCATTAATAAAAACTTATATTGAAAATAATTATATATTTCATAATTCATTTGCATAATCTATGAATTAATAAACAAAATTATTTAATTCATCAAACGGTATTTTTCATAATTAATCATGCTTCATTAGTAAATTCATTAATACATATTTCATAAAATATTAAATATAGATCATTTATTAATGTCCACAACCCCAATAAAATCATGCATCTTATATTTAATGTAAACAATTCTAGATGAACATCACATACCTTTCACATGTCATTTCTGGTCAATTTATCTACATATGTATAATAAATACTTGTACCACCTTCCTGATTCTCATTATGATATTTGTAATTTGTGAAATATATTCCTATAATGCTCATATGTTCCACATTTGTAAGATCATATCTCAACCTTGTTTCTTAGAGTTTTCTCCATTGAATAAAATAAGAAATCATAGTGTGTGAAACATTTTTCATATCGGTATATTATATAATCATTTAAATTACTTATAGGGTACCTAAATCTTGGCTCCAACTTATTTAATCTAGGAAACTATATGTTTATCCTGGGTTATTCATTTTCATCCACTATACAAATACTCTATGGTGGTCCATAAAGAATTTGTGAATATAAAATGAATATCCCCTGGGAGTGTCAAACCGGGTGTGCAGCAAGGCCCATTATTGTGTACCAAATTACCCTAAGTCACACATGGGACATCTTGTCAGAAATTTTACCCCGATTTAAATCTAATATAAATCCAAATCCACTTTTAGTATCAAAATAGTTATGTATTTCCAGGAATCCACTTACTCTATCGATTACCGAAATTTTAGTATATTTTCCCTAATGTAAACTCATCCTTATACTTATCCTCAGATACATCCCCATACTTTACCTTATAAATATTCATAGGGATCTCAATAATGATTCATCATCATAGTTTTTAGGTTTTACTATATCATTGCATCAATTCTAACTATAGTGACCAATGCTTAACAATCAAATATATTACGTCATTTTAGAAGAATATTTATTAAGTTACAAAAATACATGCTTGTGGACCATAATAGATTGGTGTCTTTGGAAATGTTAAAAAAACAATTTTCCCTTTAAATTATCATAAAAATCTATCATAATGATATCCACAATTATTACTTCTACCTAAAACCTTTATTCATGACCTGAGAACAGAAACATAAGATAGGGTTGAGCTCAGATGCTCCGTAAGGTAAAATAATGAAAATTTGTAAGTATATCATGAAAAAAGGGTATTGGACATGATAATAA
This sequence comes from Viscum album, assembly GCA_963277665.1. Classification (NCBI taxonomy): domain Eukaryota; kingdom Viridiplantae; phylum Streptophyta; class Magnoliopsida; order Santalales; family Viscaceae; genus Viscum; species Viscum album. The sequence goes on from OY728148.1 coordinate 790,238,441, forward strand.
TATTTTAATATCATACCCTACATATTATAGTTAATAATAAATATTGGCATTTAATAATACATGAATCATAAGGAAATAAAGATCAAAATCCATGAAAGCGTAATATAAAAATAAAACACAGAATTGTGAAAAAAATATGAATATAATATGATTTCCATGATAGCCAAGGGGTCCCAAAAAAGACCAACATAGTAGTATAGTTTCACTCTCCATACCATCTAGGTATTCATGGATCACTTCAATGGACATCTTTATACCACGAATTCACTCTTTATACAATCATGATAGTCATAATTCACTCCCATGGCCATATTAGTAGTCACAGATCATTCATAAGACCATCTTAGTCTATATCCTGATATATAATCCTTACCCAATTAATTATATGAATATATATGTCCCACCAATATCATAATGAGATCATACTCACATATTCCAAAAAATAAAAAAAAATTACATCATAACCCATTAAATTAAATGGGTCCTATAAACATGTAATCAACTCATATCTTGTGGAAAACGATACATGTTTCCGAATCATTTCTTCAAAATCATATCATGTTAATGAGAATTGGATTTCATAAACATATAGCATGTGGAAAATAAATAGTATTCACAAAAATATAACCCATAAAAGAGAACAGGGTTACATAAATAACTTGACAGTAAGAATAACCTATTTTGGGATAGAATATGAATGGAACCATTAGATCATTTCCAAAAAATAAATGAGTTAAATAAATGCATATCATCATATATGGATAACAATTTTGAAATATCTTTCAAAAATAATTCTTTAAAAAATATCCAATCTTATTTGAAAAAAACTTTTTAATACAAAAAACTATTTGAAAATCATTTTAATAGGAAATACATTCACAACATATAAAGAGGACTCGAAATCATATTGAAAAGCATATTTCATTTAAATCTATAATATTAAATTCAAATCATTTTGAAAACCTATTAATTATAAAGCACTTTGAAAAAATTATAATAAATATTTAATACATTTTGAAAACCATTTCAATGAGAATACATTTAGAACTTACAATTATAGCATAAATAGATTTTGAAAACAATTTCATCAAAAATAAATTTATAAATTTTTTAAATAATAGTTGAAAATTATTTTAAAACCATTCCTGTTAAAATCAATCTGAAAATATATAATGAGAATAATGAAAATGATTTGAAAATAATTTCTTTGAAAATAACTTTGAAAACTTGTAATGAAAACATGAAAACATTTTGAAAACAATTTAATTAAAAATAACAATGAACACTAGTAAAGAAATATTAAAAACTATTTAAAACCCATTTCCATAAAAATAACTTTTTAAACGTGTAAATAAATCATTAAAACGTTCTAAACACCATTTTATTAAAAATATAATAGAAAATTTTAAAATGCAGACAAAAAATTTTGAACTATTTTGTTGAAAATAAAATTAGAAACATGTAAATAGTTCTTTAAAACATTCGGAAAACCATTTCTTTGAAAATAGAAATAAATTTTATTAAGGAAATCTGGAAAAAATTTTGAAAACAATTTCATTGAAAATTACATTGACTACCAATAAATAATGATTTAAAACATTTTAGAAATATTTTTACCTGAAAATATATTAAATAAGATTGAAATAATTGTGAAATTAATTTTCCTTCAAAATTATGTTTGAGAAAAATTTTCTTAAAAATTAACCATTTAAACATGGAATTGAAGCTTTATAGAAATCATGGTGGGTAAATTTGTACGTGTTGTATGAGGTAAAAAATAATACACCTTTTTCATAGTAAAAAAATTAGAAAATGAGTTTTTGGACAGTGATAAGAATATTCCATTCAAAAAATTAGTGAAATAAAAAATTGAAAAAAGTGTTTTAATGATTATATGATAATAGTAGAATATTATTAGAAAGCCTTTTTTCAAAACATGGATTTATTAGAACATATATTTTCTACCAAAGAGATTGTAATATAGGGGTTTCATAAAAACCAATTTCATTAGTATAGTAATTAAAGTATCATAGAAAAATGGTACCAATATATTAATAAATCATTAATAAACAGATGCTAATGAATGTTCTTGAGATATAGATAGTAATATTTCATCATGGAATGATACACATAAAAAACTTGAAAAGTGATGAGATTGTTCCAATAAACTCTTACCACATAGTAACAGACACGATCCATCCCCCGGGGCCCATATCGTGACTACCCCAATCCCGCCTTCCATAGGCCAGGTGCTGGCGACTAGCACCAAAGTCATATTTCCTAAAAACTAGGAAGGTATTCCCTTTATAAAACATAACACACACAATAGAGTACAAGAGGAAGAAAACTATAATTAAACACTATATAAAAAAGATGTGCTGGAAAGTAAAAGAGTCTGGAAATACAAGCCCAATAGTAAAATACAAGGTAAAAGACAGAACTGCTGGAAGGTGACAAGTAGCTCCTGGATCATCCACCACAGATCCTACCTGAAGTGTAGTTATAGATAGTGTTGCTTCTAGATCATCCATAACTGATCCTACTTGAAGGGTAGGTACAGATATCCTCCTTAGTTCCCTCGTCCGTCAACCTCCTCCGGGTACCAACTCGTCGTGAGGTCCACTTCCGGGTACCGTCTAGTCCTCATACACTCAGCCTCCGTCAGCGCTGTCCGTCGTCTGCATCCAACACAACTAGGTGCTGGCATATCCCGTGGAGGGGTGAGTACAACGATACTCACTAGGGACCCCAAGACCCTCATGGTCTCAGAAAATTCCAACAATGTTAAACCCCAAATAAATATCTCAACAGATAACCTTTAGTTAGGTATATGAACATATATATACCTAAGTTATCAAGTAACTCATCTCAATCAAGAGGAAAACACAAAGGTCATTGACTCATCTCAAATAATGGTTTTTTTTTACCAAAACCATTGCTACTGGAGAACTCCTCCTCTATCGAGCACATTAGTCTTGTCACGACTCCGATGTGCTACTCACTAACCTTAGACTGCTGAGGTACTCCTCCTTTGAGTACTGCGGGTCTGCTGCCAAATACCATGCGCTCCGTCCGTTGTGGGAATGCCGCCAAATATCGGGCGCTCCCCCTAATATCCTAAAGAGGTACTCCTCCTATCGAGTACCGCAGTTCTACTTCCAACTACTAGGCAGTCCATTCATCGTGGGTCTGCCACCAAATATCGGGTGCTCCATCCACTGGGCAAATCGAATCACTCGGAGTCGAATCGGTCAAACAGTAGTCAGGTCTACAGCTACTATGTCTCCACACTCCATATGCTCGTCTCCAGGAGGGTCTGCTCCACGATCTACTGGTAATTACCTCCATGTGTCATGATGTTTCCCATATAATTAACACAAAGGACCACCTCGTCATAGGTGTCTCAACGCAACAGACGACGCATCAATCGGACGCCCGGTCTGTGAGTTATAAGCTCTTCCATTCCAGGGGCCCGGTTGGATTTTGGGTACAATCCAACTCGGACATACTCTAACTGTGTCCAATCCTCTGGTGAAGAATTCCAAAAGAACCGTCTCATCAAGATGAGTCCAACATAGTCGACTACTTGTCAATCAGATTTCCGGTCCTCAAGATATAAGGGATTCTGCTTCAACGACCTTGTTGGAATTACAATCATTCCAGACCCAAGAGTTTTTCTAAAGATGTCCAAAACTCACTTAGAGTATTGAAAAAGGACCCCTTCTTCATGAGGGTCCCAGTGCCGCTGATGGCGTGTCGATCGGATGCATGATCTTCATGTAATTCATGTTTATGTGAAAACGGGCCCGGCCCGTTAAGCCCAGTGGTCTGACGGGTCAGGTTAACCCATAGTTGATAGGTCTGACCCGATAGCAGTGTGTCAGACCGGACCGATGATTCTTATGGTTCGACCTGAGGGGTGTGGCCCGGCCCGAAGAGAGCACAACCCGACCCGAAGTGGCACGGCGCGGCCTGGTTGGGTGCGCGGCTCACCTGGCTCGGCCAACTGTCTGAGCGGCTCGCACGGCGTGCTGTGGGATTCTTCAGCGCGATGACACCGGTTTCCTTTTCCGCATTCCAAGAATGGAATGACGGCTTCATTCCTCATCTGCCTTCGATTTCTGATTCTAAAAAATTAACAATAACAATGGAGGGTTGTCGGGCCGTGTTCATTCGGCCCGTGCCCTCTGTGTGAAGCGATATCAATTGGCCAAGTTATTCACATGAATACACGAGAACGAGGGAGTAATTTATTTAAAATAAATTAATCAAACCCCCTAGCTCGAAAAAATGATGTCGTACATCAGGCTTCATAGAGGACGGTGTCGCGGGGTGAGGTTTTCTATACGTCGTCTGTATGGGCCCAAGGAGGAAGTGGCGTCTCCTCTCTTGTTGTGGAGAATAGAATGGGTGGCGCATCGTCATTCTTCATGGAACCAGCGTTATTCATCAAAGAAATCGTCATTTTTCATTGGAGGGATGTGTTCTTCAAAAACACATGAGATCCCCCCAATCCCCGTTCGTATAATGAAATCCGTCCTCCTGGAAAATAATAGGCTCCTCCTATTATTTTATTACACAAGAAATTTAAATTTAAAAATCCAAGTCAACTCATTAATTAAATGTGTTGGCAATTAATTAAAGGGATGGAGAAGAAAGATCCTCATTAGTTAAATGCATTGGGATTTAATTAAAGAGACGGAGAGGAGTGGGAGAGGAAAGATACCAATTAATTAAATGTGTTGGAATTTAATTAAAGAGAGGGAGAAGAGAGGGAGAGGAATGATCGTCATTAATTTGAGGGGTTGTAATTAATTAATGGAGAGAGGGAGGTGGATATATTGGATATTAATTGGGGGGTTTCCAATTTAATTAGGGGGAATATAGAGTTTAGGGGAAAAAAAGAATGGTTGGGGCTCGTGTAGGCCCCATGTCTCGTTTATCCACACATGGGAAGTTGTGTGGTTTTGGGCCCCACCAACAACTTCTCATGGGAGGGTTTATCTTTCAGAGTTATAAAATAAAATTTTTCTGACATTTTTATATATTTTTAACTAATTCCACAAATAATAATTCTCAACCCGCTTAAAGCACAACTGTGGTAAAGGTCCCTTTAAGCAATAAACAGCGTTGCGAGTTCATCGGTGCCCTATGATTTCAATTCCGAGCACCTGCTAAAAAGATAAAAAAAACCTGCTCATTCGTTTACTGAACGTACTCGAGCTAATCTTTGGAAATTGATTTCGGGCACACCGACCCTCTAAATCAAGTGCCATCAGAAGCCACAGACTCCCAAAATTCTAAAAAAATAAGATAAAATTTTCCATGAAATTTCTGGGTCTTTACATTACCCCCACCTTAGGGATTTACGTCCCTGTAAAGCTAAAGCACAAACTAGGAAAAATGAAAGAGGCAAGCACGCATCTGAGCCTCTTGTTCTGATGTGCACCCCTAGAGGTTCATGTACTGCTAGAGAATGCGCACTAGAGAAATCAACTGTCCTCGTAAGACCTGCTCCTGTCGATCCTCAATCTCTACTGGAACCTCTTTGAATGTCACCCCATCATCGATGATGAAGGATAGGTCGTGCACGCATCTCTTCACTGAGATATGTGGATGACATCGTGAACCCGGTGCATATGATGTGGAAAGGCCAGGAGGTAAGCCACCTCACCTACATGGAGAAGATGTGTCCCGTAACCGCGGGCTGCATAGGATGAGAAAACCGGTCATCCGGTTAGAACAATCGCAGCGCCTGTAGGCCCCACGTGGTGGGGGAACTGCGGGCCGCACGACGAAGAACTGGTCGGACGCCTGCCGGAAGGGCCGAAGACCCTTGGAACCACATTCCTCCATGTAAGAAGGAAAGCAGCCCGCTGTTTGGGGCGCTCGCAATAGACAAAACTAGCAGGCTTCAGCCGTCCGGGTAGGGATAGGCGGCAACGCCGGGAGAATCGGACCGGCCCGCCCCGAAGGTCGGGTCCACTGGTGGGCCACGCCCCCACCGGGTAGGACCAACCCCCCAAATGTGTCGGACCCACCAAACCAGGTCGGGCTAATCCCCCTGCCGAGTCGGACCCACCAAACTGGGCCGGGCCAACCCGCCGACCGACTGAGCTGGACGGGCTGGGCCCGTTTCGCTTCAATGAGAATAACATCTAGACCATGCGTCTGATCGACGTGTCATCTGTGGCACTAGGACCCCTGCAAAGAGACGGTCCTTTTCGATATTCTATGTGAGTTTTGGACAACTGTTACAAAACCTTCGGGTTTGGATCGAGCGTAAATCCAACCAGGCCCCTGAAATGGAAAAGCTAATAACTCTCATTGCGGGCAGCCGATTGACGTGTCTTCTGCCGCGTATGGTTTAATTTGATGAGACAGAACATTCGGATACATCAAATTAGGAATTAATGATAGTTTATGTGTCAACACCTTTGCTCAAGGATCGTACCCTCCCGGGTTCAAGCGTGCTGTGTGCGGGAACCCTAGAGTAGGCTGTGACTTCGACGATGACTACCATACTAGAATCCTCCGTGGGTTTGACGACGAAGACAACTGTACCGGAATCCTGTGTGGTTTGGAAATTTCTAACAGAGTAGCTGGTCCTATATCCTATGTGGGTCTGACAGCTTAGATGAGTCAGTGACTACATATGATCATCTCTATTACTCTAGAATAGCAAGCTTGTATCTTGTGTGGGTCCAATAGATTAGACGAGATAGCTGGCATGTATACTGTGTGGGTCCGATAACATAGAAGAGATAGTTGGCCTGTATACTATTTGGGTCTGACAGCTGAGCTGGTCCTGTATCCTGTGTTGGTCCGATAGCTTAGATGATCCAGTGGCTACATCTAATTATCTATATCTCTCTACAATTGTGGCCTACCTGTGTAAGCTGAGTCATGTTTTTCAACCACTATCATCATGGTGATTGAATTTACTACATGTGTGGGCTGGGTTGTGATTGGTCTCAAGATTTGGAATCGAACGTCGAATGGTAACTGGTATATGTATGAGCATATACCTAAGTAGGGTTGGTTGATACTTCGTGATTTAATCTTTCTTCTTTTGTTTGTCCTTTGTGTATATTGTGAGACCTTGCGGGTCTCGGGGTATCTACTGAGTATCGTTATACTCACCCCTTCACGAGCTATTCCAGCACCTCATTCTTTTGGATGCAGATGACGGATAACACTGACGGAGGCCGAGAGCCCCACGACTGGACGGTACCTGGAGGTGGACCTTGCGATGAGTCGGAAAACGGAGGAGACTGACGAGCGTGAGTGCTGAGGTGGCCATATATACCTAACCTTCAAGTAGGAACCCCAATGTATGATCCAGGAGCTACTCTATACATTCATTTGTTGTCCTTTTTTACTTTTATTTGTTGTTTAGTTGGGTTTGTATACTAGCTCTTTTACATTCTAGCACAATCTTTTGTATTTAGTTTTACATAGTGTTTACATCCTGTTCCGTAATCTATTGTGATTGTTTTATTTTATAAAGTAAAATCCTTCCTATCTTAGGGATTTATGACTTGGGTGCTAGTATCCATCCCCTGACCTATGGAAGGTGGGCTTGGGGTAGTCACGGCATTGGCCCCGAGGACAGGTCGTGACAAATTGGAATCAAAGGAGTCGGTTCTACCGCAGAACCTAGGACACTGATCTATCCTACTATGACTCAATAGTTTTAAGAGTATTGAGTATGGTTTTTAGTCTAGGGAGTCTGGTGTTGGTGCGGTGGCTGACATATCCATAAACTAGGACCCTGACTTCTGATTTCCGACTTAGTGCAGGAAAACACTGATTGCATGTGTGTTTCCAAGAGTATTCTTTGTAAACTCTTTGAGTCAACCCACCAGGTATAACTTACTGACTATGGTGCATCTGTCCCTAATTAGGATGCCGCTTCGTAGACCGCCAGATAGGGTTTCTGAGAAACTACACGATGAAGGACCATCAACCGACGAGGCTCCAGTTAAGGGCCCTCTTATTATGATGGAACCTTCGGGTGGTGTACTAGTAGCACCACCACCCATTGGGCAGCAGATTCCACTAGCCGCATTGGAGGACGGTGTACACCGACTGAGCATATTGCATGAGTTCCAGTGGTATAGGCATCCAATGATTCAAGTAAAGACATATTCCCATGAAGTAGATGATGGGATGGAGGTGATTACTGGAGTTTTACACCTAGTTGATACACTAGAATAGCAGATGTTGATCTTAGATACTAATTGTTTTCTGTGATTGAACATAAGGATGGTCCACATAGTGATGAGGTTTCGGTACTTGCACCTTTTTCCGAGAGGGTACCTTTGGGCAGTGTACCAATTATATCACTTCCTGTTGGTCAGCAGACACTACTGGCGGTACTGGTAGAGGACACTTGTTGGCTTAGTGCCTTACATGTGTTTCAAAACCTGATAACAATCAAGTTCCAAGGCGATCCCGACCCACAGGTGGCTATGAACTGGCTTGATGAGGAGGTTAAGAGATTTCTAGAGCTTATACAGCTTTGGTAGGACGATGTGCTGGTAGCTGATTATTCATCGAGGCATACTGATCTTTCCTGGTACTCGGTAAATATGATACAATCAGGGAATTACAGCTTGGACCTCTTAGTGAGGTGATGTTAAAGGATATTAAAGCCATCACTTTTTCCTCTATGCATTTCTACTTATGCTAGGGTGATTGAGAGAACCCTTGTGGTTGAATGTTCATTGGCTGAGTGGATACAACCAATAAATGTTGGCATTTGGAAAGCATCAAACTGGAGCCAGTCATAGAGACTTGAGCATGTAAAATGTTTAGAGAAGAGAAAGTGTAAAGGAAAGACGAATATCTAGGGGAGAAGACATGGAACTAGATCTAGGAGTGTAGAATGAGGTGGTGCACATTTCGACATGTTACAACAACCACCTTGCGGTCCCCGTCAGGCTCAGGGAGATGGAGGGCAGGGAAAGAGAGTGGTTGTATGCGGTCAAGGTGTGTGACCCAATGTCTCTAGGAATGATTCGAGGTACGATCTGTGTCTACTACTAGATACTGTATCAATAGACATAGATACGAATCATTCCGTCCTTCCACAAATCTTGTCCCAGACATAGAGTTTCCTGTTAATCCATTGACATAACTCTCACATCTAGAGATACAATTGGTAGGATACTCAATAATCATACTTACTCCGATGATGTGATCTTACTCTTGAGTTGAGAGTATCGGTTGGAGCATCTTGGTTGTAGCGTTGAGGCCTTACGACGTTAGTTTGGCTATGGACTGGGCAACCACAGTTCATACACAGATTGACTGTATTAGAAAAATAGGTTGTGGATTATCTACAACGTTGGGATTAGGATTTCTTTAGTTAGTGAAAAAGGAAACCCATGTTGCACATGTTAAACTCATGCATAGGAGGGTGTAGCTAAGATATGTCTTGATACAGTGATGTTGGATTGAGTTCATCTAGGACTATGACTTCGAGATAGTCTATACACTTCAGAATGGGAATGTTGTAGTAGAATCTCTTAGCAGGAGATCGGGCATTCAGCTGCTCAGAGAGGTGATGGAGCAGCTGGATGCGTTGTAGATATCTTTTGTGGATCGGTATAGAGAATCCTTTATACAGTCTCTCATAGTCACTCCTCCATTTCTTCAGTGATTCAGAGAGGTGTAGCAAGGGGAGTTTGAATGTGAGACACGACATGCTCAAATTTCTTTTGGGCAGGCACCAGATGGATTTTCTGAAGGTGGGGAGCATGTCATTCTCTTTAGAGGACCTACTATGGTACCAGTTTCACTACAAGAGGAGGTCTTGAAGGAGTTCCACAATTCCCCTCAAGCAGTACATCAAGGAGTGGTGAAGATATATCAAGAACACAGACGACAGCACTAGTGGACAGGTATGAAGAAAGCGGTAGTAGAGTTTGTCTCTTGATGCCTAACTTGTTAGCAAGTGATGGCAGAGCACCAGGTTCCAGCAATCTTGGTTCAACCCTTAGAGATTCTATAGTGGATGTGGGATAGGTTATCCCTGGATTTCATGACGGGGCTTCCACATACATCCAGGGGACACAACTCTATCTGGGTGATCATAGACTTCCCCACCATGTCAGCCCACTTCCTACCGATCAGAAAGTAGGTCTTAGTAGAGAGATTGTGACGCCTCTACATTCAAGAGATTTTATTTCTTCATGGTGTTCCATCATCTATCATCTCTGATTGAGATTTTCATTTCACTTCTCGGCTATGGAAGGGGTTACGGGAGGCTTTTGGGACATAGCTTCGCTTAAGCACCACCTTTCATCTTCAAATGGATGGTCAGATATAGAGGACCATTCAGACTCTCAGGACATGCTCCGTGCATGCATCATCGACTTTGGTCGCAGTTGGGAGGATCACTTACCCTTGGTGGAGTTTCATATAACAACAAATACCACTCCACCATCAGGATGTCCCTTTACGAGGCACTGTATGGCCAAAATTGCAGATCACCTATATACTGGACTGACCCAGGGGAGTCAGGACTTGTAGGACCAGAGATGGTGCTGGCTATGGTGGAGAAGGTGCAGATCATCAAGGAGCGGATGAAGACTTTACAGAGAAGACAGGAGTCCTATAATAATAGGATACAGAGACCACTGGTGTTCAAGAATGTCGACCAAGTCTTCCTACGGGTCTCACCTCGACGAGTTCTATATAGATTTGGCTGAGACGGAAAGTTATCTCTATAATTCATTTGACAATTCCAGGTTCTCAGCAGAGTTGGTGAGGTGGCTTACCGCCTGGCCCTTCCACATTAGTTGAACCTGCGTGCACAACGTCTTCCACGTATCTCAGTTGAGAAGATACGTGCACGACCCGTCCCACATCATCGACCATGGACAGCTGGACATCGATGATGGGGAAAATTTCACGGATGTTCTAGTGGAGATTGTGGATCGAAAGGAGCAGGTTATGCATGGACATTCGATTCCTCGGGTGTGCATTAGCTGGTGGCATGAGAACCTCTAGGAGAGAACATTGGAGCGAGAGGTTCAGATACGTTCTCATTACCTCCATTTGTTTCCCTAGTGTCTGTTATAGCTTTATTGGGACATAAAGCCCTGTGGTGGGGGTATTTTAAAGACCCAGAAATTTAAAGGAAATTTTTTTCTTAAATTCATTGTAATTTTACGAGTCCACAGTTTTTGATGGCGCCTGATTCCAAGGCTCGGTGTGTCCAGAATTAATTTATGAAGCTTTTTTCAGGTACGTTCAGTAAACGTACATGCGAGTTTTTCAATTATTAAACTAGTGCTGGGAATTGAAATCTGAGGACTCCGATGAACTCACAGTGCCAGTATTCTTTTAAGGGGACCTTTACTGTAGTTGTGTTTTGTACAGGATGGATGATATAAATTGGGGTTACTAATTAAAATTAGAATTTAAATAAAAATGTGTGTGCAACAAATTTTTATTTGAACGGTGGTTAATGTCTCTAGGTGGAGGTTAGGGGTGGGGCCCACCACACCCTAACCTCCCTCGGGAGGATATAACATGGGTGGATCCCACATGAACACAAACCCCTCAACTCCCTTTAAACCCCCCTTTATAACTTTTGGACTCCCCTTTGTATTAATGAATCCATATCTCTCTCCTCATTATTTTTTGAGAACTCTCCACCTCCCACCTTATCTCATTAATTTGCAAACACCATTTAATTAATCAATTGAGATCCATAATTTATTAATTAATTTGAGTGTTTGAGTTTTAAATTTATTTTTCCAACATTAAATGAAGATAATGCATTATTTAAATTGTGTGGGCATAATCATGCTTTGGGGAGCTTGGCATAATTGGGAGGATAATACTCTCTCGAAGAAGAATGGTGACGCCCATGAAGAAAGCCCATCTTACTTCCTCTTCCTCCATATCAAGGGAGTAGACGACATCCGCTAAGAGCACCGCCAAAGACAATGTCTTCCCCTCTGACATTGACGGAATGATGTTCATCTTCCGCGACAAATTTTTTCCATGACTCATCAACGTTCAATGATGAAATACATGTTAATGGGTTTTGTATAATTTTAATTGAATAAAATTATACCCTAATTCTTGATGTATGCTTCGGTTCTTCTTTGGCCTTTTGTTATCACCTAACGCAGTGGTCGCGGGCCGAACAAATACGGCCTGACGACCCTCCATTGAATCATGTTTGCGTTGACGATGGAGGTGGAGCCGGTGGGGCGTAGTGACATCACACCACGCCAGATAAATGAGGTCGTGGCCACATAAGATTGGGTGGTTGGAAGATGCGGCGACGAATGGAGGCAGCGACGACTGGAGGAGGCGTCCAAACGCCGGCCGTAGGGAGGAAAATTGTGGCCCACATCCGTAGGCCGCTCGGGCTGAAGAACCGGCTGGCTACGACTGTCTAAGATACTGGACCGTGGCACCCGCAGGTGCTGCACCAAGGAAATACTGCCTACAACTGCGGGCCACCTGTGCTGAGCGAGCCAGTTGTCTATGGCCGGCCGGTCAGAACAATCGTGGCACCCGTAGGCCCCACGCAGCGGGGGAACAACGGGTCACGCGCCGACAAACTGGTCGGCCGCCTGCCGGCCGGTCTGAAGACCCACGACGTCACATGGTGCTGCGTGGGAAGGAATGCCACCCACTATGTGAGCCACTCACACCAAATAAAACCAGCCGACATCAGCCGCCTGGGTAGGGAGAGGTGGTGTCGCTCGGTGTCGTTGGGTGAACTGAACCAGCCCGCTCCGTTGGCCGGGTCTGCGGGTGGGCAGCGCCCCACCGGGATGGGCCGACCCCCCAGCCGGGACGTACCAGCAAAACTGGGCCGGAATGATCCCCCAACCTGCTGGGACCCGCCGAACCGGGTCGGGCTGACCTACTAGACCATTGGGCTTGACGGGTCAGGCCCTTTTCACTTAAAAGTGAATAACATCTAGATCGCACGTCCGATGGATGCGGCATCTGCGGCACTGGGACCCTTGCAATGAGGAGGTCCTTTTTCAATTCTCTAGTTGAGTTTTGGAAACATTGGAAAAATGGACAGGTTTGGATCGAGCATAAATCCAACCGGGACCCTGGAACAGAGAAGCTAATAACTCTCAGACCGGGCGTCCGATTGACGCGTCTTCTGTCACGTTGGGTTTCTTTTGATGAGACGGGACATCAGGATACATCAACTTAGGACATCGTTATAGTTGATGTATCGACCCCTTTGCACGACGAGCACTCCCTCCCGGGATCGTGCGTGTTGTGTGCAGGAACCCTAGAGCTGGTTGTGACTGCAATGATGACTACCATACTTGAATCCTCTGTGGGTTCGACGACGATGACAACTGTACTGAAATCATGTGTGGGTTTGACAGTTATGATAGAGTATATGGCCTTGAATCCTGTGTGGGTCCAACAACTTAGAGGAATCAGTTACTATATCTGGTCATCTCTATTACTCTAGAATAGCTGGCATGTATCCTGTGTGGGTCTGACAGCTTAGGTGAGATAGCTGGCCTATATCCTGTGTGGGTCTGACATCTTAGCTAGTCGTGTATCCTATGTGGGTCTGACATCATAGATGTTCTAGTGGATACATCTGATCATCTATATCTCTCTATAATTATGGCAAACCAGTGTGAGCTGAGTCATGTCTTTCAACCATTATCATCATGGTGATTGACTTTACTTCCTGTGTGGGCTTGGTTGTTCTTGTGCTCGAGATTTGGAGCCATACTGTGAATAGTAACTTATGTATATGTATGGGCATATTCCTAAGTAAGGATGGTTGATACTTCGTGATTGTATCCTTCATCTTTTGTTTTTTCTTAGTTGATATTGTGAGACCTTGTGGGTCTCTAGGTCCCTACTCAGTATTTTTATACTCACCCATGCATGGGCTATGCCCGCGCCTCGTTGTGTTGGATGCAGACGACAGACAACACTGACAAAGGCCGAGAGCACCACGACTGGACAGTGCCCAGAGGTTGACCTTGTAATGAGTCGGCACATGGAGGAGACTGATAGACATGAGTGCTGAGGTAGTCATTTGTACATACCCTTCAGGTATGAACCCTAGAGGATTATCCATTAGCTGCTCTTTACTTTCATTTGTTTTCCTTTTTTACTTGTATTTGTTGTTCAGTTGGGTTTGTATAGTGGCCCATTTACATTCCAGCACACTCTTCTGTATTCAATTTTACTTATTGTATACTTACTATTGCATACTCTTTTGTGATTGTTTTCTTTTATAAAGGTAATTCCTTCCCATCATAGGGATTTACGTCTTTGGTTCTAGTCTCCGGCCCCTGGCCTATGGAAGGCGGGTTTGGGGTAGTCACAACAAGGTACCTAAGGAAGGTTCGTGACATATTTGTTCTAAAAGAGTGTCTTATAAGAGTAAGGACGTTATTTTTATATGATTATTTGGTATATATAGAATGAATAAACATTTTTTGTGGTGTGATGAAGAGGTAGAGGTAGTGGCCTTTTATTTGGAAGGAAAAGGACTCACTTGAATGTTTTGATAACAATTTAGGTGTTCACATGTTCTTCTCTAACTAAAATCATACCATACCAACCCAATTCAAGAATAAAATATTCATGGAGGAAATATTTTACGAAAATTGGTGTTGGGAAAGTGCATAGGTCATTTTGGCCTATAAGATTAATGATTAGTCCACAATTAAGCTTAATATGTCATTAATTGAAGTGATTAATGGTAATCACATTTACTATTGTTTTTGGTCAAAAAATAACAATATCTAATTAGTGGCTAAATATTATTCCGGTTACAATTTAGTATGTCCATGTTTCAAAAGTCAACCTATAAAATTGGAAAAATTAAGATTTATGTTAATCCCGCATTTGGGATGAAATAATAGGTTTTAAAAGTAGACAAATGCTCAAAATTTTGTTATGTTGTTATATTCAATTTCAATGATATAATGAATATAATGACATAAATTTTAACAATAGATTAATAATGTTTATAATTTTAACTTAAACCATAATTTACATATAATTTATCAATAAATTTTATTTAAACAAAAAGGAAGTTATTAACTAAAATGCAGTAACTTTCACTACCCATGAAAGAAATTGAGTTTGTTAAAAACCCCAAAAATTCACCCTATCCAAATTTCAGCATTATAATTCAAAAAAAGATTATTTTATAAAATTAAATTTCTAGATGTGTATAAAATTTATTTTTTTCTTCTTTATATAAGGTCATAAAAAGAAGTTCATTCGAGGAAATATTATTTTTTAACATATAAATTCTTTAGAAATAAATTATTTTATGCCATTTTTAATATGTTTTATTTCAATAAAAATATTATAAAAATATTTAAAAAGAAGTTTTTAATATTCATACTAAAATATTATAATGGTCAGGATATAACTAACTTGTTTATAATATTATTAAAATTAAATGATGTTTTGTAGAAACCCGATATTTCATTTAACGTACGCAAAGTCGGTGTTGTGTGTAGCGCATGCCAACTCGGTGTTGTGTGTAGCACAAGAAAAGACAATTTTTCATGTAGTGCAATATATGCCGGTTTTATTTTAATGGAATTTTTTACAAAGAATTTTAATATATATAACTATTTCTATTATCATGTTAAATGAAAAATATAAAAAATGAAATTAATTCAAAAAACTTCACAAAATCTTTGGTGGTACAGATTCCTTCAATAAAGAATAAATTTATATTCAGGCCACTATAGAATGTCTTATAGAATGAAAAAATAAGATTTTTAAGTTCATTCTTGCTATGTAGAATTTTTTATCCATCATTAAGAAGAGTGAGGGGATGATTATTTATTCTAGTAATTTAAAGATAATTGAAGAATTTACTATTTCTGTTTCCATCCTTGAGCCACCTAATTTTGAATGTATCTCTCTGAATGATGTCCTTATGTCTGATAGTATTCTGAATTCTGATGGAAAATTTTATTTCCCCATCATGGTTCCCTGGAACGTAATTCATGGTGATATATTTCTAGAGGATATATATAGAACATTCAAGGGAATCAATCTCTTCATCCAAAAAGATGAAGCATTTCCTACTTCATTCAATCATTTTATTTTTGATATGTTTAGGTTTGGAGATGAAAAAAAGTGTGTTTTATTTACCATCCATTGAGTCCCAAGTATCATTGATAGCATTATTTCATTATGGGAGAGCAGTGAATGCATTATTAAACTAGAATGGTAGAGGATGCCTCTGTTAATTATCAAGAGAATTCACAAGGATGGGGTCGTGTTCTGATTTATATAGATCGAGGGAAACTCTTGTTATGGATTTTTTTAAGAAAAGTGAGGAAAAAATTTCAGAAGATTTGATCAATTCTTATCGGCCTTCATCCCAGGTATATTCATTCTATACCAAGTACAATTAGCTCCAACAAGTTTAATATCAGTTAGATTTGATTCCTATGTGAAATTTCTAAAGCCTTTGTTAGAAATAGAATGTAAAACATGTCAAAGAATATCATTATTACGAATTATTGACTTAAAATATCCATTAACTATCTAGGGATCATTTATTATATATTAGATATGTATTATTTTAATGAAATTTTTTTTTATGAAAAATCAAGAAATAAGAAATCCATAGTCATTAAGAAGGGAGAAAGTAAGGGAGACAAAGTGAGTCATTTATAACTATAAGTTTTCAATAACAAGGTAGAGATCCCAATATTTTTTATGTAATTATTTTTTATCCAATGTATCCATTTATAGCTAGAAAATCTACGACATAATACCCTTCATTCCATGTATGCCTGCTAGAAATATTATGTTTATAAAAGTTCCTACATAATCTGGCCATGTAAACCAACTCCCAAGGGATGGAATCTTTGTTTCCAAGAATCTTGATCATCCTAGAAGAATCTGTATCAACTTCATTCATGTTGATATTGAAATATTATAAAATGAAATACTCGTGATCAATATTGTATCCTTCACAGCATTAGAATTACCTACTCCAATGTATTACCTAAATCCCAAAAGCATGGAACCCCACCATCTCAAACTAGCCTTCCCCGTCTCATACCCAATTCAAACAAAACCCATCCGCATTCAATTTCAGCCACATATATGGAGTAAATCATCTAAACCATAAGTCTTGATTGTGTTTTCTAGAAATTATACCTGATAAAAAACATGGGAGATATCCTCTCAAACTCACATAGTTCCCAACATTTTTTATTAAACCCCCAAGCTCTATCACTAACAGCTTCACTCGCACTTGTAAATTGTTACAAAAAACCATGGTTCCATTCCTATACTTATTTCTAGATTACAAAATTATAAACATGAATATTAAAATATCATCCCACTGATCTTGAAATCTATATCCAAATTCCCCGAACCCTGGAACCAGATCTCAAACATGTCCTACATGGGACTAGATAACACTATTATCAATATATTTGTTTAAACAATAAATAATCATGCAAAACAATTTTTATCCATGTTTGAGGAAGATAAAAGTTACTATTTTTTACTCTGCATAAATAATAAAAAAAATTACACACCCCTGTGGGAAAAAATTCATAGCCTATCTTGGTGATAATAGGACTGATTTTTTTTAATCAAGAGTATACAATGTCATTTAGAGGAGTTCATTGATCAGGAAGATTTTTATTTGGATAAGAAATTTCAAATAATTGAGTCATTTACATGCCAATAATTATCCTAAGGGAACTCGTAGTTTAATTTTTGGCTACTCAATAGATGTACCAGAAACGATTCTTTATATTATTTTTGTGTTGGGAGTGAAGCCCCCTTTCCATTTGACTCTATGTTCTTCTTTGTTTTGGAATTTCAAATTAGTACATCAATTTTAGAGATTAAGGCTGATTTTCCACTTTATTGACTGCATTAGGGTTTATGAATTTTAAATCCATTACCTCATATTCTTTCAATTGGTTGGTAGGAATTCTGTCCATCAAGGTTCTAGGGTGGTCCTGAACATCCAATGGACTCTAAATCGTTTCTATTTCCAGACACAATTGCATTCCATCATTGATAGTGACCAGGAGCTATTGATCTGACTAAGTAGTTGTTTTCAATTTAGAAGAGATTATTTACAGTTTAAATTTCTCTCATTGCATAAATGAAACTATATTATAAATTTCTGATGTCAGTTCTAAAAGATGTTCTCAAACATCTCCTAAAATATTACAATTCTTTTCTAAACCATTTTGAAGAGGTAATCATTGCAATTTTCAAATGGATGATAGAGGGTTTGTTTATGTTAGTTTTTATCAACTAATTTTTTTCATATGTTACCAATGGTTATAGGATTATCCAATTTTACACTATTTCCTTTCATGGGGATTTCATATCTCACATTATCTATATATTTATTTTTCATTCCCTTCGAGATTTCCATCTATGACATAGAACTCTAATTTGACATGACCTGGTTATGAACCACCATTCATTTCTTAATGGAATGTCCAACCATTTTTCAATATTCACAGTATTGTTGAATATTTTCAAATTCATAATTCATATAAAGCTTAAGTAAATTTTAATTAAGCGGTATCTGCATTGGTGAAGGTGTATCCATGCTAACTTCTATAAACATCATTGGATTGAGACCAAGATCTCAATTGAGTGTACACCTATTGATTTTCATATCACTCGATGATTCATGAATGGTGTTTAAATATTCATGGATCATAAATGGATACACAAAAATTAATCCATGCTTAAAATATCAACATTAATAAAAACACATTAGGATAAGAAAAAAACTATTCTGTTGAATTATCCTGATCATGATAATTATTTTTTAAAAATAATTATAATTTTATTATGAAAGAAACAATTTAGAAACTTTTAGGGTTTTCTTCATTAAGATCATAAAATAGTCCAATTAAATGATAAAAAAATTTATTATTCACCCTCTTGATGCTTCCCCAATTCCACATAAACAATCAGTGTCATGTATGTTTCATATTCCTAAGAAGTTGTATATTGGATGTAATGATGTATGTGAACTACATGGATCTCCTTTCGGTTTAAACATATTGTATCACTCTCATATACATTACTAAATATTTTCAATATAATTTTAATAAATTTTAATTATAATAGTTTGTTATTGAAACTAGAGAATATTTTATAATATCTATATTGATTCAAGACAGATTCTTTATTAACATTAATTTCTCCTTTTTATTCAAAAAAATAGTTTTAGTTTTTTTTCTTCCTAATATTGAAATATTGGAAGTTTTAGCTCATTAAAAATCTATTCTATAATTACAAATAATGAACCATTCCTCTCTTTTAGTTTTCTATGTTTGATAAATATATTAATTCATGCCATCTTAATTTATTTATTCAATCATATGATAATATTGTATACCATGTCCCAACTCATAATCAATTAGTGGTTTATGAATTAAATTTAACTACTGATTTACTCATAAAAAAATATTTCAAATTAAAGAGTTTACAATATGAATAATAAATATGATATTCATTTCAAGAAATATATAATTTTTTAATTCTTAAAGTATTATTTTAATTCCACATAAAAAACTCAAAAAATAGTATCAAAATAATATATGACAAACTCGAGGTGTTTAGAATTATAGAATCACCACCAATGGTGATTAAGTTTCCTATTGTAATTACTCACAATAATCGGATAAAAAATCCTTTTCTAATTGATATAATCCCTAATTCAATTGAGATAAAATGATAATTAATTAGTGCAATAATTATTATATAATAAATACCTAAATAAATCCCTTCCTATCAATATGTTTATTCCATTTACCAATATTAATTACCATTTATTATATAACTAAATTGAAACATTCATTTTAATATTCATCAATTGATTTTAGAATTCCCCATCTTCTCTATAGTCCCCAAATAACGGAACATTATTCAAATTCTTTTTTAGGTATTTTTTAACATTTTGAGAATATATAATCCATAACTGAACTATTTTAATTAACAACCACACCACTAGGATAATTATAATAACTTGTCCAGGGAGGGAGCATTGCATAGTCATATCCCTTATTTCCCTTGGTACACATATATATATATATCCTTTTCAATTTCATTAATAGAACCAATTCTATGTTATCTGAAAATAAAATTAATTCAGCTTCCAATTTCAAATTTTACTCTAATTCATATGTATAAAATGAATTTATTTTTCATATAAATCCCCAATGTGTTACTTATTGCAATAAAGTTATATTACAAATGGATGATTTCCTTAATGAAGAAAAAAAATTGATAAATTTTAATAACCAAATACAATTTAAACTAACAATAATGTTATATTCTGGAAGTAACATATCCTATTTTATCTATGTTATTTTTGGCAATAGGGTATAAAAAAAAGGGTTGTCTGATGTATTAACAGTTATATCTCCCTATACGCTAACAATCCCTCACACACTTGTTTCCTTACTTTATATTTAATACATACATTTATATTGAGATATAATGAATGATATCATAATAAAATTTAACATGAATAATTAAATAATAGTGAATGGTAGAATACTCCTCTCTCTCCATTATTCCTGCAAAAATTTTGATTTCTTCTATATTGTTATATTTTCATATTCTGAAATCATCATGAAATATTTTATGAAAAATATTTTTTAGAGAATTAATATTAATTATTTAATATATAAAATAATTATAATAAAGTGGTTTGGATACCTCCCAAGTGTTCTAATTTTGGAATCATTTTGATAAATTCATAAAAAATAAATATTTTCATCATTTTATAGTGGATTGTTTCATCAAATATCATTCAATTCATTGATATAGCCAATTCCTATATTAGTCACTCACTATAATTTATTATTGGTCTTGAACTTTTATCTAAAATCCTTAATAATAGTTAGTAGGAGAAGCTAAACTTTAATAAAATATTGTTTGTATTTGAACATCTTTTATATCACAAACATTATAATGTGTGACATCAATTTCCAATTTATAATATTTGTTTATTATTATAAATCATTAGGTAACTGTACATTCTCAAAACACGTATAGGAATGACTTCTCCCTTAATTAATGTTTAAACTCATTCATAGCTCAAAATTTTCAATTTCATAATAGTCCTTTGATTATTTTACCACTAACAAAATAGTTTTAAATTTCATTGTTTCATGGAGTACCTCTAGTTTTGGTTGAGAATATTTGGGTTGTTATGGAATAAGTCATTGAAAGGATTAGTTTGATAATGTTTTATTATTTTAATCTAAATAATTGTACCAAAACAACAACATTACCACCCTTCATGTATTTAATTTGAAATTAAAACTCTTATGAATGAAGAACCAATGAAAGTAATCATGTTTTTCCAACATGAATTAAAAATATTTACATTAGAGTAATTTAATATATTTAAAAAATCCACATTATTCAATCTAAATAGGGTTTCAACTTTATCATCGAATTTAAAACAGCTGGTATCTCTTTCTTGATTATGGAATTGTTTAATAAAATTCTATTTAATAGAAAAACAATAATATAATATGAAATTTTCCTCCATTTCTATTATTTTTCAAATCCTATAACCTATTAAAAAACCATTGCATCACAACTGATTTAAAAAAAATTAAATAATAGTTTGGTGTAATGATGATTAGATCTAAGACTAATTCATTATTGAGTCTGTCAAATATTTATTAATGATTCTTATCAATATTTAACATCACATCATTCACCAAAATTTAATACAATGTAATTTTTATTTGTGATAAAACATTAACAAAACACTGATAAAATTCAAGATTCCTTATGATTCTCATTTATGCCTTAGTTAAGTAATGTGGAAAAAACATAGATTTAAATTCATTTATTTTTCACCATCATTTATATTTATTAATTTTATATATGCCATAAATATTAATTATCTCAGAATTGAATGATAATTTTCCTATTTTAATATTTGAAGAGTCTCTTAAAAATATTTAAGTACACTAAATAAACATTATATGAATTATTGAAATTATAATTCAAGTAAAGAGAAATCAGACAAGTGTATTTTAATTTTTTATAAACCATGTCAAATTTGATTTTCATCAAACATTATTAGAATGTAGAAGGTGCACCATCTAACAAAAATTTCATCCTTCTTTAAGAATATTTCATATAGGGTCATTTAATTGATGAAATATAATTATTTTCGAGAATAATATGTGAATGAATTTATATTGAGTATCCATCAATAAAATTGATAGTTTAGGGTCTAGAAATTAACTCACATACTTGATCAATAAAGGGATGAATGAAATAATACTTCTTTATTGATTAATTTAGTTTTTTATTTTTATTCGACACACTTTGACCTATTATAGTAAATAGATAAATCATTTCATTTATTGCATTATTAACTATTATCATCCAATGTTACATAGGTAATATATTAATTAGGAATATACATTAAGTATACATGATATGATATTATCTCCTATCATCCCATCAATTGATTTTTTTTATTTCAAATATACACTCATATTTTTCATCAATTAAAATGAACTTTATACTTCTGGTGTATGTTCATCAATGTAAAATAATTTTGAAAAGGTAATGGCATGATATTTCCCTTAAATATTTGAAATTTTCTACGATATTTTCTTCTTATGATTATTAAACACTTCTAATAATCTATATTCTTATTGATTGTATAAATCATCTAAAAAATTACTCAAAAAGTGTTTGTTCACTAATGTATGAAAACATTGTTTTGTTAGTAATGGCTTATGTTTGTGTAAGTGGTTTCTCCGTAGATGGTATCAACATCTATTTGACTTTACCCAACAAATATTTTGGTTACCCAAATTAGTTTTATGGAAATTCCCAATAACAATGGTCTTGATGTTTTAACTATATATTTTATGGGTCTTTTGTAACTTTTATTATTTCATCTCTCACATACACAATTGTGCTCATCTGATTAAACATTTCACTTAAATCATCTGTATGAATAATATTAGTATAGAAACATAAATTCCAAAATTATTGATATTTCAATGTGTTCATATCATTTAGGATTTATTTTTATTAACCCATGTGAATTTTTATCTTTCAATATGATATAAAATGGTAGAACCCAATGTAGCTAAGAATAATCTAGCATGTGTAACTAGTAACCCCATATCTATCTCATTGACATGAATAATAAAATCTAAAGGAAATAGTTATTTAAAATAACAAATACATAATAGTAAATATGGATTTCTAAGTATATAGTGTTTCTTGTTACATTGATATTATTGTTAGCTTTAGCTCCCATATTTCTTATAAATTAAATACTACTATGTTAATAAGGTTATAAATACTTACCAATTCAACCAAACATATTGACGTGCAATTCCTTTTAAAATTAATGGGAATTTGCAAACACCACAGATATTTTATATTTGTTTGTATCATTATTCATTTGGAAGAAATAAATCCTTAGTTAATATATTTATCCAAAACTCATAATCCACTTGTTATTTTAAAAGATTTTTTTTATATATTTTGACTAAAAGGATTAATATCTAAATCCTTTATAATTGGAATATCAACTCTAATTTTTTTTGAAAAATTGTAATAAATTTATTTAGGTTCTCATATCAATGTTTATCTAATTCACTCTTAATTTTTGGTTATTTTTTAGGGGGGTTGTACTTATTTATTCGAATTTATAATAAATATATCCTAATTACTGGATTGTTCATTTACATCTCTTATTTCAATAAATGTTTTTTGGTGTCCATTTCTTTTGATTTTTATATTATTCACAACCTTGTCTTGAAAATTATTATATTCCTCCTTTTTATATTCTATGTTATATAATTTTTAATTTCCTAATCATTACCATCCACTTTTTTCCTCCTAAAGTAGTAATTTACTTTTATACCTCATTATGATATTTTTAGTAATACATGAAAACCAATCATTATCCATCGTAATTTTTTTTCTAACTATGAAGTGTGAATTTCACAAAAGTTAATAATTTATTGAATTCCTCAATTTAGATGAAATATCCTATAATATATTAATTAAATAAAGTAAAAAATTTCATCTATTTCCATTTGGTGTTTTAATATTATATAACTTCTTGAAAAACCATCTTATTCTCCTAATAGTCTTATTTTTAAGTTGTATGTTGATTCTCATTGTCACGTTAGAGTTTTCTTGTGTGATATCAATATTAATAACTCCCTAAAAATCCAAGTATCATACTGTCATTGAAATTACCTTTCTCAATAAAATATATGATAGGATTGTTTTTCAATCATTGATTATATATATTAAAATATGCATAATTTTTTATAGTCTATAATCCATAATTTAGTTTCTAACATACATAACCTATATGGGATAGTCATTAGTTTGATGTTGGGATATAAAAATTTACGTAGTAATACATTCCAAAAAAAGTACACATCACCTTATTCTCATTGTTTTTTGTGAATATATTTTAAAAACTAATATTTCTGGTCTACAATATATGTGATGACATAATTTAGTGAATTAATTTAAATAACCACAACTCTTATTCATTGCACATTATTTTACTATAAATTCCTGAAATTCACATTATAGACATGTTATATCTCAGCAATTATTGTATCTCCGTTATTCACTTTAATAAATGAATCTGAAGAGTCTATCCATTAGAAATTAGTCCTTAATAGAATAATTGAATCAATAGTGATTATAAAAATTGATGATATTAAAAAAATAATATTTTATCCAAAACCATTCTTATTCTTCATGGAATGGTTCATTATATTTCTATATAGTGGATGATAATATTTTTTATAGGTTTTTGTAATATCAATTTAAGTAAAATCTATTAATGGAATCATTATATATATCCTCCCATGTTTCAAATGTGTTTTCTTATTAATATAAAATTAATTTTTTTTCCATTTATATTATTATATTTGTGAAAGTACATAAATTATTGATTACCTTCTAATGTAACATATAATAGATTACATTATATAATTTTATAATTCCTTAATAAATACTTATGTAACATTATATAGCATTTTTCAAAATATTGGAATGTTTTTGAAGTTTTATACATCAATTTATAATATCAAAAATTATATTTAAACCTTAAATGTAATTGATTATGAAATGCCTTTATACTTATATTACACTATACCCTAATGATATTTACAATACCTACACAAGAGTTTATTGAACTTTTTGATCTCTAATTTATTTTTTTATCCATAATAAATTATTCCACAATACAAAATATAATTTTTTATTGAAAAGCCACTTTGAGGAAAACTGGGGAACCACAATAAACATAGACAAATAACTATGTTCTAAAAGATCTAACAAATTGATAAAAAAGAAGACTAATATTGTTTGAATTTGAAACATTAATAATACCAAAGGAAGTGAACTAACCTGATGATATATATCCTCATTAATAAGCTCTTTAAAATGATCATTCAAAGTTTTTATTGTCTTTATGAATTCATCCGTTTAGATTTTACTTTTACTGAAGACTCACTCCAGTATTAGGTCTTTCTTTTTGATCCATTGTTCTTGATTCTCATTGGTATCAACTATAAACCTTTTTTGTAATTTTTTAACCTCCTCTTTGGATTCATTGACCCAAACAACAATTTGAAGAATCTCTTCCAAAAAATGAACGATGAGATCCAAAATTTCTCCTTTTTCTTCTTCCACTTTTCATTTTTCCTTTCTTTTTTAACAACTTTTAGATTTTATTTTAGTGGTTACCAATTCATTTTCCCCTATTTATGCTATTATTTTCTTACCTGAAGATCTGGTAACTATTGTTTTGGGGAGTTGTGATTATTATTTGTAGGGTATAGCTTTATTTCATCGCTTATGAATTGGTAAAATCCTATATTTAAGGATTCATTCTTTTCCCTTTCTTAATATAGATCCAAAATTAATATCCTAGAAGGATTCTTTCCCATACTCGGTATCTTATTAGGAGACACAATCTTAATCACTCATCTCAGTGTTTTAAGAACACTTTGATTCACCCAATTTCTTTTTCTTTAATGGAATTACTTTTATCCACCCTTCATGATCTTCAGCTCCATGCTTGCTTCCAGCTAAAGATAAAACCATTTTTGAATCTCTAAAATACTTGATTCATCCTTCTTATAAGATTACATGTTCATTTCATTTGATACATTTTGATTAAGAAGTTCCCTAACTGGGAAAGTATACCTTGGATCCATTGTCTCCATCCCCTCATTAGATAATTCCTATTCATTATATTTATTTTTTCTTCCAAACATTGATAGTTGAATCTCTCAATCTATTATATTATAGTATTAATGTCCACACTTAAGTATATTATCATTCACGTACACTTAATGATCAAATGAGTATATTAAATATTTAAAAACAATTTTAAATCTATTAAATATATTATTTTGAATTATTAATGTAATAACCCTTTATTTTTACAATAAATTTTAAATTAAATATATACTTGATTAAAAAAAAGTTTATCCCTGGAAATAGTTCCAAACATGATTGATTTTTTATTGGTTTTGTAGAATTTTTGAAATAATTATTTAAGAAAATTAAGTCGCTAGATAATAGTTATAATATGTAATATGTCCTCTATCTTAGCTAAATATATTGTAACAAATAATTTTCAATCATTTATATTGACAGAATTAAAATATTTTCATACTGGTGGTGCGATATTACATATATATTTACTTAAAAAATGAATTAATAATTAGTATTTTAAAGAATGGGTGAATGTGTTCCTTGTTGAAAAATAGTTAAGAAAATAATGATGACCCAGATGGATATAATTGATAGTGTTAATGATCCCAAAAATCCAAGAAAAATCATAGATATGACACTATAATCATCACTCAACTCATTGAGCTCACTTTCTGCTTGATATTTCCCTCCATAGTATATTTGTAGGTCCCTATATTTTTTATTCCACAAATTTCCTTTTGGTTATATTATTTTCATATTATATAACCTATTTTATGTAAATAACTTAAAGTAATTTAATGTTTTAATTCAACAATATTCACTTACAAGAAAATACTATAAGATTCAACACTTATTTTATCAATAATTTTCAATAGTTATATAGTTTTTTATTAATATATGCATTAAATAAAATGAAAACACCATTATAACTTTCATTCCACTAATTTGATTAATTAAATTAATCCTTAAATAAACATCACCTAGTACATAAAACAAATCTAATATTCATGTTCATAATACCTATTGAAAATTAATCAATCAAAAAATAACATTCTCTATGATGAAGATGGATTTGGATCCTCCCTGAATAAGAACTCTCATCACACTACAAGTATCCACTAAAATATTTTTGATATATATGAATTCTCTTAAAATATTTTATCTCATGTTTTCTTTAATTTTTATGATCAATCAATGTTGGAAGTGTGTACTCCAATCCCCCAGTTTGAAGTACAAAGACATGTAGCTCAAATTTTTCCATTAAAATTCATATAAAAAACGAGGACTATTTTTTGTGTATCATAAGATAAAAAAATCCCAAAATGGAATTTGGTCTCCGAATATAAGAACACAAGAATTTAAATTTTATATTTTCATCAAAATATATTGTCTTCAATCTCTAGCCTCAAATGTACCACAATACGAAAATTAATTACATAACATTATATACCCATTGTGATATATCTATTGAATTGGAGTATAATATTATATGTAAAGAAAATATGAAATATATCTAGAAATAAAAATTTAGTTACTATTAATTTTACGACATTAAATAATAAAATCATTGAAGTTAAATAATCAATAAGACTTTTGTATTGCTTATATTGAAACCTTTTTAAAAATTGTATTTTTATATTGTTTTAATAAGCTCAATATATCATGTATAAAATATATTTTTGATGTGTATAATATATTAAAACCAATTTTATTTTTAATTAGTTTTAAATAATAATAATAATAGTTAACTTTTAAAAATATTAATATATTTAGGAAAATAGTTTTTATTATATTTTTATGTTGTGATGTGAATGGAATAATATTAAATTTTTTAATATTATTTTCATAAAATTGACAGGAATTTCGGATACAGAATAAATATTCTTTTATAAGATTTATGTTTTATATTAATTTTGAAAACATTATATTTATTATAATACTAAAAAAATACTATTTCTACCCAAACTATCAATTTGAAACCATTATCATAATATAAAAAATAAATCAAATTTCAAAAAATCATTTAATTTTTAAATTATGTATTCAATGAGTAAAACAAAAAAATTCAAAACACAATAATTTATTTATAGAACCAATGATTAACATTTTAGGGGCATAAGTAATATTTCCTATTAAAGTATAGTTGTGGTCATCACTTTTAATTAAATACT
Organism: Viscum album; assembly: GCA_963277665.1. NCBI lineage: Eukaryota > Viridiplantae > Streptophyta > Magnoliopsida > Santalales > Viscaceae > Viscum > Viscum album. The sequence continues at coordinate 790,266,862 of OY728148.1, forward strand.
ATTTGGGTATAATTGTTTTATCATGATATAAAACCCACATAACATGTAATTTTTTATAACAAAAAAATTTATATAATGAAAATTAATAAAATTTATCATTTTACCTTATTGATGAAAATTGAGGTTAAAAATTCACTTTTTCTAAAATAAATATTTTACGTGTTATAAAAGAAAATAAAAAAAATGAATTTCTTAAACAAATAAAATTTATCAGATAAAATAGATTTCATCTTTAAAATCATTATTACAAAATTAAATATTCCAGACCGTGTTTTGTGCATAAAAATCAATATAATTAGAAAAATATTGATATCATTGTAAAATATAAAATGGTAAAAGTAAATGTTTAAATAGTAATGGATATACCAAATAGTATGAAAGATGTATTAAAGTGAATTCATGAGGTATGATGAAACTTATCTATTCCCATAATTCATTATTATCACATTTCATCATCTTATTGACATGTGAAACATGTTCTCTCATTATATTATGTAGAACATTTTACAAAAATCCATTCTCAACACTTATAAAAGTTGACTCTAAGTACCCTTCATGACTGCAAAAATATCCATTTACTCCTAAATATATTCCCCTTTTTCATCACGTAGATTCATATTCTATTTAAAAAAGAATCAAGTAACAATATATTTTCATAATTCTTCCATTTCAAAAGATTTTCCAAGGAAATTATGAAGTCATCAACATGATTAATTTTTTCCCAAATTACTTTTATTTTCATTCTTACATTCAAATATAAAATTTTATAATTATATTAAAATTGAATAAAAATATTTTGATTATTTAAAATTATTTTTATATAGGAATTACTATTATACACCATTCCCCTTTCCTATTATGAAAAATAAAATCATAAATCTTGTGTTGTGCAGACTACATCATATAAGATATCTCCTCTATATGGGATGATAATATCCTAAGGAAATTTAATTATCAGTATTGGATAGTGAAAATATTAAAATGATTCTTGGAGATAGATTTTAATAGTTATAATTCTTTATATTATTTTTCAAGATGGGGAATGGTGCTCGTTAAGTAGCTTCTATGTTTTTATGAGATTCAGAGGCTTTGGGTTACTTTTGAAAAAAATTGGTGGTGAATAGAAAGGTTGAATGGTTTAATATAAGTAAATATACACCATGATTCCCATGAGGTTTTTAGTTCAATTTGAACTATTCATGTTTGGCTTGTGTAGTTTGCACACAGTTAAGGATAAAGCGTTTGTGGTCTAATGGGAAACTATGTGGGGTTAAGGAGTGACCGATACATGGTTCACAGGATGCCCATAGATTCAAAAAAACCATGTACCATTCTTTAGAGATGAGAAAATGATGACAAAGTGTTCATCACATGGTTTGATAATCCCTGAATCCCAATCATGAAAAGAATAGGTTTTTAGAATATACGGGTGAACATGGTAGGAAATTTTTTTGAAAAAATTGTGTGGCATGGACAGATCAAACTGCATGGATGGTTCATGGATTGTAAAACCATGCATTCAAATTCACTAGTTGTCTAGAATTCTTTAAAAATTCATAAATGAACAAAATTTCCCCATTTTTTTTTCTTCACCCCACACCCATTGTCATCCCTTGGATATGAGAAGACTAGGGGTTCCCAAACCCCTTTCCCTATATCTATCCCTTGGATCGTGGAATGTTTCTATAGTGATGACATATCATTTGAGGTGAAATCTCCTTCTATAGTGGAAACTTTTTTTTCTTGTTATTCTTTCTATTTATGGAGTTCCCTAGTATAGTTTTTTTGATTATTTCATCAGATCATGGTGGAATATTCTATTTCTTAGGGGTATTTTTGTCAAAATGGGTGAAGAGATCCTAGATAGATCCCACATCTAATTTCATGATTTTTTGTTATTATATGTTTCCATGATGAAATATATTATATATTTAAAAAGGGATTGATTTAATTTTTTGGTGAATTCATTTCACAACCTTTTTATTTTCTAATGAATGGTGTCTTGAGTCTATTTTGGACACATCAATATGGATTCTTGAAGTTTCGATCATATTTGATCAACCCATTAATTATTTGGCATTATTTCTAGTTGGGGTTTTTCAAAATAAGTAAATATAATAGTTTTAATTAATTTATATTTGTTTAATGGGGTTATATTAGAGCTCGATTGGTACTGATGAGCTCATTTGGGTGTTGAGATGGTTGGATGATTCTTCGACATGACTTGGTGATGCCACAATGATTGATAAACATAATGAAATCCACTCTAATGTTATAGGTGGTATAATAACTTTACCCATTATCTTAATATTTTATTTACATATATATATTGGTGTATGTATTAGAGACCATGTGTGATATTCATGTATCCTTAATTTGAGATATTGGGTTTTTATTTCTGTTGATATCTTTGTCTTTCCACTGATTCCATGGTGATGTGATACTAGACGTATGGCCACCCGTGGGGTGTGCCAATCATTGGGAGTGGAATGTTTTATGTATTAAATTTTTATGAAAATTCATATGAGGATTTTGAAATAGTTTAAATGTCTAATTTGGGTTTTTAGACAATTTGGGATTTCAAATGGGAAAAAAATGTTATGATATGATTAACGATAATGTCCGATATGGAGTTTAATAACCATGGAAAAGGGTTTTTTTCTATAAGTCATTTCTTGATTTATTAGTCTGTTGAGAGGATAGTAAATTATTTATTTACAATAGGATGAAATTTAATAATTCTCTATTTGGTTTTATATGATTAAGCAAATGGATTATGAAAATTATGAATGAAATGGGGATAATTTATAATGATGTTGATTGGGGATGGTAGGCCAAGACATCCCAAATTCAATTAGGATTCATTGTTTGATACTCCATGTTTTCTGACCTATGATTAATTATTTTCTGTATTTCCTTCCATTAAATAAAAAATTTAACATAGATTCATGGAATGATTCTCCATGTTCATATACTATGACTAAAGGTTTTGTGATCTGGGACCTATTCCCCACTCCCTAGTGAATTATAGTTTTTTAGAAAAATAATTGACGCTTCTGAACCCAAGGGTATGGACATGGAATTACATATCAAGGATGGTATGATAGTTATTTATGTTATGAGTACTATTTGGATTCATTGAATTATGCCCTATTTTTTATAAATTTTTACATAATGGTTTAGATGGTCAAACATGGAGTTCTAAGTCCCTATTGGATTCATTTATTGATGCTCCATGTTTTTTAACTTTCGACCTACTAGATGTGTTGGTAAGACAAAACATACTAAATTTTAGTTGGATACTTGGAATGAATATCCGTGATGTAGATATAATGTCTCTTCTGTTATATGGATAATATTTCCAACTATGTCTCAGTTTATTTGATTAAAATGGATAAATTTTGAAAAATTCTCTAAATGTGAATAATTGAAAATTTTTGAATAATTAACAAAGTAATATTTACCAGCATGTTTAATGTTATTAATTTTATGGAATGAACTATTTCACTCACTGTTATATTCATTACAATTCATTTTGGGTTACCAACTATGTTTTAATGACACCCTTCTCAGGCTGACATTATACATGGGTAACGAAGAAACTCTCACATGATTATTACAAGCATAGGTTTGTGATGAGGCTGATGAAGAGTTTTAGTAAATCTTGAAGGATTTCTCAATTAGTTTTGCGTGAATATATATGATTTTATTGGTTATGTTTTGGATCCCCTTTTAAGTTTATTTTATGTCGGTGTATTGTGTAACCATCACTGTGGGTGACTAGTTATGTGTATGAAATGTCCATTGGGTCCCCTCTTTCATTTCATTTTATTATATAATCTTTCATTTTCAATTTATTTATTCATTCCACAAAAGCTTATTGTTATGATAATTGGTTATCTAATTCTGGTTTTTAACTATGATATAGTGGTATTGACCCTCATAGTTCAATTTTAGACACCTGCTTATATTTGGATGTCCCTGGCATGTGAGGTGGAATTTTTGAGTTCATGTGGTGAACTATCTCTGGGAACCCATTTAGTGGAATCCAATCAGGGATGATAAGTTGTATCAAATATATTTACTTTATATTTAATTTAATTTTTGTGTTTTTTAAGACAAGATATATATGAATATTTAGTAAGATTTGATTAATATCATGATTTTTCCTAAAAAATTCCTATTCTTGAAGGATGTCTAGGTTACCATGGTCTGGGGTTGATGATCTAGATTTGTGGTGTTATGGTTGTATATTATTTTCACTTCATACGTTGCACATTTTGTTTGTATTTAATGGGAAACATGGATTTCATAGTATTATCCCATTTTCTAGAGGCCTATGAATTGGTTTTTACTATTGGATTGTATATGAAAAATGTGTCTTAAGGATCTTTCTTGAACCATATGATGAATATGTTATAGTCCTGCTACTTTGTGGTTTTATGGATTCATTTATTATTGATAGTTATATGGATCTTAGGTGATATGATAGGAGATGGGGGTTCTGGTGTGGCCCTCCAATATGGTTGGTATAGTGAACCTAGTGGGTAGTACGATTTGAGTATATGATTATTGGATCTCTTGGGTGCAGTTTTGTTTAGAATGACATGAATGTTTAGGTCCTCTTAGGATCTGTTTTATGTGAATATTTATTGGAGAGTACTGAAAACGTACTTTTAGAAATTAGGTTTTTATATTAAATTTTTATGGTGTTATAACCTATAAGAGAGTTATATGACTTGTTGAGGCTGTGTGATAATGAGACATGTGTATGTTTGTTTCCCATGAGATGTATAATTCATTAAGTTGGTGTAGGACATGACTGGGTAGACCTAGTGACCTTTTGATGTGACCCAAGTTTGAAAAATTATATATTATTCCTTTAATGGGTAACCCATGAGAGGGGTCAGACAAGTAATTTGTGCTTTGTGTTAGAGGGGAAGAGGTAGACATTTCAAACTTATGACAATAGTGCACGAGGGGTCCAACCTAGTGTATTAATTGGTCACATAGAAATGACTAGATTCCATAAGATAAAATGTAGTTTGAGTGATGGTGATCTAGGAATTCTATTAAACTATAAACCTTCTTAGTAAAATTCTTGTAATTAAGATAATTTTTTGAAGTGTCAATCATGTGGGTTTGGCACAATTAGTTTATTTTGGATTTGGAAATAACCAAGGGTCCACTATTATTGGTGATAAAGGAATGTGGTTTAGACATTTCTAGTTTTTTGGCCTTTTTTGATGAGTTTTCATAAATCTTAACTCGTTAGTGTTGGGGTAAGGATCCATGGAAGGGTAACCCGAGAGTGTGTATGATGGTGAAATATTTATTGAATCTTGTGGGCATGAGTTCACATTTATGCAATGTATAATTTTGTTTAATAATTAAACATTGATATAGAATATCCTTGAGGTGTTATTTAGGGAATGTAGATATGATTAGAATAAGGGCCGAAGTGGATTTGTTGAGACACTTGCTGGAAGGGAGGCTTGGTGATTTTAAATAATAATGACATGTCTCTTTTGTTTGTGGTGGAATTGGAAATTGATGTGTTGTTGGAATATTATTCAATGAAATTTTAGCATAAACTTATCTTTTAAAATTTCATTCTCAAAATCATGACATCTTCATGGGAATGCAAAGGGAGGAATAGTTATACACTAAGATACACAAATGTCTTATGCTTGTATATGGTCATTTTGGAGGTTATTCCCTTGTAGTATAGAATGTGGATTCTTGTTGTGGGGGGTGCACCAATAGCTGTTTATAGGAAAGGTCCATGAGATGGACTAGATACTGATGAATTCGATAGGGGTTATTCTGGGATGCTGGGGAAATGTCGTAGTTGATGTTTTAGTTGATCTCATATGTCTGGGTGACAAACCCCCATCTAGTTTATGGGTTATTAGTGGTTAGATCATGGGCCAAAATGATTCAATGTATATGGGTGATTTAGTGTTCAAGAAACTCATATGGTGGGGAGTGATGTATCGGTTGTATAGATATTACCCTTCAACTGGATGTTTTGTGGGTGAGTGGAACTATACGTGGATTGGTTGTGGTGGAATTAAGATTCCAATGGGACCACAATTTGGGGTTTAATTACATAGGTAATACCAATTGGATATCATTTGTGTTGGATGATCAGGTCTACTGTTGATTCTGTCTCGAAGTTGTTTTATAATCTATTTTAGGTACAACTCTACTTGTTGTGTTTGTGTTGTTATAGAATTCACATAGGTGTGAGGGAATTATGATCTGGTGAGATGACGATAGGAAGGACAATAGAGCTACAAGCTTGGGAAACTAGTCAGCTGAGGATAGTCTTACTAGGGTTAGAACAAAATGTTGGTGTCGAGGGATACAAGCTATGTATTGTGTTTCCTTTTAGCAATTATGGGTGAGTTAAAGGTTTTAGTTGTTCTTTCATAGAAAAGATGATATTCTTTTATTTCAGTCATGGACAACGACTATGTTTCCACTTACGTTGATGTTAATGATGAGGAAAGGTGACGATGATGACTATTTTCCATGAGGTTGTTATCCATGATAGTTTGTGAGCCATTCTAAATATGTTGTTGTGTGATTTAATGTTTAGGTTTGGTTAGTCTTTCCTGTTTCCAAGGGTGTTATGTATCTAAATTTGTTGGGTAAAAAAACTCTTATAGAGGGGAGATGCATATATAAAAGATTGTATGGGTGATGTTCTAATAAATGTTCTATTTGGATGGTCTCGAGTAAGAAGCATTATAGTTATTCATTTTGTTAATGGTTGTTATCTTGGGTTTTCATCTAGATATGGGATTTGAGATAGATGTTTTTCCATGGTAGTGTCCTATGGAATCTGAAGTAGAACCAGGAAATTGGCTAATATATGGGGACCAATGTAGGTTGGGTGGTGCAGACAAAAAACCACCAAGGTATCTCAAGGGTGAGAAGTGTTATGGTGGGGAGGTTGAAAGATCCATCATTTGGATGGATAAAAAATTTCCATAAAAATCTCTATTTTTGTTACGAAACATGTCTAATATTAAATTATGACATGGAATGAGATTTTAAGAGTTGGATTGCTTAAATTGTATTTTTGGGATGATTAATCGTTCTTATGAGGTATCACGAGTGTTTGGAGGAGTATTAAAGCCTTTTGGTTAATTTTTTATTGTTTTTTAATTTTTCTGGATACGGTGCATGATTTGGTGTGCACGGTTTTTGAGAAACTACATCACACATTTATTCTAATAAAATATCTAGTTCATTTTGAATTTATTATTATTGGTATTAATATTTATATCATGGTTAATGAAAATCTATGTATGTTCCAAGGGAAACGGTGTGTTGTTAAAGACTAACAGAGACAATGTGGACAAGAAGAACACTTTTTCAAAAAAAAACTATACACCTCACTGTAGAGTGGATATAGTTATAACATCATGGTTGTTGTATGGTTTTCATATCATGTTGCAAAATCCTAAAAAAAGGGGTGGTGGATTGTAGTGGTGCACATGGATGGTACATAATTTTTCCAAATATACATCCAAACAGTGCATGGGGTGGCTTTAGATAGAGACAACCATGTGGTTTCCATGCAGTTTGGAAAACAAATTTGCCAGCCCATGAGTTTACCCGGATTTCATTAAAATGAGGGTAATGGCCAAAATTCTCTATATTATTTTTGTCTTCTCCACCACCATACTTATCTAGTGGATTTTTGTAGACCATGGTTTCCATAACCCCTTTCATCTTCTCCTTCCTCTTCATTTTGGGGAGTTTTAGTGGTGATTTCATGGTGTTTTAGGTGATTTCTCTTCTTTTGGTGGATTCATTTATTCTTCTTCATCTTATCTGTTGGTAATAAAATCCCTTAAGGTAATATTTTATTATTTTTGAGTGGATTTTATATGTTTAAAAAGTGGGATTACATGGTAAATGGTGGATTACTAGATATATTGTTGTCACGGTATGTTGAAAATGATCCAAGACAGTGGAGTGGATCCCCTGGATATGTTTTAGAAAACTATGTACATATGGTGACTCTATTTCTGAGTGTTTTCTAAAATGTTGGGGTCCAAAATATTGAGTATGTCCATCATCATGAAATTTTTATTAAGTTGAATTCCTTATAAAAATATGTCAAAGGAATGAGATTCTTGAAGAATGGGTTTCATGAAGGTTGTTTCATGAAGGGAAAAAGAAGATGATGGTAATATTTGTGACTCAAAAAGTAGTGCAGACATTGTTGGAACCTCCTGGAATTAGTGGAAACACCTATAAATAGGCCTCTTCCCCCTTTAGAAAATATTTGAGGCTTAATAAATATTCCAATTCATTGGATTCATGAGGGTGGTTCATGAAGGTTTTCCTTGTGAAAATGTTCTCGAAGGAAGGTGGTTTAACTAGACTATAAACACAAACTAAAATTTCTGAACATCATGATAGTAATTCAGTTTTCAATGGAAATAAAAATCCATACAAATTTTTTGTTCGTTATAAAGTATAATTAATCATCATGAAACATGGTTTCTTCATGAATGATATTGGATCTTCATGAAAAAATTGATCTTCTCCAATGTAGTAAGAATCATAAAAATTATAAAATGGGATTTCCCAGTGAACAATGGATATATGAGATTCACTATGTTGATGAATGTGGGAATTCATGATGAATATATCTATAAGTGAGTATATATTTAGTAGTTATAATTAATGTAAATACAGGATCATTTACATTAGGTGAATCCCTTCTAAGAGTAGTGAGAAAACGAACGGGATGATGGTGATCCTTTCCTCAAGTAGTGATCCATTGAATGAGACTCTAGGATTGACCCTTGACAAAGCAGTGAGCTAACACTAGACATTGTAAAGGGTGGAACCATTGGCATATAAGTTATCTATCCCTACCATTGTATTCTTAATGTGATTATAATGGTATTTTATACATCTTCACGTATTCATTGCATGTTCCTTGAATGTAGAACAGTGAGGGTGAACCATGTTAAATAGTTGTGTCTCGTGTATCCTTTTTATTTTTGTTTACACATTTACATGGGAGATGTAGGGGAGAGCTTTGTTTAATAATGAAACATGATCCAATGGGGAATTTTTTTTTAATTTTTCAAACCTATATTCCCCCCACCTATGGTATTTAACATAGCTTGGAAAACAATTCATATTAGAGACTAATTTTAATTATATTTTATATATCTCAAGGATTTCAATGGAGGTTTTCAATCACAAAGGGATTCTGATCATTGATGGGAATAATTTTCTGTTATGGGTGATTCAGATGCAACAATTCTTCCAATATTTAATAATTGATGTATTAATAGCAGTGATGCATGGTATTTCAATCAATATTAATTGTGGTGCTTTATTAGAAGATAAAACATGGGAATTCAATGATGATGTTAGATGAATATATTCTTTAGGAGAATCCATATCCCATGAACTACATACGAATGTGATTTAATGTAATAAATTACATGTTGTGTGGAAAAGATGCTAAATATAAATGAGGTCTACTCAAAAGTCAATAAAACCAACACTTCAGAGTCTATGGAACAATATGTGGATGTCATAATGCACCTAAATGAATCTGTTGATGCATTATTATACATGGTTAATGTTATTGTACATGAAATGTGTGGTCTGAGGGAAATTATTGAAGTTTTAAATATTTATATGTATATCCTGATAAGACATCCATCATGGTTCAATATAAAAATTTCTTAATTTGAGGTTACAGATCCAAATAATTTTACATTGGATATATTTCACTGTACTCTTGTTTTATAACACATGAGAAACTATTTTTTATGTTTATTTCCACTAGATTGTGACACCATGCAGACATTTTGACATTTATTGGTGGCACATTGTACCCTACAATCCTGCTTTCCAAAGGTGAAATACATTCATCACTTCTTTAGATATATTTTATCCTTGATGAAAATGGGATGATGAGTTGTCAGTTCCTCCTTTTATTTATTCCTCCTTAAAATTCATCACCTAGTTTATGAAACCCATAGAGATTATAACATTTTTAATGAACCTGTTCATGGTACCATATCTTTTTGTACACTGATTAATTATGCTAATTCTTTAATTAAAATCTAAAGTGTGATGTCAAGGCAGTAACCTTCTATTTGGAGTGTAATCACACTGGGAATCTTTGACATATTTTGATGCTAAAAATTTGAAATAAATATTTTATTCTGCCAAGGGATTCTCAAGGTCATAGAATCTCAAGGATTCCAATGTTAATCATGGGGAATCTTATTCTAGAGGCACGTCTCTGAAGTTTGACTCACCTTATGATATTTAACATGATGTATGCCACATGGTTAATGTCTAGTAGAGATGGAACAGACTGATCATAACACATATAAATGTGGATCAAATAGAAACATACACAAGAGGGAGCTCTTGAAATATATTATGAATGGTTGTATCAAGACACCCTATGAGTACTGACCTGATAGTGGTATGTCAAATAAAAGGATGTATTCACACTATTAAAGAAGATTTGGACTCCACTGAGGGTCGATCAGGGAATGTGGGCCCCAATGAGGGGGACACTAAGGATTAACATTGTATAGGTTTAAACCTTAGAGAGATTTCATACGTACCCTATTTAGATTATAGGGATCAAAACCATGTAGGTCAAAGGGGTGGTTTGGGTATTACACTTGGTTAGCTTCCCGTTGCTGGAGGATTTCTCTTGGATGGATTGTTTGGTGCTTACGCACTGAGACTGCCCATTTGGATGATGTGATTGTATTATGAAAAGGGGCAGTTGACTGATCATATGTATGGGGATTATGTATGGTCACCTTCCCAAAAGAATAGGGTGATCCTATCAGGATATGCAAGCCTAGATTAGAATAATGATGGAAGATGGAGGATTGGATGAATTTAATTGAATGAATAAGGTGGAATGGACATGAGGGTTATAGTTTTGGGAATGAACCATAGGGTGGTTTCTTATGTATCATTTCTATTTAGGAATAAAAATCCATATAAATTTCCATGGGGTGTTCGGGCTTTTTCATTGTTAGTTTCCATGTTAAAATGGGATATGTGGTTCAGGCTAACACATGGTTAGCCTCCCATGTGAACTCAAAGGAGATGTGACCTACAGGTCGTATAAGATACTCCAGAGATATTGTGGATTACGTGAAATAACATGATAGAAATGGATGATGGTGAACTCTAAGATCCAGGAGGTTAACCCCATAGGTGGAGGGAACTATAGTTTACTGATTCTTGTGATTTAATGTCATAGAGGATTTCAACATACCATCATTAGATGATTTGGATCAAAACCCACATAGATGGTAGGAAAGAATGGTGATTATGAGCTGAGACATCCTATGAGTTACTAGGTAGAGAAATAACATGAATTAATGGGGATCAAGCACTAATATCCCCATATGATTGAAGATATAGAAAACAAAGAGGGTGGATCATAGTGGTGAACCCCTTAGAGGGGACACAAAAGTTTAACTTTGGTTGGGATTGAACCTCGTAGAGGCTACCAATGTTCCATGTTTAGAAGATAGGTATCAATTCTTTTCTCTTTATATATGTGAGTCATGTGTCTTAGGAACTGAGGTGGCCCATGTTGTAATACCCCAAGATTTTATGAAAAATATTCTTTTAATTTGATTAATGTCTTGTGTTGTATGCTACACCAAGATTACCTTGCGCTATACGCAACACCGTATTAGCTTCCATTATATGAAACACTATTCTTGGATCGTGTTACACACAATTTTGATAATAGTTATTCTACGCAACATTGAGTATATATATATATATATTCAATGTATAAATGAAATATGGTTGGTTTATGTTATACAAAACAACGAAGGATTCTTGCACAGCACGCAACCCTGACTTGGCCTGCATTACACGCAATCTCGACCTTTCTTGATAGCATGTGTTGTATGCAATACCGGGTTATACTAAACAACGATATATTCTTATAATTTAATTATGAACTATCTGTTATGAATAGTATTAACTAAATTTTGAATCTTATAACATTTTTATTCATCTTGCACATTTTCTAAAACATGGTATAAGAACAAAATAAATATTTCGGGTAAAATAAGTATTTTCACAAAAATGCAGTTTTTTCAACTTTTGATGGAGCACCCACTTTAAATCTAGTTTTTGACATGTTTATAAGTTCCATTTGAAAAAATAAAATTATTCTCTGGAATCAAGAAATAAAAATTTACTTTGGATAAATTTTTCATTTTATTCTGATGACTTTCATATTTTAATGAATAGTAAAAACACGCTATATTTTAATTAAAAACAACTTTTTTCATAGTAATATCTTATGTGGTTAAATTACAATATTGAATGGTTTTAAATTATAAATATAATATATTTTTACCATTTAATATAATTTATGTCATTGGTATTGATTTTACCTTGAATTCATAGGTTAAATCAATTCAATCTTTTGCAATGTTTTAAAGAAAACCCCGTTTTCTCTCGACAACGGGATTAATTTTAATTTAATTTCTTAAACTTTTTTGTATTGAATTTGGAAAAATGGATTCCATATTTGGAATCAGTGGGTCCAAATTTTGTTAATAAGATACTTTTTATTTTTTGGCATTGTGAATAGTAACTACGGTAAATTTTATTTACTATAGTTAAAGGTAAATCGGGTAATTAAGGGTAAATATAAGATTATAAAATTACCCTTACACTTGGAAAAATCCTATTTGATGACTAAAAGTCGACCCATATCACCTAAGGGACGGATTAGAATCATTTAATGGAGTTTGTTCCATGAAAATAATTTAATTATTATTAAAACCAAAGAAAGTGACAACATGTCACTCTCTTAAATACTATAAGTATAATAATTTTATGTTTGTGATAAACTTCATGAAACATAGAACATTAATAGTCTACATAAATCTAAAAAAATATCTACATCATGAGAATTTATTTATAATTTTTTGGGATTAAATAATTATCATTAATTGTGACACAATAGTGATGCAGAAATTATTTATCTAGTGAAAAATCAAGAATATAGTTTTTTATAAATTAATAGTGACCATAAAAGGCATAAAACCCTTACCAAAACTTATTAGTCATGTAAAGTTAAACTATAATCATCCAATGGTCTAATATTTGACCATTTGGAGTCTTATACAAGCAATTATGGCACTTATATTATTTTATTTTAAATGATTCCAAAGTTTTCACCTTCATAATTTAATAAATATAACAATTTAAATATTGTGATTTTAAGATGATAAATTCTAGTAAATGTATTATTGTTAAATTTAATAGATTTATCTTCATCATAGGATTTTATTTTAAATTTTTATGCAACAAATCAGTATATTAAATAATTATACAAAAATGATGTAGTAATTATTTTATTAAGAGATAAACCAAATAAATTGTTTTAAAAATAATAAAATAAATATTATATTAACTATTTAATGTGATCCACTAATTTTATAGACACATATGACCTTTTATGAATATATTAAAGCTTTTATTTCTAACATATCTTCTTTATATATTTTATTTAAATTCAAATAAATGAATAGTGTAAAAATTGACACTATTGTTATTTTATAAAAATAACATATTATAAAATTGTTTAAAAATCACAAAAATATTTAAAAATTATAAATTTAAATTTATATGGTCTATAATGTTTTAATGTAAACAATTATGGGAAATTAACAACAAATAAGAAATTATTTTTTATATTTTAAAATTTAGAATTTTATTACCACAAATAAACTTAAATAGATTAAATAAGGATAAATCCAAATGATAAGGTTTAAAATAAGATCCAAACATTCCTAAATTTGATATTTTGATGCTATTAAAACCCTATATCATCTAATATTAGAATATGAGTCATTTTTGGAGGTTCTTAAGTGGGGTTAGATTTATTATAAATTAATATTTTTAAGAATTCCAAAGGTGACCCTCTCCTCCCTTATAAAAGGGCACCTCCTCCCTATCCTCCTCACAAATATTTGAGCCTTCAAGCTCGGCCAACCCCTGCCAAATTATCTTCTCCACTTCCCTAGAAACATTCTGGAGGTTCTGGTCTACTTGAAAGACCAATCTTAGTGCCCTAAGAGGAGGTTTTAAAGAGGCGTATTGAAGAAGAGGTAATTTCTTCTCCCGATTCTTTCAAGCTTCTTTCTTCTTCAACTTCCTCTTATTTAGTTGTTTCATTATAAAGTAATAACATTATTATAACTAATCTAATGATTTGTTATTATAAATATGAAAAAAACCCCATTTCACCTTCTATCCATCCTACGGAAAACAAAATCACCGCGCGTGCGTACGTACGGAATACCGTCTCCACGTCGTGGTGTCATCTGCTTTTCCACCAACACCATAGATGGATGGGTATAATGGTGTAAAGAATAACTATATATAGTTATTATAACATCATAAGGATTCTGATATATTGTATCATCCACTCCAATTCAATTCAATAATTATGGAAATGATATCATCGCTCGTGCGTACGTACGGACTACCATCTCCACGACGCGATGAGATTCATTCTCAATGGTTAACCATTAATGAATGATTATAAAGTATATATAATAAGAAATCATGAAATATATGACATAATAATGATACTGGATTTATGTATATATATATGTATGTCATCTACTTAATTCCATTCAATTCAATAAGGAAACGAAAACAGCGTTCATGCGTATGTACGACCTACCGTCTCCATGAACGATGTATTTATTTCCATTTTCTGATTTATTATATATATGTATATTCTGAATATATATTATATATAAACCATGTTTTATATTCTGGAATTAAGTAATCATGATCTATGTAATCATATGAATAATTACAAGTCAAAACACGGATGACAAATGAAACAATTTTACCCAAAACGCTCTATAACATGGAATTTACAAAAGAAAGGGTAATATAAAGTCATAAGTGAACCATATCTGATATCATAACAATTAAAATGATTATTTAATATGTCAATGACATTATTTAAATCATTATATAGGAGGTTCGGACACTTACGAAGAAAATCGGACCTAAGGTAAGGGAAATATCACAATATCATTTTTATCCGAGATTGTTTATACTTTGGTATTTACTGGGGTGTATTTTATCATCCACATACATGTTACACCAATATTTAATATTTATATCCTTCTAAAATAGTTTAAATCCAATTTTACCCTTCGGTGAGTTTTTAGTAAAAGATATGAAAGAATCTTTTGTCGTTTTTCGTACGAGGTACTTTTTTACTTTTCCGACAAAAATATGAGAAGAATGTTTTCTTTTAACTTATACGACATGAATGGATTTTTAAAAAATTATTTCCAAGAAGCTTCCATTACAATTTTTCAGGTTTATTTTTAATCAACTTCATTTAGTTTAAAATTCTATGACATGTTAAGAAAGGAAAAATGTTTTTGATGTAGAAATGATATTTTCCTCAAAAATGGAGTTCAAGTGTTTTATCAAAATTATTTTCCATCTAAGAGAATAAAAGGGTTCTGTTTTTATCCCTATTATTATATTGATTTGATTATGTTGTAATGGAATTATTTTTATGAATTCCTTTATCTTATATGAATTGTTTTATGATGTCATGATGTTTAAGATTCCCATTTTTTATTATGGGTTATTCTATGATATATGGTTTATGATTTTTTCGAACACATAATAATGGTATAATTATGAGATGGGTGGGACCTATATCTCCCTCCAATGCATTGGGTAATGATTTTATATCTCATGAGATAGACATGGCTGGAACGGTAGGTTATAACGGTTCAGAGAAACATGACTGAAACGAGGAGTGAACTCGGTTCAGAAAGGGACTTTGTCCACTAAGATAGTCTTGACAATGAGTCTTGACTAATAAGAAATGATTCTCTATGATTATGTGTGTATGAAACAAAGTTTCATGTTTTATGTTATGATTATTGGGGTTTCATTTCACTACTATGATTTATCCCATGTTATGAAATTATGATCTCTTTTGCAGGTTAAGATTTCCAAAAGATATGTTCTTATGAATATGACGTGATTGATATTTCTTTTGTTTACCCTTACTGAGCATTTGAGCTCACCATTTTATGTTTTTTCCCCAGGACATAAAGAAAGGATTTAGGTTTTAAAAAAAGAAGATCTTTATTGGAGAAGTTAAAGATCATTCACCACGATTAGAAGTTTATATTCCGAGTTTCCAAAGACACTAAACTATTACGGTCCTTGTGTGTGTGTTTTTGTTATGTACTAAGTATTCTGCAAAAGTAATGTAATGTATAAGTATGTCAGGCTTCGGGTCTCTACACATGTGAGGATGAAATTTCAAGAGTACTCCAGGATGGATTTTTGGGAGAATAATTTCTCTATCAGTATTAACCTATAATCCCATGTGGGTCATATTTAGTGTGAGAAACAAGAAGAAGATGTGTACTAGATGTCTGTGTCGTGAAACATTCATTAGAAAGATATGTAGTGGAGATTACTCACTGATGTTGCCCAGGGAAATAAAGATTTGGACATACTCCATGAGGGAGTCTTGAAGGGGTGATCTGTGGCTTATGTGGTAATTGTTCGAAACTACAATGAAAAAAAACTCCTGAAGGGAGAGAAGATATGTATTAAAATAGTGAAAACTGAAAATTTTCTAGTCTCATCCCCTCTTTGATCCTCATAGTCCTTCCCCACACGAGGCAATTATAGATTAACATCATGTGTTGAGGAATTTGGATGCTGGGTAATTTAACATCCAGCTACTCGGATGATGGGGGATCACTCCACATCCATCTAACAGAAATGGTTGGTGATCATAAACCCTTTGTGATGGGAATACACCAGAAATTATGGACAAGAGTGAGGTGGATGGGTGGTCACTCGAGGGATCCACATTAGCATAGCTATGAGAAGAATCAATAGCTATTAGAGTACCTGTGTGATGAAGCCTTAGTTAGACCGACCCCAAGCGAAACACAGTATAAAGGAATAAGAAATAACAACATGAAATTATGTATGGTCGCATAGAGGAGGTATGGAAAATATTTGGATGTTTCACACAATGGGATATCAATCATGGTGCATTGGGATAAATATAACCCATAGAGTTTATATGAAGTGATGCGTGCATGATTGGAGACATATATGCAAAAAGGGTGGGATTGAACACAAGATATAGTGACAAAGGGTGTGTTATGAAATAAAAAATGTTCTTTTGATCATACATTCCATAAGAATAAGGGAAATGGGTGATGGTCAATGACTTGGGGCCCACCTATACACGGACTAATGGGGGACATGTTGTGAAACATCATGTACCTTGAATCCATGACTTTCACGCGGTCACGGAAGGGTTAATCTATCATTCACTAGAGTGATGATTCGACTTTTCAGGAATTAACTTGAAGGGAGGGATAGCCTAATATTTATAAGAGAAAATCTCTATAGTGGTGCATAAGAAGGCTAGCACATAAGTGGTCTTTTGAATTGCAATGGGTGTGAATGTCTCTGGCATGCCTTCAGAACCGTTGTGTTCTAGCCTCTATACTTCCTCACACATTATTTATCCATTTTTGGTAGGTTGGGGTGAAATATTTCCTTTCCAATCAAATGGGGTGAATAAGATCCATGCATGCATATTTTAGTCTTGCATGTAGAAATTCAATCTTTTATCAGGCTCCCTTAGTATTCTTAAGATCACCCACTATGTAATATTATGGATTTATGTTACTAAAATAAGACTCTATGTGTCCTTAAGATAAAAATATCACCAAAAAATTATCCCCTTTGAATCTGAGTTGAGAGGAGACCATAAGGTCGGGTTTTGAGGGAATCCTAAATTGAATGATGTGTTAAAGGGGGAACAAAAAATTATAAATCCAATGGGAAAGGTACCATTTTCCTCACATATGACCCTTTCTAATCCTATAAATATGTATATGGGCCATGGTAAAATACCTTGACTTCCCATAAAACAATTGGTTCTCTCTCATGTGCATCAGTTTATTATTTTTTATTGAAAGACCATTTGTTTTTTAATTGTTTTTCATGCAACTTATGAATCTTATGCACATTGTACTTAGATGATATTTCTATGTCCATCCCCCACTATTACACCCAAAGATGTATTTTTCACTCCAAATGTAAATCTTTCACACTAGGTATTTTGAGAATTCAAATCATGATCGGTGTGGCTAGTGAATTGATTGATGTTCATAGGTAGGCTTTCTTTGATTCCTTGCAAAAAAAACAGATGAGATGAATTTGATCCCCCACATTATTAATCATAAAATGGTATTATTTAAATATAAAATGATCCTTGTCATAAAGAGACATTATCAAAAGGATTACATCCTGAGTGATAGACTCCATCTATGAAAATTTATCATTCTTGAAAAAATTTCAATTTTTAGGATTCAAGACTGACTCGTCGTGGTCATGTGTGATGGGTTAGGATAGCCTTGTGTGGAACAACATCACAATTAGTGGCCACCTTACTAGGGAGATTCAGAAATTTTCCATTCATGTTAGGAACTCAAATACTGAGACAATCATAGGGACTAGTCTAGTGGCTAATGATATTCATGCCCACTATACAATAACCATCTGGAACATAAATAATAATGAAAGGGGTAGAAGCAGAAATAGTACATGAAGTATGGAGTGAATATCCTAAGTGAATGGTCATGAGAATACTGGTTGATCAAAAAATGTGAGTAATTTGGATAATAAATTCAAATCATTAGGATATTTTAAGTCTTGTAGATATCATAATTTTATTTCTACAACTAGATGTTATTTGTGCCCAAGCTATTCAGTCAGTGGTCTCCTGACACAAATACATTCCACCTCCACCATGGAGTGGTTGATAGCAGTCTTTTGGATATCAATTCAATTGTGGGGAATTCCTTTTTCAGTGATCTAGTATGATGATTTCCTCCAATACATAACCTCTGTGAGAACATATAACATACCCCCAACCAAACATGGAATCTACTATATTTGGTGAAGGAGAGGCTAAAGGTCAACTAAATCCATAAGGTAATTTTCTACCCATCATGGTTCAATATTTTACTCACGAATGATATAGAAGTGAGGATTATAGGATGAGACAATCAATTCCCAAATGCATCAGAGAGGGGCAATGCAGGATAGCATTGGGTGATCCAGGAAGTGGGTGAATACCAATACTGGGGAATCAGAATGAGTGATATCTAGGATCTGTAGGTATGATATGCCACATTCTATGTTTCCATCCTAAGAGTGTCCATGTTGCTGGTGAGGGACATAAGGATGAGTGTTCTTCTAAGGAAACTAGAAATGGTCCCGATCATGACATCCCACAAAAAGGTTAATCTTGTATTTCATTTATTAGATAGGTTGTATAGTATTCTGAGGTACATTTTGAGAGGATGTACACTCAAGATAACATGCTGACCATTCAAAATTATTCATGGCATGGTTGAAGCTCACATTTATAGATATTATTCCCAAATGACATACGTCATCTCGAAAATTTCCTTCAATAATCATTATTGAACATCACTGGGTTTTGGCCACTAATTCTCAACGATGAGGGGATCAAGATTTGGATTGGAAATCATTTAAACAAACACATCCACCCATTCCAAATCATGGTCTGCTAGATGGTGGATGACCTGTGAGGTCTACTAAAGTTGAGGGAATATAATAAGTGTACTAGGGGTAGTGTGTTAATATCATGCATTGTTGGTAATATTTTATGTTTTTACTTATGTTCTATCATGCTTCCCCAGATAGTTTTTGTTCTTAAAGTAAATACAAAAATGTTATATATAGTGTTCTATGACGAGTAGAACCTTTTCATCCTTCACCAGATATGGCCTATGTTTATAACTATTGGATTCAGTGAAACAATTACCTTTTCCCACACTACTGTCGATGTCATCATGATGATGAAATATGATGACCGTTGGGTATTTCCGCATCTGGACACAATTGTACATAAGTGCATTCAGAAAACGAAGTTGACAAGTGTGGATTATATATTTAGAGGGAGAAGGTGAACTACTTCTGTGGAAGCAAGATAAGAGGCAAGCCAAGTGGCTAGTGAAACGTGACTGGAACCTCAGTGATAGGAGCATCACAAGGTACAACTACAAATCCACCATCTAAAGTGATGTGTTCATGTAGGTGACCTTGCTGACTAGCTAGCGAATCCCCTAGGAAACAAATTAAATATCTCATGCAGCAGACAACCAACACCTTTTTTCCATCCCTATGGTCTTTTTGGAGAATGATACATCAATCACTACAAACTGAAGATCTTTATCGAAAACTATTGCACATTTTTCTTGATATTTCAGAATATGGGAACATTCAAGTGGTAGATAGGGTGCACATTCATCACTAACACACATAACCGATGGTTATGGATGTATATACATTCCAATTGGGGAAGTATCATGAATAACTGCATCTCCTAGTCAATTTAAAGCACATTCAAGAGAAGGACCCCAAATCAATTCCACCAGAGGATGATGCAGATGATGATGAAGAAGAATATGAATAATTGGATTAGGATAAAAATGTGTAATAAGTATAAAATGTGGCTGATAATAAAGAGAATAGAGGTGAGGGATCTCATGGGATGGGTACACACAATTTTATCCCATGTGAGAGTGGCGAAATCATCACCCCTTACGAGGAAGCTTCTGAACATCTCGATGTAAGTCAAAATTAATATATTTATTTGTCCCTACTATTTCCAAAACAAAAATGCATGAACCAATATTTTTCTTGTTTACGAACTTATTAGTGATGACAAATTAGCTCTTAATGTAGGTATAAAAGTTTCTAATAAACAAGGAAAGACATTCCCAAAGCCTATATATGTGGCTGAGCATGCTAGGGTGATATGTGGTCAAAGTGTCCAGAAATGAACTAGGGGAAGGGGCCAAAATTTTGACCTAAGAATCAAATATTATCACCATCATTTACATGAAGTATGTACTAATCATTGAGATGAAAAATGATATGGTGACCCTCATGGTGAATTTTTTTGCAGAGACTTGGGAATTTGATTCAACTACATTCAGGTCTCATATGTATCTCTTCTCATAGCCACATATTTTCTGTCTAAGAATCCACTAATCAAGGTACCTATTCCACACAATGATTATAAGAATTAAATATTGTCAAATCTAAGAGTTTGGATAACATTTTGGGGCTCTCCCAAAGACCATACATGTCAATGAGGAGCCAACCAGTCATTTTGATCTGGCCTTGGCACCCACTAGGAAGGTTGTTTTGGCCAAAGGTGTTGCCACTGCCACAAATTATCTTAGTGGAGATGGGGTCTCTAATGAAGAAATGAGCAATTATAGAGGACCCCATATCATAGAGCCAAGTCTATCAGAGAGGGTGCTCGAGGAAGATCATGATGAAAGATCCTACAAATCTTTCCAGAATACAGATCTACATATCCTGAAGAGATGGATGATTTTGATCCTAAAAGGAACGATGAACGTCCAATGAAATTATGTAGGGTGTGGAAGTATATCAACTATTTAATTTATATCTCATAGGTAGAATTGATTATCTGTATGGGTTTTCTTAACACATGGATGCACTATCTCTCTGTCATTGTGATGGATTATTGTTATATCCATATGGTGACCTATGACTATATTGTTGGGTTGATATGGCAGAGTAGTCAACACTTAGATGATATCTAATTCCTAAAAGAAATTTAGAAAATTAAAAGGATTCAAGAATGTGATAATGAAATACAACACCTAAATGAGAAGAGGAATGATCGTTCCACATTCATTATGATTCAAGTGGAACTCATCGAATGGTTGAAGGCCCAATTGGTTGAAGAAAAAATGAAGCTGAAATACGTGAGATGTCAAGTGGCTGAGCTCTGATGTAAATGGGATAAAATGAATATCAAGGTTAATAATATAGTCTATGGTTTTTGATGAGGAGATGGAGCTCAAGAATTGGAAGGGGAATTTAGAATCCATATGGTAGAAAATGATGGTGTTGAAGTGCTCCAAGGAGGGGAAAGATCCACAAGGTGTTAGTTTTTGTAATACTTATGAAACATACCTTTTTTCAAGTTTCCTTTTTTACTATGGGTATAAGAAAATTTCCCTCTTAAATTAATCAATTAACCTATATCATATATTTAATGAAACTAATGATCAGTCTCTATGATCATGTGGGTTATGCCCAGCATTATAAATAAGGGATGAAACCATAATAATTCACATTGTATGAGGGTGATAACTCATCATTGAATAATCAGGGTCTACTATTTTTCACTGAACACTCGTAGTATTCTAGTTTAGAGAAGCTATGTCTAGGTAAATAGGCTCTCAAAATAGGCAACCTACCTTTCTCGATTCTCTTTAGTACCCAAATAAGACAACACCAGTGAAGATGAAATCAATATGAATAAAGAGAATTTGAAAAATGTGAATCAAGATACCCATAATTTATCACATCATGGAAACCATGAAAAAATATTGGATAACTGTTGATCATGTTTTACAACAAAACATCCATATTGGTTTGCCTAAAAAAGGAAAAATAAGGGTATATTGTTCACCGTATTTGACACAAAGGATCTAACAATGATTTTGGTCTGATGACTTCATGAATTTTGGATAAAGATAGTAGGTGGGACTAAGAATCATTGGACTACACCACTTAGGGGTTCTGCTGGATGTGAAATTTGATGATGATCTAAATAATGGGATCATAAATCACGGTATTGGAGTGATGATGTAATGCCCCGACCCCAGTTACCCATAGTCGATGCATTATTACATAACATTGGAATGATCACAAGAAAGATAAAATCTTGAAAGACTGATTGGTTTAGTAGCCTTGGAAACACTAGATATATTCATAAAGTTTTACATCAAAAAAATGAAAACTACAACAACATAGTCTCCATAGACCACACTCTTATCCCCTCATACTATCCTTGTAGGTAATTCATAATTTACTTCTTCATATCCTAGGAAAAATAAAACATAGAAAAGGGGTGAGCTCAAATTCCCAGTAAGGATAACAATATACCAGAAACTTTTATAAATAAGAATAAAAATTTAAGGAAATGTATAACTAAAACAAAAGCCTTTTAAACTTGAACTTTAGCATAGTATGGAAAATGTAAAATGAAATAATGCCATTTACATATTCACATGGATATTCTACTAATCGAATAATCACATTAAATATCAATAAACACTTTCACAATGATGGAATGAATAATGCCAGACAATCATAACCACATAGCCAAGGCCTCGTGCCAAGACTACAAATAATATTTTGTCATGGCCTTGTACCAAGACACTAGTTTGTCTCATGAGACCTACCGATGCATCGAGGAGCTATAGCGGGCTCCACCTGTCACATATTAAGTCCAATGCATTCCCATATGAAAAGGTTTAAACATACCATAAACATTCATATTAAGACTAGCATACAAAATATAAATACTTCATCAACATACTATGAATGTTATAAAAATAACACATCCACAGTCAAACATATCACAATACCTTCAATAAAATATAGAAGTTTTTTATGATAATAAATCAACTTCAAATAAGCGTAAAATCCTCTAAAGGATGTTGACATAGATGAAATCAAAACACTTTTCAGAAAAATATCTCTTTTTATTTTGAAATAATTTAAGAGTCATATATTTATAAAATAGAACATTTTCTTTGAAAATATTCTTATAAGATTTTAAGGGAATCTTCGACGATTATATAAGGGTGGAAAATAGCCGCACCCGCTGTATAAGTTAAAAAACCATTCTTACCTTAATTCTGTCAGAAAGGTTAAAAAGCACCTTGTTTGGAAAACGACGGAAATATTCCTTTATAAACCTCCTATAAAAAGTCAAAAACAAGTATAAATGAATTTAACCCATATTCATGTAAATGGTAAAAATGTTTTGACATACATTTTTAAGAAACATTGATGTGGATGATAAAGAGATCCTGGTAGATAATTACGTATAAACAACCTCAGATAATAAAGAGATTGTGAAATAAACCCTTAATTTGTTCTTTTCCTTGGTTGAGTGTAGTTTAACCTCCTATATAATGGTGAAAAATTGTTATTAAATTATACAAGAATCATATATATTAATACGATATCATATATGATCTTTAAACAATTATTTGTTAATAATATCTTATTATTATCATCATTTCGGGTGTTAACTTATTCCTTTTCTTTTATATGTTTTGTTATGTAAGACATGTTTGTTATGGATAGGTTGTATCTTATTCATATCCAGAATGATATAAAGTCCTTAAACATTATTTTTAAATCATCAAATGATAATTATACTTGGATAATGATTCTCATCGTGTTCGTGGAGACGGTAGTCCGTACGTATGCACGAGCGACAATATCATTTTTTTATATTAAAATAATATATAATTGGATGGTATATTATATATACTGAATCATTATCATGTTATATTTATTTTTTACCAGAATTATACATCATTATTATACCCATCCAAATAATAATATATTGAGTAACAATTACACCACGACGTGGAGACGGTAAGCCGTATGTACGCACGTATGGTGACATGTTATTCAAAGGGTGGATAGAATACTGAATATGGTTGTACCATAATTATAATAACATCACAGTATATATAATATACTGGATTTAATATTTTATTAAGGTAACAACAAAGAAAGAAGAAGTTGAAGAAGAACGGAACATGAATAGGGGTGGTGAAAACATTACCTCTTCTTTGGGTTCTTCCATTTGATTTGATCAAAAGGGCTCCATAGGTTGGCTTTCTGATCAAACTAAGGCCTCTAGGTTGTAGTGAGGGATGTTGATAGAGTATTCGGGTAGAGGTTGGCCGATCCAAAAGGCTTTGAAGTTGTGAAGAAATAAGAAGGAGGAGTTCTCTTTTATAAGAGGGGTGAGGGGCACCTTTGGAAAAGCTAGAAATATTAATTTATAATAAATTCATATTCGGTATCTAATGGCTCCAAAGTGTATTATTTAAAGTTTAAGGTACGGATAGGTCTAAATCCATTCAAAAAATAGAATTTAGACAGGTTTGGGTCAATATATTAACCTTATCTTTTAGTTTTAACTCTTAGTTAAATAGTTAGACATTTACCATGTCACTTTGTATTTTTATATTATATAGTTAATAAACATAAGATATACATCCGAGAGACCCCCATGTGGTCCATTAATGATACACCTATCATTATATAAGTCTCTTGGACAAACCTTAGATTTTTATGAATTTAATATCAATTAATAATATAATATTTGTTTTAAAAACGCTTTTATGTCAATTTTGACACTATTCAATAGTTGATTTTAGTGAAACTCATAACTGAATGATTAATTCGAAAAAAGTCAATTAAATCAATCCTAATATGTCATATTATCCTAGAAAATTATTTTAATTCATTAAAAGTATCATATTATATTTATTTGGGTATTTATAATATCAATTATTTTAATTTTTTACTATTATTGTAATTACTACATCATCATTGTGTCATAAATAAATTAAACTATTTAAGGTTTAAAAATTATAAATAAAAAAAATTATTTAGGAAATCTTATTATAATTCTAATGAATATTTAAAATCGAATTTATCTAATGTATAACCCAATATTAATTTTTTTAGTAAATAAACATTGATTTTAACTCTTCTAACTCTTCTTTGATTTAAATAATAATAAATGTAATAACCCAATCCAAGTGGACCAAAATGATAATATTTTAATCCTAAGGTTGTTTTTGGTCGAGATACACTTATCCAATATAATTACGACATGTGTTAGGTTAATATTAATATCATTTTTACCCTTAATTACTATATTTACTTTTAACCGTGGTAAATAAAAGTAAAAAGTTACTATTCACCAAAAAATTATTTTCATATCATTGAACCACATTTTACTTCTTTATATTAACCATATCTCTCATATTTTTTAAATTCCATTTACAGAAGTGGTAAAAATAACTTTTATGAAAAATTTTGTTTTTTAACTACCATTTAGTAGTTTCACTATTCATCAAAAATTGAAGTTTTTTAGAACATTGCCAAAATTTCACCCTAAGATGTGATTCATATTCTGAATTCAAAAATGATTACTATTTTACAAAATTCCAAACATATAAGTTGCATTAATTAATTTTATAATTAATTCCAACTGTCACAATCAAATTGCGTGTTTTTAAGAAACAATATATATTAAAAGATTGACAATTTTTTAGGTCCAATTTCAAGGTGAAATTAATTGTAATGAACACCATTGGATAAAATGGTAAAAATATATTCTAATTATACTTTAAAACCACTAAATAATATAATTTATCACTATAAATTATTTTGATTATAAATGTTGTTTTTAAGTATTTTTCACTATTCATAAAAATTGGATGTTCTCAGAAAAATACCAAAAATTCATCTTAGGATAATTTTGATATTAAAAAACCAAAAATGAAGTCCATTTTGAAATATAAAATATATATAATTTCAAAAAGTAGGTATTACTATTCATAACGACTTGTTTGATTGGTTGTGGTGTGTTAGAACTCAATGTTGCGTACAACACACGCTATCACATTATTCAAAGAGAAATGTACCGTAGAAGCTTGGGGTGTTACATTCCCCCATACTTCAAATAATTTCATCCTCGAAATTTCTATAATACTACCGCATGAAATGACTCGGATGGTTCTTCATCATAAGTTCCTCAGGTTCCTATGTTGCCTCTTCCATCTTATAGTTTCTCCACAAGACTTTTACCAGATGAGTCGTCCGGTTTCTCAGTACTTGTTTTCTCGTATAAAGAATCTTGACGGGCTCTTCACAATAAGACAGATCGGGTTCAAGTTATAATTCTTCATAGTTGAGTACATGCGTTGGTTCAGGCATGTATTTCCTCAATAGAGATACGTGGAACACATCATGAACTATAGAGAGACTTGGTGGCATTACCAATCGGAAAGCTACGACCCCAATTATTTCTAGAATTTCGAAAGGTATGATGTACCTAGGACTCAATTTACCTTTCTTACCAAAAAGTATGACTCCCATCCATGGAGATACCTTCAGGAAAACATGATCACTGACTTGAAATTCCAAATCCTTCCTTCTATTTTCGATATAGCTCTTCTTCCTACTTTGAGTTGCTTTGATGTGATTTTGGATTACCTTCACCTTTTCCATCGTTTCCTCCACTAGTTCTGGACCTACAAGTTTTATTTCACCAACATCATTCCAATAGGTTGGTTTGCGACATCTCTTTCCGTATAATGCTTCATATTGTGCCATCTGAATACTCGAATGGAAGCTATTGTTATAGGAAATTTCTACCAAAGGTAAATATTGATCCCACATACCCTGAAAGTCATGTGAACAAGATCTCAGCATGTCTTATAAGGTTTGAATAGTCCGTTTTGATTGTCCGTCTGTCTGAGGGTGGTAGGCAGTGCTCAAATGATGTTCAGTATCTAGGGATTTCTGAAGACTTTTCCAGAATCATGAAGTAAAACGGGGATCGCGATCAGAGACAATCGATTGGGGTACTCCATGAAGTCTCACAACTTCATTAGTATATAGTCTTGCTAGACTTTCCAGTGTTATATCTTCTCTTATAGAATGAAAATGTGCTAACTTGGTAATATGATGAACAATAACCCGTATTTCATCGTTCTTTCTAGGAGTCTTTGCTAGTCCCATGAAAAAGTCCAACATAATATTGTCCCATTTCCACTCAGGTATGGGATGAGGTTGCAATACTCCACCAGGCGGTTGCCTCCTAGCTTTCACTTGTTGACAAACCATACATCTTGAAACAAAATCATTAATCTCCCTCTTCATGTTTTCCCACCAAAAATGTTCCTTCAAATCTCTATACATTTTGTTGCTCCCAGGGTGTATAGAGAAATTGGAACTATGAGAATCAACCAACAATTCCCTTTTTAGATCAGGTATATCGGGAATACAAAGTCACTTCCATAATTTCAAAATTCCTTCTTCATACACATAGTCTCTCAATCTCCCATCATTCATAGCTTTAATCTTATTTTTAAATTCTTAATCATCGGTCTGAGAACTCTTAATCCTTTCTAGTAATAATGGTTTGGCAACCATTTGAAAAATAATTGATGTCTCACCTTCCCTGGTTATTCCCATGTCTATCTTAACTAGATCCCTAAAAATTGGAACCCTTTCAATTCTCATCACGTTCAAAACTCCATGGTCTTTTCTGCTCAAAGCATCTACCACCTTGTTTGCTTTCCCCAGGTGGTAGTGTATCGTACAATCATAATCCTTGAGTAATTTAAGCCATCTCCTTTGCCTCATGTTGAGTTATTTTTGTTTGAAAATATACTTCAAACTCTTGTGATCATTATAAATCTCACATTTTTCACCATAGAGGTAGTGCCTTCATATCATTAATGTAAAGATCACAGCTGCTAACTCAAGTTCATGAGTAGGATAGTTTTGTTCATGAATTTTCAACTGTCGTGATGCATAGGCAATAACCCTATCATTCTGCATAAGGACACAACCAAGTCCATTCTTCAATGCATCACTATAAATAATGAAACCATCATTCCCTGATGGTAGAGTCAATATTTTAGAATTGACTAATCTTCTCTTCAGTTTTTTGAAACATTCTTCTCACTCTTTTGTCCAAAAAAATTTAACCCCTTTACGTCTGAGCTTTGTTAATGGGTTAGCCAACTGGGAAAAATTCCCGACGAAACATCGATAATAACCTGCTAATGCAATAAAACTATGTACCTCAGTTATATTCATAGGTGCTGGAAATTATTGGATTTACTTGTTCATAGAAGGATCAACAGTGATTCCATCTTTAGAGACAATATGGCCAAGAAAATGAAATCTCCTGAAGCCAGAATTCACACTTTCTAAACTTCCCATATAATTCATGTCTTCTCAGAGTCTTCATGATAATGCGAAAGTTATTTTCATGATCTTCATAGCTTTTGGATTATACCAAGATATCATCAATAAATACCACCACAAATTCATCGAAATATTCCTTGAAAACTCTATTCATTAGATCCATCAATATAGAGGGTGCATTAGTCAATCCAAAAGGCATTACTGTAAACTCATAATGCCTGTACCGGGTTCGAAATGCTGTCTTCGGAATGTCTTCCTTCTTCACACACAACTGATGGTATCCAGATCAAAGTTCAATCTTTGAAAAGTATTGATCTCCATGCAGTTGGTAAAATAAATCATCAATGCGAGGTAGGGGATACTTTTTCTTTATTATTATAGCATTGATCTCCCTGTAGTCGATACATAACCTCATAGATCCATATTTCTTTTTAACAAAAAGAATAGGGGATACCCATGGACAAACACTAGGGTGAATAAATCCTTTATTACTCAATTCCTCTAGTTGTTTCTTTAGTTCGACTAATTCTACAGTGGTCATTCTATAAGGGGTCTTTGATATAGGCCTTGATCCAGGAATTAAATCAATGGAAAACTTAACTTCTCATTCTGGAGGATGTCCAGGTAAATCTTCCGGAAATACAACTACATATTCTTTCACAACAGGTATATCCTCTATTTGGACATTCCATTCCTCACCCACAGTCATTTCATTCTCTTCCTCCCCAATAATTTATTTTAGTTGTGCTATTGGTGGTGGATCTAGATAAGAATTAGGTGGTGATGATTCTGATCTAAAGATAAGGTGTTCGTTATCATCATCATCAAGAATCGTAACCTCCTTCTTCTTATAATAAATATTTGAGTCATAGTCCGAAATCCAGTCCATACCGAGGATTATATCATACTCAATCATAGGTATGATGATGAGATCAGCTGATAAATAACATTTGTGTTCTCTAATGGGGATTGATTCACAAAACATTGTTACAATGATACATCCCATAGGATTTTTAACTGACAACTACCTTGTTAAATCAAATTGGAAGTATAAAATTTTAAAAGAAAACTAGGATGATATGAAACAATGTGATGATCCAGAATCAAATAATTCATTTTCTAAAATTGAGGAAAGCATTAAATTACCTTCCACTACGTCTTTCGGAGCTTCTACCTCAGCAGTAGTGATAGAATAAGCTTGGCCTTGATCCCTTGGCATTTTCTGACGTAAGTTCCCCTGACTCTTAGGACATTCATTGACATAATTTCCCATCTCCCTACAATTGTAGCAATGAACATTGGTAGCTTCCTTCTTCCCTTTGCAATCACGAGCTTGGTGGCCTTTTTCACCACACTTGTAACAGACTCCCGTTCCCTTCAAGCAAGTACCGAGGTGTTTCTTCCCACATTTACCACAGTATGGATATTCAAACACTCCCTTCTTCTGCTTATTTCCATTCCCAGATTGATCAGCAGATCTATTCTTCACTTTCTTTTCTTTAAAGTCATAAAACTTAGATAATTCCTTTTCGGTATTGATTGCACATGAGACAATGTCTTCGTACGACGAGAAGGATTGTGAGACTAATTCTCGATGAAGAAATGGTTTTAACCCATCAAACAAATGATCAATATTACTTCTTAGGTTATGTATATAATCTCCAGCATACCTTGCTAACCTTGTAATGTTAGACTCATGCTTTGTGACATTCTCATCCTCCTTTTGTCTCAGACTCAGAAATTGCCTTTCCATATCTCCTCGATGATCGTGAAGAAAGTATTTTTCTAAAAATAGATCTTTGAACTCCCTCCATTCCATATTTGTTACTTCATCATATTCCTTCATATTTTTAATCAATGACCACCATTGATCAGCATCTCTATTGAGGCAGTAAACTGCCATGATAACTTTTTCCCTTTCACTACTCCCCAAAGCATGAAATATTTTCTCTAAAGAATTTATCAATTTCTCAGCTACTATGGGATTTGTACACCCATTGAACATTAGTGGTTATTTCCCCATGAATCGATCTATCATTGATCCTCCATGCTGCAGATCAGGGTGCTCTATACGGGTAAGGTTATTATTCATAACCTTAGTGAATTGTCCCAGTATGGTGATTAGATGATCGGCACCAGTTGCATCAGTAGCTCCACTATAATTATATTGAGAAGGAGGGAAATCCATACATGGAGTGCATGCATTGATACAGTTTCCATTTCTTCCACTACGCACCATTTCTAAATAATGGCTTAAACTAGATCAGTTTATGAATCAAAATACATAATCTCATACTTATAAAACACTTAACATAAATTGAACTATTTTTGGATATAACCCATAATCATAAGAATGTTTTCTTTGAGGAAGTATATACTCATAAACCCTTCAAAATGATTTGTAATGAATATGAGAGTTATCCTAAGCATATCCCCCGGGAGTTTCGTAACCCAGAGTGTAGCAAGGCCCGTTGTCGTGCACCAGTTCCCGTTCGAGTCTAGC
Source organism: Viscum album (assembly GCA_963277665.1). Classification (NCBI taxonomy): domain Eukaryota; kingdom Viridiplantae; phylum Streptophyta; class Magnoliopsida; order Santalales; family Viscaceae; genus Viscum; species Viscum album. Next base: position 790,298,357 of record OY728148.1, read on the forward strand.
TCAAAACGGTGTTTTCGGGTTTTACCCCTAGGTACGTCTGTGCCAGATCCTCCTATACCTGCTCATATCCAGACATGGATGTATTGCTTGGAAAACTCACAAAATCTCTACAATACCAAAATTTAGGAAGTTCTTCTATACTAATCCTCAAAGTCCATCTTAAATCAATGTTCTCTAATCAGAGTTTATCAAAATCTAGTTTCTAAGGTTTGTAATAAACTTCCTCTGATACCAAATGTAATTCCCTGACCCCAGTTACGCAGAGTAGGTGCATTATTACATAACATTTGCATGATTACAAGAAAGATCAAATCTCGAAAGACCGATTGGTTTAGTAGCCTTGGAAACACTAGATATATTCATAATGTTTTACATCATAAAAATGAAAACTACAACAACATAGTCTCCATAGACCACACTCTTATCCCCTCATACTATCCCTGCAGGTCATTCATAATTTACTTCTTCATATCCTGGGAAAAATAAAACATAGAAAAGGGGTGAGCTCAAATTCCCAGAAAGGATAACAATATAGAAGAAAATTTTATAAATAATAATAAACTTTTAAGGCAATGTATAACTAAAACAAAATCCTTTAAACTTTATCTTTAACATAGTATAGAAAAAGTAAAATGAAATAATGCCATTTACTTATTCACATGGATATTCTACTAATCAAATAATCACATGAAATATCAATAACCACTTTCATAATGATGGAATGCATAATTCCATACTATCATAAACACATAGCCAAGGCCTCCTGCCAAGACTACAAATAAGATTTTATCAAGGCCTTGTTCCAAGACACTAGTTTGTCTCATGAGACCTATCGATGCATCTAGGAGCTATATCGGGCTCTACCCATCACATATTAAGTTCAGTGCATTCCCATATAAAATGGTTTAAACATAACATAAACATTCGAATTAAAACTAGCATAAAAAATGAAAATACTTCATCCATAAACTATGAATGGTATAAAAATAACACATCCACAGTCAAACATATCACAAAACATTCAATACAATATAGATGTTTTGTATAATAATAAATAAACTTCAAATAAGCGTAAAATCCACTAAAGGATGTTGACATAAATGAAATCAAAACTCTTTTTAGAGAAATATATCTTTTTTATTTTGAAATAATTTAAGAGTCATATATTTATAAAATAAAACATTTTCTTTGAAAATATTCTTATAATCTTGTAAGGGAAGCTTTGACGATTTTATAATGGTGGAAAATAGCCGCACCCGCCGTTTAAGTTAAAAAAACATTCTTACCTTAATTCTGTCGAAAAGGTTAAAAAGCACCTTGATTGGAAAATGACGGAAAGATTTATATTATAAACCTCTTATAAAAAGTCAAACAAGGGTATAAATGACTTTAACCCATATTCTTGTAAATGGTAAAAATGTTTTTAAATACATTTTTAAGAAACATGCATGTGGATGATAAAGAGATCCCAGTAGAAAATTACTTGTAAACAACCTCAGATAATGAAGAGATTGTTAAATAAACCCTTACCTTGTACTTTTCCTTGGTTTAGGGTACGTTAACCTCTTGAATAATGGAGAATTAATTGTTATTAAATTATAAAAGAATAATATATATTAATATGATATCATATATGGTTTTTTAACATTGCTTTGTCAATAATATCTTATATTATCGTCATTTTGGGTGTTAACTTACTCGTTTTCTTTTATATGATTTGTTACGTAAGCCATGTTTGTTATGGATAGGGTGTATCTTATTCATATCCAGAATTATATCAAGTCCTTAAACATTATTTTTAAATCATCAAATGATAATTATACTTGAATGGATACTATAGACAATAAATCTCATCGCGTTCGTGGAGACGGTAGTCTGTACGTACGCACGAGCGGCAATATCATTCTTTTGATATTAAAATAATATATAATTGGATGGTATATTATATATACAGAATCATTATCATGTTATATTTATTGTTTAAATTAATTATACATCATTATTATACCAATCCAAATAATAATATATTGAATAACAATTACACCACGACGTGGAGACGGTAAGCCGTACGTACGCACATATGGTGACATGTTATTCAAAGGGTGGATAGAATACTGAATATGGTTGTACCATAATTTTAATAACATCACGGTATATATAATATACTGGAGTTATTATTTTAGAATGGTGATAACAAAGAAAGAATAAGTGGAAGAATAAAGGAACTTGAAAAGGGGTGGTGAAAACATTACCTCTTCTTCGGGTTCTTCCTTTTGATTTGGTCAAAATGGATCCATAGGTTGGCATTCTGATCAAAATAAGGCCTCTAGCTTGTAGTTAGGGAAGTTCAGAGAGTATTTGGGCAGAGGTTGGCCAAACCAAAAGTCTTTGAAGTTGTGAAGAAATGAGAAGGAGGAGTTATCTTTTATAAGAGGGGTGAGGGGCACCGTTGGAAAAGCTAGAAATATAAATTTATAATAAATTCATTTCATTTCTAATAGCTACAAAGTGTATTATTTAAAGGTTAAGGTGGGGATAGGTTGAAATCCATTCAACCAATATAATTTATATAGGTTTGTGTCATTATATTAGCCTTATATTTTAGTTTTAACTCTTAGTTAATTATTTTGACATTTACCATGTCACTTTGTATTATTATATTATATAGTTAATAAACATACTATATACATCCAAACTACCCCCAAGTGGTCCATTAATAATACACATATCATGATATAAGTCTCTTGGCCGAACCTTATATTTTTAGGAATTTAATATCAATTAATAATATAATATTTGTTTTAAAAACTCTTTTATGTCAATTTTGACACTATTCAATAGTTGATTTTTGTGAAACTCATAACAGAATGATTATTTCAAAAACAGTCAATTAAAACAATCCAAATATGTCATATTATCCTTTAAAATTAGTTTAATTCATTAAAAGTCTCAAATTATATTTATTTGGGTATTTATAATATCAATTATTTTAATTTCGCACTATTATTGTAATTAATGCATCATCATTATGTCATAAATAAATTAAATTATTTAATGTCTAAAAATTATAAATAAAATATAATTATGTAGGAAATCTTATTACATTTCTAATGAATATTTACAATTGAATTTATCTTATGTATAACCCAATATTAAAAATGTTTTAGTAAATAAAATTTGATTTTAAATCCTTTAACTCTTCTTTGAATTATATAATAATAAATGTCCTAATCTAATCCAGGTGGACCAAAATGATAATATTTTATTCCTAAGGATGTTTTTGGTCGATATACACTTTTCCAATAGAATTAGGATATGTGTTAGGGTAATATTAATATCATTTTTACCCTTAATTACCATATTTAATTTTAATCGTGGTAAATAAAAGTAAAAAGTTATCATTCACCAAAAAATTATTTTCATCACATTGAACCAAATTTTACTTCTTGATATTAACCATGTCTCTCGGAATTTTGAAATTCCATTCAAAAAAGTAGTAAAAATTAGTTTTATGAAAAATTCAGTTTTTTAACTACCACTTAGTAGTTTCACTATTCATAAAAAAATGATGTTTTTCAGAACAATGCCCAAATTTCAACCTAAGCTATAATTTATATTCTGAATTCAAAAATTATGTCTATTTTAAAAAATTCCAAAAATATATGTTGCATTAATTAATTTCATAGTTAATCTTCCCGATGTCACAATCAAATAGTGTGTGTTTAAGAAACAATATATATTAAAAGATTGACAATTGTTTAGGTCCAATTTCAAGGTGAAATTTATTCTAATGAACACCATTGGATAAGATGGTAAAAATATATTCTAATTATACTTTAAAACCACTCAATAATATAATTTATCAATATAAATTATTTTGATTAAAAAAGTTGTTTTTAAGTATTTTTCACTATTCATAAAAATTGGAAGTTCTCAGAAAAATACAAAAAATTCATCTTAGGATAATTTTGATATTCCGAAACCAAAAATGAAGTCCATTTTGAAATATAAAATATATATAATTTCAAAAAGTAGGTATTACTATTCATAATGGCTAGTTTGATTGGTTGTGGTGTGTTAGAACTCAATGTTGCGTACAACACACGCTATCGCATTATTCAAAGAGGAGCGTACTGTAGAAGCTTGGGGTGTTACAGATGAAATTTTGAAATGTATTACAACACTCTTGAAATTACACCAACATGTCTTAGAGATCAAAGTTATAAGTGCATTGGTCTAAACAAACATTGGAACTATCTTCTAGGGGAGTTTCATATCACACACATAGAGACATATAATGGTTTAAATAATACTCTAGATAACTATTACTTCGGTAGAGGACCTATCAGATGAGGGCCTAAGATGCTTTTATATTTCACAAAATGAAAGAGAGGATGATTCATGGAATAGTTTAACATCAAAATCAGGATACATTCTACAGTTTAAAATCACATTATTGGGACATTACATAAATATTAATGTCATACATCTTAGACCCAATAAAATAGTTTAATGTTTTGTTACATGAACTATGAAATCTATTTACAAAACATTTTTATGGAATAGAAGAGATAAACCCAACATTGGTTCTCCAATAGAGGCTCATGAACCATATGAATACCAAGGAAGGGATGATAAGAAGTCACATTCAATGTGGGGAAGGAAAAAACCCAACATGAATGGAAGCTATGGAGATGCACTTTCAAAATACACATTCATGTGATGCTTATAGTTTAAAGACATTGAGTTCAGATGAAAGATCCCCCGTGTGGCTCAACTACATCGGTACCAACCCTACCAAAACTCTTAAGACAATTTGATCCATGCTATGTGTAGGAAACATGGAACGATGCAGGGGGGTTTTCTTAATATGTGGGAGAGTACATCCAACGTGATCCCAATAATAAAATCACCCTAGGAAAAAAGAATGTGAGAAAGAGGGTATGTTGATACCTTCGATGTCTAGATGAAAAAGGTGACAGGTATATAAAGGACAACTCTCTACCATGATTAAAATAGAAGAAACATAACCATCCATGAAATTATAGGGTGAAAAAATTTGGTGTAAATTGTGATCCCTTTTTAGAACTCTGGACTCACCACTTTCATCCAACGTTCCATCAAGGTGTGGACCCACGGTGGGAGGTGAGCCAAAGAGACATGAGACCATAACTATTAGGGGGTTCTTAGGGATTTTAAAGATTATGGAAAAACAAAAAAATGATTTAATCAATGTGTGGACTGAGAGAATCAGATAGTGAGATTCATTCATAGGCATGCAAATAGTTTAAAGCCATATTGCATGGAATATAGAGTAAAATTTAAATTCATATTGTTTAGAAAAATGAAAATAATTTAATGTAATGCTTCCTAGACTATTATAGGACACTCAGTTGTAGGATATATACAACAAAAATGAAGATATCCTAACATGAATGTGCCCATAGGAGGCTCACTTGTTGTATACAAACCTTAATATGAATGGAGTTCAAAGTTAAAAAATGTTTAATGACCCCATGGATGGGCTTGAGAAAACAAATCTAGGCATCACTATATATCCCATAAGTATGGGAATAAAGCTGGAGGTAGTTATAAAATCTCATTCATTTTATTTTCATGCAGTAAGGATGAAATACTCTACTAGGAAACGGGAAATAATGATTTTTTTAGACCCAATATTGATGGTTCAGTTGTCCATACGTTTCTTATAAGGATGGGAATCAATCCACACATAGTTCTTGATGGGAACTTTTCTAGTGACAGACTGACCCACACACAAAGAGAACTGGCATTAGATATTTCTTGTTTGTTATTTGGTTTGTTTTTTAAGCAACAGGATCTAATAAATTGTATAGGTGCTGGTAATAGAATCAAGTTTAGTGCAAGTCTTAATAGGTGTCATAGTGGATGACTAGTTCCCAAGGGTGAGACCCTTATGTGGGATAATCATCGAACTGCTCCATTTTCCATCATCCAGATAGGATGATGATTCCATAGTTGAAGGTCATATAATAGGATATGACTATTTACTTTAACATCATGATGTAAGGAAAAAATAGTTTAATTTCATCTTGGATGGAGAAAAAAAAAGTTAATTTCATATTTCTTAGAGTAAATATATCTTATTTTATGGTTGTAAAACATGAACCATAATGTTTCACAACCTTACTATGAAGGTATGACACAAAAAAGACCCCTAAGTCCATGTGAGATAGGATAAATGTAGGAAAAAATATGTGATCTTAATATTTCACCATTACATGATACTTCATAAAAATGGAATAGAAATTATGAGTGGTATAATCCCAACCATAACAGAATTCCTACTCAACATGTGATGATGCATGGAGGAGCAACACCAGGGATAGATCCAAAACAAAATGAAAGGGAGCAAAAATGTGAATCACAAAATCAAATATTTGGGACACAATGGGGGGTGGAATAACCATGTATGATAACTGCTACAAATGGTTGAAACACAACATCCAGATCATATGACCTATGATGGGAGAAAACAAATGAGGTTTGGTCACTGAACATGTTTTCATCGTGGGACCTATCTCAAAATTTCATTCAAAATCATATTTGGAATTTCCCTATGATGGTAGGTGAACCTAATTCACAAACCATTCCATTATGGGTTCCATTTAGATGTGAAATATAAGTGATACCCAAATAAGGGGACATGTGATGTATGGATGTGATTTTTGGGAAATTTCCATGTGGATTACAAAAATCAAGGTTTGGTACCACACCAAATTAAAACATGCTATTATGAATCACCAATAGGAGGTACTAGATTCAAACTCTTGAATTAGGCCACTGAGTGCTTATTTGACTTTTTTAAGGTCATGTTTTTCGGACCATAATCACCCAGTTTAAGGTTATAGAGATAGGACCATAGGATCCTAGTTTAGCATCATGTGTGTGGGACGTACCCATGGAGTATAACATCATGTGGTAACGAAAAAATATCAAAAAGTGTTCCCACAGGAATTAAATGGTCCGAATGATGAAAACTAGATGTGAGTGAGTACTAAAGAAGTTCATACCACATCATGCACCCACCAAGACAATCCTAGGCCAACATGCCAAAATGGTTCATGATTATGTGGCATGGATTTGGGAGGGAGGTCTATGTCCCACTACATATCCCGTAAGGGTAGGAATAATCCATGTTTAGTTCATGAAATGTCATGGTAAGGTACCATTACCCAAAAGGTGGTGATATTTTCTTAAACAAGAATATCCTTTTTATTACACAGTTTATTATCATGAGACTATGATGCTGAAAATATTAGTTTATGTTCGTATATTTTAGACCATAAGGGTTGGATATGGTTAGCATGGTGTCATACTATATCCTGACGTGAATGACGGAATAAGAGGTCCAAACCACACCACACATCATGAAGAGAAAACCAATACAAATAGGTTTTGAAAAGGTTCAGGATTCAGTGGTTGGCCCTAAGGAAAAGATGTTCGGGCATCCCTACCAGTTCCATAAGCCACATTTATTTCTTGAAATAGCATGGGGGGTGTACAGTTAAAGGTCCAATGCTTTCTTAGGTGAAGACATTTTATCATTATTTTTTTTCCATCATATATCTTGTATGGAGAATTCATATTTTAACATCATATGACAATGGAAAGCGTTATTATGCAATATAAAAACATTCAATAAGGACATTAGGGATCATATATTATGGTAGTAGAGATTAGAACATTCCAATGATGAAATGTGTAGTGTGGCACCATGAAGTAACCCCATGTGAATGAGGACCAAGGAGGCCCATCATCACACATTCCCAATAGAACAAGAATATAGTTCGAATTACTGATACTTGGACTTGGATGGTAAGTTTAACATTTTTTGGGATGCAAAATCTTTGTTTAAGAATATTTATTTTGGTCCATTAGTATTTTTTTATTATTACATGCAAGTAGAAACCATACCGACACCCCTAATATCACGTGATCTATGCTTAGTGTGGGAAAAAAGGAGTGGAAGGGATTATTACGACACATGGAAATGAAAAAGAGGGGAACATGGATGTTGGGTAAAGGTTATCCCAATCATTCCGACCTACATCTTCAATGTGCAAAGATGCATTTAGGGGTAACAATGAGGGTGTTGAGGTTCTGCGTTGACATAAGAATGTGGAAAGGGATGTGAATCAAAACATCAAATATTTGGTACATAATGAGATTGGTTTAATGAAGGATGATAACAGATTAAAATTATGAAACATAGCATCCACATCATGTGACTGGGGACAAGAATAGAAAAACGAGGTTCAGATGATTAACATGTTCTAAATGTAGTAACTGAGTCAAAATGTTGTTCAAAATCATCTGGGGTATTGGACTAGGATGGTAGCTCACATGAATCGAAGTATCATTATATTAGGGGTCCCTTCAGATGTGAAAGATAATAGAGACCCAAAAAAGGGGACACATGAAGCATGTAGATGGAATGATAAAATGTCGGCACAGAATCCAGCACACTATGTTCTGCACAACATCACATATGAGAAAATTATTGAGGCCTATTAGATAGAGGGATTCATACACATTCTTAAGGTAATAAGGGTCTAGATGGCTCCTGGATATGGAACAATATGAACCAATACCAAATAAAGATGTTGAGGGAAGAAAAAATAGATATAATATACCAGGCTCTGAAACTGAAGATAAAATGTTCGGCTATCTTTATGTATCATATGAGGGATGGAATCATACCACAAATTGTTCCTGAGGTTCAATGCAGATTATTTAATTTAGTGAGGATGAATATGTAGTGTAGTTTATCACCAAGTGACTAGGACCAGAAGATATTATCTCTGTTAACCGTTATAATGATTGGATGACAAGGTTCTCTTCAAACAGATATACATGGCCTGGTGAGGTGATGAAACTGACATGAATAAAGACTAATAAGGATTGCACCCTAAAAATAAATTCATAAGGGGATGAATGGGTATTGAAACTAGGCTTGGACTAAAAAGAAAATGTCTGGGCATTCTTACGTATACTATGAAAATGGGTATCAAACAATATTTTGTTCTTGATTTCTAAGAAGTTTAACATACTAAAGTAAAGAGAAAACATTTCAATGTCGTTTATCTTCATTTGGATATAACATTGTGGGAAGAGGTATCCCAATGGGGATGCACATGGCATGAATAAAACCCCAATGTCAAATAGGATCATATAAATCCACACAAAACCACACATTCCTATGAGAAAACTCACAGCAAGGGGCTGAAGGGATGAAATTACAGCTAGTCCCAAATACATAATGTATAGGCGTTCCTATATATCCAGTAAGGATGTGAATCAACCAACAAGTAGTTTATCGATTATGTGATGTTTAATTACATGCAGTAAAAGAATGATAAAAATAATAATCCTAATGGAAATACATGATGTGTCTCAAATAACCCTATGTGAATGAGTACCAAAAAGGTATCAATGCACTACATACACCTAGGTGGAATATAGTTTGATAATTTAAATGAATTTTTGGTGGGAACATAGTATAAATATATAGGAATAACTACATATCCCATGAGGATGGAAATCAATCCATACATATTTTTGAATATGGAATTGTGAGTGACCAACGCCAAAGCTAGTGCCCTCTCAGATGGGGACATTGAGGTGATGTGAGGTTTATCTTCATGCATATAGAACGATCTATTTTGTGTAGTTTAATTTCATAAAACTAGGACGAAGAAGTAGATTAACCTTATGCGTGATGAGGAAGTTTAGCATCAAGATGAAAGTGAATATTCCTTTTATGGTCATGCATAAAGGACCAAGATATGCAGTTTAATGTCTTTTAGGGATGATAAAAAATTTTAACGTCATGTGGGATAAGACTTCATAGTTTAAATCCTTATTTCCTGGATGAAAGGGATTTTATTTTAACATTATATAGTTTGAACCACAGGATAACTATTTTTAATTTATCATTATGCAGGATGATGAATACCTTCTCATGTGTAGTACTGTTTTAGGAACATTAAATTTGGGGGATGAGTGGCTCTCTCTCCATCCTTGGTGACCAATTCATATGCACCCTTAGGTTATAACTTTTGAATGATTTAGTGTTCCTCCCATTTGGGCTACAACATTTCTGGATTTCTTCACGGTATCATCGACATCCTTAGGGCCAATACCATGTCTCAATAAAGGAAGGATCAGAGACAAACATTCTTTTTAAAAGATCTGAATCTCTTGTTCTGTTACCTCTCCATATTGTGCAATGTTAGTATCCTAGTCTAGTCATGTACTTCCATAAAATCCAAATGGAATTATGCTACTCTATAGAAATTTTTCTGGTCATAGATTGTTGTACGGAGTGGTGGAAACTGATTCTCATGGGGAAGATCTTCCTTTATTCTATAAACCTGAGAATATGTGGTCATGTAGGTGGAATTATGTGTTGTCAAATGATAATCCCTGAGAGAATTGGGGAGCTTCCCCAGCAAACCCATCTTGTTCCGGTGCACCGTATTCTGAAAATTTTATAGAGGGTCTTGTTGAATACCTCGATCTGCACATTCTCCTTTGTGTGTTAGTAATAAGTGTGGTTAGTCTGAAGGCAGTATTTGGAATACAATTTATTCATATTATCTGCTTATAAGTTGGTTTTTTTATCAGTGAGAATGGCATGAGATACTCCAAATTGAAGGATTATATTACATCTCCTGAACATAATAATACAATGGGCCTTGACTTCCTTAATAAGAATCGCTTCTACCAACATGGAAAAGAAATAAGTTGAAGTTAGAATGGAACAGCAGTGGTGAGATTTTCCATCTGGATATGGTCCAACAACATCATGCCCCCAAATTTAAAGGACCAACAATACATCATATTTTTGAGGGGATCAGTTAGTCTATATAAAAATATTTCATGAATATGAGGTGTTTCGATCCTCTTTTCAAACCCAATGCAGTCATGGACCATGGTGGGACAAAAGTAGTCCAAACATTGAATCTGTTGGTAGATCTTTGACCCAGCCTAATGGGATCCATAAGAATCATCATGAAAATCCTAAATAGCCTAAGGAATATCATCTCCTTGAATGTAACCGAGTAGAATTCCATAAAATAAATTCTTTTAGAGGATCTGTTAAAGGCTAGGACCGCTCTGGATGGTAAACTACACTGCATGCGGACATGCCTACTCTCATTCGGCTCTATCTTCTGGGATATTGTAATACTAGAGATACTCAATTAAAGGAGTATTCCATTGAGAGATATCTTCTACTCCGGTTGGGGGTCTAGAGATAATGATGTTGAGGTATCAACGGAACGGTACCTTACTTTATTGTTTTCATTATTATCCAATGATCCGGTAGTGATGACCCTTCGATGTGCCAAAAGGATAAATAGGTCATCTTGGTATGGCTCAACATGGGACACAGCTAAACTATCCAAGGTATTTTCTGGACTATTAAGTTACTCGGGGGGGCATTACTGAACTCCAGTTGAGAAGGGAACTAGTCCATCAGTTGATGGATGTTCCCTAACATGGGCACAAGCTCTATCAGCCTAATGAATTAGTCATCTTTGATCTTTTTATGAATATATTGAAATCCCAAATCCCATATAGGTTAGGAAATTAAATCTCCAAATTCATCTTGAGACCATGGGTAAGATCCTATTATTCGGCCATGCTATTGATACAACATTCTTACAGAAATAATGAATAGGACAAGTTAACCATTGTAGGAATTGTAAAGATGATGTACATGCCTACTCTATTGATCTTTAGATCATTGACCCTCTAACCAGTAATAAATTAAAAGGCACCATGGAAATAAATCTTCCCACATGGTGTTGCCTAATCCACTGAGAGAATGACCATATCTAGAAATTCAAGAGACATGAAATTCTCTGTGTGGACTGGATTGGAATCCAGAACATCTACCACTTCATGGACCCTGATTTTCTTCTGCATCATGTACATGAATTCATATTATTAAAGGATCACATCCCATGGAGCTAGAAATCCTTTCAATATAAGGAATTTCAGATTATACGTTAACATATACTTTCAGGACAACATATGTTTCTAATGATGTTGTAGGTAATGCAAAAAATTATACCTTTCAAAAAACCAGCATGAGACAACTTCTCTCAATATAAAAGTATTTGGACTCTTTCTCACGGATCATTCGACTGAGATAGTACAAACTATTATTTTTCCACATAATATTCTTCCAGACATGAAGGGGAATATGAGATCATTTTAAGGCTGTCACATAATGGTCCACTGGAATTCTAGAGATGGGTGGCATCAAAACAAGAGGTTGGATCATATATTGTGTTATTTACATAAAATCAGACTAAAATTTTTCATCCCATTAGTAGACGAAAGATTTCATTACAAGTCTAGAAAAATTATTACATATTCCATCCATTTTTATGATGAATCAATATATAGAAGATATGTATCCATGATACCATTGGAGTTATAGATGGTTGCTTAGAAGAGGACTCTGACTAATGGCCTTGATCATCTTTGAGTTCATCCCAATTCTTCTGTATCTGACGATGAAGCTAATAATTTTCCTATAGGTGACCCTGAAGGGACACTTCAAGTGGTTCATATTCAAATAGAATAATCTTAGGAAGCTGGAAACATTGTCAATATCTCTGATATGATTATGAAGCTGGTGGGATTTGACCACCAAATTATCTATGTATAATTCCACTAGAAACTCAAGGATTGGATAGAATATGTGGTTCATAGATTGATGATACGAGTTTCTTGTATTCATGATACTGAAAGGAATTTTTTGATAGAAAAAGTTTCCTTGTATCCTTTTAATGTTTTTATAATCATGGTATTATAGTTCCATCTGGATCTGATTATAATCATAATATACATCCATGAGGGAGAAGTCCTAGAATCCCCTAGTAGTTCTTATCAACAAATGTCTGATAGGTAGTGGAATATCATCCTTCTGAAAGTGGCAGTTTAGAACCATAAAGTTGATTTAGACTTGAATTTTTTTTGTTTTTATTTATTATAGGAATGATTTTGGATAACCATCTATGGTACTGGACTTCCTTGATGTAGTTCTCTTTGATGAGATTATTTACCTCAACCTCAACCACAAAACCATGAGAGGGGTGCATCTTCTAGAATGTCTATTTGAATATGCGATGATGTGTCAAGAGATTGATGCAGTAGATAAAGACCTGAGGTTATAGAAAAAAAATCTCTTTATAACTACAATTGAATCCTTCATGATGTTGTTTCAATTAATCCATATACAATTTTTTTGTTCTTCCACATGCATTGATACATGACCAATGATGGAATCAAGTCTTCCTAAGTACTGATAATCACCTATACCAACTCATTGACAGTAGAATAGAAACCCTATTCAAATGTCCGAAAATCATTGTCTTGGTCCCCCTCATAATCTGATATAGGGGAATCATTATGGGGATATAGTTCATCCAAGCTAACTAATCTAGGGGGATAACTAGTGCCCTCTTGTGAGGATATAGAATCTTCACTAGGAGAATCTGGAACTGTGGAAATAATGGCTATAATGGTTATTGATCCAATTCCATCAAGCCTTCAACTAATTTATTCACTCATGATAATATCATAGTAGTGTTGGTGGGTTAGCTGGTGTCGACTCTTCCCGACCTAGTGAAACATACAGGTGTGACGTATAGATGTAGCCATATAAAAAATGTCTCAATACCTAATAGGTGTAAGGGTGTGTGGTATCACTAAATCCTAAAATGTAAAAGAATATGATGTAATCTTCCAGAATTTAGATTTCCTAGGAATGTGTCTTCAACTCATCACCGAAATAATGATGTAGTGCCCCAAATATGTGGTTGTCGCCTCCAACCAATGAATTAAGGGGATGAAGGCACTATCCAAATCTATCCAAGGGTTATCCATAGCCGCAGTGTTCTCAACATCATTCAAAAAAACCCAATTATCCCTGATATAGTAATATAGAAACGCTAGATATCTAGATTAAGAAGGCGGAAATGGAGAAGATTCACCTTGTAGGTTTCCCACATGACCATTAAGGGTGTACTTTAGTCATTAGTGATATGATGTGGGAACTATTTCATAGAGATGGAGCGAGGGGCTACCCATTTTCCCATTGTTGGTTTCGTCCAATGAAACAACCAAAAATGTGTTGTTTTCAATCAGATCATCAAACTTTCTACTTAGGATAATCTTCCCACACTGCCTTTACATAGTCCTATCATAAACCTTCATCTTTTGGATAATGTCACTCAGTTCTGCATCAGAGAGTCCTAGATTTCAGAACTTTCAAGTTAGGATGAGATAAATCCCAGAACATGTGTCGAAATGATAGTGGCATACTATCACACCACTATAATAGATAATAATGTATAGTAGACAGATATTCCATTTAAGTGGATAGCCTCTATCATCACCTGAGAAATAGATGATGTCTTGACACTCTTCTCGCTCAATATCCTCTACATGAAAATATTCTACAACAAATACCTATGTTTTTAACTATTGTGGTCTTCTTACAACCTCTTTGAGGTCCTTACTAATATCTTATACTAGTATTAGATCCTTGAGTATCGATAGCATTGAATAAATTATATCAAGGTGCTTAAGCACATCATATTTTCCAACTATGTTTACATTTCTACAGATAGGGTGTTTCTCTGTAGCAGGTGGTGTGAAAAAAATATTTGGTAAAGACATTGGATTTTGGATGGTGTTGGGGATATACTAATGTCCACTAGCTAAACCATGTAATAATATTATCAGTTGAATATCAAATGACTGAGGTATGGACAAAATTAGACATATATGTTATTTAAATGGTCACATCAGCCATAGCAAATCAAGTAGCCTAAACAGTGGTGGTAGAAAATCTGAAAATACACGATGAGAGGGTTGTGCATGTTGTGATCTATACAGAGTTTGATGTTTGGTATTAGTACCATGAATGTATTTTTTGGAATCAAAGCCCCATTATTTCCAATGATTCAAATAATTATGGCCACACTAAAGATGGAATTGATTAGGAACATCATGAGGACCAGTCTGATGTTCCTTATCACCAAGAAACATGTATGGGTACACCAGGTCACTGGTATTCCTAGAGCCATACTCCAAATGATCAATAGAGAGATCCTGCAATGTTGGGAGAATTCTATTAGTGAACCCCATCTCTAAGTTCTTGAATTAACCAAGAGTGATAGATGTCTTGGGAACTGATAGATGATTTTTTTCCCTTGTGCAATTAGTGACTGCTCTTATGAGAAGTATAACTCTATGTTATGGATGTAGAAGTAAAAGAGGGAAGATGAGTGGAGACTTAAGGAGGATTGGGATGATTCAGTTAGGCATGAATTACACCATGTTCAAGAAACAACACTCTTAGAGATAACCAATTTTCATACTTCTATGACTTGTGGCTGGAGACCTACTACCATTCACCTTCTTAATCACTGTCAGGATTTTCAGAAACACATGCCACCTGTGTTCGAGTAGAACGCATCCTGAACACATTGTTATCAATATAGTCTAGAGATAGTCCTTAAACACATATTTTCACATGATAATGTGTCCTTAAATCTCATGATAAGGTAAGTAGTTGGTTGATTGGTGAGATCATCCACCAAGGGATTCCTTCATTTTTTAAACAATAGAATTCCATAATCCCATGATCATTGGAAATAACTGAGGACCTAAGCTTCCTTGAATGAGTAGGTCTAGTTTATTATATCCATGAAAGGTACTATAGTAGCGTGACCTTGATGAGGGGATGGAGAAGGATAGGTGCTAGATCTTGAGCATCTCACCTAGGTGGTAGTTCTTGAAGGGGTGGTACCAAAAAATCTATTGTAGGTGATCCTGAGATTAAGGTTGAGATTCAAATAAAGGCTAGAAATGATGCTATTTCAGTAATAGTTTATTCGATCTAGGTGACTCCTTGTGTGTGATGAAAGATGTATCTTCCCTAGTGGATCTCCATGAAGTATCTATGATATGAAAAATCCATGCCTATTTAGCCTCCTATAAGGAAATCTCTAGCCAATGAGCCTTTTCAGTGAAATCCAAAAATCCACCTGAGAAATTATGAGTGATGATAGAGGGATCCAGTTCAGTCTTTTTGTTCCCCACACACTACATCATCTTTTGTTCTTAATTCAGTTATATATCAAGTAAATATTAAAGGACCTTTCAAATAGAGACAAAGTCTACCACACATTGATATGGCTGTTGAATATATTTTAATGGGTCTAAAATACTAGTCTTTTGAATGGTGGAAATGAAATGATAACAAATCATTCTATGATGATCATCCAAAAATTTAATATATATAATAGTAACTAGTTTTACTAGAAGAAAATGGGCTCTTCTAGTGTCTGTATGAAGCACTAGAGCTTTGGGGAATCAAGTAACATAAGAGTTCCCAACATGGGTCCGCACCATGACATAAAGTGTTCCAAATGCTATAGTCAGTCACCCAACCCATTGAATAGGGAAAATGTTGGATTCCCAAAATTTGGGGGTGCTGGCATATCAGCTACCCATACTGGATATGGCTTTCCATTCGGTTAGATCACCACCTATCACGTTTCAAGGGCCTCACTACAAGAAATGAGAGTGATAGACAGATCATTGTAGCGGGGGTTATTGTCCTGTTGAAGATTCCTAACCACCTGTGTGTTAGAATCCTTGTTAACATGATAGGAAAGATCAGCGTCCCACGGTTATACTGGAAAATATAGTGGATCCACCACAGGAATAACCTGGGATGGTCTCGAGGAGGGTTATTATGAAATTAAAGAAGATTTGGTGACACATACCATTGTTTTTTTCTATAAACTCTGGCCTCTACTATATCGGGATTGTTAAGGTTGTCAGGATAAATGAGAGGAAATTATCTATGAAGATATTGTGGCTTCCATTTCTTCCCTAATGGAGGGTGGATGGGATCATACCACGGATCAACGTAATCATGGTGTCATTCATCAAGAAACTCAATGATGAGATCATTAATGATATTTTTCTATTCTATAATCTATTGGAGAAACAAAACCTTATTAGGATCATCCTATGTCTTATACATTGAACCATATGGGGTAGAGGGATGAATGACCCTAATTTTTTCTTTACCCTTGTTCGGATCTTGACTAAATGGCAATAACATGAAAGGGTCTACAAGGCTGAGTATATATCATTTCTAAATAGTTATGATTCCCATATGAGTGTCCTTATTGTATTGCGCTACCTCAAGAAGATAATTATATTCATCAAACCCTTCCATAATATCCTAAACCTTGGGTATATTGAGGACATCCATATTTACTATGACTATATCTGGTGCCACATCATTGATATCACCTTGAAAGTCAAGTTGGTTTAGGATGGGACTGAATTGAATAATACCATATTTTCCCCATCCACAAATCTAGATATGTGGGGACACATCCATAATAATTCTCTAGAGCATATTGTAGCACTGGATGTTTCATTTTTGGAGGTTCTAGTGATAATTGGGTGATGCAAGGAGTTAGGCAACATGATGTGTGGAAAGGTCAACCATGTAGAAATTCTAGTTGATGTCTTCATAATTTTATTTTTATTTTTGTATTGGCCAACCATTGAGTATGAAGGAATAATTGCATATACTATAGTTTTCGAAAGAATCACATCATATCATCATGGGTGAGGGTCACCAGAATACTGATATATAGAGTCACAATTGGAAAGAACATCTTAGTAAACTGGCCCTCCTTGAGAATTTCCCAAAGTCTTTTTCATTTAGAAGACTCATTTGGACTTTGTTTTCCCCATTAATCAAGTATGAGTGGCTTAGTGACCAGCAATGACACTGATGGGGAGCATTGTTGATTTGGACTTGCTAGTGGATTGAACTCTACACGGGTTGATAATCGACTGTTAATTAGGTCATCTCTTGGGGTGGTACTAGCCACATCATCATGTTTATATGGGATGGATTATTGGATGATACTTTCAGTGTGAGGGAAGAAATCATTCGAGATAGATTAGACAATTTATAATAATCATCCATACACTATAACAACTATTTTTGATCTCTTGATGAGGTAGATAATGAGTATGGAGATGGTAGAGATGACTTCCTCATAAGACACATAATGGGAGACAAATTTGCATCACTCTAATTTAGAATATGAAAAACAGGCTGGATAGGAAATGATCTGGAACTTCTAAGGGTTCTTCTTCTATTGGTGACCATTCTTTCTCTTTCTCCTGGATGGTTCATTAGGGCAGAGTAGATATTCACCATAGGGAAGTCCTCCACCTAGATTGGTGATGGAGTGGGGAGGGCCTCCGTGTGAGCAAATTGTGACATGAGGGGGACCATTTTATTTGTTGTTGTTGGATTTGGGAGGACGTCCACTTTAGGTGGTCAGGGTTCACGGAGAACTTGTTCATATGTCGAATGGATCATGGGGAGGACCCTTGTGTCTATCGATGTATTTACACAGAGGACCTTCACAATTGGGATTTCTATAACAGGGATAACCTTCGCTGATGATGGATGGAATATTGGGAGGACCTCAATGTCACATGCATGTGGCACAGGGAGGACCTACACACTGACCAGCCAAGATAGAATGTATAGGGCCTCCGTAATAAAATAACTAAACACAGGGAGGAACTCCATAATGAATGTTAATGAACCCGGAAGGACCTCTGCTTTGTTGGATGTTTGAGTGGAGAGGACCTACACTGGATTTGAGGATAACATTGGGAGTACATCTATGTGGATGGGCGATGGGGCGGGGAGGACTATCACCCTAGTCAAAGATAGGTAAGGAAGGACCACGACATGAGTAGGTGATGAAATGATGAGGTCCTCCTCTTTGATGATCTAATACAGGGGGATGACTTCCATATCTAGGACCATAAGTATGAGGAATACCTCTATATTGTAAGTTTACAATATTTGGAGGACCTACGCTTGGACTAATACCAGTAACATGGATAGGACCTCCATATTGAGTGCATGAGTGGGGATAACCCCCAATATTGTTGTTGATGGTATAATGAGGACCTTCATATATGATCTCATCCTCATGGGTTGTCCCATGATAGTTTTAGATCTCACCGGTGATCGAAAGAGTCGACCTATCATGCACGTCGGGGCGGGTTATGTTTCGATCCCAATTTTACATGGTAGTGTCCCTTATCTAAAATAGTAATGAATTGGTAATATGTGTTAGTGGTGGAATGGGCCTTTAAATATGTATATGATGACCCCCCCCCCCTAATGGGAATCTTCCAGATCATGTTGCTGAAATTGGCATTGTCTCATCAAAAGTGAGACTAGTGGAGCAGGAGCATAAGCCACACATTATTTTACCTATGTGACCAGTAAGTGGTGGCATTGACAATACCTGGTGACATCTCTCCTTGGAATAATCATGGTATTATCCATTTCTAGGATCACATGGATTACCCATACCTCAGTAGAGTAGGGGAATAATTCATAAGTACATTCCTGAGAGCTACTTTTGAAACAGATTGATATTGGAGTGGTGAGTAGTATCTCCCTAGGAAACCCTTGGGGTGGTAGTGACAACGAGGATAAAAATCATCCTTGCCTTGACATACCATATCACTGATTGTAATGACCCCTCATGCTCATATCATATGACAATAACATCCATCACCCTCTTTTAAACTATTTTGAATAGTGATATAGGGTATGGGTGTTCGGTAGTTGTGGTCATGGATTATGTTGTCACGGTGGTGGTGGATCCATGCAGGAATGTCATATTATCATTCCTCATTCCCCTACATATGTGGGTGGGGGATATTGGTTCATAATTTCATGAATACTAAAATATATCAAGGTTCATCCAACAATTCAATTAATCTGAAATAAACTCCCAATTCTCCAATGATGTTTATCCTTAAATGGTTGGAGATAGATATCCACAATGACAATTACATAGATCGGAATTACCAATGATAAACTTCCTGAATTCTGTTGAGTTTCACTCCATGCCTACAATTTGTTTAGTAGGTTTAGGCGCCAGATAGCTGGATCTGGTGAGAAACTCATTCATCAATGTCATGAGCCTTACTAATCCCCATAGACGGAGGAGATCTAGTCCATGTACGGTTCACGATTTCTATTTCTGAAGATTTCCACTAGTGCATGCCACCATTAAAGTTTGTTGATGTTCACTTATGGGGCATTGTACCTCGTATTCCCACATTCCAACAACGGTCATCATTTGTAACTTTCTTCACAAATTTATTTTCCTTGATCAAAATGGGAAAATTGGAATTGTGTTCCCCCTTCTGTGGATTATTCCTCAAAATTCATCACCTAGTGCGGGTCACGCTTATAAATTAAGATTTTTTTTGTGAACCTTTTGTCATTTCTATATCTTTATAGATACCATTTTATTCTACTTCATCTATCAAGAAATTCCAAAGTGTCATGTTATTTCAGTAGCCTTTGGCAAGAGATTAGTCATGTTGTGCATCTAAGGAATTTCTTAATGTGAAAACATTGATATCCCTATATTATTCATCATCAGAGGGATTCTCAATGGGGAAAAATCCTAAGGCTTCCCAAATCGATCATAGGGTATCTTATTCCAGATTCATGACTCTAAGGTTTTGCGTAGCTTCCCATATCTAAAATGGGATATTCCATGAGGTTAACATCTATCATATAAGGGTTGGACTGATCAGAACACATGTGAAGGTTGATTATATTGGAACATCCCTAAGAGGGAGCACCAAAAATATTTACCTAATTGGTGGATATGGACTCCCTAGGAGGATAGGATTGATAGTTTTATGTCCCATAATGAGAAGGCTTCCCACTATAAAGGCTGATATAGACACCTTTAGGGGTGGATCAAGGAATTGGGACCCCAATTAGAATGACACCAAGGATTACAATTGGGTGGTATTGAACCTTGTGGTGGCTTCCTACATACCGTAATTAGAATAAATGGATAAAATCTCATTAATTCACAATGGATGGTCTGAGGCTTACACATGGTTTTTTTCCCATCACAAGAAGATTTCTCTTGGTTAGATTTAGTTGGGCTTATGCACCAAGACTATCAATATGGATGATGTGATCATACAACGATATGGGTGTGGTGTTGGAGCATATTTCTTGGTCATATTCATTTTTAGATACCCAAATGAATGGTGGGTTACCACAAAGATGTTTTGTCCTAGAGAATAATCAAGATCGATAATGTAGGTTCGAAGGAAGTGGATTAAATGAATGTGACGTGTTCAATGTGAAGGTGATGGTTTTGGGATTCAACCTCAGGAAGGTTTTCTACGTATCCCAGATGGTTGGTAATCAATGTAGACTTAGTCTTAAATAGGGTGTTGGGTCATATTTAGGGTGATATTACTAGTCAAAATGGGACATGTGGTTGGGGTTTACACATGGTTAGCTAAAAAGGTGAAGCAGAATAAAATGTTACCTCTGGGTGGGGTGTGATGCTTTTATGATATAACTTCTAGAGGGAATGACTCGGATAAAAATAGATAATGGTGGAAAATAAGAACTAAGAGGTGAACCACCTATTAGGAGGGAACTAGAGTTTACCAAAAATAGTATTGAACACCATGGAGGCTTCCTATGTACCATGTTTAGAAGTCAGGGATCAAAACCCAGATAGTTCATATGATGGGGCAGGGCTTATGCACTGATACTTCTTGGGTGATTCTAGGAGAATAAATGACATGAATGAATTGGGATTACGCACTTAGATGACCCATACGAGTGCTTATATGGACACGCCTAATGGTGTAATAGGGCATTTCACCCCTAGGAGGGGACACCGAAGTATACCTTTGTTTGGGATTGAACCTTGTAAAGTCTTCCTACATACCCTGTTTAGAAGAATGGAACAAATACCTGAATAGTTTGGTTATGAGGGGCATGGGGATAATGCATGAATGCGGCCCATGTGAGCATATAATATGGGGCCTAATCCATTAATGATTCTTATGAAAATAATGTCACATTCATTAATAAACTGTATTTTCACGTGAGTCACTCTTGGTGAGAGAAATGAGAAGTAGTAGACTAGAGGTTCACATCATGAATGACTCGTTTGTGAGAGATAGAGCAAGCCATACACATTGATGTAGCCCAGAGATATGGAGATTGGGACATACTCCAGGAGAGGGGACTGAAGGTATGATTCTAGGGTTACATGGATACTTCCCAAGGCTTGCATGGTGACAAATATCAAAGGGTAGAGAATGCGGATGAAAAAGGAAACAGGTGATTGGTCCCTTGGACGATCCCTCTTAGATCTTTTTTTTATAATCATGCATGTAGAAATTACAGTTTAATGTCATTTTTTGAGGATGTAGGATGTGAGGGAGATTAACATGATACATCACAGATGATAAAGACTCACTCCACACCCCTTGGGCTTACATGACAGGTTCTCATTGACCCTTTAGGAAGGGAGGACACCATCAAATCCTGAAGGGATCGAGGTGAAAGAGTGGTCACTCAAGGCATCCATGATATCATGACTCTGAAATAAATCAATGACTATTAGCATACCTATGTTAAGAAGCATTAGGTAGAGAAATGCAACGTTAAACATTGCATGAGGGACATGTAAATCACTACACGCAAGGTTTGAGGGATGTAGAGAGAAGGTTCATGAAGGATTTGGTCTTGTGAGAAAGGGAAACTCAAACATGGTTCCTTGGGATAAATCAAACTAGTGTCTTATATAGAATGGATTTACCACAATATTGTAGAAATGAACACAAAATCATGGAGATTGAGGGAATGATATTGTGTGCAAGGTAAATTCTTCTATGCAGGATGGGTCATTGGCATGCACTTTCTTTAAGAAAATTGGAAATGGGAATTTATCAAGCCCATGAAGGCCCACCCGAAAAAAGTAACATGGGGGGATTTTCAAACTAGATCCAATAACATTAATACATGACAGGAGTGTGGTCGGAAAAGGGGTCCTCTTACATGCACGAGAGTGATGCTTCGACTTCCGGAGAATTAACATTAGGGAAGGGGTACCCTTATATTTTTGGGTGAAAATATTGGTGGAGTAATGTAAGAAGTTTGAGATATAAAAGATTGGTTATCATCGAATTGGGAATGTATGTGCCTTATGTGTCGGTTGACCCATTTCTCACTAGCCTCTAAACATCCCCAAACATTCCTTGGCCTCTTTCGGGAGGATGAGGGAAAACTTTTTCTTTGACATCACATTGGGGATATTATATCCATGTTCATAGATTTTTATCTTGCATCCATGTGTCCAATATTATCCACTACTCCCTTAGTGTTTTTAGGATCTCCCTCCTGGTCCAATTATGGATTTATGTTGCTCAAATTGTATTTTAAATGGCCTCTAGATGAATTTGTTGCCAACAATGATGATAATGAATCTGAGGAAGAGGGGAATTCTAATGAAGTGTAATTCATGGCCCTGAAGAAGATGAATATTGAAGATGGTTATGATTAAAAAGAGATACATGAGGTTATTAATTTCTTTTCTCAAATCATAAATGAAGAAAATGGAATGTTGAAATGGAATCATCCCCTTATATTATATTCATGCGAAAAATTTAGATATTTTTCCAAAAGGTTCCCAATTATTTTTTAATAACATAATGAGGATGAAATTTAAATTCACATGGAGAATACTTAAACCCATATGAAAGGGAAGAAAATATTTAACATAAATTCCTTTGAAAAGAATAATATACATTCATGAGAATATGAATATTCATAAGAATATGACCCAGAATAATTAGAGGGCTGCAAGAATTATAAAAAAAATGTTATGGTGAAGTTTTCAGAAATACCCAAACATGGGAAGAATGAGAAAATGATGAATGATAATTTGATGGAATAGTTGACCTTTATATTGAATTAGAAGAATCCATTTATGAAATAGTAGTTTGGAGAGCCAAAGAAATGTAATTCATCAATGTGGTTAAGGATACTAATCATTATATGCAGTAGTATGAAGAAGTGAAGTCTATGTTGACTGAGGAAATTGAAAAACTAAAGTCTTGAATGCCCAAGAGGTCAACTAATCTTGTAGAGTATAGGCTCAAAAATGAATAACTGAAAAAAGAAATATATATTTTGAATAAAACTAGAAAAGATCAAATAACATTTATCGAGGAATATGTTGAGAAAGTCATCAGTCTATGAAGAAGTGTTAAGGATCAATAAAAACTATTGAATCTTGGTCTGGAATAAGAAAAAAAGATCATATATGAATTAGAAAAGACGAATGTAGATTATATTGGTCTAATAAAATATAAGCAACAGTTAAATATAAATTATAATGTTAGTATGGGGCATGATTGATAATGGAAAGTTGTAATGGAAAATGTCAGACCACAAAAACCAACTTTGAGATTGAATATTGATTTGTGGATGAAGTTCAACCAAAATCTTCATAGAACCCATGGAACAAATAGAGGTATAATAGTGACAATAAATAATTATCCCTATATTAGATGTTATTATTTTGAATGATGGGGATTCAAAAAAAATATGTTCTATAGATAAGAGTTATTCAAGAGTGAAATACCAAAAGAGGTAGCCATACCACACTCAATTTTACCAGATAGTATATAGAGGTAACTATTTTGGTTGTGGATGAATTGAACACTTGTAAAGATATTTCACATCCACAATGAAGAGGAATGTTTCAAAACCCACTAAATAAATTCATAAACAGTAGTAAAATGTATCATCTTATAATCTAAAAATGAAAAATCAATCATCATATATGTTGGATGGATATTCTTCATCATACTTCATGGAAGATAATGATTATCAATTTGTATCTACTATGAAGTCAATGAAATGGATCAGAATGAAAATGGATGAACATGTAGTGGTTACAGATATTTGATTTAATGCATCAGATCACACTGTAAAATGGATTATTGACAGTGGATGACCCAACCATATTACATGAAATAAGGAATGTGACAGAAATCAGATATGACAAAGAAGGTATTTTGATATATGTTTATGATGATTTCTTGAAAATTAATGGATTTGGAGAAGAAATATTTGTTGTAAAATACATTGGACATGAATAAATCTTGGTTCATTAAAGGTTTAAGTCACATCATACTATGTGTTGTCTATTTATGGGACATAAGATGTAATATTTTCTTTTCTAAGAAATTATGTGTCATTAGGTAAAAATATTGTCTAATTTTTTTGTATGGAATGTGTAAAAAAGGTAATATATACCTCTTTTGTGGTGAAGAAGATATGTTTTCTTTCAATAAATAACAAAACATGTTAGGGAATAATCTCCATGGTCAATTTAGCCAAACTTCCATGGACTATCTGGTAAAATATAATACTTCTTGAGACCTCCCTAGATTATCACGTGATCATACCAATATGTGTGATGATTTTCTACAAGGTAAGATCATTCAAATTATATATAAGCTGAAAGATAAAATGTCAAAAAAAAATCTTGAGTTGGCTGGTATTGATATGTATAGACCAATTTCACCAATAAATATTGATGGAAGGCGATAATTTGTTCTCTTGATTGATGATTTTAGAAAAAACTGGAATGGTTTTCAATCATGACTCGCACATCTAAGGTGTTCATCATTATGAAAACATATAAAATTTATATTGAGAATGTGATGTTTCAAACAATCATGAAGATCTCAATAGATAATTGGAATGAATCCATAAATAGAAAAGTGGAGTGCTATCTTGAGTAACCTAGGATAAAGAACCAAGTTTTAGCAGTAAGAAACCTATAGCATAATTAAGTAGTTGAGAGAAGAAATCAAATTTTCATTAACCTTTCTAGAAACAATCTCATTAAGAAAGGCCTTCAAGATATGTTTTTGAAAGTAGCATTGATGAAGTCAATATATTAATCAAAATGAGAAATATTATTTCCACATAAAATAGATGACTCCATATGAGTTATGCAATTTAATAAAGCCAATGATGATGTAGTTTTGAGTCTTTGGAAGTAAGTGTTTCCTTATCCACAAAGAGAAACATAGGAATTTGTAATCTTTTATAGATGAGGGTATATTTCATTAAAACTCAATGAAAAATAAATTATTATAAATTCTTTATTAAGAAGCTAGAATTAGTAGTTAAAGTACAAGATGTAACTATAATTGAGATTTAGAAGAATCTTCCAAAAAATAGGATCAATCTCAGGAGGATAGTGATAAAGATATAAGAAGATAAGGGGTTGTTCTAGTTCTATATGATGACTCATTATAAGATTCATATAATGGTATGGATTATCCAAAACCATTATCTACAGAAAAATATAATAGAGTAACTAAAATTCATAGGCTAAACATAGTTTGTTGTAAGAAAGGACTAGTGCAAACAATTAGGATGAAGACTCTACAAAAAGTATCATAATTTTCATACGTCGAGCCTAAATGTTTTGATGAACTAGATGGAGATGAGAATTGGGTGTACACTATGACTGTTGAGCTTGACCTAACTGAGAAAAACTAGACATTATAGATTGTAATAAGGCCAACAAATAAGAATGTCAATTGTACTAAAAGGGTAATTGTAAATAAGATGAATGAGGATGATGTACTGATTAAAAACAAATAATTACTACTATGAAAAGCGTACTACAAAATAGAGGGTATCAATGTTGATGAAACATTTTCACATGTTTGAATTCTAGAGACTATTAGAATATTTTTTGTCCACTGTAGTACAAAGAAAGTACAATGTTTTTCAGATGGATGAAATGTCAGAATTTAAGTATGGAGTTTTATTAGGAAACGTTTGTATTAGTTAGATAGATGGGTTTCTCATTCATGAAGATAGGAATTGAGTTTTTTGGCTTTATAAGGAAATATATTGGTTGAATATCAGAACAAGAGAATGATATTCATGGATAAACCAATTTTTTAAGAAGCTCAATTTTCACCGTGGTGGAGTTTATTACAATCTCCAAGTCAATAGTGACAATAGTCATAGTATTATGGTTCTAGTATATTTCGATGGAATAATATTTTTTAGATCGGATGATGAAAAGTGAACCCCGTTTTCAAAATTCATGAAGAATAAATTTGAAATGTTAGTGATTGTTGAAGAGATGTTTTTTCTTGGTTTACAAGTGTGATCAGAAAATATTGGCCCATTAATTTTTCAATATAAATATTACTAACAATTTTATATTAATTTAGAATGGATAATTCAAAGGATTTGAAGACTACAGTGGCTAAGTAGATGAAACTAAAATATGATGATGTAGGAAATTCCATTAATGTGACCAAATATAGGAAATTAATTGGAACTATAATATATTTGATAGCGAAAGAACCTGATATTGTTTTTTCCAAGTTCCAAGAAGCACTTTATCAAAAAAAATCCAAAGGAAAGTAACTTTATTTTAGTTAAAATAATATTTTAATATATTATTAGCATGGTGTATCTTGGTTTTCTATTACATGAATAATTTGAGCAGTAGTTATTTTGATATACATAATTAGTTATCAGCTGATGATATAAAATCAACCTCGGGAGGTGCATTCTATTATGGTGTATTGTTTTCTCATAGCTAAGAAATAAATTATATTTCATTTCATTGAGGACCACAGATGATGAACACATTATAGATACTCATGTATGCAAGAAATTATTGTTGACTATTCATCATATTAACGATATGGGAGTTGTAGTTAAGTCTCTGATAGGAATCCATTATGAAAATTTAATTTCTATAAATCATATAAAAAATATACTCCATCACAATTAGAAAATGATCATTGAAATAATATATAATTTAATAAAGGATAAGGTGTATCACATGCTTGTGAAGTTGTAGAATATTTCTACATAACTATAGGTTGCAGATAATATGAGAAAGGATTTACCTAGAGAAGCGTTTTAGTGGTATTGATTAGCTCTAGGAGTTCATTCAACTCCCCACACTTCAAAATGTGTCAATGTTGGACACCCTCTCTATGATGTATGTTTTGTTTTTCCCCAATGTGTTAATTTGTGTTCAATACCCTCTTGAATATAACAAGGAGGTGTCCATTTTGTTTGTAAACAAGGTAGAGAAATTGTGCCTATTAAAAGGGGAAACATTCCTCATCAGGAAAGGGAGATAAGCTGATGGTGGGAGAAGTACTATCATATATTAGCTTGGCCGTATTTAATCATTCTAAAGAAAAAAATCTCACAAAATATAATAGGTGGAATTTAAATATAACAATTCTAATGGTGATCAATCGATGGCTATATATCATGATAAATGAGGTTCGTGATGATATTAGTTGAGAGGTTTTTGAATGAAGGGATTCCCTGATGAACCCTGAATTGTACTATTTTTTCTCATGTCAAGCATGGATCATGTGGAATTTGATTATGTGTTGAGTAAATATTTTATCATAATATTAAATTAAATAATAAAATAATGGTAATATATTGAATAATCTTTCACGAGGTATCAAAATGTGAAGAGTTTTCAATAAACCCAAAGTGGGAGAGTATTGGGAAATCATAACTCAATGTAACATTGATGTATTTTTAGATTGATTCTGTTGGTTAATAAATTTAGTTTCCATGGTATGTAGTGGACTACTAGATATTTTGTTGACATTATATGTTAAAAACAATCCAACATAAGGTAATTTATGTGTTGGATGTCGTATGGAAAATAGTGTAAACAAGGTGATGTTATATCTCTGTGTTCTCCAAATTTTTGGGGTTAAAAATTTTAAGCAGGGGGGGATTTTTGACAATTGGATTTCCTTGAATCCCTAATGAAAATATTGTGAAGTCATGATTTTTGTGAATAATGGGTTTCACGAAGGTGGTTTCGCGATGGAACAAAGAATTTGAAGCTAATCTCTATGACTACGTCATTCTTCATAAATGGGAAATTCCCATGGTGGTTCGCAAGATAGAGAGAATCATGAATGAAATGAGGGATCATCAAGAAATGGTGATGAAGCGGTTGGAAGCATTTATAATTGGTGGAATGTCATGTAAGTATACCTCTACCTTCTTTAGAAATGAATCGAGACATAAAGAAGACTTAAAGGCTTTGGATTAATGATGGTGGTTTGCGAAGGTTGTCCTTGCGAAAATGTCCATGAGAGATAGTGGTTTGCAAAGGCTATAAACAATAATTTTTTTTGATCATCCTGAAATTAATGCAGTTTTTGAATGCTATAAAATGAAAAATACTTTTTTCC
Source organism: Viscum album (assembly GCA_963277665.1). Taxonomy (NCBI): domain Eukaryota; kingdom Viridiplantae; phylum Streptophyta; class Magnoliopsida; order Santalales; family Viscaceae; genus Viscum; species Viscum album. Next base: position 790,327,625 of record OY728148.1, read on the forward strand.
TTATGAAGGATAAATAAGCTTTGTGAATGGGGTTTTCTTCGCAATGGAAATATGATAATTATGAAAGAAGCGATATTAGCATAGTAAGTGATCATTGTTTATGTTATAAAAATGGATTTCCCAATGAACTGTGGTAATCCTAGATTCATCAATTGGATGAATGTATACATTAATAAATCATATAAATATAACTAAGGATGTATTAGTTATTGATAATGAAGAAAATTGTATTTCCATAAACAATGTTTTAATACCATTTAAGAGACGTAACCAAAGCAAGAGTATAAAGGTGCTCATTTCCAATGGCAGTAAGTTGTAGAAAGAAACTCAAGAAGTGACCCTTAAGAAAGTATTCAACAAACCGTAAACCTTGTAAAGGCAGTGTGCCTATACCTAGAAGTGAGCTAGCATGAACCTTGTATTTTGGAAGTGATTCTTAATGGATTTGGTACATCGGAAAATCATCATTGTATTCTCCTTAGAGGTAGCCCAATGAGGTAGAACCAATTAACATGGATGTATCCCATGCATGATTTTATTTTTGTTTGTAAATTTCCATTGTCGAAGGGTATAATAGTGTCTCTTAATAAAGAAACAATATCCAAAGGGGTTTTTTAATCATTCATTCCCCTATTTACCACCACCCCATAGGTTATTTAAACTTTATGGGATAATATTTTATTTAATTTTGGAGTTATTCAGTTTATATTTTGTTGATGATTCTATTATATCATTTGGAATCATCCATTTACCATGGGGATTTTTTGGATTATATAGAAGATATCTCAAGTAATTTTCTTCAATTATTTTCATCGAGTTTCATTAAGGTATGAGACCGTGGTGAATTATATTTTGTTTTAAAAAAATATTTCATTAAATTAGTTATCTAATCTGTGTCCCCTATTAATTATTTTTACCATGAATTGTTTCAGGAGTCTGTTGTGGATCATACATGGACGTTTCAAGGAGTTTTGATAATTATTGATTGAACTAGTTTTATTTATAGAATAAGTACATTTTGAGTTTGGGTTAATTAATTAATTATTATTGTTATAATTAAATGATTGTAGTGTATTTGTCTGATACTAGATCTCAGGTGATGGTGCTATGATGAGTTAGCTACCGAGAGGTTTGTTCGATGCCTGGACGGGACTGGATAAGGCCACCGGGTTTTGGAAACAAAATGGAAAGCTTACATAATGAAGTTGGGGGTCTAAGATCATTACTCATAGTATAAATATTTGTTTTACAGGTTTATTTTTGTATATTTGTTGGAGAATTTTTTTTATATGAATGCATCCTTTATTTAAGATATTTCTTTGGTCATTATATATATACATCGGACCTTCAATTGATCTCACTATATCCGCTGTAATGTGATATCTGAACTATATCCACCCATGGAGTCTTCTAACCATGGTGAGAGGGATCTCTTATGTGTTATATTTTTATGAAAATTTATATGAGGATTCTTAAATGGTTTTAAATGTGAACTTCGGGTTTTTACTTGGGTTGGGATGTAAAAAGGGAAATCAATCTTTAGATATGTTTAATAAGAATGTTCGATTTAGTTTTTCATGACCATTAGAAGGGGTTTTGTTTTTTGTGATACAAAAATAAATTTGTGGGTCTGTTGAGAACATGGTAAAATTTGTGATTAAGAAAGAATAAAATAGTTTAATTATGACTTTGGTTGTAGAATATTTATATAATGGATCACAGAAATGTTGAATAAAATGGAGATAATTGATAATGATATTTATTGGAGATGGATGAAAATGATTTGATAAATCTCAACGGAATTTATGGGATGGTGATCCATATTTTACAACCGATTATTAGTGGTTTGAGTGGTGGACATCCCTGATATGATGACTACTAGTGGGATTCATGGTTTGTTGCTCCATGTTTTCCTTCATATGATTAATATTTTTGAATAGTTGGACTAATGATCCACTACCCAGAGCACTACATTTTTAGGGGATGTATAGATTCTCATAAAACCTTGGGTATGGACATGGTGCTCCATAAAATTATTGGATGGTCGGACATAATACAAAGAGTCTATATTTGATTCATGGGTAGATTCTCTTTGTTTTATGACTTGTGACCATAGGGTTAGGTCACTCAGACATGGTGTTCTGAGTCACAGTTACTTTCATGGTCTGCTTCTCCCATATTGAAAACATCTTACCAAGTGTTGGGATGGCCTTCCATGGAATACCATATCCCAGTTGGATTCTTGGACTGAGGCTTTATGACTGCCACCTAGTGACCTCTGTAATATATGTCTCATTTGACTATCTTTAGTCGTATTGATTTGATATAAATGGATAACATTTGTAACAAAGACTAAAAGTGATTAATTGATCATTATTGAATAATTAACCCTAATTTATTGCATTGTCTGTCTATAGTTATTCCATTTCCCGAAGGCACTGTTTCACTGACATGTATTTTCTTATGAAATTTTTAGTGGTGGAAAACCATGTTTTTGTAACACCATACTCAGAATGCTATTCCACATTCATACACAAGCATTTGCCACATGTTTACTATAGTCACTTGTTTGAGATAAGGCATGGGTTATATATTGGTTGATTGAGTTGGACTGATCAAGTGGTATCAGTTTTTCCGATGGGTTTGGATCGGTGATACTATATATCCCTTTTACTGTTTATTTTATTTTTTTATGTAATATAACTAGCCTAGTGGGTTTTTGGATGTTTGTATTACATGTCCATTGTCGACCTCCTAGTATTACATTTTATTATTTCCTATTTGAGTTTAAATTTATTTATTCCTTGACCATTCTTTAATGTATATGATATTTTTATTTTTTAATGGTAGTGAACTATGATATGGGGTAAAGACTCTTTATAGATCTATTTTATACATTTTCTTCTAGATGACATCCTTGAGTGTTGGAGGTATCATTCTTGAGATCTTGTGGCAAACTGTCTTATAAAACTAGATTAGTGGCATCTTTGATAGGATGTTACAATGCCTCTAGGATGTGATGACATTCATTTTTCACTATATCCACTATTCATTGGTTATAATGGTGAAATTGAAAAATTATTGTGAATTACAAAATATTATTTTTATTATTAAAATAATATTTTTAATCCCCCATTCCCCCTCTCATTCATCAATACATGAAAATGTTGACTATGTGTTGTGTGGACTACTGACTTCATAATGTAACATATCTCATTTTTTCACTAGATTTAGTCTTATTTATTAAAATGGAATAATAATTTAATCACATCCTTTCAACAATATATATTACATCATTATTCATAATTAAAAAATATTTTATTCCCACAAGAAAATACATTCATAATCATAATAATTCATTAAATATGGTTTGATAAAGTATTTATTTTGGCCTAACAACATACTTGACCAATTCTATAAACATAATATAATTGATGAATATTAGAATAAAATTAATTATAATTGAAAATATAAATAATCAAATAATGATTTTATTATGGTTCTACAATTTTAGCATCAATTTTAAACAAATTAATTAAGATACTAGTGTTTGTTCTTTCCAAATCACAAAAACATGATCATCTCTGATTTCATATTTAATGGATCATGATAAAAAACATCCTAGAATGATAATATAAAATCATAAATTAATTTGAAAAATAAATTATACTATGTTGAATGGTCTATAAATTCTGAACATCTTGATAAAAATGAATAACGTCCATTATATTATGAAAATAGGTTAAAAAATTATTATTTCTCACACATAAAATTCAAAATATGTAATAAACATCTAATATAAAAGTATAGAATAATTAAAAATGCTTTTTAAAAGGTTATAAAAATAGGAATAAGGTTATTATATATTACATATGTTTCTAATTTTTAGTAAGTAGGATATCCAAGTTGTTTAGTAGAAGCAAGGAATTGAAGTAGAGGTTTGTGAAAAATAGATTTTCTTCCATTGAGTTTCATGATTTTATTTCGAACCCTATTGATCCAAGATTGATACAATTTTTCAAATGAAAATTTATTAAATTATTTCATCCTTTATTTTTTGGGTTATATAGTTCTTCCGTAATCCTCCATATCAAATGATTATTTCTTCATGTATTGTGTTACTTGTAAGGGTTTCTTATTTAAAAATTTCACTCAGTGACAGTTAAATTATTATAAATTTTTTTTCTTTTTTAACAACATTTAAAATTCCCATTAAATAATTTTTATCACTATACACTAATAACTCATGTTATTTAGTTTTTTATTTGAAATCAAATCATTCAATGGGTTTTGAGTCGTTTAATTTAAATTTTATAATAGTTTATGCTAACTAAATTTTATTATAATTAGTTACATTCATTATTATTGAAATCTATTGTTCAAAATTATATTTATTATTCCAAATAAATACTTTGAATAGTATTTTTTCGTTTAAATTAATTTTTTTACAATTCAGTCCTTAATTCTACATTATCGAATGACTCATACCTCATAGATAATGTTCCATGAAAGTGGTTAGTTGGTCTCAATTACATAATCATTATAAATTCTTCTTGTTTTACATAAATTAAATTTCTTATTGGGTATACACTTCCTATTTTCTATTTTATATCATTAATTATATTTCATGGTATATTCATTTTAGTTTCATTCACTTTCTTTATCAATGGGTTTTTTATGATATTGTAGTTGTATGGGTTTCATTTCTCAAATTTTTACCAATGTTGACAACTTCCTTATTATACACAATGTTTTATCTGGAATATTGTATCTACTTCCACTTTAATATTTTGTATCATGATCCTTTCATTATTCATGGTACTTAGTTTTTCAATTAAAATCAAAACCATCATTATTTATTGAATTGAATTCTTATAATGTATTACATGATTCCTTTTCATATTTCCCTATCAATAAGAAACGTATCATATTATGCACCATAATTTATAATATATGGTTTATTCAATTACACATCACATTCAAGTACAAAAAATATTATTTATTTTATGATAATTTATGGTTTATTTAATTATACCTCTATTATGTTATTTCATTATTATGTTTCTATTAATGTTTTTATATTTATTAACACAACTCAATTAATTGAGTTAAAATGTATCTTATTTAAATTGTTACTCCTTGATTGGTTTTCAACCCTGGATATTTATTTATTTTTACTTTATCCTCATCAATGGTGGACAATTAAATTTTAATTTAAATAATTGTTTTTTATTAATTTCTTCATTGAAATGTTTATCTTTATTGAGAATAATTCTCATCGTATTTAACAATGATTTCCACTCATTGTCCAATTTTTCATAGCACACTAATTTTAATCATTGTAATTGTAAATTTAATTATTTATTTAATCATGTGACCTCTATATTTATGACATATTATTTCGATAATTAATTATTTTTTATGATATTTAGAATTCAGAAATGATATCTCATAGTATTAATGTAATGACCTGGAAATCATTTGGAAATTTTTTTCTTAAATACATGGGAATTGTACGAGTCTGCGGTTTCTAACAGCACCTGATTCCATGGTCTGATGTGCCCAGAATCAATTTCTAATGTTTTTTTGGGTACGTTAAGTAAACGTACGTGTTGGATTTTATATCTTTTGAAGCAGTGCTCGGAATTGAAATCTGAGGGCACCGTTGAACTCACAACACCTATATTCACTTAAGGAGACATTTTCCGTAGTTGCGTTTTATCGTTATTGAGAGTTAATTTATTAGGGATTCTAAATTAAATTATATAAAAATGCGTGTAACACATTTTTATTTTAGTGGAAGTTAAAACCTCCAAAGGGAGTTTTGTGGTGGGGCCACCCTCACATAACCTCCCTTGGGATAATGTTATATGGTGGGGCCCACATGAACATCAAATCCTTCAACTTCCCTTGAACCCCCCCAATAACACTTGAACTCTCAATTAATGGTGGATCTTTTCCACCTTCCCTATTAAAGGTGCCAACAAAAGGCTTGATTAATGCCTTAATTAATTTGTAGTGATATGAATTCTATTGAATTCTTTTGAAATGCTTGGAAACATTAAAAATAATAGGGAGTATATTATTTTAGTTTGGATTTGTGATTATTATTTGGAGCATGGGAGAACTCTTGGAAGAACGACCTATTCCAACAAATAATGATCCTCCTCTTTGAAGATTGTGAAGCTTCATCTTCTACCTTCTTCAAATGGAGCAAGGAAGGGAAGCACTACCGCAAACGATGTACACCAAGGGTGTCGTCTTGAATCATCTTCACCGAGCTCTACATCCTATGACGTTGACAGAATGATGTCTGACTTCTACAACGTCCATCTTCCACGGCTCGTCAACATAAAATGACAAATATGAGGTAGGTGGAAATTGGATTATTTTTACGTATGAATTATACCCATGTACTTCATTTTTTATTTTTGGATTGACGGTGGCCAAATTGTTATCACCTAACGCGGAGGGCGCCGTCCGAACAAACATGCCCCAACGTCACTCCATTGAATATTTCATTATTGACGTCATAGGCAGAGCCAAAAGGGAGCAGTGTTGTTGTACCGTGTTCGAGAAGAATCGGGGAGAACGAAAAAGGTATCATGACAAGTAGGGTTGTAGAAGAAGAATAAGCGTGGCGTCGTCTCTCTGTGTGGTGGAGAGGAAGGATGTGGCCGGGTCGGGCCATGGTGGTGGCGGCGTAGCACCGACATGCCATGTTGAGGGAAACAGGACAGCGGCACCGTCGTTCCACAGTGGATGTGTGGAGGCGGCCCGCCGAGATGACCACCGTGGAGCCGGGCCATGTGGGGATCGGCCGGCCAACCCGCTGTAGAAATGCGGTTCCTGGAAGCGCCGTGTGGAGGAGGAAGTGACCCATGCCCACAAGCCCCTCAGCTGGGAGAACCAGCTGGCCATATGCCGACCAGCCTAGAAAACCCTGGTGCCCGTAGGCACCACGTCAGGAGAACCGCGGGCTGCAACGCGGGCCGTGTGGGCTGGGATGAACTGGCCAGCTACGGCCGACCGGGCAAAGGAGGAGGCAGCGCCGCTTGGTGCCATCGGGTGAAATGGACAAGCCTGCTGCATAGACCGGGTCTGTAGGTGGGCTTCACCCCACCGGTCTGGGCCGACCCCCAGCCGGGATGGACCCGCTGAGCTAGGTCGGGATGACCCGCTAGCCCACTAGGCTTGACGGGCTGGGACCGTCTTCGGTTAAATGAGAATATCTCCTATAAAGTGTGTCCAAATGAAGCACTATCTATTGCACTGGTACCCTCATGGGGAGGTGGAACTTTAGGAATACTCTAAGAGTGTCTTGGATAAATTTGGATAACGAATGGGTTTGGATCAAGCGGGAATCCAATAGGGCCCCTGGAACATAAATGCCAATAACTCTCAGACCGGGTGTTCGATTGACATGCCATCTATTGCTTTGGGTTCCTTATGATGAGGTGGAAATATGAGATACATAAACTCAGTACTTTGTGATAGTTTATGTTTCAACACTTGGATCAAGGAGCGGACCCTCCCGGAATCGAGCGTGCTGTGTGCGGGAAACCTTGGGCTGAGTGCGATGACTACTATACCAGAATCCTTCGTGGGTTCAACTGCGATGACTACTATACTGGAATAATCTATGGGTTTGACAGCAATGAATACTGTACCGGGATCCTTCATGGTACTGACAGTTCTGACTTCTGTTCCTGTATCCTGTGTGGGTCCGACAGAATAGCTGGTCCTGCAACCTATATGGGTCCAACAGCTTAGCTGGTCCTGTATCATATGTGGGTCCAACAGCTTAGACGAATCAGTGACTACATCTAATCATCTTTATGAATCTATCAAAGAAGTATAACTTTTTGAGCTGAATCTTTACATTCCATCATTTATCTTCGAGGTGATTGACTTTACTTCTGGTGTGGACTGAGTTGTGCTTGGGCTCAAGAGTTGGATCCAGACTGTGACTGGTAACATAGGAATATGATGGGAATATACCTAAGTATGGTTGGTTGACACATCGTGATTGTATCTTACTTCTGTGGATTATCCTTTACGAATTTTGGGAGACCTTCAGGGGTCTCGGTGTCCCTTACTAAGTATTGTTAAAATAACCTCTCCATGGGCTTCGACCACACCTTGTTGTGCTCTGTGCAGATGACGGATATCAGTTATTGAGGCTGAGGGTGATTAACAGAAGACTGCTCAGAACTAGACGGGACGTGATGTAACTATGGGATGAGTTGTTCAAGTTCTATACCTATCCTTTAGGTAGGATTTTTCGGTGGACAATCCTAGAGCTATTTTCCTTTTTTACGTGTACTTTTTGTTCGGTTGGGTTTTTATAATGGCCCACTTACTTTCAGCACACCTTACTTTTCTATTTTAGTACATGTTGCCTCTACTTCTTGTGTTCAGTCTGTGTGTGTTACTGATTTAAAGGAAATGCCTTCCCTTTTTTTCAGGGATTCTCCTTGGGTGCTAGTCGCCAGCCCCTGGCCTATAGAAGGTGGGCTTGGTGTCGTCAGGGAATGGGCCCCGAGGACGGGATGTGAAAAATTGGTATCAGATAGGTCGGTTCTACCGCAAAACATGGAATCTAATTATTTTAACGAAAATATTGTTATGTTTTTTAGGTGTGGTTATCAGTTTAGGGAAACCAGTGTTGGTGCGGTGACCAATATATCCATACACTAGGACTCTTACATCTGACCTCTAACTCAGTGCACGAAGAAATTGATTGTGTGTGTGTTTCCTTTGAAAAATTTTTCTTCGTGGTTACTTTATGTCAGCTCACCAGGTATACTGTTTTAACTATAGCGCACCTATTTTTTCATGATGGCCCCATGAAGGCAGACATCTAGGGTTCCGAGTTTCGTAGGAGACAGTAGCCCACCGAGCGATGAGGCCTCGGTGCAGGGCCCAATCACAACAGAGGTACCCGCGATAAAACTACCCACTGGGCCACCGATACCACCAGCTCAAGAAGTAGAGTTTTCATGCCATCTGAGTGTGTTTCACGGGTTCTAGCGCCTGATGCCTCCTAGGTTCTGGGGAGATATGATCCCACAGGAAGCTGAGGATTGGCTGGAGGCTATCATGAGAGTTTTTAGATTGGTAGGGACACCATCTGACCTGATAGTGATCCTTGACGTGAGTCTGCTACATGCGGTAGTAGGTAGATGGTGGAGCCTGATTGTCTAAGTGAATGATGAGGAATCATTACTCTGGGCAGACATCGAGTGTCTCTTTCACTCCGATTTTGTTCAAGCCACTATTCATGCAGTGTGGATTCAGGAGTTACTTCATCAGCAGCATGGAATCATGACAGTAATGCAGTACTCAGCGAGGTTCACCGGTCTCTCATGCTACTCCACGGATATGGTATGAGACCTGTTCATCAGGGCTTTGACCATAGAGCAGGGACTCAAGCATGTGATCAGGTCTTTGATGATCCCCCTCATGATCCAGACGCAGGCGGGTGTGCTGGAGAGAGCCCTTCTAGTGGAGAGATTTCTCGTTGAGCAGTCACCAGTGGCGAGACCCACTATAGGGAGACACAGAGCGGAGTCTTCTGCAGCTGGCAGTAGACAGAGGTCATAGAGGTCCAAGCAGACCTGGCCATCAGGTGCGCGACCCCAAGATATAGGTTTGATTGTGCGGGGCACACGAGACAGAGCCAGCTATATGACGAGGAGCCAGTGATATGCATGCAGTGGGCAGGGCCACATGGCTCGTGACTACCAGACCCGCCATGCAGATGAGTAACAGATAGTAGAGGGACCTTCCAGGTAGAGCCATAGGTTCGATCATAGTTGTCTACTGGGAGTAGGCGGACATAGTAGAGGAGATGGCCGATCAGCGGGTGGTGGA